>JANJXV010000272.1:0-1406138 GCA_024803745.1 Megascapheus bottae
AATTCTGGCTTCACACACCTTCATTCTATGATTTCACACACTTCCATTCTCTGACTTCACACACCTCCATTCTTTGATTTTACACACCTCCATTGTGAGTTCACACACCTCCATTCTGTGACTTCACACACCTCCATTCTGTGCCTTCAAACACCTCCATTCTATGACTTAACACACCTTCATTCTTACTTCACAAACATCAGTTTTAAGACTTCTCACACCTCCATTCTATGACTTCACACACCTCCATTCTATGACTTCACACACCTCCATTTGTGACTTCACACACCTCAATTCTGTGACTTCCCACACCTCTATTATGACTTCACACACCTCCATTCTATAACTTCACACACCTCCATTCTATGACTTCACACCTCCATTCTGAGTTCACACACCTCCTTTCTGTGACTTCACACTCCTCAAATCTGACTTCACAAAGCTCCATTCTATGATTTCACACACCTCCATACTGTGACTTCACACTCCTCCATTCTATGACTTCACACACCTCCATTGTGACTTCACACCTCCATTCTGTGAGTTCACACACCTCCATTCTGACTTCACACACCTCCATTGTATGACTTCACACAACTCCATTCTGACTTCACACACCGCCATTCTGTGACTTCACACACCTCCATTCCATGACTTCACACACCTCCTTTCGATGACTTCACACACCTCCATTCTGTGACTTCACACACCTCCATTCTGTGACTTCACACACCTCCCTTTTGACTTCACACACTTCCATTCTTTGACTTCACACACCTCCATTCTGTGACTTCACACACCACAATTGTTTGACTTCACACACCTCCATTTTTGGACTTCACACACCTCCTTTCCATGACTTCACACATCTCCATTTTATGAGTTCGCACACCTCCATTTTGACTTCACACACTTCCATTCTATGACTTCACACACCTCCATTCTACTTCAGAAACATCCATTCTATGACTTCATAGACCTCCATTCTATGACTTCACAAACCTCCATTCTTTGACTTCACACACCTTCATTCTGAGTTCACACACCTCAATTCTGTGTCTTCACACACCTCAATTCTGGCTTCACACACCTTCATTCTATGACTTCACACACCTCCATTCTGTGACATCACACACCTAGATTCTGTGACTTCACACACCTCCATTCTGTGACTTCACACAATTCCATTCTATGACTTCACCCACCTCGATTCTATGAATTCACACATCTCCATTCTGTGACTTCACACAACTCCATTCTATGACTTCCCACACCTCCATTCTGGGACTTCACACACGTCCATTCTGAGTTCACACACCTCCGTTTTGTGACTTAACACACCTTCATTCTGTGACTTCACACACCTTCATTCTATGACTTCACACACCTCCATTCTATGACTTCACACACCTCCATTCTATGACTTCACACACCTCCATTCTTTGACTTCACACACCTCCATTCCATGACTTCACACACTTCCATTCTATGAGTTCACACACCTCCATTCTATGAGTTCACACACCTCCATTTTATGACTTCACACACCTCCATTCTGTGATTTCACACACCTCCATTCTGTGACTTCACACACCTCCAGTCTGTGACTTCACACACCTCCATTCTCTGACTTCACACACCTCCATTCTGTGACTTCACACACCTCCATTCTGTGACTTCACACACATCCATTTTGACTTCACACACTTCCATTCTTTGACTTCACACACCTCCATTCTGTGACTTCACACACCACCATTGTTTGACTTCACACACCTCCATTTTTGGACTTCACACACCTCCTTTCCATGACTTCACACATCTCCATTTTATGAGTTCGCACACCTCCATTCTGTGACTTCACACACCTCCATTCTATGACTTCATACACCTCCATTCTACTTCAGAAACATCCATTCTATGACTTCACACACCTCCATTCTATGACTTCACAAACCTCCATTCTGTGACTTCACACACCTTCATTCTGAGTTCACACACCTCACTTCTGTGACTTCACACACCTCAATTCTGGCTTCACACACCTTCATTCTATGACTTCACACACTTCCATTCTCTGACTTCACACACCTCCATTCTTTGACTTCACACACCTCCATTGTGAGTTCACACACCTCAATTCTATGAGTTCACACACCTCCATTTTGACTTCACACACCTCCATTCTATGACTTCACACACCTTCATTCTTACTTCAGAAACATCCATTCTATGACTTCGCACACCTCCATTCTATGACTTCACACACCACCATTCTGTGACTTCACACACCTCCATTTTGACTTCACACACCTCCATTCTATGACTTCACACACCTCCATTCTACTTCAGAAACATCCATTCTATGACTTGACACATCTCCATTCTATGACTTCAAAAACCTTCATTCTGTGACTTCACACACCTTCATTCTGAGTTCACACACCTCAATTCTGGCTTCACACACCTTCATTCTATGATTTCACACACTTCCATTCTCTGACTTCACACACCTCCATTCTTTGATTTTACACACCTCCATTGTGAGTTCACACACCTCCATTCTGTGACTTCACACACCTCCATTCTGTGCCTTCAAACACCTCCATTCTATGACTTAACACACCTTCATTCTTACTTCACAAACATCAGTTTTAAGACTTCTCACACCTCCATTCTATGACTTCACACACCTCCATTCTATGACTTCACACACCTCCATTTGTGACTTCACACACCTCAATTCTGTGACTTCCCACACCTCTATTATGACTTCACACACCTCCATTCTATAACTTCACACACCTCCATTCTATGACTTCACACCTCCATTCTGAGTTCACACACCTCCTTTCTGTGACTTCACACTCCTCAAATCTGACTTCACACATCTCCATTCTATGATTTCACACACCTCCATACTGTGACTTCACACCTCCATTCTGTGAGTTCACACACCTCCATTCTGACTTCACACACCTCCATTGTATGACTTCACACAACTCCATTCTGACTTCACACACCGCCATTCTGTGACTTCACACACCTCCATTCCATGACTTCACACACCTCCTTTCGATGACTTCACACACCTCCATTCTGTGACTTCACACACCTCCATTCTGTGACTTCACACACCTCCCTTTTGACTTCACACACTTCCATTCTTTGACTTCACACACCTCCATTCTGTGACTTCACACACCACAATTGTTTGACTTCACACACCTCCATTTTTGGACTTCACACACCTCCTTTCCATGACTTCACACATCTCCATTTTATGAGTTCGCACACCTCCATTTTGACTTCACACACTTCCATTCTATGACTTCACACACCTCCATTCTACTTCAGAAACATCCATTCTATGACTTCATAGACCTCCATTCTATGACTTCACAAACCTCCATTCTTTGACTTCACACACCTTCATTCTGAGTTCACACACCTCAATTCTGTGTCTTCACACACCTCAATTCTGGCTTCACACACCTTCATTCTATGACTTCACACACCTCCATTCTGTGACATCACACACCTAGATTCTGTGACTTCACACACCTCCATTCTGTGACTTCACACAATTCCATTCTATGACTTCACCCACCTCGATTCTATGAATTCACACATCTCCATTCTGTGACTTCACACAACTCCATTCTATGACTTCCCACACCTCCATTCTGGGACTTCACACACGTCCATTCTGAGTTCACACACCTCCGTTTTGTGACTTAACACACCTTCATTCTGTGACTTCACACACCTTCATTCTATGACTTCACACACCTCCATTCTATGACTTCACACACCTCCATTCTATGACTTCACACACCTCCATTCTTTGACTTCACACACCTCCATTCCATGACTTCACACACTTCCATTCTATGAGTTCACACACCTCCATTCTATGAGTTCACACACCTCCATTTTATGACTTCACACACCTCCATTCTGTGATTTCACACACCTCCATTCTGTGACTTCACACACCTCCAGTCTGTGACTTCACACACCTCCATTCTCTGACTTCACACACCTCCATTCTGTGACTTCACACACCTCCATTCTGTGACTTCACACACATCCATTTTGACTTCACACACTTCCATTCTTTGACTTCACACACCTCCATTCTGTGACTTCACACACCACCATTGTTTGACTTCACACACCTCCATTTTTGGACTTCACACACCTCCTTTCCATGACTTCACACATCTCCATTTTATGAGTTCGCACACCTCCATTCTGTGACTTCACACACCTCCATTCTATGACTTCATACACCTCCATTCTACTTCAGAAACATCCATTCTATGACTTCACACACCTCCATTCTATGACTTCACAAACCTCCATTCTGTGACTTCACACACCTTCATTCTGAGTTCACACACCTCACTTCTGTGACTTCACACACCTCAATTCTGGCTTCACACACCTTCATTCTATGACTTCACACACTTCCATTCTCTGACTTCACACACCTCCATTCTTTGACTTCACACACCTCCATTGTGAGTTCACACACCTCCATTCTGTGACTTCACCCACCTCGATTCTATGAATTCACACATCTCCATTCTGTGACTTCACACAACTCCATTCTATGACTTCCCACACCTCCATTCTGGGACTTCACACACGTCCATTCTGAGTTCACACACCTCCGTTTTGTGACTTAACACACCTTCATTCTGTGACTTCACACACCTTCATTCTATGACTTCACACACCTCCATTCTATGACTTCACACACCTCCATTCTATGACTTCACACACCTCCATTCTTTGACTTCACACACCTCCATTCCATGACTTCACACACTTCCATTCTATGAGTTCACACACCTCCATTCTATGAGTTCACACACCTCCATTTTATGACTTCACACACCTCCATTCTGTGATTTCACACACCTCCATTCTGTGACTTCACACACCTCCAGTCTGTGACTTCACACACCTCCATTCTCTGACTTCACACACCTCCATTCTGTGACTTCACACACCTCCATTCTGTGACTTCACACACATCCATTTTGACTTCACACACTTCCATTCTTTGACTTCACACACCTCCATTCTGTGACTTCACACACCACCATTGTTTGACTTCACACACCTCCATTTTTGGACTTCACACACCTCCTTTCCATGACTTCACACATCTCCATTTTATGAGTTCGCACACCTCCATTCTGTGACTTCACACACCTCCATTCTATGACTTCATACACCTCCATTCTACTTCAGAAACATCCATTCTATGACTTCACACACCTCCATTCTATGACTTCACAAACCTCCATTCTGTGACTTCACACACCTTCATTCTGAGTTCACACACCTCACTTCTGTGACTTCACACACCTCAATTCTGGCTTCACACACCTTCATTCTATGACTTCACACACTTCCATTCTCTGACTTCACACACCTCCATTCTTTGACTTCACACACCTCCATTGTGAGTTCACACACCTCCATTCTGTGACTTCACACACCTCCATTCTGTGCCTTCAAACACCTCCATTCTATGACTTAACACACCTTCATTCTTACTTCACAAACATCAATTCTATGACTTCACACACCTCCATTCTACGACTTCACACACCTCCATTCTATGACTTCCCACACCTCCATCTGTGACTTCACACACCTCAATTCTGTGACTTCACACTCCTCCATTATGACTTCACACACCTCCATTCTATGACTTCACACACCTCCATTCTATGACTTCACACACCTCCATTCTTTGACTTCGCACACCTCCATTCTGAGTTCACACACCTCCATTCTGTGACTTCACAAACCTCCATTCTGTGACTACACAAACCTCCATTTTGACTTCACACACTTCCATTCTATGAATTCACACACCTCCATTCGGTGACTTCGCACACTTCCATTGTTTGACTTCACACACCTCCATTCTTTATTTTCACACTCCTCCATTCCATGACTTCACACACCTCCACTCTATCAGTTCACACATATCCATTCTATGAGTTCACATACCACCATTTTGATTGCACACACCTCCATTCTATGACTTCACACCCCTACATTCTTACTTCAAAAACAGCCATTCTATGACTTTACAGACCTCCATTCTATGAGTTCACAAACGTCCATTCTATGACTTCACACACCTCCATTCTATGACTTTACACACCTCCATTCTATGACTTCACACACCTCCATTCTATGACTTCACACACCTCCATTCTTTGACTTCACACATCTCCATTCTATGAGTTCACACACCTGCATTGTGACTTCACACACCTCCATTCTATGACTTCACACACCTCCATTCTGACTTCACACACCTCCATTCTGACTTCACAAACACCAATTCTGTGACTTCACACACCTCCATTCTTTGACTTCACACACCTCCATTGTGAGTCCACACACCTCCATTCTGACTTCACAAACATCAATTCTGTGACTTCACACACCTCCATTCTATGACTTCACACACCTCCATTCTCTGACTTCAAAAACCTCCATTGTGACTTCACACACCTCCATTCTGACCTCACAAAGATCAATTCTGTGACTTCACACACCTCCATTCTATGATTTCACACACCACCATTCTATGACTTCTCACACTTCCATTCTATGACTTCACACACCTCCATTCTTTGACTTCACACACCTCCATTGTGAGTTCACACACCTCCATTCTGACTTCACAAACAGCAATTCTGTGACTTCACACACCGCCGTTCTATGAGTTCACACACCTCCATTTGTGACTCTACACACCACCTTTTTGACTTCACACACCTCCATTCTGTGATTTCACACACCTCCATTCTGTCACTTCACACACTTTTATTGTTTGACTTCACACCTCCATTCTTTGAGTTCACACACCTCCATTCCATGACTTCACACACTTCCATTCTATGAGTTCACACACCTCCATTCTATGAGTTCACACACCTCCATTTTGACTTCACACACCTCCATTCTGTGACTTCACACACCTCCATTCTGTGACTTCACACATCTCCAGTCTGTGACTTCACACACCTATATTCTATGACTTCACACACCTCCATTCTGTGACTTCACACACCTCCATTCTGTGACTTCACACACCTCAATTCTGGCTTCACACACCTTCATTCTATGACTTCTCACACTTATATTCTCTGACTTCACACACCTCCATTCTTTGACTTCACACACCTCCATTGTGAGTTCACATACCTCCATTCTGTGACTTCACACACCCCCATTCTGTGCCTTCAAACACCTCCATTCTATGACTTAACACACCTTCATTCTTACTTCACAAACATCAATTCTATGATTTCACACACCTCCATTCTATGACTTCACACACCTGCATTCTATGACTTCCCACACCTCCATCTGTGACTTCACACACCTCAATTCTGTGAATTCACACTCCTCCATTATGACTTCACACACCTCCATTCTGGGACTTCACACACCTCCATTCTGAGTTCACACACCTCCGTTCTGTGAATTAACACACCTTCATTCCGTGACTTCACACACCTTCATTCTATGATTTCACACACCTCCATTCTATGACTTCACACACCTTCATTCTATGACTTCACACACCTATATTCTTTGACTTCGCAAACCTCCATTCTTTGACTTCACACACCTCCATTTTGAGTTCACACACCTCCATTCTGTGACTTCGCACACCTCCATTGTTTGACTTCACACACCTCCATTCTTTGACTTCACACACCTCCATTCCATGACTTCACACACCTCCACTCAATCAGTTCACACACATCCATTCTATGAGTTCCCATACCACCATTTTAATTGCACACACCTCCATTCTATGACTTCACACCCCTACATTCTTACTTCAAAAACATCCATTCTATGACTTTACAGACCTCCATCCTATGAGTTCACAAACGTCCATTCTATGACTTCACACACCTCCATTCTATGACTTCACACACCTCCATTCTATGACTTCACACATCTCCATTCTATGACTTCACACAACTCCATTCTGTGACTTCACACATCTCCATTCTATGAGTTCACACACCTTCATTGTGACTTCACACACCTCCATTTTATGACTTCACACACCTCCATTCTGACTTCACACATATCCATTCTGACTTCACAAATATCAATTCTGTGACTTCACACACCTCCATTCTTTGACTTCACACACCTCCATTGTGAGTTCACACACCTCCATTCTGACTTCACGAACATCAGTTCTGTGACTTCACACACCTCCATTCTATGTCTTCACACACCTCCATTCTATGACTTCACACACCTCCATTCTCTGACTTCACAAACCTCCATCTGACTGCACACACCTCCATTCTGACCTCACAAACATCAATTCTGTGACTTCGCACACCTCCATTCTATGACTTCACACACCTCCATTCTATGACTTCACACACCTCCATTCTATGACTTCAAACACTTCCATTCTTTGACTTCACACACCACCATTCTTTGACTTCACACAACTCCATTGTGAGTTCACACAACTCCATTCTATGACTTCACACACCTCGATTCTGACTTCACACAGCTCAATTCCATGACTTCACACACCTCCATTCTGTGACTTCTCACACCTCAATTCTGTGACTTCACACACCTCCATTCTGTGACTTCTCACACCTCAATTCTGTGACTTCAAACATCTACATTATGACTTCACACACCTCCATTCTATGACTTCACACACCTCCATTCTATGACTTCACACACCTCCATTCTGTGATTTCACACACCTCCATTCTGAGTTCACACACCTCCATTCTGTGACTTCACACACCTCCAATCTGACTTCACACAGCTCCATTCAATGACTTCATACTCCTCCATTCTGTGACTTCACACACCTCCATTCTATGACTTCACACACTTCCATTGTGACTTCACACACCTCCATTCTATGAGTTCACACACCTCCATTCTGAGTTCACACACCTCCATTCTATGACTTCACACACCTCCATTCTGACATCACACACCTCCATTCTATGACTTCATACAGCTGCATTCTGATTTCACACACCTCCATTCTATGACTTCACACACCTCCATTCTGTGACTTCACACACCTCCATTCTCAGTTCACACACCTCCATTCTGTGACTTCACATACCTCCAATCAGACTTCACACAGCTCCATTTTATGACTTCACACATCTCCATTCTGTGACTTCACACACCTCCATTCTATGACTTCACACACCTCCATTGTGACTTCACACACCTCCATTCTATGAGTTCACACAACTCCATTCTGACTTCACACACCTCCATTCTATGACTTCACACACCTCCATTCTGACTTCACTCACCTCCATTCTATGACTTCACACAGCTCCTTTCTGACTTCACACACCTGCATTCTGTGACTTCACACACCTCCATTCCATGACTTCGCACACCTCCATTTGATGACTTCACACACCTCCATTCTATGACTTCACACACCTTCATTCTACTTCAGAAACATCCATTCTATGACTTCACACACCTCCATTCTATGATTTCACAAACCTCCATTCTGTGACTTCACACACCTCCATTCTGAGTTCACACACCTCAATTCTGTGAATTCACACACCTCAATTCTGGCTTCACACACCTCCATTCTATGACTTCACACACTTCCATTCTATGACTTCACACACCTCCATTCTTTGACTTCACACACCTCCATTGTGAGTTCACACACCTCCATTCTGTGACTTCACACACCTCCATTCTTTGACTTCACACACCTCCATTCTGTGACTTCACACACCTCAATTCTATGAATTCACACACCTCCATTCTATGAATTCACACATCTCCATTCTGAGACTTCACACAATTCCATTCTATGACTTCCCACACCTCCATTCTCGGACTTCACACACCTCCATTCTGAGTTCACACACCTCCGTTCTGTGAATTAACACACTTTCATTCCGTGACTTCACACACCTTCATTCTATGATTTCACACACCTCCATTCTATGACTTCACACACCTTCATTCTATGACTTCACACACCTATATTCTTTGACTTCGCAAACCTCCATTCTTTGACTTCACACACCTCCATTTTGAGTTCACACAGCTACATTCTGTGACTTCACACACCTCCATTTGTGACGTTACACACCACCATTTTGACTTCACACACCTCCATTCTGTGACTTCACACACCTCCATTCTGTGACTTCACACCCCTCCATTTTGACTTCACACACTTCCATTCTGTGACTTCACAAACCTCCATTCTGTGACTTCGCACACCTCCATTGTTTGATTCACACACCTCCATTCTTTGACTTCACACACCTCCATTCCATGATTTCACACACCTCTACTCTATCAGTTCACATACATCCATTCTATGAGTTCACACAACACCATTTTGACTTCACACACCTCCATTCTATGACTTCACACACCTACATTCTTACTTCAGGAACATCCATTGTATGAATTCAACCACCTCCATTCTAGGACTTCACAAACCTCCATTCTATGACTTCACACACCTCCATTTTGACTTCACACCCCTCCAATCTATGACTTCACACACCTCCATTCTGTGACTTCGCACACCTCCATTGTTTGACTTCACACACCTCCATTCTTTGACTTCACACACCTCCATTCCATGACTTCACACACCTCCACTCAATCAGTTCACACACATGATTCTATGAGTTCACATACCACCATTTTGATTGCACACACCTCCATTCTATGACTTCACACCCCTACATTCTTACTTCAAAAACATCCATTCTATGACTTTACAGACATCCATTCTATGAGTTCACAAACGTCCATTCTATGACTTCACACACCTCCATTCTATGACTTCACACACCTCCATTCTATGACTTCACACACCTCCATTCTTTGACTTCACACATCTCTATTCTATGAGTTCACACACCTGCATTGTGACTTCACACACCTCCATTCTATGACTTCACACACCTCCATTCTGACTTCACACACCTCCATTCTGACTTCACAAACACCAATTCTGTGACTTCACACACCTCCATTCTTTGACTTCACACACCTCCATTGTGAGTCCACACACCTCCATTCTGACTTCACAAACATCAATTCTGTGACTTCACACACCTCCATTCTATGACTTCACACACCTCCATTCTCTGACTTCAAAAACCTCCATTGTGACTTCACACACCTCCATTCTGACCTCACAAACATCAATTCTGTGACTTCACACACCTCCATTCTATGATTTCACACACCTCCATTCTATGACTTCTCACACTTCCATTCTATGACTTCACACACCTCCATTCTTTGACTTCACACACCTCCATTGTGAGTTCACACACCTCCATTCTGACTTCACAAACAGCAATTCTGTGACTTCACACACCGCCGTTCTATGAGTTCACACACCTCCATTTGTGACTCTACACACCACCTTTTTGACTTCACACACCTCCATTCTGTGATTTCACACACCTCCATTCTGTCACTTCACACACTTTTATTGTTTGACTTCACACCTCCATTCTTTGAGTTCACACACCTCCATTCCATGACTTCACACACTTCCATTCTATGAGTTCACACACCTCCATTCTATGAGTTCACACACCTCCATTTTGACTTCACACACCTCCATTCTGTGACTTCACACACCTCCATTCTGTGACTTCACACATCTCCAGTCTGTGACTTCACACACCTATATTCTATGACTTCACACACCTCCATTCTGTGACTTCACACACCTCCATTCTGTGACTTCACACACCTCAATTCTGGCTTCACACACCTTCATTCTATGACTTCTCACACTTATATTCTCTGACTTCACACACCTCCATTCTTTGACTTCACACACCTCCATTGTGAGTTCACATACCTCCATTCTGTGACTTCACACACCCCCATTCTGTGCCTTCAAACACCTCCATTCTATGACTTAACACACCTTCATTCTTACTTCACAAACATCAATTCTATGATTTCACACACCTCCATTCTATGACTTCACACACCTGCATTCTATGACTTCCCACACCTCCATCTGTGACTTCACACACCTCAATTCTGTGAATTCACACTCCTCCATTATGACTTCACACACCTCCATTCTGGGACTTCACACACCTCCATTCTGAGTTCACACACCTCCGTTCTGTGAATTAACACACCTTCATTCCGTGACTTCACACACCTTCATTCTATGATTTCACACACCTCCATTCTATGACTTCACACACCTTCATTCTATGACTTCACACACCTATATTCTTTGACTTCGCAAACCTCCATTCTTTGACTTCACACACCTCCATTTTGAGTTCACACACCTCCATTCTGTGACTTCGCACACCTCCATTGTTTGACTTCACACACCTCCATTCTTTGACTTCACACACCTCCATTCCATGACTTCACACACCTCCACTCAATCAGTTCACACACATCCATTCTATGAGTTCCCATACCACCATTTTAATTGCACACACCTCCATTCTATGACTTCACACCCCTACATTCTTACTTCAAAAACATCCATTCTATGACTTTACAGACCTCCATCCTATGAGTTCACAAACGTCCATTCTATGACTTCACACACCTCCATTCTATGACTTCACACACCTCCATTCTATGACTTCACACATCTCCATTCTATGACTTCACACAACTCCATTCTGTGACTTCACACATCTCCATTCTATGAGTTCACACACCTTCATTGTGACTTCACACACCTCCATTTTATGACTTCACACACCTCCATTCTGACTTCACACATATCCATTCTGACTTCACAAATATCAATTCTGTGACTTCACACACCTCCATTCTTTGACTTCACACACCTCCATTGTGAGTTCACACACCTCCATTCTGACTTCACGAACATCAGTTCTGTGACTTCACACACCTCCATTCTATGTCTTCACACACCTCCATTCTATGACTTCACACACCTCCATTCTCTGACTTCACAAACCTCCATCTGACTGCACACACCTCCATTCTGACCTCACAAACATCAATTCTGTGACTTCGCACACCTCCATTCTATGACTTCACACACCTCCATTCTATGACTTCACACACCTCCATTCTATGACTTCAAACACTTCCATTCTTTGACTTCACACACCACCATTCTTTGACTTCACACAACTCCATTGTGAGTTCACACAACTCCATTCTATGACTTCACACACCTCGATTCTGACTTCACACAGCTCAATTCCATGACTTCACACACCTCCATTCTGTGACTTCTCACACCTCAATTCTGTGACTTCACACACCTCCATTCTGTGACTTCTCACACCTCAATTCTGTGACTTCAAACATCTACATTATGACTTCACACACCTCCATTCTATGACTTCACACACCTCCATTCTATGACTTCACACACCTCCATTCTGTGATTTCACACACCTCCATTCTGAGTTCACACACCTCCATTCTGTGACTTCACACACCTCCAATCTGACTTCACACAGCTCCATTCAATGACTTCATACTCCTCCATTCTGTGACTTCACACACCTCCATTCTATGACTTCACACACTTCCATTGTGACTTCACACACCTCCATTCTATGAGTTCACACACCTCCATTCTGAGTTCACACACCTCCATTCTATGACTTCACACACCTCCATTCTGACATCACACACCTCCATTCTATGACTTCATACAGCTGCATTCTGATTTCACACACCTCCATTCTATGACTTCACACACCTCCATTCTGTGACTTCACACACCTCCATTCTCAGTTCACACACCTCCATTCTGTGACTTCACATACCTCCAATCAGACTTCACACAGCTCCATTTTATGACTTCACACATCTCCATTCTGTGACTTCACACACCTCCATTCTATGACTTCACACACCTCCATTGTGACTTCACACACCTCCATTCTATGAGTTCACACAACTCCATTCTGACTTCACACACCTCCATTCTATGACTTCACACACCTCCATTCTGACTTCACTCACCTCCATTCTATGACTTCACACAGCTCCTTTCTGACTTCACACACCTGCATTCTGTGACTTCACACACCTCCATTCCATGACTTCGCACACCTCCATTTGATGACTTCACACACCTCCATTCTATGACTTCACACACCTTCATTCTACTTCAGAAACATCCATTCTATGACTTCACACACCTCCATTCTATGATTTCACAAACCTCCATTCTGTGACTTCACACACCTCCATTCTGAGTTCACACACCTCAATTCTGTGAATTCACACACCTCAATTCTGGCTTCACACACCTCCATTCTATGACTTCACACACTTCCATTCTATGACTTCACACACCTCCATTCTTTGACTTCACACACCTCCATTGTGAGTTCACACACCTCCATTCTGTGACTTCACACACCTCCATTCTTTGACTTCACACACCTCCATTCTGTGACTTCACACACCTCAATTCTATGAATTCACACACCTCCATTCTATGAATTCACACATCTCCATTCTGAGACTTCACACAATTCCATTCTATGACTTCCCACACCTCCATTCTCGGACTTCACACACCTCCATTCTGAGTTCACACACCTCCGTTCTGTGAATTAACACACTTTCATTCCGTGACTTCACACACCTTCATTCTATGATTTCACACAC
This sequence comes from Megascapheus bottae, assembly GCA_024803745.1. Taxonomy (NCBI): domain Eukaryota; kingdom Metazoa; phylum Chordata; class Mammalia; order Rodentia; family Geomyidae; genus Megascapheus; species Megascapheus bottae. The sequence continues at coordinate 14,719 of JANJXV010000272.1, forward strand.
CTCCATTCTATGACTTCACACACCTTCATTCTATGACTTCACACACCTATATTCTTTGACTTCGCAAACCTCCATTCTTTGACTTCACACACCTCCATTTTGAGTTCACACAGCTACATTCTGTGACTTCACACACCTCCATTTGTGACGTTACACACCACCATTTTGACTTCACACACCTCCATTCTGTGACTTCACACACCTCCATTCTGTGACTTCACACCCCTCCATTTTGACTTCACACACTTCCATTCTGTGACTTCACAAACCTCCATTCTGTGACTTCGCACACCTCCATTGTTTGATTCACACACCTCCATTCTTTGACTTCACACACCTCCATTCCATGATTTCACACACCTCTACTCTATCAGTTCACATACATCCATTCTATGAGTTCACACAACACCATTTTGACTTCACACACCTCCATTCTATGACTTCACACACCTACATTCTTACTTCAGGAACATCCATTGTATGAATTCAACCACCTCCATTCTAGGACTTCACAAACCTCCATTCTATGACTTCACACACCTCCATTTTGACTTCACACCCCTCCAATCTATGACTTCACACACCTCCATTCTGTGACTTCGCACACCTCCATTGTTTGACTTCACACACCTCCATTCTTTGACTTCACACACCTCCATTCCATGACTTCACACACCTCCACTCAATCAGTTCACACACATGATTCTATGAGTTCACATACCACCATTTTGATTGCACACACCTCCATTCTATGACTTCACACCCCTACATTCTTACTTCAAAAACATCCATTCTATGACTTTACAGACATCCATTCTATGAGTTCACAAACGTCCATTCTATGACTTCACACACCTCCATTCTATGACTTCACACACCTCCATTCTATGACTTCACACACCTCCATTCTTTGACTTCACACATCTCTATTCTATGAGTTCACACACCTGCATTGTGACTTCACACACCTCCATTCTATGACTTCACACACCTCCATTCTGACTTCACACACCTCCATTCTGACTTCACAAACACCAATTCTGTGACTTCACACACCTCCATTCTTTGACTTCACACACCTCCATTGTGAGTCCACACACCTCCATTCTGACTTCACAAACATCAATTCTGTGACTTCACACACCTCCATTCTATGACTTCACACACCTCCATTCTCTGACTTCAAAAACCTCCATTGTGACTTCACACACCTCCATTCTGACCTCACAAACATCAATTCTGTGACTTCACACACCTCCATTCTATGATTTCACACACCTCCATTCTATGACTTCTCACACTTTCATTCTATGACTTCACACACCTCCATTCTTTGACTTCACACACCTCCATTGTGAGTTCACACACCTCCATTCTGACTTCACAAACAGCAATTCTGTGACTTCACACACCGCCTTTCTATGAGTTCACACACCTCCATTTGTGACTCTACACACCACCTTTTTGACTTCACACACCTCCATTCTGTGATTTCACACACCTCCATTCTGTGACTTCACACACTTTTATTGTTTGACTTCACACCTCCATTCTTTGAGTTCACACACCTCCATTCCATGACTTCACACACTTCCATTCTATGAGTTCACACACCTCCATTCTATGAGTTCACACACCTCCATTTTGACTTCACACACCTCCATTCTGTGACTTCACACACCTCCATTCTGTGACTTCACACATCTCCAGTCTGTGACTTCACACACCTTCATTCTATGACTTCACACACCTCCATTCTGTGACTTCACACACCTCCATTCTGTGACTTCACACACCTCAATTCTGGCTTCACACACCTTCATTCTATGACTTCTCACACTTACATTCTCTGACTTCACACACCTCCATTCTTTGACTTCACACACCTCCATTGTGAGTTCACATACCTCCATTCTGTGACTTCACACACCTCCATTCTGTGCCTTCAAACACCTCCATTCTATGACTTAACACACCTTCATTCTTACTTCACAAACATCAATTCTATGATTTCACACACCTCCATTCTATGACTTCACACACCTGCATTCTATGACTTCCCACAGCTCCATCTGTGACTTCACACACCTCAATTCTGTGACTTCACACTCCTCCATTATGACTTCACACACCTCCATTCTATGACTTCACACACCTCCATTCTATGACTTCACACCTCCATTCTGTGACTTCACACACCTCCATTCTGAGTTCACACACCTCCATTCTGTGACTTCACACTCCTCAAATCTGACTTCACAGAGCTCGATTCTATGATTTCACACACCTCCATACTGTGAATTCACACACCTCCATTCTATGACTTCACACACCTCCATTGTGACTTCACACCTCCATTCTATGAGTTCACACACCTCAATTCTGACTTCACACACCTCCATTCTATGACTTCACAAACCTCCATTTTGACTTCACACACCTGCATTCTATGACTTCACACAACTCCATTCTGACTTCCCACACCGCCATTCTGTAACTTCACACACCTCCATTCCATGACTCCACACACCTCCTTTCGATGCCTTCACACACCTCCATTCTGTGACTTCACACACCTCCATTCTGTGACTTCACACACCTCCATTTAGACTTCACAGACTTCCATTCTTTGACTTCTCAAATCTTCATTCTGTGACTTCACACAACTCCATTCTATAACTTCCCACACCTCCATTCTGGGACTTCACACACCTCCATTCTGAGTTCACACACCTCCGTTCTGTGACTTAACACACCTTCATTCTGTGACTTCACACACCTTCATTCTATGACTTCACACACCTCAATTCTTTCACTTCACACACCTCCATTTTGAGTTCACACACCTACATTCTGTGATTTCACACACCTCCATTTGTGACTTTACACACCACCATTTTGACTTCACAAACCTCCATTCTGTGACTTCACAAACCTCCATTCTGTGACTTCACACACCTCCATTTTGACTTCACACACTTCAATTCTTTGACTTCACACACCTCCATTCTGTGACTTCGCACACCTCCATAGTTTGACTTCACACACCTCCATTCTTTGACTTCACACACCTCCATTCCATGACTTCACACACCTCCACTCAATCAGTTCACACACATCCATTCTATGAGTTCACATACCACCATTTTGATTGCACACACCTCCATTCTATGACTTCACACCCCTACATTCTTACTTCAAAAACATCCATTCTATGACTTTACAGACCTCCATTCTATGAGTTCACAAACGTCCATTCTATGACTTCACACACCTCCATTCTATGACTTCACACACCTCCATTCTATGACTTCACACACCTCCATTCTATGACTTCACACACCTCCATTCTATGACTTCACACACCTACATTCTATGACTTCACACACCTCCATTCTGTGACTTCACACATCTCCATTCTATGAGTTCACACACCTGCATTGTGACTTCACACACCTCCATTCTATGACTTCACACACCTCCATTCTGACTTCACACATATCCATTCTGATTTCACAAATATCAATTCTGTGACTTCACGCACCTCCATTCTTTGACTTCACACACCTCCATTGTGAGTTCACACACCTCCATTCTGACTTCACGAACATCAGTTCTGTGACTTCACACACCTCCATTCTATGTCTTCACACACCTCCATTCTATGACTTCACACACCTCCATTCTCTGACTTCACAAACCTCCATCTGACTGCACACACCTCCATTCTGACCTCACAAACATCAATTCTGTGACTTCGCACACCTCCATTCTATGACTTCACACACCTCCATTCTATGACTTCACACACCTCCATTCTATGACTTCAAACACTTCCATTCTTTGACTTCACACACCACCATTTTTGACTTCACACAACTCCATTGTGAGTTCACACAACTCCATTCTATGACTTCACACACCTCGATTCTGACTTCACACAGCTCAATTCCATGACTTCACACACCGACATTCTGTGACTTTTCACACCTCAATTCTGTGACTTCACACACCTCCATTCTGTGACTTCTCACACCTCAATTCGGTGACTTCACACATCTACATTATGACTTCACACACCTCCATTCTATGACTTCACACACCTCCATTCTGTGATTTCACACACCTCCATTCTGAGTTCACACACCTCCATTCTGTGACTTCACACACCTCCAATCTGACTTTACACAGCTCCATTCTCTGACTTCATACACCTCCATTCTGTGACTTCACACACCTCCATTCTGTGACTTCACACACTTCCATTGTGACTTCACACACCTCCATTCTATGAGTTCACACACCTCCATTCTGACTTCACACACCTCCATTCTATGACTTCACACACCTCCATTCTGACATCACACACCTCCATTCTATGACTTCATACAACTGCATTCTGATTTCACACACCTCCATTCTATGACTTCACACACCTCCATTCTGTGACTTCACACACCTCCATTCTCAGTTCACACACCTCCATTCTGTGACTTCACATACCTCCAATCTGACTTCACATAGCTCCATTTTATGACTTCACACATCTCCATTCTGTGACTTCACACACCTCCATTCTATGACTTGACACACCTCCATTGTGACTTCACACACCTCCATTCTATGAGTTCACACAACTCCATTCTGACTTCACACACCTCCATTCTATGACTTCACACACCTCCATTCTGACTTCACTCACCTCCATTCTATGACTTCACACAGATCCATTCTGACTTCACACACCTGCATTCTGTGACTTCACACACCTCCATTCCATGACTTCGCACACCTTCATTCTACTTCAGAAACATCCATTCTATGACTTCACACACCTCCATTCTATGATTTCACAAACCTCCATTCTGTGACTTCACACACCTCCATTCTGAGTTCACACACCTCAATTCTGTGACTTCACACACCTCAATTCTTGCTTCACACACCTCCATTCTATGACTTCACACACTTCCATTCTATGACTTCACACACCTCCATTCTTTGACTTCACACACCTCCATTGTGAGTTCACACACCTCCATTCTGTGACTTCACACACCTCCATTCTTTGACTTCACACACCTCCATTCTGTGACTTCACACACCTCAATTCTATGAATTCACACACCTCCATTCTATGAATTCACACATCTCCATTCTGTGACTTCACACAACTCCATTCTATGACTTCCCACACCTCCATTCTGGGACTTCACACACCTCCATTCTGAGTTCACACACCTCCGTTCTGTGAATTAACACACCTTCATTCCGTGACTTCACACACCTTCATTCTATGATTTCACACACCTCCATTCTATGACTTCACACACCTTCATTCTATGACTTCACACACCTATATTCTTTGACTTCGCAAACCTCCATTCTTTGACTTCACACACCTCCATTTTGAGTTCACACAGCTACATTCTGTGACTTCACACACCTCCATTTGTGACGTTACACACCACCATTTTGACTTCACACACCTCCATTCTGTGACTTCACACACCTCCATTCTGTGACTTCACACCCCTCCATTTTGACTTCACACACTTCCATTCTGTGACTTCACAAACCTCCATTCTGTGACTTCGCACACCTCCATTGTTTGACTTCACACACCTCCATTCTTTGACTTCACACACCTCCATTCCATGACTTCACACACCTCTACGCTATCAGTTCACATACATCCATTCTATGAGTTCACACAACACCATTTTGACTTCACACACCTCCATTCTATGACTTCACACACCTACATTCTTACTTCAGGAACATCCATTGTATGAATTCAACCACCTCCATTCTAGGACTTCACAAACCTCCATTCTATGACTTCACACACCTCCATTTTGACTTCACACCCCTCCAATCTATGACTTCACACACCTCCATTCTGTGACTTCGCACACCTCCATTGTTTGACTTCACACACCTCCATTCCATGACTTCACACACCTCCACTCAATCAGTTCACACACATCCATTCTATGAGTTCACATACCACCATTTTGATTGCACACACCTCCATTCTATGACTTCACACCCCTACATTCTTACTTCAAAAACATCCATTCTATGACTTTACAGACCTCCATCCTATGAGTTCACAAACGTCCATTCTATGACTTCACACACCTCCATTCTATGACTTCACACACCTCCATTCTATGACTTCACACACCTCCCTTCTATGACTTCACACACCTCCATTCTGTGACTTCACACATCTTCATTCTATGAGTTCACACACCTTCATTGTGACTTCACACACCTCCATTCTATGACTTCACACACCTCCATTCTGACTTCACACATATCCATTCTGACTTCACAAATATCAATTCTGTGACTTCACACACCTCCATTCTTTGACTTCACACACCTCCATTGTGAGTTCACACACCTCCATTCTGACTTCACGAACATCAGTTCTGTGACTTCACACACCTCCATTCTATGTCTTCACACACCTCCATTCTATGACTTCACACACCTCCATTCTCTGACTTCACAAACCTCCATCTGACTGCACACACCTCCATTCTGACCTCACAAACATCAATTCTGTGACTTCGCACACCTCCATTCTATGACTTCACACACCTCCATTCTATGACTTCACACACCTCCATTCTATGACTTCAAACACTTCCATTCTTTGACTTCACACACCACCATTCTTTGACTTCACACACCTCCATTTTGACTTCACACACTTCCATTCTTTGACTTCACACACCTCCATTCTGTGACTTCGCACACCTCCATTGTTTGACTTCACACACCTCCATTCTTTGACTTCACACACCTCCATTCCATGACTTCACACACCTCCACTCAATCAGTTCACACACATCCATTCTATGAGTTCACATACCACCATTTTGATTGCACACACCTCCATTCTATGACTTCACACCCCTACATTCTTACTTCAAAAACATCCATTCTATGACTTTACAGACCTCCATTCTATGAGTTCACAAACGTCCATTCTATGACTTCACACACCTCCATTCTATGACTTCACACACCTCCATTCTATGACTTCACACACCTACATTCTATGACTTCACACACCTCCATTCTGTGACTTCACACATCTCCATTCTATGAGTTCACACACCTGCATTGTGACTTCACACACCTCCATTCTATGACTTCACACACCTCCATTCTGAATTCACACATATCCATTCTGACTTCACAAATATCAATTCTGTGACTTCACACACCTCCATTCTTTGACTTCACACACCTCCATTGTGAGTTCACACACCTCCATTCTGACTTCACGAACATCAGTTCTGTGACTTCACACACCTCCATACTATGTCTTCACACACCTCCATTCTATGACTTCACACACCTCCATTCTCTGACTTCACAAACCTCCATCTGACTGCACACACCTCCATTCTGACCTCACAAACATCAATTCTGTGACTTCGCACACCTCCATTCTATGACTTCACACACCTCCATTCTATGACTTCACACACCTCCATTCTATGACTTCAAACACTTCCATTCTTTGACTTCACACACCACCATTTTTGACTTCACACAACTCCATTGTGAGTTCACACAACTCCATTCTATGACTTCACACACCTCGATTCTGACTTCACACAGCTCAATTCCATGACTTCACACACCTCCATTCTGTGACTTCTCACACCTCAATTCTGTGACTTCACACACCTCCATTCTGTGACTTCTCACACCTCAATTTGGTGACTTCACACATCTACATTATGACTTCACACACCTCCATTCTATGACTTCACACACCTCCATTCTGTGATTTCACACACCTCCATTCTGAGTTCACACACCTCCATTCTGTGACTTCACACACCTCCAATCTGACTTCACACAGCTCCATTCTATGACTTCATACACCTCCATTCTGTGACTTCACACACCTCCATTCTATGACTTGACACACCTCCATTGTGACTTCACACACCTCCATTCTATGAGTTCACACACCTCCATTCTGACTTCACACACCTCCATTCTATGACTTCACACACCTCCATTCTGACATCACACACCTCCATTCTATGACTTCATACAACTGCATTCTGATTTCACACACCTCCATTCTATGACTTCACACACCTCCATTCTGTGACTTCACACACCTCCATTCTCAGTTCACACACCTCCATTCTGTGACTTCACATACCTCCAATCTGACTTCACATAGCTCCATTTTATGACTTCACACATCTCCATTCTGTGACTTCACACACCTCCATTCTATGACTTGACACACCTCCATTGTGACTTCACACACCTCCATTCTATGAGTTCACACAACTCCATTCTGACTTCACACACCTCCATTCTATGACTTCACACACCTCCATTCTGACTTCACTCACTTCCATTCTATGACTTCACACAGATCCATTCTGACTTCACACACCTGCATTCTGTGACTTCACACACCTCCATTCCATGACTTCGCACACCTTCATTCTACTTCAGAAACATCCATTCTATGACTTCACACACCTCCATTCTATGATTTCACAAACCTCCATTCTGTGACTTCACACACCTCCATTCTGAGTTCACACACCTCAATTCTGTGACTTCACACACCTCAATTCTTGCTTCACACACCTCCATTCTATGACTTCACACACTTCCATTCTATGACTTCACACACCTCCATTCTTTGACTTCACACACCTCCATTGTGAGTTCACACACCTCCATTCTGTTACTTCACACACCTCCATTCTTTGACTTCACACACCTCCATTCTGTGACTTCACACACCTCAATTCTATGAATTCACACACCTCCATTCTATGAATTCACACATCTCCATTCTGTGACTTCACACAACTCCATTCTATGACTTCCCACACCTCCATTCTGGGACTTCACACACCTCCATTCTGAGTTCACACACCTCCGTTCTGTGAATTAACACACCTTCATTCCGTGACTTCACACACCTTCATTCTATGATTTCACACACCTCCATTCTATGACTTCACACACCTTCATTCTATGACTTCACACACCTATATTCTTTGACTTCGCAAACCTCCATTCTTTGACTTCACACACCTCCATTTTGAGTTCACAAAGCTACATTCTGTGACTTCACACACCTCCATTTGTGACGTTACACACCACCATTTTGACTTCACACACCTCCATTCTGTGACTTCACACACCTCCATTCTGTGACTTCACACCCCTCCATTTTGACTTCACACACTTCCATTCTGTGACTTCACAAACCTCCATTCTGTGACTTCGCACACCTCCATTGTTTGAGTTCACACACCTCCATTCTTTGACTTCACACACCTCCATTCCATGACTTCACACACCTCTACGCTATCAGTTCACATACATCCATTCTATGAGTTCACACAACACCATTTTGACTTCACACACCTCCATTCTATGACTTCACACACCTACATTCTTACTTCAGGAACATCCATTGTATGAATTCAACCACCTCCATTCTAGGACTTCACAAACCTCCATTCTATGACTTCACACACCTCCATTTTGACTTCACACCCCTCCAATCTATGACTTCACACACCTCCATTCTGTGACTTCGCACACCTCCATTCTGTGACTTCACACACCTCCATTCTTTGACTTCACACACCTCCATTCCATGACTTCACACACCTCCACTCAATCAGTTCACACACATCCATTCTATGAGTTCACATACCACCATTTTGATTGCACACACCTCCATTCTATGACTTCACACCCCTACATTCTTACTTCAAAAACATCCATTCTATGACTTTACAGACCTCCATCCTATGAGTTCACAAACGTCCATTCTATGACTTCACACACCTCCATTCTATGACTTCACACACCTCCATTCTATGACTTCACACACCTCCATTCTATGACTTCACACACCTCCATTCTGTGACTTCACACATCTCCATTCTATGAGTTCACACACCTTCATTGTGACTTCACACACCTCCATTCTATGACTTCACACACCTCCATTCTGACTTCACACATATCCATTCTGACTTCACAAATATCAATTCTGTGACTTCACACACCTCCATTCTTTGACTTCACACACCTCCATTGTGAGTTCACACACCTCCATTCTGACTTCACGAACATCAGTTCTGTGACTTCAGACACCTCCATTCTATGTCTTCACACACCTCCATTCTATGACTTCACACACCTCCATTCTCTGACTTCACAAACCTCCATCTGACTGCACACACCTCCATTCTGACCTCACAAACATCAATTCTGTGACTTCGCACACCTCCATTCTATGACTTCACACACCTCCATTCTATGACTTCACACACCTCCATTCTATGACTTCAAACACTTCCATTCTTTGACTTCACACACCACCATTCTTTGACTTCACACAACTCCATTTTGAGTTCACACAACTCCATTCTATGACTTCACACACCTCGATTCTGACTTCACACAGCTCAATTCCATGATTTCACAAACCTCCATTCTGTGACTTCTCACACCTCAATTCTGTGACTTCACACATCTACATTATGACTTCACACACCTCCATTCTATGACTTCACACACCTCCATTCTAGGACTTCACACACCTCCATTCTATGACTTCAAACACTTCCATTCTTTGACTTCACACACCGCCATTCTTTGACTTCACACAACTCCATTTTGAGTTCACACAACTCCATTCTATGACTTCACACACCTCGATTCTGACTTCACACAGCTCAATTCCATGATTTCACACACCTCCATTCTGTGACTTCTCACACCTCAATTCTGTGACTTCACACATCTACATTATGACTTCACACACCTCCATTCTATGACTTCACACACCTCCATTCTATGACTTCACACACCTCCATTCTGTGATTTCACACACCTCCATTCTGAGTTCACACACCTCCATTCTGTGACTTCACACACCTCCAATCTGACTTCACACAGCTCCATTCAATGACTTCATACTCCTCCATTCTGTGACTTCACACACCTCCATTCTATGACTTCACACACTTCCATTGTGACTTCACACACCTCCATTCTATGAGTTCACACACCTCCATTCTGAGTTCACACACCTCCATTCTATGACTTCACACACCTCCATTCTGACATCACACACCTCCATTCTATGACTTCATACAACTGCATTCTGATTTCACACACCTCCATTCTATGACTTCACACACCTCCATTCTGTGACTTCACACACCTCCATTCTCAGTTCACACACCTCCATTCTGTGACTTCACATACCTCCAATCAGACTTCACACAGCTCCATTTTATGACTTCACACATCTCCATTCTGTGACTTCACACACCTCCATTCTATGACTTCACACACCTCCATTGTGACTTCACACACCTCCATTCTATGAGTTCACACAACTCCATTCTGACTTCACACACCTCCATTCTATGACTTCACACACCTCCATTCTGACTTCACTCACCTCCATTCTATGACTTCACACAGCTCCATTCTGACTTCACACACCTGCATTCTGTGACTTCACACACCTCCATTCCATGACTTCGCACACCTCCATTTGATGACTTCACACACCTCCATTCTATGACTTCACACACCTTCATTCTACTTCAGAAACATCCATTCTATGACTTCACACACCTCCATTCTATGATTTCACAAACCTCCATTCTGTGACTTCACACACCTCCATTCTGAGTTCACACACCTCAATTCTGTGACTTCACACACCTCAATTCTGGCTTCACACACCTCCATTCTATGACTTCACACACTTCCATTCTATGACTTCACACACCTCCATTCTTTGACTTCACACACCTCCATTGTGAGTTCACACACCTCCATTCTGTGACTTCACACACCTCCATTCTTTGACTTCACCCACCTCCATTCTGTGACTTCACACACCTCAATTCTATGAATTCACACACCTCCATTCTATGAATTCACACATCTCCATTCTCAGACTTCACACAATTCCATTCTATGACTTCCCACACCTCCATTCTGGGACTTCACACACCTCCATTCTGAGTTCACACACCTCCGTTCTGTGAATTAACACACTTTCATTCCGTGACTTCACACACCTTCATTCTATGATTTCACACACCTCCATTCTATGACTTCACACACCTTCATTCTATGACTTCACACACCTATATTCTTTGACTTCGCAAACCTCCATTCTTTGACTTCACACAACTCCATTTTGAGTTCACACAGCTACATTCTGTGACTTCACACACCTCCATTTGTGACGTTACACACCACCATTTTGACTTCACACACCTCCATTCTGTGACTTCACACACCTCCATTCTGTGACTTCACACCCCTCCATTTTGACTTCACACACTTCCATTCTGTGACTTCACAAACCTCCATTCTGTGACTTCGCACACCTCCATTGTTTGATTCACACACCTCCATTCTTTGACTTCACACACCTCCATTCCATGATTTCACACACCTCTACTCTATCAGTTCACATACATCCATTCTATGAGTTCACACAACACCATTTTGACTTCACACACCTCAATTCTATGACTTCACACACCTACATTCTTACTTCAGGAACATCCATTGTATGAATTCAACCACCTCCATTCTAGGACTTCACAAACCTCCATTCTATGACTTCACACACCTCCATTTTGACTTCACACCCCTCCAATCTATGACTTCACACACCTCCATTCTGTGACTTCGCACACCTCCATTGTTTGACTTCACACACCTCCATTCTTTGACTTCACACACCTCCATTCCATGACTTCACACACCTCCACTCAATCAGTTCACACACATGATTCTATGAGTTCACATACCACCATTTTGATTGCACACACCTCCATTCTATGACTTCACACCCCTACATTCTTACTTCAAAAACATCCATTCTATGACTTTACAGACATCCATTCTATGAGTTCACAAACGTCCATTCTATGACTTCACACACCTCCATTCTATGACTTCACACACCTCCATTCTATGACTTCACACACCTCCATTCTTTGACTTCACACATCTCTATTCTATGAGTTCACACACCTGCATTGTGACTTCACACACCTCCATTCTATGACTTCACACACCTCCATTCTGACTTCACACACCTCCATTCTGACTTCACAAACACCAATTCTGTGACTTCACACACCTCCATTCTTTGACTTCACACACCTCCATTGTGAGTTCACACACCTCCATTCTGACTTCACAAACATCAATTCTGTGACTTCACACACCTCCATTCTATGACTTCACACACCTCCATTCTCTGACTTCAAAAACCTCCATTGTGACTTCACACACCTCCATTCTGACCTCACAAACATCAATTCTGTGACTTCACACACCTCCATTCTATGATTTCACACACCTCCATTCTATGACTTCTCACACTTTCATTCTATGACTTCACACACCTCCATTCTTTGACTTCACACACCTCCATTGTGAGTTCACACACCTCCATTCTGACTTCACAAACAGCAATTCTGTGACTTTACACACCGCCGTTCTATGAGTTCACACACCTCCATTTGTGACTCTACACACCACCTTTTTGACTTCACACACCTCCATTCTGTGATTTCACACACCTCCATTCTGTGACTTCACACACTTTTATTGTTTGACTTCACACCTCCATTCTTTGAGTTCACACACCTCCATTCCATGACTTCACACACTTCCATTCTATGAGTTCACACACCTCCATTCTATGAGTTCACACACCTCCATTTTGACTTCACACACCTCCATTCTGTGACTTCACACACCTCCATTCTGTGACTTCACACATCTCCAGTCTGTGACTTCACACACCTTCATTCTATGACTTCACACACCTCCATTCTGTGACTTCACACACCTCCATTCTGTGACTTCACACACCTCAATTCTGGCTTCACACACCTTCATTCTATGACTTCTCACACTTACATTCTCTGACTTCACACACCTCCATTCTTTGACTTCACACACCTCCATTGTGAGTTCACATACCTCCATTCTGTGACTTCACACACCTCCATTCTGTGCCTTCAAACACCTCCATTCTATGACTTAACACACCTTCATTCTTACTTCACAAACATCAATTCTATGATTTCACACACCTCCATTCTATGACTTCACACACCTGCATTCTATGACTTCCCACAGCTCCATCTGTGACTTCACACACCTCAATTCTGTGACTTCACACTCCTCCATTATGACTTCACACACCTCCATTCTATGACTTCACACACCTCCATTCTATGACTTCACACCTCCATTCTGTGACTTCACACACCTCCATTCTGAGTTCACACACCTCCATTCTGTGACTTCACACTCCTCAAATCTGACTTCACAGAGCTCGATTCTATGATTTCACACACCTCCATACTGTGAATTCACACACCTCCATTCTATGACTTCACACACCTCCATTGTGACTTCACACCTCCATTCTATGAGTTCACACACCTCAATTCTGACTTCACACACCTCCATTCTATGACTTCACAAACCTCCATTTTGACTTCACACACCTGCATTCTATGACTTCACACAACTCCATTCTGACTTCCCACACCGCCATTCTGTAACTTCACACACCTCCATTCCATGACTCCACACACCTCCTTTCGATGCCTTCACACACCTCCATTCTGTGACTTCACACACCTCCATTCTGTGACTTCACACACCTCCATTTAGACTTCACACACTTCCATTCTTTGACTTCTCAAATTTTCATTCTGTGACTTCACACAACTCCATTCTATAACTTCCCACACCTCCATTCTGGGACTTCACACACCTCCATTCTGAGTTCACACACCTCCGTTCTGTGACTTAACACACCTTCATTCTGTGACTTCACACACCTTCATTCTATGACTTCACACACCTCAATTCTTTCACTTCACACACCTCCATTTTGAGTTCACACACCTACATTCTGTGATTTCACACACCTCCATTTGTGACTTTACACACCACCATTTTGACTTCACAAACCTCCATTCTGTGACTTCACAAACCTCCATTCTGTGACTTCACACACCTCCATTTTGACTTCACACACTTCAATTCTTTGACTTCACACACCTCCATTCTGTGACTTCGCACACCTCCATTGTGTGACTTCACACACCTCCATTCTTTGACTTCACACACCTCCATTCCATGACTTCACACACCTCCACTCAATCAGTTCACACACATCCATTCTATGAGTTCACATACCACCATTTTGATTGCACACACCTCCATTCTATGACTTCACACCCCTACATTCTTACTTCAAAAACATCCATTCTATGACTTTACAGACCTCCATTCTATGAGTTCACAAACGTCCATTCTATGACTTCACACACCTCCATTCTATGACTTCACACACCTCCATTCTATGACTTCACACACCTACATTCTATGACTTCACACACCTCCATTCTGTGACTTCACACATCTCCATTCTATGAGTTCACACACCTGCATTGTGACTTCACACACCTCCATTCTATGACTTCACACACCTCCATTCTGACTTCACACATATCCATTCTGATTTCACAAATATCAATTCTGTGACTTCACACACCTCCATTCTTTGACTTCACACACCTCCATTGTGAGTTCACACACCTCCATTCTGACTTCACGAACATCAGTTCTGTGACTTCACACACCTCCATTCTATGTCTTCACACACCTCCATTCTATGACTTCACACACCTCCATTCTCTGACTTCACAAACCTCCATCTGACTGCACACACCTCCATTCTGACCTCACAAACATCAATTCTGTGACTTCGCACACCTCCATTCTATGACTTCACACACCTCCATTCTATGACTTCACACACCTCCATTCTATGACTTCAAACACTTCCATTCTTTGACTTCACACACCACCATTTTTGACTTCACACAACTCCATTGTGAGTTCACACAACTCCATTCTATGACTTCACACACCTCGATTCTGACTTCACACAGCTCAATTCCATGACTTCACACACCGACATTCTGTGACTTTTCACACCTCAATTCTGTGACTTCACACACCTCCATTCTGTGACTTCTCACACCTCAATTCGGTGACTTCACACATCTACATTATGACTTCACACACCTCCATTCTATGACTTCACACACCTCCATTCTGTGATTTCACACACCTCCATTCTGAGTTCACACACCTCCATTCTGTGACTTCACACACCTCCAATCTGACTTCACACAGCTCCATTCTATGACTTCATACACCTCCATTCTGTGACTTCACACACCTCCATTCTGTGACTTCACACACTTCCATTGTGACTTCACACACCTCCATTCTATGAGTTCACACACCTCCATTCTGACTTCACACACCTCCATTCTATGACTTCACACACCTCCATTCTGACATCACACACCTCCATTCTATGACTTCATACAACTGCATTCTGATTTCACACACCTCCATTCTATGACTTCACACACCTCCATTCTGTGACTTCACACACCTCCATTCTCAGTTCACACACCTCCATTCTGTGACTTCACATACCTCCAATCTGACTTCACATAGCTCCATTTTATGACTTCACACATCTCCATTCTGTGACTTCACACACCTCCATTCTATGACTTGACACACCTCCATTGTGACTTCACACACCTCCATTCTATGAGTTCACACAACTCCATTCTGACTTCACACACCTCCATTCTATGACTTCACACACCTCCATTCTGACTTCACTCACCTCCATTCTATGACTTCACACAGATCCATTCTGACTTCACACACCTGCATTCTGTGACTTCACACACCTCCATTCCATGACTTCGCACACCTTCATTCTACTTCAGAAACATCCATTCTATGACTTCACACACCTCCATTCTATGATTTCACAAACCTCCATTCTGTGACTTCACACACCTCCATTCTGAGTTCACACACCTCAATTCTGTGACTTCACACACCTCAATTCTTGCTTCACACACCTCCATTCTATGACTTCACACACTTCCATTCTATGACTTCACACACCTCCATTCTGTGACTTCACACACCTCAATTCTATGAATTCACACACCTCCATTCTATGAATTCACACATCTCCATTCTGTGACTTCACACAACTCCATTCTATGACATCCCACACCTCCATTCTGGGACTTCACACACCTCCATTCTGAGTTCAAACACCTCCGTTCTGTGACTTAACACACCTTCATTCTGTGACTTCACACACCTTCCTTCTATGACTTCACACACCTCAATTCTTTCACTTCACACACCTCCATTTTGAGTTCACACACCTACATTCTGTGATTTCACACACCTCCATTTGTGACTTTACACACCACCATTTTGACTTCACAAACCTCCATTCTGTGACTTCACAAACCTCCATTCTGTGACTTCACACACCTCCATTTTGACTTCACACACTTCAATTCTTTGACTTCACACACCTCCATTCTGTGACTTGACACACCTCCATTCTGTGATTTCACACACCTCCAATCTGACTTCACACAGCTCCATTCTATGACTTCATACACCTCCATTCTGTGACTTCACACACCTCCATTCTGTGACTTCACACACTTCCATTGTGACTTCACACACCTCCATTCTATGAGTTCACACACCTCCATTCTGACTTCACACACCTCCATTCTATGACTTCACACACCTCCATTCTGACATCACACACCTCCATTCTATGACTTCATACAACTGCATTCTGATTTCACACACCTCCATTCTATGACTTCACACACCTCCATTCTGTGACTTCACACACCTCCATTCTCAGTTCACACACCTCCATTCTGTGACTTCACATACCTCCAATCTGACTTCACATAGCTCCATTTTATGACTTCACACATCTCCATTCTGTGACTTCACACACCTCCATTCTATGACTTGACACACCTCCATTGTGACTTCACACACCTCCATTCTATGAGTTCACACAACTCCATTCTGACTTCACACACCTCCATTCTATGACTTCACACACCTCCATTCTGACTTCACTCACCTCCATTCTATGACTTCACACAGATCCATTCTGACTTCACACACCTGCATTCTGTGACTTCACACACCTCCATTCCATGACTTCGCACACCTTCATTCTACTTCAGAAACATCCATTCTATGACTTCACACACCTCCATTCTATGATTTCACAAACCTCCATTCTGTGACTTCACACACCTCCATTCTGAGTTCACACACCTCAATTCTGTGACTTCACACACCTCAATTCTTGCTTCACACACCTCCATTCTATGACTTCACACACTTCCATTCTATGACTTCACACACCTCCATTCTGTGACTTCACACACCTCAATTCTATGAATTCACACACCTCCATTCTATGAATTCACACATCTCCATTCTGTGACTTCACACAACTCCATTCTATGACTTCCCACACCTCCATTCTGGGACTTCACACACCTCCATTCTGAGTTCACACACCTCCGTTCTGTGAATTAACACACCTTCATTCCGTGACTTCACACACCTTCATTCTATGATTTCACACACCTCCATTCTATGACTTCACACACCTTCATTCTATGACTTCACACACCTATATTCTTTGACTTCGCAAACCTCCATTCTTTGACTTCACACACCTCCATTTTGAGTTCACACAGCTACATTCTGTGACTTCACACACCTCCATTTGTGACGTTACACACCACCATTTTGACTTCACACACCTCCATTCTGTGACTTCACACACCTCCATTCTGTGACTTCACACCCCTCCATTTTGACTTCACACACTTCCATTCTGTGACTTCACAAACCTCCATTCTGTGACTTCGCACACCTCCATTGTTTGACTTCACACACCTCCATTCTTTGACTTCACACACCTCCATTCCATGACTTCACACACCTCTACGCTATCAGTTCACATACATCCATTCTATGAGTTCACACAACACCATTTTGACTTCACACACCTCCATTCTATGACTTCACACACCTACATTCTTACTTCAGGAACATCCATTGTATGAATTCAACCACCTCCATTCTAGGACTTCACAAACCTCCATTCTATGACTTCACACACCTCCATTTTGACTTCACACCCCTCCAATCTATGACTTCACACACCTCCATTCTGTGACTTCGCACACCTCCACTCAATCAGTTCACACACATCCATTCTATGAGTTCACATACCACCATTTTGATTGCACACACCTCCATTCTATGACTTCACACCCCTACATTCTTACTTCAAAAACATCCATTCTATGACTTTACAGACCTCCATCCTATGAGTTCACAAACGTCCATTCTATGACTTCACACACCTCCATTCTATGACTTCACACACCTCCATTCTATGACTTCACACACCTCCATTCTATGACTTCACACACCTCCATTCTGTGACTTCACACATCTCCATTCTATGAGTTCACACACCTTCATTGTGACTTCACACACCTCCATTCTATGACTTCACACACCTCCATTCTGACTTCACACATATCCATTCTGACTTCACAAATATCAATTCTGTGACTTCACACACCTCCATTCTTTGACTTCACACACCTCCATTGTGAGTTCACACACCTCCATTCTGACTTCACGAACATCAGTTCTGTGACTTCACACACCTCCATTCTATGTCTTCACACACCTCCATTCTATGACTTCACACACCTCCATTCTCTGACTTCACAAACCTCCATCTGACTGCACACACCTCCATTCTGACCTCACAAACATCAATTCTGTGACTTCGCACACCTCCATTCTATGACTTCACACACCTCCATTCTATGACTTCACACACCTCCATTCTATGACTTCAAACACTTCCATTCTTTGACTTCACACACTACCATTCTTTGACTTCACACAACTCCATTTTGAGTTCACACAACTCCATTCTATGACTTCACACACCTCGATTCTGACTTCACACAGCTCAATTCCATGATTTCACACACCTCCATTCTGTGACTTCTCACACCTCAATTCTGTGACTTCACACACCTCCATTCTGTGACTTCTCACACCTCAATTCTGTGACTTCACACATCTACATTATGACTTCACACACCTCCATTCTATGACTTCACACACCTCCATTCTATGACTTCACACACCTCCATTCTGTGATTTCACACACCTCCATTCTGAGTTCACACACCTCCATTCTGTGACTTCACACACCTCCAATCTGACTTCACACAGCTCCATTCAATGACTTCATACTCCTCCATTCTGTGACTTCACACACCTCCATTCTATGACTTCACACACTTCCATTGTGACTTCACACACCTCCATTCTATGAGTTCACACACCTCCATTCTGAGTTCACACACCTCCATTCTATGACTTCACACACCTCCATTCTGACATCACACACCTCCATTCTATGACTTCATACAACTGCAATCTGATTTCACACACCTCCATTCTATGACTTCACACACCTCCATTCTGTGACTTCACACACCTCCATTCTCAGTTCACACACCTCCATTCTGTGACTTCACATACCTCCAATCAGACTTCACACAGCTCCATTTTATGACTTCACACATCTCCATTCTGTGACTTCACACACCTCCATTCTATGACTTCACACACCTCCATTGTGACTTCACACACCTCCATTCTATGAGTTCACACAACTCCATTCTGACTTCACACACCTCCATTCTATGACTTCACACACCTCCATTCTGACTTCACTCACCTCCATTCTATGACTTCACACAGCTCCATTCTGACTTCACACACCTGCATTCTGTGACTTCACACACCTCCATTCCATGACTTCGCACACCTCCATTTGATGACTTCACACACCTCCATTCTATGACTTCACACACCTTCATTCTACTTCAGAAACATCCATTCTATGACTTCACACACCTCCATTCTATGATTTCACAAACCTCCATTCTGTGACTTCACACACCTCCATTCTGAGTTCACACACCTCAATTCTGTGACTTCACACACCTCAATTCTGGCTTCACACACCTCCATTCTATGACTTCACACACTTCCATTCTATGACTTCACACACCTCCATTCTTTGACTTCACACACCTCCATTGTGAGTTCACACACCTCCATTCTGTGACTTCACACACCTCCATTCTTTGACTTCACCCACCTCCATTCTGTGACTTCACACACCTCAATTCTATGAATTCACACACCTCCATTCTATGAATTCACACATCTCCATTCTGTGACTTCACACAACTCCATTCTATGACTTCCCACACCTCCATTCTGGGACTTCACACACCTCCATTCTGAGTTCACACACCTCCGTTCTGTGAATTAACACACCTTCATTCCGTGACTTCACACACCTTCATTCTATGATTTCACACACCTCCATTCTATGACTTCACACACCTTCATTCTATGACTTCACACACCTATATTCTTTGACTTCGCAAACCTCCATTCTTTGACTTCACACACCTCCATTTTGAGTTCACACAGCTACATTCTGTGACTTCACACACCTCCATTTGTGACGTTACACACCACCATTTTGACTTCACACACCTCCATTCTGTGACTTCACACACCTCCATTCTGTGACTTCACACCCCTCCATTTTGACTTCACACACTTCCATTCTGTGACTTCACAAACCTCCATTCTGTGACTTCGCACACCTCCATTGTTTGACTTCACACACCTCCATTCTTTGACTTCACACACCTCCATTCCATGACTTCACACACCTCTACTCTATCAGTTCACATACATCCATTCTATGAGTTCACACAACACCATTTTGACTTCACACACCTCCATTCTATGACTTCACACACCTCCATTCTTACTTCAGGAACATCCATTGTATGAATTCAACCACCTCCATTCTAGGACTTCACAAACCTCCATTCTATGACTTCACACACCTCCATTTTGACTTCACACCCCTCCAATCTATGACTTCACACACCTCCATTCTGTGACTTCGCACACCTCCATTGTTTGACTTCACACACCTCCATTCTTTGACTTCACACACCTCCATTCCATGACTTCACACACCTCCACTCAATCAGTTCACACACATCCATTCTATGAGTTCACATACCACCATTTTGATTGCACACACCTCCATTCTATGACTTCACACCCCTACATTCTTACTTCAAAAACATCCATTCTATGACTTTACAGACCTCCATCCTATGAGTTCACAAACGTCCATTCTATGACTTCACACACCTCCATTCTATGACTTCACACACCTCCATTCTATGACTTCACACACCTCCATTCTGTGACTTCACACATCTCCATTCTATGAGTTCACACACCTTCATTGTGACTTCACACACCTCCATTCTATGACTTCACACACCTCCATTCTGACTTCACACATATCCATTCTGACTTCACAAATATCAATTCTGTGACTTCACACACCTCCATTCTTTGACTTCACACACCTCCATTGTGAGTTCACACACCTCCATTCTGACTTCACGAACATCAGTTCTGTGACTTCACACACCTCCATTCTATGTCTTCACACACCTCCATTCTATGACTTCACACACCTCCATTCTCTGACTTCACAAACCTCCATCTGACTGCACACACCTCCATTCTGACCTCACAAACATCAATTCTGTGACTTCGCACACCTCCATTCTATGACCTTACACACCTCCATTCTATGACTTCACACACCTCCACTCTATGACTTCAAACACTTCCATTCTTTGACTTCACACACCACCATTCTTTGACTTCACACAACTCCATTGTGAGTTCACACAACTCCATTCTATGACTTCACACACCTCGATTCTGATTTCACACAGCTCTATTCCATGACTTCACACACCTCCATTCTGTGACTTCTCACACCTCAATTCTGTGACTTCACACACCTCCATTCTGTGACTTCTCACACCTCAATTCTGTGACTTCACACATCTACATTATGACTTCACACACCTCCATTCTATGACTTCACACACTTCCATTGTGACGTCACACACCTCCATTCTATGAGTTCACACACCTCCATTCTGACTTCACACACCTCCATTCTATGACTTCACACACCTCCATTCTGACATCACACACCTCCATTCTATGACTTCATACAACTGCATTCTGATTTCACACACCTCCATTCTATGACTTCACACACCTCCATTCTGTGACTTCACACACCTCCATTCTCAGTTCACACACCTCCATTCTGTGACTTCACATACCTCCAATCAGACTTCACACAGCTCCATTTTATGACTTCACACATCTCCATTCTGTGACTTCACACACCTCCATTCTATGACTTCACACACCTCCATTGTGACTTCACACACCTCCATTCTATGAGTTCACACAACTCCATTCTGACTTCACACACCTCCATTCTATGACTTCACACACCTCCATTCTAACTTCACTCACCTCCATTCTATGACTTCACACAGCTCCATTCTGACTTCACACAACTCCATTCTGGCTTCACACACCTCCATTCTATGACTTCACACACCTCCATTCTGACTTCACTCACCTCCATTCTATGACTTCACACAGCTCCATTCTGACTTCACACACCTGCATTCTGTGACTTCACACACCTCCATTCCATGACTTCGCACACCTCCATTTGATGACTTCACACACCTCCATTTTATGACTTCACACACCTTCATTCTACTTCAGAAACATCCATTCTATGACTTCACACACCTCCATTCTATGATTTCACAAACCTCCATACTGTGACTTCACACACCTCCATTCTGAGTTCACACACCTCAATTCTGTGACTTCACACACCTCAATTCTGGCTTCACACACCTCCATTCTATGACTTCACACACTTCCATTCTATGACTTCACACACCTCCATTCTTTGACTTCACACACCTCCATTGTGAGTTCACACACCTCCATTCTGTGACTTCACACACCTCCATTCTTTGACTTCACACACCTCCATTCTGTGACTTCACACACCTCAATTCTATGAATTCACACACCTCCATTCTATGAATTCACACATCTCCATTCTGTGACTTCACACAACTCCATTCTATGACTTCCCACACCTCCATTCTGGGACTTCACACACCTCCATTCTGAGTTCACACACCTCCGTTCTGTGAATTAACACACCTTCATTCCGTGACTTCACACACCTTCATTCTATGATTTCACACACCTCCATTCTATGACTTCACACACCTTCATTCTATGACTTCACACACCTATATTCTTTGACTTCGCAAACCTCCATTCTTTGACTTCACACACCTCCATTTTGAGTTCACACAGCTACATTCTGTGACTTCACACACCTCCATTCTGTGACTTCACACCCCTCCATTTTGACTTCACACACTTCCATTCTGTGACTTCACAAACCTCCATTCTGTGACTTCGCACACCTCCATTGTTTGACTTCACACACCTCCATTCTTTGACTTCACACACCTCCATTCCATGACTTCACACACCTCTACTCTATCAGTTCACATACATCCATTCTATGAGTTCACACAACACCATTTTGACTTCACACACCTCCATTCTATGACTTCACACACCTACATTCTTACTTCAGGAACATCCATTGTATGAATTCAACCACCTCCATTCTAGGACTTCACAAACCTCCATTCTATGACTTCACACACCTCCATTCTATGACTTCACACCCCTCCAATCTATGACTTCACACACCTCCATTCTATGACTTCACACACCTCCATTCTAGGACTTCACACACCTCCATTCTATGACTTCACACACTTCCATTCTTTGACTTCACACACCTCCATTCTTTGACTTCACACATCTCAATTGTGAGTTCACACACCTTCATTCTATGACTTCACACACCTCCATTCTGACTTCACACAACTCCATTCTATGACTTCACACACCTCCATTCTGTGCCGTCACACATCTCCATTCTAGGACTTAACACGCCTTCATTCTTACTTCACAAACATCCATTCTATGACTTCACACACCTCCATTCTATGACTTCAAACACCTCCATTCTATGACTTCACACACCTCCATTCTGTGACTTCACACATCTCAATTCTGTGACTTCACACACCTACATTATGACTTCACACACCTCCATTCTATGACTTCACGAACCTCCATTCTATGACTTCACACACCTCCATTCTGTGACTTCACACACCTCCATTCTGAGTTCACACACCTCCATTCTGTGACTTCACACACCTCCAATCTGACTTCACACAGCTCCATTCTATGACTTCACACACCTCCATTCTGTGACTTCACATACCTCCATTCTATGACTTCACACACCTCCATTGTGACTTCACACACCTACATTCTATGAGTTCACACACCTAAATTCTGACTTCACACACCTCCATTCTATGACTTCACACACCTCCATTCTGACTTCACACACCTCCATTCTATGACTTCACACAACTCCATTCTGACTTCACACACCTCCATTCTGTGACTTTACACACCTCCATTCCATGACTTCCCACACCTCCATTCGATGACTTCACACACCACCATTCTCTGACTTCACACACCTCCATTCTATGAGTTCACACACCTCCATTTGTGACTCTACACACAACCTTTTTGACTTCACAAACCTCCATTCTGTGATTTCACACACCTCCATTCTGTGATTTCACACACCTTTATTGTTTGACTTCACACACCTCCATTCTTTGACTTCACACACCTCCATTCCATGACTTCACACACCTCCATTCTATGAGTTCACACACCTCCATTCTATGAGTTCGCACACCTCCATTTTGACTTCACACACCTCCATTCTATGACTTCAGACACCTTCATTCTTACTTCAGAAACATCCATTCTATGACTTCACGCACCTCCATTCTATGACTTCACAAATCTCCGTTCTGTGACTTCACACAACTCCATTTTGACTTCACACACCTCCATTCTGTGACTTCTCACACCTCCATTCCATGACTTCGCACACCTCCATTCGATGACTTCACACACCTCCATTCTATGACTTCACACACCTCCATTCTATGATTTCTCACACCTTCATTCTATGACTTCACACACCTCCATTTTGAGTTCACACAGCTACATTCTGTGACTTCACACACCTCCATTTGTGACGTTACACACCACCATTTTGACTTCACACACCTGCATTCTGTGACTTCACACACCTCCATTCTGTGACTTCACACCCCTCCATTTTGACTTCACACACTTCCATTCTGTGACTTCACAAACCTCCATTCTGTGACTTCGCACACCTCCATTGTTTGACTTCACACACCTCCATTCTTTGACTTCACACACCTCCATTCCATGACTTCACACACCTCTACTCTATCAGTTCACATACATCCATTCTATGAGTTCACACAACACCATTTTGACTTCACACACCTCCATTCTATGACTTCACACACCTACATTCTTACTTCAGGAACATCCATTGTATGAATTCAACCACCTCCATTCTAGGACTTCACAAACCTCCATTCTATGACTTCACACACCTCCATTTTGACTTCACACCCCTCCAATCTATGACTTCACACACCTCCATTCTGTGACTTCGCACACCTCCATTGTTTGACTTCACACACCTCCATTGTTTGACTTCACACACCTCCATTCCATGACTTCACACACCTCCACTCAATCAGTTCACACACATCCATTCTATGAGTTCACATACCACCATTTTGATTGCACACACCTCCATTCTATGACTTCACACCCCTACATTCTTACTTCAAAAACATCCATTCTATGACTTTACAGACCTCCATCCTATGAGTTCACAAACGTCCATTCTATGACTTCACACACCTCCATTCTATGACTTCACACACCTCCATTCTATGACTTCACACACCTCCATTCTGTGACTTCACACATCTCCATTCTATGAGTTCACACACCTTCATTGTGACTTCACACACCTCCATTCTATGACTTCACACACCTCCATTCTGACTTCACACATATCCATTCTGACTTCACAAATATCAATTCTGCGACTTCACACACCTCCATTCTTTGACTTCACACACCTCCATTGTGAGTTCACACACCTCCATTCTGACTTCACGAACATCAGTTCTGTGACTTCACACACCTCCATTCTATGTCTTCACACACCTCCATTCTATGACTTCACACACCTCCATTCTCTGACTTCACAAACCTCCATCTGACTGCACACACCTCCATTCTGACCTCACAAACATCAATTCTGTGACTTCGCACACCTCCATTCTATGACTTCACACACCTCCATTCTATGACTTCACACACCTCCATTCTATGACTTCAAACACTTCCATTCTTTGACTTCACACACCACCATTCTTTGACTTCACACAACTCCATTGTGAGTTCACACAACTCCATTCTATGACTTCACACACCTCGATTCTGACTTCACACAGCTCAATTCCATGACTTCACACACCTCCATTCTGTGACTTCTCACACCTCAATTCTGTGACTTCACACACCTCCATTCTGTGACTTCTCACACCTCAATTCTGTGACTTCACACATCTACATTATGACTTCACACACCTCCATTCTATGACTTCATACACCTCCATTCTATGACTTCACACACCTCCATTCTGTGATTTCACACACCTCCATTCTGAGTTCACACACCTCCATTCTGTGACTTCACACACCTCCAATCTGACTGCACACAGCTCCATTCAATGACTTCATAATCCTCCATTCTGTGACTTCAAACACCTATATTCTATGACTTCACACACTTCCATTGTGACGTCACACACCTCCATTCTATGAGTTCACACACCTCCATTCTGACTTCACACACCTCCATTCTATGACTTCACACACCTCCATTCTGACATCACACACCTCCATTCTATGACTTCATACAACTGCATTCTGATTTCACACACCTCCATTCTATGACTTCACACACCTCCATTCTGTGACTTCACACACCTCCATTCTCAGTTCACACACCTCCATTCTGTGACTTCACATACCTCCAATCAGACTTCACACAGCTCCATTTTATGACTTCACACATCTCCATTCTGTGACTTCACACACCTCCATTCTATGACTTCACACACCTCCATTGTGACTTCACACACCTCCATTCTATGAGTTCACACAACTCCATTCTGACTTCACACACCTCCATTCTATGACTTCACACACCTCCATTCTGACTTCACTCACCTCCATTCTATGACTTCACACAGCTCCATTCTGACTTCACACACCTGCATTCTGTGACTTCACACACCTCCATTCCATGACTTCGCACACCTCCATTTGATGACTTCACACACCTCCATTCTATGACTTCACACACCTTCATTCTACTTCAGAAACATCCATTCTATGACTTCACACACCTCCATTCTATGATTTCACAAACCTCCATTCTGTGACTTCACACACCTCCATTCTGAGTTCACACACCTCAATTCTGTGACTTCACACACCTCAATTCTGGCTTCACACACCTCCATTCTATGACTTCACACACCTCCATTCTGTGACTTCACACACCTCCATTCTTTGACTTCACACACCTCCATTCTGTGACTTCACACACCTCAATTCTATGAATTCACACACCTCCATTCTATGAATTCACACATCTCCATTCTGTGACTTCACACAACTCCATTCTATGACTTCCCACACCTCCATTCTGGGACTTCACACACCTCCATTCTGAGTTCACACACCTCCGTTCTGTGAATTAACACACCTTCATTCCGTGACTTCACACACCTTCATTCTATGATTTCACACACCTCCATTCTATGACTTCACACACCTTCATTCTATGACTTCACACACCTATATTCTTTGACTTCGCAAACCTCCATTCTTTGACTTCACACACCTCCATTTTGAGTTCACACAGCTACATTTTGTGACTTCACACACCTCCATTTGTGACGTTACACACCACCATTTTGACTTCACACACCTCCATTCTGTGACTTCACACACCTCCATTCTGTGACTTCACACCCCTCCATTTTGACTTCACACACTTCCATTCTGTGACTTCACAAACCTCCATTCTGTGACTTCGCACACCTCCATTGTTTGACTTCACACACCTCCATTCTTTGACTTCACACACCTCCATTCCATGACTTCACACACCTCTACTCTATCAGTTCACATACATCCATTCTATGAGTTCACACAACACCATTTTGACTTCACACACCTCCATTCTATGACTTCACACACCTACATTCTTACTTCAGGAACATCCATTGTATGAATTCAACCACCTCCATTCTAGGACTTCACAAACCTCCATTCTATGACTTCACACACCTCCATTCTATGACTTCACACCCCTCCAATCTATGACTTCACACACCTCCATTCTATGACTTCACACACCTCCATTCTAGGACTTCACACACCTCCATTCTATGACTTCACACACTTCCATTCTTTGACTTCACACACCTCCATTCTTTGACTTCACACATCTCAATTGTGAGTTCACACACCTTCATTCTATGACTTCACACACCTCCATTCTCACTTCACACAACTCCATTCTATGACTTCACACACCTCCATTCTGTGCCGTCACACATCTCCATTCTAGGACTTAACACGCCTTCATTCTTACTTCACAAACATCCATTCTATGACTTCACACACCTCCATTCTATGACTTCAAACACCTCCATTCTATGACTTCACACACCTCCATTCTATGACTTCACACATCTCAATTCTGTGACTTCACACACCTACATTATGACTTCACACACCTCCATTCTATGACTTCACGAACCTCCATTCTATGACTTCACACACCTCCATTCTGTGACTTCACACACCTCCATTCTGAGTTCAAACACCTCCATTCTGTGACTTTACACACCTCCATTCTGACTTCACACACCTCCATTCTGTGACTTTACACACCTCCATTCCATGACTTCCCACACCTCCATTCGATGACTTCACACACCACCATTCTCTGACTTCACACACCTCCATTCTATGAGTTCACACACCTCCATTTGTGACTCTACACACAACCTTTTTGACTTCACAAACCTCCATTCTGTGATTTCACACACCTCCATTCTGTGATTTCACACACCTTTATTGTTTGACTTCACACACCTCCATTCTTTGACTTCACACACCTCCATTCCATGACTTCACACACCTCCATTCTATGAGTTCACACACCTCCATTCTATGAGTTCGCACACCTCCATTTTGACTTCACACACCTCCATTCTATGACTTCACACACCTTCATTCTTACTTCAGAAACATCCATTCTATGACTTCACGCACCTCCATTCTATGACTTCACAAATCTCCGTTCTGTGACTTCACACAACTCCATTTTGACTTCACACACCCCCATTCTGTGACTTCTCACACCTCCATTCCATGACTTCGCACACCTCCATTCGATGACTTCACACACCTCCATTCTATGACTTCACACACCTACATTCTACTTCAGAAACATTCGTTCTATGACTTCACACACCTCCATTCTATGATTTCACAAACCTCCATTCTGTGACTTCACACACCTCCATTCTGCGTTCACACACCTCAGTTCTGTGACTTCACACACCTCAATTCTGGATTCACACACCTCCATTCTATGACTTCACACACTTCCATTCTATGACTTCACACACCTCCATTCTTTGACTTCACACACCTCCATTGTGAGTTCACACACCTCCATTCTGTGACTTCACACACCTCCATTCTTTGACTTCACACACCTCCATTCTGTGAGTTCACACACCTCCATTCTATGAATTCACACAACTCCATTCTATGAATTCACACATCTCCATTCTGTGACTTCACACAACTCCATTCTATGACTTCCCACACCTCCATTCTGGGACTTCACACATCTCCATTCTGAGTTCACACACCTCCGTTCTGTGACTTAACACACCTTCATTCCGAGACTTCACACACCTTCATTCTATGATTTCACACACCTCCATTCTATGATTTCTCACACCTTCATTCTATGACTTCACACACCTATATTCTTTGACTTCGCACACCTCCATTCTTTGACTTCACACACCTCCATTTTGAGTTCACACAGCTACATTCTGTGACTTCACACACCTCCATTTGTGACGTTACACACCACCATTTTGACTTCACACACCTCCATTCTGTGACTTCACACACCTCCATTCTGTGACTTCACACCCCTCCATTTTGACTTCACACACTTCCATTCTTTGACTTCACACACCTCCATTCTGTGACTTCACACACCTTTATTGTTTGACTTCACACACCTCCATCTTTGACGTCACACACCTCCATTCCATGACTTCACACACCTCCATTCTATGAGTTCACACACCTCCATTCTATGAGTTCACACACCTCCATTTTCACTTCACACACCTCCATTCTATAACTTCACACACCTTCATTCTTACTTCAGAAACATCCATTCTATGACTTCACGCACCTCCATTCTATGACTTCACAAATCTCCGTTCTGTGACTTCACACAACTCCATTTTGACTTCACACACCTCCATTCTCTGTCTTCACACACCTCCATTCCATGACTTCGCACACCTCCATTCGATGACTTCACACACCTCCATTCTATGACTTCACACACCTCCATTCTACTTCAGAAACATCCGTTCTATGACTTCACACACCTCCATTCTATGATTTCACAAACCTCCATTCTGTGACTTCACTCACCTCCATTCTGCGTTCACACACCTCAGTTCTGTGACTTCACACACCTCAATTCTGGCTTCACACACCTCCATTCTATGACTTCACAGACTTCCATTCTATGACTTCACACACCTCCATTCTTTGACTTCACACACCTCCATTGTGAGTTCACACACCTCCATTCTGTGACTTCACACACCTCCATTCTTTGACTTCACACACCTCCATTCTGTGACTTCACACACCTCCATTCTATGACTTCACACACCTCCATTCTATGAATTCACATATCTCCATTCTGTGACTTCACACAACTCCATTCTATGACTTCCCACACCTCAATTCTGGGACTTCACACACCTCCATTCTTTGACTTCACACATCTCAATTGTGAGTTCACACACCTTCTTTCTGTGACTTCACACAAGTCCATTCTGACTTCACACAGCTCCATTCTGTTACTACACTCACCTCCATTCTGTGCCTTCACACATCTCCATTCTAGGTCTTAACACACCTTCATTCTTACTTCACAAACATCCATTCTATGACTTCACACACCTCCATTCTATGACTTCACACACCTCCATTCTATGACTTCACACACCTCCATTCTTTGACTTCACACATCTCAATTCTGTGACTTCACACACCTACATTATGACTTCACACACCTCCATTCTATGACTTCACACACCTCCATTCCATGACTTCACACACCTCCATTCTATGAGTTCACACACCTCCATTCTATGAGTTCACACACCTCCATTTTGACTTCACACACCTACCTTCTATGACTTCACACACCTTCATTCTTACTTCAGAAACATCCATTCTATGACTTCACGCACCTCCATTCTATGACTTCACAAATCTCCGTTCTGTGCCTTCACACAACTCCATTTTGACTTCACACACCTCCATTCTGTGACTTCACACTCCTCCATTCCATGACTTCGCACACCTCCATTCGATGACTTCACACACCTCCATTCTATGACTTCACACACCTCCATTCTACTTCAGAAACATCCGTTCTATGACTTCACACACCTCCATTCTATGATTTCACACACCTCCATTCTGCGTTCACACACCTCAGTTCTGTGACTTCACACACCTCAATTCTGGCTTCACACACCTCCATTCTATGACTTCACACACTTCCATTCTATGACTTCACACACCTCCATTCTTTGACTTCACACACCTCCATTGTGAGTTCACACACCTCCATTCTGTTACTTCACACACCTCCATTCTTTGACTTCACACACCTCCATTCTGTGACTTCACACACCTCCATTCTATGACTTCACACACCTCCATTCTATGCATTCACACACCTCCATTCTGTGACTTCACACACCTCCATTCTGTGACTTCACACACCTCCATTCTGTGACTTCACACACCTCCATTCTATGATTTCTCACACCTCCATTCTATTAATTCACACACCTCCATTCTGTGACTTCACACAACTCCATTCTATGACTTCCCACACCTCCATTCTGTGACTTCACACACCTCCATTTTGAGTTCACAAACCTCCATTCTGTGACTTAACGCACCTTCATTCTGTGACTTCACACACCTCCATTCTATGACTTCACACACCTCCATTCTATGAGTTCACACACCTCCATTCTATGACTTCACACACCTCCAGTCTTTGACTTCACACCCCTCCATTCTGTGACTTCACACACCTCCATTCTATAACTTCACACACCTCCATTGTGATTTCCCACACCTCCAATCTGAGTTCACACAACTCCCTTCTGTCTTCACACACCTCCATTCTATGACTTCACACACCTCCATTCTGTGACTTCACACACCTGAATTCTGTGACTTCACACGCCTCCATTATGACTTCACACACCTCCATTCTATGACTTCACACACCTCCATTCCATGACTTCACACACCTAGATTCTGTGACTTCACACACCTCCATTCTGAGTTCATACACCTCCATTCTGTGATTCACACACCTCCATACTGACTTCACACAGCTCCATAAAATGACTTCACACACCTCCATTCTGTGACTTCGCACACCTCCATTCTGACTTCACACAGCTCCATTCTCTGACTTCCCACACCTCCATTCTATGATTTCACACACCTCCATTCTATGACTTCACACACCTCCATTCTGTGACTTCACACACCTCCATTCTGAGTTCACACACCTCCATTCTGTGCCTTCACACACCTCCATTCTATGACTTAACACACCTTCATTCTTACTTAACAAACATCCATTCTATGACTTCACACACCTCCATTCTATGACTTCACACAACTCCATTGTGAGTTCACACAACTCCATTCTATGACTTCACACACCTCCATTCTGACTTCACACAGCTCTATTCCATGACTTCACAAACCTCCATTCTGTGCCTTCACACACTTCCCTTCTGTGACTTAATACACCTTCATTCTTACTTCACAAACATCCATTCTATGACTTCACACACCTCCATTCTGTGACTTCTCACACGTCAATTCTGTGACTTCACACATCTTCATTATGACTTCACACACCTCCATTCTATGACTTCACACACCTCCATTCTATGACTTCACAAACTTCCATTCTGTGACTTCACACACCTCAATTCTGAGTTCACACACCTCCATTATGACTTCACACACATCCATTCTATGACTTCACACACCTCCATTCTATGACTTCACACACCTCCATTCTGTGACTTCACACACCTCCATTCTGAGTTCACACACCTCCAGTCTGTGACTTCACACACCTCCAATCTGACTTCACACAGCTCCATTCTATGACTTCACACACCTCCATTCTGTGACTTCACACACCTCCATTCTATGACTTCACACACCTCCATTGTGACTTCACACACCTCCATTCTATGAGTTCACACACCTCCATTCTGACTTCACACACCTCCATTCTATGACTTCACACACCTCCATTATGACTTCACACACCTCCATTCTATGACTTCACACAACTCCATTCTGACTTCACACACCTCCATTCTGTGACTTCACACACCTCCATTATATGACTTTAAACACCTCCATTCTGTGACTTCACACACCTCCATTCTATGACTTCACACACCTCCATTCTGTGATTTCACACACCTACATTGTAACTTCACAGACCTCCATTCTATGAGTTCACACAAATGCATTGTGAATTCACACACCTCCATTATATGACTTCACACACCTCCATTCTGACTTCACACACCTCAATTCTGTGACTTAACACAACTGCATTCTATGACTTCACACACCTCCATTCAATGACTTCACACACCTCCATTCTATGACTTCACACACCTCCTTTCTGAGTTGACACACCTCCATTCTATGACTTCACACACCTCCAATCTGACTTCACACACCTCCATTTTATGACTTCACAGACTTCCATTCTGTGACTTCAAAAACCTCCATTCTATGTCTTCACACACCTCCATTGTGACTTCACATACCATCATTCTATGAGTTCACACACCGCCATTCTGACTTCACTCACGTCCATTCTATGACTTCGCACACATCTATTCTGACTTCACACACCTCAATTCTGTGACTTCACACACCTTCATTCTGATTTCTAACACCTCAATTCTCTGACGTCAAACACCTCCATTCTGTGACTTCACACACCTCCATTCTATGACTTCACACACCTCCATTCTATGACTTCGCACACCTGCATTGGACTTCACCCACCTCCATCCTGACTTCACACACCTCCATTCTGACTTCACAAACCTCAATTCTTTGACTTCACACACCTCCATTCTATGACTTCACACACCTCCTTTCTGAGTTGACACACCTCCATTCTATGACTTCACACACCTCCAATCTGACTTCACACACCTCCATTTTATGACTTCACAGACTTCCATTCTGTGAATTCACACACCTCCGTTCTATGACTTCACACACCTCATTCCTGAGTTGACAAACCGCCATTCTGTGATTTCACACACCTCCAATTTGACTTCACACACCCCCTTCTATGACTTCACACAGCCTCATTGTGACTTCACACACTCCATTCTATGAGTTCACACACCTCCATTCTGACTTCACACACCTCCATTCTATGACTTCACACAGCTGCATTCCGACTTCAGACACTTCCATTTGTGACTTCACACACCACAATTTTGACTTCAAACATCTTCATTCTGTGACTTCACACACCTCCATTCTGTGACTTCACACATCTCCATTTTGACTTCACACACTTCCA
Source organism: Megascapheus bottae (assembly GCA_024803745.1). Taxonomy (NCBI): domain Eukaryota; kingdom Metazoa; phylum Chordata; class Mammalia; order Rodentia; family Geomyidae; genus Megascapheus; species Megascapheus bottae. The sequence continues at coordinate 50,849 of JANJXV010000272.1, forward strand.
TTCTTTGACTTAACACACCTCCATTCTGTGACTTCACACACCACCATTGTTTGACTTCACACACCTATATTGTTGGACTTCACACACCTTCATTCCATGACTTCACACATCTCCATTTTATGAGTTCACATACCCTCATTTAGACTTCACACACCTCCATTCTATGACTTCACACACCTTCATTCTACTTCAGAAACATCCATTCTATGACTTCACACACCTCCATTCTATGACTTCACACACCTCCATTCTATGACTTCACACAATTCCATTCTATGACTTCACACACCTCCATTCTTTGACTTCACACACCTCCATTGTGAGTTCACACACCTCCATTCTGTGACTTCAAACACCTCCATTCTGTGACTTCACACACCTCCATTCTGGGACTTCACTCACCTCCATTCTATGATTTCTCACACCTCCATTCTATTAATTCACACACCTCCATTCTGTGACTTTACACAACTCCATTCTATCACTTCCCTCACCTCCATTCTGTGACTTCACACACCTCCATTCTGAGTTCACAAACCTCCATTCTGTGACTTAACGCACCTCCATTCTGTGACTTCACACACCTCTGTTCTGACTTCACACACCTCCATTCTATGACTTCACACACCTCCATTCTGTGACTTCACACACCTCAATTCTGTGACTTCACACACCTCCAGTATGACTTCACACAGCTCCATTCTATGACTTCACACACCTCCATTCTATGACTTCACACACCTCCATTGTGACTTCACACACCTCCATTCTATGAGTTCACACACCTCCATTCTGACTTCACACACCTCCATTCTATGACTTCACACACCTCCATTATGACTTCACACACCTCCATTCTATGACTTCACACAACTCCATTCTGACTTCACACACCTCCATTCTGTGACTTCACACACCTCCATTATATGACTTTAAACACCTCCATTCTGTGACTTCACACACCTCCATTCTATGACTTCACACACCTCCATTCTGTGATTTCACACACCTACATTGTAACTTCACAGACCTCCATTCTATGAGTTCACACAAATGCATTGTGAATTCACACACCTCCATTCTATGACTTCACACACCTCCATTCTGACTTCACACACCTCAATTCTGTGACTTAACACAACTGCATTCTATGACTTCACACACCTCCATTCAATGACTTCACACACCTCCATTCTATGACTTCACACACCTCCTTTCTGAGTTGACACACCTCCATTCTATGACTTCACACACCTCCAATCTGACTTCACACACCTCCATTTTATGACTTCACAGACTTCCATTCTGTGACTTCAAAAACCTCCATTCTATGTCTTCACACACCTCCATTGTGACTTCACATACCATCATTCTATGAGTTCACACACCGCCATTCTGACTTCACTCACGTCCATTCTATGACTTCGCACACATCTATTCTGACTTCACACACCTCAATTCTGTGACTTCACACACCTTCATTCTGATTTCTAACACCTCAATTCTCTGACGTCAAACACCTCCATTCTGTGACTTCACACACCTCCATTCTATGACTTCACACACCTCCATTCTATGACTTCGCACACCTGCATTGTGACTTCACCCACCTCCATCCTGACTTCACACACCTCCATTCTGACTTCACAAACCTCAATTCTTTGACTTCACACACCTCCATTCTATGACTTCACACACCTCCTTTCTGAGTTGACACACCTCCATTCTATGACTTCACACACCTCCAATCTGACTTCACACACCTCCATTTTATGACTTCACAGACTTCCATTCTGTGAATTCACACACCTCCGTTCTATGACTTCACACACCTCATTCCTGAGTTGACAAACCGCCATTCTGTGATTTCACACACCTCCAATTTGACTTCACACACCCCCTTCTATGACTTCACACAGCCTCATTGTGACTTCACACACTCCATTCTATGAGTTCACACACCTCCATTCTGACTTCACACACCTCCATTCTATGACTTCACACAGCTGCATTCCGACTTCAGACACTTCCATTTGTGACTTCACACACCACAATTTTGACTTCAAACACCTTCATTCTGTGACTTCACACACCTCCATTCTGTGACTTCACACATCTCCATTTTGACTTCACACACTTCCATTCTTTGACTTAACACACCTCCATTCTGTGACTTCACACACCACCATTGTTTGACTTCACACACCTATATTGTTGGACTTCACACACCTTCATTCCATGACTTCACACATCTCCATTTTATGAGTTCACATACCCTCATTTAGACTTCACACACCTCCATTCTATGACTTCACACACCTTCATTCTACTTCAGAAACATCCATTCTATGACTTCACACACCTCCATTCTATGACTTCACACACCTCCATTCTATGACTTCACACAATTCCATTCTATGACTTCACACACCTCCATTCTTTGACTTCACACACCTCCATTGTGAGTTCACACACCTCCATTCTGTGACTTCAAACACCTCCATTCTGTGACTTCACACACCTCCATTCTGGGACTTCACTCACCTCCATTCTATGATTTCTCACACCTCCATTCTATTAATTCACACACCTCCATTCTGTGACTTTACACAACTCCATTCTATCACTTCCCTCACCTCCATTCTGTGACTTCACACACCTCCATTCTGAGTTCACAAACCTCCATTCTGTGACTTAACGCACCTCCATTCTGTGACTTCACACACCTCTGTTCTGACTTCACACACCTCCATTCTATGACTTCACACACCTCCATTCTGTGACTTCACACACCTCAATTCTGTGACTTCACACACCTCCAGTATGACTTCACACAGCTCCATTCTATGACTTCACACACCTCCATTCTATGACTTCACACACCTAGATTCTGTGACTTCACACACCTCCGTTCTGAGTTCACACACCTCAATTCTCTGACTTCACACACCTCCATTCTGACTTCACCCAGCTCCATTCAATGACTTCACACACCTCCATTCTGTGACTTCGCACACCTCCAATCTGACTTCACACAGCTCCACTCTATGCCTTCCCACACCTCCATTCTATGATTTCACACACCTCCACTCTATGACTTCACACACCTCCATTCTGTGATTTCACACACCTCCATTCTGAGTTCAAACACCTCCGTTCTGTGACTTAACACACCTCCATTCTGTGACTTCACACACCACCATTCTGAGTTCACACACCTCCATTCTGTGACTTCACACACCTCCATTCTGACTTCAAACAGCTCCATTCTATGACTTCACACACCTCCATTCTGTGCCTTCACACACCTCCATTCTATGACTTAACACACCTTCATTCTTACTTCACAAACATCCATTCTATGACTTCACACACCTCCATTCTATGACTTCACACACCTCCATTCTATGACTTCACAAACTTCCATTCTGTGACTTCACACACCTCAATTCTGTGACTTCACACATCTACATTATGACTTCACACACATCCATTCTATGACTTCACACACCTCCATTCTATGACTTCATACACCTTCATTCTGTGACTTCACACACCTCCATTCTGAGTTCAAACACCTCCATTCTGTGACTTCACACAACTCCAATCTGACTTCACAAAGCTCCATTCTATGACTTCACACACCTCCATTCTGTGACTTCACACACCTCCATTCTATGACTTCACACACCTCCATTGTGACTTCACACACCTGCATTCTGAGTTCACACACCTCCATTCTGTGACTTCACACAAGTCCATTCTGACTTCAGACACCTCCATTCTATGAGTTCACACACCTGCATTGTGACTTCACACACCTCCATTGTATGACTTCACACACCTCCATACTGACTTCACACACCTCCATTCTATGACTTCACACACCTCCATTCTATGACTTCACACACCTCCATTCTATGACTTCACAAACCTCCATTCTGACTTCACACACCTCCATTCTGACTTCACAAACATCAATTCTGTGACTTCACACACCTCCATTCTATGACTTCACACACCTCCATTCTATGACTTCACACACTTCCATTCTTTGACTTCACACACCTCCATTTTTTGACTTCACACATCTCCATTGTGAGTCCATACACCTCCATTCTATGACTTCACACACCTCCATTCTGACTTCACACAGATCCATTCTATGACTTCACACACCTCCATTCTGTGACTTCACACATCTCCATTTTATGACTTAACACACCTTCATTCTTACTTCACAAACATTCATTCTATGACTTCACACACCTCCATTCTATGACTTCACACACCTCCATTCTATGACTTTACACACCTCCATTCTGTGACTTCACACACCTCAATTCTGTGACTTCACACACCTACATTATGACTTCACACACCTCAATTCTATGACTTCACACACCTCCATTCTGACTTCACACACCTCCATTCTATGACTTCCACACCTCCATTCTGTGACTTCACAAACCACCATTCTATGACTTCACATACCTCCATTGTGACATCACACACCTCCATTCTATGAGTTCACACACCTCCATTCTGACTTCACACACATCCATTCTATGACTTCACACACCTCCATTCTGACTTCACACACCTCCATTCTATGACTTCACACAACTCCATTCTGACTTCACACACCTCCATTCTGTGACTTCACACACCTCCATTCCATGACTTCACACACCTCCATTCGATGCCTTCACACACCTCCATTCTTTGACTTCACACACCTCCATTCTATGAGTTCACACACCTCCATTTGTGACTCTACACACCACCTTTTTGACTACACACACCTCCATTCTGTGATTTCACACACCTCCATTCTGTGACTTCACACATCTTTATTGTTTGACTTCACACACCTCCATTCTTTGACTTCACACACCTCCATTCTATGAGTTCACACACCTCCATTCTATGAGTTCACACACCTCCATTTTGACTTCAGAAACATAGATTCTATGACTTCACACACATTCATTCTTACTTCAGAAACATCCATTATATGACTTCACACACTTCCATTCTATGACTTCACAAATTCCGTTCTGTGATTTCACACACCTCCATTCTGAGTTCACACACCTCCATTATCTGACTTCACACACCTCCATTCTTTGACTTAACACACCTCAATTCTATGACTTCACAGACCTCCATTCTGTGACTTCACACACCTTTATTGTTTGACTTCACACACCTCCATTCTGGGACTTCACACACCTCCATTGTGAGTTCACACACCTCCATTCTGTGACTTCACACACCTCCAATCTGTGACTTCACACACCTCCATTCTGTGACTACACACATATCCATTCTGTGACTTCACACACCTCCATTCTGTGACTTCACACACCTCCATTCTGTGACTTCACACATCTCAATTCTGTGACTTCACACACCTCCATTATGACTTTACACACCTCCATTCCATGACTTCACACACCTCCATTCTGAGCCTTCACACACCTCCCTTCTGTGACTTAACACACCTTCATTCTTACTTCACAAACATCCATTCTATGACTTCACACACCTCCATTCTGTGACTTCTCACACCTCAATTCTGTGACTTCACACATCTACATTATGACTTCACACACCTCCATTCTATGACTTCACACACCTCCATTCTATGACTTCACACACCTCCATTCTGTGACTTCACACACCTCCATTCTGAGTTCACACACCTCCATTATGACTTCACACACATCCATTCTATGACTTCACACACCTCCATTCTATGACTTCACACACCTCCATTCTGTGACTTCACACACCTCCATTCTGAGTTCACACACCTCCAGTCTGTGACTTCACACACCTCCAATCTGACTTCACACAGCTCCATTCTATGACTTCACACACCTCCATTCTGTGACTTCACACACCTCCATTCTATGACTTCACACACCTCCATTGTGACTTCACACACCTCCATTCTATGAGTTCACACACCTCCATTCTGACTTCACACACCTCCATTCTATGACTTCACACACCTCCATTATGACTTCACACACCTCCATTCTATGACTTCACACAACTCCGTTCTGACTTCACACACCTCCATTCTGTGACTTCACACACCTCCATTATATGACTTTAAACACCTCCATTCTGTGACTTCACACACCTCCATTCTATGACTTCACACACCTCCATTCTGTGATTTCACCCACATACATTGTAACTTCACAGACCTCCATTCTATGAGTTCACACAAATGCATTGTGAATTCACACACCTCCATTCTATGACTTCACACACCTCCATTCTGACTTCACACACCTCCATTCTGACTTCACACACCTCAATTCTGTGACTTAACACAACTGCATTCTATGACTTCACACACCTCCATTCTATGACTTCACACACCTCCCTTCTATGACTTCACACACCTCCTTTCTGAGTTGACACACCTCCATTCTATGACTTCACACACCTCCAATTTGACTTCACACACCTCCATTTTATGACTTCACAGACTTCCATTCTGTGACTTCAAAAACCTCCATTCTATGTCTTCACACACCTCCATTCTATGACTTCACACACCCCCATTGTGCGACTTCACACACCTCCATTCTGTTACTTCACACACCTCCATTCTGAGTTCACACACCTCCATTTTGTGATTTCACACCCCTCCATTCTGTGACTTCACACACCTCCATTCTGTGACTTCACACACCTAAATTCTATGACTTCACAAACTTCCATTCTATGACTTCACACACCTCCATTCTGTGACTTCACACACCTCCATTCTATGACTTCACACACCTCAATTCTGTGACTTCACACACCTGCATTCTATGGCCTCACCCACCTCCATTCTATGACTTCGCACACCTGCATTGTGACTTCACACACCTCCATTCTATGACTTCACACACCTCCATTCTGAGTTCACACACCTCCATTCTATGACTTCACACACCTACATTCTGACTTCACACACCTCCATTCTATGACTTCACACAACTCCATCTGACTTCACACACCTCCATTCCATGACGTCACACACCTCCATTCGATGAATTCACACACCTCCCTTCTTTGTCTTCATGCACCTCCATTCTATGAGTTCACACACCCCCATTCTGTCCCTTCACACACCTTTATTGTTTGACTTCACACACCTCCATTCTTTGACTTCACACACCTACATTCCATGACTTCACACACCTCCATTCTATGAGTTCACACACCTCCATTCCATGAGTTCACACACCTCCATTTTGACTTCACACACCTCCATTCTTTGACTTCACACACCTTCATACTCACTTCAGAAACATCCATTCTATGACTTCACGCACCTCCATTCTATGACTTCACAAACCTCCGTTCTGTGACCACACACCTCCATTCTGAGTTCCCACACCTCCATTGTGTGACTTCACCCACCTCCATCCTGACTTCACACACCTCCATTCTATGATTTCACACACTTCCATTCAGTGAATTCACACACCTCCGTTCTATGACTTCACACACCTCATTCCTGAGTTGACAAACCGCCATTCTGTGATTTCACACACCTCCAATTTGACTTCACACACCCCCATTCTATGACTTCACACAGCCTCATTGTGACTTCACACACTCCATTCTATGAGTTCACACACCGCCATTCTGACTTCACACACCTCCATTCTATGACTTCACACAGCTGCATTCCGACTTCAGACACCTCCATTTGTGACTTCACACACCACAATTTTGACTTCAAACACCTTCCGTCTGTGACTTCACACACCTCCATTCTGTGACTTCACACACCTCCATTTTGACTTCACACACTTTCATTCTTTGACTTAACACACCTCCATTCTGTGACTTCACACACCACCATTGTTTGACTTCACACACCTATATTGTTGGACTTCACACACCTCCATTCCATGACTTCACACATCTCCATTTTATGAGTTCACATACCCTCATTTAGACTTCACACACCTCCATTCTATGACTTCACACACCTTCATTCTACTTCAGAAACATCCATTCTATGACTTCACACACCTCCATTCTATGACTTCACACACCTCCATTCTATGACTTCACACAATTCCATTCTATGACTTCACACACCTCCATTCTTTGACTTCACACACCTCCATTGTGAGTTCACACACCTCCATTCTATGTCTTCAAACACCTCCATTCTGTGACTTCACACACCTCCATTCTGGGACTTCACACACCTCCATTCTATGATTTCTCACACCTCCATTCTATTAATTCACACACCTCCATTCTGTGACTTTACACAACTCCATTCTATCACTTCCCTCAATTCCATTCTGTGACTTCACACACCTCCATTCTGAGTTCACAAAGCTCCATTCTGTGACTTAACGCACCTCCATTCTGTGACTTCACACACCTCTGTTCTGACTTCACACACCTCCATTCTATGACTTCACACACCTCCATTCTGTGACTTCACACACCTCAATTCTGTGACTTCACACACCTCCAGTATGACTTCACACAGCTCCATTCTATGACTTCACACACCTCCATTCTATGACTTCACACACCTAGATTCTGTGACTTCACACACCTCCGTTCTGAGTTCACACACCTCAATTCTGTGACTTCACACACCTCCATTCTGACTTCACCCAGCTCCATTCAATGACTTCACACACCTCCATTCTGTGACTTCGCACACCTCCAATCTGACTTCACACAGCTCCACTCTATGCCTTCCCACACCTCCATTCTATGATTTCACACACCTCCATTCTATGACTTCACACACCTCCATTCTGTGATTTCACACACCTCCATTCTGAGTTCAAACACCTCCGTTCTGTGACTTAACACACCTCCATTCTGTGACTTCACACACCACCATTCTGAGTTCACACACCTCCATTCTGTGACTTCACACACCTCCATTCTGACTTCAAACAGATCCATTCTATGACTTCACACACCTCCATTCTGTGCCTTCACACACCTCCATTCTATGACTTAACACACCTTCATTCTTACTTCACACACCTCCATTCTATGACTTCACACACCTCCATTCTATGACTTCACACACCTCCATTCTATGACTTCACAAACTTCCATTCTGTGACTTCACACACCTCAATTCTGTGACTTCACACATCTACATTATGACTTCACACACATCCATTCTATGACTTCACATACCTCCATTCTATGACTTCATACACCTTCATTCTGTGACTTCACACACCTCCATTCTGAGTTCAAACACCTCCATTCTTTGACTTCACACAACTCCAATCTGACTTCACAAAGCTCCATTCTATGACTTCACACACCTCCATTCTGTGACTTCACACACCTCCATTCTATGAGTTCACACACCTCCATTGTGTCTTCACACTCCTCCATTCTGAGTTCACACACCTCCATTCTGTGACTTCACACAACTCCATTCTGACTTCAGACACCTCCATTCTATGAGTTCACACACCTGCATTGTGACTTCACACACCTCCATTCTGTGACTTCACACACCTCCATACTGACTTCACACACCTCCATTCTATGACTTCACACACCTCCATTCTATGACTTCACACACCTCCATTCTATGACTTCTCACACTTCCATTCTTTGACTTCACACACCTCCATTATTTGACTTCACACATCTCCATTGTGAGTTCATACACCTCCATTCTATGACTTCACACACCTCCATTCTGACTTCACACAGATCCATTCTATGACTTCACACACCTCCATTCTGTGCCTTCACACATCTCCATTTTATGACTTAACACACCTTCATTCTTACTTCACAAACATTCATTCTATGACTTCACACACCTCCATTCTATGACTTCACACACCTCCATTCTATGACTTTACACACCTCCATTCTGTGACTTCACACACCTCAATTCTGTGACTTCACACACCTACATTATGACTTCACACACCTCAATTCTATGACTTCACACACCTCCATTCTGACTTCACACACCTCCATTCTATGACTTCCACACCTCCATTCTGTGACTTCACAAACCACCATTCTATGACTTCACATACCTCCATTGTGACTTCACACACCTCCATTCTATGAGTTCACACACCTCCATTCTGACTTCACACACCTCTATTCTATGACTTCACACACCTCCATTCTGACTTCACACACCTCCATTCTATGACTTCACACAACTCCATTCTGACTTCACACACCTCCATTCTGTGACTTCACATACCTCCATTCCATGACTTCACACACCTCCATTCGATGCCTTCACACACCTCCATTCTTTGACTTCACACACCTCCATTCTATGAGTTCACACACCTCCATTTGTGACTCTACACACCACCTTTTTGACTACACACACCTCCATTCTGTGATTTCACACACCTCCATTCTGTGACTTCACACATCTTTATTGTTTGACTTCACACACCTCCATTCTTTGACTTCACACACCTCCTTTCCATGACTTCACACACCTCCATTCTATGAGTTCACACACCTCCATTCTATGAGTTCACACACCTCCATTTTGACTTCAGAAACATAGATTCTATGACTTCACACACATTCATTCTTACTTCAGAAACATCCATTATATGACTTCACACACTTCCATTCTATGACTTCACAAATCTCCGTTCTGTGATTTCACAGACCTCCATTCTGAGTTCACACACCTCCATTATCTGACTTCACAGACCTCCATTCTTTGACTTAACACACCTCAATTCTATGACTTCACAGACCTCCATTCTGTGACTTCACACACTTTTATTGTTTGACTTCACACACCTCCATTCTGGGACTTCACACACCTCCATTCTGTGACTTCACACACCTCCATTCTGTGACTACACACATCTCCATTCTGTGACTTCACACACCTCCATTCTGTGACTTCACACACCTCCATTCTGTGACTTCACACATCTCAATTCTGTGACTTCACACACCTACATTATGACTTCACACACCTCCATTCTGTGACTTCACACACCTCCATTCTGAGTTCACACACCTCCATTCTGTGACTTCACACACCTCCATTCTATGACTTCACACACCTCCATTGTGACTTCACACACCTCCATTCTATGACTGCACACAACTCCATTCGGACTTCACACACCTCCATTCTATGACTTCACACACCTCCATTCTGACTTCACACACCTCCATTCTATGACTTCACACAACTCCATTCTGACTTCACACACCTCCATTCTATGACTTCACACACCTCCATTCTGACTTCACACACCTCTATTCTATGACTTCAAACACCTCCATTCTGTGACTTCACACACCTCCATTCTGAGTTCACACACCTCCATTCTATGACTTCACACACCTCCATTGTGACTTCACACACCTCCATTCTAAGAGTTCACACACCTCAATTCTGACTTCACACACCTCCATTCTATGAGTTCACACACCTCCATTCTGACTTCACACACCTCCATTCTTTGACTTCACACACCTCCATTCTATGGGTTCACACACCTCCATTTGTGACTCTACACACCACCTTTTTTACTTCACAAACCTCCATTCTCTGATTTCACACACCTCCATTCTGTGACTTCACACACCTTTATTGTTTGACTTCACACACCTCCATTCTTTGACTTCAGACACCTCAATTCCATGACTTCACACACCTCCATTCTATGAGTTCACACACCTCCATTCTATGAGTTCACACACCTCCATTTTCACTTCACACACCTCCATTCTATGACTTCACACACCTTCATTCTTACTTCAGAAACATCCATTCTATGATTTCACGCACCTCCATTCTATGACTTCACAAATCTCTGTTCTGTGACTTCACAAACCTCCATTCTGAGTTCACACACCTCCATTCTCTGAGTTCACACACCTCCATTCTGTGACTTCACACACCTCCATTCTGTGACTACACACACCTCCATTCCATGACTTCACACACCTCCTTTCGATGACTTCACACACCTCCATTCTGTGACTTCACACACCTCCATTCTGTGACTTCACACTCCTCCATTTTGACTTCACACACTTCCATTCTTTGACATCACACACCTCCATTCTGTGACTTCACACACCACCATTGTTTGACTTCACACACCTCCATTTTTGGACTTCACACACCTCCATTACATGACTTCACGAATCTCCTTTTTATGAGTTCGCACACCTCCATTTTGACTTCACACATCTACATTCTGTGACTTCACACACCTTCATTCTACTTCAGAAACATCCATTGTATGACTTCACACACCTCCATTCTATGACTTTACAAACCTCCATTCTGTGACTTCACACACCTCTATTCTGAGTTCACACACGTCAATTCTGTGACTTCACACACCTCAATTCTGGCTTCACACACCTCCATTCTATGACTTCACACAATTCCTTTCTATGACTTCACACACCTCCATTCTTTGACTTCACACACCTCCATTGTGATTTCACACACCTCCATTCTGTGACTTCACACACCTCCATTATGACTTCACACAGCCTCATTCTATGACTTCACACACCTCCATTCTGTGCCTTCACACATCTCCATTCTATGACTTAACACACCTTCATTCTTACTTCACAAACAACCATTCTATAATCACACACCTCCATTCTATGACTTCACACACCTCCATTCTAAGACTTCACACACCTCTATTCTGTGACTTCACACACCTCAATTCTGTGACTTCACACACCTCCATTATGACTTCACACACCTCCATTCTATGACTTCACACAACTCCATTCTCTGACTTCACAAACCTCCATTCAGACTTCACACACCTCCATTCTGACCTCACAAACATCAATGCTGTGACTTCACACACCTCCATTCTATGACTTCACACACCTTCATTCTATGACTTCACACACCTCCATTCTATGACTTCACACACTTCCATTCTTTGACTTCACACACCACCATTCTTTGACTTCACACAACTACATTGTGAGTTCACACATCTCCATTCTATGACTTCACACACCTCCATTCTGACTTCACACAGCTCCATTCCATGACTTCACACACCTTCATTCTGTCCCTTCACACACCTCCATTCTGTGACTTAACACACCTTCATTCTTACTTCACAAACATCCATTCTATGACTTCACACACCTCCATTCTGTGACTTCTCACACCTCAATTCTGTGACTTCACACATCTACATTATGACTTCACACACCTCAATTCTATGACTTCACACACCTCCATTCTATGACTTCACACACCTCCTTTCTGTGACTTCACACACCTCCATCTGAGTTCACACACCTCCATTCTGTGACTTCACACACCTCCAATCTGACTTCACACAGCTCCATTCTATGACTTCATACACCTCCATTCTGTGACTTCACACCCCTCCATTCTATGACTTCACACACCTCCATTGTGACTTCACACACCTCCATTCTATGACTTCACACACCTCCATTCTGACATCACACACCTCCATTCTATGACTTCATACAACTGCATTCTGACTCCACACTCCTCCATTCTATGACTTCACACACCTCCATTCTCTGACTTCACATACCTCCATTCTGAGTTCTCAGACCTCCATTCTGTGACTTCACACACCTCCAATCTGACTTCACACAGCTCCATTCTATGACTTCACACATCTCCATTCTGTGACTTCACACACCTCCATTCTATGACTTCACACACCTCCATTGTGACTTCACACACCTCCATTCTATGAGTTCACACACCTCCATTCTGACTTCACACACCCCAATTCTATGACTTCACACACCTCCATTCTGACTTCACACACCTACATTCTATGACTTCACACAACTCCATTCTGACTTCAAACACCTTCCTTCTGTGACTTCACACACCTCCATTCTGTGACTTCACACACCTCCATTTTGACTTCACACACTTCCATTCTTTGACTTAACACACCTCCATTCTGTGACTTCACACACCACCATTGTTTGACTTCACACACCTATATTGTTGGACTTCACACACCTCCATTCCATGACTTCACACATCTCCATTTTATGAGTTCACATACCCTCATTTAGACTTCACACACCTCCATTCTATGACTTCACACACTTTCATTCTACTTCAGAAACATCATTCTATGACTTCACACACCTCCATTCTATGACTTCACACACCTCCATTCTATGACTTCACACAATTCCATTCTATGACTTCACACACCTCCATTCTTTGACTTCACACACCTCCATTGTGAGTTCACACACCTCCATTCTATGACTTCAAACACCTCCATTCTGTGACTTCACACACCTCCATTCTGTGACTTCACACACCTCCATTCTATGATTTCTCACACCTCCATTCTATTAATTCACACACCTCCATTCTGTGACTTCACACACCTCAATTCTGTGACTTCACACACCTCCAGTATGACTTCACACAGCTCCATTCTATGACTTCACACACCTCCATTCTATGACTTCACACACCTAGATTCTGTGACTTCACACACCTCCGTTCTGAGTTCACACACCTCAGTTCTGTGACTTCACACACCTCCATTCTGACTTCACCCAGCTCCATTCAATGACTTCACACACCTCCATTCTGTGACTTCGCACACCTCCAATCTGACTTCACACAGCTCCACTCTATGCCTTCCCACACCTCCATTCTATGATTTCACACACCTCCATTCTATGACTTCACACACCTCCATTCTGTGATTTCACACACCTCCATTCTGAGTTCAAACACCTCCGTTCTGTGACTTAACACACCTCCATTCTGTGACTTCACACACCACCATTCTGAGTTCACACACCTCCATTCTGTGACTTCACACACCTCCATTCTGACTTCAAACAGCTCCATTCTATGACTTCACACACCTCCATTCTGTGCCTTCACACACCTCCATTCTATGACTTAACACACCTTCATTCTTACTTCACAAACATCCATTCTATGACTTCACACACCTCCATTCTATGACTTCACACACCTCCATTCTATGACTTCACAAACTTCCATTCTGTGACTTCACACACCTCAATTCTGTGACTTCACACATCTACATTATGACTTCACACACATCCATTCTATGACTTCACACACCTCCATTCTATGACTTCATACACCTTCATTCTGTGACCTCACACACCTCCATTCTGAGTTCAAACACCTCCATTCTGTGACTTCACACAACTCCAATCTGACTTCACAAAGCTCCATTCTATGACTTCACACACCTCCATTCTGTGACTTCACACACCTCCATTCTATGACTTCACACACCTCCATTGTGACTTCACACACCTCCATTCTATGACTTCACACACCTCCATTCTATGACTTCACACACCTCCATTCTATGACTTCACACACTTCCATTCTTTGACTTCACACACCTCCATGATTTGACTTCACACATCTCCATTTTATGACTTAACACACATTCATTCTTACTTCACAAACATTCATTCTATGACTTCACACACCTCCATTCTATGACTTCACACACCTCCATTCTATGAGTTTACACACCTCCATTCTGTGACTTCACACACCTCAATTCTGTGACTTCACACACCTACATTATGACTTCACACACCTCAGTTCTGTGACTTCACACACCTCCATTCTGACTTCACACACCTCCATTCTATGACTTCCACACCTCCATTCTGTGACTTCACAAACCACCATTCTATGACTTCACATACCTCCATTGTGACTTCACACACCTCCATTCTATGAGTTCACACACCTCCATTCTGACTTCACACACCTCTATTCTATGACTTCACACACCTCCATTCTGACTTCACACACCTCCATTCTATGACTTCACACAACTCCATTCTGACTTCACACACCTCCATTCTGTGACTTCACATACCTCCATTCCATGACTTCACACACCTCCATTCGATGCATTCACACACCTCCATTCTTTGACTTCACACACCTCCATTCTAAGAGTTCACACACCTCCATTTGTGACTCTACACACCACTTTTTTGACTACACACACCTCCATTCTGTGATTTCACACACCTCCATTCTGTGACTTCACACATCTTTATTGTTTGACTTCACACACCTCCATTCTTTGACTTCACACACCTCCTTTCCATGACTTCACACACCTTCATTCTATGAGTTCACACACCTCCATTCTATGAGTTCACACACCTCCATTTTGACTTCAGAAACATAGATTCTATGACTTCACACACATTCATTCTTACTTCAGAAACATCCATTATATGACTTCACACACTTCCATTCTATGACTTCACAAATCTCCGTTCTGTGATTTCACACACCTCCATTCTGAGTTCACACACCTCCATTATCTGACTTCACACACCTCCATTCTTTGACTTAACACACCTCAATTCTATGACTTCACAGACCTCCATTCTGTGACTTCACACACTTTTATTGTTTGACTTCACACACCTCCATTCTGGGACTTCACACACCTCCATTGTCAGTTCACACACCTCCATTCTGTGACTTCACACACCTCCATTCTGTGACTTCACACACTTCCATTCTGTGACTACACACATCTCCATTCTGTGACTTCACACACCTCCATTCTGTGACTTCACACAGCTCCATTCTGTGACTTCACACATCTCAATTCTGTGACTTCACACACCTACATTATGACTTCACACACCTCCATTCTATGACTTCACACACCTCCATTCTGTGACTTCACACACCTCCATTCTGAGTTCACACACCTCCATTCTGTGACTTCACACACCTCCATTCTATGACTTCACACACCTCCATTGTGACTTCACACACCTCCATTCTATGACTGCACACAACTCCATTCGGACATCACACACCTCCATTCTATGACTTCACACACCTCCATTCTGACTTCACACACCTCCATTCTATGACTTCACACAACTCCATTCTGACTTCACACACCTCCATTCTATGACTTCACACACCTCCATTCTGACTTCACACACCTCTATTCTATGACTTCAAACACCTCCATTCTGTGACTTCACACACCTCCATTCTGAGTTCACACACCTCCATTCTATGACTTCACACACCTCCATTGTGACTTCACACACCTCCATTCTAAGAGTTCACACACCTCAATTCTGACTTCACACACCTCCATTCTATGAGTTCACACACCTCCATTCTGACTTCACACACCTCCATTCTTTGACTTCACACACCTCCATTCTATGGGTTCACACACCTCCATTTGTGACTCTACACACCACCTTTTTTACTTCACAAACCTCCATTCTCTGATTTCACACACCTCCATTCTGTGACTTCACACACCTTTATTGTTTGACTTCACACACCTCCATTCTTTGACTTCAGACACCTCAATTCCATGACTTCACACACCTCCATTCTATGAGTTCACACACCTCCATTCTATGAGTTCACACACCTCCATTTTCACTTCACACACCTCCATTCTATGACTTCACACACCTTCATTCTTACTTCAGAAACATCCATTCTATGATTTCACGCACCTCCATTCTATGACTTCACAAATCTCTGTTCTGTGACTTCACAAACCTCCATTCTGAGTTCACACACCTCCATTCTCTGAGTTCACACACCTCCATTCTGTGACTTCACACACCTCCATTCTGTGACTACACACACCTCCATTCCATGACTTCACACACCTCCTTTCGATGACTTCACACACCTCCATTCTGTGACTTCACACACCTCCATTCTGTGACTTCACACACCTCCATTTTGACTTCACACACTTCCATTCTTTTACTTCACACACCTCCATTCTGTGACTTCACACACCACCATTGTTTGACTTCACACACCTCCATTTTTGGACTTCACACACCTCCATTACATGACTTCACGAATCTCCTTTTTATGAGTTCGCACACCTCCATTTTGACTTCACACATCTACATTCTGTGACTTCACACACCTTCATTCTACTTCAGAAACATCCATTGTATGACTTCACACACCTCCATTCTATGACTTTACAAACCTCCATTCTGTGACTTCACACACCTCCATTCTGAGTTCACACACGTCAATTCTGTGACTTCACACACCTCAATTCTGGCTTCACACACCTCCATTCTATGACTTCACACAATTCCTTTCTATGACTTCACACACCTCCATTCTTTGACTTCACACACCTCCATTGTGATTTCACACACCTCCATTCTGTGACTTCACACACCTCCATTATGACTTCACACAGCCTCATTCTATGACTTCACACACCTCCATTCTGTGCCTTCACACATCTCCATTCTATGACTTAACACACCTTCATTCTTACTTCACAAACAACCATTCTATAATCACACACCTCCATTCTATGACTTCACACACCTCCATTCTAAGACTTCACACACCTCTATTCTGTGACTTCACACACCTCAATTCTGTGACTTCACACACCTCCATTATGACTTCACACACCTCCATTCTATGACTTCACACACCTCCATTCTCTGACTTCACAAACCTCCATTCAGACTTCACACACCTCCATTCTGACCTCACAAACATCAATGCTGTGACTTCACACACCTCCATTCTATGACTTCACACACCTTCATTCTATGACTTCACACACCTCCATTCTATGACTTCACACACTTCCATTCTTTGACTTCACACACCACCATTCTTTGACTTCACACAACTCCATTGTGAGTTCACACAACTCCATTCTATGACTTCACACACCTCCATTCTGACTTCACACAGCTCCATTCCATGACTTCACACACCTTCATTCTGTCCCTTCACACACCTCCATTCTGTGACTTAACACACCTTCATTCTTACTTCACAAACATCCATTCTATGACTTCACACACCTCCATTCTGTGACTTCTCACACCTCAATTCTGTGACTTCACACATCTACATTATGACTTCACACACCTCAATTCTATGACTTCACACACCTCCATTCTATGACTTCACACACCTCCTTTCTGTGACTTCACACACCTCCATTCTGAGTTCACACACCTCCATTCTGTGACTTCACACACCTCCAATCTGACTTCACACAGCTCCATTCTATGACTTCATACACCTCCATTCTGTGACTTCACACCCCTCCATTCTATGACTTCACACACCTCCATTGTGACTTCAAACACCTCCATTCTATGACTTCACACACCTCCATTCTGACATCACACACCTCCATTCTATGACTTCATACAACTGCATTCTGACTCCACACACCTCCATTCTATGACTTCACACACCTCCATTCTCTGACTTCACATACCTCCATTCTGAGTTCTCAGACCTCCATTCTGTGACTTCACACACCTCCAATCTGACTTCACACAGCTCCATTCTATGACTTCACACATCTCCATTCTGTGACTTCACACACCTCCATTCTATGACTTCACACACCTCCATTGTGACTTCACACACCTCCATTCTATGAGTTCACACACCTCCATTCTGACTTCACACACCCCAATTCTATGACTTCACACACCTCCATTCTGACTTCACACACCTACATTCTATGACTTCACACAACTCCATTCTGACTTCAAACACCTTCCTTCTGTGACTTCACACACCTCCATTCTGTGACTTCACACACCTCCATTTTGACTTCACACACTTCCATTCTTTGACTTAACACACCTCCATTCTGTGACTTCACACACCACCATTGTTTGACTTCACACACCTATATTGTTGGACTTCACACACCTCCATTCCATGACTTCACACATCTCCATATTATGAGTTCACATACCCTCATTTAGACTTCACACACCTCCATTCTATGACTTCACACACCTTCATTCTACTTCAGAAACATCCATTCTATGACTTCACACACCTCCATTCTATGACTTCACACACCTCCATTCTATGACTTCACACAATTCCATTCTATGACTTCACACACCTCCATTCTTTGACTTCACACACCTCCATTGTGAGTTCACACACCTCCATTCTATGACTTCAAACACCTCCATTCTGTGACTTCACACACCTCCATTCTGGGACTTCACACACCTCCATTCTATGATTTCTCACACCTCCATTCTATTAATTCACACACCTCCATTCTGTGACTTTACACAACTCCATTCTATCACTTCCCTCACCTCCATTCTGTGACTTCACACACCTCCATTCTGAGTTCACAAACCTCCATTCTGTGACTTAACGCACCTCCATTCTGTGACTTCACACACCTCTGTTCTGACTTCACACACCTCCATTCTATGACTTCACACACCTCCATTCTGTGACTTCACACACCTCCATTCTGAGTTCACACACGTCAATTCTGTGACTTCACACACCTCAATTCTGGCTTCACACACCTCCATTCTATGACTTCACACAATTCCTTTCTATGACTTCACACACCTCCATTCTTTGACTTCACACACCTCCATTGTGATTTCACACACCTCCATTCTGTGACTTCACACACCTCCATTATGACTTCACACAGCCTCATTCTATGACTTCACACACCTCCATTCTGTGCCTTCACACATCTCCATTCTATGACTTAACACACCTTCATTCTTACTTCACAAACAACCATTCTATAATCACACACCTCCATTCTATGACTTCACACACCTCCATTCTAAGACTTCACACACCTCTATTCTGTGACTTCACACACCTCAATTCTGTGACTTCACACACCTCCATTATGACTTCACACACCTCCATTCTATGACTTCACACACCTCCATTCTCTGACTTCACAAACCTCCATTCAGACTTCACACACCTCCATTCTGACCTCACAAACATCAATGCTGTGACTTCACACACCTCCATTCTATGACTTCACACACCTTCATTCTATGACTTCACACACCCCAATTCTATGACTTCACACACCTCCATTCTGACTTCACACACCTACATTCTATGACTTCACACAACTCCATTCTGACTTCAAACACCTTCCTTCTGTGACTTCACACACCTCCATTCTGTGACTTCACACACCTCCATTTTGACTTCACACACTTCCATTCTTTGACTTCACACACCTCCATTCTGTGACTTCACACACCTCCATTATGACTTCACACACCTCCATTCTATGACTTCACACACCTCCATTCTCTGACTTCACAAACCTCCATTCAGACTTCACACACCTCCATTCTGACATCACACACCTCCATTCTATGACTTCATACAACTGCATTCTGACTCCACACACCTCCATTCTATGACTTCACACACCTCCATTCTCTGACTTCACATACCTCCATTCTGAGTTCTCAGACCTCCATTCTGTGACTTCACACACCTCCAATCTGACTTCACACAGCTCCGTTCTATGACTTCACACATGTCCATTCTGTGACTTCACACACCTCCATTCTATGACTTCACACACCTCCATTGTGACTTCACACACCTCCATTCTATGAGTTCACACACCTCCATTCTGACTTCACACACCCCAATTCTATGACTTCACACACCTCCATTCTGACTTCACACACCTACATTCTATGACTTCACACAACTCCATTCTGACTTCACACACCTCCATTCTGTGATTTCACACACCTACATTCCATGACTTCGCACACCTCCATTCGATGACTTCACACACCTCCATTATATGACTTCACACACCTTCATTCTACTTCAGAAACATCCGTTCTATGACTTCACACACCTCCATTCTATGATTTCACAAACCTCCATTCTGTGACTTCACACACCTCCATTCTGAGTTCACACACCTCAATTCTGTGACTTCACACACCTCAATTCTGGCTTCACACACCTTCATTCTATGACTTCACACACTTCCATTCTATGACTTCACACACCTCCATTCTTTGACTTCACACACCTCCATTGTGAGTTCACACACCTCCAATCTGTGACTTCACACACCTCCATTCTTTGACTTCACACACCTCCATTCTGTGACTTCACACACCTCCATTCTATGACTTCACACAACTCCATTCTATGAATTCACACATCTCCATTCTGTGACTTCACACAACTCCATTCTATGACTTCCCACACCTCCATTCTGGGACTTCACACACCTCCATTCTGAGTTCACACACCTCCGTTCTGTGACTTAACACACCTTCATTCCGTGACTTCACACACCTTCATTCTATGATTTCACACACCTCCATTCTATGACTTCACACACCTTCATTCTATGACTTCACACACCTATATTCTTTGACTTCGCACACCTCCATTCTTTGACTTCACACACCTCCATTTTGAGTTCACACACCTACATTCTGTGACTTCACACACCTCCATTTGTGACGTTACACACCACCATTTTGACTTCACACACCTCCATTCTGTGACTTTACACACCTCCATTCTGTGACTTCACACCCCTCCATTTAGACTTCACACACTTCCATTCTGTGACTTCACACACCTCCATTCTGTGACTTCGCACACCTCCATTGTTTGACTTCACACACCTCCGTTCTTTGACTTCACACACTTCCATTCCATGACTTCACACACCTCTACTCTATGAGTTCACACAACACCATTTTGTCTTCACACACCTCCATTCTATGACTTCAAACACCTACATTCTTACTTCAGGAACATCCATTGTATGAATTCACCCACCTCCATTCTATGACTTCAGAAACCACCATTCTATGACTTCACACACCTCCATTCTATGACTTCACAAACCTCCATTCTATGACTTCATACACCTCCATTCTGTGACTTCACACCCCTCCATTCTATGACTTCACACACCTCCATTGTGACTTCACACACCTCCATTCTATCAGTTCACACACCTCCATTCTGACTTCACACACCTCCATTCTATGACTTCACACACCTCCATTCTGACATCACACACCTCCATTCTATGACTTCATACAACTCCATTCTGACTTCACACACCTCCATTCTATGACTTCACACACCTCCATTCTGTGACTTCACACACCTCCATTCTGAGTTCACACACCTCCATTCTGTGACTTCACACACCTCCAATCTGACTTCACACAGCTCCATTCTATGACTTCACACATCTCCATTCTGTGACTTCACACACCTCCATTCTATGACTTCACACACCTCCATTGTGACTTCACACACCTCCATTCTATGAGTTCACACACCTCCATTCTGACTTCACACATCTCCATTCTATGACTTCACACACCTCCATTCTGACTTCACATACCTCCATTCTATGACTTCACACAACTCCATTCTGACTTCACACACCTCCATTCTGTGATTTCACACACCTCCATTCCATGACTTCGCACACCTCCATTCGATGACTTCACACACCTCCATTCTATGACTTCACACACCTTCATTCTACTTCAGAAACATCCGTTCTATGACTTCACACACCTCCATTCTATGATTTCACAAACCTCCATTCTGTGACTTCACACACCTCCATTCTGAGTTCACACACCTCAATTCTGTGACTTCACACACCTCAATTCTGGCTTCACACACCTTCATTCTATGACTTCACACACTTCCATTCTATGCCTTCACACACCTCCATTCTGTGACTTCACACACCTCCATTCTATGACTTCACACACCTCCATTCTATGAATTCACACATCTCCATTCTGTGACTTCACACAACTCCATTCTATGACTTCCCACACCTCCATTCTGGGACTTCACAAACCTCCATTCTGAGTTCACACACCTCCGTTCTGTGACTTAACACACCTTCATTCCGTGACTTCACACACCTTCATTCTATGATTTCACACACCTCCATTCTATGACTTCACACACCTTCATTCTATGACTTCACACACCTATATTCCTTGACTTCGCACACCTCCATTCTTTGACTTCACACACGTCCATTTTGAGTTCACACACTTACATTCTATGACTTCACACACCTCCATTTGTGACGTTACACACCACCATTTTGACTTCACACACCTCCACTCTGTGACTTCACACACCTCCATTCTGTGACTTCACACCCCTCCATTTTGACTTCACACACTTCCATTCTGTGACTTCACACACCTCCATTCTGTGACTTCGCACACCTCCATTGTTTGACTTCACACACCTCCATTCTTTGACTTCACACACTTCCATTCCATGACTTCACACACCTCTACTCTATCAGTTCACACACATCCATTCTATGAGTTCACACAACACCATTTTGACTTCACACACCTCCATTCTATGACTTCAAACACCTACATTCTTACTTCAGGAACATCCATTGTATGAATTCACCCACCTCCATTCTATGACTTCACAAACCTCCATTCTATGACTTCACACACCTCCATTCTATGACTTCACACACCTCCATTCTATGAGTTCACACACCTCAATTCTATGACTTCACACACCTCCATTCTATGAGTTCACACACCTCCATTTTGACTTCAGAAACATAGATTCTATGACTTCACACACATTCATTCTTACTTCAGAAACATCCATTATATGACTTCACACACTTCCATTCTATGACTTCACAAATCTCCGTTCTGTGATTTCACACACCTCCATTCTGAGTTCACACACCTCCATTATCTGACTTCACACACCTCCATTCTTTGACTTAACACACCTCCATTCTATGACTTCACAGACCTCCATTCTGTGACTTCACACACCTTTATTGTTTGACTTCACACACCTCCATTGTGAGTTCACACACCTCCATTCTGTGACTTCACACACCTCCATTCTGTGACTTCACACACCTCCATTCTGTGACTACACACATCTCCATTCTGTGACTTCACACACCTCCATTCTGTGACTTCACACACCTCCATTCTGTGACTTCACACACCTCCATTCTGTGACGTCACACATCTCAATTCTGTGACTTCACACAGCTACATTATGACTTCACACACCTCCATTCTATGACTTCACACACCTCCATTCTGTGACTTCACACACCTCCATTCTGAGTTCACACACCTCCATTCTGTGACTTCACACACCTCCATTCTATGACTTCACACACCTCCATTGTGACTTCACACACCTCCATTCTATGACTGCACACAACTCCATTCTGACTTCACACACCTCCATTCTATGACTTCACACACCTCCATTCTGACTTCACACACCTCCATTCTATGACTTCACACAGCTCCATTCTGACTTCACACACCTCCATTCTATGACTTCACACACCTCCATTCTGACTTCACACACCTCCATTCTATGACTTCAACCACCTCCATTCTGTGACTTCACACACCTCCATTCTGAATTCACACACCTCCATTCTTTGACTTCACACACCTCCATTCTATGAGTTCACACACCTCCATTTGTGACTCTACACACCACCTTTTTTACTTCAAAAACCTCCATTCTGTGATTTCACACACCTCCATTCTGTGACTTCACACACCTTTATTGTTTGACTTCACACACCTCCATTCTTTGACTTCAGACACCTCCATTCCATGACTTCACACACCTCCATTCTATGAGTTCACACACCTCCATTCTATGAGTTCACACACCTCCATTTTGACTTCACACACCTCCATTCTATGACTTCACACACCTTCATTCTTACTTCAGAAACATCCATTCTATGACTTCACGCACCTCCATTCTATGACTTCACTAATCCCTGTTCTGTGACTTCACACACCTCCATTCTGAGTTCACACACCTCCATTCTCTGAGTTCACACACCTCCATTCTGTGACTTCACACACCTCCATTCTGTGACTACACACACCTCCATTCCATGACTTCACACACCTCCTTTCGATGACTTCACACACCTCCATTCTGTGACTTCACACACCTCCATTGTGACTTCCCACACCTCCATCTGAGTTCACACAACTCCGTTCTGACTTCACACACCTCCATTCTTTGACTTCACACACCTCCGTTCTGTGACTTCACACAACTGAATTCTGTGACTTCACACGCCTCCATTCTGACTTCACACACCTCCATTCTATGACTTCACACACCTCCATTCTATGACTTCACACACCTAGATTCTGTGACTTCACACACCTCCATTCTGAGTTCACACACCTCCATTATGTGACATCACACACCTCCATTCTGACTTCACACAGCTCCATAAAATGACTTCACACACCTCCATTCTGTGACTTCGCACACGTCCATTCAGACTTCACACAGCTCCATTCTCTGACTTCCCACACCTCCATTCTATGATGTCACACACCTCCATTTTATGACTTCACCCACCTCCATTCTGTGACTTCACACACCTCCATTCTGAGTTCGCACACCTCCATTCTGTGACTTCACACACCTCCATTCTGACTTCACACAGCTCCATTCTATGACTTCACACACCTCCATTCTGTGCCGTCACACACCTCCATTCTATGACTTAACACACTTTCATTCTTACTTAACAAACATCCATTCTATGACTTCACACACCTCCATTCTATGACTTCACACACCTCCATTCTGTGACTTCACACACCTCCATTCTGACTTCACACACCTCCAGTCTTTGACTTCACACACCTCCAATCTGACTTCACACAGCTCCATTCTATGACTTCACACACCTCCATTCTGTGACTTCACACACCTCCATTCTATGACTTCACACACCTCCATTGTGATTTCACACACCTCCATTCTATGAGTTCACACACCTCCATTCTGACTTCACACACCTCCATTCTATGACATCACACACCTCCATTCTGACTTCACACACCTCCATTCTATGACTTCACACAACTCCATTCTGACTTCACACACCTCCATTCTGTGACTTCACACACCACCATTCTATGACTTCACACACCTCCATTCTGTGTTTTCACACACCTGCATTGTGACTTCACAGACCTCCATTCTATGAGTTCACACAAATGCATTGTGAATTCACACACCTCCATTCTATGACTTCACACACCTCCATTCTGACTTCACACACCTCCATTCTGACTTCACACACCTCAATTCTGTGACTTAACAAAACTGCATTCTATGATTTCACACACCTCCATTCTATGACTTCACACACCTCCATTCTATGACTTCACACACCTGCATTGTGACTTCACACACCTCCATTCTATGACTTCACACACCTCCATTCTGACTTCACACACCTCCATTCTGTGACTTCACACACCTCCATTCTGACTTCACACACCTCCATTCTATGACTTCACACAACTCCATCTGACTTCACACACCTCAATTCCATGACTTCACACACCTCCATTCGATGAATTCACACACCTCCATTCTTTGTCTTCATGCACCTCCATTCTATGAGTTCACACACCTCCATTCTGTGACTTCACACACCTTTATTGTTTGACTTCACAAACCTCCATTCTTTGACTTCACACACCTACATTCCATGACTTCACACACCTCCATTCCATGAGTTCACACACCTACATTCTATGAGTTCACACACCTCCATTTTGACTTCACACACCTCCATTCTTTGACTTCATGCACCTTCATTCTCACTTCAGAAACATCCATTCTATGACTTCACGCACCTCCATTCTATGACTTCACAAACCTCCGTTCTGTGATCACACACCTCCATTCTGAATTCCCACACCTCCATTCTGTGACTTCACCCACCACCATCCTGACTTCACACACCTCCATTCTGACTTCACAAACCTCAATTCTTTGACTTCACACACCTCCATTCTACGATTTCACACACTTCCATTCTATGAATTCACACACCTCCATTCTATAACTTCACACACCTCATTTCTGAGTTGATAAACCTCCATTCTGTGATTTCACACACCTCCAATTTGACTTCACACACCCCCATTCTATGACTTCACACAGCCTCATTGTGACTTCACACACTCCATTCTATGAGTTCACACACCTCCATTCTGACTTCACACACCTCCATTCTATGACTTCACACAGCTGCATTCCGACTTCAGACACCTCCATTTGTGACTTCACACACCACAATTTTGACTTCAAACACCTTCCTTCTGTGACTTCACACACCTCCATTCTGTGACTTCACACACCTCCATTTTGACTTCACACACTTCCATTCTTTGACTTAACACACCTCCGTTCTGTGACTTCACACACCACCATTGTTTGACTTCACACACCTATATTGTTGGACTTCACACACATCCATTCCATGACTTCACACATCTCCATTTTATGAGTTCACATACCCGCATTTAGACTTCACACACCTCCATTCTATGACTTCACACACCTTCATTCTACTTCAGAAACATCCATTCTATGACTTCACACACCTCCATTCTATGAGTTCACACACCTCCATTCTATGAGTTCACACACCTCCATTTTGACTTCACACACCTCCATTCTATGACTTCACACACCTTCATTCTTACTTCAGAAACATCCATTCTATGACTTCACGCACCTCCATTCTATGACTTCACTAATCCCTGTTCTGTGACTTCACACACCTCCATTCTGAGTTCACACACCTCCATTCTCTGAGTTCACACACCTCCATTCTGTGACTTCACACACCTCCATTCTGTGACTACACACACCTCCATTCCATGACTTCACACACCTCCTTTCGATGACTTCACACACCTCCATTCTGACTTCACACACCTCCATTGTGACTTCCCACACCTCCATCTGAGTTCACACAACTCCGTTCTGACTTCACACACCTCCATTCTTTGACTTCACACACCTCCGTTCTGTGACTTCACACAACTGAATTCTGTGACTTCACACGCCTCCATTCTGACTTCACACACCTCCATTCTATGACTTCACACACCTCCATTCTATGACTTCACACACCTAGATTCTGTGACTTCACACACCTCCATTCTGAGTTCACACACCTCCATTATGTGACATCACACACCTCCATTCTGACTTCACACAGCTCCATAAAATGACTTCACACACCTCCATTCTGTGACTTCGCACACGTCCATTCAGACTTCACACAGCTCCATTCTCTGACTTCCCACACCTCCATTCTATGATGTCACACACCTCCATTTTATGACTTCACCCACCTCCATTCTGTGACTTCACACACCTCCATTCTGAGTTCGCACACCTCCATTCTGTGACTTCACACACCTCCATTCTGACTTCACACAGCTCCATTCTATGACTTCACACACCTCCATTCTGTGCCGTCACACACCTCCATTCTATGACTTAACACACTTTCATTCTTACTTAACAAACATCCATTCTATGACTTCACACACCTCCATTCTATGACTTCACACACCTCCATTCTGTGACTTCACACACCTCCATTCTGACTTCACACACCTCCAGTCTTTGACTTCACACACCTCCAATCTGACTTCACACAGCTCCATTCTATGACTTCACACACCTCCATTCTGTGACTTCACACACCTCCATTCTATGACTTCACACACCTCCATTGTGATTTCACACACCTCCATTCTATGAGTTCACACACCTCCATTCTGACTTCACACACCTCCATTCTATGACATCACACACCTCCATTCTGACTTCACACACCTCCATTCTATGACTTCACACAACTCCATTCTGACTTCACACACCTCCATTCTGTGACTTCACACACCACCATTCTATGACTTCACACACCTCCATTCTGTGTTTTCACACACCTGCATTGTGACTTCACAGACCTCCATTCTATG
Source organism: Megascapheus bottae (assembly GCA_024803745.1). NCBI lineage: Eukaryota > Metazoa > Chordata > Mammalia > Rodentia > Geomyidae > Megascapheus > Megascapheus bottae. The sequence continues at coordinate 80,603 of JANJXV010000272.1, forward strand.
AGTTCACACAAATGCATTGTGAATTCACACACCTCCATTCTATGACTTCACACACCTCCATTCTGACTTCACACACCTCCATTCTGACTTCACACACCTCAATTCTGTGACTTAACAAAACTGCATTCTATGATTTCACACACCTCCATTCTATGACTTCACACACCTCCATTCTATGACTTCACACACCTGCATTGTGACTTCACACACCTCCATTCTATGACTTCACACACCTCCATTCTGACTTCACACACCTCCATTCTGTGACTTCACACACCTCCATTCTGACTTCACACACCTCCATTCTATGACTTCACACAACTCCATCTGACTTCACACACCTCAATTCCATGACTTCACACACCTCCATTCGATGAATTCACACACCTCCATTCTTTGTCTTCATGCACCTCCATTCTATGAGTTCACACACCTCCATTCTGTGACTTCACACACCTTTATTGTTTGACTTCACAAACCTCCATTCTTTGACTTCACACACCTACATTCCATGACTTCACACACCTCCATTCCATGAGTTCACACACCTACATTCTATGAGTTCACACACCTCCATTTTGACTTCACACACCTCCATTCTTTGACTTCATGCACCTTCATTCTCACTTCAGAAACATCCATTCTATGACTTCACGCACCTCCATTCTATGACTTCACAAACCTCCGTTCTGTGATCACACACCTCCATTCTGAATTCCCACACCTCCATTCTGTGACTTCACCCACCACCATCCTGACTTCACACACCTCCATTCTGACTTCACAAACCTCAATTCTTTGACTTCACACACCTCCATTCTACGATTTCACACACTTCCATTCTATGAATTCACACACCTCCATTCTATAACTTCACACACCTCATTTCTGAGTTGATAAACCTCCATTCTGTGATTTCACACACCTCCAATTTGACTTCACACACCCCCATTCTATGACTTCACACAGCCTCATTGTGACTTCACACACTCCATTCTATGAGTTCACACACCTCCATTCTGACTTCACACACCTCCATTCTATGACTTCACACAGCTGCATTCCGACTTCAGACACCTCCATTTGTGACTTCACACACCACAATTTTGACTTCAAACACCTTCCTTCTGTGACTTCACACACCTCCATTCTGTGACTTCACACACCTCCATTTTGACTTCACACACTTCCATTCTTTGACTTAACACACCTCCGTTCTGTGACTTCACACACCACCATTGTTTGACTTCACACACCTATATTGTTGGACTTCACACACATCCATTCCATGACTTCACACATCTCCATTTTATGAGTTCACATACCCGCATTTAGACTTCACACACCTCCATTCTATGACTTCACACACCTTCATTCTACTTCAGAAACATCCATTCTATGACTTCACACACCTCCATTCTATGACTTCACACACCTCCATTCTATGACTTCACACAATTCCATTCTATGACTTCACACACCTCCATTCTTTGACTTCACACACCTCCATTGTGAGTTCACACACCTCCATTATGTGACTTCAAACACCTCCATTCTGTGACTTCACACACCTCCATTCTAAGATTTCTCACACCTCCATTCTATTAATTCACACACCTCCATTCTGTGACTTTACACAACTCCATTCTATGACTTCCCTCACCTCCATTCTGTGACTTCACACACCTCCATTCTGAGTTCACACACCTCCATTCTGTGACTTCACACACCTCCATTCTGTGACTTCACACACCTCCATTCTATGACTTCACACACCTCCATTGTGACTTCACACAGCTCCATTCTGAGTTCAGACACCTCCATTCTGTGACTTCACACAACTCCATTCTGACTTCAGACACCTCCTTTCTATGAGTTCACACACCTGCATTGTGACTTCACACACCTCCATTCTATGACATCACACACCTCCATTCTGACTTCACACACCTCCATTCTATGACTTCACACAACTCCATTCTAACTTCACACACCTCCATTCTGTGACTTCACACACCTCCATTATATGACTTTACACAACTCCATTCTATGACTTCACACACCTCCATTCTGTGATTTCACACACCTACATTGTGACTTCACAGACCTCCATTCTATGAGTTCACACTAATGCATTGTGAATTCACACACCTCCATTCTATGACTTCACACACCTCCATTCTGACTTCACACACCTACATTCTATGACTTCACACAACTCCATTCTGACTTCAAACACCTTCCTTCTGTGACTTCACACACCTCCATTCTGTGACTTCACACACCTCCATTTTGACTTCACACACTTCCATTCTTTGACTTAACACACCTCCATTCTGTGACTTCACACACCACCATTGTTTGACTTCACACACCTATATTGTTGGACTTCACACACCTCCATTCCATGACTTCACACATCTCCATATTATGAGTTCACATACCCTCATTTAGACTTCACACACCTCCATTCTATGACTTCACACACCTTCATTCTACTTCAGAAACATCCATTCTATGACTTCACACACCTCCATTCTATGACTTCACACACCTCCATTCTATGACTTCACACAATTCCATTCTATGACTTCACACACCTCCATTCTTTGACTTCACACACCTCCATTGTGAGTTCACACACCTCCATTCTATGACTTCAAACACCTCCATTCTGTGACTTCACACACCTCCATTCTGGGACTTCACACACCTCCATTCTATGATTTCTCACACCTCCATTCTATTAATTCACACACCTCCATTCTGTGACTTTACACAACTCCATTCTATCACTTCCCTCACCTCCATTCTGTGACTTCACACACCTCCATTCTGAGTTCACAAACCTCCATTCTGTGACTTAACGCACCTCCATTCTGTGACTTCACACACCTCTGTTCTGACTTCACACACCTCCATTCTATGACTTCACACACCTCCATTCTGTGACTTCACACACCTCCATTCTGAGTTCACACACGTCAATTCTGTGACTTCACACACCTCAATTCTGGCTTCACACACCTCCATTCTATGACTTCACACAATTCCTTTCTATGACTTCACACACCTCCATTCTTTGACTTCACACACCTCCATTGTGATTTCACACACCTCCATTCTGTGACTTCACACACCTCCATTATGACTTCACACAGCCTCATTCTATGACTTCACACACCTCCATTCTGTGCCTTCACACATCTCCATTCTATGACTTAACACACCTTCATTCTTACTTCACAAACAACCATTCTATAATCACACACCTCCATTCTATGACTTCACACACCTCCATTCTAAGACTTCACACACCTCTATTCTGTGACTTCACACACCTCAATTCTGTGACTTCACACACCTCCATTATGACTTCACACACCTCCATTCTATGACTTCACACACCTCCATTCTCTGACTTCACAAACCTCCATTCAGACTTCACACACCTCCATTCTGACCTCACAAACCTCAATGGTGTGACTTCACACACCTCCATTCTATGACTTCACACACCTTCATTCTATGACTTCACACACCCCAATTCTATGACTTCACACACCTCCATTCTGACTTCACACACCTACATTCTATGACTTCACACAACTCCATTCTGACTTCAAACACCTTCCTTCTGTGACTTCACACACCTCCATTCTGTGACTTCACACACCTCCATTTTGACTTCACACACTTCCATTCTTTGACTTCACACACCTCCATTCTGTGACTTCACACACCTCCATTATGACTTCACACACCTCCATTCTATGACTTCACACACCTCCATTCTCTGACTTCACAAACCTCCATTCAGACTTCACACACCTCCATTCTGACATCACACACCTCCATTCTATGACTTCATACAACTGCATTCTGACTCCACACACCTCCATTCTATGACTTCACACACCTCCATTCTCTGACTTCACATACCTCCATTCTGAGTTCTCAGACCTCCATTCTGTGACTTCACACACCTCCAATCTGACTTCACACAGCTCCGTTCTATGACTTCACACATCTCCATTCTGTGACTTCACACACCTCCATTCTATGACTTCACACACCTCCATTGTGACTTCACACACCTCCATTCTATGAGTTCACACACCTCCATTCTGACTTCACACACCCCAATTCTATGACTTCACACACCTCCATTCTGACTTCACACACCTACATTCTATGACTTCACACAACTCCATTCTGACTTCACACACCTCCATTCTGTGATTTCACACACCTACATTCCATGACTTCGCACACCTCCATTCGATGACTTCACACACCTCCATTATATGACTTCACACACCTTCATTCTACTTCAGAAACATCCGTTCTATGACTTCACACACCTCCATTCTATGATTTCACAAACCTCCATTCTGTGACTTCACACACCTCCATTCTGAGTTCACACACCTCAATTCTGTGACTTCACACACCTCAATTCTGGCTTCACACACCTTCATTCTATGACTTCACACACTTCCATTCTATGACTTCACACACCTCCATTCTTTGACTTCACACACCTCCATTGTGAGTTCACACACCTCCAATCTGTGACTTCACACACCTCCATTCTTTGACTTCACACACCTCCATTCTGTGACTTCACACACCTCCATTCTATGACTTCACACAACTCCATTCTATGAATTCACACATCTCCATTCTGTGACTTCACACAACTCCATTCTATGACTTCCCACACCTCCATTCTGGGACTTCACACACCTCCATTCTGAGTTCACACACCTCCGTTCTGTGACTTAACACACCTTCATTCCGTGACTTCACACACCTTCATTCTATGATTTCACACACCTCCATTCTATGACTTCACACACCTTCATTCTATGACTTCACACACCTATATTCTTTGACTTCGCACACCTCCATTCTTTGACTTCACACACCTCCATTTTGAGTTCACACACCTACATTCTGTGAATTCACACACCTCCATTTGTGACGTTACACACCACCATTTTGACTTCACACACCTCCATTCTGTGACTTTACACACCTCCATTCTGTGACTTCACACCCCTCCATTTAGACTTCACACACTTCCATTCTGTGACTTCACACACCTCCATTCTGTGACTTCGCAAACCTCCATTGTTTGACTTCACACACCTCCGTTCTTTGACTTCACACACTTCCATTCCATGACTTCACACACCTCTACTCTATGAGTTCACACAACACCATTTTGTCTTCACACACCTCCATTCTATGACTTCAAACACCTACATTCTTACTTCAGGAACATCCATTGTATGAATTCACCCACCTCCATTCTATGACTTCAGAAACCACCATTCTATGACTTCACACACCTCCATTCTATGACTTCACAAACCTCCATTCTATGACTTCATACACCTCCATTCTGTGACTTCACACCCCTCCATTCTATGACTTCACACACCTCCATTGTGACTTCACACACCTCCATTCTATCAGTTCACACACCTCCATTCTGACTTCACACACCTCCATTCTATGACTTCACACACCTCCATTCTGACATCACACACCTCCATTCTATGACTTCATACAACTCCATTCTGACTTCACACACCTCCATTCTATGACTTCACACACCTCCATTCTGTGACTTCACACACCTCCATTCTGAGTTCACACACCTCCATTCTGTGACTTCACACACCTCCAATCTGACTTCACACAGCTCCATTCTATGACTTCACACATCTCCATTCTGTGACTTCACACACCTCCATTCTATGACTTCACACACCTCCATTGTGACTTCACACACCTCCATTCTATGAGTTCACACACCTCCATTCTGACTTCACACATCTCCATTCTATGACTTCACACACCTCCATTCTGACTTCACATACCTCCATTCTATGACTTCACACAACTCCATTCTGACTTCACACACCTCCATTCTGTGATTTCACACACCTCCATTCCATGACTTCGCACACCTCCATTCGATGACTTCACACACCTCCATTCTATGACTTCACACACCTTCATTCTACTTCAGAAACATCCGTTCTATGACTTCACACACCTCCATTCTATGATTTCACAAACCTCCATTCTGTGACTTCACACACCTCCATTCTGAGTTCACACACCTCAATTCTGTGACTTCACACACCTCAATTCTGGCTTCACACACCTTCATTCTATGACTTCACACACTTCCATTCTATGCCTTCACACACCTCCATTCTGTGACTTCACACACCTCCATTCTATGACTTCACACACCTCCATTCTATGAATTCACACATCTCCATTCTGTGACTTCACACAACTCCATTCTATGACTTCCCACACCTCCATTCTGGGACTTCACAAACCTCCATTCTGAGTTCACACACCTCCGTTCTGTGACTTAACACACCTTCATTCCGTGACTTCACACACCTTCATTCTATGATTTCACACACCTCCATTCTATGACTTCACACACCTTCATTCTATGACTTCACACACCTATATTCCTTGACTTCGCACACCTCCATTCTTTGACTTCACACACGTCCATTTTGAGTTCACACACTTACATTCTATGACTTCACACACCTCCATTTGTGACGTTACACACCACCATTTTGACTTCACACACCTCCACTCTGTGACTTCACACACCTCCATTCTGTGACTTCACACCCCTCCATTTTGACTTCACACACTTCCATTCTGTGACTTCACACACCTCCATTCTGTGACTTCGCACACCTCCATTGTTTGACTTCACACACCTCCATTCTTTGACTTCACACACTTCCATTCCATGACTTCACACACCTCTACTCTATCAGTTCACACACATCCATTCTATGAGTTCACACAACACCATTTTGACTTCACACACCTCCATTCTATGACTTCAAACACCTACATTCTTACTTCAGGAACATCCATTGTATGAATTCACCCACCTCCATTCTATGACTTCACAAACCTCCATTCTATGACTTCACACACCTCCATTCTATGACTTCACACACCTCCATTCTATGAGTTCACACACCTCAATTCTATGACTTCACACACCTCCATTCTATGAGTTCACACACCTCCATTTTGACTTCAGAAACATAGATTCTATGACTTCACACACATTCATTCTTACTTCAGAAACATCCATTATATGACTTCACACACTTCCATTCTATGACTTCACAAATCTCCGTTCTGTGATTTCACACACCTCCATTCTGAGTTCACACACCTCCATTATCTGACTTCACACACCTCCATTCTTTGACTTAACACACCTCCATTCTATGACTTCACAGACCTCCATTCTGTGACTTCACACACCTTTATTGTTTGACTTCACACACCTCCATTGTGAGTTCACACACCTCCATTCTGTGACTTCACACACCTCCATTCTGTGACTTCACACACCTCCATTCTGTGACTACACACATCTCCATTCTGTGACTTCACACACCTCCATTCTGTGACTTCACACACCTCCATTCTGTGACTTCACACACCTCCATTCTGTGACGTCACACATCTCAATTCTGTGACTTCACACAGCTACATTATGACTTCACACACCTCCATTCTATGACTTCACACACCTCCATTCTGTGACTTCACACACCTCCATTCTGAGTTCACACACCTCCATTCTGTGACTTCACACACCTCCATTCTATGACTTCACACACCTCCATTGTGACTTCACACACCTCCATTCTATGACTGCACACAACTCCATTCTGACTTCACACACCTCCATTCTATGACTTCACACACCTCCATTCTGACTTCACACACCTCCATTCTATGACTTCACACAACTCCATTCTGACTTCACACACCTCCATTCTATGACTTCACACACCTCCATTCTGACTTCACACACCTCCATTCTATGACTTCAAACACCTCCATTCTGTGACTTCACACACCTCCATTCTGAATTCACACACCTCCATTCTTTGACTTCACACACCTCCATTCTATGAGTTCACACACCTCCATTTGTGACTCTACACACCACCTTTTTTACTTCAAAAACCTCCATTCTGTGATTTCACACACCTCCATTCTGTGACTTCACACACCTTTATTGTTTGACTTCACACACCTCCATTCTTTGACTTCAGACACCTCCATTCCATGACTTCACACACCTCCATTCTATGAGTTCACACACCTCCATTCTATGAGTTCACACACCTCCATTTTGACTTCACACACCTCCATTCTATGACTTCACACACCTTCATTCTTACTTCAGAAACATCCATTCTATGACTTCACGCACCTCCATTCTATGACTTCACTAATCCCTGTTCTGTGACTTCACACACCTCCATTCTGAGTTCACACACCTCCATTCTCTGAGTTCACACACCTCCATTCTGTGACTTCACACACCTCCATTCTGTGACTACACACACCTCCATTCCATGACTTCACACACCTCCTTTCGATGACTTCACACACCTCCATTCTGTGACTTCACACACCTCCATTGTGACTTCCCACACCTCCATCTGAGTTCACACAACTCCGTTCTGACTTCACACACCTCCATTCTTTGACTTCACACACCTCCGTTCTGTGACTTCACACAACTGAATTCTGTGACTTCACACGCCTCCATTCTGACTTCACACACCTCCATTCTATGACTTCACACACCTCCATTCTATGACTTCACACACCTAGATTCTGTGACTTCACACACCTCCATTCTGAGTTCACACACCTCCATTATGTGACATCACACACCTCCATTCTGACTTCACACAGCTCCATAAAATGACTTCACACACCTCCATTCTGTGACTTCGCACACGTCCATTCAGACTTCACACAGCTCCATTCTCTGACTTCCCACACCTCCATTCTATGATGTCACACACCTCCATTTTATGACTTCACCCACCTCCATTCTGTGACTTCACACACCTCCATTCTGAGTTCGCACACCTCCATTCTGTGACTTCACACACCTCCATTCTGACTTCACACAGCTCCATTCTATGACTTCACACACCTCCATTCTGTGCCGTCACACACCTCCATTCTATGACTTAACACACTTTCATTCTTACTTAACAAACATCCATTCTATGACTTCACACACCTCCATTCTATGACTTCACACACCTCCATTCTGTGACTTCACACACCTCCATTCTGACTTCACACACCTCCAGTCTTTGACTTCACACACCTCCAATCTGACTTCACACAGCTCCATTCTATGACTTCACACACCTCCATTCTGTGACTTCACACACCTCCATTCTATGACTTCACACACCTCCATTGTGATTTCACACACCTCCATTCTATGAGTTCACACACCTCCATTCTGACTTCACACACCTCCATTCTATGACATCACACACCTCCATTCTGACTTCACACACCTCCATTCTATGACTTCACACAACTCCATTCTGACTTCACACACCTCCATTCTGTGACTTCACACACCACCATTCTATGACTTCACACACCTCCATTCTGTGTTTTCACACACCTACATTGTGACTTCACAGACCTCCATTCTATGAGTTCACACAAATGCATTGTGAATTCACACACCTCCATTCTATGACTTCACACACCTCCATTCTGACTTCACACACCTCCATTCTGACTTCACACACCTCAATTCTGTGACTTAACAAAACTGCATTCTATGATTTCACACACCTCCATTCTATGACTTCACACACCTCCATTCTATGACTTCACACACCTGCATTGTGACTTCACACACCTCCATTCTATGACTTCACACACCTCCATTCTGACTTCACACACCTCCATTCTGTGACTTCACACACCTCCATTCTGACTTCACACACCTCCATTCTATGACTTCACACAACTCCATCTGACTTCACACACCTCAATTCCATGACTTCACACACCTCCATTCGATGAATTCACACACCTCCATTCTTTGTCTTCATGCACCTCCATTCTATGAGTTCACACACCTCCATTCTGTGACTTCACACACCTTTATTGTTTGACTTCACAAACCTCCATTCTTTGACTTCACACACCTACATTCCATGACTTCACACACCTCCATTCCATGAGTTCACACACCTACATTCTATGAGTTCACACACCTCCATTTTGACTTCACACACCTCCATTCTTTGACTTCATGCACCTTCATTCTCACTTCAGAAACATCCATTCTATGACTTCACGCACCTCCATTCTATGACTTCACAAACCTCCGTTCTGTGATCACACACCTCCATTCTGAATTCCCACACCTCCATTCTGTGACTTCACCCACCACCATCCTGACTTCACACACCTCCATTCTGACTTCACAAACCTCAATTCTTTGACTTCACACACCTCCATTCTACGATTTCACACACTTCCATTCTATGAATTCACACACCTCCATTCTATAACTTCACACACCTCATTTCTGAGTTGATAAACCTCCATTCTGTGATTTCACACACCTCCAATTTGACTTCACACACCCCCATTCTATGACTTCACACAGCCTCATTGTGACTTCACACACTCCATTCTATGAGTTCACACACCTCCATTCTGACTTCACACACCTCCATTCTATGACTTCACACAGCTGCATTCCGACTTCAGACACCTCCATTTGTGACTTCACACACCACAATTTTGACTTCAAACACCTTCCTTCTGTGACTTCACACACCTCCATTCTGTGACTTCACACACCTCCATTTTGACTTCACACACTTCCATTCTTTGACTTAACACACCTCCGTTCTGTGACTTCACACACCACCATTGTTTGACTTCACACACCTATATTGTTGGACTTCACACACATCCATTCCATGACTTCACACATCTCCATTTTATGAGTTCACATACCCGCATTTAGACTTCACACACCTCCATTCTATGACTTCACACACCTTCATTCTACTTCAGAAACATCCATTCTATGACTTCACACACCTCCATTCTATGACTTCACACACCTCCATTCTATGACTTCACACAATTCCATTCTATGACTTCACACACCTCCATTCTTTGACTTCACACACCTCCATTGTGAGTTCACACACCTCCATTATGTGACTTCAAACACCTCCATTCTGTGACTTCACACACCTCCATTCTAAGATTTCTCACACCTCCATTCTATTAATTCACACACCTCCATTCTGTGACTTTACACAACTCCATTCTATGACTTCCCTCACCTCCATTCTGTGACTTCACACACCTCCATTCTGAGTTCACACACCTCCATTCTGTGACTTCACACACCTCCATTCTGTGACTTCACACACCTCCATTCTATGACTTCACACACCTCCATTGTGACTTCACACAGCTCCATTCTGAGTTCAGACACCTCCATTCTGTGACTTCACACACCTCCATTGTGACTTCACACAGCTCCATTCTGACTTCACACACCTCCATTTTGACTTCACACACTTCCATTCTGTGAATTCACACACCTCCATTCTGTGACTTCACACACATCCATTGTTTGACTACACAAAACTCCATTCTTTGTCTTCACACACCTCCATTCCATGACGTCACACAATTCCATTCTATGAGCTCACATACCTCCATTCTATGAGTTCACACACCTTCATTCTTACTTCAGAAACATCCATTCTATGACTTCACACCCCTCCATTTTGACTTCACACACATCCATTCAATGAGTTCACACACCTCCATTCTGACTTCACACACCTCCATTCTATGACTTCGCACTCCTCTATTCTGACTTCACACACCTCCATCCTGTGACTTCACACACCTCCTTTCTCTGACTTCAAACACCTCCATTCTGTGACTTCACACACCTCCACTCTGTGACTTTACACACCTCCATTCTGTGTCTTCACACACCTCCTTCCTGTGATTTCACACACCTCCATTCTATGACTTCACACACCTCCATTCTAGGCCTTCACACACCTCCATTCTATGACTTCACACACCTCCATTCTATGACTTCACACACTTCTATTCTGTGACTAGACACACCTCCATTCTATGACTTCAAACACCTCCATTCTATGACTTCACACATCTGCATTCTGACTTCACACACCTCCATTCTATGATTTCACACGTCCATTCTCTGACTTCACACATCCTCATTCTGACTTCACACACCTCCAATCTATGAGTTCACACATCTCCCATCTATGACTTCACACACCTCCAATCTGTAACTTCACACACTTCCAATGTTTGACTTCACCAACCTCCATTCCATGACTTCATACACATCCATTCTATGACTTCACACAACTCCTTTCTTTGACTTCACAAAATTCCATTTTGATTTCACACACCTCCACTCTGTACTTCACACACCTCCATTTGTGACTTCACACATCACAATTTTGACTTCACACACCTCTATTCTGTGACTTCACACACCTCCATTCTGAGTTAACACACCTCCATTTGTGACTTCACACACCTCCATTCTGACTTCACACACCTCCTTTCTATGACTTCACACACTTCCATTCTATGACTTCACACACCTCCATTCTGTGACTTCACACACCACCACTCTGAGTTCACACACCTCCATTCTGTGTCTTCACACACCTCCATTCTGTGACTTCACACACCTCGTTATATGACTTCACACACCTCCATTCTGTGACCTCACACACCTCAAATCTGAGTTCAGACCCCTCCATAGTGTGACTTCACACACCTCCATTCTGTGACTTCACACACCCCCACTGTATGACTTCAAACAACTCCATTCTATGACTTCACACACCTCCATTCTATGCCTTTACACACCTCCATTCTGTGACTTCACACACCTCCATTCTATGACATCACACACCTCCATTCTGTGACTTTGCACACCTCCATCCTATGACTTCACACACCTCCATTCTATGACTTCAGAAACCTACATTGTGACTTCACACACCTCCATTCTATGAGTTCACACAACTGCATTGTGACTTCACACACCTCCATTCTCTGACTTCACACACCTCCATTCTGACTTCACACACCTCCATTCTGACTTCACACACCTCAATTCTGTATCTTCACACACCTCCATTCTATGATTTCACACACATCCATTCTATGACTTCACAGACCTCCATTCTATGACTTCACACACCTCCTTTCTGAGTGCACACACATCCATTCTGTGACTTCACACACCTCCATTGTGACTTCATACACCTCCATTGTATGAGTTCACACACCTCCATTCTGACTTCACACACTTCCATTCTATGACTTCACACAGCTCCATTCTGACTTCACACACCTCCATTCTATGACTTCGCACACCTCTATTCTGACTTCACACAACTGCATTATGTGACTTCACACACCTCCATTCTATGACTTCACACACCTCCATTCTGTGACTTCAAACACCTCCACTCTGTGACTTTACACACCTCCATTCTGTGACTTCACACACCTCCATTCTGTGATTTCACACACAATCCATTCTATGACTTCACAAACCTCCATTCTTATATTTCACACACCTCCATTCTATGACTTCACACACCTGCATTGTGACTTCATACAACTCCATTCTGTGAATTCACACACCTCCTTTCTGTGACTTCACACACCTCCATACTATGACTTCCACACACCTTCAATCTATGATTCACAAAACTCCACTCTATGACTTCACAAACCTGCAATCTGACTTCACACACCTCCGTTCTCTGACTTCACACACCTCCATTCTATGACTTCACACACCTCCATTCTGTAACTTCACACGCTTCCAATGTTTGCCTTCACAAACCTCCATTCCATGACTTCATACACCTCCATTCTATGACTTCACACACATCCATTCTTTGACCTCACACACCTCCATTTTGACTTCACACACCTCCATTCTGTGACTTCACACACCTGCATTTGTGACTTCACACACCACAATTTTGACTTCGCACACGTCCATTCTTTGACTTCACACACCTCCATTTTGACTTCACACACTTCCATTCTGTGACTTCACACACCTCCATTCTGTGACTTCACACACCTACACTGTTTGACTTCACACACCTCCATTTTGACTTCACACACCTCCATTCTATGACTTCACACACCTTCATACTTACTTCATAAACATCCATTCTATGACTTCACCCACCTCCCTTCTGTGAATTCACACACCTCCATTCTGGGTTCACACACCTCCATTCTGTGACTTCACACACCTCTACTCTATGACTTCACACACCTCCACCTGTGACTTCACACACCTCCATTCTATGATTTCACACACGTCCATTCTATGATTTCACACACCTCCATTCTATGACTTCACACACCTCCATTCTATGACTTCACACACCTCCTTTCTGAGTTGACACACTTCCATTCTGTGACTTCACACACCTCCAATTTGACCTCACACACCTCCATTCTATGACTTCACACACCTCCATTCTTTGACTTCACACACCTCCATTCTGTGACTTCCCACACTTCCATTCTGAGAATTCACACACCTCCACTCTGTGACTTTACACACCTCCTCTCTGTGACTACACACACCTCCATTTTGTGATTTCACACACCTCCATTCTATGACTTCACACACCTCCATTCTATGACTTTACACATCTCCATTCTATGTATTCACACACCTCCATTGTGACTTCACACAACTCTATTCTGTGACTTCACACACATGCCTTCTGTGACTTCACACACCTCCAATCTATGACTTCACACCTCCATTCTATGACTTCACATCTCCATTCTATGACTTCACACACCAACATTTATGACGTCACACACCTCCATTCTGTGACTTCACACACCTCCATTCTGACATCACACACCTACATTCTATGACTTCACACACTTCCATTCTATGACTTCACACACCTCCATTCTGTGACTTCACTCACCTCCATTGTGAGTTCACACACCTCCATTCTGTGACTTCACACACCTTGATTCTCTGACTTCACACACCTCCATTCTATGATTTCACACACCTCCATTGTGTGATTTCACACGTCTCCATTCTATGATTTCACACACCTCCATTCTGTACTTCACACACCTACATTGTGACTTCACACACACCTCCATTCTGTGACTTCACACACCTCCAATATATGACTTCACACACCGCCATTTTGTGACTTTGCACACCTGCATTCTATGACTTCACACACCTCCATTCTATGACTTCACACACCTACATTGTGACTTCACACACACCTCCATTCTGTGACTTCACACACCTCCATTCTATGACTTCACACACCTGCATTGTGACTTCACACACCTCCATTCTATGAGTTCACACACCTCCATTCTGACTTCACACACTTCCATTCTATGACTTCACACAGCTCCATTCTGACTTCACACACCTCCATTCTATGACTTCGCACACCTCTATTCTGACTTCACACAACTGCATTATGTGACTTCACACACCTCCATTCTATGACTTCACACACCTCCATTCTGTGACTTCACACACCTCCACTCTGTGACTTTACACACCTCCATTCTGTGACTTCACACACCTCCATTCTGTGATTTCACACACAATCCATTCTATGACTTCACAAACCTCCATTCTTATATTTCACACACCTCCATTCTATGACTTCACACACCTGCATTGTGACTTCATACAACTCCATTCTGTGAATTCACACACCTCCTTTCTGTGACTTCACACACCTCCATACTATGACTTCCACACACCTTCAATCTATGATTCACAACCTCCATTGTATGCCTTCACACACTTCCAATCTATGAATTCACAAAACCCCACTCTATGGCTTCACAAACCTGCAATCTGACTTCACACACCTCCGTTCTCTGACTTCACACACCTCCATTCCATGACTTCACACACCTCCATTCTGTAACTTCACACGCTTCCAATGTTTGACTTCACAAACCTCCATTCCATGACTTCATACACCTCCATTCTATGACTTCACACACATCCATTCTTTGACCTCACACACATCCATTTTGACTTCACACACCTCCATTCTGTGACTTCACACACCTGCATTTGTGACTTCACACACCACAATTTTGACTTCGCACACGTCCATTCTTTGACTTCACACACCTCCATTTTGACTTCACACACTTCCATTCTGTGACTTCACACACCTCCATTCTGTGACTTCACACACCTACACTGTTTGACTTCACACACCTCCATTTTGACTTCACACACCTCCATTCTATGACTTCACACACCTTCATTCTTACTTCAGAAACATCCATTCTATGACTTCACCCACCTCCCTTCTGTGAATTCACACACCTCCATTCTGGGTTCACACACCTCCATTCTGTGACTTCACACACCTCTACTCTATGACTTCACACACCTCCACCTGTGACTTCACACACCTCCATTCTATGACTTCACACTACTCCATTCTATGAGTTCACACACCTCCATTCTGTGACTTCACACACCTCCACTCCATGACTTCACACACCTCCATTCTGACTTCACACACTGCCATTTTGACTTCAAAGACCTCATTTCTGTGATTTCACACACCTCCATTCTATGATTTCACACACCTCCATTCTATGACTTCACACACCTCCATTCTATGACTTCACACACCTCCTTTCTGAGTTGACACACTTCCATTCTGTGACTTCACACACCTCCAATTTGACCTCACACACCTCCATTCTATGACTTCACACACCTCCATTCTTTGACTTCACACACCTCCATTCTGTGACTTCCCACACTTCCATTCTGAGAATTCACACACCTCCACTCTGTGACTTTACACACCTCCTCTCTGTGACTACACACACCTCCATTTTGTGATTTCACACACCTCCAATCTATGACTTCACACCTCCATTCTATGACTTCACATCTCCATTCTATGACTTCACACACCAACATTTATGACGTCACACACCTCCATTCTGTGACTTCACACACCTCCATTCTGACATCACACACCTACATTCTATGACTTCACACACTTCCATTCTATGACTTCACACACCTCCATTCTGTGACTTCACTCACCTCCATTGTGAGTTCACACACCTCCATTCTGTGACTTCACACACCTTGATTCTCTGACTTCACACACCTCCATTCTATGATTTCACACACCTCCATTGTGTGATTTCACACGTCTCCATTCTATGATTTCACACACCTCCATTCTGTACTTCACACACCTACATTGTGAGTTCACACACACCTCCATTCTGTGACTTCACACACCTCCAATATATGACTTCACACACCGTCATTTTGTGACTTTGCACACCTCCATTCTATGACTTCACACACCTCCATTCTATGACTTCACACACCTACATTGTGACTTCACACACACCTCCATTCTGTGACTTCACACGCCTCCATTCTATGACTTCACACACCTGCATTGTGACTTCACACACCTCCATTCTCTGACTTCACACACCTCCTTTCTGAATTCACACATCTCCATTCTGACTTCACACACCACAATTCTGTGACTTCACACACCTCCATTCTATGAATTCACATACCTCATTTCTGAGTTGACACACCTCCATTCTGTGACTTCACATACCTCCAATCTGACTTCACACACCTCCATTCTATGACTTCACACACCTCCATTCTGTGACTTCAAAAACCACCATTCTGTGACTTCACACATCTCCATTGTGACTTCACACACCTCCATTCTATGAGTTCACACAGCTCCATTCTGACTTCACACACCTCCATTCTATGACTTCGTACACCTCTATCTGACTTCACACCCCTCCATTCTGTGACTTCACATACCTCCATTCTTTGACTTCACACCCGTCCATTCTGTGACGTCACATACCTCCATTCTTTGACTTCACACCCCTCCATTCTGTGCCTTCACACACCTCCACTCTGTGACTTTACACACCTCCATTCTGAGACTTCACACACCTCCCTTCTGTGACTTCACACACCTCCATTCTATGACTTCACACACCTCTATTCTAAGTCTTCACACACCTCCATTCTATGACTTCACACACTTCCATTGTTTGACATCATACACCTCCATTTTTTGACTTCACACACCTCCGTTCCATGAATTCACACACCTCCATTCTATGAGTTCACATACCTCCATTCTATGAGTTCACACACCTTCATTCTTACTTCAGCAACATCCATTCTATGACTTCAGACACCTCCATTCTATGACTTCACACACCTTCATTCTTACTTCAGCAACATCCATTCTATGACTTCACACACCTACATTCTATGACTTCACAAACCTCAATTCTGTGACTTCACACACCTCCATTCTGGGTTCACACACCTCCATTCTGTGACTTCACACACCTCGATTCTGACTTCACACACCTCCATTCTAAGACTTCACAAACCTCCATTCTATGACTTCACAAACCTCCATTCTATGACTTCACACACCTCCATTCTGGGTTCACACACATCCATTTGTGACTTCACACATCACAATTTTGACTTCACACACCTCCATTCTGTGACACACACACCTCCATTCTGAGTTAACACACCTCCATTTGTGACTTCACACACCTCCATTCTGACTTCACACACCTCCATTCTGTGACTTCACACACCTCCACTCTGAGTTCACACAATTCCATTCTGTGTCTTCACACACCTCCATTCTCTGATTTCACACACCTCGTTATATGACTTCACACACCTCCATTCTGTGACTTCACACACCTCAAATCTGAGTTCAGACCCCTCCATAGTGTGACTTCACACACATCCATTCTGTGACTTCACACACCTCCATTCTATGACTTCACACACCTCCATACTATGACTTCACACACCTCCATTCTATGCCTTTACACACCTCCATTCTGTGACTTCACACACCTCCATTCTATGACATCACACACCTCCATTCTGTGACTTTGCACACCTCCATCCTATGACTTCACACACCTCCATTCTATGTCTTCAGAAACCTACATTGTGACTTCACACACCTCCATTCTATGAGTTCACACACCTGCATTGTGACTTCACCCACCTCCATTCTCTGACTTCACACACCTCCATTCTGACTTCACACACCTCCATTCTGACTTCACACACCTCAATTCTGTGACTTCACACACCTCCATTCTATGATTTCACACACCTCCATTCTATGACTTCACAGAACTCCAGTCTATGACTTCCCACACCTCCTTTCTGAGTTCACACACATCCATTCTGTGACTTCACACACCTCCATTGTGACTTCATAAACCTCCATTTATCAGTTCACACGCCTCCATTCTGACTTCACACACTTCCATTCTATGACTTCACACAGGTCCATTCTGACTTCACACACCTCCATTCTATGACTTCGCACACTTCTATTCTGACTTCACACAACTGCATTCTGTGACTTCACACACCTCCATTCTATGACTTCACACACCTCCATTCTGTGACTTCAAACACCTCCACTCTGTGACTTTACACACCTCCATTCTGTGACTTCACACACCTCCATTCTGTGATTTCACACACAATCCATTCTATGACTTCACAAACTTCCATTCTTTGATTTCACACACCTCCATACTATGACTTCCACACACCTTCAATCTATGACTTCACAACCTCCATTCTATGACTTCACACACTTCCAATCTAAGACTTCACAAACCTCCATTCTAGGACTTCAGACACCTGCAATCTGATTTCACACACCTCCATTCTCTGACTTCACACACCTCCATTCTATGACTTCACACACCTCCATTCTGTAACTTCACACGCTTCCAATGTTTGACGTCAGAAACCTCCATTCCATGACTTCATACACCTCCATTCTATGACTTCACACACATCCATTCTTTGACCTCACACACCTCCATTTTGACTTCACACACCTCCATTCTGTGACTTCACACACCTGCGTTTGTGACTTCACACACCACAATTTTGACTTCACACACGTTCATTCTTTGACTTCACACACCTCCATTTTGTGAATTCACACACCTCCATTCTATGACTTCACACACCTCCATTCTATGACTTCACACACCTACATTGTGACTTCACATACCTACGTTCTATCAGTTCACACAGCTGCATCGTGACTTCACACACCTCCATTCTATGACTTCACACACCTCCATTTTGAATTCACACACCTCCATTCTGACTTCACACACCTCAATTCTGTGACTTCACACACCTCCATTCTATGATTTCCCACACCTCCATTCTTTGACTTCACACACCTCCATTCTATGACTTCACATACCTCCTTTCTGCGTTGACACACCTCCATTCAGTGACTTCATATACCTCCAATCTGACTTCACACACCTCCATTCTATGACTTCACACACCTCCATTCTATGACTTCAAAAACCACCATTCTATGACTTCACACATCTCCATTGTGACTTCCCACACCTCCATTCTATGAGTTCACATAGCTCCATTCTGACTTCACACACCTCCATTCTATGACTTCGCACACCTCTATTCTGACTTCACACCCCTGCATTCTGTGATTTCACATACCTCCACTCTTTGAATTCACACACCTCCATTCTATGATTTCACACACCTCCATTCTATGATTTCACACAGCTCCATTCTATGACTTTAAACAACTCCTTTCTGAGTTCACACACCTCCATTCATTGACTTCACACACTTCCAATCTGACTCCACACACCTCCATACCGTGATTTCAAAAACCACTATTCTATGACTTCACACACCTCCATTGTGACTTCACATACCTCCATTCTAAGAGGTCACACACCTCCAATCTGACTTCACACACCTCCATTCTATGAATTCTCACAGCTCCATTCTGACTTAACACACATCCATTCTATGACTTCGCATACCTCTATTCTGACTTCATACACCTCCATTCTGTGACTTCACACACCTCCATTCTATGACTTCAAACACCTCCATTCTGTGACTTCACACACCTCAACTCTGTCACTTTACACACCTCCATTCTGTGACTTCTCACACCTCCATTCTGTGATTTCACACACCTCCATTCTATGACTTCACACACCTCCATTCTTTGATTTCACACATCTCCATTCTATGACTTCACACACCTCCATTGTGACTTCACACATCGCAGTTCTCTGACTTCACACACCTCCCTTCTGTGACTTGACACACCTACATTCTATGACTTCACACACCTCCATTCTATGACTTCACACACCTCCATTCTGTAATTTCACACACTTCCAATGTTTGACTTCACAAACCTCCATTCCATGACTTCATACACCTCTATTCTATGACTTCACAGACCTCCATTCTTTGACTTCACACACCTCCATTTTGACTTCACACACCTCCATTCTGTGACTTCACACACCTCCATTTGTAACTTCAGACACAACAATTTTGACTTCACACACCTCCATTCTTTGACTTCACACACCTCCATTCTTTGACTTCACACACCTCCATTTTGACTTCACACACTTCCATTCTGTGAATTCACACACCTCCATTCTGTGACTTCACACACTTCCATTGTTTGACTACACACAACTCCATTCTTTGACTTCACACACCTCCATTCCATGACATCACACACCTCCATTCTATGAGCTCACATACCTCCATTCTATGAGTTCACACACCTCAATTTTGACTTCACACACCTCCATTCTATGACTTCACACACCTCCATTCTATGACTTCACACATCTGCATTCTGACTTCACACACATCCATTCTATGACTTCGCACACCTCCATTCTCTGACTTCACACATCTCCATTCTGACTTCACACACCTCCAATCTATGACTTCACACATCTCCCTTCTCTGACTTCACACACCTCCATTCTGTAACTTCACACACTTCCAATGTTTGACTTCACAAACCTCCATTCCATGACTTCATACACATCCATTCTATGACTTCACACAACTCCTTTCTTTGACTTCACAAAATTCCATTTTGATTTCACACACATCCACTCTGTGACTTCACACACCTCCATTTGTGACTACACACATCACAATTTTCACTTCAAACACCTCCATTCTGTGACTCACACACCTACATTCTGAGTTAACACACCTCCATTTGTGACTTCACACACCTCCATTCTGACTTCACACACCTCCATTCTATGACTTCACACACTTCCATTCTATGACTTCACACACCTCCATTCTGTGACTTCACACACCTCCACTCTGAGTTCTCACACTTCCATTCTATGACTTCACACACCTACAATGTGACTTCACACACCTACGTTCTATCAGTTCACACACCTGCATTGTCACTTCACACACCTCCATTCTATGACTTCACACCGCACCATTCTGAATTCACACACCTCCATTCTGACTTCACACACCTCTATTCTATGATTTGCCACACCTCCATTCATTGACTTCACACACCTCCATTCTATGACTTCACATACCTCCTTTCTGAGTTGACACACCTCCATTCTGTGACTTCACATACCTCCAATCTGACTTCACACACCTCCATTCTGTGACTTCAAAAACCACCATTCTATGACTTCACACATCTCCATTGTGACTTCACACACCTCCATTCTATGAGTTCACATAGCTCCATTCTCTCTTCACACACCTCCATTCTATGACTTCGCACACCTCTATTCTGACTTCACACCCCTCCATTCTGTGATTTCACATACCTCCATTCTATGCCTTTACACACCTCCATTCTGTGACTTCACACACCTCCATTCTATGACATCACACACCTCCATTCTGTGACTTTGCACACCTCCATCCTATGACTTCACACACCTCCATTCTATGTCTTCAGAAACCTACATTGTGACTTCACACACCTCCATTCTATGAGTTCACACACCTGCATTGTGACTTCACCCACCTCCATTCTCTGACTTCACACACCTCCATTCTGACTTCACACACCTCCATTCTGACTTCACACACCTCAATTCTGTGACTTCACACACCTCCATTCTATGATTTCACACACCTCCATTCTATGACTTCACAGAACTCCAGTCTATGACTTCCCACACCTCCTTTCTGAGTTCACACACATCCATTCTGTGACTTCACACACCTCCATTGTGACTTCATAAACCTCCATTTATCAGTTCACACGCCTCCATTCTGACTTCACACACTTCCATTCTATGACTTCACACAGGTCCATTCTGACTTCACACACCTCCATTCTATGACTTCGCACACTTCTATTCTGACTTCACACAACTGCATTCTGTGACTTCACACACCTCCATTCTATGACTTCACACACCTCCATTCTGTGACTTCAAACACCTCCACTCTGTGACTTTACACACCTCCATTCTGTGACTTCACACACCTCCATTCTGTGATTTCACACACAATCCATTCTATGACTTCACAAACTTCCATTCTTTGATTTCACACACCTCCATACTATGACTTCCACACACCTTCAATCTATGACTTCACAACCTCCATTCTATGACTTCACACACTTCCAATCTAAGACTTCACAAACCTCCATTCTAGGACTTCAGACACCTGCAATCTGATTTCACACACCTCCATTCTCTGACTTCACACACCTCCATTCTATGACTTCACACACCTCCATTCTGTAACTTCACACGCTTCCAATGTTTGACGTCAGAAACCTCCATTCCATGACTTCATACACCTCCATTCTATGACTTCACACACATCCATTCTTTGACCTCACACACCTCCATTTTGACTTCACACACCTCCATTCTGTGACTTCACACACCTGCGTTTGTGACTTCACACACCACAATTTTGACTTCACACACGTTCATTCTTTGACTTCACACACCTCCATTTTGTGAATTCACACACCTCCATTCTATGACTTCACACACCTCCATTCTATGACTTCACACACCTACATTGTGACTTCACATACCTACGTTCTATCAGTTCACACAGCTGCATCGTGACTTCACACACCTCCATTCTATGACTTCACACACCTCCATTTTGAATTCACACACCTCCATTCTGACTTCACACACCTCAATTCTGTGACTTCACACACCTCCATTCTATGATTTCCCACACCTCCATTCTTTGACTTCACACACCTCCATTCTATGACTTCACATACCTCCTTTCTGCGTTGACACACCTCCATTCAGTGACTTCATATACCTCCAATCTGACTTCACACACCTCCATTCTATGACTTCACACACCTCCATTCTATGACTTCAAAAACCACCATTCTATGACTTCACACATCTCCATTGTGACTTCCCACACCTCCATTCTATGAGTTCACATAGCTCCATTCTGACTTCACACACCTCCATTCTATGACTTCGCACACCTCTATTCTGACTTCACACCCCTCCATTCTGTGATTTCACATACCTCCACTCTTTGAATTCACACACCTCCATTCTATGATTTCACACACCTCCATTCTATGATTTCACACAGCTCCATTCTATGACTTTAAACAACTCCTTTCTGAGTTCACACACCTCCATTCATTGACTTCACACACTTCCAATCTGACTCCACACACCTCCATACCGTGATTTCAAAAACCACTATTCTATGACTTCACACACCTCCATTGTGACTTCACATACCTCCATTCTAAGAGGTCACACACCTCCAATCTGACTTCACACACCTCCATTCTATGAATTCTCACAGCTCCATTCTGACTTAACACACATCCATTCTATGACTTCGCATACCTCTATTCTGACTTCATACACCTCCATTCTGTGACTTCACACACCTCCATTCTATGACTTCAAACACCTCCATTCTGTGACTTCACACACCTCAACTCTGTCACTTTACACACCTCCATTCTGTGACTTCTCACACCTCCATTCTGTGATTTCACACACCTCCATTCTATGACTTCACACACCTCCATTCTTTGATTTCACACATCTCCATTCTATGACTTCACACACCTCCATTGTGACTTCACACATCGCAGTTCTCTGACTTCACACACCTCCCTTCTGTGACTTGACACACCTACATTCTATGACTTCACACACCTCCATTCTATGACTTCACACACCTCCATTCTGTAATTTCACACACTTCCAATGTTTGACTTCACAAACCTCCATTCCATGACTTCATACACCTCTATTCTATGACTTCACAGACCTCCATTCTTTGACTTCACACACCTCCATTTTGACTTCACACACCTCCATTCTGTGACTTCACACACCTCCATTTGTAACTTCAGACACAACAATTTTGACTTCACACACCTCCATTCTTTGACTTCACACACCTCCATTCTTTGACTTCACACACCTCCATTTTGACTTCACACACTTCCATTCTGTGAATTCACACACCTCCATTCTGTGACTTCACACACTTCCATTGTTTGACTACACACAACTCCATTCTTTGACTTCACACACCTCCATTCCATGACATCACACACCTCCATTCTATGAGCTCACATACCTCCATTCTATGAGTTCACACACCTCAATTTTGACTTCACACACCTCCATTCTATGACTTCACACACCTCCATTCTATGACTTCACACATCTGCATTCTGACTTCACACACATCCATTCTATGACTTCGCACACCTCCATTCTCTGACTTCACACATCTCCATTCTGACTTCACACACCTCCAATCTATGACTTCACACATCTCCCTTCTCTGACTTCACACACCTCCATTCTGTAACTTCACACACTTCCAATGTTTGACTTCACAAACCTCCATTCCATGACTTCATACACATCCATTCTATGACTTCACACAACTCCTTTCTTTGACTTCACAAAATTCCATTTTGATTTCACACACATCCACTCTGTGACTTCACACACCTCCATTTGTGACTACACACATCACAATTTTCACTTCAAACACCTCCATTCTGTGACTCACACACCTACATTCTGAGTTAACACACCTCCATTTGTGACTTCACACACCTCCATTCTGACTTCACACACCTCCATTCTATGACTTCACACACTTCCATTCTATGACTTCACACACCTCCACTCTGTGACTTCACACACCTCCACTCTGAGTTCTCACACTTCCATTCTATGACTTCACACACCTACAATGTGACTTCACACACCTACGTTCTATCAGTTCACACACCTGCATTGTCACTTCACACACCTCCATTCTATGACTTCACACCGCACCATTCTGAATTCACACACCTCCATTCTGACTTCACACACCTCTATTCTATGATTTGCCACACCTCCATTCATTGACTTCACACACCTCCATTCTATGACTTCACATACCTCCTTTCTGAGTTGACACACCTCCATTCTGTGACTTCACATACCTCCAATCTGACTTCACACACCTCCATTCTGTGACTTCAAAAACCACCATTCTATGACTTCACACATCTCCATTGTGACTTCACACACCTCCATTCTATGAGTTCACATAGCTCCATTCTCTCTTCACACACCTCCATTCTATGACTTCGCACACCTCTATTCTGACTTCACACCCCTCCATTCTGTGATTTCACATACCTCCACTCTTTGAATTCACACAACTCCATTCTATGATTTCACACACCTCCATTCTATGATTTCACACAGCTCCATTCTATGACTTCACACAACTCCTTTCTGAGTTCACACACCTCCATTCATTGACTTCACACACCTCCAATCTGACTTCACACACCTCCATTCTATGACTCCACACACCTCCATTCTGTGATTTCAAAAACCACAATTCTATGACTTCACACACCTCCATTGTGACATCACATACCTCCATTCTAGGAGTTCACACATCTCCAATCTGACTTCACACACCTCCATTCTATGAATTCCCACAGCTCCATTCTGACTTAACACACCTCCATTCTATGACTTCGCATACCTCTATTCTGACTTCATACACCTCCATTCTGTGACTTCACACACCTCCATTCTGTGACTTCAAACACCTCCATTCTGTGACTTCACACACCTCAACTCTGTCACTTTACACACCTCCATTCTGTGACTTCTCACACCTCCATTCTGTGATTTTACACACCTCCATTCTATGACTTCACACACCTCCATTCTTTGACTTCACACATCTCCATTCTATGACTTCACACACCACCATTGTGACTTCACACATCGCCGTTCTGTGACTTCACACACCTCCCTTCTGTGACTTGACACACCTCCATTCTATGAGTTCACACACCTCAATTTTGACTTCACACACCTCCATTCAATGATTTCACACACCTTCATTCTTACTTCAGAAACATATATTCTATGACTTCACACACCCCCATTTTGTGACTTCAAAAACCACCATTCTGTGACTTCACACACCTCCATTTTGACTTCACACACATCCATTCAATGAGTTCACACACCTCCATTCTGACTTCACACACCTCCATTCTATGACTTCGCACACCTCTATTCTGACTTCACACACCTCCATCCTGTGACTTCACACACCTCCATTCTCTGACTTCACACACCTCCATCCTGTGACTTCACACACCTCCACTCTGTGACTTTACACACCTCCATTCTGTGTCTTCACACACCTCCATCCTGTGATTTCACACACCTCCATTCTATGACTTCACATACCTCCATTCTATGACTTCACACACCTCCATTCTATGACTTCACACACCTCCATTCTATGACTTCACACACTTCCATTCTGTGACTAGACACACCTCCATTCTATGACTTCACACACCTCAATTCTATGACTTCACACATCTGCATTCTGACTTCACACACCTCCTTTCTATGACTTTGCACACCTCCCTTCTCTGACTTCACACATCTCCATTCTGACTTCACACACCTCCAATCTATGACTTCACACATCTCCCTTCTCTGACTTCACACACTTCCATTCTGTAACTTCACACACTTCCAATGTTTGACTTCACAAACCTCCATTCCATGACTTCATACACATCCATTCTATTACTTCACACAACTCCTTTCTTTGACTTCACAAAATTCCATTTTGATTTCACACACCTCCACTCTGTGACTTCACACACCTCCATTTGAGACTTCACACATCACAATTTTGACTTCACACACCTCCATTCTGTGACTCACACACCTCCATTCTGAGTTAACACACCTCCATTTGTGACTTCACACACCTCCATTCTGACTTCACACACCTCCATTCTATGACTTCACACACTTCCATTCTATGACTTCACTCACCTCCATTCTGTGACTTCACACACCTCCACTCTGAGTTCACACACTTTCATTCTGTGTCTTCACACACCTCCATTCTGTGACTTCACACACCTCGTTATATGACTTCACACACCTCCATTCTGTGACCTCACACACCTCAAATCTGAGTTCACACCCCTCCATAGTGTGACTTCACACACCTCCATTCTGTGACTTCACACACCTCCATTCTATGACTTCACACACCTCCATTCTATGACTTCACACACCTCCATTCTATGCCTTTACACACCTCCATTCGGTGACTTCACACACCTCCATTTTATGACATCACACACCTTCATTCTGTGACTTCACACACCTCCATTCTATGACTTCACACACCTCCATTCTATGACTTCAGAAACCTACTTTGTGACTACACACACCTCCATTCTATGAGTTCACACACCTGCATTGTGACTTCACCCACCTCCATTCTCTGACTTCACACACCTCCATTCTGACTTCACACACCTCCATTCTGACTTCACACACCTCAATTATGTGACTTCACACACCTCCATTCTGTGATATCACAAACCTCCATTCTATGACTTCACACACCTCCATTCTCTGACTTCACACACCTCCTTTCTGAGTTCACACACATCCATTCTGTGACTTCACACACCTCCATTGTGACTTCATACACCTCCATTCTATGAGTTCACACACACCCATTCTGACTTCGCACACTTCCATTCTATGACTTCACACAGCTCCATTCTGACTTCACACACCTCCATTCTATGACTTCGCACACCTCTATTTTGACTTCACACAACTGCATTCTGTGACTTCACACACCTCCATTCTATGACTTCACACACCTCCATTCTACGACTTCACACACCTCCATTCTATGCCTTACACACCTCCATTCTGTGACTTCACACACCTCCATTCTATGACATCACACACCTCCATTCTGTGACTTCATACACCTCCATTCTATGACTTCACACAACTCCATTCTATGACTTCAGAAACCTACATTGTGACTTTACACACCTCCATTCTATTAGTTCACACACCTGCATTGTGACTTCACCCACCTTCATTCTCTGATTTCACACACCTCCATTCTGACTTCACACACCTCCATTCTGACTTCACACACCTCAATTCTGTGAATTCACACACATCCATTCTGTGATTTCACACACCTCCATTCTATGACTTCACAGACCTCCATTCTATGACTTCACACAACTCCTTTCTGAGTTCACACACATCCATTCTGTGACTTCACACACCTCCATTGTGACTTCATGCACCTCCATTCTATGAGTTCACACACCTCCATTCTGACTTCACACACTTCCATTCTATGACTTCACACAGCTCCTTTCTGACTTCACACACCTCCTTTCTATGACTTCGCACACCTCTATTCTGACTTCAGACAACTACATTCTGTGACTTCACACACCTCCATTCTATGATTTCACACACCTCCATTCTGTGACTTCACACACCTCCACTCTGTGACTTTACACACCTCCATTCTGTGACTTCACACACCTACATTCTGTGATTTCACACACAATCCATTCTATGACTTCACAAACCTCCATTCTTTGATTTCACACACCTCAGTTCTATGACTTTACACACCTCCATTGTGACTTCATACAACTCCATTCTGTGAATTCACACACCTCCTTTCTGTGACTTCACACACCTCCATACTATGACTTCCACACACCTTCAATCTATGACTTCACACACCTCCATTCTATGACTTCACAGACTTCCTATCTATGACTTCACAAACCTCCATTCTATGACTTCACACACCTGGAATCTGACTTCACACACCTCCATTCTCTGACTTCACACACCTCCATTCTATGACTTCACACACATCCATTCTTTGACCTCACACACCTCCATTTTGTCTTCACACACCTCCTTTCTGTGACTTCACACACCTGCATTTGTGACTTCACACACCACAATTTTGACTTCACACACGTCCATTCTTTGACTTCAGATACCTCCATTTTGACTTCACACACCTCCATTTTGTGACTTCACACACCTCCATTCTATGACTTCACACACCTCCATTCTATGACTTCACACACCTCCATTCTGAATTCACACACCTCCATTCTGACTTCACACACCTCAATTCTGTGACTTCACACACCTCCATTCTATGATTTCCCACACCTCCATTCTTTGACTTCAAACACCTCCATTCTATGACTTTACATACCTCCTTTCTGAGTTGACACACCTCCATTCTGTGACTTCACATACCTCCAATCTGACTTCACACACCTCCATTCTATGACTTCACACACCTCCATTCTGTGACTTCAAAAACCACCATTCTATGACTTCACACATCTCCATTGTGACTTCACACACCTCCATTCTATGAGTTCACATAGCTCCATTCCGACTTCACACACCTCCATTCTATGGCTTCGCACACCGCTATTCTGACTTCACACCCCTCCATTCTGTGATTTCACATACCTCCACTCTTTGAATTCACACACTTCCATTCTATGATTTCACACACCTCCATTCTATGATTTCATACAGCTCCATTCTATGACTTCACACAACTCCTTTCTGAGTTCACACACCTCCATTCATTGACTTCACACACCTCAATCTGACTTCACACACCTCCATACTATGACTCCACACACCTCCATTCTGTGATTTCAAAAACCACAATTCTATGACTTCACACACCTCCATTGTGACTTCACATACCTCCATTCTAAGAGTTCACACACCTCCAATCTGACTAACACACCTCCATTCTATGAATTCGCACAGCTCCATTCTGTCTTCACACACCTCCATTCTATGACTTCAAACACCTCCATTCTGTGACTTCACACACCTCCACTCTGAGTTCACACACTTTCATTCTGTGTCTTCACACACCTCCATTCTGTGACTTCACACACCTCGTTATATGACTTCACACACCTCCATTCTGTGAACTCACACACCTCCATTCTATGACTTCACACACCTCCATTCTGTAATTTCACACACTTCCAATGTTTGACTTCACAAACCTCCATTCCATGACTTCATACACCTCCATTCTATGACATCACACACCTCCATTCTATGAGCTCACATACCTCCATTCTATGAGTTCACACACCTCAATTTTGACTTCACACACCTCCATTCTATGACTTCACACACCTCCATTTGTGACTTCAGACACCACAATTTTGACTTCACACCCCTCCATTCTTTGACTTCACACACCTCCATTCTTTGACTTCACACACCTCCATTTTGACTTCACACACTTCCATTCTGTGAATTCACACACCTCCATTCTGTGACTTCACACACTTCCATTGTTTGAATACACACAACTCCATTCTTTGACTTCACACACCTCCATTCCATGACATCACACACCTCCATTCTATGAGCTCACATACCTCCATTCTATGAGTTCACACACCTCAATTTTGACTTCACACACCTCCATTCTATGACTTCACACACCTCCATTCTATGACTTCACACATCTGCATTCTGACTTCACACACATCCATTCTATGACTTCGCACACCTCCATTCTCTGACTTCACACATCTCCATTCTGACTTCACACACCTCCAATCTATGACTTCACACATCTCCCTTCTCTGACTTCACACACCTCCATTCTGTAACTTCACACACTTCCAATGTTTGACTTCACAAACCTCCATTCCATGACTTCATGCACATCCATTCTATGACTTCACACAACTCCTTTCTTTGACTTCACAAAATTCCATTTTGATTTCACACACCTCCACTCTGTGACTTCACACACCTCCATTTTTGACTACACACATCACAATTTTGACTTCAAACATCTCCATTCTGTGACTCACACACCTCCATTCTGAGTTAACACACCTCCATTTGTGACTTCACGCACCTCCATTCTGACTTCACACACCTCCATTCTATGACTTCACACACTTCCATTCTATGACTTCACACACCTCCATTCTGTGACTTCACACACCTCCACTTTGAGTTCACACACTTCCATTCTATGACTTCACACACCTACATTGTGACTTCACACACCTACGTTCTATCAGTTCACACACCTGCATTGTGACTTCACACACCTCCATTCTATGACTTCACACAGCACCATTCTGAATTCACACACCTCCATTCTGACTTCACACACCTCAATTCTATGATTTCCCACACCTCCATTCATTGACTTCACATACCTCCATTCTATGACTTCACATACCTCCTTTCTGAGTTGACACACCTCCATTCTGTGACTTCACATACCTCCAATCTGACTTCACACACCTCCATTCTGTGACTTCAAAAACCACCATTCTATGACTTCACACATCTCCATTGTGACTTCACACACCTCCATTCTATGAGTTCACATAGCTCCATTCTGACTTCACACACCTCCATTCTATGACTTCGCACACCTATATTCTGACTTCACACCCCTCCATTCTGTGATTTCACATACCTCCACTCTTTGAATTCACACACTTCCATTCTATGATTTCACACACCTCCATTCTATGATTTCACACAGCTCCCTTCTATGACTTCACACAACTCCTTTCTGAGTTCACACACCTCCATTCATTGACTTCACACACCTCCAATCTGACTTCACACACCTCCATTCTATGACTCCACACACCTCCATTCTGTGATTTCAAAAACCACAATTCTATGACTTCACACACCTCCATTTTGACTTCACATACCTCCATTCTCGGAGTTCACACATCTCCAATCTGACTTCACACACCTCCATTCTATGAATTCCCACAGCTCCATTCTGACTTAACACACCTCCATTCTATGACTTTGCATACCTCTATTCTGACTTCATACACCTCCATTCTGTGACTTCACACACCTCCATTCTATGACTTCAAACACCTCCATTTTGTGACTTCACACACCTCAACTCTGTCACTTTACACACCTCCATTCTGTGACTTCTCACACCTCCATTCTGTGATTTTACACACCTCCATTCTATGACTTCACACACCTCCATTCTTTGACTTCACACATCTCCATTCTATGACTTCACACACCACCATTGTGACTTCACACATCGCGTTCTGTGACTTCACACACCTCCCTTCTGTGACTTGACACACCTCCATTCTATGACTTCACACACCTCCATTCTATGACTTCACACACCTCAATTATGTAATTTCACACACTTCCAATGTTTGACTTCACAAACCTCCATTCCATGACTTCATACACCTCCATTCTATGACTTCACAGACCTGCATTCTTTGACTTCACACACCTCCATTTTGACTTCACACACCTCCATTCTGTGACTACACACACCTCCATTTGTGACTACACACACCTCCATTCTTTGACTTCACACACCTCCATTCCATGACATCAAACACCTCCATTCTATGAGCCCACATACCTCCATTCTATGAGTTCACACACCTCAATTTTGACTTCACACACCTCCATTCAATGACTTCCCACACCTTCATTCTTACTTCAGAAACATCCATTCTATGACTTCACACACCTCCATTTTGTGACTTCAAAAACCACCATTCTGTGACTTCATACACCTCCCTTTTGACTTCACACACATCCATTCAATGAGTTCACACACCTCCATTCTGACTTCACACACCTCCATTCTATGACTTCGCACACCTCTATTCTGACTTCACACACCTCCATCCTGTGACTTCACACACCTCCACTCTGTGACTTTACACACCTCCATTCTGTGTCTTCACACACCTCCATCCTGTGATTTCACACACCTCCATTCTATGACTTCACATACCTCCATTCTATGACTTCACACACCTCCATTCTATGACTTCACACACCTCCATTCTATGACTTCACACACTTCCATTCTGTGAGTAGACACACCTCCATTCTATGACTTCACACACCTCCATTCTATGACTTCACACATCTGCATTCTGACTTCACACACCTCCATTCTATGACCTCGCACACCTCCCTTCTCTGACTTCACACATCTCCATTCTGACTTCACACACCTCCAATCTATGACTTCACACATCTCCCTTCTCTGACTTCACACACTTCCATTCTGTAACTTCACACACTTCCAATGTTTGATTTCACAAACCTCCATTCCATGACTTCATACACATCCATTCTATTACTTCACACAACTCCTTTCTTTGACTTCACAAAATTCCATTTTGATTTCACACACCTCCACTCTGTGACTTCACACACCTCCATTTGTGACTTCACACATCACAATTTTGACTTCACACACCTCCATTCTGTGACTCACACACCTCCATTCTGAGTTAACACACCTCCATTTGTGACTTCACACACCTCCATTCTGACTTCACACACCTCCATTCTATGACTTCACACACTTCCATTCTATGACTTCACACACCTCCATTCTGTGACTTCACACACCTCCACTCTGAGTTCACACACTTTCATTCTGGGTCTTCACACACCTCCATTCTGTGACTTCACACACCTCGTTATATGAGTTCACACACCTCCATTCTGTGACCTCACACACCTCAAATCTGAGTTCACACCCCTCCATAGTGTGACTTCACACACCTCCATTCTGTGACTTCACACACCTCCATTCTATGACTTCACACACCTCCATTCTATGACTTCACACACCTCCATTCTATGCCTTTACACACCTCCATTCGGTGACTTCACACACCTCCATTCTATGACATCACACACCTTCATTCTGTGACTACACACACCTCCATTCTATGAGTTCACACACCTGCATTGTGACTTCACCCACCTCCATTCTCTGACTTCACACACCTCCATTCTGACTTCACACACCTCCATTCTGACTTCACACACCTCAATTATTTGACTTCACACACCTCCATTCTATGATTTCACAAACCTCCTTTCTATGACTTCACAGACCTCCATTCTCTGACTTCACACACCTCCTTTCTGAGTTCACACACATCCATTCTGTGACTTCACACACCTCCATTGTGACTTCATACACCTCCATTCTATGAGTTCACACACCCCCATTCTGACTTCGCACACTTCCATTCTATGACTTCAAACAGCTCCATTCTGACTTCACACACCTCCATTCTATGACTTCGCACACCTCTATTT
Source organism: Megascapheus bottae (assembly GCA_024803745.1). Classification (NCBI taxonomy): domain Eukaryota; kingdom Metazoa; phylum Chordata; class Mammalia; order Rodentia; family Geomyidae; genus Megascapheus; species Megascapheus bottae. The sequence continues at coordinate 116,048 of JANJXV010000272.1, forward strand.
TGACTTCACACAACTGCATTCTGTGACTTCACACACCTCCATTCTATGACTTCACACACCTCCATTCTATGAATTCACACACCTCCATTCTATGCCTTTACACACCTCCATTCTGTGATTTCACACACCTCCATTCTATGACATCACACACCTCCATTCTGTGACTTCATACACCTCCATTCTATGACTTCACACAACTCCATTCTATGACTTCAGAAACCTACATTGTGACTTTACACACCTCCATTCTATTAGTTCACACACCTGCATTGTGACTTCACCCACCTCCATTCTCTGATTTCACACACCTCCATTCTGACTTCACACACCTCCATTCTGACTTCACACACCTCAATTCTGTGAATTCATACACCTCCATTCTATGAGTTCACACACCTCCATTCTGACTTCACACACTTCCATTCTATGACTTCACACAGCTCCTTTCTGACTTCACACACCTCCTTTCTATGACTTCGCACACCTCTATTCTGACTTCACAGAACTACATTCTGTGACTTCACACACCTCCATTCTATGATTTCACACACCTCCATTCTGTGACTTCACACACCTCCACTCTGTGACTTTACACACCTCCATTCTGTGACTTCACACACCTACATTCTGTGATTTCACACACAATCCATTCTATGACTTCACAAACCTCCATTCTTTGATTGCACACACCTCAATTCTATGACTTTACACACCTCCATTGTGACTTCATACAACTCCATTCTGTGAATTCACACACCTCCTTTCTGTGACTTCACACACCTCCATACTATGACTTCCACACACCTTCAATCTATGACTTCACACACCTCCATTCTGTAATTTCACCTCCATTCTATGACTTCACAGACTTCCTATCTATGACTTCAGAAACCTCCATTCTATGACTTCACACACCTGCAATCTGACTTCACACACCTCCATTCTCTGACTTCACACACCTCCTTTCTATGACTTCACACACATCCATTCTTTGACCTCACACACCTCCATTTTGACTTCACACACCTCCATTCTGTGACTTCACACACCTGCATTTGTGACTTCACACACCACAATTTTGACTTCACACACGTCCATTCTTTGACTTCACACACCTCCATTTTGACTTCACACACCTCCATTTTGTGACTTCACACACCTCCATTCTATGACTTCACACACCTCCATTCTATGACTTCACACACCTACATTTTGACTTCACACACCTACGTTCTATCAGTTCACACACCTGCATTGTGACTTCACACACCTCCATTCTATGACTTCACACACCTCCATTCTATGATTTCGCACACCTCCATTCTTTGACTTCAAACACCTCCATTCTATGACTTTACATACCTCCTTTCTGAGTTGACACACCTCCATTCTGTGACTTCACATACCTCCAATCTGACTTCACACACCTCCATTCTATGACTTCACACACCTCCATTCTGTGACTTCAAAAACCACCATTCTATGACTTCACACATCTCCATTGTGACTTCACACACCTCCATTCTATGAGTTCACATAGCTCCATTCTGACTTCACACACCTCCATTCTATGACTTCGCACACCGCTATTCTGACTTCACACCCCTCCATTCTGTGATTTCACATACCTCCACTCTTTGAATTCACACACCTCCATTCTATGATTTCACACACCTCCATTCTATGATTTCACACAGCTCCATTCTATGACTTCACACAACTCCTTTCTGAGTTCACACACCTCCATTCATTGACTTCACACACCTCCAATCTGACTTCACACACCTCCATACTATGACTCCACACACCTCCATTCTGTGATTTGAAAAACCACAATTCTATGACTTCACACACCTCCATTGTGACTTCACATACCTCCATTCTAAGAGTTCACACACCTCCAATCTGACTCACACACCTCCATTCTATGAATTCGCACAGCTCCATTCTGTCTTCACAACCTCCATTCTATTACTTCAAACGCCTCCATTCTGTGACTTCACACACCTCAACTATGTCACTTTACACACCTCAATTCTGTGACTTCTCACACCTCCATTCTGTGATTTCACACACCTCTTTTCTATGACTTCACACACCTCCATTTGACTTCACACACCTCCATTCTATGACTTCACACACCTCCATTTGACTCCACACATCGCCGTTCTGTGACTTCACACACCTTCCTTCTGTGACTTGACACACCTCCATTTTATGACTTCACACACCTCCATTCTATGACTTCACACACCTCCATTCTGTAATTTCACACGCTTCCAATGTATAACGTCACAAACCTCCATTCCATGACTTCATACACCTCCATTCTATGACTTCACACACATCCATTCTTTGACCTCACACACCTCCATCTTGACTTCGCACACCTCCATTCTGTGACTTCACACACCTGCATTTGTGACTTCACACACCACAATTGTGACTTCACACACGTCCATTCGTTGACGTCACACACCTCCATTTTGACTTCACACACCTCCATTATGTGACTTCACACACCGCCATTCTATGACTTCAAACACCTCCATTCTATGACTTCACACACCTGCATTGGGACTTCATACAACTCCATTCTGTGAATTCACACACCTCCTTTCTGTGACTTCACACACCTCCATACTATAACTTCCACACACCTTCAATCTATGACTTCACAACCTCCATTCTATGACTTCACACACTTCCAATCTATGACTTCACAAACCTCCATTCTATGACTTCACAAACCTGCAATCTGACTTCACACACCTCCATTATCTGACTTCACACACCTCCATTCTATGACTTCCCACACCTCCATTCTTTAACTTCACACGCTTCCAATGTTTGACTTCACAAACCTCCATTCCATGACTTCATAAACCTCCATTCTATGACTTCACACACATCCATTCTTTGACCTCACACACTTCCATTTTGACTTCACACACCTCCATTCTGTGACTTCACACACCTGCATTTGTGACTTCACACACCACAATTTTGACTTCACACACGTCCATTCTTTGACTTCACACACCTCCATTTTGACTTCACACACTTCCATTCTGTGACATCACACACCTTCATTCGGTGACTTCACACACCTACATTGTTTGACTTCACACACCTCCATTTTGACTTCACACACCTCCATTCTATGACTTCACACACCTTCATTCTTACTTCAGAAGCATCCATTCTATGACTTCACAAACCTCCCTTCTGTGAATTCACACACCTCCATTCTGGGTTCACACACCTACATTTTGTGACTTCACACACCTCCATTCTATGACTTCACACACCTCCATCTGTGACTTCACACACCTCCATTCTATGACTTCACACTCCTCCATTCTATGAGTTCACACACCTCCATTCTCTGACTTCACACACCTCCATTCTATGACTTCACACACCTTCATTCTGACTTCACACACTTCCATTTTGACTTCAAAGACCTCATTTCTGTGACTTCACACACCTCCATTCTATGATTTCACACACCTCTATTCTATGACTTCACACACCTCCATTTTATGACTTCACACACCTAATTTCTGAGTTGACACACTTCCATTCTGTGACTTCACACACCACCAATCTGATCTCACACACCTCCATTCTATGACTTCACACAACTCCATTCTATGACTTCACACACCTCCATTCTTTGACTTCACACACCTCCATTCTATGAATTCACAAACCTCCATTCTTTGACTTCACACACCTCCATTCTCTGACTTCCCACACCTCCATTCTGAGAATTCACACACCTCCACTCTGTGACTTTACACACCTCCACTCTGTGACTACACACATCTCCATTTTGTTATTTCACACACCTCCATTCTATGACTTCACACACCTCCATTTTATGACTTCACACATCTCCATTCTATGAATTCACACACCTCCATTTTGACATCACACACCTCCATTCTGTGACTTCACACACCTCCATTTGTGACTTCACACATCACAATTTTGACTTCACACACCTCCATTCTTGACTTCACACACCTCCATTCTGAGTTAACACACCTCCATTTGTGACTTCACACACCTCCATTCTGACTACACACCCCTACATTCTGTGATTTCACACACCTACATTGTGACTTCACACACACCTCCATTCTGTGACTTCACACACCTCCAATATATGACTTCACACAACTCCATTTTGTGACTTCACACACCTCCATTCTATGACTTCACACATCTGCATTCTGACTTCACACACCTCCATTCTATTACTTCACACCTCCATTCTCTGACTTCACACATCTCTATTCTGACTTCACATACCTCCAATCTATGACTTCACACATCTCCCTTCTATGACTTCACACACCTCCATTCTGTAACTTCACAGACTTCCAATATTTGACTTCACCATCCTCCATTCCATGACTTCACACACCTCCATTCTATGAATTCACACACCTGCATTCTTTGACTTCACACACCTCCATTCTGTGACTTCCCACACCTCCATTCTGCTAATTCACACACCTCCACTCTGTGACTTTACACAACTTCACTCTGTGACTACACACACCTCCATTTTGTGATTTCACACACCTCCATTCTATGAGTTCACACCTCCATTGTATGACTTCACACATCTCCATTCTATGAATTCACACACCTCCATTGTGACGTCACACAACTCTATTCTGTGACTTCACACACATGCCTTCTGTGACTTCACACACCTCCATTCTATGACTTCACACCTCCATTCTATGACTTCACATCTCCATTCTATGATTTCACACACCAACATTTATGACGTCACACACCTCCATTCTATGACTTCACACACCTCCATTCTGACATCACACACCTACATTCTATGACTTCACACACTTCCATTCTATGACTTCACACACCTCCATTCTGTGACTTCACTCACCTCCATTGTGAGTTCACACACCTCCATTCTGTGACTTCACACACCTTGATTCTCTGACTTCACACACCTCCATTCTACGATTTCACACACCTCCATTCTGTGACGTCACACATCTCCATTCTATGAATTCACACACCTCCATTCTGTGACTTCACACACCTCCATTCTGAGTTCACATACCTCCATTCTGTGACTTCACACACCTCCAATATATGACTTCACACACCTCCATTTTGTGACTTTGCACACCTCCATCTATGACTTCACACACCTCCATTCTATGACTTCACACACCTACATTGTGACTTCACACACACCTCTATTCTGTGACTTCACACACCTCCAATATATAACTTCACACACCTCCATTTTGTTACTTCACACCCCTCCATTCTATGACTTCAAACACCTCCATTCTATGACTTCACACACCTGCATTGTGATTTCACACACCTCCATTCTGTGACTTCACACATCTCCATTCTATGATTTCACACACCTCCATTCTGTGACTTCACACACCTCCATTTTGACATCACACACCTCCATTCTGTGACTTCACACATCTCCAATATATGACTTCACACACCTCCATTTTGTGACTTTGCACACCTCCATTCTATGACTTCACACACCTCCATTCTATGACTTCACACACCTACATTGTGACTTCACACACACCTCCCTTCTGTGACTTCACACACCTCCAATATATGACTTCACACACCTCCATTGTGAGACTTCACACACCTCCATTCTATGACTTCACACACCTCCATTCTTTGACCTCTCACACCTCCATTGTGACTTCACACATCTCCGTTCTGTGACTTCACACACCTCCCTTCTGTGACTTGACACACCTCCATTCTATGACTTCACACACCTCCATTCTTTGACTTCACACACCTCCATTTTGACATCACACACCTACATTCTGTGACTTCACACACCTCCATTTGTGACTTCACACACCACAATTTTGACTTCATACACCTCCATTCTTTGACTTCACATACCTCCATTCTTTGACTTCACACACCTCCATTTTGACTTCACACACTTCCATTCTGTGAATTCACACACGTCCATTCTGTGACTTCACACACCTCCATTGTTTGACAATACACAACTCCATTCTTTGACTTCACACACCTCCATTCCATGACATCACACACCTCCATTCTATGAGCTCACATACCTCCATCCTATGAGTTCACACACCTCAATTTTGACTTTACACACCTCCATTCAATGACTTCACACACCTTCATTCTTACTTCAGAAACATCCATTCTATGACTTCACTCCCCTCCATTTTGACTTCACACACATCCATTCAATGAGTTCACACACCTCCATTCTGACTTCACACACCTCCATTCTATGACTTCGCACACCTCTATTCTGACTTCACACAGCTCCATCCTGTGACTCCACACACCTCCATTCTGTGACTTCACACACCTCCATTCTGACATCACACACCTACATTCTATGACTTCACACACCTTGATTCTCTGACTTCACACACCTCCATCCTGTGATTTCACACACCTCCATTCTATGACTTCACACACCTCCATTCTATGACTTCACACACCTCCATTCTATGACTTCACATACCTCCATTCTATGACTTCACACACTTCTATTCTGTGACTAGACACACCTCCATTCTATGACTTCACACACCTCCATTCTATGACTTCGCACATCTGCATTCTGACTTCACACACCTCCATTCTATGACTTCACACCTCCATTCTCTGACTTCACACATCTCCATTCTGACTTCACACACCTCCAATCCATGACTTCACACATCTCCCTTCTATGACTTCACACACCTCCATTCTGTAACTTCACACACTTCCAATGTTTGACTTCACAAACCTCCATTCCATGACTTCATACACATCCATTCTATGACTTCACACAACTCCCTGTTTGACTTCACAAAATTCCATTTTGATTTCACACACCTCCACTCTGTGACTTGACACACCTCAATTTGTGACTTCACACATCACAATTTTGACTTCACACACCTCCATTCTGTGACTTCACACACCTCCATTCTGAGTTAACACACCTCCATTTGTGACTTCCCACACCTCCATTTTGACTACACACCCCTCCATTCTATGACTTCACACACCTACATTGTGACTTCACACACACCTCCATTCTGTGACTTCACACACCTCCAATATATGACTTCACACACCTCCATTTTGTGACTTCACACACCTCCATTCTATGACTTCACACATCTGCATTCTGACTTCACACACCTTCATTCTATGACTTCACACCTCCATTCTCTGACTTCACACATCTCCATTCTGACTTCACATACCTCCAATCTATGACTTCACACATCTCCCTTCTATGACTTCACACACCTCCATTCTGTAACTTCACACACTTCCAATGTTTGACTTCACCATCCTCCATTCCATGACTTTACACACCTCCATTCTATGAATTCACACACCTGCATTTTTGACTTCACACACCTCCATTCTGTGACCTCCCACACCTACATTCTGAGAATTCACACACCTCCACTCTATGACTTTGCACACCTCCACTCTGTGACTACACACACCTCCATTTTGTGATTTCACCCACCTCCATTCTATGACTTCACACACCTCCATTCTATGACTTCACACATCTCCATTCTATGAATTCACACACCTCCATTGTGACTTCATACAACTCTATTCTGGGAGTTCACACACATGCCTTCTGTGACTTCACACACCTCCATTCTATGACTTCACACCTCCATTCTATGACTTCACATCTCCATTCTATGACTTCACACACCAACATTTATGACATCACACACCTCCATTCTGTGACTTCACACACCTCCATTCTGACATCACACACCTACATTCTATGACTTCACACACTTCCATTCTATGACTTCACACACCTCCATTCTGTGACTTCACTCACCTCCATTGTGAGTTCACACACCTCCATTCTGTGTCTTCACACACCTTGATTCTCTGACTTCACACACCTCCATTCTACGATTTCACACACCTCCATTCTGTGACGTCACACATCTCCATTCTATGATTTCACACACCTCCATTCTGTGACTTCACACACCTCCAATATATGACTTCACACACCTCCATTTTGTGACTTTGCACACCTCCATTCTATGACTTCACACACCTCCATTCTATGACTTCACACACCTACATTGTGACTTCACACACACCTCCATTCTGTGACTTCACACACCTCCAATATATGACTTCACACACCTCCATTGTGTGACTTCACACACCTCCATTCTATGACTTCACACACCTCCATTCTATGACCTCTCACACCTCCATTGTGACTTCACACATCTCCGTTCTGTGACTTCACACACCTCCCTTCCGTGACTTGACACACCTCCATTCTATGACTTCAAACACCTCCATTCTTTGTCTTCACACACCTCCATTTTGACATCACACACCTCCATTCTGTGACTTCACACACCTCCATTTGTGACTTCACACACCACAATTTTGACTTCACACACCTCCATTCTTTGACTTCACATACCTCCATTCTTTGACTTCACACACCTCCATTTTGACTTCACCCACTTCCATTCTGTGAATTCACACACCTCCATTCTGTGACTTCACACACCTCCATTGTTTGACTACACACAACTCCATTCTTTGACTTCACACACCTCCATTCCATGACATCACACACCTCCATTCTATGAGCTCACATACCTCCATTCTATGAGTTCACACACCTCAATTTTGACTTCACACACCTCCATTCAATGACTTCACACACCTTCATTCTTACTTCAGAAACATCCATTCTATGACTTCACACCCCTCCATTTTGACTTCACACACATCCATTCAATGAGTTCACACACCTCCATTCTGACTTCACACACCTCCATTCTATGACTTCGCACACCTCTATTCTGACTTCACACAGCTCCATCCTGTGACTCCACACACCTCCATTCTCTGACTTCACACACCTCCATTCTGTGACTTCACACACCTCCACTCTGTTATTTACACACCTCCATTCTGTGTCTTCAACACCTCCATCCTGTGATTTCACATACCTCCACTCTATGACTTCACACACCTCCATTCTATGACTTCACACACCTCCATTCTATGACTTCACACATCTCCATTCTATGAATTCACACACCTCCATTGTGACTTCACACAACTCTATTCTGTGACTTCACACACATGCCTTCTGTGACTTCACACACCTCCATTCTCTGACTTCACACCTCCATTCTATGACTTCACATCTCCATTCTATGACTTCACAACAACATTTATGACGTCACACACCTCCATTCTGTGACTTCACACACCTCCATTCTGACATCACACACCTACATTCTATGACTTCACACACCTTGATTCTCTGACTTCACACACCTCCGTTCTACGATTTCACAGACCTCAATTCTGTGACTCCACACACCTCCACTCTCTGACTTCACACACCTCCATTCTGTGACTTCATACACCTCCACTCTGTGACTTTACACACCTCCATTCTGTGTCTTCACACACCTCCATCCTGTGATTTCACACACCTCCATTCTATGACTTCACACACCTCCATTCTATGACTTCACACACCTCCATTCTATGACTTCACACACCTACATTGTGATTTCACACACACCTCTATTCTGTGACTTCACACACCTCCAATATATGACTTCACACACCTCCACTTTGTGACTTCACACACCTCCATTCTATGACTTCACACACCTCCATTCTATGACTTCACACACCAGCATTGTGACTTCACACACCTCCATTCTGTGACTTCACACATCTCCATTCTTTGATTTCACACACCTCCATTCTGTGACTTCACACTCCTCCATTCTGAGTTCACACACCTCCATTCTATGACTTCACACACCTCCATTCTATGACTTCACACACCTACATTGTGACTTCACACACACCTCCATTCTGTGACTTCACACACCTCCAATATATGACTTCACACACCTCCATTGTGTGTCTTCACACACCTACATTCTATGACTTCACACACCTTGATTCTCTGACTTCACACACCTCCGTTCTACGATTTCACACACCTCAATTCTGTGACTTCACACACCTCCACTCTCTGACTTCACACACCTCCATTCTGTGACTTCATACACCTCCACTCTGTGACTTTACACACCTCCATTCTGTGTCTTCACACACCTCCATCCTGTGATTTCACACACCTCCATTTTGTGACTTCACACACCTCCATTCTATGACTTCACACACCTCCATTCTATGACTTCACACACCAGCATTGTGACTTCACACACCTCCATTCTGTGACTTCACATACCTCCCTTCTGTGACTTGACACACCTCCAGTCTATGACTTCACACACCTCCATTCTTTGACTTCACACACCTCCATTTTGACATCACACACCTCCACTCTGTGACTTGACACACCTCCATTTGTGACTTCACACATCACAATTTTGACTTCACACACCTGCATTCTGTGACTTCACACACCTCCATTCTGAGTTAACACACCTCCATTTGTGACTTCACACACCTCCATTCTGACTACACACCCCTCCATTCTATGTCTTCACACACCTACATTGTGACTTCACACACACCTCCATTCTGTGACTTCACACACCTCCAATATATGACTTCACACACCTCCATTTTGTGACTTCACACACCTCCATTCTATGACTTCACACACCTCCATTCTATGACCTCTCACACCTCCATTGTGACTTCACACATCTCCGTTCCGTGACTTCACACACCTCCCTTCTGTGACTTGACACACTTCCATTCTATGACTTCACACACCTCCATTCTTTGACTTCACACACCTCCATTTTGACATCACACACCTCCATTCTGTGACTTCACACACCTCCATTTGTGACTTCACACACCACAATTTTGACTTCACACACTTCCATTCTTTGACTTCACATACCTCCATTCTTTGACTTCACACACCTCCATTTTGACTTCACACACTTCCATTCTGTGAATTCACACACCTCCATTCTGTGACTTCACACACCTCCATTGTTTGACTACACACAACTCCATTCTTTGACTTCACACACCTCCATTCCATGACATCACACACCTCCATTCTATGAGCTCACATACCTCCATTCTATGAGTTCTCACACCTCAATTTTGACTTCACACACCTCCATTGAATCACTTCACACAACTTCATTCTTACTTCAGAAACATCCATTCTATGACTTCACACCCCTCCATTTTGACTTCACACACATCCATTCAATGAGTTCACACACCTCCATTCTGACTTCACACACCTCCATTCTATGACTTCGCACACCTCTATTCTGACTTCACACACCTCCATCCTGTGACTTCACACACCTCCATTCTCTGACTTCACACACCTCCATTCTCTGACTTCACACACCTCTACTCTGTGACTTTACACACCTCCATTCTGTGTCTTCACACACCGCCATCCTGTGATTTCACACACCTCCATTCTATGACTTCACACACCTCCATTCTCGAACTTCACACACCACCATTCTATGACTTCACACACCTCCATTCTATGACTTCACACACTTCTATTCTGTGACTAGACACACCTCCATTCTATGACTTCACACACCTCCATTCTATGACTTCACACATCTGCATTCTGACTTCACACACCTCCATTCTATTACTTCACACCTCCATTCTCTGACTTCACACATCTCCATTCTGACTTCACACACCTCCAATCTATGACTTCACACATCTCCCATCTATGACTTCACACACCTCCAATCTGTAACTTCACACACTTCCAATGTTTGACTTCACCAACCTCCATTCCATGACTTCATACACATCCATTCTATGACTTCACACAACTCCTTTCTTTGACTTCACAAAATTCCATTTTGATTTCACACACCTCCACTCTGTGACTTGACACACCTCCATTTGTGACTTCACACATCACAATTTTGACTTCACACACCTCCATTCTGTGACTTCACACACCTCCATTCTGAGTTAACACACGTCCATTTGTGACTTCACACACCTCCATTCTGATTTCACACACCTCCATTCTATGACTTCACACACTTCCATTCTATGACTTCACACACCTCCATTCTGTGACTTCACACAGCTCCACTCTGAGTTCACACACCTCCATTCTGTGTCTTCACACACCTCCATTCTGTGACGTCACACACCTCATTATATGAATTCACACACCTCAATTCTGTGATCTCACACACCTCAAATCTGAGTTCACACCCCTCCATAGTGTGACTTCACACACCTCCATTCTGTGACTTCACACACCCCCATTCTATGACTTCACACAACTCCATTCTATGACTTCACACACCTCCATTCTATGCCTTTACACACCGCCATTCTGTGACTTTGCACACCTCCATTCTATGACTTCACACACCTCCATTGTATGACTTCAGAAACCTACATTGTGACTTCACACACCTCCATTCTATGAATTCACACACCTGCATTGTGACTTCACACACCTCCATTCTTTGACTTCACACACCTCCATTCTGACTTCACACACCTCCATTCTGAATTCACATACCTCAATTCTGTGACTTCACACACCTCCATTCTATGATTTCACACACCTCCATTCTATGACTTCACACACCTCCATTCTATGACTTCACACACCTCCTTTCTGAGTTCACACATACATTCTGTGACTTCACACACCTCCATTGTGACTTCATACACCTCCATTCTATGAGTTCACACACCTCCATTCTGACTTCACACACTTCCATTCTATGACTTCACACAGCTCCATTCTGACTTCACACACCTCCATTCTATGACTTCGCACACCTCTATTCTGACTTCACACAACTGCATTCTGTGACTTCACACACCTCCATTCTATGACTTCACACACCTCGATTCTGTGACTTCACACACCTCCACTCTGTGACTTTACACACCTCCATTCTGTGACTTCACACACCTCCATTCTGTGATTTCACACACAATCCGTTCTATGACTTCACAAACCTCCATTCTTTGATTTCACACACCTCCATTCTATGACTTCACACACCTGCATTGTGACTTCATACAACTCCATTCTGTGAATTCACACACCTCCTTTCTGTGACTTCACACACCTCCATACTATGACTTACACACACCTTCAATCTATGACTTCACAACCTCCATTCTATGACTTCACACACTTCCAATCTATGACTTCACAAACCTCCATTCTATGACTTCACAAACCTGCAATCTGACTTCAGACACCTCCATTATCTGATTTCACACACCTCCATTCTATGACTTCACACACCTCCATTCTTTAACTTCACACGCTTCCAATGTTTGACGTCACAAACCTCCATTCCATGACTTCATACACCTCCATTCTATGACTTCACACACATCCATTCTTTGACCTCACACACCACCATTTTGACTTCACACACGTCCATTCTTTGACTTCACACACCTGCATTTTGACTTCACACACTTCCATTCTGTGAATTCACACACCTCCATTCTGTGACATCACACACATACATTGTTTAACTTCACACACCTCCATTTTGACTTCAAACACCTGCATTCTATGACTTCACACACCTTCATTCTTACTTCAGAAACATCCATTCTATGACTTCACAAACCTCCCTTCTGTGAATTCACACACCTCCATTCTGGGTTCACACACCTGCATTCTCTGACTTCACACACCTTCATTCTATGACTTCACACACCTCCATCTGTGACTTCACACACCTCCATTCTATGACTTCACACTCCTCCATTCTATGAGTTCACACACCTCCATTCTGTGACTTCACACACCTCCATGCTATGACTTCACACACCTCCATTCTGACTTCACACACTTCCATTTTGACTTCAAAGACCTCATTTCTGTGACTTCACACACCTCCATTCTATGATTTCACACACCTCCATTCTATGACTTCACACACCTCCATTCTATGACTTCACACACCTCCTTTCTGAGTTGACACACTTCCATTCTGTGACTTCACACACCTCCAATCTGACCTCACACACCTCCATTCTATGACTTCACACACCTCCATTCTATGACTTCACACACCTCCATTCTTTGACTTCACACACCTCCATTCTATGAATTCACACACCTCCATTCTTTGACTTCACACACCTCCATTCTGTGACTTCCCACACCTCCATTCTGAGAATTCACACACCTCCACTCTGTGACTTTACACACCTCCACTCTGTGACTACACACACCTCCATTTTGTGATTTCACACACCTCCATTCTATGACTTCACACACCTCCATTCTATGACTTCACACATGTCCATTCTATGAATTCACACACCTCCATTGTGACTTCACACAACTCTATTCTGTGACTTCACACACATGCCTTCTGTGACTTCACACACTTCCATTCTATGACTTCACACCTCCATTCTATGACTTCACATCTCCATTCTATGACTTCACACACCATCATTTATGACGTCACACACCTCCATTCTGTGACTTCACACACCTCCATTCTGACATCACACACCTACATTCTATGACTTCACACACTTCCATTCTATTACTTCACACACCTCCATTCTGTGACTTCACTCACCTCCATTGTGAGTTCACACACCTCCATTCTGTGACTTCACACACCTTGACTCTCTGACTTCACACACCTCCATTCTACGATTTCACACACCTCCATTCTGTGACGTCACACACCTGCATTGTGACTTCACACACCTCCATTCTGTGACTTCACACATCTCCATTCTATGATTTCACACACCTCCATTCTGTGACTTCACACACCTACATTCTGAGTTCACACACCTCCATTCTGTGACTTCACACACCTCCAATATATGACTTCACACACCTCCATTTTGTAACTTTGCACACCTCCATTCTATGACTTCACACACCTCCATTCTATGACTTCACACACCTACATTGTGACTTCACACACACCTCCATTCTGTGACTTCACACACCTCCAATATATGACTTCACACACCTCCATTGTGTGACTTTACACACCTCCATTCTATGACTTCACACACCTCCATTCTATGACCTCTCACACCTCCATTGTGACTTCACACATCTCCGTTATGTGACTTCACACACCTCCCTTCTGTGACTTGACACACCTCCATTCTATGACTTCACACACCTCCATTTTGACATCACACACCTCCATTCTGTGACTTCACACACCTCCATTTGTGACTTCACACACCACAATTTTGACTTCACACACCGTCATTCTTTGACGTCACATACCTCCATTCTTTGACTTCACACACCTCCATTTTGACTTCACACACCTCCATTCTATGCCTTTACACACCTCCATTCTGTGACTTCACACACCTCCATTCTATGACATCACACACCTCCATTCTGTGACTTTGCACACCTCCATTCTATGACTTCACACACCTCCATTGTATGACTTCAGAAACCTACATTGTGACTTCACACACCTCCATTCTATGAATTCACACACCTGCATCGTGACTTCACACACCTCCATTCTCTGACTTCACACACCTCTATTCTGACTTCACACACCTCCATTCTGACTTCACACACCTCAATTCTGTGACTTCACACACCTCCATTCTATAATTTCACACACCTCCATTCTATGACTTCACAGACCTCCATTCTATGACTTCACACACCTCCTTTCTGAGTTCACACACATCCATTCTGTGACTTCTCACAACTCCATTGTGACTTCATACACCTCCATTTTATGTGTTCACACACCTCCTTTCTGACTTCACACACTTCCATTCTATGACTTCACACAGCTCCATTCTGACTTCACACACCTCCATTCTATGACTTCGCACACCTCTATTCTGACTTCACACAACTGCATTCTGTGACTTCACACACCTCCATTCTATGACTTCACACACCTCCATTCTGTGACTTCACACACCTCCACTCTGTGACTTCACACACCTCCATTCTGTGATTTCACACACAATCCATTCTATGACTTCACAAACCTCCATTCTTTGATTTCACACACCTCCATTCTATGACTTCACACACCTGCATTGTGACTTCATACAACTCCATTCTGGGAATTCACACACTTCCTTTCTGTGACTTCACACACCTCCATACTATGACTTCCACACACCTTCAATCTATGACTTCACAACCTCCATTCTATGACTTCACACACTTCCAATCTATGACTTCACAAACCTCCATTCTATGACTTCACAAACCTGCAATCTGACTTCACACACCTCCATTATCTGACTTCACACACCTCCATTCTATGACTTCACACACCTCCATTCTTTAACTTCACACGCTTCCAATGTTTGTCTTCACAAACCTCCATTACATGACTTCATACACCTCCATTCTATGACTTCACACACATCCATTCTTTGACCTCACACACCTCCATTTTGACTTCACACACCTCCATTCTGTGACTTCACACACCTGCATTTGTGACTTCACACACCACAATTTTGACTTCGCACACGTCCATTCTTTGACTTCACACACCTCCCTTTTGACTTCACACACTTCCATTCTGTGACTTCACACACCTCCATTCTGTGACTTGACACACCTACATTGTTTGACTTTACACACCTCCATTTTGACTTCACACACCTCCATTCTATGACTTCACACACCTTCATTCTTACTTCAGAAACATCCATTCTATGACTTCACAAACCTCCCTTCTGTGAATTCACACACCTCCATTCTGGGTTCACACACCTACATTCTGTGACTTCACACACCTCCATTCTATGACTTCACACACCTCCATCTGTGACTTCACACACCTCCATTCTATCACTTCACACTCCTCCATTCTATGAGTTCACACACCTCCATTCTGTGACTTCACACACCTCCATTCTATGACTTCACACACCTCCTTTATGAGTTCACACACCTCCATTGTGACTTCATACACCTCCATTCTATGTGTTCACACACCACCATTCTGACTTCACACACTTCCATTCTATGACTTCACACAGCTCCATTCTGACTTCACACACCTCCATTCTATGCCTTTACACACCTCCATTCTGTGACTTCACACACCTCCATTCTATGACTTCACACACCTCCATTCTGTGACTTCACACACCTCCAATCTGTGACTTCACACACCTCCATTCTGTGATTTCACACACAATCCATTCTATGACTTCACAAACCTCCATTCTTTGATTTCACACACCTCCATTCTATGACTTCACACACCTGCATTTTGACTTCATACAACTCCATTCTGTGAATTCACACACCTCCTTTCTGTGACTTCACACACCTCCATACTATGATTTCCACACACCTTTAATCTATGACTTCACAACCTCCATTCTATGACTTCACCCACTTCCAATCTATGACTTCACAAACCTCCATTCTATGACTTCACAAACCTGCAATCTGACTTCACACACCTCCATTATCTGACTTCACACACCTCAATTCTATGACTTCACACACCTCCATTCTTTAACTTCACACGCTTCCAATGTTTGCCTTCACAAACCTCCATTCCGTGACTTCATACACCTCCATTCTATGACTTCACACACATCCATTCTTTGACCTCACACACCTCCATTTTGACTTCACACACCTCCATTCTGTGACTTCACACACCTGCATTTGTGACTTCACACACCACAATTTTGACTTCGCACACGTCCATTCTTTGACTTCACACACCTCCATTTTGACTTCACACACTTCCATTCTGTGACTTCACACACCTCCATTCTGTGACTTCACACACCTACATTGTTTGACTTCACACACCTCCATTTTGACTTCACACACCTCCATTCTATGACTTCACACACCTCCATTCTGTAACTTCACACACTTCCAATGTTTGACTTCACAAACCTCCATTCCATGACTTCATACACATCCATTCTATGACTTCACACAACTCCTTTCTTTGACTTCACAAAATTCCATTTTGATTTCACACACCTCCACTCTGTGACTTGACACACCTCCATTTGTGACTTCACACATCACAATTTTGACTTCACACACCTCCATTCTATGACTTCACACACCTATATTGTGACTTCACACACACCTCCATTCTGTGACTTCACACACCTCCAATATATGACTTCACACACCTCCATTTTGTGACTTCACACACCTCCATTCTATGATTTCACACACCTCCATTCTGTGACTTCACACACCTCCACTCTGACTTTACACACCTCCATTCTGTGACTTCACACACCTCCATTCTGTGATTTCACACACAATCCATTCTATGACTTCACAAATCTCCATTCTTTGATTTCACACACCTGCATTCTATGACTTCACACACCTCCATTGTGACTTCATACTACTCCATTCTGTGAATTCACACACCTCCTTTCTGTGGCTTCACACACCTCCATACTATGACTTCCACACACCTTCAATCTATGACTTCAAAACCTCCATTCTATGACTTCACAGACTTCCAATCTATGACTTCACAAACCTCCATTCTATGACTTCACACACCTGCAATCTGACTTCACACACCTCCATTCTCTGCCTTCACACACCTCCATTCTATGACTTCACACACCTCCATTCTGTAACTTCACACGCTTCCAATGTTTGACGTCACAAACCTCCATTCCATGACTTCATACACCTCCATTCTATGACTTCACACACATCCATTCTTTGACCTCACACACCTCCATTTTGACTTCACACACCTCAATTCTGTGACTTCACACACCTGCATTTGTGACTTCACACACCACAATTTTGACTTCACACACGTCCATTCTTTGACTTCACACAACTCCATTTTGACTTCACACACCTCCATTTTGTGACTTCACACACCTCCATTCTGTGCCTTCACACACCTCCATTCTATGACTTCACACACCTACATTGTGACTTCACACACCTACGTTCTATCAGTTCACACACCGGCATTGTGACTTCACACACCTCCATTCTATGACTTCACACACCTCCATTCTGAATTCACACACCTCCATTCTGACTTCACACACCTCAATTCTGTGACTTCACACACCTCCATTCTATGATTTCCCACACCTCCATTCTTTGACTTCACACACCTCCATTCTATGACTTCACATACCTCCTTTCTGCGTTGACACACCTCCATTCTGTGACTTCACATACCTCCAATCTGACTTCACACACCTCCATTCTATGACTTCACACACCTCCATTCTGTGACTTCAAAACCCACCATTCTATGACTTCACACATCTCCATTGTGACTTCACACACCTCCATTCTATGACTTCGCACACCTCTATTCTGACTTCACACACCTCCATTCTGACTTCACACACCTCCATTCTATGACTTCGCACACCTCTATTCTGACTTCACACACCTCCATTCTGACTTCACACACCTCAAATCTGTGACTTCACACACCTCCATTGGATGATTTCACACACATCCATTCTATGACTTCACAGACCTCCATTCTCTGACTTCACACACCTCCTTTCTGAGTTCACACACATCCACTCTGTGACTTCACACACCTCCATTGTGACTTCATACACCTCCCTTCTATGAGTTCACACACCCCCATTCTGACTTCACACACTTCCATTCTATGACTTCACACAGCTCCATTCTGACTTCACACACCTCCATTCAATGACTTCGCACACCTGTATTTTGACTTCACACAACTGCATTCTGTGACTTCACACACATACATTCTATGACTTCACACACCTCCTCTCTTTGACTTTACACACCTACATTCTGTGACTTCACACACCTCCATTCTGTGATTTCACACACAATCCATTCTATGACTTCACAAACCTCCATTCTTTGATTTCACACTCCTCCATTCTATGACTTCACACACCTCCATTGTGACTTCATACTACTCCATTCTGTGAATTCACACACCTCCTTTCTGTGACTTCACACACCTCCATACTATGACTTCCAGACACCTTCAATCTATGACTTCACAACCTCCATTCTATGACTTCACAGACTTTCAATCTATGACTTCACAAACCTCCATTCTATGACTTCACACACCTGCAATCTGACTTCACACACCTCCAATCTCTGCCTTCACACACCTCCATTCTATGACTTCACACACCTCCATTCTGTAACTTCACACGCTTCCAATGTTTGACGTCACAAACCTCCATTCCATGACTTCATACACCTCCATTCTATGACTTCCCACACATCCATTCTTTGACCTCGCACACCTCCATTTTGACTTCACACACCTCCTTTCTGTCACTTCACACACCTGCATTTGTGACTTCACACACCGCAATTTTTACTTCACACACGTCTATTCTTTGACTTCACACACCTCCATTTTGACTTCACACACCTCCATTTTGTGACTTTACACCCCTCCATTCTATGACTTCACACACCTCCATTCTATGACTTCACACACCTACATTGTGACTTCACACACCTACGTTCTATCTGTTCACACACCTGCATTGTGACTTCACACACCTCCATTCTATGACTTCACACACCTCCATTCTGAATTCACACACCTGCATTGTGACTTCACACACCTCAATTCTGTGACTTCACACACCTCCATTCTATGATTTCCCACACCTCCCTTCTTTGACTTCACACACCTCCATTCTATGACTTCACATACCTCCTTTCTGAGTTGACACACCTCCATTCTGTGACTTCACATACCTCCAATCTGACTTCACACACCTCCATTCTATGACTCCACACACCTCCATTCTGTGATTTCAAAAACCACAATTCTATGACTTCACACACCTCCATTTTGACTTCACATACTTCCATTCTAAGAGTTCACACACCTGCAATCTGACTTCACACACCTCCATTCTATGAATTCCCACAGCTTCATTCTGACTTAACACACCTCCATTCTATGACTTCGCATACCTCTATTCTGACTTCATACACCTCCATTCTGTGACTTCACACACCTCCATTCTATGACTTCAAAAACCTCCATTCTGTGACTTCACACACCTCAACTCTGTCACTTTACACACCTCCATTCTGTGACTTCTCACACCTCCATTCTGTGATTTCACACACCTCCATTCTATGACTTCACAGACCTCCATTCTTTGACTTCACACACCTCTATTCTATGACTTCACACACCTCCATTGTGACTTCACACATCGCGTTTCTGTGACTTCACACACCTCCCTTCTGTGACTTGACACACCTCCATTTTATGACTTCACACACCTCCATTCTATGACTTCACACACCTCCATTCTGCAATTTCACACGCTTCCAATGTTGGACGTCACAAACCTCCATTCCATGACTTCATACACCTCCATTCTATGACTTCACACACATCCATTCTTTGACCTCACACACCTCCATTTTGACTTCACACACCTACATTGTGACTTTACACACCTACGTTCTATCAGTTCACAAACCTCCATTCTGACTTCACACACCTCAATTCTGTGACTTCACACACCTCCATTCTATGATTTCCCACACCTCCATTCTTTGACTTCACACACCTCCATTCTATGACTTCACATACCTCCTTTCTGCGTTGACACACCTCCATTCTGTGACTTCACATACCTCCAATCTGACTTCACACACCTCCATTCTATGACTTCACACACCTCCATTCTGTGACTTCAAAACCCACCATTCTATGACTTCACACATCTCCAATGTGACTTCACACACCTCCATTCTATCAGTTCACATACCTCCTTTCTGAGTTCACACACCTCCATTCATTGACTTCACACACCTCCAATCTGACTTCACACACTTCCATTCTATGACTCCACACACCTCCATTCTGTGATTTCAAAAACCACAATTCTATGACTTCACACACCTACATTGTGACTTCACATACCTCCATTCTAAGAGTTCACACACCTCCAATCTGACTTCACACACCTCCATTCTATGAATTCCCACAGATCCATTCTGACTTAACACATCTCCATTCTACGACTTCGCATACCTCTATTCTGACTTCATACACCTCCATTCTGTGACTTCACACATCTCCATTCTATGACTTCAAACACCTCCATTCTGTGACTTCACACACCTCAACTCTGTCACTTTACACACCTCCATTCTGTGACTTCTCACACCTCCATTTTGTGATTTCACACACCTCCATTCTATAACTTCACACACCTCCATTCTTTGACTTCACACACCTCCATTCTGTGACTTCACACACCTCCATTTTGACTTCACACATCTCCGTTCTGTGACTTCACACACCTCCCTTCTGTGACTTGACACACCTCCATTCTATGACTTCACACACCTCCATTCTTTGACTTCACACACCTCCATTTTGACATCACACACTTCCATTCTGTGACTTCACACACCTCCATTTGTGACATCACACACCACAATTTTGACTTCACACACCTCCATTCCTTGATTCACACACCTCCATTTTGACTTCACACACTTCCATTCTGTGAATTCACACACCTCCATTCTGTGACTTCACACACCTCCATTCTGACTTCACACACCTCCATTCTATGACTTCACACACTTCCATTCTATGACTTCACACACCTCCATTCTGTGACTTCACACACCTCCACTCTGAGTTCACACACTTCCATTCTATGACATCACACACCTCCATTCTGTGACTTCACACACCTCCATTCTATCACTTCACACACCTCCATTCTATGACTTCAGAAACCTACATTGTGACTTCACACACCTCCATTCTATTAGTTCACACACCTGCATTGTGACTTCACCCACCTCCATTCTCTGACTTCACACACCTCCATTCTGACTTCACACACCTCCATTCTGACTTCACACACCTCAACTCTGTGACTTCACACACCTCCATTCTATGATTTCACACACCTCCATTCTATGACTTCACAGACCTCCATTCTATGAATTCACACAACTCCTTTCTGAGTTCACCCACATCCATTCCGTGACTTCACACACCTCCATTGTGACTTCATACACCTCCATTCTATGAGTCCACACAGCTCCATTCTGACTTCACAAACCTCCATTCTATGACTTCGCACACCTCTATTCTGACTTCACACAACTGCATTTTGTGACTTCACACACCTCCATTCTATGATTTCACACACCTCCATTCTGTGACTTCACACACCTCCACTCTGTGACTTTACACACCTCCATTCTGTGACTTCACACACCTCCATTCTGTGATTTCACACACAATCCATTCTATGACTTCACAAACCTCCATTCTTTCATTTCAAACACCTCCATTCTATGACTTCACACACCTCCATTGTGACTTCATACTACACCATTCTGTGAATTCACACACCTCCTTTCTGTGACTTCACACACCTCCATACTATGACTTCCACACACTTTCAATCTATGACTTCACAACCTCCATTCTATGACTTCACAGACTTCCAATCTATGACTTCACAAACCTCCATTCTATGACTTCACACACCTGCAATCTGACTTCACACACCTCCATTCTCTGGCTTCACACACCTCCATTCTATGACTTCACACACCTCCATTCTGAGTTCACACACATCCATTCTGTGACTTCACACACCACCATTGTGACTTCATACACTACCATTCTATGAGTTCACACACCTCCATTCTGACTTCACACACTTCCATTCTATGACTTCACACAGCTCCATTCTGACTTCACACACATCCATTATATGACTTCGCACACCTCTATTCTGACTTCACACATCCGCATTTTGTGACTTCACACACCTCCATTCTATGATTTCACACACCTCCATTCTGTGACTTCACACACCTCCACTCTGTGACTTTACACACCTCCATTCTGTGACTTCACACACCTCCATTCTGTGATTTCACACACAATCCATTCTATGACTTCACAAATCTCCATTCTTTGATTTCACACACCTCCATTCTATGACTACACACACCTCCATTGTGACTTCCTACTACTCCATTCTGTGAATTCACACACCTCCTTTCTGTGACTTCACACACCTCCATACTATGACTTCCATACACCTTCAATCTGTGACTTCACAACCTCCATTCTATGACTTCACAGACTTCCAATCTATGACTTCACAAACCTCCATTCTATGACTTCACACACCTGCAATCTGACTTCACACACCTCCATTCCCTGCCTTCACAAACCTCCTTTCTATGACTTCACACACCTCCATTCTGTAACTTCACACGCTTCCAATGTTTGACGTCACAAACCTCCATTCCATGACTTCATACACCTCCATTCTATGACTTCACACACATCCATTCTTTGACCTCACACACCTCCATTTTGACTTCACACACCTCCATTCTGTGACTTCACACACCTGCATTTGTGACTTCACACACCACAATTTTGACTTCACACACGTCCATTCTTTGACTTCACACAACTCCATTTTGACTTCACACACCTCCATTTTGTGACTTCACACACCTCCATTCTGTGACTTCACACACCTCCATTCTATAACTTCACACACCTACATTGTGACTTCACACACCCACGTTCTATCAGTTCACACACCTGCATTGTGACTTCACACACCTCCATTCTATGACTTCACACACCTCCATTCTGTATTCACACACCTCCATTGTGACTTCACACACCTCAATTCTGTGACTTCACACACCTCCATTCTATGATTTCCCACACCTCCATTCTTTGACTTCACACACCTCCATTCTATGACTTCACATACCTCCTTTCTGCATTGACACACCTCCATTCTGTGACTTCACATACCTCCAATCTGACTTCACACACCTCCATTCTATGACTTCACACACCTCCATGCTGTGACTTCAAAACCCACCATTCTATGACTTCACACATCTCCCTTGTGACTTCACACACCTCCATTCTATGAGTTCACATAGCTCCATTCTGACTTCACACACCTCCATTCTATGACTTCGCACACCTCTATTCTGACTTCACACCCCTCCATTCTGTGATTTCACATACCTCCACTCTTTGACTTCTCACACCTCCATTCTATGATTTCACACACCTCCATTCTATGATTTCACACAGCTCCATTCTGAGTTAACACACGTCCATTTGTGACTTCACACACCTCCATTCTGACTACAGACCCATCCATTCTATGACTTCACACACCTATATTGTGACTTCACACACACCTCCATTCTGTGACTTCCCACACCTCCATTCTATGACCTCTCACACCTCCATTGTGACTTCACACATCTCCGTTCTGTGACTTCACACACCTCCCTTCTGTGACTTGACACACCTCCATTCTATGACATCACACACCTCCATTCTTTGACTTCACACACCTACATTTGTGACTTCACACACCATAATTTTGACTTCACACACCTCCATTTTTGACTTCACATACCTCCATTCTTTGACTTCACACACCTCCATTTTGACTTCACACACTTCCATTCTGTGAATTCACACACCTCCATTCTGTGACTTCACACACCTCCATTGTTTGACTACACACAACTCCATTCTTTGACTTCACACACCTCCATTCCATGACATCACACACCTCCATTCTATGAGCTCACATACCTCCATTCTATGAGTTCACACACCTCAATTTTGACTTCACACACCTACATTCAATGACTTCACACACCTTCATTCTTACTTCAGAAACATCCATTCTATGACTTCACACCCCTCCATTTTGACTTCACACACATCCATTCAATGAGTTCACACACCTCCATTCTGACTTCACACACCTCCATTCTATGACTTCGCACACCCCTATTCTGACTTCACACACCTCCATCCTGTGACTTCACACACCTCCATTCTCTGACTTCACACACCTCCATTCTGTGACTTCACACACCTCCACTCTGTGACTTTACACACCTCCATTCTGTGTCTTCACAAACCTCCATCCTGTGATTTCACACACGTCCATTCTATGACTTCACACACCTCCATTCTAGGACTTCACACACCTCCATTCTATGACTTCACACACCTCCATTCTATGACTTCACACATCTGCATTCTGAATTCACACACCTCCATTCTATGACTTCACACACCTCCATTGTATGACTTCAGAAACCTACATTGTGACTTCACACACATCCATTCTATGAATTGACACACCTGAATCGTAACTTCACACACCTCCATTCTCTGACTTCACACACCTGCATTCTGACTTCACACACCTCCATTCTGACTTCACACACCTCAATTCTGTGACTTCACACACCTCCTGTCTATGATTTCACACACCTCCATTCTATGACTTCACAGACCTCCATTCTATGACTTCACACACCTCCTTTCTGAGTTCACACACATCCATTCTGTGACTTCACACACCTCCATTGTGACTTCATACACTTCCATTCTATGAGTTCACACACCTCCTTTCTGACTTCACACACTTCCATTCTATGACTTCACACAGCTCCATTCTGACTTCACACACCTCCATTCTATGACTTCGCACACCTCCATTCTGTGACTTCACACACCTCCAATCTGTGACTTCACACACCTCCATTCTGTGATTTCACACACAATCCATTCTATGACTTCACAAACCTCCATTCTTTGATTTCACACACCTCCATTCTATGACTTCACACACCTGCATTGTGACTTCATACAACTCCATTCTGTGAATTCACACACCTCCTTTCTGTGACTTCACACACCTCCATACTATGACTTCCACACACCTTTAATCTATGACTTCACAACCTCCATTCTATGACTTCACACACTTCCAATCTATGACTTCACAAACCTCCATTCTATGACTTCACAAACCTGCAATCTGACTTCACACACCTCCATTATCTGACTTCACACACCTCAATTCTATGACTTCACACACCTCCATTCTTTAACTTCACACGCTTCCAATGTTTGCCTTCACAAACCTCCATTCCATGACTTCATACACCTCCATTCTATGACTTCACACACATCCATTCTTTGACCTCACACACCTCCATTTTGACTTCACACACCTCCATTCTGTGACTTCACACACCTGCATTTGTGACTTCACACACCACAATTTTGACTTCGCACACGTCCATTCTTTGACTTCACACACCTCCATTTTGACTTCACACACTTCCATTCTGTGACTTCACACACCTCCATTCTGTGACTTCACACACCTACATTGTTTGACTTCACACACCTCCATTTTGACTTCACACACCTCCATTCTATGACTTCACACACCTCCATTCTGTAACTTCACACACTTCCAATGTTTGACTTCACAAACCTCCATTCCATGACTTCATACACATCCATTCTATGACTTCACACAACTCCTTTCTTTGACTTTACAAAATTCCATTTTGATTTCACACACCTCCACTCTGTGACTTGACACACCTCCATTTGTGACTTCACACATCACAATTTTGACTTCACACACCTCCATTCTGTGACTTCACACACCTCCATTCTGAGTTAACACACGTCCATTTGTGACCTCACACACCTCCATTCTGACTACACACCACTCCATTCTATGACTTCACACACCTATATTGTGACTTCACACACACCTCCATTCTGTGACTTCACACACCTCCAATATATGACTTCACACACCTCCATTGTGTGACTTCACACACCTCCATTCTATGACTTCACACATCTCCATTCTATGACCTCTCACACCTATATTGTGATTTCACACATCTCCGTTCTGTGACTTCACACACCTCCCTTCTGTGACTTGACACACCTCCATTCTATGACTTCACACACCTCCATTCTTTGACTTCACACACCTCCATTTGTGACTTCACACACCACAATTTTGACTTAACACACCTCCATTTTTGACTTCACATACCTCCATTCTTTGACTTCACCCACCTCCATTTTGAATTCACACACCTCCATTCTGTGACTTCACACACCTCCATTGTTTGACTACACACAACTCCATTCTTTGACTTCACACACCTCCATTCCATGACATCACACACCTCCATTCTATGAGCTCACATACCTCCATTCTATGAGTTCACACACCTCAATTTTGACTTCACACACCTACATTCAATGACTTCACACACCTTCATTCTTACTTCAGAAATATCCATTCTATGACTTCACACCCCTCCATTTTGACTTCACACACATCCATTCAATGAGTTCACACACCTCCATTCTGACTTCACACACCTCCATTCTATGACTTCGCACACCCCTATTCTGACTTCACACACCTCCATCCTGTGACTTCACACACCTCCATTCTCTGACTTCACACACCTCCATTCTGTGACTTCACACACCTCCACTCTGTGACTTTACAGAACCTCCATTCTGTGTCTTCACACACCTCCATCCTGTGATTTCACACACCTCCATTCTATGACTTCACACACCTCCATTCTAGGACTTCACACACCTCCATTCTACGACTTCACACACCTCCATTCTATGACTTCACACATCTGCATTCTGAATTCACACACCTCCATTCTATGACTTCACACCTCCATTCTCTGACTTCACACATCTTCGTTCTGACTTCACACACCTCCAATCTATGACTTCACACATCTCCCATCTATGACTTTACACACCTCCAATATGTAACTTCACACACTTCCAATGTTTGACTTCACCAACCTCCATTCCATGACTTCATACACATCCATTCTATGACTTCACACAACTCCTTTCTTTGACTTCACAAAATTCCATTTTGATTTCACACACCTCCATTTGTGACTTCACACATCACAATTCTGACTTCACACACCTGCATTCTGTGACTTCACACACCTTCATTCTGAGTTAACACACCTCCATTTGTGACTTCACACACCTCCATTCTGACTTCACACACCTCCATTCTATGACTTCACACACTTCCATTCTATGACTTCACACACTTCCATTATGTGACTTCACACACCTCCACTCTGAGTTCACACACCTCCATTCTGTGTCTTCACACCCCTCCATTCTGTGACTTCACACACCTCGTTATATGACTTCACACACCTCCATTCTGTGACCTCACACACCTCAAATCTGAGTTCATACCCCTCCATAGTGTGACTTCACAGACCTCCATTCTGTGACTTCACACACCCCCATTCTATGACTTCACACAACTCCATTCTATGACTTCACACACCTCCATTCAATGCCTTTACACACCTCCATTCTGTGACTTCACACACCTCCATTCTGTGAGTTCACACACCTCCATTCTGTGACTTTGCACACCTCCATTCTATGACTTCACACACCTCCATTGTATGACTTCAGAATCCTACATTGTGACTTCACACACCTCCATTCTATGATTTCACACACCTGCATTGTGACTTCACACACCTCCATTCTCTGACTTCACACACCTCCATTCTGACTTCACACACCTCCATTCTGACTTCACACACCTCAATTCTGTGACTTTACACACCTCCATTCTATGATTTCACACACCTCCAATATGTAACTTCACACACTTCCAATGTTTGACTTCACCAACCTCCATTCCATGACTTCATACACATCCATTCTATGACTTCACACAACTCCTTTCTTTGACTTCACAAAATTCCATTTTGATTTCACACACCTCCATTTGTGACTTCACACATCACAATTCTGACTTCACACACCTGCATTCTGTGACTTCACACACCTTCATTCTGAGTTAACACACCTCCATTTGTGACTTCACACACCTCCATTCTGACTTCACACACCTCCATTCTATGACTTCACACACTTCCATTCTATGACTTCACACACTTCCATTCTGTGACTTCACACACCTCCACTCTGAGTTCACACAATTCCATTCTGTGTCTTCACACACCTCCATTCTGTGACTTCACACACCTGGTTATATGACTTCACACACCTCCATTCTGTGACCTCACACACCTCAAATCTGAGTTCACACCCCTCCATAGTGTGACTTCACAGACCTCCATTCTGTGACTTCACACACCCCCATTCTATGACTTCACACACCTCCATTCTATGACTTCACACACCTCCATTCTATGCCTTTACACACCTCCATTCTGTGACTTCACACACCTCCATTCTATGACATCACACACCTCCATTCTGTGACTTTGCACACCTCCATTCTATGACTTCACACACCTCCATTGTATGACTTCAGAATCCTACATTGTGACTTCACACACCTCCATTCTGACTTCACACACCTCCATTCTCTGACTTCACACACCTCCATTCTGACTTCACACACCTCCATTCTGACTTCACGCACCTCAATTCTGTGACTTCACACACCTCCATTCTATAATTTCACACACCTCCATTCTATGACTTCACAGACCTCCATTCTATGACTTCACACACCTCCTTTATGAGTTCACACACATCCATTCTGTGACTTCACACACCTCCATTGTGACTTCATACACCTCCATTCTATGAGTTCACACACCACCATTCTGACTTCACACACTTCCATTCTATGACTTCACACAGCTCCATTCTGACTTCACACACCTCCATTCTATGACTTCACACACCTTCATTCTTACTTCAGAAACATCCATTCTATGACTTCACAAACCTCCCTTCTGTGAATTCACACACCTCCATTCTGGGTTCACACACCTGCATTCTGTGACTTCACACACCTTCATTCTATGATTTCACACACCTCCATCTGTGACTTCACACACCTCCCTTCTATGACTTCACACACCTCCATTCTGACTTCACACACTTCCATTTTGACTTCAAAGACCTCATTTCTGTGACTTCACAAACATCCATTCTATGATTTCACACACCTCCATTCTATGACTTCACACACCTCCATTCTATGACTTCACACACCTCCTTTCTGAGTTGACACACTTCCATTCTGTGACTTCACACACCTCCAATCTGACCTCACACACCTCCATTCTATGACTTCACACACCTCCATTCTGTGACTTTACACACCTCCATTCTATGACCTCACACACCTCCGTTCTATGACCTCTCACACCTCCATTGTGACTTCTCACATCTCCGTTCTGTGACTTCACACACCTCCCTTCTGTGACTTGACACACCTCCATTCTATGACTTCACACACCTCCATTCTTTGACTTCACACACCTCCATTTTGACATCACACAGCTCCATTCTGTGACTTCACACACCTCCATTTGTGACTTCATACACCACAATTTTGACTTCACACACCGCCATTCTTTGACTTCACATACCTCCATTCTTTGACTTCACACACCTCCATTTTGACTTCACACCTCCATTCTATGCCTTTACACACCTCCATTCTGTGACTTCACACACCTCCATTCTATGACATCACACACCTCCATTCTGTGACTTTGCACACCTCCATTCTATGACTTCACACACCTCCATTGTATGACTTCAGAAACCTACATTGTGACTTCACACACCTCCATTCTATGAATTCACACACCTGCATCGTGACTTCACACACCTCCATTCTCTGACTTCACACACCTCCATTCTGACATCACACACCTCCATTCTGACTTCACACACCTCAATTCTGTGACTTCACACACCTCCTTTCTATGATTTCACACACCTCCATTTTATGACTTCACAGACCTCCATTCTATGACTTCACACACCTCCTTTCTGAGTTCACACACATCCATTCTGTGACTTCACACACCTCCATTGTGACTTCATACACCTCCATTCTATGAGTTCACACACCTCCTTTCTGACTTCACACACTTCCATTCTATGACTTCACACAGCTCCATTCTGACTTCACACACCTCCATTCTATGCCTTCGCACACCTCTATTCTGACTTCACACAACTGCATTCTGTGACTTCACACACCTCCATTCTATGACTTCACACACATCCATTCTGTGACTTCACACACCTCCACTCTGTGACTTCACACACCTCCATTCTGTGATTTCACACACAATCCATTCTATGACTTCACAAACCTCCATTCTTTGATTTCACACACCTCCATTCTATGACTTCACACACCTGCATTGTGACTTCATACAACTCCATTCTGTGAATTCACACACCTCCTTTCTGTGACTTCACACACCTCCATACTATGACTTCCACACACCTTCAATCTATGACTTCACAACCTCCATTCTATGACTTCACACACTTCCAATCTATGACTTCACAAACCTCCATTCTATGACTTCACAAACCTGCAATCTGACTTCACACACCTCCATTATCTGACTTCACACACCTCCATTCTATGACTTCACACACCTCCATTCTTTACCTTCACACGCTTCCAATGTTTGCCTTCACAAACCTCCATTCCATGACTTCATACACCTCCATTCTATGACTTCACACACATCCATTCTTTTACCTCACACACCTCCATTTTGACTTCACACACCGCCATTCTGTGACTTCACACACCTGCATTTGTGACTTCACACACCAAAATTTTGACTTCGCACACGTCCATTCTTTGACTTCACACACCTCCATTTTGACTTCACACACTTCCATTCTGTGACTTCACACACCTCCATTCTGTGACTTCACACACCTACATTGTTTGACTTCACACACCTCTATTTTGACTTCACACACCTCCATTCTATGACTTCACACACCTTCATTCTTACTTCAGAAACATCCATTCTATGACTTCACAAACCTCCCTTCTGTGAATTCACACGCCTCCATTCTGTGTTCACACACCTCCATTCTGTGACTTCACACACCTCCATTCTATGACTTCACACACCTCCATCTGTGACTTCACACACCTCCATTCTATGACTTCAACTCCTCCATTCTATGAGTTCACACACCTCCATTCTGTGACTTCACACACCTCCATTCTATGACTTCACACACCTCCATTCTGACTTCACACACTTCCATTTTGACTTCAAAGACCTCATTTCTGTGACTTCACACACCACCATTCTATGATTTCACACACCTCCATTCTATGACTTCACACACCTCCATTCTATGACTTCACACACCTCCTTTCTGAGTTGACACACTTCCATTCTGTGACTTCACACACCTCCAATCTGACCTCACACACCTCCGTTCTATGACTTCACACACCTCCATTCTATGACTTCACACACCTCCATTCTGTAACTTCACACACTTCCAATGTTTGACTTCACAAACCTCCATTCCATGACTTCATACACATCCATTCTATGACTTCACACAACTCCTTTCTTTGACTTCACAAAATTCCATTTTCATTTCACACACCTCCACTCTGTGACTTGACACACCTCCATTTGTGACTTCATAGATCACAATTTTGACTTCACACACCTCCATTCTGTGACTTCACACACCTCCATTCTGAGTTAACACACGTCCATTTGTGACTTCACACACCTCCATTCTGACTACACACCCCTCCATTCTATGACTTCACACACCTATATTGTGACTTCACACACACCTCCATTCTGTGACTTCCCACACCTCCATTCTATGACCTCTCACACCTCCATTGTGACTTCACACATCTCCGTTCTGTGACTTCACACACCTCCTTTCTGTGACTTGACACACCTCCATTCTATGACTTCACACACCTCCATTCTTTGACTTCACACACCTCCATTTTGACATCACACACCTCCATTCTGTGACTTCACACACACCTCCATTTGTGACTTCACACACCACAATTTTGACTTCACACACCTCCATTTTTGACTTCACATACCTCCATTCTTTGACTTCACACACCTCCATTTTGACTTCACACACTTCCATTCTGTGAATTCACACCTCCATTCTCTGACTTCACACACCTCCATTGTTTGACTACACACAACTCCATTCTTTGACTTCACACACCTCCATTCCATGACATCACACACCTCCATTCGATGAGCTCACATACCTCCATCCTATGAGTTCACACACCTCAATTTTGACTTCACACACCTCCATTCAATGACTTCACACACCTTCATTCTTACTTCAGAAACATCCATTCTATGACTTCACACCCCTCCATTTTGACTTCACACACATACATTCAATGAGTTCACACACCTCCATTCTGACTTCACACACCTCCATTCTATGACTTCGCACACCCCTATTCTGACTTCACACACCTCCATCCTGTGACTTCACACACCTCCATTCTCTGACTTCACACACCTCCATTCTGTGAATTCACACACCTCCACTCTGTGACTTTACACACCTCCATTCTGTGTCTTCACACACCTCCATTCTATGACTTCACACACCTCCATTCTAGGACTTCACACACCTCCATTCAATGACTTCACACACCTCCATTCTTTGACTTCACACACTTCTATTCTGTGACTAGACACACCTCCATTCTATGACTTCACACATCTGCATTCTGACTTCACACACCTCCATTCTATGACTTCACACCTCCATTCTCTGACTTCACACATCTCCATTCTGACTTCACACACCTCCAATCTATGACTTCACACATCTCCCATCTATGACTTCACACACCTCCAATCTGTAACTTCACACACTTCCAATGTTTGACTTCACCAACCTCCATTCCATGACTTCATACACATCCATTCTATGACTTCACACAACTCCTTTCTTTGACTTCACAAAATTCAATTTTGATTTCAC
This sequence comes from Megascapheus bottae, assembly GCA_024803745.1. Taxonomy (NCBI): domain Eukaryota; kingdom Metazoa; phylum Chordata; class Mammalia; order Rodentia; family Geomyidae; genus Megascapheus; species Megascapheus bottae. The sequence goes on from JANJXV010000272.1 coordinate 150,799, forward strand.
ACACCTCCACTCTGTGACTTGACACACCTCCATTTGTGACTTCACACATCACAATTTTGACTTCACACACCTCCATTCTGTGACTTCACACACCTCCATTCTGAGTTAACACACTTCCATTCTGTGACTTCACACACCTCCACTCTGAGTTCACACACCTCCATTCTGTGTCTTCACACACCTCCATTCTGTGACTTCACACACCTCGTTATATGACTTCACACACCTCCATTCTGTGACCTCACACACCTCAGATCTGAGTTCACACCCCTCCATAGTGTGACTTCACACACCTCCATTCTGTGACTTCACACACACCCATTCTATGACTTCACACAACTCAATTCTATGACTTCACACACCTCCATTTTATGCCTTTACACACCTCCATTCTGTGACTTCACACACCTCCATTCTATGACATCACACACCTCCATTCTGTGACTTTGCACACCTCCATTCTATGACTTCACACACCTCCATTGTATGACTTCAGAAACCTACATTGTGACTTCACACACCTCCATTCTATGATTTCACACACCTGCATTGTGACTTCACACACCTCCATTCTCTGACTTCACACACCTCCATTCTGACTTCACACACCTCCATTCTGACTTCACACACCTCAATTCTGTGACTTCACACACCTCCATTCTATGATTTCACACACCTCCATTCTATGACTTCACAGACCTCCATTCTATGACTTCACACACCTCCTTTATGAGTTCACACACATCCATTCTGTGACTTCACACACCTGCATTGTGACTTCATACACCGCCATTCTATGAGTTCACACAACTCCATTCTGACTTCACACACTTCCATTCTATGACTTCACACAGCTCCATTCTGACTTCACACACCTCCATTCTATGCCTTCGCACACCTCTATTCTGACTTCACACAACTGCATTCTGTGACTTCACACACCTCCATTCTATGACTTCACACACCTCCATTCTGTGACTTCACACACCTCCACTCTGTGACTTTACACACCTCCATTCTGTGACTTCACACACCTCCATTCTGTGATTTCACACACAATCCATTCTATGACTTCACAAACCTCCATTCTTTGATTTCACACACCTCCATTCTATGACTTCACACACCTGCATTGTGACTTCATACAACTCCATTCTGTGAATTCACACACCTCCTTTCTGTGACTTCACACACCTCCATACTATGACTTCCACACACCCTCAATCTATGACTTCACAAACCTCCATTCTATGACTTCACAAACCTGCAATCTGACTTCACACACCTCCATTATCTGACTTCACACACCTCCATTCTCTTACTTCACACACCTCCATTCTTTAACGTCACATGCTTCCAATGTTTGACTTCACAAACCTCCATTCCATGACTTCATACACCTCCATTTTATGACTTCACACACATCCATTCTTTGACCTCACACACCTCCATTTTGACTTCACACACCTCCATTCTGTGACTTCACACACCTGCATTTGTGACTTCACACACCTCAATTTTGACTTCACACACGTCCATTCTTTGACTTCACACACCTCCATTTTGACGTCACACACTTCCATTCTGTGACTTCACACACCTCCATTCTGTGACTTCACACACCTACATTGTTTGACTTCACACACCTCCATTTTGACTTCACACACCTCCATTCTATGACTTCACACACCAACATTTATGACGTCACACACCTCCATTCTGTGACTTCACACACCTCCATTCTGACATCACACACCTACATTCTATGACTTCACACACCTTGATTCTCTGACTTCACACACCTCCATTCTACGATTTCACACACCTTCATTCTGTGACGTCACACATCTCCATTCTATGATTTCACACACCTCCATTCTGTGACTTCACACACCACCATTCTGAGTTCACACACCTCCATTCTGTGACTTTGCACACCTCCATTCTATGACTTCACACACCTCCATTCTATGACTTCACACACCTACATTGTGACTTCACACACACCTCTATTCTGTGACTTCACACACCTCCAATATATGACTTCACACACCTCCATTTTGTGACTTCACACACCTCCATTCTATGACTTCACACACCTCCATTCTATGACTTCACACACCTGCATTGTGACTTCACACACCTGCATTCTGTGACTTCACACATCTCCATTCTATGATTTCACACACCTCCATTCTGTGACTTCACACACCTACATTCTGAGTTCACACACCTCCATTCTGTTACTTCACACACCTCCAATATATGACTTCACACACCTCCATTTTGTAACTTTGCACACCTCCATTCTATGACTTCACACACCTCCATTCTATGACTTCACACACCTACATTGTGACTTCACACACACCTCCATTCTGTGACTTCACACACCTCCAATATATGACTTCACACACCTCTATTGTGTGACTTCACACACCTCCATTCTATGACTTCACACACCTCCAGTCTATGACCTCTCACACCTCCATTGTGACTTCACACATCTCCGTTCTCTGACTTCACACACCTCCCTTCTGTGACTTGACACACCTCCATTCTATGACTTCACACACCTCCATTCTTTGACTTCACACACCTCCATTTTGACATCACACACCTCCATTCTGTGACTTCACACACCTCCATTTGTGACTTCACACACCAGAATTTTGACTTCACACACCGCCATTTTTGACTTCACATACCTCCATTCTTTGACTTCACACACCTCCATTTTGACTTCACACACTTCCATTCTGTGAATTCACACACCTCCATTCTGTGACTTCACACACCTCCATTGTTTGACTACACACAACTCCATTCTTTGACTTCACACACCTCCATTCCATGACATCACACACCTCCATTCTATGAGCTCACATACCTCCATCCTATTAGTTCACACACCTCAATTTTGACTTCACACACCTCCATTCAATGACTTCACACACCTTCATTCTTACTTCAGAAACATCCATTCTATGACTTCACACCCCTCCATTTTGACTTCACACACATCCATTCAATGAGTTCACACACCTCCATTCTGACTTCATACACCTCCATTCTATGACTTCGCACACCTCTATTCTGACTTCACACAGCTCCATACTGTGACTCCACACACCTCCATTCTCTGACTTCACACACCTCCATTCTGTGACTTCACACACCTCCACTCTGTGACTTTACACACCTCCATTCTGTGTCTTCACACACCTCCATCCTGTGATTTCACACACCTCCATTCTATGACTTCACACACCTCCATTCTATGACTTCACACACCTCCATTCTATGACTTCACACACCTCCATTCTATGACTTCACACACTTCTATTCTGTGACTAGACACACCTCCATTCTATGACTTCACACACCTCCATTCTATGACTTCACACACCTACATTGTGACTTCACACACACCTCCATTCTGTGACTTCACACACCTCCAATATATGACTTCACACCCCTCCATTGTGTGACTTCACACACCTCCATTCTATGACTTCACACACCTCCACTCTATGACCTCTCACACCTCCATTGTGATTTCACACATCTCCGTTCTGTGACTTCACACACCTCCCTTCTTTGACTTGACACACATCCATTCTATGACTTCACACACATCCATTCTTTGACTTCACACACCTCCATTTTGACATCACACACCTCCATTCTCTGACTTCACACACCTCCATTTGTGACTTCACACACCACAATTTTGACTTCACACACCGCCATTCTTTGACTTCGCATACCTCCATTCTTTCACTTCACACACCTCCATTCTATGACTTCACACACCTCCATTCTATGACTTCACACACTTCTATTCTGTGACTAGACACACCTCCATTCTATGACTTCACACACCTCCATTCTATGACTTCACACACCTACATTGTGACTTCACACACACCTCCATTCTGTGACTTCACACACCTCCAATATATGACTTCACACCCCTCCATTGTGTGACTTCACACACCTCCATTCTATGACTTCACACACCTCCACTCTATGACCTCTCACACCTCCATTGTGACTTCACACATCTCCGTTCTGTGACTTCACACACCTCCCTTCTTTGACTTGACACACCTCCATTCTATGACTTCCCACACATCCATTCTTTGACTTCACACACCTCCATTTTGACATCACACACCTCCATTCTCTGACTTCACACACCTCCATTTGTGACTTCACAAACCACAATTTTGACTTCACACACCGCCATTCTTTCACTTCACATACCTCCATTCTTTCACTTCACACACCTCCATTTTGACTTCACACACTTCCATTCTGTGAATTCACACACCTCCATTCTGTGACTTCACACCCATCCATTGTTTGACTACACACAATTCCATTCTTTGACTTCACACACCTCCATTCCATGACGTCACACACCTCCATTCTATGAGCTCACATACCTCCATCCTATGAGTTCACACACCTCAATTTTGACTTCACACACCTCCATTCAATGACTTCACACACCTTCGTTCTTACTTCAGAAACATCCATTCTATGACTTCACACCCCTCCATTTTGACTTCACACACATCCATTAAATGAGTTCACACACCTCCATTCTGACTTCACACACCTCCATTCTATGACTTCGCACACCTCTGTTCTGACTTCACACAGCTCCATCCTGTGACTCCACACACCTCCATTCTCTGACTTCACACACTTCCATTCTGTGACTTCACACACCTCCACTCTGTGACTTTACACACCTCCATTGTGTGTCTTCACACACCTCCATCCTGTGATTTCACACACCTCCATTCTATGACTTCACACACCTCCATTCTAGGACTTCACACACCTCCATTCTATGACTTCACACACCTCCATTGTATGACTTCACACACTTCTATTCTGTGACTAGACACCCCTCCATTCTATGACTTCACACACCTGCATTCTATGACTTCACACACCTGCATTGTGACTTCACACACACCTCCATTCTGTGACTTCACACACCTCCAATATATGACTTCACACACCTCCATTGTGTGACTTCACACACCTCCATTCTATGACTTCACACACCTCCACTCTATGACCTCTCACACCTCCATTCTGTGACTTCACACACTTCTATTCTGTGACTAGACACACCTCCATGCTATGACTTCACACACCTCCATTCTATGACTTCACACACCTCCATTCTATGACTTCACACACTTCTATTCTGTGACTATACACACCTCCATTCTATGACTTCACACACCTCCATTCTATGATTTCACACATCTGCATTCTGACTTCACACACCTCCATTCTATGACTTCACACCTCCATTCTCTGACTTCACACATCTCCATTCTGACTTCACACAGCTCCAATCTATGACTTCACACATCTCCCTTCTATGACTTTACACACCTCCATTCTGTAACTTCACACACTTCCAATGTTTGACTTCACAAACCTCCATTGCATGTCTTCATACACATCCATTCTATGACTTCACACAACTCCATTTTTGACTTCACATACCTCCATTCTTTGACTTCACATACCTCCATTTTGACTTCAAACACTTCCATTCTGTGAATTCACACACCTCCATTCTGTGACTTCACACACCTCCATTGTTTGACTACACACAACTCCATTCTTTGACTTCACACACCTCCATTCCATGACATCACACACCTCCATTCTATGAGCTCACATACCTCCATTCTATGAGTTCACACACCTCAATTTTGACTTCACATACCTCCATTCAATGACTTCACACACCTTCATTCTTACTTCAGAAACATCCATTCTATGACTTCACACACCTCCATTCTATGACTTCACACACTTCTATTCTGTGACTAGACACACCTCCATTCTATGACTTCACACACCTCCATTCTATGACTTCACACATCTGCATTCTGACTTCACACACCTCCATTCTATGACTTCACATGTCCATTCTCTGACTTCACACATCTCCATTCTGACTTCACACACCTCCATTCTGTGACTTTACACACCTCCATTCTGTGTCTTCACAAACCTCCATCCTGTGATTTCACACACCTCCATTCTATGACTTCACACACCTCCATTCTATGACTTCACACATCTGCATTCTGACTTCACACACCACCATTCTATGACTTCACACCTCCATTCTCTGACTTCACACATCTCCATTCTGACTTCACACACCTCCAATCTATGACTTCACACATCTCCCATCTATGACTTCACACACCTCCAATCTGTAACTTCACACATTTGCAATGTTTGACCTCACCAAACTCCATTCCATGACTTCATACACATCCATTCTATGACTTCACACAACTCCTTTCTTTGACTTCACAAAATTCCAGTTTGATTTCTCACACCTCCACTCTGTGACTTCACACACCTCCATTTGTGACTTCACACATCACAATTTTGACTTCACACACCTCCATTCTGTGACTTCACACACCTCCATTCTGAGTTAACACACCTCCATTTGTGACTTCACACACCTCCATTCTGACTTCACACACCTCCATTCTATGACTTCACACACTTCCATTCTATGACTTCACACACCTCCATTCTGTGACTTCACACACCTCCACTCTGAGTTCACACACCTCCATTCTGTGTCTTCACACACCTCCATTCTGTGACCTCACACACCTCAAATCTGAGTTCACACCCCTCCATAGTGTGACTTCACACACCTCCATTCTGTGACTTCACACACCCCCATTCTATGACTTCACACACCTCCATTCTATGACTTCACACACCTCCATTCTATGCCTTTACACACCTCCATTCTGTGACTTTGCACACCTCCATTCTATGACTTCACACACCTCCATTGTATGACTTCAGAAACCTACATTGTGACTTCACACACCTCCATTCTATGAATTCACACACCTGCATTGTGACTTCACACACCTCCATTCTCTGACTTCACACACTTCCATTCTGACTTCACACACCTCCATTCTGACTTCACACACCTCAATTCTGTGACTTCACACACCTCCATTCTATGATTTCACACACCTCCATTCTATGACTTCACAGACCTCCATTCTATGACTTCACACACCTCCTTTCTGAGTTCACACACATCCATTCTGTGACTTCACACACCTCCATTGTGACTTCATACACCTCCATTCTATGAGTTCACACACCTCCATTCTGACTTCACACACTTCCATTCTATGACTTCACACAGCTCCATTCTGACTTCACACACCTCCATTCTATGACTTCGCACACCTCTATTCTGACTTCACACAACTGCATTCTGTGACTTCACACACCTCCATTCTATGACTTCACAAACCTCCATTCTGTGACTTCACACACCTCCACTCTGTGACTTCACACACCTCCATTCTGTGACTTCACACACGTACATTGTGTGATTTCACACACAATCCATTCTATGACTTCACAAACCTCCATTCTTTGATTTCACACACCTCCAATCTATGACTTCACACATCTCCCTTTTATGACCTCACACACCTCCATTCTGTAACTTCACACACTTCCAATGTTTGACTTCACAAACCTCCATTCCATGACTTCATACACATCCATTCTATGACTTCACACAACTCTTTCTTTGACTTCACAAAATTCCATTTTGATTTTACACACCTCCACTCTGTGACTTTACACACCTCCATTTGTGACTTCACACATCACAATTTTGACTTCACACACCTCCATTCTGTGACTTCACACTCCTCCATTCTGACTTAACACACCTCCATTTGTGACTTCACACACCTCCGTTCTGACTACACACCCCTCCATTCTATGACTTCACACACCTACATTGTGACTTCACACTCACCTCCATTCTGTGACTTCACACACCTCCAATATATGACTTCACACACCTCCATTTTGTGACTTCACACACCTCCATTCTATGACTTCACACACCTCCATTCTATGACCTCTCACACCTCCATTGTGACTTCACACATCTCCGTTCTGTGACTTCACACACCTCCCTTCTGTGACTTGACACACCTCCATTCTGTGACTTCACACACCTCCATTCTTTGACTTCACACACCTCCATTTGACATCACACACCTCCATTCTGTGACTTCACACACCTCCATTTGTGACTTCACACACCACAATTTTGACTTCACACACCTCCATATTTGACTTCACATACCTCCATTCTTTGACTTCACACACCTCCATTTTGACTTCACACACTTCCATTCTGTGAATTCACACACCTCCATTCTGGAAATTCACACACCTCCATTGTTTGACTACACACAACTCCATTCTTTGACTTCACACACCTCCATTCCATGACATCACACACCTTCATTCTTACTTCAGAAACATCCATTCTATGACTTCACACACCTCCATTCTATGACTTCACACATCTGCATTCTGACTTCACACACCTCCATTCTATGACTTCACACGTCCATTCTCTGACTTCACACATCTCCATTCTGACTTCATACACCTCCAATCTATGACTTCACACAACTCCCTTTTATGACTTCACACACCTCCATTCTGTAACTTCACACACTTCCAATGTTTGACTTCACAAACCTCCATTCCATGACTTCATACACATCCATTCTATGACTTCACGCAACTCCTTTTTTTGACTTCACAAAATTCCATTTTGATTTCACACACCTCCACTCTGTGACTTGACACACCTCCATTTGTGACTTCACACATCACAATTTTGACTTCACACACCTCCATTCTGTGACTTCACACACCTCCACTCTGTGACTTTACACATCTCCATTCTGTGACTTCACACACGTCCATTCTGTGATTTCACACACAATCCATTCTATGACTTCACAAACCTCCATTCTTTGATTTCACACACCTCCATTCTATGACTTCACACACCTGCATTGTGACTTCATACAACTCCATTCTGTGAATTCACACACCTCCTTTCTGTGACTTCACACACCTCCATACTATGACTTCCACACACCTTCAGTCTATGACTTCACAACCTCCATTCTATGACTTCACACACTTCCAATCTATGACTTCACAAACCTCCATTCTATGACTTCCCAAACCTGCAATCTGACTTCACACACCTCCATTATCTGACTTCACACACCTCCATTCTATGTCTTCACACACCTCCATTCTTTAACTTCACACGCTTCCAATGTTTGACTTCACAAACCTCCATTCCATGACTTCATACACCTCCATTCTATGACTTCACACACATCCATTCTTTGACCTCACACACCTCCATTTTGACTTCACACACCTCCATTCTGTGACTTCACACACCTGCATTTGTGACTTCACACACCACAATTTTGACTTCACACACGTCCATTCTTTGACTTCACACACCTCCATTTTGACTTCACACACTTCCATTCTGTGACTTCACACACCTCCATTCTGTGACTTCACACACCTACATTGTTTGACTTCACACACCTCCATTTTGACTTCACACACCTCCATTCTATGACTTCACACACCTTCATTCTTACTTCAGAAACATCCATTCTATGACTTCACAAACCTCCCCTCTGTGAATTCACACACCTCCATTCTGGGTTCACACACCTCCATTCTGTGACTTCACACACCTCCATTCTATGACTTCACACACCTCCATCTGTGACTTCACACACCTCCATTCTATGACTTCACACTCCTCCATTCTATGAGTTCACACACCTCCATTCTGTGCCTTCACTCACCTCCATTCTATGACTTCACACAACTCCATTCTGACTTCACACACCTCCATTTTGACTTCAAAGAACTCATTTCTGTGATTTCACACACCTCCATTCTATGATTTCACACACCTCCATTCTATGACTTCACACATCTCCATTCTATGACTTCACACACCTCCTTTCTGAGTTGACACACTTCCATTCTGTGACTTCACACACCTCCAATCTGACCTCACACACCTCCATTCTATGACTTCATACACCTCCATTCTATGACTACACACACCTCCATTCTTTGACTTCACACACCTCCATTCTATGAATTCACACACCTCCATTCTTTGACTTCACACACCTCCATTCTATGACTTCACTCACCTCCATTTTGAGTTCACACACCTCCATTCTCTGACTTAACACACCTTGATTCTCTGACTTCACACACCTCCATTCTACGATTTCACACACCTCCATTCTGTGACGTCACACATCTCCATTCTATGATTTCACACACCTCCATTCTGTGACTTCACACACCTCCATTTTGAGGTCACACACGTCCATTCTGTGACTTCACACACCGCCAATATATGACTTCACACACCTCCAGTTTGTGACTTTGCACACCTCCATTCTATGACTTCACACACCTCCATTCTATGACTTCACACACCTACATTGTGACTTCACACACACCTCTATTCTGTGACTTCACACACCTCCAATATATGACTTCAGACACCTCCATTTTGTGACTTCACACACCTCCATTCTATGACTTCACACACCTCCATTCTATGACTTCACACACCTGCATTGTGACTTCACACACCTCCGTTCTGTGACTTCACACACCTCCCTTCTTTGACTTGACACACCTCCATTCTATGACTTCACACACATCCATTCTTTGACTTCACACACCTCCATTTTGACATCACACACCTCCATTCTGTGACTTCACACACCTCCATTTGTGACTTCACACACCACAATTTTGACTTCACACACCGCCATTCTTTGACTTCACATACCTCCATTCTTTGAGTTCACACACCTCCATTTTGAGTTCACACACTTCCATTCTGTGAATTCACACACCTCCATTCTGTGACTTCACACACCTCCATTGTTTGACTACACACAACTCCATTCTTTGACTTCACACACCCCCATTCCATGACATCACACACCTCCATTCTATGAGCTCACATACCTCCATCCTATGAGTTCACAAACCTCAATTTTGACTTCACACACCTCCATTCAATGACTTCACACACCTTCATTCTTACTTCAGAAACATCCATTCTATGACTTCACACCCCTCCATTTTGACTTCACACACATCCATTCAATGAGTTCACACACCTCCATTCTGACTTCACACACCTCCATTCTATGACTTCGCACACCTCTATTCTGACTTCACACAGGTCCATCCTGTGACTCCACACACCTCCATTCTCTGACTTCACACACCTCCATTCTGTGACTTCACACACCTCCACTCTGTGACTTTACACACCTCCATTCTGTGTCTTCACACACCTCCATCCTGTGATTTCACACACCTCCATTCTATGACTTCACACACCTCCATTCTATGACTTCACACACCTCCATTCTATGACTTCACACACCTCCATTCTATGACTTCACACACTTCTATTCTGTGACTAGACACACCTCCATTCTATGACTTCTCACACCTCCATTCTATGACTTCACACACCTACATTGTGACTTCACACACACCTCCATTCTGTGACTTCACACACCTCCAATATATGACTTCACACACCTCCATTGTGTGACTTCACACACCTCCATTCTATGACTTCGCACACCTCCATTCTATGACCTCTCACACCTCCATTGTGACTTCACACATCTCCGTTCTCTGACTTCACACACCTCGCTTCTGTGACTTGACACACCTCCATTCTATGACTTCACACACATCCATTCTGTGAATTCACACACCTCCATTCTGTGACTTCACACACCTCCATTCTTTGACTACACACAACTCCATTCTTTGACTTCACACACCTCCATTCCATGACATCACACACCTCCATTCTATGAGCTCACATACCTCCATCCTATGAGTTCACACACCTCAATTTTGACTTCACACACCTCCATTCAATGACTTCACACACCTTCATTCTTACTTCAGAAACATCCATTCTATGACTTCACACCCCTCCATTTTGACTTCACACACATCCATTCAATGAGTTCACACACCTCCATTCTGACTTCACACACCTCCATTCTATGACTTCGCACACCTCTATTCTGACTTCAAAGCTCCATCCTGTGACTCCACACACCTCCATTCTCTGACTTCACACACCTCCATTCTGTGACTTCACACACCTCCATTCTGTGACTTTACACACCTCCATTCTGTGTCTTTACACACCTCCATCCTGTGATTTCACACACCTCCATTCTATGACTTCACACACCTCCATTCTATGACTTCACACACCTCCATTCTATGACTTCACACACTTCTATTCTGTGACTAGACACACCTCCATTCTATGACTTCACACACCTCCATTCTATGACTTCACACATCTGCATTCTGACTTCACACACCTCCATTCTATGACTTCACACGTCCATTCTCTGACTTCACACATCTCCATTCTGACTTCACACACCTCCAATCTATGACTTCACACATCTCCCATCTATGACTTCACACACCTCCATTCTGTAACTTCACACACTTCCAATGTTTGACTTCACAAATCTCCATTCCATGACTTCATACACATCCATTCTATGACTTCACACAACTCCTTTCTTTGACTTCACAAAATTCCATTTTGATTTCACACACCTCCACTCTGTGACTTGACACACCTCCATTTGTGACTTCACACATCACAATTTTGACTTCACACACCTCCATTCTGTGACTTCACACACCTCCACTCTGAGTTAACACACCTCCATTTGTGACTTCACACACCTCCATTCTGACTACACACCACTCCATTCTATGACTTCACACACCTACATTGTTTCTTCACACACACCTCCATTCTGTGATTTCACACACCTCCAATATATGACTTCACACACCTCCATTTTGTGACTTCACACACCTCCATTCTATGACTTCACACACCTCCATTCTATGAACTCTCACACCTCCATTGTGACTTCACACATCTACGTTCTGTGAGTCCACACACCTCCCTTCTGTGACTTGACACACCTCCATTCTATGACTTCACACACCTCCATTCTTTGACTTCACACACCTCCATTTGACATCACACACCTCCATCCTGTGACTTCACACACCTCCATTTGTGACTTCACACACCACAATTTTGACTTCACACACCTCCATTTTTGACTTCACATGCCTCCATTCTTTGACTTCACACACCTCCATTTTGACTTCACACACTTCCATTCTGTGACTTCCCACACCTCCATTGTTTGACTACACACAACTCCATTCTTTGACTTCACACACCTCCATTCCATGACATCACACACCTCCATTCCATGACATCACACACCTCCATTCTATGAGTTCACACACCTCAATTTTGACTTCACACACCTCCATTCAATGACTTCACACACCTTCATTCTTACTTCAGAAACATCGATTCTATGACTTCACACCCCTCCATTTTGACTTCACACACATCCATTCAATGAGTTCACACACCTCCATTCTGACTTCACACACCTCCATTCTATGACTTCGCACACCTCTATTCTGACTTCACACACCTACATCCTGTGACTTCACACACCTCCATTCTCTTACTTCAGACACCTCCATTCTGTCACATCACACACCTCCACTCTGTGACTTTACACACCTCCATTGTGTGTCTTCACACACCTCCATCCTGTGATTTCACACACCTCCATTCTATGACTTCACACACCTCCATTCTAGGACTTCACACACCTCCATTCTATTACTTCACACACCTCCATTCTATGACTTCACACACTTCTATTCTGTGACTAGACACACCTCCATTCTATGACTTCACACTCCTCCATTCTATGACTTCACACATCTGCATTCTGACTTCACACACCTCCATTCTATGACTTCACACCTCCATTCTCTGACTTCACACACTTCTATTCTGTGACTAGACACATCTCCATTCTATGACTTCACACACCTCCATTCTAGGACTTCACACACCTCCATTCTATTACTTCACACACCTCCATTCTATGACTTGACACACTTCTATTCTATGACTAGACACACCTCCATTCTCTGACTTCACACACCTCCATTTTGACTTCACACACCTCCATTCTATGACTTCACACACCTTCATTTTTACTTCAGAAACATCCATTCTATGACTTCACAAACCTCCCCTCTGTGAATTCACACACCTCCATTCTGGGTTCACACACCTCCATTCTGTGACTTCAAACACCTCCATTCTATGACTTCACACACCTCCATCTGTGACTTCACACACCTCCATTCTATGACTTCACCCTCCTCCATTCTATGAGTTCACACACCTCCATTCTGTGACTTCACACACCTCCATTCTATGACTTCACACAACTCCATTCTGACTTCACACACTTCCATTTTGACTTCAAATAACTCATTTCTGTGATTTCACACACCTCCATTCTATGATTTCACACACCTCCATTCTATGACTTCACACATCTCCATTCTATGACTTCACACACCTCCTTTCTGAGTTGACACACTTCCATTCTGTGACTTCACACACCTCCAATCTGACCTCACACACCTCCATTCTATGACTTCACACACCTCCATTCTATGACTACACACACCTCCATTCTTTGACTTCACACACCTCCATTCTATGAATTCACACACCTCCATTCTTTGACTTCACACACCTCCATTCTGTGACTTCACTCACATCCATTTTGAGTTCACACACCTCCATTCTCTGACTTAACACACCTTGATTCTCTGACTTCACACACCTCCATTCTACGATTTCACACACCTCCATTCTGTGACGTCACACATCTCCATTCTATGATTTCACACACCTCCATTCTGTGACTTCACACACCTCCATTTTGAGGTCACACACGTCCATTCTGTGACTTCACACACCGCCAATATATGACTTCACAAACCTCCAGTTTGTGACTTTGCACACCTCCATTCTATGACTTCACACACCTCCATTCTATGACTTCACACACCTACATTGTGACTTCACACACACCTCTATTCTGTGACTTCACACACCTCCAATATATGACTTCACACACCTCCATTTTGTGACTTCACACACCTCCATTCTATGACTTCACACACCTCCATTCTATGACTTCACACACCTGTATTGTGACTTCACACACCTCCATTCTGTGACTTCACACATCTCCATTCTATGATTCACACACCTCCATTCTGTGACTTCACACACCTACATTCTGAGTTCACACACCTCCATTCTGTTACTTCACACACCTCCAATATATGACTTCACACACCTCCATTTTGTAACTTTGCACACCTCCATTCTATGACTTCACACACCTCCATTCTATGACTTCACACACCTACATTGTGACTTCACACACACTTCCATTCTGTGACTTCACACACCTCCAATATATGACTTCACACACCTCCATTGTGTGACTTCACACACCTCCATTCTATGACTTCACACACCTCCATTCTATGACCTCTCACACCTCCGTTGTGACTTCACACATCTCCGTTCTGTGATTTCACACACCTCCCTTCTGTGACTTGACACACCTCCATTCCATGACTTCACACACCTCCATTCTTTGACTTCACACACCTCCATTTTGACATCACACACCTCCATTCTGTGACTTCACACACCTCCATTTGTGACTTCACACACCACAATTTTGACTTCACACACCGCCATTCTTTGACTTCACATACCTCCATTCTTTGACTTCACACACCTCCATTTTGACTTCACACACTTCCATTCTGTGAATTCACACACCTCCATTCTGTGACTTCACACACCTCCATTGTTTGACTACACACAACTCCATTCTTTGACTTCACACAACTCCATTCCATGACATCACACACCTCCATTCTATGAGCTCACATACCTCCATCCTATGAGTTCACACACCTCAATTTTGACTTCACACACCTCCATTCAATGACTTCACACACCTTCATTCTTACTTCAGAAACATCCATTCTATGACTTCACACCCCTCCATTTTGACTTCACACACATCCATTCAATGAGTTCACACACCTCCATTCTGACTTCACACACCTCCATTCTAGGACTTCGCACAAATCTATTCTGACTTCACACAGCTCAATCCTGTGACTCCACACACCTCCATTCTCTGACTTCACACACCTCCACTCTGTGACTTTACACACCTCCATTCTGTGTCTTCACACACCTCCATCCTGTGATTTCACACACCTCCATTCTATGACTTCACACACCTCCATTCTATGACTTCACACACTTCTATTCTGTGACTAGACACACCTCCATTCTATGACTTCTCACACCTCCATTCTATGACTTCACACACCTACATTGTGACTACACACACACCTCTATTCTGTGACTTCACACACCTCCAATATATGACTTCACACACCTCCATTCTGTGACTTCACACACCTCCATTCTGAGTTCATACACCTCCATTCTCTGACTTCACACACCGCCAATATATGACTTCACACACCTCCATTTTGTGACTTTGCACACCTCCATTCTATGACTTCACACACCTCCATTCTATGACTTCACACACCTACATTGTGACTTCACACACACCTCTATTCTGTGACTTCACACACCTCCAATATATGACTTCACACACCTGCATTTGTGACTTCACACACCACAATTTTGACTTCACACACCGCCATTCTTTGACTTCACATACCTCCATTCTTTGACTTCACACACCTCCATTTTGACTTCACACACTTCCATTCTGTGAATTCACACACCTCCATTCTGTGACTTCACACACCTCCATTGTTTGACTACACACAACTCCATTCTTTGACTTCACACACCTCCATTCCATGACATCACACACCTCCATTCTATGAGCTCACATACCTCCATCCTATGAGTTCACACACCTCAATTTTGACTTCACACACCTTCATTCTATGACTTCACACCCCTCCATTTTGACTTCACACACATCCATTCAATGAGTTCACACACCTCCATTCTGACTTCACACACCTCCATTCTATGACTTCGCCCACCTCTATTCTGATTTCACACAGCTCCATCCTGTGACTCCACACACCTCCATTGTCTGACTTCACACACCTCCATTCTGTGACTTCACACACCTCCATTCTGTGACTTTACACACCTCCATTCTGTGTCTTTACACACCTCCATCCTGTGATTTCACACACCTCCATTCTATGACTTCACACACCTCCATTCTATGACTTCACACACCTCCATTCTATGACTTCACACACTTCTATTCTGTGACTAGACACACGTCCATTCTATGACTTCACACACCTCCATTCTATGACTTCACACATCTGCATTCTGACTTCACACACCTCCATTCTATGACTTCACACGTCCATTCTCTGACTTCACACATGTCCATTCTGACTTCACACACCTCCAATCTATAACTTCACACATCTCCCATCTATGACTTCACACACCTCCATTCTGTAACTTCACACACTTCCAATGTTTGACTTCACAAACCTCCATTCCATGATTTCATACACATCCATTCTATGACTTCACACAACTCCTTTCTTTGACTTCACAAAATTCCATTTTGATTTCACACACCTCCACTCTGTGACTTGACACACCTCCATTTGTGACTTCACACATCACAATTTTGACTTCACACACCTCCATTCTCTGACTTCACACACCTCCACTCTGAGTTAACACACCTCCATTTGTGACTTCACACACCTCCATTCTGACTACACACCACTCCATTCTATGACTTCACACACATCCATTCAATGAGTTCACACACCTCCATTCTGACTTCACACACCTCCATTCTATGACTTCGCACACCTCTATTCTGACTTCACACACCTACATCCTGTGACTTCACACACCTCCATTCTCTTACTTCAGACACCTCCATTCTGTGACTTCACACACCTCCACTCTGTGACTTTACACACCTCCATTCTGTGTCTTCACACACCTCCATCCTGTGATTTCACACACCTCCATTCTATGACTTCACACACCTCCATTCTAGGACTTCACACACCTCCATTCTATTACTTCACACACCTCCATTCTATGACTTCACACACTTCTATTCTGTGACTAGACACACCTCCATTCTATGACTTCACACACCTCCATTCTATGACTTCACACATCTGCATTCTGACTTCACACACCTCCATTCTATGACTTCACACCTCCATTCTCTGACTTCACACACTTCTATTCTGTGACTAGACACATCTCCATTCTATGACTTCACACACCTCCATTCTAGGACTTCACACACCTCCATTCTATTACTTCACACACCTCCATTCTATGACTTCACACACTTCTATTCTATGACTAGACACACCTCCATTCTATGACTTCACACACCTCCATTTTGACTTCACACACCTCCATTCTATGACTTCACACACCTTCATTCTTACTTCAGAAACATCCATTCTATGACTTCACAAACCTCCCCTCTGTGAATTCACACACCTCCATTCTGGGTTCACACACCTCCATTCTGTGACTTCAAACACCTCCATTCTATGACTTCACACACCTCCATCTGTGACTTCACACACCTCCATTCTATGACTTCACCCTCCTCCATTCTATGAGTTCACACACCTCCATTCTGTGACTTCACACACCTCCATTCTATGACTTCACACAACTCCATTCTGACTTCACACACTTCCATTTTGACTTCAAATAACTCATTTCTGTGATTTCACACACCTCCATTCTATGATTTCACACACCTCCATTCTATGACTTCACACATCTCCATTCTATGACTTCACACACCTCCTTTCTGAGTTGACACACTTCCATTCTGTGACTTCACACACCTCCAATCTGACCTCACACACCTCCATTCTATGACTTCACACACCTCCATTCTATGACTACACACACCTCCATTCTTTGACTTCACACACCTCCATTCTATGAATTCACACACCTCCATTCTTTGACTTCACACACCTCCATTCTGTGACTTCACTCACATCCATTTTGAGTTCACACACCTCCATTCTCTGACTTAACACACCTTGATTCTCTGACTTCACACACCTCCATTCTACGATTTCACACACCTCCATTCTGTGACGTCACACATCTCCATTCTATGATTTCACACACCTCCATTCTGTGACTTCACACACCTCCATTTTGAGGTCACACACGTCCATTCTGTGACTTCACACACCGCCAATATATGACTTCACAAACCTCCAGTTTGTGACTTTGCACACCTCCATTCTATGACTTCACACACCTCCATTCTATGACTTCACACACCTACATTGTGACTTCACACACACCTCTATTCTGTGACTTCACACACCTCCAATATATGACTTCACACACCTCCATTTTGTGACTTCACACACCTCCATTCTATGACTTCACACACCTCCATTCTATGACTTCACACACCTGTATTGTGACTTCACACACCTCCATTCTGTGACTTCACACATCTCCATTCTATGATTTCACACACCTCCATTCTGTGACTTCACACACCTACATTCTGAGTTCACACACCTCCATTCTGTTACTTCACACACCTCCAATATATGACTTCACACACCTCCATTTTGTAACTTTGCACACCTCCATTCTATGACTTCACACACCTCCATTCTATGACTTCACACACCTACATTGTGACTTCACACACACCTCCATTCTGTGACTTCACACACCTCCAATATATGACTTCACACACCTCTATTGTGTGACTTCACACACCTCCATTCTATGACTTCACACACCTCCATTCTATGACCTCTCACACCTCCATTTTGACTTCACACATCTCCGTTCTGTGACTTCACACACCTCCCTTCTGTGACTTGACACACCTCCATTCCATGACTTCACACACCTCCATTCTTTGACTTCACACACCTCCATTTTGACATCACACACCTCCATTCTGTGACTTCACACACCTCCATTTGTGACTTCACACACCACAATTTTGACTTCACACACCGCCATTCTTTGACTTCACATACCTCCATTCTTTGACTTCACACACCTCCATTTTGACTTCACACACTTCCATTCTGTGAATTCACACACCTCCATTCTGTGACTTCACACACCTCCATTGTTTGACTACACACAACTCCATTCTTTGACTTCACACACCTCCATTCCATGACATCACACACCTCCATTCTATGAGCTCACATACCTCCATCCTATGAGTTCACACACCTCAATTTTGACTTCACACACCTCCATTCAATGACTTCACACACCTTCATTCTTACTTCAGAAACATCCATCCTATGAGTTCACACTCCTCCATTTTGACTTCACACACATCCATTCAATGAGTTCACACACCTCCATTCTGACTTCACACACCTCCATTCTAGGACTTCGCACAAATCTATTCTGACTTCACACAGCTCAATCCTGTGACTCCACACACCTCCATTCTCTGACTTCACACACCTCCAATCTGTGACTTTACACACCTCCATTCTGTGTCTTCACACACCTCCATCCTGTGATTTCACACACCTCCATTCTATGACTTCACACACCTCCATTCTATGACTTCACACACTTCTATTCTGTGACTAGACACACCTCCATTCTATGACTTCTCACACCTCCATTCTATGACTTCACACACCTACATTGTGACTTCACACACACCTCTATTCTGTGACTTCACACACCTCCAATATATGACTTCACACACCTCCATTCTGTGACTTCACACACCTCCATTCTGAGTTCATACACCTCCATTCTGTGACTTCACACACCGCCAATATATGACTTCACACACCTCCATTTTGTGACTTTGCACACCTCCATTCTATGACTTCACACACCTCCATTCTATGATTTCACACACCTACATTGTGACTTCACACACACCTCTATTCTGTGACTTCACACACCTCCAATATATGACTTCACACACCTGCATTTGTGACTTCACACACCACAATTTTGACTTCACACACCGCCATTCTTTGACTTCACATACCTCCATTCTTTGACTTCACACACCTCCATTTTGACTTCACACACTTCCATTCTGTGAATTCACACACCTCCATTCTGTGACTTCACACACCTCCATTTTTTGACTACACACAACTCCATTCTTTGACTTCACACACCTCCATTCCATGACATCACACACCTCCATTCTATGAGCTCACATACCTCCATCCTATGAGTTCACACACCTCAATTTTGACTTCACACACCTCCATTCAATGACTTCACACACCTTCATTCTTACTTCAGAAACATCCATTCTATGACTTCACACCCCTCCATTTTGACTTCACACACATCCATTCAATGAGTTCACACACCTCCATTCTGACTTCACACACCTCCATTCTATGATTTCGCACACCTCTATTCTGACTTCACACAGCTCCATCCTGTGACTCCACACACCTCCATTCTCTGACTTCACACACCTCCATTCTGTGACTTCACACACCTCCATTCTGTGACTTTACACACCTCCAGTCTGTGTCTTTACACACCTCCATCCTGTGATTTCACACACCTCCATTCTATGACTTCACACACCTCCATTCTATGACTTCACACACCTCCATTCTATGACTTCACACACTTCTATTCTGTGACTAGACACACCTCCATTCTATGACTTCACACACCTCCATTCTATGACTTCACACATCTGCATTCTGACTTCACACACCTCCATTCTATGACTTCACACCTCCATTCTCTGACTTCACACATCTCCATTCTGACTTCACACACCTCCAATCTATGACTTCACACATCTCCCATCTATGACTTCACACACCTCCAATCTGTAACTTCACACACTTCCAATGTTTGACCTCACCAACCTCCATTCCATGACTTCATACACATCCATTCTATGACTTCACACAACTCCTTTCTTTGACTTCACAAAATTCCAGTTTGATTTCTCACACCTCCACTCTGTGACTTCACACACCTCCATTTGTGACTTCACACATCACAATTTTGACTTCACACACCTCTATTCTGTGACTTCACACACCTCCATTCTGAGTTAACACACCTCCATTTGTGACTTCACACACCTCCATTCTGACTTCACACACCTCCATTCTATGACTTCACACACTTCCATTCTATGACTTCACACACCTCCATTCTGTGACTTCACACACCTCCACTCTGAGTTCACACACCTCCATTCTGTGTCTTCACACACCTCCATTCTGTGACCTCACACACCTCAAATCTGAGTTCACACCCCTCCATAGTGTGACTTCACACACCTCCATTCTGTCACTTCACACACCCCATTCTATGACTTCACACAACTCCATTCTATGACTTCACACACCTCCATTCTATGCCTTTACACACCTTCCTTCTGTGACTTCACACACCTCCATTCTATGACATCACACACCTCCATTCTGTGACTTTGAACACCTCCATTCTATGACTTCACACACCTCCATTGTATGACTTCAGAAACCTACATTGTGACTTCACACACCTCCATTCTATGAATTCACACACCTGCATTGTGACTTCACACACCTCCATTCTCTGCCTTCACACACCTCCATTCTGACTTCACACATCTCCATTCTGACTTCACACACCTTAATTCTGTGACTTCACACACCTTCATTCTATGATTTCACACACCTCCATTCTATGACTTCACAGACCTCCATTCTATGACTTCACACACCTCCTTTCTGAGTTCACACACATCCATTCTGTGACTTCACACACCTCCATTGTGACTTCATACACCTCCATTCTATGAGTTCACACACCTCCATTCTTACTTCACACACTTCCATTCTATGACTTCACACAGCTCCATTCTGACTTCACACACCTCCATTCTATGACTTCGCACACCTCTATTCTGACTTCACACAACTGCATTCTGTGACTTCACACACCTTGATTCTCTGACTTCACACACCTCCATTCTGTGACTTCACACACCTCCACTCTGTGACTTTACACACCTCCATTCTGTGACTTCACACACCTCCATTCTGTGATTTCACACACAATCCATTCTATGACTTCACAAACCTCCATTCTTTGATTTCACACACCTCCATTCTATGACTTCACACACCTGCATTGTGACTTCATACAACTCCATTCTGTGAATTCACACACCTCCTTTCTGTGACTTCACACACCTCCCTACTATGACTTCCACACACCTTCAATCTATGACTTCACAACCTCCATTCTATGACTTCACACACTTCCAATCTATGACTTCACAAACCTCCATTCTATGACTTCACAAACCTGCAATCTGACTTCACACACCTCCATTATCTGACTTCACACACCTACATTCTCTGACTTCACACACCTCCATTCTTTAACTTCACACGCTTCCAATGTTTGACTTCACAAACCTCCATTCCATGACTTCATACACCTCCATTCTATGACTTCACACACATCCATTCTTTGACCTCACACACCTCCATTTTGACTTCACACACCTCCATTCTGTGACTTCACACACCTGCATTTGTGACTTCACACACCACAATTTTGACTTCACACACGTCCATTCTTTGACTTCACACACCTCCTTTTTGTCTTCACACACTTCCATTCTGTGACTTCACACACCTCCATTCTGTGACTTCACACACCTACATTGTTTGACTTCACAAACCTCCATTTTGACTTCACACACCTCCATTCTCTGACTTCACACACCTTCATTCTTACTTCAGAAACATCCATTCTATGACTTCACAAACCTCCCTTCTGTGAATTCACACACCTCCATTCTGGGTTCACACACCTCCATTCTGTGACTTCACACACCTCCATTCTATGACTTCACACACCTCCATCTGTGACTTCACACACCTCCATTCTATGACTTCACACACCTCCATTCTGACTTCACACACTTCAATTTTGACTTCAAAGACCTCATTTCTGTGATTTCACACACCTCCATTCTATGATTTCACACACCTCCATTCTATGACTTCACACACCTCCATTCTATGACTTCACACACCTCCTTTCTGATTTGACACACTTCCATTCTGTGACTTCACACACCTCCAATCTGACCTCACACACCTCCATTCTATGACTTCACACACCTCCATTCTATGACTTCACACACCTCCATTCTTTGACTTCACACACCTCCATTCTATGAATTCACACACCTCCATTCTTTGACTTCACACACCTCCATTCTGTGACTTCCCACACCTCCATTCTGAGAATTCACACACCTCCACTCTGTGACTTTACACACCTCCACTCTGAGACTACACACACCTCCATTTTGTGATTTCACACACCTCCATTCTATGACTTCACACACCTCCATTCTATGACTTCAAACATCTCCATTCTATGAATTCACACACCTCCATTGTTACTTCACACAACTCTATTCTGTGACTTCACACATATGCCTTCTGTGACTTCACACACCTCCATTCTATGACTTCACACCTCCATTCTATGACTTCACATCTCCATTCTATGTCTTCACACACCAACATTTATGACGTCACACACCTCCATTCTGTGACTTCACACACCTGCATTCTGACATCACACACCTACATTCAATGACTTCACACACTTCCATTCTATGACTTCACACACCTCCATTCTGTGACTTCACTCACCTCCATTGTGAGTTCACACACCTCCATTCTGTGACTTCACACACCTTGATTCTCTGACTTCAAACACCTCCATTCTACGATTTCACACACCTCCATTCTGTGACGTCACACATCTCCATTCTATGATTTCACACACCTCCATTCTGTGACTTCACACACCTCCATTCTGAGTTCATACACCTCCATTCTGTGACTTCACACACCGCCAATATATGACTTCACACACCTCCATTATGTGACTTCACACATTTCAATTCTATGACTCACACACCTCCATTCTCTGACTTCACACACCTCCATTCTATGACTTCACACACCTGCATTGTGACTTCACACACCTCCATTCTGTGACTTCACCCATCTCCATTCTATGATTTCACACACTTCCATTCTGTGACTTCACACACCTCCACTCTGAGTTCACACACCTCCATTCTGTGACTTCACACACCTCCAATATATGACTTCACACACCTCCATTTTGTAACTTTGCACACCTCCATTCTATGACTTCACACACCTCCATTCTATGACTTCACACACCTACATTGTGACTTCACACACACCTCCATTCTGTGACTTCACACACCTCCAATATATGACTTCACACACCTCCATTGTGTGACTTCACACACCTCCATTCTATGACCTCTCACACCTCCATTTTGACTTCACACATCTCCGATCTCTGACTTCACACACCTCCCTTCTGTGACTTGACACACCTCCATTCTATGACTTCACACACCTCCATTCTTTGACTTTACACACCTCCATTTTGACATCACACACCTCCATTCTGTGACTTCACACACCTCCATTTGTGACTTCACACACCACAATTTTGACTTCACCCACCGCCATTCTTTGACTTCACATACCTCCATTCTTTGACCTCAGACACCTCCATTTTGACTTCACACACTTCCATTCTGTGAATTCACACACCTCCATTCTGTGACTTCACACACCTCCATTGTTTGACTACACACAACTCCATTCTTTGACTTCACACACCTCCATTCCATGACATCACACACCTCCATTCTATGAGCTCACATACCTCTATCCTATGAGTTCACTCACCTCAATTTTGACTTCACACACCTCCATTCAATGACTTCACACACCTACATTGTGCCTTCACACACACCTCCATTCTGTGACTTCACACACCTCCAATATATGAGTTCACACACCTCAACTGTGTGACTTCTCACACATCCATTCTATGACTTCACACACCTCCATTCCATGACCTCTCACACCTCCATTGTGACTTCACACATCTCCATTCTCTGACTTCACACACCTCCCTTCTGTGACTTGACACACCTCCATTCTATGACTTCACACACCTCCATTCTTTGACTTCACACACCTTCATTTGTGACTTCACACACCACAATTTTGACTTCACACACCGCCATTCTTTGACTTCACATACCTCCATTCTTTGACTTCACACACCTCCAATTTGACTTCACACACTTCCATTCTGTGAATTCACACACCTCCATTCTGTGACTTCACAAACCTCCAATGTTTGACTACACACAACTCCATTCTTTGACTTCACACACCTCCATTCCATGACATCACACACCTTCATTCTTACTTCAGAAACATCCATTCTATGACTTCACACAACTCCATTTTGAATTCACACACATCCATTCAATGAGTTCAAACACCTCCATTCTGACTTCACACACCTCCATTCTATGACTTCACACACCTCCATTCTATGACTTCACACACTTCTATTCTGTGACTAGACACACCTCCATTCTATGACTTCACACACCTCCATTCTATGACTTCACACATCTGCTCTGACTTCACACACCTCCATTCTATGACTTCACACCTCCATTCTCTGACTTCACACATCTCCATTCTGACTTCACACACCTCCAATCTATGACTTCACACATCTCCCATCTATGACTTCACACAACTCCAATCTGTAACTTCACACACTTCCAATGTTTGACTTCACCAACCTCCATTCCATGACTTCATACACATCCATTCTATGACTTCACACAACTCCTTTCTTTGACTTCACAAAATTCCATTTTGATTTCACACACCTCCAGTCTGTGACTTCACACACCTCCATTTGTGACTTCACACATCACAATTTTGACTTCACACACCTCCATTCTGTGACTTCACACACCTCCATTCTGAGTTAACACACCTCCATTTGTGACTTCACACACCTCTATTGTGAGTTCAAACACCTCCATTCTGTGACTTCACACACCTCCATTCTGTGATTTCACACACCTCCATTCTATGAATTCACACACCTCCATTCTATGACTTCACACACCTCAATTCTGTGACTTCACACACATCCATTCTATGACTTCACACACCTCCATTTTGACTTCACACACTTCCATTCTATGACTTCACACACCTCCATTCTGTGACTTCACACACGTCCACTCTGAGTTCACACACCTCCTTTCTGTGTCTTCACACACCTCCATTCTGTGACTTCACACACCTCGTTATATGACTTCACACACCTCCATTCTGTGACCTCACACACCTCAAATCTGAGTTCACACCCCTCCATAGTGTGACTTCACACACCTGCATTCTGTGACTTCACACACCCCCATTCTATGACTTCACACCACTCCATTCTATGACTTCACACACCTCCATTCTATGCCTTTACTCACCTCCATTCTGTGACTTCACACACCTCCATTCTATGACATCACACACCTCCATTCTGTGACTTTGCACACCTCCATTCTATGACTTCACACACCTCCATTCTATGACTTCAGAAACCTACATTTTGACTTCACACACCTCCATTCTATGAGTTCACACACCTGCATTCTTACTTCACACACCTCCATTCTCTGACTTCACACACCTCCATTCTGACTTCACACACCTCCATTCTGACTTCACACACCTCAATTCTGTGACTTCACACACCTCCATTCTATGATTTCACACACCTCCATTCTATGACTTCACAGACCTCCATTCTATGACTTCACACACATCCTTTCTGAGTTCACACACATCCATTCTGTGAGTTCACACACCTCCATTGTGACTTCATACACCTCCATTCTATGAGTTCACACACCTCCATTCTGACTTCACACACTTCCATTCTATGACTTCAAACAGCTCCATTCTGACTTCACACACCTCCATTCTATGACTTCGCACACCTCTATTGTGACTTCACACAACTGCATTCTGTGACTTCACACACCTCCATTCTATGACTTCACACACCTCCATTCTGTGACTTCACACACCTCCACTCTGTGACTTTACACACCTCCATTCTGTGAATTCACACACCTCCATTCTGTGATTTCACACACAATCCATTCTATGACTTCACAAACCTCCATTCTTATATTGCACACACCTCCATTCTATGACTTCACACACCTGCATTGTGACTTCATGCAACTCCATTCTGTGAATTCACACACCTCCTTTCTGTGACTTCACACACCTCCATACTATGACTTCCACACACCTTCAATCTATGATTCACAACCTCCATTCTATGACTTCACACACTTCCAATCTATGACTTCACAAACCTCCATTCTATGACTTCACAAACCTGCAATCTGACTTCACACACCTCCATTCTCTGACTTCACACACCTCCATTCTATGATGTCACACACCTCCATTCTGTAACTTCACACGCTTCCAATGTTTGACTTCACAAACCTCCATTCCATGACTTCATACACCTCCATTCTATGACTTCACACACATCCATTCTTTGACCTCACACACCTACATTTTGACTTCACACACCTCCATTCTGTGACTTCACACACCTGCATTTGTGACTTCACACACCACAATTTTGACTTCACACTCGTCCATTTTGACTTCACACACCTCCATTTTGACTTCACACACTTCCATTCTGTGACTTCACACACCTCCATTCTGTGACTTCACACACCTACATTGTTTGACTTCACACACCTCCATTTTGACTTCACACACCTCCATTCTGTGACTTCACACACCTGCATTTGTGACTTCACACACCACAATTTTGACTTCACAAACCTCCCTTCTGTGAATTCACACACCTCCATTCTGTGACTTCACACACCTCCACTCTATGACTGCACACACATCCATCTGTGACTTCACACACCTCCATTCTATGACTTCACACTCCTCCATTCTATGAGTTCACACACCTCCATTCTGTGACTTCACACACCTCCATTCCATGACTTCACACACCTCCATTCTGACTTTACACACTTCCGTTTTGACATCAAAGACCTCATTTCTGTGACTTCACACACCTCCATTCTATGATTTCACACACCTCCATTCTATGACTTCACACACCTCCATTCTATGACTTCACACACCTCCTTTCTGAGTTGACACACTTCCATTCTGTGACTTCACACACCTCCAATCTGACCTCACACACCTCCATTCTATGACTTCACACACCTCCATTCTTTGACATCACACACCTCCATTGTATGAATTCACACACCTCCATTCTTTGACTTCACACACCTCCATTCTGTGTCTTCCCACACTTCCATTCTCAGAATTCACACACCTCCACTCGGTGACTTTACACACCTCCACTCTGTGACTACACACACCTCCATTTTGTGATTTCACACACCTCCATTGTATGACTTCACACACCTCCATTCTATGACTTCACACATCTCCATTCTATGAATTCACACACCTCCATTGTGACTTCACACAACTCTATTCTGTGACTTCACACACATGCCTTCTGTGACTTCACACACCTCCAATCTATGACTTCACACCTCCATTCTATGACTTCACATCTCCATTCTATGACTTCACACACCAACATTTATGACGTCACACACCTCCATTCTGTGACTTCACACACCTCCATTCTGACATCACACACCTACATTCTATGAATTCACACACTTCCATTCTATGACTTCACACACCTCCATTCTGTGACTTCACTCACCGCCATTGTGAGTTCACACACCTCCATTCTATGACTTCACACACCTGCATTGTGACTTCACACACCTCCATTCTCTGACATCACACACCTCCATTCTGAATTCACACATCTCCATTCAGACTTTACACACCTCAATTCTGTGACTTCACACACCTCTCTTCTATGAATTCACATACCTCATTTCAGAGTTGACACACCTCCATTCTGTGACTTCACATAACTCCAATCTGACTTCACACACCTCCATTCTATGACTTCACACACCTCCATTCTGTGACTTCAAAAACCACCATTCTATGACTTCACACATCTCCATTGTGACTTCACATACCTCCATTCTATGAGTTCACACAGCTCCATTCTGACTTCACACACCTGCATTCTATGACTTCGTACACCTCTATTCTGACTTCACACCCCTCCATTCTGTGACTTCACATACCTCCATTCTTTGCCTTCACACCCGTCCATTCTGTGACTTCACACACCTCCATTCTATGACTTCACACACTTCCATTGTTTGTCATTATACACCTCCATTTTTTGACTTCACACACCTCCGTTCCATGAATTCACACACCTCCATTCTATGAGTTCACACACCTCCATTCTATGAGTTCACACACCTTCATTCTTACTTCAGCAACATCCATTCTATGACTTCAGACACCTCCATTCTATGACTTCACACACCTTCATTCTTACTTCAGCAACATCCATTCTATGACTTCACACACCTGCATTCTATGACTTCACAAACCTCCATTCTGTGACTTCACACACCTCCATTTTGGATTCACACACCTCCATTCTGTGACTTCACACACCTCCACTCTATGACTTCCCACACCTCAAACTGTGACTTCACACACCTCCATTCTATGACTTCACACTCCTCCATTCTATGAGTTCACACACCTCCATTCTGTGACTTCACACATCTCCGTTCTGTGACTTCACACACCTCCCTTCTGTGACTTGACACACCTCCATTCTATGACTTCACACACCTCCATTCTTTGACTTCACACACCTTCATTTTGACATCACACACCTCCATTCTGTGACTTCACACACCTCCATTTGTGACTTCACACACCACAATTTTGACTTCACACACCGCCATTCTTTGACTTCACACACCTCCATTTTGACTTCACACACTTCCATTCTGTGAATTCACACACCTCCATTCTGTGACTTCACACACCTCCATTGTTTGACTACACACAACTCCATTCTTTGACTTCACGCACCGCCATTCCATGACATCACACACCTCCATTCTATGAGCTCACATACCTCCATTCTATGAGTTCACACACCTCAATTTTGACTTCACACACCTCCATTCAATGACTTCACACACCTTCATTCTTACTTCAGAAACATCCATTCTATGACTTCACACCCCTCCATTTTGACTTCACACACATCCATTCAATGAGTTCACACCTCCATTCTGACTTCACACACCTCCATTCTATGACTTCGCACACCTCTATTCTGACTTCACACAGCTCCATCCTGTGACTCCACACACCTCCATTCACTGACTTCACACACCTCCATTCTGTGACTTCACACACCTCCACTCTGTGACTTTACACACCTCCATTCTGTGTCTTCACACACCTCCATCCTGTGATTTCACACACCTCCATTCTATGACTTCACACACCTCCATTCTATGACTTCACACCTCCATTCTATGCCTTCACACACCTCCATTCTATGACTTCACACACTTCTATTCTTTGACTAGACACACCTCCATTCTATGACTTCACACACCTCCATTCTATGACTTCACACATCTGCATTCTGACTTTACACACCTCCATTCTATGACTTCACACCTCCATTCTCTGACTTCACACATCTCCATTCTGACTTCACACACCTCCAATCTATGACTTCACACATCTCCCGTCTATGACTTCACACACCTCCAATCTGTAACTTCACACACTTCCAATGTTTGACTTCACCAACCTCCATTACATGACTTCATACACATCCATTCTATGACTTCACACAACTCCTTTCTTTGACTTCACAATATTCCATTTTGATTTCACACACCTCCACTCTGTGACTTCACACACCTCCATTTGTGACTTCACACATCACAATTTTGACTTCACACACCTCCATTCTGTGACTTCACACACCTGCATTTGTGACTTCACACACCACAATTTTGACTTCACACTCGTCCATTTTGACTTCACACACCTCCATTTTGACTTCACACACTTCCATTCTGTGACTTCACACACCTCCATTCTGTGACTTCACACACCTACATTGTTTGACTTCACACACCTCCATTTTGACTTCACCCACCTCCATTCTGTGACTTCACACACCTGCATTTGTGACTTCACACACCACAATTTTGACTTCACAAACCTCCCTTCTGTGAATTCACACACCTCCATTCTGTGACTTCACACACGTCCACTCTATGACTGCACACACCTCCATCTGTGACTTCACAAACCTCCATTCTATGACTTCACACACCTCCATTCTATGAGTTCACACACCTCCATTCTGTGACTCACACACCTCCATTCCATGACTTCACACACCTCCATTCTGACTTCACACACTTCCGTTTTGACATCAAAGACCTCATTTCTGTGACTTCACACACCTCCATTCTATGATTTCACACACCTCCATTCTATGACTTCACACACCTCCATTCTATGACTTCACACACCTCCTTTCTGAGTTGACACACTTCCATTCTATGACTTCACACACCTCCAATCTGACCTCACACACCTCCATTCTATGACTTCACACACCTCCATTCTTTGACTTCACACACCTCCATTGTATGAATTCACACACCTCCATTCTTTGACTTCACACACCTCCATTCTGTGTCTTCCCACACTTCCATTCTCAGAATTCACACACCTCCACTCGGTGACTTTACACACCTCCACTCTGTGACTACACACACCTCCATTTTGTGATTTCACACACCTCCATTGTATGACTTCACACACCTCCATTCTATGACTTCACACATCTCCATTCTATGAATTCACACACCTCCATTTTGACTTCACACAACTCTATTCTGTGACTTCACACACATGCCTTCTGTGACTTCACACACCTCCAATCTATGACTTCACACCTCCATTCTATGACTTCACATCTCCATTCTATGACTTCACACACCAACATTTATGACGTCACACACTTCCATTCTGTGACTTCACACACCTCCATTCTGACATCACACACCTACATTCTATGACTTCACACACTTCCATTCTATGACTTCACACACCTCCATTCTGTGACTTCACTCACCGCCATTGTGAGTTCACACACCTCCATTCTGTGACTTCACACACCTTGATTCTCTGACTTCACACACCTCCATTCTATGATTTCACACACCTCCATTCTGTGATTTCACACATCTCCATTCTATGATTTCACACACCTCCATTCTGTGACTTCACACACCTCCATTCTGAGTTCACACACGTCCATTCTGTGACTTCACACACCTCCAATATATGACTTCACACACCTCCATTTTGTGACTTTGCACACCTCCATTCTATGACTTCACACACCTCCATTCTATGACTTCACACACCTACATTGTGACTTCACACACACCTCCATTCTATGACTTCACACACCTCCATTCTATGACTTCACACACCTGCATTGTGACTTCACACACCTCCATTCTCTGACATCACACACCTCCATTCTGAATTCACACATCTCCATTCTGACTTTACACACCTCAATTCTGTGACTTCACACACCTCTCTTCTATGAATTCACATACCTCATTTCAGAGTTGACCCACCTCCATTCTGTGACTTCACATAACTAAAATCTGACTTCACACACCTCCATTCTATGACTTCACACACCTCCATTCTGTGACTTCAAAAACCACCATTCTATGACTTCACACATCTCCATTGTGACTTCACATACCTCCATTCTATGAGTTCACACATCTCCATTCTGACTTCACACACCTGCATTCTATGACTTCGTACACCTCTATTCTGACTTCACACCCCTCCATTCTGTGACTTCACATACCTCCATTCTTTGCCTTCACACCCGTCCATTCTGTGACTTCACACACCTCCATTCTATGACTTCACACACTTCTATTCTGTGACTAGACACACCTCCATTCTATGACTTCACACACCTTCATTCTATGACTTCACACATCTGCATTCTGACTTCACACACCTCCATTCTATGACTTCACACCTCCATTCTCTGACTTCACACACTTCTATTCTGTGACTAGACACATCTCCATTCTATGACTTCACACACCTCCATTCTAGGACTTCACACACCTCCATTCTATTACTTCACACACCTCCATTCTATGACTTCACACACTTCTATTCTATGACTAGACACACCTCCATTCTATGACTTCACACACCTCCATTTTGACTTCACACACCTCCATTCTATGACTTCACACACCTTCATTTTTACTTCAGAAACATCCATTCTATGACTTCACAAACCTCCCCTCTGTGAATTCACACACCTCCATTCTGGGTTCACACACCTCCATTCTGTGACTTCAAACACCTCCATTCTATGACTTCACACACCTCCATCTGTGACTTCACACACCTCCATTCTATGACTTCACCCTCCTCCATTCTATGAGTTCACACACCTCCATTCTGTGACTTCACACACCTCCATTCTATGACTTCACACAACTCCATTCTGACTTCACACACTTCCATTTTGA
This sequence comes from Megascapheus bottae, assembly GCA_024803745.1. Classification (NCBI taxonomy): domain Eukaryota; kingdom Metazoa; phylum Chordata; class Mammalia; order Rodentia; family Geomyidae; genus Megascapheus; species Megascapheus bottae. The sequence goes on from JANJXV010000272.1 coordinate 185,292, forward strand.
CTTCAAATAACTCATTTCTGTGATTTCACACACCTCCATTCTATGATTTCACACACCTCCATTCTATGACTTCACATATCTCCATTCTATGACTTCACACACCTCCTTTCTGAGTTGACACACTTCCATTCTGTGACTTCACACACCTCCAATCTGACCTCACACACCTCCATTCTATGACTTCACACACCTCCATTCTATGACTACACACACCTCCATTCTTTGGCTTCACACACCTCCATTCTGTGAATTCACACACCTCCATTCTTTGACTTCACACACCTCCATTCTGTGACTTCACTCACATCCATTTTGAGTTCACACACCTCCATTCTCTGACTTAACACACCTTGATTCTCTGACTTCACACACCTCCATTCTACGATTTCACACACCTCCATTCTGTGACGTCACACATCTCCATTCTATGATTTCACACACCTCCATTCTGTGACTTCACACACCTCCATTTTGAGGTCACACACGTCCATTCTGTGACTTCACACACCGCCAATATATGACTTCACAAACCTCCAGTTTGTGACTTTGCACACCTCCATTCTATGACTTCACACACCTACATTGTGACTTCACACACACCTCTATTCTGTGACTTCACACACCTCCAATATATGACTTCACACACCTCCATTTTGTGACTTCACACACCTCCATTCTATGACTTCACACACCTCCATTCTATGACTTCACACAACTGTATTGTGACTTCACACACCTCCATTCTGTGACTTCACACATCTCCATTCTATGATTTCACACACCTCCATTCTGTGACTTCACACACCTACATTCTGAGTTCACACACCTCCATTCTGTTACTTCACACACCTCCAATATATGACTTCACACACCTCCATTTTGTAACTTTGCACACCTCCATTCTATGACTTCACACACCTCCATTCTATGACTTCACACACCTACATTGTGACTTCACACACACATCCATTCTGTGACTTCACACACCTCCAATATATGACTTCACACACCTCCATTGTGTGACTTCACACACCTCCATTCTATGACTTCACACACCTCCATTCTATGACCTCTCACACCTCCATTGTGACTTCACACATCTCCGTTCTGTGATTTCACACACCTCCCTTCTGTGACTTGACACACCTCCATTCCATGACTTCACACACCTCCATTCTTTGACTTCACACACCTCCATTTTGACATCACACACCTCCATTCTGTGACTTCACACACCTCCATTTGTGACTTCACACACCACAATTTTGACTTCACACACCGCCATTCTTTGACTTCACATACCTCCATTCTTTGACTTCACACACCTCCATTTTGACTTCACACACTTCCATTCTGTGAATTCACACACCTCCATTCTGTGACTTCACACACCTCCATTGTTTGACTACACACAACTCCATTCTTTGACTTCACACACCTCCATTCCATGACATCACACACCTCCATTCTATGAGCTCACATACCTCCAGCCTATGAGTTCACACACCTCAATTTTGACTTCACACACCTCCATTCAATGACTTCACACACCTTCATTCTTACTTCAGAAACATCCATTCTATGACTTCACACCCCTCCATTTTGACTTCACACACATCCATTCAATGAGTTCACACACCTCCATTCTGACTTCACACACCTCCATTCTAGGACTTCACACAAATCTATTCTGACTTCACACAGCTCAATCCTGTGACTCCACACACCTCCATTTTCTGACTTCACACACCTCCACTCTGTGACTTTACACACCTCCATTCTGTGTCTTCACACACCTCCATCCTGTGATTTCACACACCTCCATTCTATGACTTCACACACCTCCATTCTATGACTTCACACACTTCTATTCTGTGACTAGACACACCTCCATTCTATGACTTCTCACACCTCCATTCTATGACTTCACACACCTACATTGTGACTACACACACACCTCTATTCTGTGACTTCACACACCTCCAATATATGACTTCACACACCTCCATTCTGTGACTTCACACACCTCCATTCTGAGTTCATACACCTCCATTCTGTGACTTCACACACCGCCAATATATGACTTCACACACCTCCATTTTGTGACTTTGCACACCTCCATTCTATGACTTCACACACCTCCATTCTATGACTTCACACACCTACATTGTGACTTCACACACACCTCTATTCTGTGACTTCACACACCTCCAATATATGACTTCACACACCTGCATTTGTGACTTCACACACCACAATTTTGACTTCACACACCGCCATTCTTTGACTTCACATACCTCCATTCTTTGACTTCACACACCTCCATTTTGACTTCACACACTTCCATTCTGTGAATTCACACACCTCCATTCTGTGACTTCACACACCTCCATTGTTTGACTACACACAACTCCATTCTTTGACTTCACACACCTCCATTCCATGACATCACACACCTCCATTCTATGAGCTCACATACCTCCATCCTATGAGTTCACACACCTCAATTTTGACTTCACACACCTTCATTCTATGACTTCACACCCCTCCATTTTGACTTCACACACATCCATTCAATGAGTTCACACACCTCCATTCTGACTTCACACACCTCCATTCTATGACTTCGCACACCTCTATTCTGATTTCACACAGCTCCATCCTGTGACTCCACACACCTCCATTGTCTGACTTCACACACCTCCATTCTGTGACTTCACACACCTCCATTCTGTGACTTTACACACCTCCATTCTGTGTCTTTACACACCTCCATCCTGTGATTTCACACACCTCCATTCTATGACTTCACACACCTCCATTCTATGACTTCACACACCTCCATTCTATGACTTCACACACTTCTATTCTGTGACTAGACACACCTCCATTCTATGACTTCACACACCTCCATTCTATGACTTCACACATCTGCATTCTGACTTCACACACCTCCATTCTATGACTTCACACGTCCATTCTCTGACTTCACACATGTCCATTCTGACTTCACACACCTCCAATCTATAACTTCACACATCTCCCATCTATGACTTCACACACCTCCATTCTGTAACTTCACACACTTCCAATGTTTGACTTCACAAACCTCCATTCCATGACTTCATACACATCCATTCTATGACTTCACACAACTCCTTTCTTTGACTTCACAAAATTCCATTTTGATTTCACACACCTCCACTCTGTGACTTGACACACCTCCATTTGTGACTTCACACATCACAATTTTGACTTCACACACCTCCATTCTCTGACTTCACACACCTCCACTCTGAGTTAACACACCTCCATTTGTGACTTCACACACCTCCATTCTGACTACACACCACTCCATTCTATGACTTCACACACATCCATTCAATGAGTTCACACACCTCCATTCTGACTTCACACACCTCCATTCTATGACTTCGCACACCTCTATTCTGACTTCACACACCTACATCCTGTGACTTCACACACCTCCATTCTCTTACTTCAGACACCTCCATTCTGTGACTTCACACACCTCTATTGTGTGACTTCACACACCTCCATTCTATGACTTCACACACCTCCATTCTATGACCTCTCACACCTCCATTGTGACTTCACACATCTCCGTTCTGTGACTTCACACACCTCCCTTCTGTGACTTGACACACCTCCATTACATGACTTCACACACCTCCATTCTTTGACTTCACACACCTCCATTTTGACATCACACACCTCCATTCTGTGACTTCACACACCTCCATTTGTGACTTCACACACCACAATTTTGACTTCACACACCGCCATTCTTTGACTTCACATACCTCCATTCTTTGACTTCACACACCTCCATTTTGACTTCACACACTTCCATTCTGTGAATTCACACACCTCCATTCTGTGACTTCACACACCTCCATTGTTTGACTACACACAACTCCATTCTTTGACTTCACACACCTCCATTCCATGACATCACACACCTCCATTCTATGAGCTCACATACCTCCATCCTATGAGTTCACACACCTCAATTTTGACTTCACACACCTCCATTCTATGACTTCACACACCTCCATTCTATGACTTCACACATCTGCATTCTGACTTCACACACCTCCATTCTATGACTTCACACGTCCATTCTCTGACTTCACACATGTCCATTCTGACTTCACACACCTCCAATCTATAACTTCACACATCTCCCATCTATGACTTCACACACCTCCATTCTGTAACTTCACACACTTCCAATGTTTGACTTCACAAACCTCCATTCCATGACTTCATACACATCCATTCTATGACTTCACACAACTCCTTTCTTTGACTTCACAAAATTCCATTTTGATTTCACACACCTCCACTCTGTGACTTGACACACCTCCATTTGTGACTTCACACATCACAATTTTGACTTCACACACCTCCATTCTCTGACTTCACACACCTCCACTCTGAGTTAACACACCTCCATTTTGACATCACACACCTCCATTCTGTGACTTCACACACCTCCATTTGTGACTTCACACACCACAATTTTGACTTCACACACCGCCATTCTTTGACTTCACATACCTCCATTCTTTGACTTCACACACCTCCATTTTGACTTCACACACTTCCATTCTGTGAATTCACACACCTCCATTCTGTGACTTCACACACCTCCATTGTTTGACTACACACAACTCCATTCTTTGACTTCACACACCTCCATTCCATGACATCACACACCTCCATTCTATGAGCTCACATACCTCCATCCTATGAGTTCACACACCTCAATTTTGACTTCACACACCTCCATTCAATGACTTCACACACCTTCATTCTTACTTCAGAAACATCCATTCTATGACTTCACACCCCTCCATTTTGACTTCACACACATCCATTCAATGAGTTCACACACCTCCATTCTGACTTCACACACCTCCATTCTAGGACTTCGCACAAATCTATTCTGACTTCACACAGCTCAATCCTGTGACTCCACACACCTCCATTTTCTGACTTCACACACCTCCACTCTGTGACTTTACACACCTCCATTCTGTGTCTTCACACACCTCCATCCTGTGATTTCACACACCTCCATTCTATGACTTCACACACCTCCATTCTATGACTTCACACACTTCTATTCTGTGACTAGACACACCTCCATTCTATGACTTCTCACACCTCCATTCTATGACTTCACACACCTACATTGTGACTACACACACACCTCTATTCTGTGACTTCACACACCTCCAATATATGACTTCACACACCTCCATTCTGTGACTTCACACACCTCCATTCTGAGTTCATACACCTCCATTCTGTGACTTCACACACCGCCAATATATGACTTCACACACCTCCATTTTGTGACTTTGCACACCTCCATTCTATGACTTCACACACCTCCATTCTATGACTTCACACACCTACATTGTGACTTCACACACACCTCTATTCTGTGACTTCACACACCTCCAATATATGACTTCACACACCTGCATTTGTGACTTCACACACCACAATTTTGACTTCACACACCGCCATTCTTTGACTTCACATACCTCCATTCTTTGACTTCACACACCTCCATTTTGACTTCACACACTTCCATTCTGTGAATTCACACACCTCCATTCTGTGACTTCACACACCTCCATTGTTTGACTACACACAACTCCATTCTTTGACTTCACACACCTCCATTCCATGACATCACACACCTCCATTCTATGAGCTCACATACCTCCATCCTATGAGTTCACACACCTCAATTTTGACTTCACACACCTTCATTCTATGACTTCACACCCCTCCATTTTGACTTCACACACATCCATTCAATGAGTTCACACACCTCCATTCTGACTTCACACACCTCCATTCTATGACTTCGCACACCTCTATTCTGATTTCACACAGCTCCATCCTGTGACTCCACACACCTCCATTGTCTGACTTCACACACCTCCATTCTGTGACTTCACACACCTCCATTCTGTGACTTTACACACCTCCATTCTGTGTCTTTACACACCTCCATCCTGTGATTTCACACACCTCCATTCTATGACTTCACACACCTCCATTCTATGACTTCACACACCTCCATTCTATGACTTCACACACTTCTATTCTGTGACTAGACACACCTCCATTCTATGACTTCACACACCTCCATTCTATGACTTCACACATCTGCATTCTGACTTCACACACCTCCATTCTATGACTTCACACGTCCATTCTCTGACTTCACACATGTCCATTCTGACTTCACACACCTCCAATCTATAACTTCACACATCTCCCATCTATGACTTCACACACCTCCATTCTGTAACTTCACACACTTCCAATGTTTGACTTCACAAACCTCCATTCCATGACTTCATACACATACATTCTATGACTTCACACAACTCCTTTCTTTGACTTCACAAAATTCCATTTTGATTTCACACACCTCCACTCTGTGACTTGACACACCTCCATTTGTGACTTCACACATCACAATTTTGACTTCACACACCTCCATTCTCTGACTTCACACACCTCCACTCTGAGTTAACACACCTCCATTTGTGACTTCACACACCTCCATTCTGACTACACACCACTCCATTCTATGACTTCACACACATCCATTCAATGAGTTCACACACCTCCATTCTGACTTCACACACCTCCATTCTATGACTTCGCACACCTCTATTCTGACTTCACACACCTACATCCTGTGACTTCACACACCTCCATTCTCTTACTTCAGACACCTCCATTCTGTGACTTCACACACCTCTATTGTGTGACTTCACACACCTCCATTCTATGACTTCACACACCTCCATTCTATGACCTCTCACACCTCCATTGTGACTTCACACATCTCCGTTCTGTGACTTCACACACCTCCCTTCTGTGACTTGACACACCTCCATTACATGACTTCACACACCTCCATTCTTTGACTTCACACACCTCCATTTTGACATCACACACCTCCATTCTGTGACTTCACACACCTCCATTTGTGACTTCACACACCACAATTTTGACTTCACACACCGCCATTCTTTGACTTCACATACCTCCATTCTTTGACTTCACACACCTCCATTTTGACTTCACACACTTCCATTCTGTGAATTCACACACCTCCATTCTGTGACTTCACACACCTCCATTGTTTGACTACACACAACTCCATTCTTTGACTTCACACACCTCCATTCCATGACATCACACACCTCCATTCTATGAGCTCACATACCTCCATCCTATGAGTTCACACACCTCAATTTTGACTTCACACACCTCCATTCTATGACTTCACACACCTCCATTCTATGACTTCACACATCTGCATTCTGACTTCACACACCTCCATTCTATGACTTCACACGTCCATTCTCTGACTTCACACATGTCCATTCTGACTTCACACACCTCCAATCTATAACTTCACACATCTCCCATCTATGACTTCACACACCTCCATTCTGTAACTTCACACACTTCCAATGTTTGACTTCACAAACCTCCATTCCATGACTTCATACACATCCATTCTATGACTTCACACAACTCCTTTCTTTGACTTCACAAAATTCCATTTTGATTTCACACACCTCCACTCTGTGACTTGACACACCTCCATTTGTGACTTCACACATCACAATTTTGACTTCACACACCTCCATTCTCTGACTTCACACACCTCCACTCTGAGTTAACACACCTCCATTTTGACATCACACACCTCCATTCTGTGACTTCACACACCTCCATTTGTGACTTCACACACCACAATTTTGACTTCACACACCGCCATTCTTTGACTTCACATACCTCCATTCTTTGACTTCACACACCTCCATTTTGACTTCACACACTTCCATTCTGTGAATTCACACACCTCCATTCTGTGACTTCACACACCTCCATTGTTTGACTACACACAACTCCATTCTTTGACTTCACACACCTCCATTCCATGACATCACACACCTCCATTCTATGAGCTCACATACCTCCATCCTATGAGTTCACACACCTCAATTTTGACTTCACACACCTCCATTCAATGACTTCACACACCTTCATTCTTACTTCAGAAACATCCATTCTATGACTTCACACCCCTCCATTTTGACTTCACACACATCCATTCAATGAGTTCACACACCTCCATTCTGACTTCACACACCTCCATTCTAGGACTTCGCACAAATCTATTCTGACTTCACACAGCTCAATCCTGTGACTCCACACACCTCCATTTTCTGACTTCACACACCTCCACTCTGTGACTTTACACACCTCCATTCTGTGTCTTCACACACCTCCATCCTGTGATTTCACACACCTCCATTCTATGACTTCACACACCTCCATTCTATGACTTCACACACTTCTATTCTGTGACTAGACACACCTCCATTCTATGACTTCTCACACCTCCATTCTATGACTTCACACACCTACATTGTGACTACACACACACCTCTATTCTGTGACTTCACACACCTCCAATATATGACTTCACACACCTCCATTCTGTGACTTCACACACCTCCATTCTGAGTTCATACACCTCCATTCTGTGACTTCACACACCGCCAATATATGACTTCACACACCTCCATTTTGTGACTTTGCACACCTCCATTCTATGACTTCACACACCTCCATTCTATGACTTCACACACCTACATTGTGACTTCACACACACCTCTATTCTGTGACTTCACACACCTCCAATATATGACTTCACACACCTGCATTTGTGACTTCACACACCACAATTTTGACTTCACACACCGCCATTCTTTGACTTCACATACCTCCATTCTTTGACTTCACACACCTCCATTTTGACTTCACACACTTCCATTCTGTGAATTCACACACCTCCATTCTGTGACTTCACACACCTCCATTGTTTGACTACACACAACTCCATTCTTTGACTTCACACACCTCCATTCCATGACATCACACACCTCCATTCTATGAGCTCACATACCTCCATCCTATGAGTTCACACACCTCAATTTTGACTTCACACACCTTCATTCTATGACTTCACACCCCTCCATTTTGACTTCACACACATCCATTCAATGAGTTCACACACCTCCATTCTGACTTCACACACCTCCATTCTATGACTTCGCACACCTCTATTCTGATTTCACACAGCTCCATCCTGTGACTCCACACACCTCCATTGTCTGACTTCACACACCTCCATTCTGTGACTTCACACACCTCCATTCTGTGACTTTACACACCTCCATTCTGTGTCTTTACACACCTCCATCCTGTGATTTCACACACCTCCATTCTATGACTTCACACACCTCCATTCTATGACTTCACACACCTCCATTCTATGACTTCACACACTTCTATTCTGTGACTAGACACACCTCCATTCTATGACTTCACACACCTCCATTCTATGACTTCACACATCTGCATTCTGACTTCACACACCTCCATTCTATGACTTCACACGTCCATTCTCTGACTTCACACATGTCCATTCTGACTTCACACACCTCCAATCTATAACTTCACACATCTCCCATCTATGACTTCACACACCTCCATTCTGTAACTTCACACACTTCCAATGTTTGACTTCACAAACCTCCATTCCATGACTTCATACACATACATTCTATGACTTCACACAACTCCTTTCTTTGACTTCACAAAATTCCATTTTGATTTCACACACCTCCACTCTGTGACTTGACACACCTCCATTTGTGACTTCACACATCACAATTTTGACTTCACACACCTCCATTCTCTGACTTCACACACCTCCACTCTGAGTTAACACACCTCCATTTGTGACTTCACACACCTCCATTCTGACTACACACCACTCCATTCTATGACTTCACACACATCCATTCAATGAGTTCACACACCTCCATTCTGACTTCACACACCTCCATTCTATGACTTCGCACACCTCTATTCTGACTTCACACACCTACATCCTGTGACTTCACACACCTCCATTCTCTTACTTCAGACACCTCCATTCTGTGACTTCACACACCTCTATTGTGTGACTTCACACACCTCCATTCTATGACTTCACACACCTCCATTCTATGACCTCTCACACCTCCATTGTGACTTCACACATCTCCGTTCTGTGACTTCACACACCTCCCTTCTGTGACTTGACACACCTCCATTACATGACTTCACACACCTCCATTCTTTGACTTCACACACCTCCATTTTGACATCACACACCTCCATTCTGTGACTTCACACACCTCCATTTGTGACTTCACACACCACAATTTTGACTTCACACACCGCCATTCTTTGACTTCACATACCTCCATTCTTTGACTTCACACACCTCCATTTTGACTTCACACACTTCCATTCTGTGAATTCACACACCTCCATTCTGTGACTTCACACACCTCCATTGTTTGACTACACACAACTCCATTCTTTGACTTCACACACCTCCATTCCATGACATCACACACCTCCATTCTATGAGCTCACATACCTCCATCCTATGAGTTCACACACCTCAATTTTGACTTCACACACCTCCATTCAATGACTTCACACACCTTCATTCTTACTTCAGAAACATCCATCCTATGAGTTCACACTCCTCCATTTTGACTTCACAGACATCCATTCAATGAGTTCACACACCTCCATTCTGACTTCACACACCTCCATTCTAGGACTTCGCACAAATCTATTCTGACTTCACACAGCTCCATCCTGTGACTCCACACACCTCCATTCTCTGACTTCACACACCTCCACTCTGTGACTTTACACACCTCCATTCTGTGTCTTCACACACCTCCATCCTGTGATTTCACACACCTCCATTCTATGACTTCACACACCTCCATTCTATGACTTCACACACTTCTATTCTGTGACTAGACACACCTCCATTCTATGACTTCTCACACCTCCATTCTATGACTTCACACACCTACATTGTGACTTCACACACACCTCTATTCTGTGACTTCACACACCTCCAATATATGACTTCACACACCTCCATTCTGTGACTTCACACACCTCCATTCTGAGTTCATACACCTCCATTCTGTGACTTCACACACCGCCAATATATGACTTCACACACCTCCATTTTGTGACTTTGCACACCTCCATTCTATGACTTCACACACCTCCATTCTATGACTTCACACACCTACATTGTGCTTTCACACACACCTCTATTCTGTGACTTCACACACCTCCAATATATGACTTCACACACCTGCATTTGTGACTTCACACACCACAATTTTGACTTCACACACCGCCATTCTTTGACTTCACATACCTCCATTCTTTGACTTCACACACCTCCATTTTGACTTCACACACTTCCATTCTGTGAATTCACACACCTCCATTCTGTGACTTCACACACCTCCATTGTTTGACTACACACAACTCCATTCTTTGACTTCATACACCTCCATTCCATGACATCACACACCTCCATTCTATGAGCTCACATACCTCCATCCTATGAGTTCACACACCTCAATTTTGACTTCACACACCTCCATTCTATGACTTCACACCCCTCCATTTTGACTTCACACACATCCATTCAGTGAGTTCACACGCCTCCATTCTGACTTCACACACCTCCATTCTATGACTTCGCACACCTCTATTCTGATTTCATACAGCTCCATCCTGTGACTCCACACACCTCCATTCTCTGACTTCACACACCTCCATTCTGTGACTTCACACACCTCCATTCTGTGACTTTACACACCTCCATTCTGTGTCTTTACACACCTCCATCCTGTGATTTCACACACCTCCATTCTATGACTTCACACACCTCCATTCTATGACTTCACACACCTCCATTCTATGACTTCACACACTTCTATTCTGTGACTAGACACACCTCCATTCTATGACTTCACACACCTCCATTCTATGACTTCACACATCTGCATTCTGACTTCACACACCTCCATTCTATGACTTCACACGTCCATTCTCTGACTTCACACATGTCCATTCTGACTTCACACACCTCCAATCTATAACTTCACACATCTCCCATTTATGACTTCACACACCTCCATTCTGTAACTTCACACACTTCCAATGTTTGACTTCACAAACCTCCATTCCATGACTTCATACACATCCATTCTATGACTTCACACAACTCCTTTCTTTGACTTCACAAAATTCCATTTTGATTTCACACACCTCCACCCTGTGACTTGACACACCTCCATTTGTAACTTCACACATCACAATTTTGACTTCACACACCTCCATTCTGTGACTTCACACACCTCCACTCTGAGTTAACACACCTCCATTTGTGACTTCACACACCTCCATTCTGACTACACACCACTCCATTCTATGACTTCACACACCTACATTGTGACTTCACACACACCTCCTTTCTGTGATTTCACACACCTCGAATATATGACTTCACACACCTCCATTTTGTGACTTCACACACCTCCATTCTATGACTTCACACACCTCCATTCTATGACCTCTCACACGTCCATTGTGAATTCACACATCTACGTTCTGTGACTTCACACACCTCCCTTCTGTGACTTGACACACCTCCATTCTATGACTTCACACACCTCCATTCTTTGACTTCACACACCTCCATTTGACATCACACACCTCCATCCTGTGACTTCACACACCTCCATTTGTGACTTCACACACCACAATTTTGACTTCACACACCTCCATTTTTGACTTCACATACCTCCATTCTTTGACTTCACACACCTCCATTTTGACTTCACACACTTCCATTCTGTGAATTCACACACCTCCATTCTGTGACTTCACACACCTCCATTGTTTGACTACACACAACTCCATTCTTTGACTTCACGCACCGCCATTCCATGACATCACACACCTCCATTCTATGAGCTCACATACCTCCATTCTATGAGTTCACACACCTCAATTTTGACTTCACACACCTCCATTCAATGACTTCACAGACCTTCATTCTTACTTCAGAAACATCCATTCTATGACTTCACACTCCTCCATTTTGACTTCACACACATCCATTCAATGAGTTCACACCTCCATTCTGACTTCACACACCTCCATTCTATGACTTCGCACACCTCTATTCTGACTTCACACAGCTCCATCCTGTGACTCCACACACCTCCATTCACTGACTTCACACACCTCCATTCTGTGACTTCACACACCTCCACTCTGTGACTTTACACACCTCCATTCTGTGTCTTCACACACCTCCATCCTGTGATTTCACACACCTCCATTCTATGACTTCACACACCTCCATTCTATGACTTCACACCTCCATTCTATGCCTTCACACACCTCCATTCTATGAATTCACACACTTCTATTCTTTGACTAGACACACCTCCATTCTATGACTTCACACACCTCCATTCTATGACTTCACACATCTGCATTCTGACTTTACACACCTCCATTCTATGACTTCACACCTCCATTCTCTTACTTCACACATCTCCATTCTGACTTCACACACCTCCAATCTATGACTTCACACATCTCCCGTCTATGACTTCACACACCTCCAATCTGTAACTTCACACACTTCCAATGTTTGACTTCACCAACCTCCATTACATGACTTCATACACATCCATTCTATGACTTCACACAACTCCTTTCTTTGACTTCACAATATTCCATTTTGATTTCACACACCTCCACTCTGTGACTTCACACACCTCCATTTGTGACTTCACACATCACAATTTTGACTTCACACACCTCCATTCTGTGACTTCACACACCTGCATTTGTGACTTCACACACCACAATTTTGACTTCACACTCGTCCATTTTGACTTCACACACCTCCATTTTGACTTCACACACTTCCATTCTGTGACTTCACACACCTCCATTCTGTGACTTCACACACCTACATTGTTTGACTTCACACACCTCCATTTTGACTTCACACACCTCCATTCTGTGACTTCACACACCTGCATTTGTGACTTCACACACCACAATTTTGACTTCACAAACCTCCCTTCTGTGAATTCACACACCTCCATTCTGTGACTTCACACACGTCCACTCTATGACTGCACACACCTCCATCTGTGACTTCACAAACCTCCATTCTATGACTTCACACACCTCCATTCTATGAGTTCACACACCTCCATTCTGTGACTCACACACCTCCATTCCATGACTTCACACACCTCCATTCTGACTTCACACACTTCCGTTTTGACATCAAAGACCTCATTTCTGTGACTTCACACACCTCCATTCTATGATTTCACACACCTCCATTCTATAACTTCACACACCTCCATTCTATGACTTCACACACCTCCTTTCTGAGTTGACACACTTCCATTCTGTGACTTCACACACCTCCAATCTGACCTCACACACCTCCATTCTATGACTTCACACACCTCCATTCTTTGACTTCACACACCTCCATTGTATGAATTCACACACCTCCATTCTTTGACTTCACACACCTCCATTCTGTGTCTTCCCACACTTCCATTCTCAGAATTCACACACCTCCACTCGGTGACTTTACACACCTCCACTCTGTGACTACACACACCTCCATTTTGTGATTTCACACACCTCCATTGTATGACTTCACACATCTCCATTCTATGAATTCACACACCTCCATTGTGACTTCACACAACTCTATTCTGTGACTTCACACACATGCCTTCTGTGACTTCACACACCTCCAATCTATGACTTCACACCTCCATTCTATGACTTCACATCTCCATTCTATGACTTCACACACCAACATTTATGACGTCACACACCTCCATTCTGTGACTTCACACACCTCCATTCTGACATCACACACCTACATTCTATGACTTCACACACTTCCATTCTATGACTTCACACACCTCCATTCTGTGACTTCACTCACCGCCATTGTGAGTTCACACACCTCCATTCTGTGACTTCACACACCTTGATTCTCTGACTTCACACACCTCCATTCTATGATTTCACACACCTCCATTCTGTGATTTCACACATCTCCATTCTATGATTTCACACACCTCCATTCTGTGACTTCACACACCTCCATTCTGAGTTAACACACGTCCATTCTGTGACTTCACACACCTCCAATATATGACTTCACACACCTCCATTTTGTGACTTTGCACACCTCCATTCTATGACTTCACACACCTCCATTCTATGACTTCACACACCTACATTGTGACTTCACACACACCTCCATTCTATGACTTCACACACCTCCATTCTATGACTTCACACACCTGCATTGTGACTTCACACACCTCCATTCTCTGACATCACACACCTCCATTCTGAATTCACACATCTCCATTCTGACTTTACACACCTCAATTCTGTGACTTCACACACCTCTCTTCTATGAATTCACATACCTCATTTCAGAGTTGACCCACCTCCATTCTGTGACTTCACATAACTAAAATCTGACTTCACACACCTCCATTCTATGACTTCACACACCTCCATTCTGTGACTTCAAAAACCACCATTCTATGACTTCACACATCTCCATTGTGACTTCACATACCTCCATTCTATGAGTTCACACATCTCCATTCTGACTTCACACACCTGCATTCTATGACTTCGTACACCTCTATTCTGACTTCACACCCCTCCATTCTGTGACTTCACATACCTCCATTCTTTGCCTTCACACCCGTCCATTCTGTGACTTCACACACCTCCATTCTATGACTTCACACACTTCCATTGTTTGACATCATACACCTCCATTTTTTGACTTCACACACCTCCGTTCCATGAATTCACACACCTCCATTCTAGGAGTTCACACACCTCCAGTCTATGAGTTCACACACCTTCATTCTTACTTCAGCAACATCCATTCTATGACTTCAGACACCTCCATTCTATCACTTCACACACCTTCATTCTTACTTCAGCAACATCCATTCTATGACTTCACACACCTGCATTCTATGACTTCACAAACCTCCATTCTGTGACTTCACACACCTCCATTTTGGATTCACACACCTCCATTCTGTGACTTCACACACCTCCACTCTATGATTTCACACAGCTCCATCTGTGACTTCACACACCTCCATTCTATGACTTCACACTCCTCCATTCTATGAGTTCACACACCTCCATTCTGTGACTTCACACATCTCCGTTCTGTGACTTCACACACCTCCCTTCTGTGACTTGCCACACCTCCATTCCATGACTTCACACACCTCCATTCTTTGACTTCACACACCTCCATTTTGACATCACACACCTCCATTCTGTGACTTCACACACCTCCATTTGTGACTTCACACACCACAATTTTGACTTCACACACCGCCATTCTTTGACTTCACACACCTCCATTTTGACTTCACACACTTCCATTCTGTGAATTCACACACCTCCATTTGTGACTTCACACACCTCCATTGTTTGACTACACACAACTCCATTCTTTGACTTCACACACCGCCATTCCATGACATCACACACCTCCATTCTATGAGCTCACATACCTCCATTCTATGAGTTCACACACCTCAATTTTGACTTCACACACCTCCATTCAATGACTTCACACACCTTCATTCTTACTTCAGAAACATCCATTCTATGACTTCACACCCCTCCATTTTGACTTCACACACATCCATTCAATGAGTTCACACCTCCATTCTGACTTCACACACCTCCATTCTATGACTTCGCACACCTCTATTCTGACTTCACACAGCTCCATCTTGTGACTCCACACACCTCCATTCACTGACTTCACACACCTCCATTCTGTGACTTCACACACCTCCACTCTGTGACTTTACACACCTCCATTCTGTGTCTTCACACACCTCCATCCTGTGATTTCACACACCTCCATTCTATGACTTCACACACCTCCATTCTATGACTTCACACCTCCATTCTATGCCTTCACACACCTCCATTCTATGACTTCACACACTTCTATTCTGTGACTAGACACACCTCCATTCTATGACTTCACACACCTCCATTCTATGACTTCACACATCTGCATTCTGACTTTACACACCTCATTCTATGACTTCACACCTCCATTCTCTGACTTCACACATCTCCATTCTGACTTCACACACCTCCAATCTATGACTTCACACATCTCCCATCTATGACTTCACACACCTCCAATCTGTAACTTCACACACTTCCAATGTTTGACTTCACCAACCTCCATTACATGACTTCATACACATCCATTCTATGACTTCACACAACTCCTTTCTTTGACTTCACAATATTCCATTTTGATTTCACACACCTCCACTCTGTGACTTCACACACCTCCATTTGTGACTTCACACATCCCAATTTTGACTTCACACACCTCCATTCTGTGACTTCACACACCTCCATTCTGAGTTAACACACCTCCATTTGTGACTTCACACACCTCCATTCTGACTTCACACACCTCCATTCTATGACTTCACACACTTCCATTCTATGACTTCACACACCTCCATTCTGTGACTTCACACACCTCCACTCTGAGTTCACACAACTCCATTCTGTGTCTTCACACACCTGCATTCTCTGACTTCACACACCTCGTTTTATGACTTCACACACCTCCATTCTGTGACCTCACACACCTCAAATCTGAGTTCACACCCCTCCATAGTGTGACTTCACACACCTCCATTCTGTGACTTCACACACCCCCATTCTATGACTTCACACAACTCCATTCTATGACTTCACACACCCCCATTCTATGCCTTTTCACACCTCCATTCTGTGACTTCACACACCTCCATTCTATGACATCACACACCTCCATTCTGTGACTTCACACACCTCCATTCTATGACTTCACACACCTCCATTCTATGACTTCAGAAACCTACATTGTGACTTCACACACCTCCATTCTATGAGTTCACACACCTGCATTGTGACTTCACACACCTCCATTCTCTGACTTCACACACCTACATTCTGACTTCACACACCTCCATTCTGACTTCACACACCTCAATTCTGTGACTTCACACACCTCCATTCTATGATTTCACACACCTCCATTCTATGACTTCACAGACCTCCATTCTATGACTTCACACACCTCCTTTCTGAGTTCACACACATCCATTCTGTGAGTTCACACACCTCCATTGTGACTTCATACACCTCCATTCTATGAGTTCACACACCTCCGTTCTATGACTTCACACACCTCCATTCTATGACTTCAGAAACCTACATTGTGACTTCACACACATCCATTCTGTGATTTCACACACAATCCATTCTATGAATTCACAAACCTCCATTCTTATATTTCACACACCTCCATTCTATGACTTCACACACCTGCATTGTGACTTCATACAACTCCATTCTGTGAATTCACACACCTGCTTTCTGTGACTTCACACACCTCCATACTATGACTTCCACACACCTTCAATCTATGATTCACAACCTCCATTCTATGACTTCACACACTTCAAATCTATGACTTCACAAACCTCCATTCTATGACTTCACAAACCTGCAATCTGACTTCACACACATCCATTCTCTGTCATCACACACCTCCATTCTATGACTTCACACACCTCCATTCTGTAACTTCTCACGCTTCCAATGTTTGACTTCACAAACCTCCATTCCATGACTTCATACACCTCCATTCTATGACTTCACACACATCCATTCTTTGACCTCACACACCTCCATTTTGACTTCACACACCTCCATTCTGTGACTTCACACACCTGCATTTGTAACTTCACACACCACAATTTTGACTTCACACACGTCCATTCTTTGACTTCACACACCTCCATTTTGAATTCACACACTTCCATTCTGTGACTTCACACACCTCCATTCTATGACTTCACACACCTGCATTGTGACTTCACACACCTCCATTCTGTGACTTCACCCATCTCCATTCTATGATTTCACACACCTCCATTCTGTGACGTCACACACCTACGTTCTGAGTTCACACACCTCCATTCTGTGACTTCACACACCTCCAATATATGACTTCACACACCTCCATTTTGTAACTTTGGACACCTCCATTCTATGACTTCACACACCTCCATTCTATGACTTCACACACCTACATTTTGACTTCACACACACCTCCATTCTGTGACTTCACACACCTCCAATATATGACTTCACACACCTCCATTTTGTGACTTCACACACCTCCATTGTATGACTTCACACACCTCCATTCTATGACCTCTCACACCTCCATTGTGACTTCACACATCTCCGTTCTGTGACTTCACACACCTCCCTTCTGTGACTTGACACACCTCCATTCTATGACTTCACACACCTCCATTCTTTGACTTCACACACCTCCATTATTTGACTTCACATACCTCCATTCTTTGACTTCACACACCTCCATTTTGACTTCACACACTTCCATTCTGTGAATTCACACACCTCCATTCTGTGACTTCACACACCTCCATTGTTTGACTACACACAACTCCATTCTTTGACTTCACACACCTCCATTCCATGACATCACACACCTCCATTCCATGAGCTCACATACCTCCATCCTATGAGTTCACACCTCAATTTTGACTTCACACCCCTCCATTCAATGACTTCACACAACTTCATTCTTACTTCAGAAACATCCATTCTATGACTTCACACCCCTCCATTTTGACTTCACACACATCCATTCAATGAGTTCACACACCTCCTTTCTGACTTCACACACCTCCATTCTATGACTTCGCACACCTCTATTCTGACTTCACACAGCTCCATCCTGTGACTTCACACACCTCCATTCTCTGACTTCACACACCTCCATTCTGTGACTTCACACACCTCCACTCTGTGACTTTACACACCTCCGTTCTGTGTCTTCACACACCTCCATCCTGTGTTTTCACACACCTCCATTCTAGGACTTCACACACCTCCATTCTATGACTTCACACACCTCCATTCTATGACTTCATACACCTCCATTCTATGACTTTACACACTTCTATTCTGTGACTAGACACACCTCCATTCTATGACTTCACACACCTCCATTCTATGACTTCACACATCTGCATTCTGACTTCACACACCTCCATTCTATGACTTCACACCTCCATTCTCTGACTTCACACATCTCCATTCTGACTTCACACACCTCCAATCTATGACTTCACACATCTCCCTTCTATGACTTCACACACCTCCATTCTGTAACTTCACACACTTCCAATGTTTGACTTCACAAACCTCCATTCCATGACTTCATGCACATCCATTCTATGACTTCACACAACTCCTTCCTTTGACTTCACAAAATTCCATTTTGATTTCACACACCTCCACTCTGTGACTTGACACACCTCCATTTGTGACTTCACACATCACAATTTTGACTTCACACACCTCCATTTTGTGACTTCACACACCTCCATTCTATGACTTCACACACCTCCATTCTATTACCTCTCACACCTCCATTGTGGCTTCACACATCTCCGTTCTGTGACATCACACACCTCCCTTCTGTGACTTGACACACCTCCATTCTATGACTTCACACACCTCCATTCTTTGACTTCACACACCTTCATTTTGACATCACACACCTCCATTCTGTGACTTCACACACCTCCATTTGTGACTTCACACACCACAATTTTGACTTCACACACCTCCATTTTTGACTTCACACACCTCCATTCTATGATTTCACACACCTCCATTCTGTGATTTCACACATCTCCATTCTATGATTTCACACACCTCCATTCTGTGACTTCACACACCTCCATTCTGAGTTCACACACGTCCATTCTGTGACTTCACACACCTCCAATATATGACTTCACACACCTCCATTTTGTGACTTTGCACACCTCCATTCTATGACTTCACACACCTCCATTCTATGACTTCACACACCTACATTGTGACTTCACACACACCTCCATTCTATGACTTCACACACCTCCATTCTATGACTTCACACACCTGCATTGTGACTTCACACACCTCCATTCTCTGACATCACACACCTCCATTCTGAATTCACACATCTCCATTCTGACTTTACACACCTCAATTCTGTGACTTCACACACCTCTCTTCTATGAATTCACATACCTCATTTCAGAGTTGACCCACCTCCATTCTATGACTTCACACACCTCCATTCTGTGACTTCAAAAACCACCATTCTATGACTTCACACATCTCCATTGTGACTTCACATACCTCCATTCTATGAGTTCACACATCTCCATTCTGACTTCACACACCTGCATTCTATGACTTCGTACACCTCTATTCTGACTTCACACCCCTCCATTCTGTGACTTCACATACCTCCATTCTTTGCCTTCACACCCGTCCATTCTGTGACTTCACACACCTCCATTCTATGACTTCACACACTTCCATTGTTTGACATCATACACCTCCATTTTTTGACTTCACACACCTCCGTTCCATGAATTCACACACCTCCATTCTAGGAGTTCACACACCTCCAGTCTATGAGTTCACACACCTTCATTCTTACTTCAGCAACATCCATTCTATGACTTCAGACACCTCCATTCTATCACTTCACACACCTTCATTCTTACTTCAGCAACATCCATTCTATGACTTCACACACCTGCATTCTATGACTTCACAAACCTAAATTCTGTGACTTCACACACCTCCATTTTGGATTCACACACCTCCATTCTGTGACTTCACACACCTCCACTCTATGATTTCACACAGCTCCATCTGTGACTTCACACACCTCCATTCTATGACTTCACACTCCTCCATTCTATGAGTTCACACACCTCCATTCTGTGACTTCACACATCTCCGTTCTGTGACTTCACACACCTCCCTTCTGTGACTTGCCACACCTCCATTCCATGACTTCACACACCTCCATTCTTTGACTTCACACACCTCCATTTTGACATCACACACCTCCATTCTGTGACTTCACACACCTCCATTTGTGACTTCACACACCACAATTTTGACTTCACACACCGCCATTCTTTGACTTCACACACCTCCATTTTGACTTCACACACTTCCATTCTGTGAATTCACACACCTCCATTTGTGACTTCACACACCTCCATTGTTTGACTACACACAACTCCATTCTTTGACTTCACACACCGCCATTCCATGACATCACACACCTCCATTCTATGAGCTCACATACCTCCATTCTATGAGTTCACACACCTCAATTTTGACTTCACACACCTCCATTCAATGACTTCACACACCTTCATTCTTACTTCAGAAACATCCATTCTATGACTTCACACCCCTCCATTTTGACTTCACACACATCCATTCAATGAGTTCACACCTCCATTCTGACTTCACACACCTCCATTCTATGACTTCGCACACCTCTATTCTGACTTCACACAGCTCCATCCTGTGACTCCACACACCTCCATTCACTGACTTCACACACCTCCATTCTGTGACTTCACACACCTCCACTCTGTGACTTTACACACCTCCATTCTGTGTCTTCACACACCTCCATCCTGTGATTTCACACACCTCCATTCTATGACTTCACACACCTCCATTCTATGACTTCACACCTCCATTCTATGCCTTCACACACCTCCATTCTATGACTTCACACACTTCTATTCTGTGACTAGACACACCTCCATTCTATGACTTCACACACCTCCATTCTATGACTTCACACATCTGCATTCTGACTTTACACACCTCATTCTATGACTTCACACCTCCATTCTCTGACTTCACACATCTCCATTCTGACTTCACACACCTCCAATCTATGACTTCACACATCTCCCATCTATGACTTCACACACCTCCAATCTGTAACTTCACACACTTCCAATGTTTGACTTCACCAACCTCCATTACATGACTTCATACACATCCATTCTATGACTTCACACAACTCCTTTCTTTGACTTCACAATATTCCATTTTGATTTCACACACCTCCACTCTGTGACTTCACACACCTCCATTTGTGACTTCACACATCCCAATTTTGACTTCACACACCTCCATTCTGTGACTTCACACACCTCCATTCTGAGTTAACACACCTCCATTTGTGACTTCACACACCTCAATTCTGACTTCACACACCTCCATTCTATGACTTCACACACTTCCATTCTATGACTTCACACACCTCCATTCTGTGACTTCACACACCTCCACTCTGAGTTCACACAACTCCATTCTGTGTCTTCACACACCTGCATTCTGTGACTTCACACACCTCGTTTTATGACTTCACACACCTCCATTCTGTGACCTCACACACCTCAAATCTGAGTTCACACCCCTCCATAGTGTGACTTCACACACCTCCATTCTGTGACTTCACACACCCCCATTCTATGACTTCACACAACTCCATTCTATGACTTCACACACCCCCATTCTATGCCTTTACACACCTCCATTCTGTGACTTCACACACCTCCATTCTATGACATCACACACCTCCATTCTGTGACTTCACACACCTCCATTCTATGACTTCACACACCTCCATTCTATGACTTCAGAAACCTACATTGTGACTTCACACACCTCCATTCTATGAGTTCACACACCTGCATTGTGACTTCATACACCTCCATTCTCTGACTTCACACACCTACATTCTGACTTCACACACCTCCATTCTGACTTCACACACCTCAATTCTGTGACTTCACACACCTCCATTCTATGATTTCACACACCTCCATTCTATGACTTCACAGACCTCCATTCTATGACTTCACACACCTCCTTTCTGAGTTCACACACATCCATTCTGTGAGTTCACACACCTCCATTGTGACTTCATACACCTCCATTCTATGAGTTCACACACCTCCGTTCTATGACTTCACACACCTCCATTCTATGACTTCAGAAACCTACATTGTGACTTCACACACATCCATTCTGTGATTTCACACACAATCCATTCTATGAATTCACAAACCTCCATTCTTATATTTCACACACCTCCATTCTATGACTTCACACACCTGCATTGTGACTTCATACAACTCCATTCTGTGAATTCACACACCTGCTTTCTGTGACTTCACACACCTCCATACTATGACTTCCACACACCTTCAATCTATGATTCACAACCTCCATTCTATGACTTCACACACTTCAAATCTATGACTTCACAAACCTCCATTCTATGACTTCACAAACCTGCAATCTGACTTCACACACATCCATTCTCTGTCATCACACACCTCCATTCTATGACTTCACACACCTCCATTCTGTAACTTCTCACGCTTCCAATGTTTGACTTCACAAACCTCCATTCCATGACTTCATACACCTCCATTCTATGACTTCACACACATCCATTCTTTGACCTCACACACCTCCATTTTGACTTCACACACCTCCATTCTGTGACTTCACACACCTGCATTTGTAACTTCACACACCACAATTTTGACTTCACACACGTCCATTCTTTGACTTCACACACCTCCATTTTGAATTCACACACTTCCATTCTGTGACTTCACACACCTCCATTCTATGACTTCACACACCTGCATTGTGACTTCACACACCTCCATTCTGTGACTTCACCCATCTCCATTCTATGATTTCACACACCTCCATTCTGTGACGTCACACACCTACATTCTGAGTTCACACACCTCCATTCTGTGACTTCACACACCTCCAATATATGACTTCACACACCTCCATTTTGTAACTTTGCACACCTCCATTCTATGACTTCACACACCTCCATTCTATGACTTCACACACCTACATTTTGACTTCACACACACCTCCATTCTGTGACTTCACACACCTCCAATATATGACTTCACACACCTCCATTTTGTGACTTCACACACCTCCATTGTATGACTTCACACACCTCCATTCTATGACCTCTCACACCTCCATTGTGACTTCACACATCTCCGTTCTGTGACTTCACACACCTCCCTTCTGTGACTTGACACACCTCCATTCTATGACTTCACACACCTCCATTCTTTGACTTCACACACCTCCATTATTTGACTTCACATACCTCCATTCTTTGACTTCACACACCTCCATTTTGACTTCACACACTTCCATTCTGTGAATTCACACACCTCCATTCTGTGACTTCACACACCTCCATTGTTTGACTACACACAACTCCATTCTTTGACTTCACACACCTCCATTCCATGACATCACACACCTCCATTCCATGAGCTCACATACCTCCATCCTATGAGTTCACACCTCAATTTTGACTTCACACCCCTCCATTCAATGACTTCACACAACTTCATTCTTACTTCAGAAACATCCATTCTATGACTTCACACCCCTCCATTTTGACTTCACACACATCCATTCAATGAGTTCACACACCTCCTTTCTGACTTCACACACCTCCATTCTATGACTTCGCACACCTCTATTCTGACTTCACACAGCTCCATCCTGTGACTTCACACACCTCCATTCTCTGACTTCACACACCTCCATTCTGTGACTTCACACACCTCCACTCTGTGACTTTACACACCTCCGTTCTGTGTCTTCACACACCTCCATCCTGTGTTTTCACACACCTCCATTCTAGGACTTCACACACCTCCATTCTATGACTTCACACACCTCCATTCTATGACTTCATACACCTCCATTCTATGACTTTACACACTTCTATTCTGTGACTAGACACACCTCCATTCTATGACTTCACACACCTCCATTCTATGACTTCACACATCTGCATTCTGACTTCACACACCTCCATTCTATGACTTCACACCTCCATTCTCTGACTTCACACATCTCCATTCTGACTTCACACACCTCCAATCTATGACTTCACACATCTCCCTTCTATGACTTCACACACCTCCACTCTGTAACTTCACACACTTCCAATGTTTGACTTCACAAACCTCCATTCCATGACTTCATACACATCCATTCTATGACTTCACACAACTCCTTCCTTTGACTTCACAAAATTCCATTTTGATTTCACACACCTCCACTCTGTGACTTGACACACCTCCATTTGTGACTTCACACATCACAATTTTGACTTCACACACCTCCATTTTGTGACTTCACACACCTCCATTCTATGACTTCACACACCTCCATTCTATTACCTCTCACACCTCCATTGTGGCTTCACACATCTCCGTTCTGTGACATCACACACCTCCCTTCTGTGACTTGACACACCTCCATTCTATGACTTCACACACCTCCATTCTTTGACTTCACACACCTTCATTTTGACATCACACACCTCCATTCTGTGACTTCACACACCTCCATTTGTGACTTCACACACCACAATTTTGACTTCACACACCTCCATTTTTGACTTCACACACCTCCATTCTATGATTTCACACACCTCCATTCTGTGATTTCACACATCTCCATTCTATGATTTCACACACCTCCATTCTGTGACTTCACACACCTCCATTCTGAGTTCACACACGTCCATTCTGTGACTTCACACACCTCCAATATATGACTTCACACACCTCCATTTTGTGACTTTGCACACCTCCATTCTATGACTTCACACACCTCCATTCTATGACTTCACACACCTACATTGTGACTTCACACACACCTCCATTCTATGACTTCACACACCTCCATTCTGTAACTTCACACACTTCCAATGTTTGACTTCACAAACCTCCATTCCATGACTTCATACACATCCATTCTATGACTTCACACAACTCCTTCCTTTGACTTCACAAAATTCCGTTTTGATTTCACACACCTCCACTCTGTGACTTGACACACCTCCATTTGTGACTTCACACATCACAATTTTGACTTCACACACCTCCATTCTGTGACTTCACACACCTCCACTCTGTGACTTTACACATCTCCATTCTGTGACTTCACACACGTCCATTCTGTGACTTCACACACCTCCATTCTGAGTTAACACACCTCCATTTGTGACTTCACACACCTCCATTCTGACTACACACCCCTCCATTCTATGACTTCACACACCTACATTGTGACTTCACACACACCTCCATTCTGTGACTTCACACACTTCCAATATATGACTTCACACACCTCCATTTTGTGACTTCACACACCTCCATTCTATGACTTCACACACCTCCATTCTATGACCTCTCACACCTCCATTGTGACTTCACACATCTCCGTTCTGTGACATCACACACCTCCCTTCTGTGACTTGACACACCTCCATTCTATGACTCCACACACCTCCATTCTTTGACTTCACACACCTTCATTTTGACATCACACACCTCCATTCTGTGACTTCACACACCTCCATTGGTGACTTCACACACCACAATTTTGACTTCACACACCTCCATTTTTGACTTCACATACCTCCATTCTTTGACTTCACACACCTCCATTTTGACTTCACACACTTCCATTCTGTGAATTCACACACCTCCATGCTGTGACTTCACACACCTCCATTGTTTGACTACACACAACTCCATTCTTTGACTTCACACACCTCCATTCCATGACATCACACACCTTCATTCTTACTTCAGAAACATCCATTCTATGACTTCACACCCCTCCATTTTGACTTCACACTCATCCATTCAATGAGTTCACACACCTCCATTCTGACTTCACACACCTCCATTGTATGACTTCACACACCTCCATTCTATGACTTCACACACTTCTATTCTGTGACTAGACACACCTCCATTCTATGACTTCACACACCTCCATTCTATGACTTCACACATCTGCATTCTGACTTCACACACCTCCATTCTTTGACTTCACACGTCCATTCTCTGACTTCACACATCTCCATTCTGACTTCACACACCTCCAATCTATGACTTCACACATCTCCCATCTATGACTTCACACACCTCCAATCTGTACCTTCACACACTTCCAATGTTTGACTTCACCAACCTCCATTCCATGACTTCATACACATCCATTCTATGACTTCACACAACTCCTTTCTTTGACTTCACAAAATTCCTTTTTGATTTCACACACCTCCACTCTGTGACTTCACACACCTCCATTTGTGACTTCACACATCACAATTTTGACATCACACACCTCCATTCTGTGACTTCACACACCTCCATTGTGAGTTAACACACCTCCATTTGTGACTTCACACACCACCATTCTGACTTCACACACCTCCATTCTATGACTTCACACACTTCCATTCTATTACTTCACACACCTCCATTCTGTGACTTCACACACCTCCATTCTGAGTTCACACACCTCCATTCTGTGTCTTCACACACCTCCATTCTGTGACTTCACACACCTCGTTATATGACTTCACACACCTCCATTCTGTGACCTCACACACCAAAAATCTGAGTTCACACCCCTCCATAGTGTGACTTCACACACCTCCATTCTGTGACTTCACACACCCCCATTCTATGACTTCACACAACTCCATTCTATGACTTCACACACCTCCATTCTATGCCTTTACTCACCTCCATTCTGTGACTTCACACACCTCCATTCTATGACATCACACACCACCATACTGTGACTTTGCACACCTCCATTCTATGACTTCACACACCTCCATTCTATGACTTCAGAAACCTACATTGTGACTTCACACACCTCCATTCAATGACTTCACACACCTGCATTGTGACTTCATACAACTCCATTCTGTGAATTCACACACCTCCTTTCTGTGACTTCACACACCTCCATACTATGACTTCCACACACCTTCTATCTATGATTCACAACCTCCATTCTATGACTTCACAAACTTCCAATCTATGACTTCACAAACCTCCATTCTATGAGTTCACAAACCTGCAATCTGACTTCACACACATCCATTCTCTGACTTCACACACCTCCATTGTATGACTTCACACACCTCCATTCTGTAACTTCTCACGCTTCCAATGTTTGACTTCACAAACCTCCATTCCATGACTTCATACACCTCCATTCTATGACTTCACACACATCCATTCTTTGACCTCACACACCTCCATTTTGACTTCACACACCTCCATTCTGTGACTTCACACATCTGCATTTGTAACTTCACACACCACAATTTTGACTTCACACACGTCCATTCTTTGACTTCACACACCTCCATTTTCACTTCAAACACTTCCATTCTGCGACTTCACACACCTGCGTTTGTGACTTCACACACTACAATTTTGACTTCACAAACCTCCCTTCTGTGAATTCACACACCTCCATTCTGGGTTCACACACCTCCATTCTGTGACTTCACACACCTCCACTCTATGACTTCACACACCTACATCTGTGCCTTCACACACCTCCATTCTATGACTTCACACTCCTCCATTCTATGAGTTCACACACCTCCATTCTATGACTTCACACACCTCCATTCCATGACTTCACACACCTCCATTCTGACTTCACACACTTCCATTTTGACTTCAAAGACCTCATTTCTGTGACTTCACACACCTCCATTCTATGATTTCACACACCTCCATTCTATGACTTCACACACTTCCATTCTATGACTTCACACACCTCCTTTCTGAGTTGACACACTCCATTCTGTGACTTCACACACCTCCAATCTGACCTCACACACCTCCATTCTATGACTTCACACACCTCCATTCTTTGACTTCACACACCTCCATTGTATGAATTCACACACCTTCATTCTTTGACTTCACACACCTCCATTCTGTGACTTCCCACACTTCCATTCTGACTTCACACACCTCCATTCTGACTTCACACACCTCCATTCTGTCTTCACACACCTCAATTCTGTGACTTCACACACCTCCATTCTATGATTTCACACACCTCCATTCTATGACTTCACAGACCTCCATTCCATGACTTCACACACCTCCGTTCTGAGTTCACACACATCCATTCTGTGACTTCACACACCTCCATTGTGACTTCATACACCTCCATTCTATGAGTTCACACACCTCCATTCTGACTTCACACACTTCCATTCTATGACTTCACACAGCTCCATTCTGACTTCACACACCTCCATTCTGTGACTTCGCACACCTCTATTCTGACTTCACACAACTGCATTCTGTGACTTCACACACCTCCATTCTATGACTTCACACACCTCCATTCTTTGACTTCACACACCTCCACTCTGTGACTTTACACACCTCCATTCTTTGACTTCACACACCTCCATTCTGTGATTTCACACACAATCCATTCTATGACTTCACAAACCTCCATTCTTATATTTCACACACCTCCATTCAATGACTTCACACACCTGCATTGTGACTTCATACAACTCCATTCTGTGAATTCACACACCTCCTTTCTGTGACTTCACACACCTCCATACTATGACTTCCACACACCTTCAATCTATGATTCACAACCTCCATTCTATGACTTCACAAACTTCCAATCTATGACTTCACAAACCTCCATTCTATGAGTTCACAAACCTGCAATCTGACTTTACACACATCCATTCTCTGACTTCACACACCTCCATTCTATGACTTCACACACCTCCATTCTGTAACTTCTCACGCTTCCAATGTTTGACTTCACAAACCTCCATTCCATGACTTCATACACCTCCATTCTATGACTTCACACACATCCATTCTTTGACCTCACACACCTCCATTTTGACTTCACACACCTCCATTCTGTGACTTCACACACCTGCATTTGTAACTTCACACACCACAATTTTGACTTCACACACGTCCATTCTTTGACTTCACACACCTCCATTTTCACTTCACACACTTCCATTCTGTGACTTCACACACCTGCATTTGTGACTTCACACACCACAATTTTGACTTCACAAACCTCCCTTCTGTGAATTCACACACCTCCATTCTGGGTTCACACACCTCCATTCTGTGACTTCACACACCTCCACTCTATGACTTCACACACCTACATCTGTGACTTCACACACCTCCATTCTATGACTTCACACTCCTCCATTCTATGAGTTCACACACCTCCATTCTGTGACTTCACACACCTCCATTGTGACTTCATACACCTCCATTCTATGAGTTCACACACCTCATTTCTGACTTCACACACTTCCATTCTATGACTTCACACAGCTCCATTCTGACTTCACACACCTCCATTCTATGCCTTCACACACCTCTATTCTGACTTCACACAACTGCATTCTGTGACTTCACACACCTCCATTCTGACTTCACACACCTCCATTCTGTGATTTCACACCCCTCCACTCTGTGACTTCACACACCTCCATTCTGTGATTTCACACACAATCCATTCTATGACTTCACAAACCTCCATTCTTTGATTTCACACACCTCCATTCTATGACTTCACACACCTGCATTGTGACTTCATACAACTCCATTCTGTGAATTCACACACCTCCTTTCTGTGACTTCACACACCTCCATACTATGACTTCCACACACCTTCAATCTATGACTTCACAACCTCCATTCTATGACTTCACACACTTCCAATCTATGACTTCACAAACCTCCATTCTATGACTTCACAAACCTGCAATCTGACTTCACACACCTCCATTATCTGACTTCACACACCTCCATATTATGACTTCACACACCTCCATTCTTTAACTTCACACGCTTCCAATGTTTGACTTCACAAACCTCCATTCCATGACTTCATACACCTCCATTCTATGACTTCACAGACATCCATTCTTTGACCTCACACACCTCCATTTTGACTTCACACACCTCCATTCTGTGACTTCACACACCTGCATTTGTGACTTCACACACCACAATTTTGACTTCACACACGTCCATTCTTTGACTTCACACACCTGCATTTTGACTTCACACACTTCCATTCTGTGACTTCACACACCTCCATTCTGTGACTTCACACACTTACATTGTTTGACTTCACACACCTCCATTTTGACTTCACACACCTCCATTCTATGACTTCACACACCTTCATTCTTACTTCAGAAACATCCATTCTATGACTTCACAAACCTCCCTTCTGTGAATTCACACAACTCCATTCTGGGTTCACACACCTCCATTCTGTGACTTCACACACCTCCATTCTATGACTTCACACACTTCCATCTGTGACTTCACACACCTCCATTCTATGACTTCACACTCCTCCATTCTATGAGTTCACACACCTCCATTCTGTGACTTCACAAACCTCCATTATATGACTTCACACACCTCCATTCTGACTTCACACACTTCCATTTTGACTTCAAAGACCTCATTTCTGTGACTTCACACACCTCCATTCTATGATTTCACACACCTCCATTCTATGACTTCACACACCTCCATTCTATGACTTCACACACCTCCTTTCTGAGTTGACACACTTCCATTCTGTGACTTCACACACCTCCAATCTGACCTCACACACCTCCATTCTATGACTTCACACACCTCCATTCTATGACTTCACACACCTCCATTCTTTGACTTCACACACCTCCATTCTATGAATTCACACACCTCCATTCTTTGACTTCACACACCTCCATTCTGTGACTTCCCACACTTCCATTTTGAGAATTCACACACCTCCACTCTGTGACTTTACACACCTCCACTCTGTGACTACACACACCTCCATTTTGTGATTTCACAAACCTCCATTGTATGACTTCACACACCTCCATTCTATGACTTCACACATCTCCATTCTATGAATTCACACACCTCCATTGTGACTTCACACAACTCTATTCTGTGACTTCACACACATGACTTCTGTGACTTCACACACCTCCAATCTATGACTTCACACCTCCATTCTATGACTTCACATCTCCATTCTATGACTTCACACACCAACATTTATGACGTCACACACCTCCATTCTGTGACTTCACACACCTCCATTCTGACATCACACACCTACATTCTATGACTTCACACACTTCCATTCTATGACTTCACACACCTCCATTCTGTGACTTCACTCACCTCCATTGTGAGTTCACACACCTCCATTCTGTGACTTCACACACCTTGATTCTCTGACTTCACACACCTCCATTCTACAATTTCACACACCTCCATTCTGTGATTTCACACATCTCATTCTATGATTTCACACACCTCCATTCTGTGACTTCACACACCTCCATTCTGAGTTCACACACGTCCATTCTGTGACTTCACACACCTCCAATATATGACTTCACACACCTCCATTTTGTGACTTTGCACACCTCCACTCTATGACTTCACACACCTCCATTCTATCACTTCACACACCTACACTGTGACTTCACACACACCTCCATTCTGTGACTTCACACACCTCCAATATAGGACTTCACACACCTCCATTTTGTGACTTCACACACCTCCATTCTATGACTTCACACACCTCCATTCTATGACTTCACACACCTGCATTGTGACTTCACACACCTCCATTCTCTGACATCACTCTCCTCCATTCTGAATTCACACACCTCCATTCTGACTTCACACACCTCAATTCTGTGACTTCACACACCTCCATTCTATGAATTCACATACCTCATTTCTGAGTTGACACACCTCCATTCTGTGACTTCACATAACTCCAATCTGACTTCACACACCTCCATTCTATGACTTCACACACCTCCATTCTGTGACTTCAAAAACCACCATTCTATGACTTCACACATCTCCATTGTGACTTCACATACCTCCATTCTATGAGTTCACACAGCTCCATTCTGACTTCACACACCTCCATTCTATGACTGCGTACACCTCTACTCTGACTTCACACTCCTCCATTCTGTGACTTCACATACCTCCATTCTTTGACTTCACCCCCGTCCATTCTGTGACTTCACATACCTCCATTCTTTGACTTCACACCCCTCCATTCTGTGCCTTCACACACCTGCACTCTGTGACTTTACACACCTCCAGTCTGAGTCTTCACACACCTCCCTTCTGTGACTTCACACACCTCCATTCTATGACTTCACACACCACCATTCTAAGACTTCACACACCTCCATTCTATGACTTCACACACTTCCATTGTTTGACATCATACACCTCCATTTTTTGACTTCACACACCTCCGTTCCATGAATTCACACACCTCCATTCTATGAGTTCACACACCTCCATTCTATGAGTTCACACACCTTCATTCTTACTTCAGCAACATCCATTCTATGACTTCAGACACCTCCATTCTATGACTTCACACACCTTCATTATTACTTCAGCAACATCCATTCTAAGACTTCACACACCTGCATTCTATGACTTCACAAACCTCCATTCTGTGACTTCACACACCTCCATTTTGGATTCACACACCTCCATTCTATGCCTTTTCACACCTCCATTCTGTGACTTCACACACCTCCATTCTATGACATCACACACCTCCATTCTGTGACTTTGCACACCTCCATTCTATGACTTCACACACCTCCATTCTCTGTCTTCACACACCTCCATTCTGACTTCACACACCTCCATTCTGACTTCACACACCTCAATTCTGTGACTTCACACACCTCCATTCTATGATTTCACACACCTCCATTCTATGACTTCACAGTCCTCCATTCTATGACTTCACACACCTCCTTTCTGAGTTCACACACATCCATTCTGTGACTTCACACACCTCCATTGTGACTTCATACACCTCCATTCTATGAGTTCACACACCTCCTTTCTGACTTCACACACTTCCATTCTATGACTTCACACAGCTCCATTCTGACTTCACACACCTCCATTCTATGCCTTCGCACACCTCTATTCTGACTTCACACAACTGCATTCTGTGACTTCACACACCTCCGTTCTATGACTTCACACACCTCCATTCTGTGACTTCACACCCCTCCACTCTGTGACTTCACACACCTCCATTCTGTGATTTCACACACAATCCATTCTATGACTTCACAAACCTCCATTCTTTGATTTCACACACCTCCATTCTATGACTTCACACACCTGCATTGTGACTTCATACAACTCCATTCTGTGAATTCACACACCTCCTTTCTGTGACTTCACACACCTCCATACTCTGACTTCCACACACCTTCAATCTATGACTTCACAACCTCCATTCTATGACTTCACACACTTCCAATCTATGACTTCACAAACCTCCATTCTATGACTTCACAAACCTGCAATCTGACTTCACACACCTCCATTATCTGACTTCACACACCTCCATATTATGACTTCACACACCTCCATTCTTTAACTTCACACGCTTCCAATGTTTGCCTTCACAAATCTCCATTCCATTACTTCATACACCTCCATTCTATGACTTCACACACATCCATTCTTTGACCTCACACACCTCCATTTTGACTTCACACACCTCCATTCTGTGACTTCACACACCTGCATTTGTGACTTCACACACCACAATTTTGACTTCACACACGTCCATTCTTTGACTTCACACACCTGCATTTTGACTTCACAGACTTCCATTCTGTGACTTCACACACCTCCATTCTGTGACTTCACACACTTACATTGTTTGACTTCACACACCTCCATTTTGACTTCACACACCTCCATTCTATGACTTCACACACCTTCATTCTTACTTCAGAAACATCCATTCTATGACATCACAAACCTCCCTTCTGTGAATTCACACACCTCCATTCTGGGTTCACACACCTCCATTCTGTGACTTCACACACCTCCATTCTATGACTTCACACACCTCCATCTGTGACTTCACACACCTCCATTCTATGACTTCACACTCCTCCATTCTATGAGTTCACACACCTCCATTCTGTGACTTCACAAACCTCCATTATATGACTTCACACACCTCCATTCTGACTTCACACACTTCCATTTTGACTTCAAAGACCTCATTTCTGTGACTTCACACACCTCCATTCTATGATTTCACACACCTCCATTCTATGACTTCACACACCTCCATTCTATGACTTCACACACCTCCTTTCTGAGTTGACACACTTCCATTCTGTGACTTCACACACCTCCAATTTGACCTCACACACCTCCATTCTATGACTTCACACACCTCCATTCTATGACTTCACACACCTCCATTCTTTGACTTCACACACCTCCATTCTATGAATTCACACACCTCCATTCTTTGACTTCACACACCTCCATTCTGTGACTTCACACAACTCCATTCTGAGAATTCACACACCTCCACTCTGTGACTTTACACACCTCCACTCTGTGAGTACACACACCTCCATTTTGTGATTTCACACACCTACGTTCTATGATTTCACACATCTCCATTCTATGAATTCACACACCTCCATTGTGACTTCACACAACTCTATTCTGTGACTTCACACACATGCCTTCTGTGACTTCACACACTTCCAATCTATGACTTCACACCTCCATTCTATGACTTCACATCTCCATTCTATGACTTCACACACCAACATTTATGATGTCACACACATGCAATGTGACTTCACACACCTCCATTCTGACATCACACACCTACATTCTATGACTTCACACACTTCCATTCTATGACTTCACACAACTCCATTCTGTGACTTCACTCACCTCCATTGTGAGTTCACACACCTCCATTCTGTGACTTCACACACCTTGATTCTCTGACGTCACACACCTCCATTCTACGATTTCACACACCTCCATTCTGTGACGTCACAAATCTCCATTCTATGATTTCACATACCTCCATTCTGTGACTTCACACACCTCCATTCTGAGTTCACACACGTCCATTCTGTGACTTCACACACATCCAATATATGACTTCACACACCTCCATTTTGTGACTTTGCACACCTCCATTCTATGACTTCACACACCTCCATTCTATGACTTCACACACCTACATTGTGACTTCACACACACCTCTATTCTGTGACTTCACACACCTCCAATATATGACTTCACACACCTCCATTTTGTGACTTCACACACCTCCATTCTATGACTTCACACACCTCCATTATATGACTTCACACACCTGCATTGTGACTTCACACACCTCCATTCTGTGACTTCACACATCTCCATTCTATGACTTCACACACCTCCATTCTATGACCTCTCACACCTCCATTTTGACTTCACACATCTCCGTTCTGTGACTTCACACACCTCCCTTCTGTGACTTGACACACCTCCATTCTATGACTTCACACACCTCCATTCTTTGACTTCACACACCTTCATTTGACATCACACACCTCCATTCTGTGACTTCACACACCTCCATTTGTGACTTCACACACCACAATTTTGACTTCACACACCTCCATTTTTGACTTCACATACCTCCATTCTTTGACTTCACACACCTCCATTTTGACTTCACACACTTCCATTCTGTGAATTCACACACCTCCATTCTGTGACTTCACACACCTCCATTGTTTGACTACACACAACTCCATTCTTTGCCTTCACACACCTCCATTCCATGACATCACACACCTCCATTCTATGAGCTCACATACCTCCATTCTATGAGTTCACACACCTCAATTTTGACTTCACACACCTCCATTCAATGACTTCACACACCTTCATTCTTACTTCAGAAACATCCATTCTATGACTTCACACCCCTCCATTTTGACTTCACACACATCCATTCAATGAGTTCACACACCTCCATTCTGACTTCACACACCTCCATTCTATGACTTCGCACACCTCTATTCTGACTTCACACACCTCCATCCTGTGACTTCACACACCTCCATTCTCTTACTTCACACACCTCCATTCTGTGACTTCACACACCTCCATTCTGTGACTTTACACACCTCCATTCTGTGTCTTCACACACCTCCATCCTGTGATTTCACACACCTCCATTCTATGACTTCACACACCTCCATTCTAGGACTTCACAAACCTCCATTCTATGACTTCACACACCTCCATTCTATGACTTCACACACTTCTATTCTGTGACTAGACACACCTCCATTCTATGACTTCACACACCTCCATTCTATGACTTCACACATCTGCATTCTGACTTCACACACCTCCATTCTATGACTTCACACCTCCATTCTCTGACTTCACACATCTCCATTCTGACTTCACACACCTCCAATCTATGACTTCACACATCTCCCATCTATGACTTCACACACCTCCAATCTGTAACTTCACACACTTCCAATGTTTGACCTCACCAACCTCCATTCCATGACTTCATACACATCCATTCTATGACTTCACACAACTCCTTTCTTTGACTTCACATAATTCCATTTTGATTTCACACACCTCCAATCTGTGACTTCACACACCTCCATTTGTGACTTCACACATCACAATTTTGACTTCACACACCTCCATTCTGTGACTTCACACACCTCCATTCTGAGTTAACACAACTCCCTTCTGACTTCACACACCTCCATTCTATGACTTCACACACTTCCATTCTATGACTTCACACACCTCCATTCTGTGACTTCACACACCTCCACTCTGAGTTCACACAACTCCATTCTGTGTCTTTACATACCTCCATTCTGTGACTTCACACACCTCGTTATATGACTTCACACACTTCCATTCTGTGACCTCACACACCTGAAATCTGAGTTCACACCCCTCCATAGTGTGACTTCACACACCTCCATTCTGTGACTTCTCACACCCCCATTCTATCACTTCACAAAACTCCATTCTATGACTTCACACACCTCCATTCTATGACCTCTCACACCTCCATTGTGACTTCACACATCTCCGTTCTGTGACTTCACACACCTCCCTTCTGTGACTTGACACACCTCCATTCTATGACTTCACACACATCCATTCTTTGACTTCACACACCTCCATTTTGACATCACACACCTCCATTCTGTGACTTCAGACACCTCCATTCTGTGACTTCACACACCTCCATTGTTTGACTACACACAACTCCATTCTTTGACTACACACACCTCCATTCCATGACATCACACACCTCCATTCTATGAGCTCACATACCACCATCCTATGAGTTCACACACCTCAATTTTGACTTCACACACCTCCATTCAATGACTTCACACACCTTCATTCTTACTTCAGAAACATGCATTCTATGACTTCACACCCCTCCATTTTGACTTCACACACATCCATTCAATGAGTTCACACACCTCCATTCTGACTTCACAAACCTCCATTCTATGACTTCGCACACCTCTATTCTGACTTCACACAGCTCCATCCTGTGACTCCACACACCTCCATTCTCTGACTTCACACACCTCCATTCTGTGACTTCACACACCTCCACTCTGTGACTTTACACACCTCCATGCTGTGTCTTCACACATCTCCATCCTGTGATTTCACACACCTCCATTCTATGACTTCACACAACTCCATTCTATGACTTCACACACCTCCATTCTATGACTTCACACACCTCCAATCTATGACTTCACACACTTCTATTCTGTGACTAGACACACCTCCATTCTATGACTTCACACACCTCCATTCTATGACTTCACACATCTGCATTCTGACTTCACACACCTCCATTCTATGACTTCACACCTCCATTCTCTGACTTCACACATCTCCATTCTGACTTCACACACCTCCAATCTATGACTTCACACATCTCCCATCTATGATTTCACACACCTCCAATCTGTAACTTCACACACTTGCAATGTTTGACCTCACCAACCTCCATTCCATGACTTCATACACATCCATTCTATGACTTCACACAACTCCTTTCTTTGACTTCACAAAATTCCATTTTGATTTCACACACCTCCACTCTGTGACTTCACACACCTCCATTTGTGACTTCACACATCACAATTTTGACTTCACACACCTCCATTCTGTGACTTCACACACCTCCATTCTGAGTTAACACACCTCCATTTGTGACTTCACACACCTCCATTCTGACTTCACACACCTCCATTCTATGACTTCACACACATCCATTCAATGAGTTCACACACCTCCATTCTGACTTCACACACCTCCATTCTATGACTTCGCACACCTCTATTCTGACTTCACACAGCTCCATCCTGTGACTCCACACACCTCCATTCTCTGACTTCACACACCTCCATTCTGTGACTTCACACACCTCCACTCTGTGACTTTACACACCTCCATTCTGTGTCTTCACACACCTCCATTCTATGACTTCACACACCCCCTTTCTGAGTTGACACACTTCCATTCTGTGACTTCACACACCTCCAATATGACCTCACACACCTCCATTCTATGACTTCACACACCTCCATTCTATGACTTCACACACCTCCATTCTTTGACTTCACACACCTCCATTCTATGAATTCACACACCTCGATTCTTTGACTTCACACACCTCCATTCTGTGACTTCCCACACCTCCATTCTGAGAATTCACACACCTCCACTCTGTGACTTTACACACCTCCACTCTGTGACTACACACACCTCCATTTTGTGATTTCACACACCTACATTCTATGACTTCACACATCTCCATTCTATGAATTCTCACACCTCCATTGTGACTTCACACAACTCTATTCTGTGACTTCACACACATGACTTCTGTGACTTCACACACCTCCAATCTATGACTTCACACCTCCATTCTATGACTTCACATCTCCATTCTATGACTTCACACACCAACATTTATGACGTCACACACATCCATTCTGTGACTTCACACACCTCCATTCTGACATCACACACCTACATTCTATGACTTCACACACTTCCATTCTATGACTTCACACACCTCCATTCTGTGACTTCACTCACCTCCATTGTGAGTTCACACACCTCCATTCTGTGACTTCACACACCTTGATTCTCTGACTTCACACACCTCCATTCTACGATCTCACACACCTCCATTCTGTGACGTCACACATCTCCATTCTATGATTTCACACACCTGCATTCTGTGACTTCACACACCTCCATTCTGAGTTCACACACCTCCATTCTGTGACTTCACACACCTCCAATATATGACTTCACACACCTCCATTTTGTGACTTTGCACACCTCCATTCTAGGACTTCACACACCTCCATTCTATGACTTCACACACCTACATTGTGACTTCACACACACCTCTATTCTGTGACTTCACACACCTCCAATATATGACTTCACACACCTCCATTTTGTGACTTCACACACCTCCATTCTATGACTTCACACACCTCCATTCTATGACTTCACACACCTGCATTGTGACTTCACACACCTCCATTCTGTGACTTCATACATCTCCATTCTATGACTTCACACACCTCCATTCTATGACCTCTCACACCTCCATTGTGACTTCTCACATCTCCGTCCTGTGACTTCACACACCTCCCTTCTGTGACTTGACACACCTCCATTCTATGACTTCACACACCTCCATTCTTTGATTTCACACACCTCCATTTGACATCACACACCTCCATTCTGTGACTTCACACACCTCCATTTGTGACTTCACACACAACAATTTTGACTTCACACACCTCCATTTTTGACTTCACATACCTCCATTCTTTGACTTCACACACCTCCATTTTGACTTCACACACTTCCATTCTGTGAATTCACACACCTCCATTCTGTGACTTCACACACCTCCATTGTTTGACTACACACAACTCCATTCTTTGACTTCACACACCTCCATTCCATGACATCACACACCTTCATTCTTACTTCAGAAACATCCATTCTATGACTTCACACACCTCCATTCTATGACTTCACACACTTCTATTCTGTGACTAGACACACCTCCATTCTATGACTTCACACACCTCCATTCTATGACTTCACACATCTGCATTCTGACTTAACACACCTCCATTCTATGACTTCACACGTCCATTCTCTGACTTCACACATCTCCATTCTAACTTCACACACCTCCAATCTATGACTTCACACATCTCCCATCTATGACTTCACACACCTCCATTCTGTAACTTCACACACTTCCAATGTTTGACTTCACAAACCTCCATTCCATGACTTCATACACATCCATTCTATGACTTCACACAACTCCTTTCTTTGACTTCACAAAATTCCATTTTGATTTCACACACCTCCACTCTGTGACTTGACACACCTCCATTTGTGACTTCACACGTCACAATTTTGACTTCACACACCTCCATTCTGTGACTTCACACACCTCCATTCTGAGTT
Source organism: Megascapheus bottae (assembly GCA_024803745.1). Lineage (NCBI taxonomy): Eukaryota > Metazoa > Chordata > Mammalia > Rodentia > Geomyidae > Megascapheus > Megascapheus bottae. The sequence continues at coordinate 227,714 of JANJXV010000272.1, forward strand.
AACACACCTCCATTTGTGACTTCACACACCTCCATTCTGACTACACACCCTTCCATTCTATGACTTCACACACCTACATTGTGACTTCACACACACCTCCATTCTGTGACTTCACACACCTCCAATATATGACTTCACACACCTGCATTTTGTGACTTCACACATCTCCATTCTATGACTTCACACACCTCCATTCTATGACCTCTCTCACCTCCATTGTGACTTCACACATCTCTGTTCTGTGACTTCACACACCTCCCTTCTGTGACTTGACAAACCTCCATTCTATGACTTCACACACCTCCATTCTTTGACTTCACACACGTCCATTTTGACATCACACACCTCCATTCTCTGACTTCACACACCTCCATTTGTGACTTCACACACCACAATTTTGACTTCACACACCTCCATTTTTGACTTCACATACCTCCATTCTTTGACTTCACACACCTCCATTTTGGCTTCACACACTTCCATTCTGTGAATTCACACACCTCCATTCTGTGACTTCACACACCTCCATTGTTTGACTACACACAACTCCATTCTTTGCCTTCACACACCTCCATTCCATGACATCACACACCTCCATTCTATGAGCTCACATACCTCCATTCTATGAGTTCTCACACCTCAATTTTGACTTCACACACCTCCATTCAATGACTTCACACACCTTCATTCTTACTCCAGAAACATCCATTCTATGACTTCACACCCCTCCTTTTGACTTCACACACATCCATTCAATGAGTTCACACACCTCCATTCTGACTTCACACACCTCCATTCTATGACTTCGCACACCTCTATTCTGACTTCACACACCTCCATCCTGTGACTTCACACACCTCCACTCTGTGACTTTACACACCTCCATTCTTTGTCTTCACACACCTCCATCCTGTGATTTCACACACCTCCGTTCTATGACTTCACACACCTCCATTCTAGGACTTCACACACCTCCATTCTATGACTTCACACACCTCCATTCTATGACTTCACACACTTCTATTCTGTGACTAGACACACCTACATTCTCTGACTTCACACACCTCCATTTGTGACTTCACACATCAGCATTCTAACTTCACACACCTCCATTCTATGACTTCACACCTCCATTCTCTGACTTCACACATCTCCATTCTGACTTCACACACCTCCAATCTATGACTTCGCACACCTCTATTCTGACTTCACACAGCTCCATCCTGAGACTCCACACACCTCCATTCTCTGACTTCACACACCTCTATTCTGTGACTTTACACACCTCCACTCTGTGACTTTACACACCTCCATGCTGTGTCTTCACACACCTCCATCCTGTGATTTCACACACCTCCATTCTATGACTTCACACAACTCCATTCTATGACTTCACACAACTCCATTCTATGACTTCACACACCTTCATTCTTACTTCAGAAACATCCATTCTATGACTTCACACACCTCCATTCTATGACTTCACACACTTCTATTCTGTGACTAGACACACCTCCATTCTATGACTTCACACACCTCCATTCTATGACTTCACACATCTGCATTCTGACTTCACACACCTCCATTCTATGACTTCACACGTCCATTCTCTGATTTCACACATCTCCATTCTGACTTCACACACCTCCAATCTATGACTTCACACATCTCCCTTCTATGACTTCACACACCTCCATTCTGTAACTTCACACACTTCCAATGTTTGACTTCACCAACCTATATTCCATGACTTCACACAACTCCTTTCCTTGACTTCACAAAATTCCATTTTGATTTCACACACCTGCATTCTGTGACTTCACACACCTCCATTCTGAGTTAACACACCTCCATTTGTGACTTCACACACCTCCATTCTGACTACACACCCCTCCATTCTATGACTTCACACACCTACATTGTGACTTCACACACACCTCCATTCTGTGACTTCACACACCTCCAATATATGACTTCACACACCTCCATTCTATGACCTCTCACACCTCCATTGTGACTTCAAACTTCTCCGTTCTGTGATTTCACACACCTTCCTTCTGTGAGTTGACACACCTCCATTCTATGACTTCACACACCTCCATTCTTTGACTTCACACATCTCCATTCCATGACATCACACAACTCCATTCTATGAGCTCACATACCTCCATTCTATGAGTTCACACACCTCAATTTTGACTTCACACACATCCATTCAATGACTTCACACACCTTCATTCTTACTTCAGAAACATCCATTCTATGACTTCACACCCCTCCATTTTGACTTCACACACATCCATTCAATGAGTTCACACGCCTCCATTCTGACTTCACACACCTCCATTCTATGACTTCGCACACCGCTATTCTGACTTCACACACCTCCATCCTGTGACCTCACACACCTCCATTCTCTTACTTCACACACCTCCACTCTGTGACTTGACACACCTCCATTTGTGACTTCACACATCACAATTTTGACTTCACACACCTCCATTCTGTGACTTCACACTCCTGCATTCTGAGTTAACACACCTCCATTTGTGACTTCACACACCTCCGTTCTGACTACACACCTCTCCATGCTGTGATTTCACACACCTCCATTCTATGACTTCACACACCTCCATTCTAGGACTTCACACAACTCCTTTCTTTGACTTCACAAAATTCCATTTTGATTTCACACACCTCCACTCTGTGACTTCACACACCTCCATTTGTGACTTCACACATCACAATTTTGACTTCACACACCTCCATTCTGTGACTTCACACACCTCCATTCTGACTTCACACACCTCCATTTGTGACTTCACACACCTCCATTCTGACTTCACACACCTCCATTCTGACTTCACACACCTCCATTCTGACTTCACACACCTGAATTCTGTGACTTCACACACCTCCATTCTATGATTTCACAGACCTCCATTCTATGACTTCACCGACCTCCATTCTATGACTTCACACACCTCCTTTCTGAGTTCACACACATCCATTCTGTGACTTCACACACCTTCATTGTGACTTCATACACCTCCACTGAATGAGTTCACACACCTCCATTCTGACTTCACACACTTCCATTCTATGACTTCACACAGCTCCATTCTGACTTCACACACCTCCATTCTATGACTTCGCACACCTCTATTCTGACTTCACACAACTGCATTCTGTGACTCCACACACCTCCATTCTATGACTTCACACACCTCCATTCTGTGACTTCACACACCTCCACTCTGTGACTTTACACACCTCCATTCTGTGACTTCACACACCTCCATTCTGTGATTTCACACACAATCCTTTCTATGACTTCACAAACCTCCATTCTTTGATTTCACACTCCTCCATTCTATGACTTCACACACCTGCATTGTGACTTCATACAACTCCATTCTGTGAATTCACACACCTCCTTTCTGTGACTTCACACACCTCCATACTATGACTTCCACACACCTTCAATCTATGACTTCACAACCTCCATTCTATGACTTCACACACTTCCAATCTATGACTTCACAAACCTCCATTCTATGACTTCACAAACCTGCAATCTGACTTCACACACCTCCATTATCTGACTTCACACACCTCCATTCTCTGACTTCCCACACCTCCATTCTTTAACTTCACACGCTTCCAATGTTTGACTTCACAAACCACCATTCCATGACTTCATACACCTCCATTCTATGACTTCACACACATCCATTCTTTGACCTCACACACCTCCATTTTGACTTCACACACCTCCATTCTGTGACTTCACACACCTGCATTTGTGACTTCACACACCACAATTTTGACTTCACACACGTCCATTCTTTTACTTCACACCTCCATTTTGACTTCACACACCTCCATTCTGTGACTTCACACACCTTCATTCTTATGTCAGAAACATCCATTCTATGACTTGACAAACCTCCCTTCTGTGAATTCACACACCTCCATTCTGGGTTCACACACCTCCATTCTGTGACTTCACACACCTCCATTCTATGACTTCACACACCTCCATCTGTGACTTCACACACCTCCATTCTATGACTTCACACTCCTCCATTCTATGAGTTCACACACCTGCATTCTGTGACTTCACACACCTACATTCTATGACTTCACACACCTCCATTCTGACTTCACACACTTCCATTTTGACTTCAAAGACCTCATTTCTGTGACTTCACACACCTCCATTCTATTACTTCACACACCTCCATTCTATGACTTCACACACTTCCATTCTTTGACTTCACACACCTCCATTCTATGATTTCACACACCTGCATTCTTTGACTTCACACACCTCCATTCTGTGACTTCCCACACCTCCATTCTGAGAATTCACAGACCTCCACTCTGTGACTTTACACACCTCCACTCTGAGACTACACACACCTCCACTTTGTGATTTCACACACCTCCATTCTATGACTTCACACACCTCCATTCTATGACTTCACACATCTCCATTCTATGAATTCACACACCTCCATTGTTAATTCACACAACTCTATTCTGTGACTTCACACATATGCCTTCTGTGACTTCACACACCTCCATTCTATGACTTCACAACTCCATTCTATGACTTCACATCTCCATTCTATGACTTCACACACCAACATTTATGACGTCACACACCTCCATTCTGTGACTTCACACACCTCCATTCTGACATCACACACCTACATTCTATGACTTCACACACTTCCATTCTATGACTTCACACACCTCCATTCTGTGACTTCACTCACCTCCATTGTGAGTTCACACACCTCCATTCTGTGACTTCACACACCTTGATTCTCTGACTTCACACACCTCCATTCTACGATTTCAAACACCTCCATTCTGTGACGTCACACATCTCCATTCTATGATTTCACACACCTCCATTCTGTGACTTCACACACCTCCATTCTGAGTTCACACACCTACATTCTGTGACTTCACAGACCGCCAATATATGACTTCACACACCTCCATTTTGTGACTTTGCACACCTCCATTCTATGACTTCACACACCTCCATTCTATGACTTCACACACCTACATTGTGACTTCACACACACCTCTATTCTGTGACTTCACACACCTCCAATATATGACTTCACACACCTCCATTTTGTGACTTCACACACCTCCATTCTATGACTTCACACACCTGCATTGTGACTTCACACACCTCCATTCTGTGACTTCACACATCTCCATTCTATGATTTCACACACCTCCATTCTGTGACTTCACACACCTCCATTCTATGACTTCACACACCTCCATTCTAAGTCTTCACACACCTCCATTCTATGACTTCACACACTTCCATTGTTTGACATCATACACCTCCATTTTTTGACTTCACACAACTCAGTTCCATGAATTCACACACCTCCATTCTATGAGTTCACACACCTCCATTCTATGAGTTCACCCACCTTCATTCTTACTTCAGCAACATCCATTCTATGACATCAGACACCTCCATTCTATGACTTCACACACCTCCATTCTATGACTTCACAAACCTCCATTCTGTGACTTCACACACCTACATTCTGGGTTCACACACCTCCATTCTGTGACTTCACACACCTCGATTCTGACTTCACACACCTCCATTCTATGACTTCACACATTCCATTCTATGACTTCACACACCTCCATTCTGTGACTTCACACACCTCCACTCTGAGTTCACACACCTCCATTCTGTGTCTTCACACACCTCCATTCTGTGACTTCACACACCTACTTCTATGACTTCACACACCTCCATTCTGTGACTTCACACACCTCCATTCTATGACATCACACACCTCCATTCTGTGACTTCACACTAATCCATTCTATGACATCACAAACCTCCATTCTGTGACTTCACACACCTCAATTCTATGACTTCACACACCTCCAATCTATGACTTCAGAACCCAACATTGATACTTCACACACCTCCATTCTATGAGGTCACACACCTGCATTCTGACTTCACACACCTCCATTATCTGACTTTACACACCTCCATTCTGACTTCACACACCTCCATTCTGACTTCACACACCTCAATTCTGTGGCTTCACACACCTCCATTCTATGATTTCACACACCTCCATTCTATGACTTCACAGACCTCCATTCTATGACTTTACACACCTCCTTTCTGAGTTCACACACATCCATTCTGTGACTTCACACACCTCCATTGTGACTTCATATACCTCCATTCTATGAGTTCACACACCTCTATTCTGACTTCACACACTTCAATTCTATGACTTCACACAGCTCCATTCTCACTTCACACTCCTCCATTCTATGACTTCGCACACCTCTGTTCTGACTTCACACACCTGCATTCTGTGACTTCACACACCTCCATTCCATGACTTCACAAACCTCCATTCTGTGACTTCACACACCTCCAATCTGTGACTTTACACACCTCCATTCTGTAACTTCACACACCTCCATTCTGTGATTTCACACACAATCCATTCTATGACTTCACAAACCTCCCTTCTGTGAATTCACACATCTCCATTCTGGGTTCACAGACCTCCATTCTGTGACTTCACACACCTCCATTCTGTGACTTCACACACCTCCATTCTATGACTTCACACACTTCCATCTGTGACTTCACACACCTCCATTCTATGACTTCACACTCCTCCATTCTATGAGTTCACACACCTCCTTTCTGTGACTTCACACACCTCCATTCTATGACTTCACACACCTCCATTCTATGACTTCACACACCTCCATTCTGACTTCACATACTTCCATTTTGACTTCAAACACCTCATTTCTGTGACTTCACACACCTCCATTCTATGATTTCACACACCTCCATTCTATGACTTCACACACCTCCATTCTATGACTTCACACACCTCCTTTCTGAGTTGACTCACTTCCATTCTGTGAGTTCACACACCTCCAATCTGACCTCACGCACCTCCATTCTATGACTTCACACACCTCCATTCTCTGACTTCAAAAACCAACATTCTATGACTTCAAACACCTCCATTCTATGACTTCACACACCTCCATTCTGAGACTTCACACACCTCCATTCTGTAACTTTACACACCTCCACTCTGTGACTACATACACTTCCATTTTGTGATTTCACACACCTCCATTCCTTGACTTCACACACCTCCATTCTATGAATTCACACACCTCCATTATGACTTCACACAACTCTATTCTGTGACTTCACACACCTGCCTTCTGTGACTTCACACACCTCCATTCTATGACTTCACACCTCCATTCTATGGCTTCACACCTCCATTCTATGACTTCACACACCAACATTTATGACATCACACACCTCCATTCTGTGACTTCACAAACCTCCATTCTGACATCACACACCTACATTCTATGACTTCACACACTTCCATTCTATGACTTCACACACCTCCATTCTGTGACTTCACTCACCTCCATTGTGAGTTCACACACATCCATTCTGTGACTTCACACACCTCCATTCATTGACTTCACACATCTTGATTCTCTGACTTCACATACCTCCATTCTACGATTTCACACACCTCAATTCTGTGACTTCACACATCTCCATTCTATGATTTCACACACCTCCATTCTGTGACTTCACAATCCTCCATTATATGACTTCACACACCTCCATTTTGTGACTTCACACACCTCCATTCTATGACTTCACACACCTCCATTCTATCACTTCACACGCCTACATTTTGACTTCACACAGCTATGTTCTATCAGTTCACACACCTGCATTGTGACTTCACAAACCTACATTCTCTGACTTCACACACTTCCATTCTGAATTCACACACCTCCATTCTTGTTGGGGACCGACTGTGGGGTCAATGACCTTGGACCTGACCTTGGACCTACACAACTGTATACACAAGGAAGTAACTCTGATCAGGATGACTTTAAGCAAAGTCAATCAGTTCTTATCATGATGACTTTAAGCAATGTTAATCCTTTCTCATTTATCCTATATGTGATTTGTTTACTATTTTGTATGAATGTAGCCTCTGGCAACTCCAAGTTTTAAGAAGAGTATTTAAGGTCGGAACTTAAAATAAACGAGAGAGTCTTAGGCGGCAGTCTGGAGCTCACAGCCTTCTTGGACTGCTGACTTGGGCTGTACTCCTCCCGAACTCCATCTGTTTGTCTCTCTTCTATTTTTTCCTAGTCCTTGCCCCTATTTCAGGAATCCCAATCCGCGAACCCTGGTTTGCTGCCGGCTGGCCCCGGCAACTGGCGCCCGAACAGGGACCCTGAAAATCTGGGACGAAGGCGAAGGACCCCCCCTGTGGTGAGTAACACATCGTAGGACTATTAGGAGAGTGTATAGTCAGGAGAAAAAATTATGGGTCAAGTTAATAGCTATATGTCATATTTACCGATCTTAACAGGCCTACTTGAAGCCCACGGAATGTGGTTGGAAAAAGGGGTGCTTCAGAGCTTCCTACAGTTTCTCGAGGAGGCATGCCCGGGGTCTATAGAGGAGGAATTCCAAAAAGCCTGGCAGGGGATAGGAAAAAGAATTAAAGATTATTATAATGTATATGGCCCCGAAAAGACCCCAGTAGAGGCTATTGATGTATATAATTTAGTAAGTGAAGGCATAGATCCTGAACATGAGAATGCTGAATTTGAATTAAGGGAACTTTATGAATTAAAGGACCCTTCTGAAAAACCTGAGACTGAGCCATATGCCGCAGCCCAAGAGAGTCTAAGTGAGATCTTGAAAAGGGAACAACAACCAGTAGATATTGAGTATCAGAATTCAAATTTTAATATGAGGGAGGAAAGTTATGATGAGCCGATGGAGGACCGGATAGCTACAATAGAAAAGAGGTTAGAAGAAATGCTACATCTACTATCTAAAATGGGGATAGAGCAGAGAGCCCCCCCAGAATTAGGAAGGAGATATGACCCTCAGGCCACTATGGTTTCTGATTCTAAATCCTACCTCTCACACCCACCGCCTCCGGCTGCAGCCTTACGGCCTCAATCCCTTTTCCAACCTTTCAAGCCTAAAAGCCCTAGCAACAAAACCCTTTTAAGAGGCACTACAACCAGGCACAGTGCATCACAATTAAACCTGGCTCAGGCTGCTAGAGAGAGGGAAGACATTTCAGAGCCTCGATGCTTCCCTAGTTTAGCTGATCAGGATGAACAAGTATACCATCAACCTTTTACTGTTAAACTATTGCAGGATTTAAAGAGTGCCTGCTCCCAATATGGGCCAACTGCCCCTTTTACTCAAGTAATATTAGAGGCCGCGTGTGCTGGTATTGTATGCCCAAATGACTGGAAGCGGCTTGCCAGAGCATGCCTTAGTGCAGGAGAGTACTTATTATGGGAGACAGAGTTCACTGCACAGTGTCGGGCTAAAATTGAAACAAATAGGTCTAAGAACCTGCCTTACACTTTTGATCAGTTGTTAGGAGAGGGAATCTATAAAAACACCGAAGATCAATTGGGTTATGCAAAGGAAGCCTATTTACAAATAAATGCTGCGGCGAGAGAGGCTTGGAAAAGGTTACGTAATTCCAATCGTACAAAAAATTTAGTAGAAGTTAAACAGGGACCAAATGAACCTTATCTAGAATTTTTGTCTCGATTAATGGAGACTGCAGACCACCTAGTACAAGATGAGAACGCAAGGAATATTATAGTTAGACACATAGCCTATGAAAATGCCAACGCCGCCTGTCAGGCGGCTATCAGACCCCATAGGAATAAGGGAGGAATCACGGACTTTATTTCACTATGTGCTGATATTGGACCCTCCCATGTACAAGGCCTTACTTTAGCCGCCGCTCCTCAAGGAAAGACTGCTACTGAATTTCTAAAATATAGAGGCCAGAGGCCAGAGGCCCGGGCTGCTAGACCCCCAGGGCGTTGCTTCTCTTGTGGACAAATAGGACATTGGATGACGCAATGCCCACACCAGGCCAGGTTAAAGAGAGAAAAATTACCTGGCACATGTCCACGCTGTGGTAAAGGGAAGCACTGGGCTAAAGATTGCACGTCAAGAACAGATCGCAATGGCCGCCCGCTTTCGGGAAACTGGAGAAGGGGCCAGCCTCTGGCCCCGCAAAACCATGGGGCAGTCCCTCCCTCTTCTCGGCCACAAGTAAATCTTCTAACAACCCCCCAAAATCAGTCTCCAGCCTCTTCCGTGCCACCCCAGGCAGCGCAGGATTGGACCTCTGTTCCTCCACCTGCTCAGTATTGACCCCAGAGATGGGGACACAAGCTCTCCCCACGGGGGTCTTCGGCCCCCTTCCCCCGGGAGTGGCTGGATTGCTGTTAGGGCGAAGTAGCTCAGCCCTTAAAGGGATACAGATTACACCTGGCAAAATTGACCAGGATTTCACTGGAGAAATCAAAGTTATGGCCTCTGCCCCGAAACACGTAATATCAATCCCAGCCGGTCAAAAATTAGCACAACTAATACTTGTGCCTTTATCTCATGGGGAGACTGCTAATTCTTCTGCCCCATGTGGACAGAGAGGATTTGGATCCTCTGATATCTATTGGGTACAAAGCATAAAACAAGAGAGGCCTGAGATGACTATATTTATACAAGAAAAACCCTTTAAAGGAATATTAGACACAGGAGCGGATGTGTCTGTAATATCTAAAAAGCATTGGCCAGCCCAATGGCCCCTGACAACCTCTATGACTTCCCTACAGGGGATTGGGCAAGCAACTGACCCACAGCAGAGCAGTGCGATCCTTGTTTGGAGAGATGAGGAAGGGCACTCCGGTCATTTTCAGCCATTTGTCTTGGATCATCTGCCAATTAATTTATGGGGTCGTGATATCATGGAAAAAATGGGAGTATATATGTTTAGTCCTAGTGCTGCAGTCACTAAGCAGTTACTTGATCAAGGCATCCTCCCCTTTAGGGGACTAGGCCGAGCAGCACAGGGGGGGCTAGAGCCACTCCAACCCCAGTCTCACCCTACGAGACAAGGATTAGGGTATTCTTTAACGGGGGCTGTTGTTTGTCCTGCCCCTCATGCTGATCCCATAAATTGGCTCTCGGAAGAACCGGTATGGGTCGAACAGTGGCCTCTTTCTCTAGAAAAGATCATTGCAGTTCAGCAGCTGGTACAGGAACAGATAGACTTGGGACATGTGGCCCCTTCTAACTCTCCATGGAATTCTCCAATTTTTGTTATAAAGAAAAAGTCAGGTAAATGGAGGCTGTTACAGGATCTGAGAAAGATAAATGCAACTATGGAACTGATGGGAGCCTTACAGCCCGGCTTGCCTTCCCCCATGGCAATCCCAAAGGATACTTATAAGATTATTATAGATTTGAAGGATTGTTTCTATACTATACCCCTGGCGCCTCAAGACTGTAAGCGCTTTGCCTTCAGCGTCCCCTCTGTTAATTTTAAAGAACCCATGAAGCGATATCATTGGCTTGTGCTCCCACAGGGCATGGCAAATAGCCCAACTTTATGTCAAAGTTTTGTAGCTAGAGCCATTTCTTCCACCCGTGAAAAATTCTCTTCTGTTTATATTGTTCATTATATGGACGACATCTTGTTGGCTTGTTCTGACCCTACCGTCGTACGACAAGCCTTTGGACAACTAAAGCAAGATCTGAGCCGCTTTGGCCTTATAATAGCAGCTGAAAAGGTTCAGGAACATCCCCCTTTTACGTATTTAGGCCATATATTAGGCCCACACTATTTTAAAAGCCAAAAAATACAATTAAAAACTTCACACTTAAGAACTCTTCATGATTTTCAGCAATTTTTAGGAGATATAAATTGGCTTCGGCCTTATTTAAAGCTGTCCACTGGAGAGTTAAAACCCCTCTTTGATCTCTTAAAAGGAGATACCAACCCTACATCCTTGCGCAATTTAAATCCCGACGCCGAGAGGGCCATCCAAATCGTAGAAAAGGCAATTTCCCAGCAACAAGTGAACTATTGTGACTACTCTAAACCATGGGGAGTTTACATTTTAGCTACTTGTCACTCCCCAACTGCTGTATTGTGGCAGGATGGCCCACTTTTATGGCTTTATCTACCATCAAAACCCGGCAAAGTGCTGACCCCCTACTACGAATTGGTAGCTAATCTGATACATATGTGCCGAGTGGATTCCCGTAAATATTTAGGTCAGGAACCTCATTTTATCTGTGTCCCATATAATTCACAACAACAAGATTGGCTATTCGCCCATTGCGATTCTTGGGCCATTGCTTGGGCCAATTATACGGGAAAAATTTTGCATCACTACCCATCTAACAAACTCCTCCAATTTGCTGCGTGTCATACGTTCCTATTTCCTTCCATAGTACGGGCCTCGCCTTTATCTTCTGCCGCTTTAGTATTTACAGACGGATCCTCTAATGGAACGGCTGCTTTGACCATTAATGGGAAAACTCAATCTTGGGTTACGGGTTTTTCCTCCGCCCAAGAGGTAGAGTTAGAGGCTGTTTTACAAGCACTCGTCCTGTTACAAGACGAGCCCTTTAACTTATACTCAGACAGCCAATATGTAATTCGTGCTCTTCAAGTCATAGAAACTGTTCCCTTTATTGGAACTACTAACTCCAATATCCAGACCCAATTTCGCCAAGTACAAACTTTGCTTTGTTCTCGCAACCACCCCTGTTTTTTTGGCTTCATTCGAGCTCACACTAATCTTCCTGGCCCTTTAAGTGAGGGTAACGCAGTTACTGATTCTTCCACCAGAGTTTATTTAACTCAAGTTGAACTTGCTAAGCAGTCACATGCCATCCATCATCAAAACAGCCGAGCCTTGCGCCGACAGTTTAAATTATCTAGAGAAGCGGCACGTCAAATAGTTAAAACTTGCTCCAACTGTGTGCCCTTCTCACCAGCTCCTCATTTAGGTATAAATCCACGAGGACTGCTTTCTAATCACATTTGGCAGATGGATGTCACACATGTTCCATCATTTGGCCGATTAAAATATGTTCATGTTACTGTAGATACTTATTCTAATTTTATCCTAGCCACCCCCCTTGCTGGGGAAGCTACTAAACATTGTATTTCTCACTGCATTCGATGTTTTGCTGTGATGGGGATTCCCTCGCAAATAAAAACAGATAATGGCCCTGGCTATGCAGGCCAAGCATTTCAGTCCTTCTGCCATTCTTATAATATCACTCATATTACAGGCATTCCTTACAATCCTCAAGGTCAAGGCATTGTGGAGAGAGCTAATGGATTATTAAAACATCAAATTGCTAAAATACAGAAAGGAGAGTCGTATCCCGCTACCCCTGTGAATATACTTAATCATGCTTTATTTGTTTTAAATTTTTTGAATCTGGATTCAAATAATTTATCTGCTGCTCAGCGATTCTGGGAAAAAAGAGAGCAGCGTGCTTTTGCCTTAGTAAAATGGAAGGATCCCCTAACTGGTGCTTGGCACGGACCAGATCCTGTTCTAACCTGGGGTAGAGGGCATGTATGTGTTTTCTCACAGGAAGAAAATGATGCCCGCTGGCTGCCCGAACGCTATGTTCGGATTGTGGAGAGTGACAGTGGTCATCCAAGCAGCGACCCACTGGACCTTCACCCCCAACCCTCCAGTAATGCATCCAGTAATGCAGAAAAGACCTGAATTCATGTTTTTGTGTTAAGTGTAAAAGTCTCTGTTTCTTTGTTTTGTTCATGTTACATATTTTTTATTGTCCAGTTTTGTCTTTGAAATTGGTACCAGTTTTAAATATGGATCCTTATGTTTTTTCTAAAGTTTTGTTTTGAACCTGGTTCTCACCTGCAAGAGTAAAATTATGTTACATATTTTTTCTTGTCCAGTTTTGTCTTTGAAATTGGTACCAGTTTTAAATATGGATCCTTATGTTTTTTCTAAAGTTTTGTTTTGAACCTGGTTCTCACCTGCAAGAGTAAAATTGGCAAAGCTCTCTTGACACAAACTTCCGGAAAATGAATGGCCAATATTAATTTTGTGCACTTTAAAATCTTTGAGTATGAATGTGTGTGAATGAGTGAGTGAACATGTTCAAGGTTTAATCAAGAAAATCATTTATGTTTGAATTATTGCATTGTTTTAAAGAGGGGGGAGAATGGAATGTTAGATCAAAAAAAATGTACTTGATGATTGTATGACAGCTCTTAAGTCCCATTAAGAAGGTCGAATCAGTAGACTGGAGAGAGAACTCCGAGATCATAAAGGGAGGCACTTGGAGCAGAGAAAAGAGCCTCAAGAACCTACTAGTAAGGTCCCAGAACAGCAGAGACTGATCACGTTGAAAACGACTGCAGCTTCTGAAGAATGAGGAATTGCGTTGAAAACGACTGCAGCTTCTGAAGAATGAGGAATTGCCAGCACTTCAGATCCACCAACAGCCAATATCAAGCCAACTGCTGTTGTTTCTACTCCAAGTAAAGTGACAACTGAAGCTATGGTTGGGAACAAATCAACAACTATGGCCAGTAGCCGTCCAATGGTCACATCTGCAACAGTCACCAATCGAACAACTCCGCAGATCTAAGCCCCAGATGGATGAATTCCCCCCCGAGAGGAATCGCAGTCAAGGATGGGATAAGAGGGGACGCTCTCTGACCAACCTAAGACAGGGCCTTCAGCTTGATCTGAAGAAGTTCCCCATGACGGGTAAGGCAGAGTCAGCGATCCACCCAACCCAAGACAAGCAAGACCGCATCTTTTAAAAGACAGACGGGGGAGATGTTGGGGACCGACTGTGGGGTCAATGACCTTGGACCTGACCTTGGACCTACACAACTGTATACACAAGGAAGTAACTCTGATCAGGATGACTTTAAGCAAAGTCAATCAGTTCTTATCATGATGACTTTAAGCAATGTTAATCCTTTCTCATTTATCCTATATGTGATTTGTTTACTATTTTGTATGAATGTAGCCTCTGGCAACTCCAAGTTTTAAGAAGAGTATTTAAGGTCGGAACTTAAAATAAACGAGAGAGTCTTAGGCGGCAGTCTGGAGCTCACAGCCTTCTTGGACTGCTGACTTGGGCTGTACTCCTCCCGAACTCCATCTGTTTGTCTCTCTTCTATTTTTTCCTAGTCCTTGCCCCTATTTCAGGAATCCCAATCCGCGAACCCTGGTTTGCTGCCGGCTGGCCCCGGCACATTCTGACTTCACACACCTCAATTCTGTGAGTTCACACACCTCCATTCTATGACTTCACATACCTCATTTCAGAGTTGACACACCTCCATTCTGTGACTTCACATACCTCCAATCTGACTTCACACACCACCATTCTATGACTTCACACACCTCCATTCTGTGACTTCAAAAACCACCATTCTATGACTTCGCACATCTCCATTGTGACTTCACACACCTCCATTCTATGAGTACACACAGCTCCATTCTGACTTCACACCTCCATTCTATGACTTCGCAAACCTCTATTCTGACTTCACACCCCTCCATTCTGTGACTTCACATGCCTCCATTCTTTGACTTCACACCCCTCCAATCTGTGCCTTCACACACCTTAAATCTGAGTTCACACACCTCCATACTCTGCCTTCACACACCTCCATTCTGTGACTTCACACACCTCCGTTCTATGACTTTAAACACCTCCATTCTATGACTTCACACACCTCCATTTTATGCCTTCACACGCCTCCATTCTGTGACTTCACACACCTCCATTCTATGACTTCACGCACCTCCATTTTATGACTCTAGAAACCTACATTGTTTCTTCACACTCCTCCATTCTGTGACTTCACACACCACCATTTTTTGCCTTCACACAACTCCATTTTGACTACACACACCTCCATTCTATGTCTTCATACACCTTCATTCTTACTGCAGAAATCTCCATTCTATGACTTCACAAACCTCCCTTCTGTGAATTCACACACCTCCATTCTGAGTTCACACACCTCCATTCTGTGACTTCACACACCTCCATTCTCTTACTTCACACACCGCCATTCTATGACTTCACACACCTCCATTCTATGACTTCACACACCTCCATTCTGCCTTCACAGACTTCCATTTGACTTCAAACACCTCATTTCTGTGACTTCACACACCTCCATTCTATGATTTCACACACCTGCATTCTATGACTTCAAACACCTCCATTCTATGACTTCACACACCTGCATTCTGTGAATTCACACACCTCGATGCTCTGACTTCACACACCTCTCTTCTGTGACTTCACACACCTCCATTCTTTGACTTCACACACCTCCGTTCCATGAATTCACACACCTCCATTCTAAAAGTTCACACACCTCCATTCTATGAGTTCACACACCTCCATTCTTACTTCAGCAACATCCGTTCTATGACTTCAGACACCTCCATTCTATGACTTCACACACCTTCATTATTACTTCAGCCACATCCATTCTGTGACTTCACACACCTCCATTCTGTGACGTCACACACCTCCATTCTAAGACTTCACACACCTCCATTCTATGACTTCACACACTTCCATTCTATGTCTTCACACACCGCCATTTTGTGACTTCACACACCTTCATTCTATGACTTCCCACAACTCCATTCTATGACTTCACACACGTGCATTCTGACTTCGCACACCTCCATTCCATGACTTCATACACATCCATTCTATAACTTCACACACCAACATTCTTTGACTTCACACACCTACATTCTGTGACTTCACATATCTCCATTTTGACTTCACACACATCCATTCTATGACTTCACACACCTCCTTTCTTTGACTTCACACACCTCCATTTTGACTTCACACACCACAATTCTGTGACTTCACACACCTCCATTCTGAATTCACACACCTCCATTCTGACTTCATACACCTCAATTCTGTGACTTCACACACCTCCATTCTATGATTTCCCACACGTCCATTCTTTGACTTCACACACCTCCATTCTATGACTTCACATACCTCCTTTCTGAGTTGACACACTTCCATTCTGTGACTTCACATACCTCCAATTTGACTTCCTACACCTACATTCTATGACTTCACACACTTCCATTCTGTGACTTCAAAAACCACCATTCTATGACTTCACACATCTCCATTGTGACTTCACACGCCTCCATTCTATGAGTTCACACAGCTCCTTTCTGACTTCACACACCTCCATTCTATGACTTCGCACACCTCTATTCTGACTTCACACCCCTCCATTCTGTGACTTCACATACCTCCATTCTTTGACTTCACACCCCTCAATTCTCTGCCTTCACACACCTCCACTCTGTGACTTTACACACCTCCATTCTGTAACTTCACACACCTCCCTTCTGTGACTTCACACACCTCCATTCTATGACTTCACACACCTCCATTCTAAGACGTCACACACCTCCATTCTATCACTTCACACACTTCCATTGTTTGACATCATACACCTCCATTCTTTGACTTCACACACCTCCGTTCCATGAATTCACACACCTCCATTCTATGAGTTCACACACGTCCATTCCATGAGTTCACACACCTCCATTCTTACTTCAGCAACATCCATTCTATGACTTCAGACACCTCCATTCTATGACTTCACACACCTTCATTCTTACTTCAGCAACATCCATTCTGTGACTACACACACCTCCCTTCTGTGACTTCACACACCTCCATTCTATGACTTCACACACCTCCATTCTATGACCTCACATCTCCATTCTATGGCTTCACACCTCCATTCTATGACTTCACACACCAACATTTATGACGTCACACACCTCCATTCTGTGACTTCACACACCTCCATTCTGAATTCACACAGCTCCTTTCTATGACTTCACACACCTCCTTATGTCACTTCACACACCTCTATTCTATGACTTCACACACCTCCATTGTGATTTCACATACCTCCCTTCTATGTGTTCACACACCTCCATTCTGACTTCACACACCTCCATTTTGACTTCACACACCACAATTCTGTGACTTCACACACCTCCATTTGTGACTTCACACATCAAAATTTTGACTTCACACACCTCCATTCTGCGACTTCACACACCTCAATTTTGACTTCACACACTTCCATTCTGTGACTTCACACATCTCCATTCTGTGACTTCATACACCTCCATTGTTTGATTTCACACACCTCCATTCTTGGATTTCACACATCTCCATTCCATGACTTCACACACCTCCATTCTGTGAGGTCACACACCTCTATTCTATGAGTTCACACACCTCCATTTTGACTTCACACACCTATATTCTGTGACTTCACACACCTCCATTCTGTGACTTCACCCACCTCAATTTTGACTTCACACACTTTCATTCTGTGACTTCACACATCTCCATTCTGTGACTTCATACACCTCCAATGTTTGATTTCACACACCTCCATTCTTGGATTTCACACACCTCCATTCCATGACTTCACACACCTCCATTCTATGACTTCACACACCTCCATTCTGAATTCACACACCTCCATTCTGACTTCATACACCTCAATTCTATGACTTCACACAACTCCATTCTATGATTTCCCACACCTCCATTCTTTGACTTCACACACCTCCATTCTATGACTTCACATACCTCCTTTCTGAGTTGACACACCTCCATTCTGTGACTTCACATACCTCCAATCTGACTTCACACACCTCCATTCTGTGACTTCAAAAACCACCATTCTATGACTTCACACATCTCCATTGTGACTTCACACACCTCCATTCTATGACTTCACACACTTCCATTCTATGACTTCACACACCTCCGTTTTGTGACTTCACACACCTTCATTCTATGACTTCCCACAACTCCATTCTATGACTTCACACACGTGCATTCTGACTTCGCACACCTCCATTCCATGACTTCATACACATCCATTCTATGACTTCACACACCAACATTCTTTGACTTCACACACCTACATTCTGTGACTTCACATATCTCCATTTTGACTTCACACACATCCATTCTATGACTTCACACACCTCCTTTCTTTGACTTCACACACCTCCATTTTGACTTCACACACCACAATTCTGTGACTTCACACACCTCCATTTGTGACTTCACACATCAAAATTTTGACTTCACACACCTCCATTCTGTGACTTCACACACCTCAATTTTGACTTCACACACTTCCATTCTGTGACTTCACACATCTCCATTCTGTGACTTCATACACCTCCATTGTTTGATTTCACACACCTCAATTCTTGGATTTCACACATCTCCATTCCATGACTTCACACACCTCCATTCTATGAGGTCACACACCTCTATTCTATGAGTTCACACCCCTCCATTTTGACTTCACACACCTATATTCTGTGACTTCACACACCTATATTCTGTGACTTGACACACCTCAATTTTGACTTCACACACTTCCATTCTGTGACTTCACACATCTCCATTCTGTGACTTCATACACCTCCAATATTTCATTTCACACACCTCCATTCTTGGATTTCACACATCTCCATTCCATGACTTCACACACCTCCATTCTATGACTTCACACACCTCCATTCTGAATTCACACACCTCCATTCTGACTTCATACACCTCAATTTTGTGACTTCACACACCTCCATTCTATGATTTCCCACACCTCCATTCTTTGACTTCACACACCTCCATTCTATGACTTCACATACCTCCTTTCTGAGTTGACACACTTCCATTCTGTGACTTCACATACCTCCAATTTGACTTCCTACACCTCCATTGTATGACTTCACACACTTCCATTCTGTGACTTCAAAAACCACCATTCTATGACTTCACACATCTCCATTGTGACTTCACATACCGCCATTCTATGAGTTCACACAGCTCCTTTCTGACTTCACACACCTCCATTCTATGACTTCGCACACCTCTATTCTGACTTCACACCCATCCATTCTGTGACTTCACATACCTCCATTCTTTGACTTCACACCCCTCAATTCTCTGCCTTCACACACCTCCACTCTGTGACTTTACACACCTCCATTCTGTAACTTCACACACCTCCCTTCTGTGACTTCACACACCTCCATTCTATGACTTCACACACCTGACTTCTGTGACTTCACACACCTCCATTCTATGACTTCACACACCTCCATTCTATGACTTCACACCAACATACTATGACTTCACACACCAAAATTTATGACGTCACACACCTCCATTCTGTGACTTAACACACCTCCATTCTGACATCACACACCTCCATTCTATGGCTTCACACACTTCCATTCTATGACTTAACACACCTCCATTCTGTGACTTCACTCACCTCCATTGTGAGTTCACCCACCTCCGTTCTGTGACTTCACACACCTCCATTCTGTGAATTCACACACCTCGATGCTCTGACTTCACACACCTCTCTTCTGTGACTTCACACACCTCCATTCTTTGACTTCACACACCTCCGTTCCATGAATTCACACACCTCCATTCTATGAGTTCACACACCTCCATTCTATGAGTTCACACACCTCCATTCTTACTTCAGCAACATCCATTCTATGACTTCAGACACCTCCATTCTATGACTTCACACACCTTCATTATTACTTCAGCCACATCCATTCTGTGACTTCACACACCTCCCTTCTGTGACTTCACACACCTCCATTCTATGACTTCACACACTTCCATTCTATGACTTCACACACCTCCATTTTGTGACTTCACACGCCTCCATTCTATGACTTCCCACAACAACATTCTATGACTTCACACACGTGCATTCTGACTTCACACACCTCCATTCCATGACTTCATACACCTCCATTCTATGACTTCACACACCAACATTCTTTGACTTCACACACCTCCATTCTGTGACTTCACATATCTCCATTCTGACTTCACACACATCCATTCTATGACTTCACATGTCTCCATTCTATGACTTCAGAAAGCTCCATTCCATGACTTCATACACCTCCATTCTATGACTTCACACACCTCCTTTCTTTGACTTCACACACCTCCATTTTGACTTCACACACCACAATTCTGTGACTTCACACACCTCATTTTGTGACTTCACACATCAAAATTTTGACTTCACACACCTTCATTCTGTGACTTCACACACCTCAATTTTGACTTCACACACTTCCATTCTGTGACTTCACACATCTCCATTCTGTGACTTCATATACCTCCATTGTTTGATTTCACACACCTCCATTCTTGGATTTCACACATCTCCATTCCATGACTTCACACACCTCCATTCTATGAGGTCACACCCCTCTATTCTATGAGTTCACACACCTCCATTTTGACTTCACACACCTATATTCTGTGACTTCACACACCTCCATTCTTTGACTTCACACACCTCAATTTTGACTTCACACACTTCCATTCTGTGACTTCACACATCTCCATTCTGTGACTTCATACACCTCCAATGTTTGATTTCACACACCTCCATTCTTGCATTTCACACACCTCCATTCCATGACTTCACACACCTCCATTGTCTGACTTCACACACCTCCATTCTGAATTCACACAGCTCCATTCTGACTTCACACACCTCCATTCTGTGATTTCACACACCTCCATTCTATGACTTCACACACATCCATTCTTTGACTTCACACACCTCCATTCTATGAATTCACACACCTCCATTGTGACCTCACACAACTCTATTCTGTGACTTCACACACCTGACTTCTGTGACTTCACACACCTCCATTCTATGACTTCACACACCTCCATTCTATGACTTCACACCAACATACTATGACTTCACACACCAAAATTTATGACGTCACACACCTCCATTCTGTGACTTAACACACCTCCATTCTGACATCACACACCTCCATTCTATGACTTCACACACTTCCATTCTATGACTTCACACACCTCCATTCTGTGACTTCACTCACCTCCATTGTGAGTTCACCCACCTCCGTTCTGTGACTTCACACACCTCCATTCTGTGAATTCACACACCTCGATGCTCTGACTTCACACACCTCTCTTCTGTGACTTCACACACCTCCATTCTTTGACTTCACACACCTCCGTTCCATGAATTCACACACCTCCATTCTATGAGTTCACACACCTCCATTCTATGAGTTCACACACCTCCATTCTTACTTCAGCAACATCCATTCTATGACTTCAGACACCTCCATTCTATGACTTCACACACCTTCATTATTACTTCAGCCACATCCATTCTGTGACTTCACACACCTCCCTTCTGTGACTTCACACACCTCCATTCTATGACTTCACACACTTCCATTCTATGACTTCACACACCTCCATTTTGTGACTTCACACGCCTCCATTCTATGACTTCCCACAACAACATTCTATGACTTCACACACGTGCATTCTGACTTCACACACCTCCATTCCATGACTTCATACACCTCCATTCTATGACTTCACACACCAACATTCTTTGACTTCACACACCTCCATTCTGTGACTTCACATATCTCCATTCTGACTTCACACACATCCATTCTATGACTTCACATGTTTCCATTCTATGACTTCAGAAAGCTCAATTCCATGACTTCATACACCTCCATTCTATGACTTCACACGTCCTTTCTTTGACTTCACACACCTCCATTTTGACTTCACACACCACAATTCTGTGACTTCACACACCTCCATTTGTGACTTCACACATCAAAATTTTGACTTCACACACCTCCATTCTGTGACTTCACACACCTCAATTTTGACTTCACACACTTCCATTCTGTGACTTCACACATCTCCATTCTGTGACTTCATATACCTCCATTGTTTGATTTCACACACCTCCATTCTTGGATTTCACACATCTCCATTCCATGACTTCACACACCTCCATTCTATGAGGTCACACCCCTCTATTCTATGAGTTCACACACCTCCATTTTGACTTCACACACCTATATTCTGTGACTTCACACACCTCCATTCTTTGACTTCACACACCTCAATTTTGACTTCACACACTTCCATTCTGTGACTTCACACATCTCCATTCTGTGACTTCATACACCTCCAATGTTTGATTTCACACACCTCCATTCTTGCATTTCACACACCTCCATTCCATGACTTCACACACCTCCATTGTCTGACTTCACACACCTCCATTCTGAATTCACACAGCTCCATTCTGACTTCACACACCTCCATTCGGTGATTTCACACACCTCCATTCTATGACTTCACACACATCCATTCTTTGACTTCACACACCTCCATTCTATGAATTCACACACCTCCATTGTGACCTCACACAACTCTATTCTGTGACTTCACACACCTGACTTCTGTGACTTCACACACCTCCATTCTATGACTTCACACACCTCCATTCTATGACTTCACACCAACATACTATGACTTCACACACCAAAATTTATGACGTCACACACCTCCATTCTGTGACTTAACACACCTCCATTCTGACATCACACACCTCCATTCTATGACTTCACACACTTCCATTCTATGACTTAACACACCTCCATTCTGTGACTTCACTCACCTCCATTGTGAGTTCACCCACCTCCGTTCTGTGACTTCACACACCTCCATTCTGTGACTTCACACACCTCGATGCTCTGACTTCACACACCTCTCTTCTGTGACTTCACACACCTCCGTTCCATGAATTCACACACCTCCATTCTATGAGTTCACACACCTCCATTCTATGAGTTCACACACCTCCATTCTTACTTCAGCAACATCCATTCTATGACTTCAGACACCTCCATTCTATGACTTCACACACCTTCATTATTACTTCAGCCACATCCATTCTGTGACTTCACACACCTCCCTTCTGTGACTTCACACACCTCCATTCTATGACTTCACACACTTCCATTCTATGACTTCACACACCTCCATTTTGTGACTTCACACGCCTCCATTCTATGACTTCCCACAACAACATTCTATGACTTCACACACGTGCATTCTGACTTCACACACCTCCATTCCATGACTTCATACACCTCCATTCTATGACTTCACACACCAACATTCTTTGACTTCACACACCTCCATTCTGTGACTTCACATATCTCCATTCTGACTTCACACAGATCCATTCTATGACTTCACATATCTCCATTCTATGACTTCAGAAAGCTCAATTCCATGACTTCATACACCTCCATTCTATGACTTCACACACCTCCTTTCTTTGACTTCACACACCTCCATTTTGACTTCACACACCACAATTCTGTGACTTCACACACCTCCATTTGTGACTTCACACATCAAAATTTTGACTTCACACACCTCCATTCTGTGACTTCACACACCTCAATTTTGACTTCACACACTTCCATTCTGTGACTTCACACATCTCCATTCTGTGACTTCATATACCTCCATTGTTTGATTTCACACACCTCCATTCTTGGATTTCACACATCTCCATTCCATGACTTCACACACCTCCATTCTATGAGGTCACACCCCTCTATTCTATGAGTTCACACACCTCCATTTTGACTTCACACACCTATATTCTGTGACTTCACACACCTCCATTCTTTGACTTCACACACCTCAATTTTGACTTCACACACTTCCATTCTGTGACTTCACACATCTCCATTCTGTGACTTCATACACCTCCAATGTTTGATTTCACACACCTCCATTCTTGCATTTCACACACCTCCATTCCATGACTTCACACACCTCCATTCTATGACTTCACACACCTCCATTCTGAATTCACACACCTCAATTCTGACTTCATACACCTCAATTCTGTGACTTCACACACCTGCATTCTATGATTTCCCACACCTCCATTCTTTGACTTCATACACCTCCATTCGATGACTTCACATACCTCCTTTCTGAGTTGACACACCTCCATTCTGTGACTTCACATACCAACAATCTGACTTCACACACCTCCATTCTATGACTTCACACACCTCGATTCTGTGACTTCAAAAACCACCATTCTATGACTTCACACATCTCCATTGTGACTTCACAAACCTCCTTTCTTTGACTTCACACACCTCCATTTTGACTTCACACACCACAATTCTGTGACTTCACACACCTCCATTTGTGACTTCACACATCAAAATTTTGACTTCACACACCTCCATTCTGCGACTTCACACACCTCAATTTTGACTTCACACACTTCCATTCTGTGACTTCACACATCTCCATTCTGTGACTTCATACACCTCCATTGTTTGATTTCACACACCTCCATTCTTGGATTTCACACATCTCCATTCCATGACTTCACACACCTCCATTCTGTGAGGTCACACACCTCCATTCTGTGACTTCACCCACCTCAATTTTGACTTCACACACTTTCATTCTGTGACTTCACACATCTCCATTCTGTGACTTCATACACCTCCAATGTTTGATTTCACACACCTCCATTCTTGGATTTCACACACCTCCATTCCATGACTTCACACACCTCCATTCTATGACTTCACATACCTCCATTCTGAATTCACACACCTCCATTCTGACTTCATACACCTCAATTCTATGACTTCACACAACTCCATTCTATGATTTCCCACACCTCCATTCTATGACTTCACATACCTCCTTTCTGAGTTGACACACCTCCATTCTGTGACTTCACATACCTCCAATCTGACTTCACACACCTCCATTCTGTGACTTCAAAAACCACCATTCTATGACTTCACACATCTCCATTGTGACTTCACACACCTCCATTCTATGACTTCACACACTTCCATTCTATGACTTCACACACCTCCATTTTGTGACTTCACACACCTTCATTCTATGACTTCCCACAACTCCATTCTATGACTTCACACACGTGCATTCTGACTTCGCACACCTCCATTCCATGACTTCATACACATCCATTCTATAACTTCACACACCAACATTCTTTGACTTCACACACCTACATTCTGTGACTTCACATATCTCCATTTTGACTTCACACACATCCATTCTATGACTTCACACACCTCCTTTCTTTGACTTCACACACCTCCATTTTGACTTCACACACCACAATTCTGTGACTTCACACACCTCCATTTGTGACTTCACACATCAAAATTTTGACTTCACACACCTCCATTCTGTGACTTCACACACCTCAATTTTGACTTCACACACTTCCATTCTGTGACTTCACACATCTCCATTCTGTGACTTCATACACCTCCATTGTTTGATTTCACACACCTCAATTCTTGGATTTCACACATCTCCATTCCATGACTTCACACACCTCCATTCTATGAGGTCACACACCTCTATTCTATGAGTTCACACCCCTCCATTTTGACTTCACACACCTATATTCTGTGACTTCACACACCTATATTCTGTGACTTCACACACCTCAATTTTGACTTCACACACTTCCATTCTGTGACTTCACACATCTCCATTCTGTGACTTCATACACCTCCGATGTTTCATTTCACACACCTCCATTCTTGGATTTCACACACCTCCATTCCATGACTTCACACACCTCCATTCTATGACTTCACACACCTCCATTCTGAATTCACACACCTCCATTCTGACTTCATACACCTCAATTCTGTGACTTCACACACCTCCATTCTATGATTTCCCACACGTCCATTCTTTGACTTCACACACCTCCATTCTATGACTTCACATACCTCCTTTCTGAGTTGACACACTTCCATTCTGTGACTTCACATACCTCCAATTTGACTTCCTACACCTACATTCTATGACTTCACACACTTCCATTCTGTGACTTCAAAAACCACCATTCTATGACTTCACACATCTCCATTGTGACTTCACACACCTCCATTCTATGAGTTCACACAGCTCCTTTCTGACTTCACACACCTCCATTCTATGACTTCGCACACCTCCATTCTATGACTTCACACACCTCCATTCTAAGACGTCACACACCTCCATTCTATCACTTCACACACTTCCATTGTTTGACATCATACACCTCCATTCTTTGACTTCACACACCTCCGTTCCATGAATTCACACACCTCCATTCTATGAGTTCACACACGTCCATTCCATGAGTTCACACACCTCCATTCTTACTTCAGCAACATCCATTCTATGACTTCAGACACCTCCATTCTATGACTTCACACACCTTCATTCTTACTTCAGCAACATCCATTCTGTGACTACACACACCTCCCTTCTGTGACTTCACACACCTCCATTCTATGACTTCACACACCTCCATTCTATGACCTCACATCTCCATTCTATGGCTTCACACCTCCATTCTATGACTTCACACACCAACATTTATGACGTCACACACCTCCATTCTGTGACTTCACACACCTCCATTCTGAATTCACACAGCTCCTTTCTATGACTTCACACACCTCCTTATGTCACTTCACACACCTCTATTCTATGACTTCACACACCTCCATTGTGATTTCACATACCTCCCTTCTATGTGTTCACACACCTCCATTCTGACTTTACACACCTCCATTCTGTGACTTCACACACCTCCATTCTATGACTTAACACACCTCCATTCTGAATTCACACACCTATATCCTGTGACATCACACACCTCAATTTCTGACTTCACACACTTCCATTCTATGACTTCCACACCTCCATTCTGTAACTTCACATACCACCATTCTATGACTTCACACACCTCCATTGTGACTTCACATACCTCCATTCTATGAGTTCACACACCTCTATTCTGACTTCACACACCTCCATTCTATGACTTCACACACCTCCATTCTGACTTCACACACCTCTATTCTATGACTTAGCACACCTCAATTCTGATTTCACACACCTCCATTCTTTGACTTCACACACCTCCATTTTGACTTCACACACCTCCATTCTGTGACTTTACACACCTCCATTCTATGACATCACACGCCTCCATTCTGTGACTTCACACACCTCCATTCTGTGACTTCACACACCTCCATTCTATGACATCACACGCCTCCATTCTGTGACTTCACACACCTCCATTCTATGACTTCACACACCTCCATTCTATGACTTCAGAAACCTACATTGTTACTTCACACACCTCCATTCTGTGACTTCACACACCTCCATTGTTTGCCTTCACACACCTCCATTTTGACTACACACACCTCCATTCTATGTCTTCACACAACTTCATTCTTACTGCAGAAATCTCCATTCTATGACTTCACAAACCTCCCTTCTGTGAATTCACACACCTCCATTCTGAGTTCACACACCTCCATTCTGTGGCTTCACACACCTCCATTCTGGGACTTCACATACCTCCATACTATGACTTCACACACCTCCATTCTATGACTTCACACACCTCCATTCTGCCTTCACAGACTTCCATTTGACTTCAAACACCTCATTTCTGTGACTTCACACACCTCCATTCTATGATTTCACACACCTCCATTCTATGACTTCAAACACCTCCATTCTATGACTTCACACACTTCAATTCTTTGAATTCTCACACCTCCATTCTGTTACTTCACACCCATACAATCTGACTTCACACACCTCCATTCTATGACTTCACACACCTGCATTCTGTGACTTCAAAAACCAACATTCTATGACTTCAAACACCTCCATTCTATGACTTCACACACCTCCATTCTATGACTTCACACACCTCCATTCTATCACTTCACACACCTACATTGTGCCTTCACACACCTACGTTCTATCAGTTCACACACCTGCATTGTGACTTCACACACCTCCATTCTCTGACTTCACACACCTCCATTCTGAATTCACACACCTCCATTCTGACTTCACACACCTCAATTTTGTGACTTCACACACCTCCATTCTATGACTTCTCATACCTCCTTTCTGAGTTGACACACCTCCATTCTGTGACTTCACATACCTCCAATCTGACTTCACACACCTCCATTCTATGACTTTACACACCTCCATTCTGTGACTTCAAAAACCACCATTCTATGACTTCGCACATCTCCATTGTGACTTCACACACCTCCATTCTCTGAGTTCACACAGCTCCATTCTGACTTCACACATCTCCATTCTATGACTTCGCAAACCTCTATTCTGACTTCACACCCCTCCATTCTGTGACTTCACAAACCTCTATACTTTGACTTCACACCCCTCCACTCTGTGCCTTCACACACCTTAAATCTGAGTTCACACACCTCCATACTGTGACTTCACACACCTCCATTCTTTGACTTCACACACCTCCATTCTATGACTTCACACACCTCCATTCTATGACTTCACACACCTCCATTTTATGCCTTAACACACCTCCATTCTGTGACTTCACACACCTCCATTCTATGACATCACACGCCTCCGTTCTGTGACTTCACACACCTCCATTCTATGACTTCACACACCTCCATTCTATGACTTCAGAAACCTACATTGTTACTTCACACACCTCCATTCTGTGACTTCACACACCTCCATTGTTTGCCTTCACACAACTCCATTTTGACTACACACACCTCCATTCTATGTCTTCACACACCTTCATTCTTACTGCAGAAATCTCCATTCTATGACTTCACAAACCTCCCTTCTGTGAATTCACACACCTCCATTCTGAGTTCACACACCTCCATTCTGTGACTTCACACACCTCCATTCTGTGACTTCACACACCGCCATTCTATGACTTCACACACCTCCATTCTATGACTTCACACACCTCCATTCTGCCTTCACAGACTTCCATTTGACTTCACACACCTCATTTCTGTGAATTCACACACCTCCATTCTATGATTTCACACACCTCCATTCTATGACTTCAAACACCTCCATTCTATGACTTCACACACCTCCTTTCTGAGTTGACACACATCCATTCTGTTACTTCACACCCCTCCAATCTGACTTCACACACCTCCATTCTATGAATTCACACACCTGCATTCTGTGACTTCAAAAACCAACATTCTATGACTTCAAACACCTCCATTCTATGACTTCACACATCTCCATTCTGAGACTTCACAAACCTCCACTCTGTGACTTTACACACCTCCACTCTGTGACTACACACACCTCCATTCTGTGATTTCACACACCTCCATTCTATGACTTCACACACATCCATTCTTTGACTTCACACACCTCCATTCTATGAATTCACACACCTCCATTGTGACCTCACACAACTCTATTCTGTGACTTCACACACCTGACTTCTGTGACTTCACACACCTCCATTCTATGACTTCACACACCTCCATTCTATGACTTCACACCAACATACTATGACTTCACACACCAAAATTTATGACGTCACACACCTCCATTCTGTGACTTAACACACCTCCATTCTGACATCACACACCTCCATTCTATGACTTCACACACTTCCATTCTATGACTTCACACACCTCCATTCTGTGACTTCACTCACCTCCATTGTGAGTTCACCCACCTCCGTTCTGTGACTTCACACACCTCCATTTTGTGAATTCACACACCTCGATGCTCTGACTTCACACACCTCTCTTCTGTGACTTCACACACCTCCATTCTTTGACTTCACACACCTCCGTTCCATGAATTCACACACCTCCATTCTATGAGTTCACACACCTCCATTCTATGAGTTCACACACCTCCATTCTCACTTCAGCAACATCCATTCTATGACTTCAGACACCTCCATTCTATGACTTCACACACCTTCATTATTACTTCAGCCACATCCATTCTGTGACTTCACACACCTCCCTTCTGTGACTTCACACACCTCCATTCTATGACTTCACACACTTCCATTCTATGACTTCACACACCTCCATTTTGTGACTTCACACGCCTCCATTCTATGACTTCCCACAACAACATTCTATGACTTCACACACGTGCATTCTGACTTCACACACCTCCATTCCATGACTTCATACACCTCCATTCTATGACTTCACACACCAACATTCTTTGACTTCACACACCTCCATTCTGTGACTTCACATATCTCCATTCTGACTTCACACACATCCATTCTATGACTTCACATGTTTCCATTCTATGACTTCAGAAAGCTCAATTCCATGACTTCATACACCTCCATTCTATGACTTCACACGTCCTTTCTTTGACTTCACACACCTCCATTTTGACTTCACACACCACAATTCTGTGACTTCACACACCTCCATTTGTGACTTCACACATCAAAATTTTGACTTCACACACCTCCATTCTGTGACTTCACACACCTCAATTTTGACTTCACACACTTCCATTCTGTGACTTCACACATCTCCATTCTGTGACTTCATATACCTCCATTGTTTGATTTCACACACCTCCATTCTTGGATTTCACACATCTCCATTCCATGACTTCACACACCTCCATTCTATGAGGTCACACCCCTCTATTCTATGAGTTCACACACCTCCATTTTGACTTCACACACCTATATTCTGTGACTTCACACACCTCCATTCTTTGACTTCACACACCTCAATTTTGACTTCACACACTTCCATTCTGTGACTTCACACATCTCCATTCTGTGACTTCATACACCTCCAATGTTTGATTTCACACACCTCCATTCTTGCATTTCACACACCTCCATTCCATGACTTCACACACCTCCATTGTCTGACTTCACACACCTCCATTCTGAATTCACACAGCTCCATTCTGATTTCACACACCTCCATTCTGTGATTTCACACACCTCCATTCTATGACTTCACACACATCCATTCTTTGACTTCACACACCTCCATTCTATGAATTCACACACCTCCATTGTGACCTCACACAACTCTATTCTGTGACTTCACACACCTGACTTCTGTGACTTCACACACCTCCATTCTATGACTTCACACACCTCCATTCTATGACTTCACACCAACATACTATGACTTCACACACCAAAATTTATGACGTCACACACCTCCATTCTGTGACTTAACACACCTCCATTCTGACATCACACACCTCCATTCTATGACTTCACACACTTCCATTCTATGACTTAACACACCTCCATTCTGTGACTTCACTCACCTCCATTGTGAGTTCACCCACCTCCGTTCTGTGACTTCACACACCTCCATTCTGTGACTTCACACACCTCGATGCTCTGACTTCACACACCTCTCTTCTGTGACTTCACACACCTCCGTTCCATGAATTCACACACCTCCATTCTATGAGTTCACACACCTCCATTCTATGAGTTCACACACCTCCATTCTTACTTCAGCAACATCCATTCTATGACTTCAGACACCTCCATTCTATGACTTCACACACCTTCATTATTACTTCAGCCACATCCATTCTGTGACTTCACACACCTCCCTTCTGTGACTTCACACACCTCCATTCTATGACTTCACACACTTCCATTCTATGACTTCACACACCTCCATTTTGTGACTTCACACGCCTCCATTCTATGACTTCCCACAACAACATTCTATGACTTCACACACGTGCATTCTGACTTCACACACCTCCATTCCATGACTTCATACACCTCCATTCTATGACTTCACACACCAACATTCTTTGACTTCACACACCTCCATTCTGTGACTTCACATATCTCCATTCTGACTTCACACAGATCCATTCTATGACTTCACATATCTCCATTCTATGACTTCAGAAAGCTCAATTCCATGACTTCATACACCTCCATTCTATGACTTCACACACCTCCTTTCTTTGACTTCACACACCTCCATTTTGACTTCACACACCACAATTCTGTGACTTCACACACCTCCATTTGTGACTTCACACATCAAAATTTTGACTTCACACACCTCCATTCTGTGACTTCACACACCTCAATTTTGACTTCACACACTTCCATTCTGTGACTTCACACATCTCCATTCTGTGACTTCATACACCTCCATTGTTTGATTTCACACACCTCAATTCTTGGATTTCACACATCTCCATTCCATGACTTCACACACCTCCATTCTATGAGGTCACACACCTCTATTCTATGAGTTCACACCCCTCCATTTTGACTTCACACACCTATATTCTGTGACTTCACACACCTATATTCTGTGACTTCACACACCTCAATTTTGACTTCACACACTTCCATTCTGTGACTTCACACATCTCCATTCTGTGACTTCATACACCTCCGATGTTTCATTTCACACACCTCCATTCTTGGATTTCACACACCTCCATTCCATGACTTCACACACCTCCATTCTATGACTTCACACACCTCCATTCTGAATTCACACACCTCCATTCTGACTTCATACACCTCAATTCTGTGACTTCACACACCTCCATTCTATGATTTCCCACACGTCCATTCTTTGACTTCACACACC
Source organism: Megascapheus bottae (assembly GCA_024803745.1). Taxonomy (NCBI): domain Eukaryota; kingdom Metazoa; phylum Chordata; class Mammalia; order Rodentia; family Geomyidae; genus Megascapheus; species Megascapheus bottae. Next base: position 261,143 of record JANJXV010000272.1, read on the forward strand.
TCCATTCTATGACTTCACATACCTCCTTTCTGAGTTGACACACTTCCATTCTGTGACTTCACATACCTCCAATTTGACTTCCTACACCTACATTCTATGAATTCACACACTTCCATTCTGTGACTTCAAAAACCACCATTCTATGACTTCACACATCTCCATTGTGACTTCACACACCTCCATTCTATGAGTTCACACAGCTCCTTTCTGACTTCACACACCTCCATTCTATGACTTCGCACACCTCTATTCTGACTTCACACCCCTCCATTCTGTGACTTCACATACCTCCATTCTTTGACTTCACACCCCTCAATTCTCTGCCTTCACACACCTCCACTCTGTGACTTTACACACCTCCATTCTGTAACTGCACACACCTCCCTTCTGTGACTTCACACACCTCCATTCTATGACTTCACACACCTCCATTCTAAGACGTCACACACCTCCATTCTATCACTTCATACACTTCCATTGTTTGACATCATACACCTCCATTCTTTGACTTCACACACCTCCGTTCCATGAATTCACACACCTCCATTCTATGAGTTCACACACGTCCATTCCATGAGTTCACACACCTCCATTCTTACTTCAGCAACATCCATTCTATGACTTCAGACACCTCCATTCTATGACTTCACACACCTTCATTCTTACTTCAGCAACATCCATTCTGTGACTACACACACCTCCCTTCTGTGACTTCACACACCTCCATTCTATGACTTCACACACCTCCATTCTATGACCTCACATCTCCATTCTATGGCTTCACACCTCCATTCTATGACTTCACACACCAACATTTATGACGTCACACACCTCCATTCTGTGACTTCACACACCTCCATTCTGAATTCACACAGCTCCTTTCTATGACTTCACACACCTCCTTATGTCACTTCACACACCTCTATTCTATGACTTCACACACCTCCATTGTGATTTCACATACCTCCCTTCTATGTGTTCACACACCTCCATTCTGACTTTACACACCTCCATTCTGTGACTTCACACACCTCCATTCTATGACTTAACACACCTCCATTCTGAATTCACACACCTATATCCTGTGACATCACACACCTCAATTTCTGACTTCACACACTTCCATTCTATGACTTCCACACCTCCATTCTGTAACTTCACATACCACCATTCTATGACTTCACACACCTCCATTGTGACTTCACATACCTCCATTCTATGAGTTCACACACCTCTATTCTGACTTCACACACCTCCATTCTATGACTTCACACACCTCCATTCTGACTTCACACACCTCTATTCTATGACTTAGCACACCTCAATTCTGATTTCACACACCTCCATTCTTTGACTTCACACACCTCCATTTTGACTTCACACACCTCCATTCTGTGACTTTACACACCTCCATTCTATGACATCACACGCCTCCATTCTGTGACTTCACACACCTCCATTCTGTGACTTCACACACCTCCATTCTATGACATCACACGCCTCCATTCTGTGACTTCACACACCTCCATTCTATGACTTCACACACCTCCATTCTATGACTTCAGAAACCTACATTGTTACTTCACACACCTCCATTCTGTGACTTCACACACCTCCATTGTTTGCCTTCACACACCTCCATTTTGACTACACACACCTCCATTCTATGTCTTCACACAACTTCATTCTTACTGCAGAAATCTCCATTCTATGACTTCACAAACCTCCCTTCTGTGAATTCACACACCTCCATTCTGAGTTCACACACCTCCATTCTGTGGCTTCACACACCTCCATTCTGGGACTTCACATACCTCCATTCTATGACTTCACACACCTCCATTCTATGACTTCACACACCTCCATTCTGCCTTCACAGACTTCCATTTGACTTCAAACACCTCATTTCTGTGACTTCACACACCTCCATTCTATGATTTCACACACCTCCATTCTATGACTTCAAACACCTCCATTCTATGACTTCACACACTTCAATTCTTTGAATTCTCACACCTCCATTCTGTTACTTCACACCCATACAATCTGACTTCACACACCTCCATTCTATGACTTCACACACCTGCATTCTGTGACTTCAAAAACCAACATTCTATGACTTCAAACACCTCCATTCTATGACTTCACACACCTCCATTCTATGACTTCACACACCTCCATTCTATCACTTCACACACCTACATTGTGCCTTCACACACCTACGTTCTATCAGTTCACACACCTGCATTGTGACTTCACACACCTCCATTCTCTGACTTCACACACCTCCATTCTGAATTCACACACCTCCATTCTGACTTCACACACCTCAATTTTGTGACTTCACACACCTCCATTCTATGACTTCTCATACCTCCTTTCTGAGTTGACACACCTCCATTCTGTGACTTCACATACCTCCAATCTGACTTCACACACCTCCATTCTATGACTTTACACACCTCCATTCTGTGACTTCAAAAACCACCATTCTATGACTTCGCACATCTCCATTGTGACTTCACACACCTCCATTCTCTGAGTTCACACAGCTCCATTCTGACTTCACACATCTCCATTCTATGACTTCGCAAACCTCTATTCTGACTTCACACCCCTCCATTCTGTGACTTCACAAACCTCTATACTTTGACTTCACACCCCTCCACTCTGTGCCTTCACACACCTTAAATCTGAGTTCACACACCTCCATACTGTGACTTCACACACCTCCATTCTTTGACTTCACACACCTCCATTCTATGACTTCACACACCTCCATTCTATGACTTCACACACCTCCATTTTATGCCTTAACACACCTCCATTCTGTGACTTCACACACCTCCATTCTATGACATCACACGCCTCCGTTCTGTGACTTCACACACCTCCATTCTATGACTTCACACACCTCCATTCTATGACTTCAGAAACCTACATTGTTACTTCACACACCTCCATTCTGTGACTTCACACACCTCCATTGTTTGCCTTCACACAACTCCATTTTGACTACACACACCTCCATTCTATGTCTTCACACACCTTCATTCTTACTGCAGAAATCTCCATTCTATGACTTCACAAACCTCCCTTCTGTGAATTCACACACCTCCATTCAGAGTTCACACACCTCCATTCTGTGACTTCACACACCTCCATTCTGTGACTTCACACACCGCCATTCTATGACTTCACACACCTCCATTCTATGACTTCACACACCTCCATTCTGCCTTCACAGACTTCCATTTGACTTCACACACCTCATTTCTGTGAATTCACACACCTCCATTCTATGATTTCACACACCTCCATTCTATGACTTCAAACACCTCCATTCTATGACTTCACACACCTCCTTTCTGAGTTGACACACATCCATTCTGTTACTTCACACCCCTCCAATCTGACTTCACACACCTCCATTCTATGAATTCACACACCTGCATTCTGTGACTTCAAAAACCAACATTCTATGACTTCAAACACCTCCATTCTATGACTTCACACATCTCCATTCTGAGACTTCACAAACCTCCACTCTGTGACTTTACACACCTCCACTCTGTGACTACACACACCTCCATTCTGTGATTTCACACACCTCCATTCTATGACTTCACACACATCCATTCTTTGACTTCACACACCTCCATTCTATGAATTCACACACCTCCATTGTGACCTCACACAACTCTATACTGTGACTTCACACACCTGACTTCTGTGACTTCACACACCTCCATTCTATGACTTCACACACCTCCATTCTATGACTTCACACCAACATACTATGACTTCACACACCAAAATTTATGACGTCACACACCTCCATTCTGTGACTTAACACACCTCCATTCTGACATCACACACCTCCATTCTATGACTTCACACACTTCCATTCTATGACTTCACACACCTCCATTCTGTGACTTCACTCACCTCCATTGTGAGTTCACCCACCTCCGTTCTGTGACTTCACACACCTCCATTTTGTGAATTCACACACCTCGATGCTCTGACTTCACACACCTCTCTTCTGTGACTTCACACACCTCCATTCTTTGACTTCACACACCTCCGTTCCATGAATTCACACACCTCCATTCTATGAGTTCACACACCTCCATTCTATGAGTTCACACACCTCCATTCTCACTTCAGCAACATCCATTCTATGACTTCAGACACCTCAATTCTATGACTTCACACACCTTCATTATTACTTCAGCCACATCCATTCTGTGACTTCACACACCTCCCTTCTGTGACTTCACACACCTCCATTCTATGACTTCACACACTTCCATTCTATGACTTCACACACCTCCATTTTGTGACTTCACACGCCTCCATTCTATGACTTCCCACAACAACATTCTATGACTTCACACACGTGCATTCTGACTTCACACACCTCCATTCCATGACTTCATACACCTCCATTCTATGACTTCACACACCAACATTCTTTGACTTCACACACCTCCATTCTGTGACTTCACATATCTCCATTCTGACTTCACACACATCCATTCTATGACTTCACATATCTCCATTCTATGACTTCAGAAAGCTCAATTCCATGACTTCATACACCTCCATTCTATGACTTCACACACCTCCTTTCTTTGACTTCACACACCTCCATTTTGACTTCACACACCACAATTCTGTGACTTCACACACCTCCATTTGTGACTTCACACATCAAAATTTTGACTTCACACACCTCCATTCTGTGACTTCACACACCTCAATTTTGACTTCACACACTTCCATTCTGTGACTTCACACATCTCCATTCTGTGACTTCATATACCTCCATTGTTTGATTTCACACACCTCCATTCTTGGATTTCACACATCTCCATTCCATGACTTCACACACCTCCATTCTATGAGGTCACACCCCTCTATTCTATGAGTTCACACACCTCCATTTTGACTTCACACACCTATATTCTGTGACTTCACACACCTCCATTCTTTGACTTCACACACCTCAATTTTGACTTCACACACTTCCATTCTGTGACTTCACACATCTCCATTCTGTGACTTCATACACCTCCAATGTTTGATTTCACACACCTCCATCCTTGCATTTCACACACCTCCATTCCATGACTTCACACACCTCCATTGTCTGACTTCACACACCTCCATTCTGAATTCACACACCTCAATTCTGACTTCATACACCTCAATTCTGTGACTTCACACACCTGCATTCTATGATTTCCCACACCTCCATTCTTTGACTTCATACACCTCCATTCGATGACTTCACATACCTCCTTTCTGAGTTGACACACCTCCATTCTGTGACTTCACATACCTCCAATCTGACTTCACACACCTCCATTCTATGACTTCACACACCTCGATTCTGTGACTTCAAAAACCACCATTCTATGACTTCACACATCTCCATTGTGACTTCACAAACCTCCTTTCTTTGACTTCACACACCTCCATTTTGACTTCACACACCACAATTCTGTGACTTCACACACCTCCATTTGTGACTTCACACATCAAAATTTTGACTTCACACACCTCCATTCTGCGACTTCACACACCTCAATTTTGACTTCACACACTTCCATTCTGTGACTTCACACATCTCCATTCTGTGACTTCATACACCTCCATTGTTTGATTTCACACACCTCCATTCTTGGATTTCACACATCTCCATTCCATGACTTCACACACCTCCATTCTGTGAGGTCACACACCTCTATTCTATGAGTTCACACACCTCCATTTTGACTTCACACACCTATATTCTGTGACTTCACACACCTCCATTCTGTGACTTCACCCACCTCAATTTTGACTTCACACACTTTCATTCTGTGACTTCACACATCTCCATTCTGTGACTTCATACACCTCCAATGTTTGATTTCACACACCTCCATTCTTGGATTTCACACACCTCCATTCCATGACTTCACACACCTCCATTCTATGACTTCACACACCTCCATTCTGAATTCACACACCTCCATTCTGACTTCATACACCTCAATTCTATGACTTCACACAACTCCATTCTATGATTTCCCACACCTCCATTCTTTGACTTCACACACCTCCATTCTATGACTTCACATACCTCCTTTCTGAGTTGACACACCTCCATTCTGTGACTTCACATACCTCCAATCTGACTTCACACACCTCCATTCTGTGACTTCAAAAACCACCATTCTATGACTTCACACATCTCCATTGTGACTTCACACACCTCCATTCTATGACTTCACACACTTCCATTCTATGACTTCACACACCTCCGTTTTGTGACTTCACACACCTTCATTCTATGACTTCCCACAACTCCATTCTATGACTTCACACACGTGCATTCTGACTTCGCACACCTCCATTCCATGACTTCATACACATCCATTCTATGACTTCACACACCAACATTCTTTGACTTCACACACCTACATTCTGTGACTTCACATATCTCCATTTTGACTTCACACACATCCATTCTATGACTTCACACACCTCCTTTCTTTGACTTCACACACCTCCATTTTGACTTCACACACCACAATTCTGTGACTTCACACACCTCCATTTGTGACTTCACACATCAAAATTTTGACTTCACACACCTCCATTCTGTGACTTCACACACCTCAATTTTGACTTCACACACTTCCATTCTGTGACTTCACACATCTCCATTCTGTGACTTCATACACCTCCATTGTTTGATTTCACACACCTCAATTCTTGGATTTCACACATCTCCATTCCATGACTTCACACACCTCCATTCTATGAGGTCACACACCTCTATTCTATGAGTTCACACCCCTCCATTTTGACTTCACACACCTATATTCTGTGACTTCACACACCTATATTCTGTGACTTGACACACCTCAATTTTGACTTCACACACTTCCATTCTGTGACTTCACACATCTCCATTCTGTGACTTCATACACCTCCAATATTTCATTTCACACACCTCCATTCTTGGATTTCACACATCTCCATTCCATGACTTCACACACCTCCATTCTATGACTTCACACACCTCCATTCTGAATTCACACACCTCCATTCTGACTTCATACACCTCAATTTTGTGACTTCACACACCTCCATTCTATGATTTCCCACACCTCCATTCTTTGACTTCACACACCTCCATTCTATGACTTCACATACCTCCTTTCTGAGTTGACACACTTCCATTCTGTGACTTCACATACCTCCAATTTGACTTCCTACACCTCCATTGTATGACTTCACACACTTCCATTCTGTGACTTCAAAAACCACCATTCTATGACTTCACACATCTCCATTGTGACTTCACATACCGCAATTCTATGAGTTCACACAGCTCCTTTCTGACTTCACACACCTCCATTCTATGACTTCGCACACCTCTATTCTGACTTCACACCCCTCCATTCTGTGACTTCACATACCTCCATTCTTTGACTTCACACCCCTCAATTCTCTGCCTTCACACACCTCCACTCTGTGACTTTACACACCTCCATTCTGTAACTTCACACACCTCCCTTCTGTGACTTCACACACCTCCATTCTATGACTTCACACACCTGACTTCTGTGACTTCACACACCTCCATTCTATGACTTCACACACCTCCATTCTATGACTTCACACCAACATACTATGACTTCACACACCAAAATTTATGACGTCACACACCTCCATTCTGTGACTTAACACACCTCCATTCTGACATCACACACCTCCATTCTATGGCTTCACACACTTCCATTCTATGACTTAACACACCTCCATTCTGTGACTTCACTCACCTCCATTGTGAGTTCACCCACCTCCGTTCTGTGACTTCACACACCTCCATTCTGTGAATTCACACACCTCGATGCTCTGACTTCACACACCTCTCTTCTGTGACTTCACACACCTCCATTCTTTGACTTCACACACCTCCGTTCCATGAATTCACACACCTCCATTCTATGAGTTCACACACCTCCATTCTATGAGTTCACACACCTCCATTCTTACTTCAGCAACATCCATTCTATGACTTCAGACACCTCCATTCTATGACTTCACACACCTTCATTATTACTTCAGCCACATCCATTCTGTGACTTCACACACCTCCCTTCTGTGACTTCACACACCTCCATTCTATGACTTCACACACTTCCATTCTATGACTTCACACACCTCCATTTTGTGACTTCACACGCCTCCATTCTATGACTTCCCACAACAACATTCTATGACTTCACACACGTGCATTCTGACTTCACACACCTCCATTCCATGACTTCATACACCTCCATTCTATGACTTCACACACCAACATTCTTTGACTTCACACACCTCCATTCTGTGACTTCACATATCTCCATTCTGACTTCACACACATCCATTCTATGACTTCACATGTCTCCATTCTATGACTTCAGAAAGCTCAATTCCATGACTTCATACACCTCCATTCTATGACTTCACACACCTCCTTTCTTTGACTTCACACACCTCCATTTTGACTTCACACACCACAATTCTGTGACTTCACACACCTCATTTTGTGACTTCACACATCAAAATTTTGACTTCACACACCTTCATTCTGTGACTTCACACACCTCAATTTTGACTTCACACACTTCCATTCTGTGACTTCACACATCTCCATTCTGTGACTTCATATACCTCCATTGTTTGATTTCACACACCTCCATTCTTGGATTTCACACATCTCCATTCCATGACTTCACACACCTCCATTCTATGAGGTCACACCCCTCTATTCTATGAGTTCACACACCTCCATTTTGACTTCACACACCTATATTCTGTGACTTCACACACCTCCATTCTTTGACTTCACACACCTCAATTTTGACTTCACACACTTCCATTCTGTGACTTCACACATCTCCATTCTGTGACTTCATACACCTCCAATGTTTGATTTCACACACCTCCATTCTTGCATTTCACACACCTCCATTCCATGACTTCACACACCTCCATTGTCTGACTTCACACACCTCCATTCTGAATTCACACAGCTCCATTCTGACTTCACACACCTCCATTCTGTGATTTCACACACCTCCATTCTATGACTTCACACACATCCATTCTTTGACTTCACACACCTCCATTCTATGAATTCACAAACCTCCATTGTGACCTCACACAACTCTATTCTGTGACTTCACACACCTGACTTCTGTGACTTCACACACCTCCATTCTATGACTTCACACACCTCCATTCTATGACTTCACACCAACATACTATGACTTCACACACCAAAATTTATGACGTCACACACCTCCATTCTGTGACTTAACACACCTCCATTCTGACATCACACACCTCCATTCTATGACTTCACACACTTCCATTCTATGACTTCACACACCTCCATTCTGTGACTTCACTCACCTCCATTGTGAGTTCACCCACCTCCGTTCTGTGACTTCACACACCTCCATTCTGTGAATTCACACACCTCGATGCTCTGACTTCACACACCTCTCTTCTGTGACTTCACACACCTCCATTCTTTGACTTCACACACCTCCGTTCCATGAATTCACACACCTCCATTCTATGAGTTCACACACCTCCATTCTATGAGTTCACACACCTCCATTCTTACTTCAGCAACATCCATTCTATGACTTCAGACACCTCCATTCTATGACTTCACACACCTTCATTATTACTTCAGCCACATCCATTCTGTGACTTCACACACCTCCCTTCTGTGACTTCACACACCTCCATTCTATGACTTCACACACTTCCATTCTATGACTTCACACACCTCCATTTTGTGACTTCACACGCCTCCATTCTATGACTTCCCACAACAACATTCTATGACTTCACACACGTGCATTCTGACTTCACACACCTCCATTCCATGACTTCATACACCTCCATTCTATGACTTCACACACCAACATTCTTTGACTTCACACACCTCCATTCTGTGACTTCACATATCTCCATTCTGACTTCACACACATCCATTCTATGACTTCACATATCTCCATTCTATGACTTCAGAAAGCTCAATTCCATGACTTCATACACCTCCATTCTATGACTTCACACACCTCCTTTCTTTGACTTCACACACCTCCATTTTGACTTCACACACCACAATTCTGTGACTTCACACACCTCCATTTGTGACTTCACACATCAAAATTTTGACTTCACACACCTCCATTCTGTGACTTCACACACCTCAATTTTGACTTCACACACTTCCATTCTGTGACTTCACACATCTCCATTCTGTGACTTCATATACCTCCATTGTTTGATTTCACACACCTCCATTCTTGGATTTCACACATCTCCATTCCATGACTTCACACACCTCCATTCTATGAGGTCACACCCCTCTATTCTATGAGTTCACACACCTCCATTTTGACTTCACACACCTATATTCTGTGACTTCACACACCTCCATTCTTTGACTTCACACACCTCAATTTTGACTTCACACACTTCCATTCTGTGACTTCACACATCTCCATTCTGTGACTTCATACACCTCCAATGTTTGATTTCACACACCTCCATTCTTGCATTTCACACACCTCCATTCCATGACTTCACACACCTCCATTGTCTGACTTCACACACCTCCATTCTGAATTCACACACCTCAATTCTGACTTCATACACCTCAATTCTGTGACTTCACACACCTGCATTCTATGATTTCCCACACCTCCATTCTTTGACTTCATACACCTCCATTCGATGACTTCACATACCTCCTTTCTGAGTTGACACACCTCCATTCTGTGACTTCACATACCTCCAATCTGACTTCACACACCTCCATTCTATGACTTCACACACCTCGATTCTGTGACTTCAAAAACCACCATTCTATGACTTCACACATCTCCATTGTGACTTCACAAACCTCCTTTCCTTGACTTCACACACCTCCATTTTGACTTCACACACCACAATTCTGTGACTTCACACACCTCCATTTGTGACTTCACACATCAAAATTTTGACTTCACACACCTCCATTCTGCGACTTCACACACCTCAATTTTGACTTCACACACTTCCATTCTGTGACTTCACACATCTCCATTCTGTGACTTCATACACCTCCATTGTTTGATTTCACACACCTCCATTCTTGGATTTCACACATCTCCATTCCATGACTTCACACACCTCCATTCTGTGAGGTCACACACCTCTATTCTATGAGTTCACACACCTCCATTTTGACTTCACACACCTATATTCTGTGACTTCACACACCTCCATTCTGTGACTTCACCCACCTCAATTTTGACTTCACACACTTTCATTCTGTGACTTCACACATCTCCATTCTGTGACTTCATACACCTCCAATGTTTGATTTCACACACCTCCATTCTTGGATTTCACACACCTCCATTCCATGACTTCACACACCTCCATTCTATGACTTCACACACCTCCATTCTGAATTCACACACCTCCATTCTGACTTCATACACCTCAATTCTATGACTTCACACAACTCCATTCTATGATTTCCCACACCTCCATTCTTTGACTTCACACACCTCCATTCTATGACTTCACATACCTCCTTTCTGAGTTGACACACCTCCATTCTGTGACTTCACATACCTCCAATCTGACTTCACACACCTCCATTCTGTGACTTCAAAAACCACCATTCTATGACTTCACACATCTCCATTGTGACTTCACACACCTCCATTCTATGACTTCACACACTTCCATTCTATGACTTCACACACCTCCGTTTTGTGACTTCACACACCTTCATTCTATGACTTCCCACAACTCCATTCTATGACTTCACACACGTGCATTCTGACTTCGCACACCTCCATTCCATGACTTCATACACATCCATTCTATGACTTCACACACCAACATTCTTTGACTTCACACACCTACATTCTGTGACTTCACATATCTCCATTTTGACTTCACACACATCCATTCTATGACTTCACACACCTCCTTTCTTTGACTTCACACACCTCCATTTTGACTTCACACACCACAATTCTGTGACTTCACACACCTCCATTTGTGACTTCACACATCAAAATTTTGACTTCACACACCTCCATTCTGTGACTTCACACACCTCAATTTTGACTTCACACACTTCCATTCTGTGACTTCACACATCTCCATTCTGTGACTTCATACACCTCCATTGTTTGATTTCACACACCTCAATTCTTGGATTTCACACATCTCCATTCCATGACTTCACACACCTCCATTCTATGAGGTCACACACCTCTATTCTATGAGTTCACACCCCTCCATTTTGACTTCACACACCTATATTCTGTGACTTCACACACCTATATTCTGTGACTTGACACACCTCAATTTTGACTTCACACACTTCCATTCTGTGACTTCACACATCTCCATTCTGTGACTTCATACACCTCCAATATTTCATTTCACACACCTCCATTCTTGGATTTCACACATCTCCATTCCATGACTTCACACACCTCCATTCTATGACTTCACACACCTCCATTCTGAATTCACACACCTCCATTCTGACTTCATACACCTCAATTTTGTGACTTCACACACCTCCATTCTATGATTTCCCACACCTCCATTCTTTGACTTCACACACCTCCATTCTATGACTTCACACCAACATACTATGACTTCACACACCAAAATTTATGACGTCACACACCTCCATTCTGTGACTTAACACACCTCCATTCTGACATCACACACCTCCATTCTATGACTTCACACACTTCCATTCTATGACTTCACACACCTCCATTCTGTGACTTCACTCACCTCCATTGTGAGTTCACCCACCTCCGTTCTGTGACTTCACACACCTCCATTCTGTGAATTCACACACCTCGATGCTCTGACTTCACACACCTCTCTTCTGTGACTTCACACACCTCCATTCTTTGACTTCACACACCTCCGTTCCATGAATTCACACACCTCCATTCTATGAGTTCACACACCTCCATTCTATGAGTTCACACACCTCCATTCTTACTTCAGCAACATCCATTCTATGACTTCAGACACCTCCATTCTATGACTTCACACACCTTCATTATTACTTCAGCCACATCCATTCTGTGACTTCACACACCTCCCTTCTGTGACTTCACACACCTCCATTCTATGACTTCACACACTTCCATTCTATGACTTCACACACCTCCATTTTGTGACTTCACACGCCTCCATTCTATGACTTCCCACAACAACATTCTATGACTTCACACACGTGCATTCTGACTTCACACACCTCCATTCCATGACTTCATACACCTCCATTCTATGACTTCACACACCAACATTCTTTGACTTCACACACCTCCATTCTGTGACTTCACATATCTCCATTCTGACTTCACACACATCCATTCTATGACTTCACATATCTCCATTCTATGACTTCAGAAAGCTCAATTCCATGACTTCATACACCTCCATTCTATGACTTCACACACCTCCTTTCTTTGACTTCACACACCTCCATTTTGACTTCACACACCACAATTCTGTGACTTCACACACCTCCATTTGTGACTTCACACATCAAAATTTTGACTTCACACACCTCCATTCTGTGACTTCACACACCTCAATTTTGACTTCACACACTTCCATTCTGTGACTTCACACATCTCCATTCTGTGACTTCATATACCTCCATTGTTTGATTTCACACACCTCCATTCTTGGATTTCACACATCTCCATTCCATGACTTCACACACCTCCATTCTATGAGGTCACACCCCTCTATTCTATGAGTTCACACACCTCCATTTTGACTTCACACACCTATATTCTGTGACTTCACACACCTCCATTCTTTGACTTCACACACCTCAATTTTGACTTCACACACTTCCATTCTGTGACTTCACACATCTCCATTCTGTGACTTCATACACCTCCAATGTTTGATTTCACACACCTCCATTCTTGCATTTCACACACCTCCATTCCATGACTTCACACACCTCCATTGTCTGACTTCACACACCTCCATTCTGAATTCACACACCTCAATTCTGACTTCATACACCTCAATTCTGTGACTTCACACACCTGCATTCTATGATTTCCCACACCTCCATTCTTTGACTTCATACACCTCCATTCGATGACTTCACATACCTCCTTTCTGAGTTGACACACCTCCATTCTGTGACTTCACATACCTCCAATCTGACTTCACACACCTCCATTCTATGACTTCACACACCTCGATTCTGTGACTTCAAAAACCACCATTCTATGACTTCACACATCTCCATTGTGACTTCACAAACCTCCTTTCCTTGACTTCACACACCTCCATTTTGACTTCACACACCACAATTCTGTGACTTCACACACCTCCATTTGTGACTTCACACATCAAAATTTTGACTTCACACACCTCCATTCTGCGACTTCACACACCTCAATTTTGACTTCACACACTTCCATTCTGTGACTTCACACATCTCCATTCTGTGACTTCATACACCTCCATTGTTTGATTTCACACACCTCCATTCTTGGATTTCACACATCTCCATTCCATGACTTCACACACCTCCATTCTGTGAGGTCACACACCTCTATTCTATGAGTTCACACACCTCCATTTTGACTTCACACACCTATATTCTGTGACTTCACACACCTCCATTCTGTGACTTCACCCACCTCAATTTTGACTTCACACACTTTCATTCTGTGACTTCACACATCTCCATTCTGTGACTTCATACACCTCCAATGTTTGATTTCACACACCTCCATTCTTGGATTTCACACACCTCCATTCCATGACTTCACACACCTCCATTCTATGACTTCACACACCTCCATTCTGAATTCACACACCTCCATTCTGACTTCATACACCTCAATTCTATGACTTCACACAACTCCATTCTATGATTTCCCACACCTCCATTCTTTGACTTCACACACCTCCATTCTATGACTTCACATACCTCCTTTCTGAGTTGACACACCTCCATTCTGTGACTTCACATACCTCCAATCTGACTTCACACACCTCCATTCTGTGACTTCAAAAACCACCATTCTATGACTTCACACATCTCCATTGTGACTTCACACACCTCCATTCTATGACTTCACACACTTCCATTCTATGACTTCACACACCTCCGTTTTGTGACTTCACACACCTTCATTCTATGACTTCCCACAACTCCATTCTATGACTTCACACACGTGCATTCTGACTTCGCACACCTCCATTCCATGACTTCATACACATCCATTCTATGACTTCACACACCAACATTCTTTGACTTCACACACCTACATTCTGTGACTTCACATATCTCCATTTTGACTTCACACACATCCATTCTATGACTTCACACACCTCCTTTCTTTGACTTCACACACCTCCATTTTGACTTCACACACCACAATTCTGTGACTTCACACACCTCCATTTGTGACTTCACACATCAAAATTTTGACTTCACACACCTCCATTCTGTGACTTCACACACCTCAATTTTGACTTCACACACTTCCATTCTGTGACTTCACACATCTCCATTCTGTGACTTCATACACCTCCATTGTTTGATTTCACACACCTCAATTCTTGGATTTCACACATCTCCATTCCATGACTTCACACACCTCCATTCTATGAGGTCACACACCTCTATTCTATGAGTTCACACCCCTCCATTTTGACTTCACACACCTATATTCTGTGACTTCACACACCTATATTCTGTGACTTGACACACCTCAATTTTGACTTCACACACTTCCATTCTGTGACTTCACACATCTCCATTCTGTGACTTCATACACCTCCAATATTTCATTTCACACACCTCCATTCTTGGATTTCACACATCTCCATTCCATGACTTCACACACCTCCATTCTATGACTTCACACACCTCCATTCTGAATTCACACACCTCCATTCTGACTTCATACACCTCAATTTTGTGACTTCACACACCTCCATTCTATGATTTCCCACACCTCCATTCTTTGACTTCACACACCTCCATTCTATGACTTCACATACCTCCTTTCTGAGTTGACACACTTCCATTCTGTGACTTCACATACCTCCAATTTGACTTCCTACACCTCCATTGTATGACTTCACACACTTCCATTCTGTGACTTCAAAAACCACCATTCTATGACTTCACACATCTCCATTGTGACTTCACATACCGCCATTCTATGAGTTCACACAGCTCCTTTCTGACTTCACACACCTCCATTCTATGACTTCGCACACCTCTATTCTGACTTCACACCCATCCATTCTGTGACTTCACATACCTCCATTCTTTGACTTCACACCCCTCAATTCTCTGCCTTCACACACCTCCACTCTGTGACTTTACACACCTCCATTCTGTAACTTCACACACCTCCCTTCTGTGACTTCACACACCTCCATTCTATGACTTCACACACCTGACTTCTGTGACTTCACACACCTCCATTCTATGACTTCACACACCTCCATTCTATGACTTCACACCAACATACTATGACTTCACACACCAAAATTTATGACGTCACACACCTCCATTCTGTGACTTAACACACCTCCATTCTGACATCACACACCTCCATTCTATGGCTTCACACACTTCCATTCTATGACTTAACACACCTCCATTCTGTGACTTCACTCACCTCCATTGTGAGTTCACCCACCTCCGTTCTGTGACTTCACACACCTCCATTCTGTGAATTCACACACCTCGATGCTCTGACTTCACACACCTCTCTTCTGTGACTTCACACACCTCCATTCTTTGACTTCACACACCTCCGTTCCATGAATTCACACACCTCCATTCTATGAGTTCACACACCTCCATTCTATGAGTTCACACACCTCCATTCTTACTTCAGCAACATCCATTCTATGACTTCAGACACCTCCATTCTATGACTTCACACACCTTCATTATTACTTCAGCCACATCCATTCTGTGACTTCACACACCTCCCTTCTGTGACTTCACACACCTCCATTCTATGACTTCACACACTTCCATTCTATGACTTCACACACCTCCATTTTGTGACTTCACACGCCTCCATTCTATGACTTCCCACAACAACATTCTATGACTTCACACACGTGCATTCTGACTTCACACACCTCCATTCCATGACTTCATACACCTCCATTCTATGACTTCACACACCAACATTCTTTGACTTCACACACCTCCATTCTGTGACTTCACATATCTCCATTCTGACTTCACACACATCCATTCTATGACTTCACATGTCTCCATTCTATGACTTCAGAAAGCTCCATTCCATGACTTCATACACCTCCATTCTATGACTTCACACACCTCCTTTCTTTGACTTCACACACCTCCATTTTGACTTCACACACCACAATTCTGTGACTTCACACACCTCATTTTGTGACTTCACACATCAAAATTTTGACTTCACACACCTTCATTCTGTGACTTCACACACCTCAATTTTGACTTCACACACTTCCATTCTGTGACTTCACACATCTCCATTCTGTGACTTCATATACCTCCATTGTTTGATTTCACACACCTCCATTCTTGGATTTCACACATCTCCATTCCATGACTTCACACACCTCCATTCTATGAGGTCACACCCCTCTATTCTATGAGTTCACACACCTCCATTTTGACTTCACACACCTATATTCTGTGACTTCACACACCTCCATTCTTTGACTTCACACACCTCAATTTTGACTTCACACACTTCCATTCTGTGACTTCACACATCTCCATTCTGTGACTTCATACACCTCCAATGTTTGATTTCACACACCTCCATTCTTGCATTTCACACACCTCCATTCCATGACTTCACACACCTCCATTGTCTGACTTCACACACCTCCATTCTGAATTCACACAGCTCCATTCTGACTTCACACACCTCCATTCTGTGATTTCACACACCTCCATTCTATGACTTCACACACATCCATTCTTTGACTTCACACACCTCCATTCTATGAATTCACACACCTCCATTGTGACCTCACACAACTCTATTCTGTGACTTCACACACCTGACTTCTGTGACTTCACACACCTCCATTCTATGACTTCACACACCTCCATTCTATGACTTCACACCAACATACTATGACTTCACACACCAAAATTTATGACGTCACACACCTCCATTCTGTGACTTAACACACCTCCATTCTGACATCACACACCTCCATTCTATGACTTCACACACTTCCATTCTATGACTTCACACACCTCCATTCTGTGACTTCACTCACCTCCATTGTGAGTTCACCCACCTCCGTTCTGTGACTTCACACACCTCCATTCTGTGAATTCACACACCTCGATGCTCTGACTTCACACACCTCTCTTCTGTGACTTCACACACCTCCGTTCCATGAATTCACACACCTCCATTCTATGAGTTCACACACCTCCATTCTATGAGTTCACACACCTCCATTCTTACTTCAGCAACATCCATTCTATGACTTCAGACACCTCCATTCTATGACTTCACACACCTTCATTATTACTTCAGCCACATCCATTCTGTGACTTCACACACCTCCCTTCTGTGACTTCACACACCTCCATTCTATGACTTCACACACTTCCATTCTATGACTTCACACACCTCCATTTTGTGACTTCACACGCCTCCATTCTATGACTTCCCACAACAACATTCTATGACTTCACACACGTGCATTCTGACTTCACACACCTCCATTCCATGACTTCATACACCTCCATTCTATGACTTCACACACCTCCTTTCTTCGACTTCACACACCTCCATTTTGACTTCACACACCACAATTCTGTGACTTCACACACCTCCATTTGTGACTTCACACATCAAAATTTTGACTTCACACACCTCCATTCTGTGACTTCACACACCTCAATTTTGACTTCACACACTTCCATTCTGTGACTTCACACATCTCCATTCTGTGACTTCATATACCTCCATTGTTTGATTTCACACACCTCCATTCTTGGATTTCACACATCTCCATTCCATGACTTCACACACCTCCATTCTATGAGGTCACACCCCTCTATTCTATGAGTTCACACACCTCCATTTTGACTTCACACACCTATATTCTGTGACTTCACACACCTCCATTCTTTGACTTCACACACCTCAATTTTGACTTCACACACTTCCATTCTGTGACTTCACACATCTCCATTCTGTGACTTCATACACCTCCAATGTTTGATTTCACACACCTCCATTCTTGCATTTCACACACCTCCATTCCATGACTTCACACACCTCCATTGTCTGACTTCACACACCTCCATTCTGAATTCACACACCTCAATTCTGACTTCATACACCTCAATTCTGTGACTTCACACACCTGCATTCTATGATTTCCCACACCTCCATTCTTTGACTTCATACACCTCCATTCGATGACTTCACATACCTCCTTTCTGAGTTGACACACCTCCATTCTGTGACTTCACATACCAACAATCTGACTTCACACACCTCCATTCTATGACTTCACACACCTCGATTCTGTGACTTCAAAAACCACCATTCTATGACTTCACACATCTCCATTGTGACTTCACAAACCTCCTTTCTTTGACTTCACACACCTCCATTTTGACTTCACACACCACAATTCTGTGACTTCACACACCTCCATTTGTGACTTCACACATCAAAATTTTGACTTCACACACCTCCATTCTGCGACTTCACACACCTCAATTTTGACTTCACACACTTCCATTCTGTGACTTCACACATCTCCATTCTGTGACTTCATACACCTCCATTGTTTGATTTCACACACCTCCATTCTTGGATTTCACACATCTCCATTCCATGACTTCACACACCTCCATTCTGTGAGGTCACACACCTCCATTCTGTGACTTCACCCACCTCAATTTTGACTTCACACACTTTCATTCTGTGACTTCACACATCTCCATTCTGTGACTTCATACACCTCCAATGTTTGATTTCACACACCTCCATTCTTGGATTTCACACACCTCCATTCCATGACTTCACACACCTCCATTCTATGACTTCACACACCTCCATTCTGAATTCACACACCTCCATTCTGACTTCATACACCTCAATTCTATGACTTCACACAACTCCATTCTATGATTTCCCACACCTCCATTCTATGACTTCACATACCTCCTTTCTGAGTTGACACACCTCCATTCTGTGACTTCACATACCTCCAATCTGACTTCACACACCTCCATTCTGTGACTTCAAAAACCACCATTCTATGACTTCACACATCTCCATTGTGACTTCACACACCTCCATTCTATGACTTCACACACTTCCATTCTATGACTTCACACACCTCCATTTTGTGACTTCACACACCTTCATTCTATGACTTCCCACAACTCCATTCTATGACTTCACACACGTGCATTCTGACTTCGCACACCTCCATTCCATGACTTCATACACATCCATTCTATGACTTCACACACCAACATTCTTTGACTTCACACACCTACATTCTGTGACTTCACATATCTCCATTTTGACTTCACACACATCCATTCTATGACTTCACACACCTCCTTTCTTTGACTTCACACACCTCCATTTTGACTTCACACACCACAATTCTGTGACTTCACACACCTCCATTTGTGACTTCACACATCAAAATTTTGACTTCACACACCTCCATTCTGTGACTTCACACACCTCAATTTTGACTTCACACACTTCCATTCTGTGACTTCACACATCTCCATTCTGTGACTTCATACACCTCCATTGTTTGATTTCACACACCTCAATTCTTGGATTTCACACATCTCCATTCCATGACTTCACACACCTCCATTCTATGAGGTCACACACCTCTATTCTATGAGTTCACACCCCTCCATTTTGACTTCACACACCTATATTCTGTGACTTCACGCACCTATATTCTGTGACTTGACACACCTCAATTTTGACTTCACACACTTCCATTCTGTGACTTCACACATCTCCATTCTGTGACTTCATACACCTCCAATATTTCATTTCACACACCTCCATTCTTGGATTTCACACATCTCCATTCCATGACTTCACACACCTCCATTCTATGACTTCACACACCTCCATTCTGAATTCACACACCTCCATTCTGACTTCATACACCTCAATTTTGTGACTTCACACACCTCCATTCTATGATTTCCCACACCTCCATTCTTTGACTTCACACACCTCCATTCTATGACTTCACATACCTCCTTTCTGAGTTGACACACTTCCATTCTGTGACTTCACATACCTCCAATTTGACTTCCTACACCTCCATTGTATGACTTCACACACTTCCATTCTGTGACTTCAAAAACCACCATTCTATGACTTCACACATCTCCATTGTGACTTCACATACCGCCATTCTATGAGTTCACACAGCTCCTTTCTGACTTCACACACCTCCATTCTATGACTTCGCACACCTCTATTCTGACTTCACACCCATCCATTCTGTGACTTCACATACCTCCATTCTTTGACTTCACACCCCTCAATTCTCTGCCTTCACACACCTCCACTCTGTGACTTTACACACCTCCATTCTGTAACTTCACACACCTCCCTTCTGTGACTTCACACACCTCCATTCTATGACTTCACACACCTCCCTTCTATGACTTCACACACCTCCATTCTATGACTTCACACACCTCCATTCTATGACTTCACACCAACATACTATGACTTCACACACCAAAATTTATGACGTCACACACCTCCATTCTGTGACTTAACACACCTCCATTCTGTCATCACACACCTCCATTCTATGGCTTCACACACTTCCATTCTATGACTTAACACACCTCCATTCTGTGACTTCACTCACCTCCATTGTGAGTTCACCCACCTCCGTTCTGTGACTTCACACACCTCCATTCTGTGAATTCACACACCTCGATGCTCTGACTTCACACACCTCTCTTCTGTGACTTCACACACCTCCATTCTTTGACTTCACACACCTCCGTTCCATGAATTCACACACCTCCATTCTATGAGTTCACACACCTCCATTCTATGAGTTCACACACCTCCATTCTTACTTCAGCAACATCCATTCTATGACTTCAGACACCTCCATTCTATGACTTCACACACCTTCATTATTACTTCAGCCACATCCATTCTGTGACTTCACACACCTCCCTTCTGTGACTTCACACACCTCCATTCTATGACTTCACACACTTCCATTCTATGACTTCACACACCTCCATTTTGTGACTTCACACGCCTCCATTCTATGACTTCCCACAACAACATTCTATGACTTCACACACGTGCATTCTGACTTCACACACCTCCATTCCATGACTTCATACACCTCCATTCTATGACTTCACACACCAACATTCTTTGACTTTACACACCTCCATTCTGTGACTTCACATATCTCCATTCTGACTTCACACACATCCATTCTATGACTTCACATGTCTCCATTCTATGACTTCAGAAAGCTCAATTCCATGACTTCATACACCTCCATTCTATGACTTCACACACCTCCTTTCTTTGACTTCACACACCTCCATTTTGACTTCACACACCACAATTCTGTGACTTCACACAGCTCATTTTGTGACTTCACACATCAAAATTTTGACTTCACACACCTTCATTCTGTGACTTCACACACCTCAATTTTGACTTCACACACTTCCATTCTGTGACTTCACACATCTCCATTCTGTGACTTCATATACCTCCATTGTTTGATTTCACACACCTCCATTCTTGGATTTCACACATCTCCATTCCATGACTTCACACACCTCCATTCTATGAGGTCACACCCCTCTATTCTATGAGTTCACACACCTCCATTTTGACTTCACACACCTATATTCTGTGACTTCACACACCTCCATTCTTTGACTTCACACACCTCAATTTTGACTTCACACACTTCCATTCTGTGACTTCACACATCTCCATTCTGTGACTTCATACACCTCCAATGTTTGATTTCACACACCTCCATTCTTGCATTTCACACACCTCCATTCCATGACTTCACACACCTCCATTGTCTGACTTCACACACCTCCATTCTGAATTCACACAGCTGCATTCTGACTTCACACACCTCCATTCTGTGATTTCACACACCTCCATTCTATGAATTCACACACCTCCATTGTGACCTCACACAACTCTATTCTGTGACTTCACACACCTGACTTCTGTGACTTCACACACCTCCATTCTATGACTTCACACACCTCCATTCTATGACTTCACACCAACATACTATGACTTCACACACCAAAATTTATGACGTCACACACCTCCATTCTGTGACTTAACACACGTCCATTCTGACATCACACACCTCCATTCTATGACTTCACACACTTCCATTCTATGACTTAACACACCTCCATTCTGTGACTTCACTCACCTCCATTGTGAGTTCACCCACCTCCGTTCTGTGACTTCACACACCTCCATTCTGTGAATTCACACACCTCGATGCTCTGACTTCACACACCTCTCTTCTGTGACTTCACACACCTCCATTCTTTGACTTCACACACCTCCGTTCCATGAATTCACACACCTCCATTCTATGAGTTCACACACCTCCATTCTATGAGTTCACACACCTCCATTCTTACTTCAGCAACATCCATTCTATGACTTCAGACACCTCCATTCTATGACTTCACACACCTTCATTATTACTTCAGCCACATCCATTCTGTGACTTCACACACCTCCCTTCTGTGACTTCACACACCTCCATTCTATGACTTCACACACTTCCATTCTATGACTTCACACACCTCCATTTTGTGACTTCACACGCCTCCATTCTATGACTTCCCACAACAACATTCTATGACTTCACACACGTGCATTCTGACTTCACACACCTCCATTCCATGACTTCATACACCTCCATTCTATGACTTCACACACCAACATTCTTTGACTTCACACACCTCCATTCTGTGACTTCACATATCTCCATTCTGACTTCACACACATCCATTCTATGACTTCACATGTCTCCATTCTATGACTTCAGAAAGCTCAATTCCATGACTTCATACACCTCCATTCTATGACTTCACACACCTCCTTTCTTTGACTTCACACACCTCCATTTTGACTTCACACACCACAATTCTGTGACTTCACACACCTCCATTTGTGACTTCACACATCAAAATTTTGACTTCACACACCTCCATTCTGTGACTTCACACACCTCAATTTTGACTTCACACACTTCCATTCTGTGACTTCACACATCTCCATTCTGTGACTTCATATACCTCCATTGTTTGATTTCACACACCTCCATTCTTGGATTTCACACATCTCCATTCCATGACTTCACACACCTCCATTCTATGAGGTCACACCCCTCTATTCTATGAGTTCACACACCTCCATTTTGACTTCACACACCAATATTCTGTGACTTCAAACACCTCCATTCTTTGACTTCACACACCTCAATTTTGACTTCACACACTTCCATTCTGTGACTTCACACATCTCCATTCTGTGACTTCATACACCTCCAATGTTTGATTTCACACACCTCCATCCTTGCATTTCACACACCTCCATTCCATGACTTCACACACCTCCATTGTCTGACTTCACACACCTCCATTCTGAATTCACACAGCTCCATTCTGACTTCACACACCTCCATTCTGTGATTTCACACACCTCCATTCTATGATTTCACACACCTCCATTCTATGACTTCACACACCTCCATTCTATGACTTCACACACCTCCTTTCTGAGTTGACACACTTCCATTCTGTGACTTCACACACCTCCAATCTGACCTCACACACCTCCATTCTATGACTTCACACACCTCCATTCTATGACTACACACACCTCCATTCTTTGACTTCACACACCTCCATTCTATGAATTCACACACCTCCATTCTTTGACTTCACACACCTCCATTCTATGACTTCACTCACCTCCATTTTGAGTTCACACACCTCCATTCTCTGACTTAACACACCTTGATTCTCTGACTTCACACACCTCCATTCTACGATTTCACACACCTCCATTCTGTGACGTCACACATCTCCATTCTATGATTTCACACACCTCCATTCTGTGACTTCACACACCTACATTCTGAGTTCACACACCTCCATTCTGTGACTTCACACACCGCCAATATATGACTTCACACACCTCCAGTTTGTGACTTTGCACACCTCCATTCTATGACTTCACACACCTACATTGTGACTTCACACACACCTCTATTCTGTGACTTCACACACCTCCAATATATGACTTCAGACACCTCCATTTTGTGACTTCACACACCTCCATTCTATGACTTCACACACCTCCATTCTATGACTTCACACACCTGCATTGTGACTTCACACACCTCCATTCTGTGACTTCACATATCTCCATTCTATAATTTCACACAACTCCATTCTGTGACTTCACACACCTACATTCTGAGTTCACACACCTCCATTCTGTTACTTCACACACCTCCAATATATGACTTCACACACCTCCATTTTGTAACTTTGCACACCTCCATTCTATGACTTCACACACCTCCATTCTATGACTTCACACACCTACATTGTGACTTCACAAACACCTCCATTCTGTGACTTCACACACCTCCAATATATGACTACACACACCTCCATTGTGTGACTTCACACACCTCTATTCTATGACTTCACACACCTCCATTCTATGACCTCTCACACCTCCATTGTGACTTCACACATCTCCGTTCCGTGACTTCACACACCTCCCTTCTGTGACTTGACACACCTCCATTCCATGACTTCACACACCTCCATTCTTTGACTTCACACACCTCCATTTTGACATCACACACCTCCATTCTGTGACTTCACACACCTCCATTTGTGACTTCACACACCACAATTTTGACTTCACACACCGCCATTCTTTGACTTCACATACCTCCATTCTTTGACTTCACACACCTCCATTTTGAGTTCACACACTTCCATTCTGTGAATTCACACACCTCCATTCTGTGACTTCACACACCTCCATTGTTTGACTACACACAACTCCATTCTTTGACTTCACACACCCCCATTCCATGACATCACACACCTCCATTCTATGAGCTCACATACCTCCATCCTATGAGTTCACAAACCTCAATTTTGACTTCACACACCTCCATTCAATGACTTCACACACCTTCATTCTTACTTCAGAAACATCCATTCTATGACTTCACACCACTCCATTTTGACTTCACACACATCCATTCAATGAGTTCACACACCTCCATTCTGACTTCACACACCTCCATTCTATGACTTCGCACACCTCTATTCTGACTTCACACAGGTCCAACCTGTGACTCCACACACCTCCATTCTCTGACTTCACACACCTCCATTCTGTGACTTCACACACCTCCACTCTGTGACTTTACACACCTCCATTCTGTGTCTTCACACACCTCCATCCTGTGATTTCACACACCTCCATTCTATGACTTCACACACCTCCATTCTATGACTTCACACACCTCCATTCTATGACTTCACACACCTCCATTCTATGACTTCACACACTTCTATTCTGTGACTAGACACACCTCCATTCTATGACTTCTCACACCTCCATTCTATGACTTCACACACCTACATTGTGACTTCACACACACCTCCATTCTGTGACTTCACACACCTCCAATATATGACTTCACACACCTCCATTGTGTGACTTCACACACCTCCATTCTATGACTTCGCACACCTCCATTCTATGACCTCTCACACCTCCATTGTGACTTCACACATCTCCGTTCTCTGACTTCACACACCTCCCTTCTGTGACTTGACACACCTCCATTCTATGACTTCACACACATCCATTCTTTGACTTCACACACCTCCATTTTGACATCACACACCTCCATTCTGTGACTTCAGACACCTCCATTTGTGACTTCACACACCACAATTTTGACTTCACACACCGCCATTCTTTGACTTCACATACCTCCATTCTTTGACTTCACACACCTCCATTTTGACTTCACACACTTCCATTCTGTGAATTCACACACCTCCATTCTGTGACTTCACACACCTCCATTGTTTGACTACACACAACTCCATTCTTTGACTTCACACACCTCCATTCCATGACATCACACACCTCCATTCTATGAGCTCACATACCTCCATCCTATGAGTTCACACACCTCAATTTTGACTTCACACACCTCCATTCAATGACTTCACACACCTTCATTCTTACTTCAGAAACATCCATTCTATGACTTCACACCCCTCCATTTTGACTTCACACACATCCATTCAATGAGTTCACACACCTCCATTCTGACTTCACACACCTCCATTCTATGACTTCGCACACCTCTATTCTGACTTCAAAGCTCCATCCTGTGACTCCACACACCTCCATTCTCTGACTTCACACACCTCCATTCTGTGACTTCACACACCTCCATTCTGTGACTTTACACACCTCCATTCTGTGTCTTTACACACCTCCATCCTGTGATTTCACACACCTCCATTCTATGACTTCACACACCTCCATTCTATGACTTCACACACCTCCATTCTATGACTTCACACACTTCTATTCTGTGACTAGACACACCTCCATTCTATGACTTCACACACCTCCATTCTATGACTTCACACATCTGCATTCTGACTTCACACACCTCCATTCTATGACTTCACACGTCCATTCTCTGACTTCACACATCTCCATTCTGACTTCACACACCTCCAATCTATGACTTCACACATCTCCCATCTATGACTTCACACACCTCCATTCTGTAACTTCACACACTTCCAATGTTTGACTTCACAAATCTCCATTCCATGACTTCATACACATCCATTCTATGACTTCACACAACTCCTTTCTTTGACTTCACAAAATTCCATTTTGATTTCACACACCTCCACTCTGTGACTTGACACACCTCCATTTGTGACTTCACACATCACAATTTTGACTTCACACACCTCCATTCTGTGACTTCACACACCTCCACTCTGAGTTAACACACCTCCATTTGTGACTTCACACACCTCCATTCTGACTACACACCACTCCATTCTATGACTTCACACACCTACATTGTGACTTCACACACACCTCCATTCTGTGATTTCACACACCTCCAATATATGACTTCACACACCTCCATTTTGTGACTTCACACACCTCCATTCTATGACTTCACACACCTCCATTCTATGAACTCTCACACCTCCATTGTGACTTCACACATCTACGTTCTGTGAGTCCACACACCTCCCTTCTGTGACTTGACACACCTCCATTCTATGACTTCACACACCTCCATTCTTTGACTTCACACACCTCCATTTGACATCACACACCTCCATCCTGTGACTTCACACACCTCCATTTGTGACTTCACACACCACAATTTTGACTTCACACACCTCCATTTTTGACTTCACATGCCTCCATTCTTTGACTTCACACACCTCCATTTTGACTTCACACACTTCCATTCTGTGAATTCACACACCTCCATTCTGTGACTTCACACACCTCCATTGTTTGACTACACACAACTCCATTCTTTGACTTCACACACCTCCATTCCATGACATCACACACCTCCATTCCATGACATCACACACCTCCATTCTATGAGTTCACACACCTCAATTTTGACTTCACACACCTCCATTCAATGACTTCACACACCTTCATTCTTACTTCAGAAACATCGATTCTATGACTTCACACCCCTCCATTTTGACTTCACACACATCCATTCAATGAGTTCACACACCTCCATTCTGACTTCACACACCTCCATTCTATGACTTCGCACACCTCTATTCTGACTTCACACACCTACATCCTGTGACTTCACACACCTCCATTCTCTTACTTCAGACACCTCCATTCTGTGACTTCACACACCTCCACTCTGTGACTTTACACACCTCCATTCTGTGTCTTCACACACCTCCATCCTGTGTTT
The DNA here is from genome assembly GCA_024803745.1 of Megascapheus bottae. Classification (NCBI taxonomy): domain Eukaryota; kingdom Metazoa; phylum Chordata; class Mammalia; order Rodentia; family Geomyidae; genus Megascapheus; species Megascapheus bottae. Next base: position 290,372 of record JANJXV010000272.1, read on the forward strand.
TCACACACCTCCATTCTATGACTTCACACACCTCCATTCTAGGACTTCACACACCTCCATTCTATTACTTCACACACCTCCATTCTATGACTTCACACACTTCTATTCTGTGACTAGACACACCTCCATTCTATGACTTCACACACCTCCATTCTATGACTTCACACATCTGCATTCTGACTTCACACACCTCCATTCTATGACTTCACACCTCCATTCTCTGACTTCACACACTTCTATTCTGTGACTAGACACATCTCCATTCTATGACTTCACACACCTCCATTCTAGGACTTCACACACCTCCATTCTATTACTTCACACACCTCCATTCTATGATTTCACACACTTCTATTCTATGACTAGACACACCTCCATTCTATGACTTCACACACCTCCATTTTGACTTCACACACCTCCATTCTATGACTTCACACACCTTCATTCTTACTTCAGAAACATCCATTCTATGACTTCACAAACCTCCCCTCTGTGAATTCACACACCTCCATTCTGGGTTCACACACCTCCATTCTGTGACTTCAAACACCTCCATTCTATGACTTCACACACCTCCATCTGTGACTTCACACACCTCCATTCTATGACTTCAGCCTCCTCCATTCTATGAGTTCACACACCTCCATTCTGTGACTTCACACACCTCCATTCTATGACTTCACACAACTCCATTCTGACTTCACACACTTCCATTTTGACTTCAAATAACTCATTTCTGTGATTTCACACACCTCCATTCTATGATTTCACACACCTCCATTCTATGACTTCACACATCTCCATTCTATGACTTCACACACCTCCTTTCTGAGTTGACACACTTCCATTCTGTGACTTCACACACCTCCAATCTGACCTCACACACCTCCATTCTATGACTTCACACACCTCCATTCTATGACTACACACACCTCCATTCTTTGACTTCACACACCTCCATTCTAGGAATTCACACACCTCCATTCTTTGACTTCACACACCTCCATTCTGTGACTTCACTCACATCCATTTTGAGTTCACACACCTCCATTCTCTGACTTAACACACCTTGATTCTCTGACTTCACACACCTCCATTCTACGATTTCACACACCTCCATTCTGTGACGTCACACATCTCCATTCTATGATTTCACACACCTCCATTCTGTGACTTCACACACCTCCATTTTGAGGTCACACACGTCCATTCTGTGACTTCACACACCGCCAATATATGACTTCACAAACCTCCAGTTTGTGACTTTGCACACCTCCATTCTATGACTTCACACACCTCCATTCTATGACTTCACACACCTACATTGTGACTTCACACACACCTCTATTCTGTGACTTCACACACCTCCAATATATGACTTCACACACCTCCATTTTGTGACTTCACACACCTCCATTCTATGACTTCACACACCTCCATTCTATGACTTCACACACCTGTATTGTGACTTCACACACCTCCATTCTGTGACTTCACACATCTCCATTCTATGATTTCACACACCTCCATTCTGTGACTTCACACACCTACATTCTGAGTTCACACACCTCCATTCTGTTACTTCACACACCTCCAATATATGACTTCACACACCTCCATTTTGTAACTTTGCACACCTCCATTCTATGACTTCACACACCTCCATTCTATGACTTCACACACCTACATTGTGACTTCACACACACCTCCATTCTGTGACTTCACACACCTCCAATATATGACTTCACACACCTCCATTGTGTGACTTCACACACCTCCATTCTATGACTTCACACACCTCCATTCTATGACATCTCACACCTCCATTGTGACTTCACACATCTCCGTTCTGTGATTTCACACACCTCCCTTCTGTGACTTGACACACCTCCATTCCATGACTTCACACACCTCCATTCTTTGACTTCACACACCTCCATTTTGACATCACACACCTCCATTCTGTGACTTCACACACCTCCATTTGTGACTTCACACACCACAATTTTGACTTCACACACCGCCATTCTTTGACTTCACATACCTCCATTCTTTGACTTCACACACCTCCATTTTGAGTTCACACACTTCCATTCTGTGAATTCACACACCTCCATTCTGTGACTTCACACACCTCCATTGTTTGACTACACACAACTCCATTCTTTGACTTCACACACCCCCATTCCATGACATCACACACCTCCATTCTATGAGCTCACATACCTCCATCCTATGAGTTCACAAACCTCAATTTTGACTTCACACACCTCCATTCAATGACTTCACACACCTTCATTCTTACTTCAGAAACATCCATTCTATGACTTCACACCACTCCATTTTGACTTCACACACATCCATTCAATGAGTTCACACACCTCCATTCTGACTTCACACACCTCCATTCTATGACTTCGCACACCTCTATTCTGACTTCACACAGGTCCAACCTGTGACTCCACACACCTCCATTCTCTGACTTCACACACCTCCATTCTGTGACTTCACACACCTCCACTCTGTGACTTTACACACCTCCATTCTGTGTCTTCACACACCTCCATCCTGTGATTTCACACACCTCCATTCTATGACTTCACACACCTCCATTCTATGACTTCACACACCTCCATTCTATGACTTCACACACCTCCATTCTATGACTTCACACACTTCTATTCTGTGACTAGACACACCTCCATTCTATGACTTCTCACACCTCCATTCTATGACTTCACACACCTACATTGTGACTTCACACACACCTCCATTCTGTGACTTCACACACCTCCAATATATGACTTCACACACCTCCATTGTGTGACTTCACACACCTCCATTCTATGACTTCGCACACCTCCATTCTATGACCTCTCACACCTCCATTGTGACTTCACACATCTCCGTTCTCTGACTTCACACACCTCCCTTCTGTGACTTGACACACCTCCATTCTATGACTTCACACACATCCATTCTTTGACTTCACACACCTCCATTTTGACATCACACACCTCCATTCTGTGACTTCAGACACCTCCATTTGTGACTTCACACACCACAATTTTGACTTCACACACCGCCATTCTTTGACTTCACATACCTCCATTCTTTGACTTCACACACCTCCATTTTGACTTCACACACTTCCATTCTGTGAATTCACACACCTCCATTCTGTGACTTCACACACCTCCATTGTTTGACTACACACAACTCCATTCTTTGACTTCACACACCTCCATTCCATGACATCACACACCTCCATTCTATGAGCTCACATACCTCCATCCTATGAGTTCACACACCTCAATTTTGACTTCACACACCTCCATTCAATGACTTCACACACCTTCATTCTTACTTCAGAAACATCCATTCTATGACTTCACACCCCTCCATTTTGACTTCACACACATCCATTCAATGAGTTCACACACCTCCATTCTGACTTCACACACCTCCATTCTATGACTTCGCACACCTCTATTCTGACTTCAAAGCTCCATCCTGTGACTCCACACACCTCCATTCTCTGACTTCACACACCTCCATTCTGTGACTTTACACACCTCCATTCTGTGTCTTTACACACCTCCATCCTGTGATTTCACACACCTCCATTCTATGACTTCACACACCTCCATTCTATGACTTCACACACCTCCATTCTATGACTTCACACACTTCTATTCTGTGACTAGACACACCTCCATTCTATGACTTCACACACCTCCATTCTATGACTTCACACATCTGCATTCTGACTTCACACACCTCCATTCTATGACTTCACACGTCCATTCTCTGACTTCACACATCTCCATTCTGACTTCACACACCTCCAATCTATGACTTCACACATCTCCCATCTATGACTTCACACACCTCCATTCTGTAACTTCACACACTTCCAATGTTTGACTTCACAAATCTCCATTCCATGACTTCATACACATCCATTCTATGACTTCACACAACTCCTTTCTTTGACTTCACAAAATTCCATTTTGATTTCACACACCTCCACTCTGTGACTTGACACACCTCCATTTGTGACTTCACACATCACAATTTTGACTTCACACACCTCCATTCTGTGACTTCACACACCTCCACTCTGAGTTAACACACCTCCATTTGTGACTTCACACACCTCCATTCTGACTACACACCACTCCATTCTATGACTTCACACACCTACATTGTGACTTCACACACACCTCCATTCTGTGATTTCACACACCTCCAATATATGACTTCACACACCTCCATTTTGTGACTTCACACACCTCCATTCTATGACTTCACACACCTCCATTCTATGAACTCTCACACCTCCATTGTGACTTCACACATCTACGTTCTGTGAGTCCACACACCTCCCTTCTGTGACTTGACACACCTCCATTCTATGACTTCACACACCTCCATTCTTTGACTTCACACACCTCCATTTGACATCACACACCTCCATCCTGTGACTTCACACACCTCCATTTGTGACTTCACACACCACAATTTTGACTTCACACACCTCCATTTTTGACTTCACATGCCTCCATTCTTTGACTTCACACACCTCCATTTTGACTTCACACACTTCCATTCTGTGAATTCACACACCTCCATTCTGTGACTTCACACACCTCCATTGTTTGACTACACACAACTCCATTCTTTGACTTCACACACCTCCATTCCATGACATCACACACCTCCATTCCATGACATCACACACCTCCATTCTATGAGTTCACACACCTCAATTTTGACTTCACACACCTCCATTCAATGACTTCACACACCTTCATTTTGACTTCACACACATCCATTCAATGAGTTCACACACCTCCATTCTGACTTCACACACCTCCATTCTATGACTTCGCACACCTCTATTCTGACTTCACACACCTACATCCTGTGACTTCACACACCTCCATTCTCTTACTTCAGACACCTCCATTCTGTGACTTCACACACCTCCACTCTGTGACTTTACACACCTCCATTCTGTGTCTTCACACACCTCCATCCTGTGTTTTCACACACCTCCATTCTATGACTTCACACACCTCCATTCTAGGACTTCACACACCTCCATTCTATTACTTCACACACCTCCATTCTATGACTTCACACACTTCTATTCTGTGACTAGACACACCTCCATTCTATGACTTCACACACCTCCATTCTATGACTTCACACATCTGCATTCTGACTTCACACACCTCCATTCTATGACTTCACACCTCCATTCTCTGACTTCACACACTTCTATTCTGTGACTAGACACATCTCCATTCTATGACTTCACACACCTCCATTCTAGGACTTCACACACCTCCATTCTATTACTTCACACACCTCCATTCTATGATTTCACACACTTCTATTCTATGACTAGACACACCTCCATTCTATGACTTCACACACCTCCATTTTGACTTCACACACCTCCATTCTATGACTTCACACACCTTCATTCTTACTTCAGAAACATCCATTCTATGACTTCACAAACCTCCCCTCTGTGAATTCACACACCTCCATTCTGGGTTCACACACCTCCATTCTGTGACTTCAAACACCTCCATTCTATGACTTCTCACACCTCCATCTGTGACTTCACACACCTCCATTCTATGACTTCAGCCTCCTCCATTCTATGAGTTCACACACCTCCATTCTGTGACTTCACACACCTCCATTCTATGACTTCACACAACTCCATTCTGACTTCACACACTTCCATTTTGACTTCAAATAACTCATTTCTGTGATTTCACACACCTCCATTCTATGATTTCACACACCTCCATTCTATGACTTCACACATCTCCATTCTATGACTTCACACACCTCCTTTCTGAGTTGACACACTTCCATTCTGTGACTTCACACACCTCCAATCTGACCTCACACACCTCCATTCTATGACTTCACACACCTCCATTCTATGACTACACACACCTCCATTCTTTGACTTCACACACCTCCATTCTAGGAATTCACACACCTCCATTCTTTGACTTCACACACCTCCATTCTGTGACTTCACTCACATCCATTTTGAGTTCACACACCTCCATTCTCTGACTTAACACACCTTGATTCTCTGACTTCACACACCTCCATTCTACGATTTCACACACCTCCATTCTGTGACGTCACACATCTCCATTCTATGATTTCACACACCTCCATTCTGTGACTTCACACACCTCCATTTTGAGGTCACACACGTCCATTCTGTGACTTCACACACCGCCAATATATGACTTCACAAACCTCCAGTTTGTGACTTTGCACACCTCCATTCTATGACTTCACACACCTCCATTCTATGACTTCACACACCTACATTGTGACTTCACACACACCTCTATTCTGTGACTTCACACACCTCCAATATATGACTTCACACACCTCCATTTTGTGACTTCACACACCTCCATTCTATGACTTCACACACCTCCATTCTATGACTTCACACACCTGTATTGTGACTTCACACACCTCCATTCTGTGACTTCACACATCTCCATTCTATGATTTCACACACCTCCATTCTGTGACTTCACACACCTACATTCTGAGTTCACACACCTCCATTCTGTTACTTCACACACCTCCAATATATGACTTCACACACCTCCATTTTGTAACTTTGCACACCTCCATTCTATGACTTCACACACCTCCATTTGTGACTTCACACACCACAATTTTGACTTCACACACCTCCATTTTTGACTTCACATGCCTCCATTCTTTGACTTCACACACCTCCATTTTGACTTCACACACTTCCATTCTGTGAATTCACACACCTCCATTCTGTGACTTCACACACCTCCATTGTTTGACTACACACAACTCCATTCTTTGACTTCACACACCTCCATTCCATGACATCACACACCTCCATTCCATGACATCACACACCTCCATTCTATGAGTTCACACACCTCAATTTTGACTTCACACACCTCCATTCAATGACTTCACACACCTTCATTTTGACTTCACACACATCCATTCAATGAGTTCACACACCTCCATTCTGACTTCACACACCTCCATTCTATGACTTCGCACACCTCTATTCTGACTTCACACACCTACATCCTGTGACTTCACACACCTCCATTCTCTTACTTCAGACACCTCCATTCTGTGACTTCACACACCTCCACTCTGTGACTTTACACACCTCCATTCTGTGTCTTCACACACCTCCATCCTGTGTTTTCACACACCTCCATTCTATGACTTCACACACCTCCATTCTAGGACTTCACACACCTCCATTCTATTACTTCACACACCTCCATTCTATGACTTCACACACTTCTATTCTGTGACTAGACACACCTCCATTCTATGACTTCACACACCTCCATTCTATGACTTCACACATCTGCATTCTGACTTCACACACCTCCATTCTATGACTTCACACCTCCATTCTCTGACTTCACACACTTCTATTCTGTGACTAGACACATCTCCATTCTATGACTTCACACACCTCCATTCTAGGACTTCACACACCTCCATTCTATTACTTCACACACCTCCATTCTATGATTTCACACACTTCTATTCTATGACTAGACACACCTCCATTCTATGACTTCACACACCTCCATTTTGACTTCACACACCTCCATTCTATGACTTCACACACCTTCATTCTTACTTCAGAAACATCCATTCTATGACTTCACAAACCTCCCCTCTGTGAATTCACACACCTCCATTCTGGGTTCACACACCTCCATTCTGTGACTTCAAACACCTCCATTCTATGACTTCACACACCTCCATCTGTGACTTCACACACCTCCATTCTATGACTTCAGCCTCCTCCATTCTATGAGTTCACACACCTCCATTCTGTGACTTCACACACCTCCATTCTATGACTTCACACAACTCCATTCTGACTTCACACACTTCCATTTTGACTTCAAATAACTCATTTCTGTGATTTCACACACCTCCATTCTATGATTTCACACACCTCCATTCTATGACTTCACACATCTCCATTCTATGACTTCACACACCTCCTTTCTGAGTTGACACACTTCCATTCTGTGACTTCACACACCTCCAATCTGACCTCACACACCTCCATTCTATGACTTCACACACCTCCATTCTATGACTACACACACCTCCATTCTTTGACTTCACACACCTCCATTCTAGGAATTCACACACCTCCATTCTTTGACTTCACACACCTCCATTCTGTGACTTCACTCACATCCATTTTGAGTTCACACACCTCCATTCTCTGACTTAACACACCTTGATTCTCTGACTTCACACACCTCCATTCTACGATTTCACACACCTCCATTCTGTGACGTCACACATCTCCATTCTATGATTTCACACACCTCCATTCTGTGACTTCACACACCTCCATTTTGAGGTCACACACGTCCATTCTGTGACTTCACACACCGCCAATATATGACTTCACAAACCTCCAGTTTGTGACTTTGCACACCTCCATTCTATGACTTCACACACCTCCATTCTATGACTTCACACACCTACATTGTGACTTCACACACACCTCTATTCTGTGACTTCACACACCTCCAATATATGACTTCACACACCTCCATTTTGTGACTTCACACACCTCCATTCTATGACTTCACACACCTCCATTCTATGACTTCACACACCTGTATTGTGACTTCACACACCTCCATTCTGTGACTTCACACATCTCCATTCTATGATTTCACACACCTCCATTCTGTGACTTCACACACCTACATTCTGAGTTCACACACCTCCATTCTGTTACTTCACACACCTCCAATATATGACTTCACACACCTCCATTTTGTAACTTTGCACACCTCCATTCTATGACTTCACACACCTCCATTCTATGACTTCACACACCTACATTGTGACTTCACACACACCTCCATTCTGTGACTTCACACACCTCCAATATATGACTTCACACACCTCCATTGTGTGACTTCACACACCTCCATTCTATGACTTCACACACCTCCATTCTATGACATCTCACACCTCCATTGTGACTTCACACATCTCCGTTCTGTGATTTCACACACCTCCCTTCTGTGACTTGACACACCTCCATTCCATGACTTCACACACCTCCATTCTTTGACTTCACACACCTCCATTTTGACATCACACACCTCCATTCTGTGACTTCACACACCTCCATTTGTGACTTCACACACCACAATTTTGACTTCACACACCGCCATTCTTTGACTTCACATACCTCCATTCTTTGACTTCACACACCTCCATTTTGACTTCACACAATTCCATTCTGTGAATTCACACACCTCCATTCTGTGACTTCACACACCTCCATTGTTTGACTACACACAACTCCATTCTTTGACTTCACACACCTCCATTCCATGACATCACACACCTCCATTCTATGAGCTCACATACCTCCATCCTACGAGTTCACACACCTCAATTTTGACTTCACACACCTCCATTCAATGACTTCACACACCTTCATTCTTACTTCAGAAACATCCATCCTATGACTTCACACCCCTCCATTTTGACTTCACACACATCCATTCAATGAGTTCACACACCTCCATTCTGACTTCACACACCTCCATTCTAGGACTTCGCACAAATCTATTCTGACTTCACACAGCTCAATCCTGTGACTCCACACACCTCCATTCTCTGACTTCACACACCTCCACTCTGTGACTTTACACACCTCCATTCTGTGTCTTCACACACCTCCATCCTGTGATTTCACACACCTCCATTCTATGACTTCACACACCTCCATTCTATGACTTCACACACTTCTATTCTGTGACTAGACACACCTCCATTCTATAACTTCTCACACCTCCATTCTATGACTTCACACACCTACATTGTGACTACACACACACCTCTATTCTGTGACTTCACACACCTCCAATATATGACTTCACACACCTCCATTCTGTGACTTCACACACCTCCATTCTGAGTTCATACACCTCCATTCTGTGACTTCACACACCGCCAATATATGACTTCACACACCTCCATTTTGTGACTTTGCACACCTCCATTCTATGACTTCACACACCTCCATTCTATGTCTTCACACACCTACATTGTGACTTCACACACACCTCTATTCTGTGACTTCACACACCTCCAATATATGACTTCACACACCTGCATTTGTGACTTCACACACCACAATTTTGACTTCACACACCGCCATTCTTTGACTTCACATACCTCCATTCTTTGACTTCACACACCTCCATTTTGACTTCACACACTTCCATTCTGTGAATTCACACACCTCCATTCTGTGACTTCACACACCTCCATTCTATGAGCTCACATACCTCCATCCTATGAGTTCACACACCTCAATTTTGACTTCACACACCTTCATTCTATGACTTCAGACCCCTCCATTTTGACTTCACACACATCCATTCTATGACTTCACACACTTCTATTCTGTGACTAGACACACCTCCATTCTATGACTTCACACACCTCCATTCTATGACTTCACACATCTGCATTCTGACTTCACACACCTCCATTCTATGACTTCACACGTCCATTCTCTGACTACACACATGTCCATTCTGACTTCACACACCTCCAATCTATAACTTCACACATCTCCCATCTATGACTTCACACACCTCCATTCTGTAACTTCACACACTTCCAATGTTTGACTTCACAAACCTCCATTCCATGACTTCATACACATCCATTCTATGACTTCACACAACTCCTTTCTTTGACTTCACAAAATTCCATTTTGATTTCACACACCTCCACTCTGTGACTTGACACACCTCCATTTGTAACTTCACACATCACAATTTTGACTTCACACACCTCCATTCTGTGACTTCACACACCTCCACTCTGAGTTAACACACCTCCATTTGTGACTTCACACACCTCCATTCTGACTACACACCACTCCATTCTATGACTTCACACACCTACATTGTGACTTCACACACCTCCTTTCTGTGATTTCACACACCTCGAATATATGACTTCACACACCTCCATTTTGTGACTTCACACACCTCCATTCTATGACTTCACACACCTCCATTCTATGACCTCTCACACGTCCATTGTGAATTCACACATCTACCTTCTGTGACTTCACACACCTCCCTTCTGTGACTTGACACACCTCCATTCTATGACTTCACACACCTCCATTCTTTGACTTCACACACCTCCATTTGACATCACACACCTCCATCCTGTGACTTCACACACCTCCATTTGTGACTTCACACACCACAATTTTGACTTCACACACCTCCATTTTTGACTTCACATACCTCCATTCTTTGACTTCACACACCTCCATTTTGACTTCACACACTTCCATTCTGTGAATTCACACACCTCCATTCTGTGACTTCACACACCTCCATTCTGTGTCTTTACACACCTCCATCCTGTGATTTCACACACCTCCATTCTATGACTTCACACACCTCCATTCTATGACTTCACACACCTCCATTCTATGACTTCACACACTTCTATTCTGTGACTAGACACACCTCCATTCTATGACTTCACACACCTCCATTCTATGACTTCACACATCTGCATTCTGACTTCACACACCTCCATTCTATGTCTTCACACACCTACATTGTGACTTCACACACACCTCTATTCTGTGACTTCACACACCTCCAATATATGACTTCACACACCTGCATTTGTGACTTCACACACCACAATTTTGACTTCACACACCGCCATTCTTTGACTTCACATACCTCCATTCTTTGACTTCACACACCTCCATTTTGACTTCACACACTTCCATTCTGTGAATTCACACACCTCCATTCTGTGACTTCACACACCTCCATTCTATGAGCTCACATACCTCCATCCTATGAGTTCACACACCTCAATTTTGACTTCACACACCTTCATTCTATGACTTCAGACCCCTCCATTTTGACTTCACACACCTCCATTCTATGACTTCACACACCTGTATTGTGACTTCACACACCTCCATTCTGTGACTTCACACATCTCCATTCTATGATTTCACACACCTCCATTCTGTGACTTCACACACCTACATTCTGAGTTCACACACCTCCATTCTGTTACTTCACACACCTCCAATATATGACTTCACACACCTCCATTTTGTAACTTTGCACACCTCCATTCTATGACTTCACACACCTCCATTCTATGACTTCACACACCTACATTGTGACTTCACACACACCTCCATTCTGTGACTTCACACACCTCCAATATATGACTTCACACACCTCCATTGTGTGACTTCACACACCTCCATTCTATGACTTCACACACCTCCATTCTATGACATCTCACACCTCCATTGTGACTTCACACATCTCCGTTCTGTGATTTCACACACCTCCCTTCTGTGACTTGACACACCTCCATTCCATGACTTCACACACCTCCATTCTTTGACTTCACACACCTCCATTTTGACATCACACACCTCCATTCTGTGACTTCACACACCTCCATTTGTGACTTCACACACCACAATTTTGACTTCACACACCGCCATTCTTTGACTTCACATACCTCCATTCTTTGACTTCACACACCTCCATTTTGACTTCACACAATTCCATTCTGTGAATTCACACACCTCCATTCTGTGACTTCACACACCTCCATTGTTTGACTACACACAACTCCATTCTTTGACTTCACACACCTCCATTCCATGACATCACACACCTCCATTCTATGAGCTCACATACCTCCATCCTACGAGTTCACACACCTCAATTTTGACTTCACACACCTCCATTCAATGACTTCACACACCTTCATTCTTACTTCAGAAACATCCATCCTATGACTTCACACCCCTCCATTTTGACTTCACACACATCCATTCAATGAGTTCACACACCTCCATTCTGACTTCACACACCTCCATTCTAGGACTTCGCACAAATCTATTCTGACTTCACACAGCTCAATCCTGTGACTCCACACACCTCCATTCTCTGACTTCACACACCTCCACTCTGTGACTTTACACACCTCCATTCTGTGTCTTCACACACCTCCATCCTGTGATTTCACACACCTCCATTCTATGACTTCACACACCTCCATTCTATGACTTCACACACTTCTATTCTGTGACTAGACACACCTCCATTCTATAACTTCTCACACCTCCATTCTATGACTTCACACACCTACATTGTGACTACACACACACCTCTATTCTGTGACTTCACACACCTCCAATATATGACTTCACACACCTCCATTCTGTGACTTCACACACCTCCATTCTGAGTTCATACACCTCCATTCTGTGACTTCACACACCGCCAATATATGACTTCACACACCTCCATTTTGTGACTTTGCACACCTCCATTCTATGACTTCACACACCTCCATTCTATGTCTTCACACACCTACATTGTGACTTCACACACACCTCTATTCTGTGACTTCACACACCTCCAATATATGACTTCACACACCTGCATTTGTGACTTCACACACCACAATTTTGACTTCACACACCGCCATTCTTTGACTTCACATACCTCCATTCTTTGACTTCACACACCTCCATTTTGACTTCACACACTTCCATTCTGTGAATTCACACACCTCCATTCTGTGACTTCACACACCTCCATTCTATGAGCTCACATACCTCCATCCTATGAGTTCACACACCTCAATTTTGACTTCACACACCTTCATTCTATGACTTCAGACCCCTCCATTTTGACTTCACACACATCCATTCTATGACTTCACACACTTCTATTCTGTGACTAGACACACCTCCATTCTATGACTTCACACACCTCCATTCTATGACTTCACACATCTGCATTCTGACTTCACACACCTCCATTCTATGACTTCACACGTCCATTCTCTGACTACACACATGTCCATTCTGACTTCACACACCTCCAATCTATAACTTCACACATCTCCCATCTATGACTTCACACACCTCCATTCTGTAACTTCACACACTTCCAATGTTTGACTTCACAAACCTCCATTCCATGACTTCATACACATCCATTCTATGACTTCACACAACTCCTTTCTTTGACTTCACAAAATTCCATTTTGATTTCACACACCTCCACTCTGTGACTTGACACACCTCCATTTGTAACTTCACACATCACAATTTTGACTTCACACACCTCCATTCTGTGACTTCACACACCTCCACTCTGAGTTAACACACCTCCATTTATGACTTCACACACCTCCATTCTGACTACACACCACTCCATTCTATGACTTCACACACCTACATTGTGACTTCACACACCTCCTTTCTGTGATTTCACACACCTCGAATATATGACTTCACACACCTCCATTTTGTGACTTCACACACCTCCATTCTATGACTTCACACACCTCCATTCTATGACCTCTCACACGTCCATTGTGAATTCACACATCTACCTTCTGTGACTTCACACACCTCCCTTCTGTGACTTGACACACCTCCATTCTATGACTTCACACACCTCCATTCTTTGACTTCACACACCTCCATTTGACATCACACACCTCCATCCTGTGACTTCACACACCTCCATTTGTGACTTCACACACCACAATTTTGACTTCACACACCTCCATTTTTGACTTCACATACCTCCATTCTTTGACTTCACACACCTCCATTTTGACTTCACACACTTCCATTCTGTGAATTCACACACCTCCATTCTGTGACTTCACACACCTCCATTCTGTGTCTTTACACACCTCCATCCTGTGATTTCACACACCTCCATTCTATGACTTCACACACCTCCATTCTATGACTTCACACACCTCCATTCTATGACTTCACACACTTCTATTCTGTGACTAGACACACCTCCATTCTATGACTTCACACACCTCCATTCTATGACTTCACACATCTGCATTCTGACTTCACACACCTCCATTCTATGTCTTCACACACCTACATTGTGACTTCACACACACCTCTATTCTGTGACTTCACACACCTCCAATATATGACTTCACACACCTGCATTTGTGACTTCACACACCACAATTTTGACTTCACACACCGCCATTCTTTGACTTCACATACCTCCATTCTTTGACTTCACACACCTCCATTTTGACTTCACACACTTCCATTCTGTGAATTCACACACCTCCATTCTGTGACTTCACACACCTCCATTCTATGAGCTCACATACCTCCATCCTATGAGTTCACACACCTCAATTTTGACTTCACACACCTTCATTCTATGACTTCAGACCCCTCCATTTTGACTTCACACACATCCATTCTATGACTTCACACACTTCTATTCTGTGACTAGACACACCTCCATTCTATGACTTCACACACCTCCATTCTATGACTTCACACATCTGCATTCTGACTTCACACACCTCCATTCTATGACTTCACACGTCCATTCTCTGACTACACACATGTCCATTCTGACTTCACACACCTCCAATCTATAACTTCACACATCTCCCATCTATGACTTCACACACCTCCATTCTGTAACTTCACACACTTCCAATGTTTGACTTCACAAACCTCCATTCCATGACTTCATACACATCCATTCTATGACTTCACACAACTCCTTTCTTTGACTTCACAAAATTCCATTTTGATTTCACACACCTCCACTCTGTGACTTGACACACCTCCATTTGTAACTTCACACATCACAATTTTGACTTCACACACCTCCATTCTGTGACTTCACACACCTCCACTCTGAGTTAACACACCTCCATTTGTGACTTCACACACCTCCATTCTGACTACACACCACTCCATTCTATGACTTCACACACCTACATTGTGACTTCACACACCTCCTTTCTGTGATTTCACACACCTCGAATATATGACTTCACACACCTCCATTTTGTGACTTCACACACCTCCATTCTATGACTTCACACACCTCCATTCTATGACCTCTCACACGTCCATTGTGAATTCACACATCTACCTTCTGTGACTTCACACACCTCCCTTCTGTGACTTGACACACCTCCATTCTATGACTTCACACACCTCCATTCTTTGACTTCACACACCTCCATTTGACATCACACACCTCCATCCTGTGACTTCACACACCTCCATTTGTGACTTCACACACCACAATTTTGACTTCACACACCTCCATTTTTGACTTCACATACCTCCATTCTTTGACTTCACACACCTCCATTTTGACTTCACACACTTCCATTCTGTGAATTCACACACCTCCATTCTGTGACTTCACACACCTCCATTCTGTGTCTTTACACACCTCCATCCTGTGATTTCACACACCTCCATTCTATGACTTCACACACCTCCATTCTATGACTTCACACACCTCCATTCTATGACTTCACACACTTCTATTCTGTGACTAGACACACCTCCATTCTATGACTTCACACACCTCCATTCTATGACTTCACACATCTGCATTCTGACTTCACACACCTCCATTCTATGACTTCACACGTCCATTCTCTGACTTCACACATGTCCATTCTGACTTCACACACCTCCAATCTATAACTTCACACATCTCCCATCTATGACTTCACACACCTCCATTCTGTAACTTCACACACTTCCAATGTTTGACTTCACAAACCTCCATTCCATGACTTCATACACATCCATTCTATGACTTCACACAACTCCTTTCTTTGACTTCACAAAATTCCATTTTGATTTCACACACCTCCACTCTGTGACTTGACACACCTCCATTTGTAACTTCACACATCACAATTTTGACTTCACACACCTCCATTCTGTGACTTCACACACCTCCACTCTGAGTTAACACACCTCCATTTGTGACTTCACACACCTCCATTCTGACTACACACCACTCCATTCTATGACTTCACACACCTACATTGTGACTTCACACACCTCCTTTCTGTGATTTCACACACCTCGAATATATGACTTCACACACCTCCATTTTGTGACTTCACACACCTCCATTCTATGACTTCACACACCTCCATTCTATGACCTCTCACACGTCCATTGTGAATTCACACATCTACCTTCTGTGACTTCACACACCTCCCTTCTGTGACTTGACACACCTCCATTCTATGACTTCACACACCTCCATTCTTTGACTTCACACACCTCCATTTGACATCACACACCTCCATCCTGTGACTTCACACACCTCCATTTGTGACTTCACACACCACAATTTTGACTTCACACACCTCCATTTTTGACTTCACATACCTCCATTCTTTGACTTCACACACCTCCATTTTGACTTCACACACTTCCATTCTGTGAATTCACACACCTCCATTCTGTGACTTCACACACCTCCATTCTGTGTCTTTACACACCTCCATCCTGTGATTTCACACACCTCCATTCTATGACTTCACACACCTCCATTCTATGACTTCACACACCTCCATTCTATGACTTCACACACTTCTATTCTGTGACTAGACACACCTCCATTCTATGACTTCACACACCTCCATTCTATGACTTCACACATCTGCATTCTGACTTCACACACCTCCATTCTATGACTTCACACGTCCATTCTCTGACTTCACACATGTCCATTCTGACTTCACACACCTCCAATCTATAACTTCACACATCTCCCATCTATGACTTCACACACCTCCATTCTGTAACTTCACACACTTCCAATGTTTGACTTCACAAACCTCCATTCCATGACTTCATACACATCCATTCTATGACTTCACACAACTCCTTTCTTTGACTTCACAAAATTCCATTTTGATTTCACACACCTCCACTCTGTGACTTGACACACCTCCATTTGTAACTTCACACATCACAATTTTGACTTCACACACCTCCATTCTGTGACTTCACACACCTCCACTCTGAGTTAACACACCTCCATTTGTGACTTCACACACCTCCATTCTGACTACACACCACTCCATTCTATGACTTCACACACCTACATTGTGACTTCACACACCTCCTTTCTGTGATTTCACACACCTCGAATATATGACTTCACACACCTCCATTTTGTGACTTCACACACCTCCATTCTATGACTTCACACACCTCCATTCTATGACCTCTCACACGTCCATTGTGAATTCACACATCTACCTTCTGTGACTTCACACACCTCCCTTCTGTGACTTGACACACCTCCATTCTATGACTTCACACACCTCCATTCTTTGACTTCACACACCTCCATTTGACATCACACACCTCCATCCTGTGACTTCACACACCTCCATTTGTGACTTCACACACCACAATTTTGACTTCACACACCTCCATTTTTGACTTCACATACCTCCATTCTTTGACTTCACACACCTCCATTTTGACTTCACACACTTCCATTCTGTGAATTCACACACCTCCATTCTGTGACTTCACACACCTCCATTCTGTGTCTTTACACACCTCCATCCTGTGATTTCACACACCTCCATTCTATGACTTCACACACCTCCATTCTATGACTTCACACACCTCCATTCTATGACTTCACACACTTCTATTCTGTGACTAGACACACCTCCATTCTATGACTTCACACACCTCCATTCTATGACTTCACACATCTGCATTCTGACTTCACACACCTCCATTCTATGACTTCACACGTCCATTCTCTGACTTCACACATGTCCATTCTGACTTCACACACCTCCAATCTATAACTTCACACATCTCCCATCTATGACTTCACACACCTCCATTCTGTAACTTCACACACTTCCAATGTTTGACTTCACAAACCTCCATTCCATGACTTCATACACATCCATTCTATGACTTCACACAACTCCTTTCTTTGACTTCACAAAATTCCATTTTGATTTCACACACCTCCACTCTGTGACTTGACACACCTCCATTTGTAACTTCACACATCACAATTTTGACTTCACACACCTCCATTCTGTGACTTCACACACCTCCACTCTGAGTTAACACACCTCCATTTGTGACTTCACACACCTCCATTCTGACTACACACCACTCCATTCTATGACTTCACACACCTACATTGTGACTTCACACACACCTCCTTTCTGTGATTTCACACACCTCGAATATATGACTTCACACACCTCCATTTTGTGACTTCACACACCTCCATTCTATGACTTCACACACCTCCATTCTATGACCTCTCACACGTCCATTGTGAATTCACACATCTACGTTCTGTGACTTCACACACCTCCCTTCTGTGACTTGACACACCTCCATTCTATGACTTCACACACCTCCATTCTTTGACTTCACACACCTCCATTTGACATCACACACCTCCATCCTGTGACTTCACACACCTCCATTTGTGACTTCACACACCACAATTTTGACTTCACACACCTCCATTTTTGACTTCACATACCTCCATTCTTTGACTTCACACACCTCCATTTTGACTTCACACACTTCCATTCTGTGAATTCACACACCTCCATTCTGTGACTTCACACACCTCCATTGTTTGACTACACACAACTCCATCCTGTGATTTTACACACCTCCATTCCATGACATCACACACCTCCATTCTATGAGCTCACATACCTCCATCCTATGAGTTCACACACCTCAATTTTGACTTCACACACCTCCATTCAATGACTTCACACACCTTCATTCTTACTTCAGAAACATCCATTCTATGACTTCACACCCCTCCATTTTGACTTCACACACATCCATTCAATGAGTTCACACACCTCCATTCTGACTTCACACACCTCCATTCTATGATTTCGCACACCTCTATTCTGACTTCACACACCTCCATTCTGTGACTTCACACACCTCCATTCTGTGACTTTACACACCTCCAGTCTGTGTCTTTACACACCTCCATCCTGTGATTTAACACACCTCCATTCTATGACTTCACACACCTCCATTCTATGACTTCACACACCTCCATTCTATGACTTCACACACTTCTATTCTGTGACTAGACACACCTCCATTCTATGACTTCACACACCTCCATTCTATGACTTCACACATCTGCATTCTGACTTCACACACCTCCATTCTATGACTTCACACCTCCATTCTCTGACTTCACACATCTCCATTCTGACTTCACACACCTCCAATCTATGACTTCACACATCTCCCATCTATGACTTCACACACCTCCAATCTGTAACTTCACACACTTCCAATGTTTGACCTCACCAACCTCCATTCCATGACTTCATACACATCCATTCTATGACTTCACACAACTCCTTTCTTTGACTTCACAAAATTCCAGTTTGATTTCTCACACCTCCACTCTGTGACTTCACACACCTCCATTTGTGACTTCACACATCACAATTTTGACTTCACACACCTCTATTCTGTGACTTCACACACCTCCATTCTGAGTTAACACACCTCCATTTGTGACTTCACACACCTCCATTCTGACTTCACACACCTCCATTCTATGACTTCACACACTTCCATTCTATGACTTCACACACCTCCATTCTGTGACTTCACACACCTCCACTCTGAGTTCACACACCTCCATTCTGTGTCTTCACACACCTCCATTCTGTGACCTCACACACCTCAAATCTGAGTTCACACCCCTCCATAGTGTGACTTCACACACCTCCATTCTGTCACTTCACACACCCCATTCTATGACTTCACACAACTCCATTCTATGACTTCACACACCTCCATTCTATGCCTTTACACACCTCCATTCTGTGACTTCACACACCCCCATTCTATGACATCACACACCTCCATTCTGTGACTGTGAACACCTCCACTCTATGACTTCACACACCTCCATTGTATGACTTCAGAAACCTACATTGTGACTTCACACACCTCCATTCTATGAATTCACACACCTGCATTGTGACTTCACACACCTCCATTCTCTGCCTTCACACACCTCCATTCTGACTTCACACATCTCCATTCTGACTTCACACACCTTAATTCTGTGACTTCACACACCTTCATTCTATGATTTCACACACCTCCATTCTATGACTTCACAGACCTCCATTCTATGACTTCACACACCTCCTTTCTGAGTTCACACACATCCATTCTGTGACTTCACACACCTCCATTGTGACTTCATACACCTCCATTCTATGAGTTCACACACCTCCATTCTGACTTCACACACTTCCATTCTATGACTTCACACAGCTCCATTCTGACTTCACACACCTCCATTCTATGACTTCGCACACCTCTATTCTGACTTCACACAACTGCATTCTGTGACTTCACACACCTTGATTCTCTGACTTCACACACCTCCATTCTGTGACTTCACACACCTCCACTCTGTGACTTTACACACCTCCATTCTGTGACTTCACACACCTCCATTCTGTGATTTCACACACAATCCATTCTATGACTTCACAAACCTCCATTCTTTGATTTCACACACCTCCATTCTATGACTTCACACACCTGCATTGTGACTTCATACAACTCCATTCTGTGAATTCACACACCTCCTTTCTGTGACTTCACACACCTCCCTACTATGACTTCCACACACCTTCAATCTATGACTTCACAACCTCCATTCTATGACTTTACACACTTCCAATCTATGACTTCACAAACCTCCATTCTATGACTTCACAAACCTGCAATCTGACTTCACACACCTCCATTATCTGACTTCACACACCTACATTCTCTGACTTCACACACCTCCATTCTTTAACTTCACACGCTTCCTATGTTTGACTTCACAAACCTCCATTCCATGACTTCATACACCTCCATTCTATGACTTCACACACATCCATTCTTTGACCTCACACACCTCCATTTTGACTTCACACACCTCCATTCTGTGACTTCACACACCTGCATTTGTGACTTCACACACCACAATTTTGACTTCACACACGTCCATTCTTTGACTTCACACACCTCCATTTTGACTAAACACACTTCCATTCTGTGACTTCACACACCTCCATTCTATGACTTCACACACCTCCATTCTATGACTTCACACACTTCTATTCTGTGACTAGACACACCTCCATTCTATGACTTCACACACCTCCATTCTATGACTTCACACATCTGCATTCTGACTTCACACACCTCCATTCTATGACTTCACACGTCCATTCTCTGACTTCACACATGTCCATTCTGACTTCACACACCTCCAATCTATAACTTCACACATCTCCCATCTATGACTTCACACACCTCCATTCTGTAACTTCACACACTTCCAATGTTTGACTTCACAAACCTCCATTCCATGACTTCATACACATCCATTCTATGACTTCACACAACTCCTTTCTTTGACTTCACAAAATTCCATTTTGATTTCACACACCTCCACTCTGTGACTTGACACACCTCCATTTGTAACTTCACACATCACAATTTTGACTTCACACACCTCCATTCTGTGACTTCACACACCTCCACTCTGAGTTAACACACCTCCATTTGTGACTTCACACACCTCCATTCTGACTACACACCACTCCATTCTATGACTTCACACACCTACATTGTGACTTCACACACACCTCCTTTCTGTGATTTCACACACCTCGAATATATGACTTCACACACCTCCATTTTGTGACTTCACACACCTCCATTCTATGACTTCACACACCTCCATTCTATGACCTCTCACACGTCCATTGTGAATTCACACATCTACGTTCTGTGACTTCACACACCTCCCTTCTGTGACTTGACACACCTCCATTCTATGACTTCACACACCTCCATTCTTTGACTTCACACACCTCCATTTGACATCACACACCTCCATCCTGTGACTTCACACACCTCCATTTGTGACTTCACACACCACAATTTTGACTTCACACACCTCCATTTTTGACTTCACATACCTCCATTCTTTGACTTCACACACCTCCATTTTGACTTCACACACTTCCATTCTGTGAATTCACACACCTCCATTCTGTGACTTCACACACCTCCATTGTTTGACTACACACAACTCCATTCTTTGACTTCACACACCTCCATTCCATGACATCACACACCTCCATTCTATGAGCTCACATACCTCCATCCTATGAGTTCACACACCTCAATTTTGACTTCACACACCTCCATTCAATGACTTCACACACCTTCATTCTTACTTCAGAAACATCCATTCTATGACTTCACACCCCTCCATTTTGACTTCACACACATCCATTCAATGAGTTCACACACCTCCATTCTGACTTCACACACCTCCATTCTATGATTTCGCACACCTCTATTCTGACTTCACACAGCTCCATCCTGTGACTCCACACACCTCCATTCTCTGACTTCACACACCTCCATTCTGTGACTTCACACACCTCCATTCTGTGACTTTACACACCTCCAGTCTGTGTCTTTACACACCTCCATCCTGTGATTTAACACACCTCCATTCTATGACTTCACACACCTCCATTCTATGACTTCACACACCTCCATTCTATGACTTCACACACTTCTATTCTGTGACTAGACACACCTCCATTCTGTGACTTCACACACCTCCATTCTATGACTTCACACATCTGCATTCTGACTTCACACACCTCCATTCTATGACTTCACACCTCCATTCTCTGACTTCACACATCTCCATTCTGACTTCACACACCTCCAATCTATGACTTCACACATCTCCCATCTATGACTTCACACACCTCCAATCTGTAACTTCACACACTTCCAATGTTTGACCTCACCAACCTCCATTCCATGACTTCATACACATCCATTCTATGACTTCACACAACTCCTTTCTTTGACTTCACAAAATTCCAGTTTGATTTCTCACACCTCCACTCTGTGACTTCACACACCTCCATTTGTGACTTCACACATCACAATTTTGACTTCACACACCTCTATTCTGTGACTTCACACACCTCCATTCTGAGTTAACACACCTCCATTTGTGACTTCACACACCTCCATTCTGACTTCACACACCTCCATTCTATGACTTCACACACTTCCATTCTATGACTTCACACACCTCCATTCTGTGACTTCACACACCTCCACTCTGAGTTCACACACCTCCATTCTGTGTCTTCACACACCTCCATTCTGTGACCTCACACACCTCAAATCTGAGTTCACACCCCTCCATAGTGTGACTTCACACACCTCCATTCTGTCACTTCACACACCCCATTCTATGACTTCACACAACTCCATTCTATGACTTCACACACCTCCATTCTATGCCTTTACACACCTCCATTCTGTGACTTCACACACCTCCATTCTATGACATCACACACCTCCATTCTGTGACTGTGAACACCTCCACTCTATGACTTCACACACCTCCATTGTATGACTTCAGAAACCTACATTGTGACTTCACACACCTCCATTCTATGAATTCACACACCTGCATTGTGACTTCACACACCTCCATTCTCTGCCTTCACACACCTCCATTCTGACTTCACACATCTCCATTCTGACTTCACACACCTTAATTCTGTGACTTCACACACCTTCATTCTATGATTTCACACACCTCCATTCTATGACTTCACAGACCTCCATTCTATGACTTCACACACCTCCTTTCTGAGTTCACACACATCCATTCTGTGACTTCACACACCTCCATTGTGACTTCATACACCTCCATTCTATGAGTTCACACACCTCCATTCTGACTTCACACACTTCCATTCTATGACTTCACACAGCTCCATTCTGACTTCACACACCTCCATTCTATGACTTCGCACACCTCTATTCTGACTTCACACAACTGCATTCTGTGACTTCACACACCTTGATTCTCTGACTTCACACACCTCCATTCTGTGACTTCACACACCTCCACTCTGTGACTTTACACACCTCCATTCTGTGACTTCACACACCTCCATTCTGTGATTTCACACACAATCCATTCTATGACTTCACAAACCTCCATTCTTTGATTTCACACACCTCCATTCTATGACTTCACACACCTGCATTGTGACTTCATACAACTCCATTCTGTGAATTCACACACCTCCTTTCTGTGACTTCACACACCTCCCTACTATGACTTCCACACACCTTCAATCTATGACTTCACAACCTCCATTCTATGACTTTACACACTTCCAATCTATGACTTCACAAACCTCCATTCTATGACTTCACAAACCTGCAATCTGACTTCACACACCTCCATTATCTGACTTCACACACCTACATTCTCTGACTTCACACACCTCCATTCTTTAACTTCACACGCTTCCTATGTTTGACTTCACAAACCTCCATTCCATGAGTTCATACACCTCCATTCTATGACTTCACACACATCCATTCTTTGACCTCACACACCTCCATTTTGACTTCACACACCTCCATTCTGTGACTTCACACACCTGCATTTGTGACTTCACACACCACAATTTTGACTTCACACACGTCCATTCTTTGACTTCACACACCTCCATTTTGACTAAACACACTTCCATTCTGTGACTTCACACACCTCCATTCTATGACTTCACACACCTCCATTCTATGACTTCACACACTTCTATTCTGTGACTAGACACACCTCCATTCTATGACTTCACACACCTCCATTCTATGACTTCACACATCTGCATTCTGACTTCACACACCTCCATTCTATGACTTCACACGTCCATTCTCTGACTTCACACATGTCCATTCTGACTTCACACACCTCCAATCTATAACTTCACACATCTCCCATCTATGACTTCACACACCTCCATTCTGTAACTTCACACACTTCCAATGTTTGACTTCACAAACCTCCATTCCATGACTTCATACACATCCATTCTATGACTTCACACAACTCCTTTCTTTGACTTCACAAAATTCCATTTTGATTTCACACACCTCCACTCTGTGACTTGACACACCTCCATTTGTAACTTCACACATCACAATTTTGACTTCACACACCTCCATTCTGTGACTTCACACACCTCCACTCTGAGTTAACACACCTCCATTTGTGACTTCACACACCTCCATTCTGACTACACACCACTCCATTCTATGACTTCACACACCTACATTGTGACTTCACACACACCTCCTTTCTGTGATTTCACACACCTCGAATATATGACTTCACACACCTCCATTTTGTGACTTCACACACCTCCATTCTATGACTTCACACACCTCCATTCTATGACCTCTCACACGTCCATTGTGAATTCACACATCTACGTTCTGTGACTTCACACACCTCCCTTCTGTGACTTGACACACCTCCATTCTATGACTTCACACACCTCCATTCTTTGACTTCACACACCTCCATTTGACATCACACACCTCCATCCTGTGACTTCACACACCTCCATTTGTGACTTCACACACCACAATTTTGACTTCACACACCTCCATTTTTGACTTCACATACCTCCATTCTTTGACTTCACACACCTCCATTTTGACTTCACACACTTCCATTCTGTGAATTCACACACCTCCATTCTGTGACTTCACACACCTCCATTGTTTGACTACACACAACTCCATTCTTTGACTTCACACACCTCCATTCCATGACATCACACACCTCCATTCTATGAGCTCACATACCTCCATCCTATGAGTTCACACACCTCAATTTTGACTTCACACACCTCCATTCAATGACTTCACACACCTTCATTCTTACTTCAGAAACATCCATTCTATGACTTCACACCCCTCCATTTTGACTTCACACACATCCATTCAATGAGTTCACACACCTCCATTCTGACTGCACACACCTCCATTCTATGATTTCGCACACCTCTATTCTGACTTCACACAGCTCCATCCTGTGACTCCACACACCTCCATTCTCTGACTTCACACACCTCCATTCTGTGACTTCACACACCTCCATTCTGTGACTTTACACACCTCCAGTCTGTGTCTTTACACACCTCCATCCTGTGATTTAACACACCTCCATTCTATGACTTCACACACCTCCATTCTATGACTTCACACACCTCCATTCTATGACTTCACACACTTCTATTCTGTGACTAGACACACCTCCATTCTGTGACTTCACACACCTCCATTCTATGACTTCACACATCTGCATTCTGACTTCACACACCTCCATTCTATGACTTCACACCTCCATTCTCTGACTTCACACATCTCCATTCTGACTTCACACACCTCCAATCTATGACTTCACACATCTCCCATCTATGACTTCACACACCTCCAATCTGTAACTTCACACACTTCCAATGTTTGACCTCACCAACCTCCATTCCATGACTTCATACACATCCATTCTATGACTTCACACAACTCCTTTCTTTGACTTCACAAAATTCCAGTTTGATTTCTCACACCTCCACTCTGTGACTTCACACACCTCCATTTGTGACTTCACACATCACAATTTTGACTTCACACACCTCTATTCTGTGACTTCACACACCTCCATTCTGAGTTAACACACCTCCATTTGTGACTTCACACACCTCCATTCTGACTTCACACACCTCCATTCTATGACTTCACACACTTCCATTCTATGACTTCACACACCTCCATTCTGTGACTTCACACACCTCCACTCTGAGTTCACACACCTCCATTCTGTGTCTTCACACACCTCCATTCTGTGACCTCACACACCTCAAATCTGAGTTCACACCCCTCCATAGTGTGACTTCACACACCTCCATTCTGTCACTTCACACACCCCATTCTATGACTTCACACAACTCCATTCTATGACTTCACACACCTCCATTCTATGCCTTTACACACCTTCCTTCTGTGACTTCACACACCTCCATTCTATGACATCACACACCTCCATTCTGTGACTTTGAACACCTCCATTCTATGACTTCACACACCTCCATTGTATGACTTCAGAAACCTACATTGTGACTTCACACACCTCCATTCTATGAATTCACACACCTGCATTGTGACTTCACACACCTCCATTCTCTGCCTTCACACACCTCCATTCTGACTTCACACATCTCCATTCTGACTTCACACACCTTAATTCTGTGACTTCACACACCTTCATTCTATGATTTCACACACCTCCATTCTATGACTTCACAGACCTCCATTCTATGACTTCACACACCTCCTTTCTGAGTTCACACACATCCATTCTGTGACTTCACACACCTCCATTGTGACTTCATACACCTCCATTCTATGAGTTCACACACCTCCATTCTTACTTCACACACTTCCATTCTATGACTTCACACAGCTCCATTCTGACTTCACACACCTCCATTCTATGACTTCGCACACCTCTATTCTGACTTCACACAACTGCATTCTGTGACTTCACACACCTTGATTCTCTGACTTCACACACCTCCATTCTGTGACTTCACACACCTCCACTCTGTGACTTTACACACCTCCATTCTGTGACTTCACACACCTCCATTCTGTGATTTCACACACAATCCATTCTATGACTTCACAAACCTCCATTCTTTGATTTCACACACCTCCATTCTATGACTTCACACACCTGCATTGTGACTTCATACAACTCCATTCTGTGAATTCACACACCTCCTTTCTGTGACTTCACACACCTCCCTACTATGACTTCCACACACCTTCAATCTATGACTTCACAACCTCCATTCTATGACTTCACACACTTCCAATCTATGACTTCACAAACCTCCATTCTATGACTTCACAAACCTGCAATCTGACTTCACACACCTCCATTATCTGACTTCACACACCTACATTCTCTGACTTCACACACCTCCATTCTTTAACTTCACACGCTTCCAATGTTTGACTTCACAAACCTCCATTCCATGACTTCATACACCTCCATTCTATGACTTCACACACATCCATTCTTTGACCTCACACACCTCCATTTTGACTTCACACACCTCCATTCTGTGACTTCACACACCTGCATTTGTGACTTCACACACCACAATTTTGACTTCACACACGTCCATTCTTTGACTTCACACACCTCCTTTTTGTCTTCACACACTTCCATTCTGTGACTTCACACACCTCCATTCTGTGACTTCACACACCTACATTGTTTGACTTCACAAACCTCCATTTTGACTTCACACACCTCCATTCTCTGACTTCACACACCTTCATTCTTACTTCAGAAACATCCATTCTATGACTTCACAAACCTCCCTTCTGTGAATTCACACACCTCCATTCTGGGTTCACACACCTCCATTCTGTGACTTCACACACCTCCATTCTATGACTTCACACACCTCCATCTGTGACTTCACACACCTCCATTCTATGACTTCACACACCTCCATTCTGACTTCACACACTTCAATTTTGACTTCAAAGACCTCATTTCTGTGATTTCACACACCTCCATTCTATGATTTCACACACCTCCATTCTATGACTTCACACACCTCCATTCTATGACTTCACACACCTCCTTTCTGATTTGACACACTTCCATTCTGTGACTTCACACACCTCCAATCTGACCTCACACACCTCCATTCTATGACTTCACACACCTCCATTCTATGACTTCACACACCTCCATTCTTTGACTTCACACACCTCCATTCTATGAATTCACACACCTCCATTCTTTGACTTCACACACCTCCATTCTGTGACTTCCCACACCTCCATTCTGAGAATTCACACACCTCCACTCTGTGACTTTACACACCTCCACTCTGAGACTACACACACCTCCATTTTGTGATTTCACACACCTCCATTCTATGACTTCACACACCTCCATTCTATGACTTCAAACATCTCCATTCTATGAATTCACACACCTCCATTGTTACTTCACACAACTCTATTCTGTGACTTCACACATATGCCTTCTGTGACTTCACACACCTCCATTCTATGACTTCACACCTCCATTCTATGACTTCACATCTCCATTCTATGTCTTCACACACCAACATTTATGACGTCACACACCTCCATTCTGTGACTTCACACACCTGCATTCTGACATCACACACCTACATTCAATGACTTCACACACTTCCATTCTATGACTTCACACACCTCCATTCTGTGACTTCACTCACCTCCATTGTGAGTTCACACACCTCCATTCTGTGACTTCACACACCTTGATTCTCTGACTTCAAACACCTCCATTCTACGATTTCACACACCTCCATTCTGTGACGTCACACATCTCCATTCTATGATTTCACACACCTCCATTCTGTGACTTCACACACCTCCATTCTGAGTTCATACACCTCCATTCTGTGACTTCACACACCGCCAATATATGACTTCACACACCTCCATTATGTGACTTCACACATTTCAATTCTATGACTCACACACCTCCATTCTCTGACTTCACACACCTCCATTCTATGACTTCACACACCTGCATTGTGACTTCACACACCTCCATTCTGTGACTTCACCCATCTCCATTCAATGATTTCACACACTTCCATTCTGTGACTTCACACACCTCCACTCTGAGTTCACACACCTCCATTCTGTGACTTCACACACCTCCAATATATGACTTCACACACCTCCATTTTGTAACTTTGCACACCTCCATTCTATGACTTCACACACCTCCATTCTATGACTTCACACACCTACATTGTGACTTCACACACACCTCCATTCTGTGACTTCACACACCTCCAATATATGACTTCACACACCTCCATTGTGTGACTTCACACACCTCCATTCTATGACCTCTCACACCTCCATTTTGACTTCACACATCTCCGATCTCTGACTTCACACACCTCCCTTCTGTGACTTGACACACCTCCATTCTATGACTTCACACACCTCCATTCTTTGACTTTACACACCTCCATTTTGACATCACACACCTCCATTCTGTGACTTCACACACCTCCATTTGTGACTTCACACACCACAATTTTGACTTCACCCACCGCCATTCTTTGACTTCACATACCTCCATTCTTTGACCTCAGACACCTCCATTTTGACTTCACACACTTCCATTCTGTGAATTCACACACCTCCATTCTGTGACTTCACACACCTCCATTGTTTGACTACACACAACTCCATTCTTTGACTTCACACACCTCCATTCCATGACATCACACACCTCCATTCTATGAGCTCACATACCTCTATCCTATGAGTTCACTCACCTCAATTTTGACTTCACACACCTCCATTCAATGACTTCACACACCTACATTGTGCCTTCACACACACCTCCATTCTGTGACTTCACACACCTCCAATATATGAGTTCACACACCTCAACTGTGTGACTTCTCACACATCCATTCTATGACTTCACACACCTCCATTCCATGACCTCTCACACCTCCATTGTGACTTCACACATCTCCATTCTCTGACTTCACACACCTCCCTTCTGTGACTTGACACACCTCCATTCTATGACTTCACACACCTCCATTCTTTGACTTCACACACCTTCATTTGTGACTTCACACACCACAATTTTGACTTCACACACCGCCATTCTTTGACTTCACATACCTCCATTCTTTGACTTCACACACCTCCAATTTGACTTCACACACTTCCATTCTGTGAATTCACACACCTCCATTCTGTGACTTCACAAACCTCCAATGTTTGACTACACACAACTCCATTCTTTGACTTCACACACCTCCATTCCATGACATCACACACCTTCATTCTTACTTCAGAAACATCCATTCTATGACTTCACACAACTCCATTTTGAATTCACACACATCCATTCAATGAGTTCAAACACCTCCATTCTGACTTCACACACCTCCATTCTATGACTTCACACACCTCCATTCTATGACTTCACACACTTCTATTCTGTGACTAGACACACCTCCATTCTATGACTTCACAAACCTCCATTCTATGACTTCACACATCTGCTCTGACTTCACACACCTCCATTCTATGACTTCACACCTCCATTCTCTGACTTCACACATCTCCATTCTGACTTCACACACCTCCAATCTATGACTTCACACATCTCCCATCTATGACTTCACACAACTCCAATCTGTAACTTCACACACTTCCAATGTTTGACTTCACCAACCTCCATTCCATGACTTCATACACATCCATTCTATGACTTCACACAACTCCATTCTGTGACTGTGAACACCTCCACTCTATGACTTCACACACCTCCATTGTATGACTTCAGAAACCTACATTGTGACTTCACACACCTCCATTCTATGAATTCACACACCTGCATTGTGACTTCACACACCTCCATTCTCTGCCTTCACACACCTCCATTCTGACTTCACACATCTCCATTCTGACTTCACACACCTTAATTCTGTGACTTCACACACCTTCATTCTATGATTTCACACACCTCCATTCTATGACTTCATAGACCTCCATTCTATGACTTCACACACCTCCTTTCTGAGTTCACACACATCCATTCTGTGACTTCACACACCTCCATTGTGACTTCATACACCTCCATTCTATGAGTTCACACACCTCCATTCTGACTTCACACACTTCCATTCTATGACTTCACACAGCTCCATTCTGACTTCACACACCTCCATTCTATGACTTCGCACACCTCTATTCTGACTTCACACAACTGCATTCTGTGACTTCACACACCTTGATTCTCTGACTTCACACACCTACCTTCTGTGACTTCACACACCTCCACTCTGTGACTTTACACACCTCCATTCTGTGACTTCACACACCTCCATTCTGTGATTTCACACACAATCCATTCTATGACTTCACAAACCTCCATTCTTTGATTTCACACACCTCCATTCTATGACTTCACACACCTGCATTGTGACTTCATACAACTCCATTCTGTGAATTCACACACCTCCTTCCTGTGACTTCACACACCTCCCTACTATGACTTCCACACACCTTCAATCTATGACTTCACAACCTCCATTCTATGACTTTACACACTTCCAATCTATGACTTCACAAACCTCCATTCTATGACTTCACAAACCTGCAATCTGACTTCACACACCTCCATTATCTGACTTCACACACCTACATTCTCTGACTTCACACACCTCCATTCTTTAACTTCACACGCTTCCTATGTTTGACTTCACAAACCTCCATTCCATGACTTCATACACCTCCATTCTATGACTTCACACACATCCATTCTTTGACCTCACACACCTCCATTTTGACTTCACACACCTCCATTCTGTGACTTCACACACCTGCATTTGTGACTTCACACACCACAATTTTGACTTCACACACGTCCATTCTTTGACTTCACACACCTCCATTTTGACTTCACACACTTCCATTCTGTGACTTCACACACCTCCATTCTGTGACTTCACACACCTACATTGTTTGACTTCACAAACCTACATTTTGACTTCACACACCTCCATTCTCTGACTTCACACACCTTCATTCTTACTTCAGAAACATCCATTCTATGACTTCACAAACCTCCCTTCTGTGAATTCACACACCTCCATTCTGGGTTCACACACCTCCATTCTGTGACTTCACACACCTCCATTCTATGACTTCACACACCTCCATCTGTGACTTCACACACCTCCATTCTATGACTTCACACACCTCCATTCTGACTTCACACACTTCAATTTTGACTTCAAAGACCTCATTTCTGTGATTTCACACACCTCCATTCTATGATTTCACACACCTCCATTCTATGACTTCACACACCTCCATTCTATGACTTCACACACCTCCTTTCTGATTTGACACACTTCCATTCTGTGACTTCACACACCTCCAATCTGACCTCACACACCTCCATTCTATGACTTCACACACCTCCATTCTATGACTTCACACACCTCCATTCTTTGACTTCACACACCTCCATTCTATGAATTCACACACCTCCATTCTTTGACTTCACACACCTCCATTCTGTAACTTCCCACACCTCCATTCTGAGAATTCACACACCTCCACTCTGTGACTTTACACACCTCCACTCTGAGACTACACACACCTCCATTTTGTGATTTCACACACCTCCATTCTATGACTTCACACACCTCCATTCTATGACTTCAAACATCTCCATTCTATGAATTCACACACCTCCATTGTTACTTCACACAACTCTATTCTGTGACTTCACACATATGCCTTCTGTGACTTCACACACCTCCATTCTATGACTTCACACCTCCATTCTATGACTTCACATCTCCATTCTATGTCTTCACACACCAACATTTATGACGTCACACACCTCCATTCTGTGACTTCACTCACCTCCATTGTGAGTTCACACACCTCCATTCTGTGACTTCACACACCTTGATTCTCTGACTTCACACACCTCCATTCTACGATTTCACACACCTCCATTCTGTGACGTCACACATCTCCATTCTATGATTTCACACACCTCCATTCTGTGACTTCACACACCTCCATTCTGAGTTCATACACCTCCATTCTGTGACTTCACACACCGCCAATATATGACTTCACACACCTCCTTTTTGTGACTTTGCACACCTCCATTCTATGACTTCACACACCTCCATTCTATGACTTCACACACCTACATTGTGACTTCACACACACCTCTATTCTGTGACTTCACACACCTCCAATGTATGACTTCACACACCTCAATTTTGTGACTTCACACACCTCCATTCTATGACTTCACACACCTCCATTCTATGACTTCACACACCTGCATTGTGACTTCACACACCTCCATTCTGTGACTTCACCCATCTCCATTCTATGATTTCACACACTTCCATTCTGTGACTTCACACACCTCCACTCTGAGTTCACACACCTCCATTCTGTGACTTCACACACCTCCAATATATGACTTCACACACCTCCATTTTGTAACTTTGCACACCTCCATTCTATGACTTCACACACCTCCATTCTATGACTTCACACACCTACATTGTGACTTCACACACACCTCCATTCTGTGACTTCACACACCTCCAATATATGACTTCACACACCTCCATTGTGTGACTTCACACACCTCCATTCTATGACCTCTCACACCTCCATTTTGACTTCACACATCTCCGATCTCTGACTTCACACACCTCCCTTCTGTGAGTTGACACACCTCCATTCTATGACTTCACACACCTCCATTCTTTGACTTTACACACCTCCATTTTGACATCACACACCTCCATTCTGTGACTTCACACACCTCCATTTGTGACTTCACACACCACAATTTTGACTTCACCCACCGCCATTCTTTGACTTCACATACCTCCATTCTTTGACCTCAGACACCTCCATTTTGACTTCACACACTTCCATTCTGTGAATTCACACACCTCCATTCTGTGACTTCACACACCTCCATTGTTTGACTACACACAACTCCATTCTTTGACTTCACACACCTCCATTCCATGACATCACACACCTCCATTCTATGAGCTCACATACCTCTATCCTATGAGTTCACACACCTCAATTTTGACTTCACACACCTCCATTCAATGACTTCACACACCTACATTGTGCCTTCACACACACCTCCATTCTGTGACTTCACACACCTCCAATATATGAGTTCACACACCTCAACTGTGTGACTTCACACACATCCATTCTATGACTTCACACACCTCCATTCCATGACCTCTCACACCTCCATTGTGACTTCACACATCTCCATTCTCTGACTTCACACACCTCCCTTCTGTGACTTGACACACCTCCATTCTATGACTTCACACACCTCCATTCTTTGACTTCACACACCTCCATTTTGACATCACACACCTCCATTCTGTGACTTCACACACCTCCATTTGTGACTTCACACACCACAATTTTGACTTCACACACCGCCATTCTTTGACTTCACATACCTCCATTCTTTGACTTCACACACCTCCAATTTGACTTCACACACGTCCATTCTGTGAATTCACACACCTCCATTCTGTGACTTCACAAACCTCCAATGTTTGACTACACACAACTCCATTCTTTGACTTCACACACCTCCATTCCATGACATCACACACCTTCATTCTTACTTCAGAAACATCCATTCTATGACTTCACACACCTCCATTTTGAATTCACACACATCCATTCAATGAGTTCAAACACCTCCATTCTGACTTCACACACCTCCATTCTATGACTTCACACACCTCCATTCTATGACTTCACACACTTCTATTCTGTGACTAGACACACCTCCATTCTATGACTTCACACACCTCCATTCTATGACTTCACACATCTGCTCTGACTTCACACACCTCCATTCTATGACTTCACACCTCCATTCTCTGACTTCACACATCTCCATTCTGACTTCACACACCTCCAATCTATGACTTCACACATCTCCCATCTATGACTTCACACACCTCCAATCTGTAACTTCACACACTTCCAATGCTTGACTTCACCAACCTCCATTCCATGACTTCATACACATCCATTCTATGACTTCACACAACTCCTTTCTTTGACTTCACAAAATTCCATTTTGATTTCACACACCTCCAGTCTGTGACTTCACACACCTCCATTTGTGACTTCACACATCACAATTTTGACTTCACACACCTCCATTCTGTGACTTCACACAGCTCCATTCTGAGTTAACACACCTCCATTTGTGACTTCACACACCTCTATTGTGAGTTCAAACACCTCCATTCTGTGACTTCACACACCTCCATTCTGTGATTTCACACACCTCCATTCTATGAATTCACACACCTCCATTCTATGACTTCACACACCTCAATTCTGTGACTTCACACACATCCATTCTATGACTTCACACACCTCCATTTTGACTTCACACACTTCCATTCTATGACTTCACACACCTCCATTCTGTGACTTCACACACGTCCACTCTGAGTTCACACACCTCCTTTCTGTGTCTTCACACACCTCCATTCTGTGACTTCACACACCTCGTTATATGACTTCACACACCTCCATTCTGTGACCTCACACACCTCAAATCTGAGTTCACACCCCTCCATAGTGTGACTTCACACACCTGCATTCTGTGACTTCACACACCCCCATTCTATGACTTCACACCACTCCATTCTATGACTTCACACACCTCCATTCTATGCCTTTACTCACCTCCATTCTGTGACTTCACACACCTCAATTCTGTGACTTCACACACATCCATTCTATGACTTCACACACCTCCATTTTGACTTCACACACTTCCATTCTATGACTTCACACACCTCCATTCTGTGACTTCACACACGTCCACTCTGAGTTCACACACCTCCTTTCTGTGTCTTCACACACCTCCATTCTGTGACTTCACACACCTCGTTATATGACTTCACACACCTCCATTCTGTGACCTCACACACCTCAAATCTGAGTTCACACCCCTCCATAGTGTGACTTCACACACCTGCATTCTGTGACTTCACACACCCCCATTCTATGACTTCACACCACTCCATTCTATGACTTCACACACCTCCATTCTATGCCTTTACTCACCTCCATTCTGTGACTTCACACACCTCCATTCTATGACATCACACACCTCCATTCTGTGACTTTGCACACCTCCATTCTATGACTTCACACACCTCCATTCTATGACTTCAGAAACCTACATTTTGACTTCACACACCTCCATTCTATGAGTTCACACACCTGCATTCTTACTTCACACACCTCCATTCTCTGACTTCACACACCTCCATTCTGACTTCACACACCTCCATTCTTACTTCACACACCTCAATTCTGTGACTTCACACACCTCCATTCTATGATTTCACACACCTCCATTCTATGACTTCACAGACCTCCATTCTATGACTTCACACACATCCTTTCTGAGTTCACACACATCCATTCTGTGAGTTCACACACCTCCATTGTGACTTCATACACCTCCATTCTATGAGTTCACACACCTCCATTCTGACTTCACACACTTCCATTCTATGACTTCAGACAGCTCCATTCTGACTTCACACACCTCCATTCTATGACTTCGCACACCTCTATTGTGACTTCACACAACTGCATTCTGTGACTTCACACACCTCCATTCTATGACTTCACACACCTCCATTCTGTGACTTCACACACCTCCACTCTGTGACTTTACACACCTCCATTCTGTGAATTCACACACCTCCATTCTGTGATTTCACACACAATCCATTCTATGACTTCACAAACCTCCATTCTTATATTGCACACACCTCCATTCTATGACTTCACACACCTGCATTGTGACTTCATGCAACTCCATTCTGTGAATTCACACACCTCCTTTCTGTGACTTCACACACCTCCATACTATGACTTCCACACACCTTCAATCTATGATTCACAACCTCCATTCTATGACTTCACACACTTCCAATCTATGACTTCACAAACCTCCATTCTATGCCTTCACAAACCTGCAATCTGACTTCACACACCTCCATTCTCTGACTTCACACACCTCCATTCTATGATGTCACACACCTCCATTCTGTAACTTCACACGCTTCCAATGTTTGACTTCACAAACCTCCATTCCATGACTTCATACACCTCCATTCTATGACTTCACACACATCCATTCTTTGACCTCACACACCTACATTTTGACTTCACACACCTCCATTCTGTGACTTCACACACCTGCATTTGTGATTTCACACACCACAATTTTGACTTCACACTCGTCCATTTTGACTTCACACACCTCCATTTTGACTTCACACACTTCCATTCTGTGACTTCACACACCTCCATTCTGTGACTTCACACACCTACATTGTTTGACTTCACACACCTCCATTTTGACTTCACACACCTCCATTCTGTGACTTCACACACCTGCATTTGTGACTTCACACACCACAATTTTGACTTCACAAACCTCCCTTCTGTGAATTCACACACCTCCATTCTGTGACTTCACACACCTCCACTCTATGACTGCACACACCTCCATCTGTGACTTCACACACCTCCATTCTATGACTTCACAAACCTCCATTCTATGAGTTCACACACCTCCATTCTGTGACTTCACACACCTCCATTCCATGACTTCACACACCTCCATTCTGACTTCACACACTTCCGTTTTGACATCAAAGACCTCATTTCTGTGACTTCACACACCTCCATTCTATGATTTCACAGACCTCCATTCTATGACTTCACACACCTCCATTCTATGACTTCACACACCTCCTTTCTGAGTTGACACACTTCCATTCTGTGACTTCACACACCTCCAATCTGACCTCACACACCTCCATTCTATGACTTCACACACCTCCATTCTTTGACATCACACACCTCCATTGTATGAATTCACACACCTCCATTCTTTGACTTCACACACCTCCATTCTGTGTCTTCCCACACTTCCATTCTCAGAATTCACACACCTCCACTCGGTGACTTTACACACCTCCACTCTGTGACTACACACACCTCCATTTTGTGATTTCACACACCTCCATTGTATGACTTCACACACCTCCATTCTATGACTTCACACATCTCCATTCTATGAATTCACACACCTCCATTGTGACTTCACACAACTCTATTCTGTGACTTCACACACATGCCTTCTGTGACTTCACACACCTCCAATCTATGACTTCACACCTCCATTCTATGACTTCACATCTCCATTCTATGACTTCACACACCAACATTTATGACGTCACACACCTCCATTCTGTGACTTCACACACCTCCATTCTGACATCACACACCTACATTCTATGACTTCACACACTTCCATTCTATGATTTCACACACCTCCATTCTGTGACTTCACTCACCGCCATTGTGAGTTCACACACCTCCATTCTATGACTTCACACACCTGCATTGTGACTTCACACACCTCCATTCTCTGACATCACACACCTCCATTCTGAATTCACACATCTCCATTCTGACTTTACACACCTCAATTCTGTGACTTCACACACCTCTCTTCTATGAATTCACATACCTCATTTCAGAGTTGACACACCTCCATTCTGTGACTTCACATAACTCCAATCTGACTTCACACACCTCCATTCTATGACTTCACACACCTCCATTCTGTGACTTCAAAAACCACCATTCTATGACTTCACACATCTCCATTGTGACTTCACATACCTCCATTCTATGAGTTCACACAGCTCCATTCTGACTTCACACACCTGCATTCTATGACTTCGTACACCTCTATTCTGACTTCACACCCCTCCATTCTGTGACTTCACATACCTCCATTCTTTGCCTTCACACCCGTCCATTCTGTGACTTCACACACCTCCATTCTATGACTTCACACACTTCCATTGTTTGTCATTATACACCTCCATTTTTTGACTTCACACACCTCCGTTCCATGAATTCACACACCTCCATTCTATGAGTTCACACACCTCCATTCTATGAGTTCACACACCTTCATTCTTACTTCAGCAACATCCATTCTATGACTTCAGACACCTCCATTCTATGACTTCACACACCTTCATTCTTACTTCAGCAACATCCATTCTATGACTTCACACACCTGCATTCTATGACTTCACAAACCTCCATTCTGTGACTTCACACACCTCCATTTTGGATTCACACACCTCCATTCTGTGACTTCACACACCTCCACTCTATGACTTCCCACACCTCAAACTGTGACTTCACACACCTCCATTCTATGACTTCACACTCCTCCATTCTATGAGTTCACCCACCTCCATTCTGTGACTTCACACATCTCCGTTCTGTGACTTCACACACCTCCCTTCTGTGACTTGACACACCTCCATTCTATGACTTCACACACCTCCATTCTTTGACTTCACACACCTTCATTTTGACATCACACACCTCCATTCTGTGACTTCACACACCTCCATTTGTGACTTCACACACCACAATTTTGACTTCACACACCGCCATTCTTTGACTTCACACACCTCCATTTTGACTTCACACACTTCCATTCTGTGAATTCACACACCTCCATTCTGTGACTTCACACACCTCCATTGTTTGACTACACACAACTCCATTCTTTGACTTCACGCACCGCCATTCCATGACATCACACACCTCCATTCTATGAGCTCACATACCTCCATTCTATGAGTTCACACACCTCAATTTTGACTTCACACCCCTCCATTCAATGACTTCACACACCTTCATTCTTACTTCAGAAACATCCATTCTATGACTTCACACCCCTCCATTTTGACTTCACACACATCCATTCATTGAGTTCACACCTCCATTCTGACTTCACACACCTCCATTCTATGACTTCGCACACCTCTATTCTGACTTCACACAGCTCCATCCTGTGACTCCACACACCTCCATTCACTGACTTCACACACCTCCATTCTGTGACTTCACACACCTCCACTCTGTGACTTTACACACCTCCATTCTGTGTCTTCACACACCTCCATCCTGTGATTTCACACACCTCCATTCTATGACTTCACACACCTCCATTCTATGACTTCACACCTCCATTCTATGCCTTCACACACCTCCATTCTATGACTTCACACATTTCTATTCTTTGACTAGACACACCTCCATTCTATGACTTCACACACCTCCATTCTATGACTTCACACATCTGCATTCTGACTTTACACACCTCCATTCTATGACTTCACACCTCCATTCTCTGACTTCACACATCTCCATTCTGACTTCACACACCTCCAATCTATGACTTCACACATCTCCCGTCTATGACTTCACACACCTCCAATCTGTAACTTCACACACTTCCAATGTTTGACTTCACCAACCTCCATTACATGACTTCATACACATCCATTCTATGACTTCACACAACTCCTTTCTTTGACTTCACAATATTCCATTTTGATTTCACACACCTCCACTCTGTGACTTCACACACCTCCATTTGTGACTTCACACATCACAATTTTGACTTCACACACCTCCATTCTGTGACTTCACACACCTGCATTTGTGACTTCACACACCACAATTTTGACTTCACACTCGTCCATTTTGACTTCACACACCTCCATTTTGACTTCACACACTTCCATTCTGTGACTTCACACACCTCCATTCTGTGACTTCACACACCTACATTGTTTGACTTCACACACCTCCATTTTGACTTCACACACCTCCATTCTGTGACTTCACACACCTGCATTTGTGACTTCACACACCACAATTTTGACTTCACAAACCTCCCTTCTGTGAATTCACACACCTCCATTCTGTGACTTCACACACGTCCACTCTATGACTGCACACACCTCCATTCTATGAGTTCACACACCTCCATTCTGTGACTCACACACCTCCATTCCATGACTTCACACACCTCCATTCTGACTTCACACACTTCCGTTTTGACATCAAAGACCTCATTTCTGTGACTTCACACACCTCCATTCTATGATTTCACACACCTCCATTCTATGACTTCACACACCTCCATTCTATGACTTCACACACCTCCTTTCTGAGTTGACACACTTCCATTCTGTGACTTCACACACCTCCAATCTGACCTCACACACCTCCATTCTATGACTTCACACACCTCCATTCTTTGACTTCACACACCTCCATTGTATGAATTCACACACCTCCATTCTTTGACTTCACACACCTCCATTCTGTGTCTTCCCACACTTCCATTCTCAGAATTCACACACCTCCACTCGGTGACTTTACACACCTCCACTCTGTGACTACACACACCTCCATTTTGTGATTTCACACACCTCCATTGTATGACTTCACACACCTCCATTCTATGACTTCACACATCTCCATTCTATGAATTCACACACCTCCATTGTGACTTCACACAACTCTATTCTGTGACTTCACACACATGCCTTCTGTGACTTCACACACCTCCAATCTATGACTTCACACCTCCATTCTATGACTTCACATCTCCATTCTATGACTTCACACACCAACATTTATGACGTCACACACCTCCATTCTGTGACTTCACACACCTCCATTCTGACATCACACACCTACATTCTATGACTTCACACACTTCCATTCTATGACTTCACACACCTCCATTCTGTGACTTCACTCACCGCCATTGTGAGTTCACACACCTCCATTCTGTGACTTCACACACCTTGATTCTCTGAGTTCACACACCTCCATTCTATGATTTCACACACCTCCATTCTGTGATTTCACACATCTCCATTCTATGATTTCACACACCTCCATTCTGTGACTTCACACACCTCCATTCTGAGTTCACACACGTCCATTCTGTGACTTCACACACCTCCAATATATGACTTCACACACCTCCATTTTGTGACTTTGCACACCTCCATTCTATGACTTCACACATATCCAT
The DNA here is from genome assembly GCA_024803745.1 of Megascapheus bottae. Lineage (NCBI taxonomy): Eukaryota > Metazoa > Chordata > Mammalia > Rodentia > Geomyidae > Megascapheus > Megascapheus bottae. The sequence goes on from JANJXV010000272.1 coordinate 333,952, forward strand.
TCTATGACTTCACACACCTACATTGTGACTTCACACACACCTCCATTCTATGACTTCACACACCTCCATTCTATGACTTCACACACCTGCATTGTGACTTCACACACCTCCATTCTCTGACATCACACACCTCCATTCTGAATTCACACATCTCCATTCTGACTTTACACACCTCAACTCTGTGACTTCACACACCTCTCTTCTATGAATTCACATACCTCATTTCAGAGTTGACCCAACTCCATTCTGTGACTTCACATAAATAAAATCTGACTTTACACACCTCCATTCTATGACCTCACACACCTCCATTCTGTGACTTCAAAAACCACCATTCTATGACTTCACACATCTCCATTGTGACTTCACATACCTCCATTCTATGAGTTCACACATCTCCATTCTGACTTCACACACCTGCATTCTATGACTTCGTACACCTCTATTCTGACTTCACACCCCTCCATTCTGTGACTTCACATACCTCCATTCTTTGCCTTCACACCCGTCCATTCTGTGACTTCACACACCTCCATTCTATGACTTCACACACTTCCATTGTTTGACATCATACACCTCCATTTTTTGACTTCACACACCTCCGTTCCATGAATTCACACACCTCCATTGTATGAGTTCACACACCTCCATTCTATGAGTTCACACACCTTCATTCTTACTTCAGCAACATCCATTCTATGACTTCAGACACCTCCATTCTATCACTTCACACACCTTCATTCTTACTTCAGCAACATCCATTCTATGACTTCACACACCTGCATTCTATGACTTCACAAACCTCCATTCTGTGACTTCACACACCTCCATTTTGGATTCACACACCTCCATTCTGTGACTTCACACACCTCCACTCTATGATTTCACAAAGCTCCATCTGTGACTTCACACACCTCTATTCTATGACTTCACACTCCTCCATTCTATGAGTTCACACACCTCCATTCTGTGAATTCACACATCTCCTTCTGTGACTTCACACACCTCCCTTCTGTGACTTGCCACACCTCCATTCCATGACTTCACACACCTCCATTCTTTGACTTCACACACCTCCATTTTGACATCACACACCTCCATTCTGTGACTTCACACACCTCCATTTGTGACTTCACACACCACAATTTTGACTTCACACACCGCCATTCTTTGACTTCACACACCTCCATTTTGACTTCACACACTTCCATTCTGTGAATTCACACACCTCCATTTGTGACTTCACACACCTCCATTGTTTGACTACACACAACTCCATTCTTTGACTTCACACACCGCCATTCCATGACATCACACACCTCCATTCTATGAGCTCACATACCTCCATTCTATGAGTTCACACACCTCAATTTTGACTTCACACACCTCCATTCAATGACTTCACACACCTTCATTCTTACTTCAGAAACATCCATTCTATGACTTCACACCCCTCCATTTTGACTTCACACACATCCATTCAATGAGTTCACACCTCCATTCTGACTTCACACACCTCCATTCTATGACTTCGCACACCTGTATTCTGACTTCACACAGCTCCATCCTGTGACTCCACACACCTCCATTCACTGACTTCACACACCTCCATTCTGTGACTTCACACACCTCCACTCTGTGACTTTACACACCTCCATTCTGTGTCTTCACACACCTCCATCCTGTGATTTCACACACCTCCATTCTATGACTTCACACACCTCCATTCTATGACTTCACACCTCCATTCTATTCCTTCACACACCTCCATTCTATGACTTCACACACTTCTATTCTGTGACTAGACACACCTCCATTCTATGACTTCACACACCTCCATTCTATGACTTCACACATCTGCATTCTGACTTTACACACCTCCATTCTATGACTTCACACCTCCATTCTCTGACTTCACACATCTCCATTCTGACTTCACACACCTCCAATCTATGACTTCACACATCTCCCATCTATGACTTCACACACCTCCAATCTGTAACTTCACACACTTCCAATGTTTGACTTCACCAACCTCCATTACATGACTTCATACACATCCATTCTATGACTTCACACAACTCCTTTCTTTGACTTCACAATATTCCATTTTGATTTCACACACCTCCACTCTGTGACTTCACACACCTCCATTTGTGACTTCACACATCCCAATTTTGACTTCACACACCTCCATTCTGTGACTTCACACACCTCCATTCTGAGTTAACACACCTCCATTTGTGACTTCACACACCTCCATTCTGACTTCACACACCTCCATTCTATGACTTCACACACTTCCATTCTATGACTTCACACACCTCCATTCTGTGACTTCACACACCTCCACTCTGAGTTCACACAACTCCATTCTGTGTCTTCACACACCTGCATTCTGTGACTTCACACACCTCGTTTTATGGCTTCACACACCTCCATTCTGTGACCTCACACACCTCAAATCTGAGTTCACACCCCTCCATAGTGTGACTTCACACACCTCCATTCTGTGACTTCACACACCCCCATTCTATGACTTCACACAACTCCATTCTATGACTTCACACACCCCCATTCTATGCCTTTACACACCTCCATTCTGTGACTTCACACACCTCCATTCTATGACATCACACACCTCCATTTTGTGACTTCACACACCTCCATTCTATGACTTCACACACCTCCATTCTATGACTTCAGAAACCTACATTGTGACTTCACACACCTCCATTCTATGAGTTCACACACCTGCATTGTGACTTCACACACCTCCATTCTCTGACTTCACACACCTACATTCTGACTTCACACACCTCCATTCTGACTTCACACACCTCAATTCTGTGACTTCACACACCTCCATTCTATGATTTCACACACCTCCATTCTATGACTTCACAGACCTCCATTCTATGACTTCACACACCTCCTTTCTGAGTTCACACACATCCATTCTGTGAGTTCACACACCTCCATTGTGACTTCATACACCTCCATTCTATGAGTTCACACACCTCCATTCTATGAGTTCACACACCTCCATTCTATGACTTCACACACCTCCATTCTGTGACTTCACACACCTCCACTCTGTGACTTTACACACCTCCATTCTGTGTCTTCACACACCTCCATCCTGTGATTTCACACACCTCCATTCTATGACTTCACACACCTCCATTCTATGACTTCACACCTCCATTCTATTCCTTCACACACCTCCATTCTATGACTTCACACACTTCTATTCTGTGACTAGACACACCTCCATTCTATGACTTCACACACCTCCATTCTATGACTTCACACATCTGCATTCTGACTTTACACACCTCCATTCTATGACTTCACACCTCCATTCTCTGACTTCACACATCTCCATTCTGACTTCACACACCTCCAATCTATGACTTCACACATCTCCCATCTATGACTTCACACACCTCCAATCTGTAACTTCACACACTTCCAATGTTTGACTTCACCAACCTCCATTACATGACTTCATACACATCCATTCTATGACTTCACACAACTCCTTTCTTTGACTTCACAATATTCCATTTTGATTTCACACACCTCCACTCTGTGACTTCACACACCTCCATTTGTGACTTCACACATCCCAATTTTGACTTCACACACCTCCATTCTGTGACTTCACACACCTCCATTCTGAGTTAACACACCTCCATTTGTGACTTCACACACCTCCATTCTGACTTCACACACCTCCATTCTATGACTTCACACACTTCCATTCTATGACTTCACACACCTCCATTCTGTGACTTCACACACCTCCACTCTGAGTTCACACAACTCCATTCTGTGTCTTCACACACCTGCATTCTGTGACTTCACACACCTCGTTTTAGGACTTCACACACCTCCATTCTGTGACCTCACACACCTCAAATCTGAGTTCACACCCCTCCATAGTGTGACTTCACACACCTCCATTCTGTGACTTCACACACCCCCATTCTATGACTTCACACAACTCCATTCTATGACTTCACACACCCCCATTCTATGCCTTTACACACCTCCATTCTGTGACTTCACACACCTCCATTCTATGACATCACACACCTCCATTTTGTGACTTCACACACCTCCATTCTATGACTTCACACACCTCCATTCTATGACTTCAGAAACCTACATTGTGACTTCACACACCTCCATTCTATGAGTTCACACACCTGCATTGTGACTTCACACACCTCCATTCTCTGACTTCACACACCTACATTCTGACTTCACACACCTCCATTCTGACTTCACACACCTCAATTCTGTGACTTCACACACCTCCATTCTATGATTTCACACACCTCCATTCTATGACTTCACAGACCTCCATTCTATGACTTCACACACCTCCTTTCTGAGTTCACACACATCCATTCTGTGAGTTCACACACCTCCATTGTGACTTCATACACCTCCATTCTATGAGTTCACACACCTCCATTCTATGAGTTCACACACCTCCATTCTATGACTTCAGAAACCTACATTGTGACTTCACACACCTCCATTCTGTGATTTCACACACAATCCATTCTATGAATTCACAAACCTCCATTCTTATATTTCACACACCTCCATTCTATGACTTCACACACCTGCATTGTGACTTCATACAACTCCATTCTGTGAATTCACACACCTGCTTTCTGTGACTTCACACACCTCCATACTATGACTTCCACACACCTTCAATCTATGATTCACAACCTCCATTCTATGACTTCACACACTTCAAATCTATGACTTCACAAACCTCCATTCTATGACTTCACAAACCTGCAATCTGACTTCACACACATCCATTCTCTGTCATCACACACCGCCATTCTATGACTTCACACACCTCCATTCTGTAACTTCTCACGCTTCCAATGTTTGACTTCACAAACCTCCATTCCATGACTTCATACACCTCCATTCTATGACTTCACACACATCCATTCTTTGACCTCACACACCTCCATTTTGACTTCACACACCTCCATTCTGTGACTTCACACACCTGCATTTGTAACTTCACACACCACAATTTTGACTTCACACACGTCCATTCTTTGACTTCACACACCTCCATTTTGAATTCACACACTTCCATTCTGTGACTTCACACACCTCCATTCTATGACTTCACACACCTGCATTGTGACTTCACACACCTCCATTCTGTGACTTCACCCATCTCCATTCTATGATTTCACACACCTCCATTCTGTGACGTCACACACCTACATTCTGAGTTCACACACCTCCATTCTGTGACTTCACACACCTCCAATATATGACTTCACACACCTCCATTTTGTAACTTTGCACACCTCCATTCTATGACTTCACACACCTCCATTCTATGACTTCACACACCTACATTTTGACTTCACACACACCTCCATTCTGTGACTTCACACACCTCCAATATATGACTTCACACACCTCCATTTTGTGACTTCACCCACCTCCATTGCATGACTTCACACACCTCCATTCTATGACCTCTCACACCTCCATTGTGACTTCACACATCTCCGTTCTGTGACTTCACACACCTCCCTTCTGTGACTTGACACACCTCCATTCTATGACTTCACACACCTCCATTCTTTGACTTCACACACCTCCATTATTTGACTTCACATACCTCCATTCTTTGACTTCACACACCTCCATTTTGACTTCACACACTTCCATTCTGTGAATTCACACACCTCCATTCTGTGACTTCACACACCTCCATTGTTTGACTACACACAACTCCATTCTTTGACTTCACACACCTCCATTCCATGACATCACACACCTCCATTCCATGAGCTCACATACCTCCATCCTATGAGTTCACACCTCAATTTTGACTTCACACCCCTCCATTCAATGACTTCACACAACTTCATTCTTACTTCAGAAACATCCATTCTATGACTTCACACCCCTCCATTTTGACTTCACACACATCCATTCAATGAGTTCACACACCTCTATTCTGACTTCACACAGCTCCATCCTGTGACTTCTCACACCTCCATTCTCTGACTTCACACACCTCCATTCTGTGACTTCACACACCTCCACTCTGTGACTTTACACACCTCCATTCTGTGTCTTCACACACCTCCATCCTGTGTTTTCACACACCTCCATTCTAGGACTTCACACACCTCCATTCTATGACTTCACACACCTCCATTCTATGACTTCATACACCTCCATTCTATGACTTTACACACTTCTATTCTGTGACTAGACACACCTCCATTCTATGACTTCACACACCTCCATTCTATGACTTCACACATCTGCATTCTGACTTCACACACCTCCATTCTATGACTTCACACCTCCATTCTCTGACTTCACACATCTCCATTCTGACTTCACACACCTCCAATCTATGACTTCACACATCTCCCTTCTATGACTTCACACACCTCCATTCTGTAACTTCACACACTTCCAATGTTTGACTTCACAAACCTCCATTCCATGACTTCATACACATCCATTCTATGACTTCACACAACTCCTTCCTTTGACTTCACAAAATTCCATTTTGATTTCACACACCTCCACTCTGTGACTTGACACACCTCCATTTGTGACTTCACACATCACAATTTTGACTTCACACACCTCCATTTTGTGACTTCACACACCTCCATTCTATGACTTCACACACCTCCATTCTATGACCTCTCACACCTCCATTGTGGCTTCACACACCTCCATTCTGAGTTAACACACCTCCATTTGTGACTTCACACACCTCCACTCTGTGACTTTACACATCTCCATTCTGTGACTTCACACACGTCCATTCTGTGACTTCACACACCTCCATTCTGAGTTAACACACCTCCATTTGTGACTTCACACACCTCCATTCTGACTACACACCCCTCCATTCTATGACTTCACACACCTACATTGTGACTTCACACACACCTCCATTCTGTGACTTCACACACTTCCAATATATGACTTCACACACCTCCATTTTGTGACTTCACACACCTCCATTCTATGACTTCACACACCTCCATTCTATGACCTCTCACACCTCCATTGTGACTTCACACATCTCCGTTCTGTGACATCACACACCTCCCTTCTGTGACTTGACACACCTCCATTCTATGACTCCACACACCTCCATTCTTTGACTTCACACACCTTCATTTTGACATCACACGCTTCCATTCTGTGACTTCACACACCTCCATTGGTGACTTCACACACCACAATTTTGACTTCACACACCTCCATTTTTGACTTCACATACCTCCATTCTTTGACTTCACACACCTCCATTTTGACTTCACACACTTCCATTCTGTGAATTCACACACCTCCATGCTGTGACTTCACACACCTCCATTGTTTGACTACACACAACTCCATTCTTTGACTTCACACACCTCCATTCCATGACATCACACACCTTCATTCTTACTTCAGAAACATCCATTCTATGACTTCACACCCCTCCATTTTGACTTCACACTCATCCATTCAATGAGTTCACACACCTCCATTCTGACTTCACACACCTCCATTGTATGACTTCACACACCTCCATTCTATGACTTCACACACTTCTATTCTGTGACTAGACACACCTCCATTCTATGACTTCACACACCTCCATTCTATGACTTCACACATCTGCATTCTGACTTCACACACCTCCATTCTTTGACTTCACACGTCCATTCTCTGACTTCACACATCTCCATTCTGACTTCACACACCTCCAATCTATGACTTCACACATCTCCCATCTATGACTTCACACACCTCCAATCTGTAACTTCACACACTTCCAATGTTTGACTTCACCAACCTCCATTCCATGACTTCATACACATCCATTCTATGACTTCACACAACTCCTTTCTTTGACTTCACAAAATTCCTTTTTGATTTCACACACCTCCACTCTGTGACTTCACACACCTCCATTTGTGACTTCACACATCACAATTTTGACATCACACACCTCCATTCTGTGACTTCACACACCTCCATTGTGAGTTAACACACCTCCATTTGTGACTTCACACACCACCATTCTGACTTCACACACCTCCATTCTATGACTTCACACACTTCCTTTCTATGACTTCACACACCTCCATTCTGTGACTTCACACACCTCCATTCTGAGTTCACACACCTCCATTCTGTGTCTTCACACACCTCCATTCTGTGACTTCACACACCTCGTTATATGACTTCACACACCTCCATTCTGTGACCTCACACACCAAAAATCTGAGTTCACACCCCTCCATAGTGTGACTTCACACACCTCCATTCTGTGACTTCACACACCCCCATTCTATGACTTCACACAACTCCATTCTATGACTTCACACACCTCCATTCTATGTCTTTACTCACCTCCATTCTGTGACTTCACACACCTCCATTCTATGACATCACACACCACCATTCTGTGACTTTGCACACCTCCATTCTATGACTTCACACACCTCCATTCTATGACTTCAGAAACCTACATTGTGACTTCACACACCTCCATTCAATGACTTCACACACCTGCATTGTGACTTCATACAACTCCATTCTGTGAATTCACACACCTCCTTTCTGTGACTTCACACACCTCCATACTATGACTTCCACACACCTTCTATCTATGATTCACAACCTCCATTGTATGACTTCACAAACTTCCAATCTATGACTTCACAAACCTCCATTCTATGAGTTCACAAACCTGCAATCTGACTTCACACACATCCATTCTCTGACTTCACACACCTCCATTCTATGACTTCACACACCTCCATTCTGTAACTTCTCACGCTTCCAATGTTTGACTTCACAAACCTCCATTCCATGACTTCATACACCTCCATTCTATGACTTCACACACATCCATTCTTTGACCTCACACACCTCCATTTTGACTTCACACACCTCCATTCTGTGACTTCACACACCTGCATTTGTAACTTCACACACCACAATTTTGACTTCACACACGTCCATTCTTTGACTTCACACACCTCCATTTTCACTTCACACACTTCCATTCTGTGACTTCACACACCTGCGTTTGTGACTTCACACACTACAATTTTGACTTCACAAACCTCCCTTCTGTGAATTCACACACCTCCATTCTGGGTTCACACACCTCCATTCTGTGACTTCACACACCTCCACTCTATGACTTCACACACCTACATCTGTGACTTCACACACCTCCATTCTATGACTTCACACTCCTCCATTCTATGAGTTCACACACCTCCATTCTATGACTTCACACACCTCCATTCCATGACTTCACACACCTCCATTCTGACTTCACACACTTCCATTTTGACTTCAAAGACCTCATTTCTGTGACTTCACACACCTCCATTCTATGATTTCACACACCTCCATTCTATAACTTCACACACTTCCATTCTATGACTTCACACACCTCCTTTCTGAGTTGACACACTCCATTCTGTGACTTCACACACCTCCAATCTGACCTCACACACCTCCATTCTATGACTTCACACACCCCCATTCTTTGACTTCACACACCTCCATTGTATGAATTCACACACCTTCATTCTTTGACTTCACACACCTCCATTCTGTGACTTCCCACACTTCCATTCTGACTTCACACACCTCCATTCTGACTTCACACACCTCCATTCTGTCTTCACACACCTCAATTCTGTGACTTCACACACCTCCATTCTATGATTTCACACACCTCCATTCTATGACTTCACAGACCTCCATTCCATGACTTCACACACCTCCGTTCTGAGTTCACACACATCCATTCTGTGACTTCACACACCTCCATTGTGACTTCATACACCTCCATTCTATGAGTTCACACACCTCCATTCTGACTTCACACACTTCCATTCTATGACTTCACACAGCTCCATTCTGACTTCACACACCTCCATTCTGTGACTTCGCACACCTCTATAATGACTTCACACAACTGCATTCTGTGACTTCACACACCTCCATTCTATGACTTCACACACCTCCATTCTTTGACTTCACACACCTCCACTCTGTGACTTTACACACCTCCATTCTGTGACTTCACACACCTCCATTCTGTGATTTCACACACAATCCATTCTATGACTTCACAAACCTCCATTCTTATATTTCACACACCTCCATTCAATGACTTCACACACCTGCATTGTGACTTCATACAACTCCATTCTGTGAATTCACACACCTCCTTTCTGTGACTTCACACACCTCCATACTATGACTTCCACACACCTTCAATCTATGATTCACAACCTCCATTCTATGACTTCACAAACTTCCAATCTATGACTTCACAAACCTCCATTCTATGAGTTCACAAACCTGCAATCTGACTTTACACACATCCATTCTCTGACTTCACACACCTCCATTCTATGACTTCACACACCTCCATTCTGTAACTTCTCACGCTTCCAATGTTTGACTTCACAAACCTCCATTCCATGACTTCATACACCTCCATTCTATGACTTCACACACATCCATTCTTTGACCTCACACACCTCCATTTTGACTTCACACACCTCCATTCTGTGACTTCACACACCTGCTTTTGTATCTTCACACACCACAATTTTGACTTCACACACGTCCATTCTTTGACTTCACACACCTCCATTTTCACTTCACACACTTCCATTCTGTGACTTCACACACCTGCATTTGTGACTTCACACACCACAATTTTGACTTGACAAACCTCCCTTCTGTGAATTCACACACCTCCATTCTGGGTTCACACACCTCCATTCTGTGACTTCACACACCTCCACTCTATGACTTCACACACCTACATCTGTGACTTCACACACCTCCATTCTATGACTTCACACTCCTCCATTCTATGAGTTCACACACCTCCATTCTGTGACTTCACACACCTCCATTGTGACTTCATACACCTCCATTCTATGAGTTCACACACCTCATTTCTGACTTCACACACTTCCATTCTATGACTTCACACAGCTCCATTCTGACTTCACACACCTCCATTCTATGCCTTCACACACCTCTATTCTGACTTCACACAACTGCATTCTGTGACTTCACACACCTCCATTCTGACTTGACACACCTCCATTCTGTGACTTCACACCCCTCCACTCTGTGACTTCACACACCTCCATTCTGTGATTTCACACACAATCCATTCTATGACTTCACAAACCTCCATTCTTTGATTTCACACACCTCCATTCTATGACTTCACACACCTGCATTGTGACTTCATACAACTCCATTCTGTGAATTCACACACCTCCTTTCTGTGACTTCACACACCTCCATACTATGACTTCCACACACCTTCAATCTATGATTCACAACCTCCATTCTATGACTTCACAAACTTCCAATCTATGACTTCACAAACCTCCATTCTATGAGTTCACAAACCTGCAATCTGACTTTACACACATCCATTCTCTGACTTCACACACCTCCATTCTATGACTTCACACACCTCCATTCTGTAACTTCTCACGCTTCCAATGTTTGACTTCACAAACCTCCATTCCATGACTTCATACACCTCCATTCTATGACTTCACACACATCCATTCTTTGACCTCACACACCTCCATTTTGACTTCACACACCTCCATTCTGTGACTTCACACACCTGCATTTGTATCTTCACACACCACAATTTTGACTTCACACACGTCCATTCTTTGACTTCACACACCTCCATTTTCACTTCACACACTTCCATTCTGTGACTTCACACACCTGCATTTGTGACTTCACACACCACAATTTTGACTTGACAAACCTCCCTTCTGTGAATTCACACACCTCCATTCTGGGTTCACACACCTCCATTCTGTGACTTCACACACCTCCACTCTATGACTTCACACACCTACATCTGTGACTTCACACACCTCCATTCTATGACTTCACACTCCTCCATTCTATGAGTTCACACACCTCCATTCTGTGACTTCACACACCTCCATTGTGACTTCATACACCTCCATTCTATGAGTTCACACACCTCATTTCTGACTTCACACACTTCCATTCTATGACTTCACACAGCTCCATTCTGACTTCACACACCTCCATTCTATGCCTTCACACACCTCTATTCTGACTTCACACAACTGCATTCTGTGACTTCACACACCTCCATTCTGACTTGACACACCTCCATTCTGTGACTTCACACCCCTCCACTCTGTGACTTCACACACCTCCATTCTGTGATTTCACACACAATCCATTCTATGACTTCACAAACCTCCATTCTTTGATTTCACACACCTCCATTCTATGACTTCACACACCTGCATTGTGACTTCATACAACTCCATTCTGTGAATTCACACACCTCCTTTCTGTGACTTCACACACCTCCATACTATGACTTCCACACACCTTCAATCTATGACTTCACAACCTCCATTCTATGACTTCACACACTTCCAATCTATGACTTCACAAACCTCCATTCTATGACTTCACAAACCTGCAATCTGACTTAACACACCTCCATTATCTGACTTCACACACCTCCATATTATGACTTCACACACCTCCATTCTTTAACTTCACACGCTTCCAATGTTTGACTTCACAAACCTCCATTCCATGACTTCATACACCTCCATTCTATGACTTCACAGACATCCATTCTTTGACCTCACACACCTCCATTTTGACTTCACACACCTCCATTCTGTGACTTCACACACCTGCATTTGTGACTTCACACACCACAATTTTGACTTCACACACGTCCATTCTTTGACTTCACACACCTGCATTTTGACTTCACACACTTCCATTCTGTGACTTCACACACCTCCATTCTGTGACTTCACACACTTACATTGCTTGACTTCACACACCTCCATTTTGACTTCACACACCTCCATTCTATGACTTCACACACCTTCATTCTTACTTCAGAAACATCCATTCTATGACTTCACAAACCTCCCTTCTGTGAATTCACACACCTCCATTCTGGGTTCACACACCTCCATTCTGTGACTTCACACACCTCCATTCTATGACTTCACACACTTCCATCTGTGACTTCACACACCTCCATTCTATGACTTCACACTCCTCCATTCTATGAGTTCACACACCTCCATTCTGTGACTTCACAAACCTCCATTATATGACTTCACACACCTCCATTCTGACTTCACACACTTCCATTTTGACTTCAAAGACCTCATTTCTGTGACTTCACACACCTCCATTGTATGATTTCACACACCTCCATTCTATGACTTCACACACCTCCATTCTATGACTTCACACACCTCCTTTCTGAATTGACACACTTCTATTCTGTGACTTCACACACCTCCAATTTGACCTCACACACCTCCATTCTATGACTTCACACACCTCCATTCTATGACTTCACACACCTCCATTCTTTGACTTCACACACCTCCATTCTATGAATTCACACACCTCCATTCTTTGACTTCACACACCTCCATTCTGTGACTTCACAGACCTCCATTCTGAGAATTCACACACCTCCACTCTGTGACTTTACACACCTCCACTCTGTGAGTACACACACCTCCATTTTGTGATTTCACACACCTACGTTCTATGATTTCACACATCTCCATTCTATGAATTCACACACCTCCATTGTGACTTCACACAACTCTATTCTGTGACTTCACACACATGCCTTCTGTGACTTCACACACTTCCATTCTATGACTTCACACCTCCATTCTATGACTTCACATCTCCATTCTATGACTTCACACACCAACATTTATGACGTCACACACATGCAATGTGACTTCACACACCTCCATTCTGACATCACACACCTACATTCTATGACTTCACACACTTCCATTCTATGACTTCACACAACTCCATTCTGTGACTTCACTCACCTCCATTGTGAGTTCACACACCTCCATTCTGTGACTTCACACACCTTGATTCTCTGACTTCACACACCTCCATTCTACGATTTCACACACCTCCATTCTGTGACGTCACAAATCTCCATTCTATGATTTCACACACCTCCATTCTGTGAATTCACACACCTCCATTCTGAGTTCACACACGTCCATTCTGTGACTTCACACACATCCAATATATGACTTCACACACCTCCATTTTGTGACTTTGCACACCTCCATTCTATGACTTCACACACCTCCATTCTATGACTTCACACACCTACATTGTGACTTCACACACACCTCTATTCTGTGACTTCACACACCTCCAATATATGACTTCACACACCTCCATTTTGTGACTTCACACACCTCCATTCTATGACTTCACACACCTCCATTCTATGACTTCACTCACCTGCATTGTGACTTCACACACCTCCATTCTGTGACTTCACACATCTCCATTCTATGACTTCACACACCTCCATTCTATGACCTCTCACACCTCCATTTTGACTTCACACATCTCCGTTCTGTGACTTCACACACCTCCCTTCTGTGACTTGACACACCTCCATTCTATGACTTCACACACCTCCATTCTTTGACTTCACACACCTTCATTTGACATCACACACCTCCATTCTGTGACTTCACACACCTCCATTTGTGACTTCACACACCACAATTTTGACTTCACACACCTCCATTTTTGACTTCACATACCTCCATTCTTTGACTTCACACACCTCCATTTTGACTTCACACACTTCCATTCTGTGAATTCACACACCTCCATTCTGTGACTTCACACACCTCCATTGTTTGACTACACACAACTCCATTCTTTGCCTTCACACACCTCCATTCCATGACATCACACACCTCCATTCTATGAGCTCACATACCTCCATTCTATGAGTTCACACACCTCAATTTTGACTTCACACACCTCCATTCAATGACTTCACACACCTTCATTCTTACTTCAGAAACATCCATTCTATGACTTCACACCCCTCCATTTTGACTTCACACACATCCATTCAATGAGTTCACACACCTCCATTCTGACTTCACACACCTCCATCCTGTGACTTCACACACCTCCATTCTCTTACTTCACACACCTCCATTCTGTGACTTCACACACCTCCATTCTGTGACTTTACACACCTCCATTCTGTGTCTTCACACACCTCCATCCTGTGATTTCACACACCTCCATTCTATGACTTCACACACCTCCATTCTAGGACTTCACAAACCTCCATTCTATGACTTCACACACCTCCATTCTATGACTTCACACACTTCTATTCTGTGACTAGACACACCTCCATTCTATGACTTCACACACCTCCATTCTATGACTTCACACATCTGCATTCTGACTTCACACACCTCCATTCTATGACTTCACACCTCCATTCTCTGACTTCACACATCTCCATTCTGACTTCACACACCTCCAATCTATGACTTCACACATCTCCCATCTATGACTTCACACACCTCCAATCTGTAACTTCACACACTTCCAATGTTTGACCTCACCAACCTCCATTCCATGACTTCATACACATCCATTCTATGACTTCACACAACTCCTTTCTTTGACTTCACATAATTCCATTTTGATTTCACACACCTCCAATCTGTGACTTCACACACCTCCATTTGTGACTTCACACATCACAATTTTGACTTCACACACCTCCATTCTGTGACTTCACACACCTCCATTCTGAGTTAACACAACTCCATTCTGACTTCACACACCTCCATTCTATGACTTCACACACTTCCATTCTATGACTTCACACACCTCCATTCTGTGACTTCACACACCTCCACTCTGAGTTCACACAACTCCATTCTGTGTCTTCAAACACCTCCATTCTGTGACTTCACACACCTCGTTATATGACTTCACACACCTCCATTCTGTGACCTCACACACCTGAAATCTGAGTTCACACCCCTCCATAGTGTGACTTCACACACCTCCATTCTGTGACTTCTCACACCCCCATTCTATCACTTCACACAACTCCATTCTATGACTTCACACACCTCCATTCTATGACCTCTCACACCTCCATTGTGACTTCACACATCTCCGTTCTGTGACTTCACACACCTCCCTTCTGTGACTTGACACACCTCCATTCTATGACTTCACACACATCCATTCTTTGACTTCACACACCTCCATTTTGACATCACACACCTCCATTCTGTGACTTCAGACACCTCCATTCTGTGACTTCACACACCTCCATTGTTTGACTACACACAACTCCATTCTTTGACTTCACACACCTCCATTCCATGACATCACACACCTCCATTCTATGAGCTCATATACCACCATCCTATGAGTTCACACACCTCAATTTTGACTTCACACACCTCCATTCAATGACTTCACACACCTTCATTCTTACTTCAGAAACATGCATTCTATGACTTCACACCCCTCCATTTTGACTTCACACACATCCATTCAATGAGTTCACACACCTCCATTCTGACTTCACAAACCTCCATTCTATGACTGCGCACACCTCTATTCTGACTTCACACAGCTCCATCCTGTGACTCCACACACCTCCATTCTCTGACTTCACACACCTCCATTCTGTGACTTCACAAACCTCCACTCTGTGACTTTACACACCTCCATGCTGTGTCTTCACACACCTCCATCCTGTGATTTCACACACCTCCATTCTATGACTTCACACAACTCCATTCTATGACTTCACACACCTCCATTCTATGACTTCACACACCTCCAATCTATGACTTCACACACTTCTATTCTGTGACTAGACACACCTCCATTCTATGACTTCACACACCTCCATTCTATGACTTCACACATCTGCATTCTGACTTCACACACCTCCATTCTATGACTTCACACCTCCATTCTCTGACTTCACACATCTCCATTCTGACTTCACACACCTCCAATCTATGACTTCACACATCTCCCATCTATGATTTCACACACCTCCAATCTGTAACTTCACACACTTGCAATGTTTGACCTCACCAACCTCCATTCCATGACTTCATACACATCCATTCTATGACTTCACACAACTCCTTTCTTTGACTTCACAAAATTCCATTTTGATTTCACACACCTCCACTCTGTGACTTCACACACCTCCATTTGTGACTTCACACATCACAATTTTGACTTCACACACCTCCATTCTGTGACTTCACACACCTCCATTCTGAGTTAACACACCTCCATTTGTGACTTCACACACCTCCATTCTGACTTCACACACCTCCATTCTATGACTTCACACACATCCATTCAATGAGTTCACACACCTCCATTCTGACTTCACACACCTCCATTCTATGACTTCGCACACCTCTATTCTGACTTCACACAGCTCCATCCTGTGACTCCACACACCTCCATTCTCTGACTTCACACACCTCCATTCTGTGACTTCACACACCTCCACTCTGTGACTTTACACACCTCCATTCTGTGTCTTCACACACCTCCATTCTATGACTTCACACACCCCCTTTCTGAGTTGACACACTTCCATTCTGTGACTTCACACACCTCCAATATGACCTCACACACCTCCATTCTATGACTTCACACACCTCCATTCTATGACTTCACACACCTCCATTCTTTGACTTCACACACCTCCATTCTATGAATTCACACACCTCGATTCTTTGACTTCACACACCTCCATTCTGTGACTTCCCACACCTCCATTCTGAGAATTCACACACCTCCACTCTGTGACTTTACACACCTCCACTCTGTGACTACACACACCTCCATTTTGTGATTTCACACACCTACATTCTATGACTTCACACATCTCCATTCTATGAATTCTCACACCTCCATTGTGACTTCACACAACTCTATTCTGTGACTTCACACACATGACTTCTGTGACTTCACACACCTCCATTCTATGACTTCACACCTCCATTCTATGACTTCACATCTCCATTCTATGACTTCACACACCAACATTTATGACGTCACACACATCCATTCTGTGACTTCACACACCTCCATTCTGACATCACACACCTACATTCTATGACTTCACACACTTCCATTCTATGATTCACACACTTCCATTCTGTGACTTCACTCACCTCCATTGTGAGTTCACACACCTCCATTCTGTGACTTCACACACCTTGATTCTCTGACTTCACACACCTCCATTCTACGATTTCACACACCTCCATTCTGTGACGTCACACATCTCCATTCTATGATTTCACACACCTCCATTCTGTGACTTCACACACCTCCATTCTGAGTTCACACACCTCCATTCTGTGACTTCACACACCTCCAATATATGACTTCACACACCTCCATTTTGTGACTTTGCACACCTCCATTCTAGGACTTCACACACCTCCATTCTATGACTTCACACACCTACATTGTGACTTCACACACACCTCTATTCTGTGACTTCACACACCTCCAATATATGACTTCACACACCTCCATTTTGTGACTTCACAAACCTCCATTCTATGACTTCACACACCTCCATTCTATGACTTCACACACCTGCATTGTGACTTCACACACCTCCATTCTGTGACTTCACACATCTCCATTCTATGACTTCACACACCTCCATTCTATGACCTCTCACACCTCCATTGTGACTTCTCACATCTCCGTCCTGTGACTTCACACACCTCCCTTCTGTGACTTGACACACCTCCATTCTATGACTTCACACACCTCCATTCTTTGATTTCACACACCTCCATTTGACATCACACACCTCCATTCTGTGACTTCACACACCTCCATTTGTGACTTCACACACAACAATTTTGACTTCACACACCTCCATTTTTGACTTCACATACCTCCATTCTTTGACTTCACACACCTCCATTTTGACTTCACACACTTCCATTCTGTGAATTCACACACCTCCATTCTGTGACTTCACACACCTCCATTGTTTGACTACACACAACTCCATTCTTTGACTTCACACACCTCCATTCCATGACATCACACACCTTCATTCTTACTTCAGAAACATCCATTCTATGACTTCACACACCTCCATTCTATGACTTCACACACTTCTATTCTGTGACTAGACACACCTCCATTCTATGACTTCACACACCTCCATTCTATGACTTCACACATCTGCATTCTGACTTAACACACCTCCATTCTATGACTTCACACGTCCATTCTCTGACTTCACACATCTCCATTCTAACTTCACACACCTCCAATCTATGACTTCACACATCTCCCATCTATGACTTCACACACCTCCATTCTGTAACTTCACACACTTCCAATGTTTGACTTCACAAACCTCCATTCCATGACTTCATACACATGCATTCTATGACTTCACACAACTCCTTTCTTTGACTTCACAAAATTCCATTTTGATTTCACACACCTCCACTCTGTGACTTGACACACCTCCATTTGTGACTTCACACGTCACAATTTTGACTTCACACACCTCCATTCTGTGACTTCACACACCTCCATTCTGAGTTAACACACCTCCATTTGTGACTTCACACACCTCCATTCTGACTACACACCCTTCCATTCTATGACTTCACACACCTACATTGTGACTTCACACACACCTCCATTCTGTGACTTCACACACCTCCAATATATGACTTCACACACCTCCATTTTGTGACTTCAAACATCTCCATTCTATGACTTCACACACCTCCATTCTATGACCTCTCTCACCTCCATTGTGACTTCACACATCTCTGTTCTGTGACTTCACACACCTCCCTTCTGTGACTTGACACACCTCCATTCTATGACTTCACACACCTCCATTCTTTGACTTCACACACCTCCATTTTGACATCACACACCTCCATTCTCTGACTTCACACACCTCCATTTGTGACTTCACACACCACAATTTTGACTTCACACACCTCCATTTTTGACTTCACATACCTCCATTCTTTGACTTCACACACCTCCATTTTGACTTCACACACTTCCATTCTGTGAATTCACACACCTCCATTCTGTGACTTCACACACCTCCATTGTTTGACTACACACAACTCCATTCTTTGCCTTCACACACCTCCATTCCATGACATCACACACCTCCATTCTATGAGCTCACATACCTCCATTCTATGAGTTCACACACCTCAATTTTGACTTCACACACCTCCATTCAATGACTTCACACACCTTCATTCTTACTTCAGAAACATCCATTCTATGACTTCACACCCCTCCTTTTGACTTCACACACATCCATTCAATGAGTTCACACACCTCCATTCTGACTTCACACACCTCCATTCTATGACTTCGCACACCTCTATTCTGACTTCACACACCTCCATCCTGTGACTTCACACACCTCCACTCTGTGACTTTACACACCTCCATTCTTTGTCTTCACACACCTCCATCCTGTGATTTCACACACCTCCGTTCTATGACTTCACACACCTCCATTCTAGGACTTCACACACCTCCATTCTATGACTTCACACACCTCCATTCTATGACTTCACACACTTCTATTCTGTGACTAGACACACCTCCATTCTCTGACTTCACACACCTCCATTTGTGACTTCACACATCAGCATTCTAACTTCACACACCTCCATTCTATGACTTCACACCTCCATTCTCTGACTTCACACATCTCCATTCTGACTTCACACACCTCCAATCTATGACTTCGCACACCTCTATTCTGACTTCACACAGCTCCATCCTGAGACTCCACACACCTCCATTCTCTGACTTCACACACCTCTATTCTGTGACTTCACAGACCTCCACTCTGTGACTTTACACACCTCCATGCTGTGTCTTCACACACCTCCATCCTGTGATTTCACACACCTCCATTCTATGACTTCACACAACTCCATTCTATGACTTCACACAACTCCATTCTATGACTTCACACACCTTCATTCTTACTTCAGAAACATCCATTCTATGACTTCACACACCTCCATTCTATGACTTCACACACTTCTATTCTGTGACTAGACACACCTCCATTCTATGACTTCACACACCTCCATTCTATGACTTCACACATCTGCATTCTGACTTCACACACCTCCATTCTATGACTTCACACGTCCATTCTCTGACTTCACACATCTCCATTCTGACTTCACACACCTCCAATCTATGACTTCACACATCTCCCTTCTATGACTTCACACACCTCCATTCTGTAACTTCACACACTTCCAATGTTTGACTTCACCAACCTATATTCCATGACTTCATACACATCCATTCTATGACTTCACACAACTCCTTTCCTTGACTTCACAAAATTCCATTTTGATTTCACACACCTCCACTCTGTGACTTCACACACCTCCATTTGTGACTTCACACATCACAATTTTGACTTCACACACCTGCATTCTGTGACTTCACACACCTCCATTCTGAGTTAACACACCTCCATTTGTGACTTCACACACCTCCATTCTGACTACACACCCCTCCATTCTATGACTTCACACACCTACATTGTGACTTCACACACACCTCCATTCTGTGACTTCACACACCTCCAATATATGACTTCACACACCTCCATTCTATGACCTCTCACACCTCCATTGTGACTTCAAACTTCTCCGTTCTGTGATTTCACACACCTTCCTTCTGTGAGTTGACACACCTCCATTCTATGACTTCACACACCTCCATTCTTTGACTTCACACATCTCCATTCCATGACATCACACAACTCCATTCTATGAGCTCACATACCTCCATTCTATGAGTTCACACACCTCAATTTTGACTTCACACACATCCATTCAATGACTTCACACACCTTCATTCTTACTTCAGAAACATCCATTCTATGACTTCACACCCCTCCATTTTGACTTCACACACATCCATTCAATGAGTTCACACGCCTCCATTCTGACTTCACACACCTCCATTCTATGACTTCGCACACCGCTATTCTGACTTCACACACCTCCATCCTGTGACCTCACACACCTCCATTCTCTTACTTCACACACCTCCATTCTGTGACTTCACACACCTCCACTCTGTGACTTTACACACCTCCATGCTGTGATTTCACACACCTCCATTCTATGACTTCACACACCTCCATTCTAGGACTTCACACAACTCCTTTCTTTGACTTCACAAAATTCCATTTTGATTTCACACACCTCCACTCTGTGACTTCACACACCTCCATTTGTGACTTCACACATCACAATTTTGTCTTCACACACCTCCATTCTGTGACTTCACACACCTCCATTCTGACTTCACACACCTCCATTTGTGACTTCACACACCTCCATTCTGACTTCACACACCTCCATTCTGACTTCACACACCTCCATTCTGACTTCACACACCTCAATTCTGTGACTTCACACACCTCCATTCTATGATTTCACAGACCTCCATTCTATGACTTCACCGACCTCCATTCTATGACTTCACACACCTCCTTTCTGAGTTCACACACATCCATTCTGTGACTTCACACACCTTCATTGTGACTTCATACACCTCCACTGAATGAGTTCACACACCTCCATTCTGACTTCACACACTTCCATTCTATGACTTCACACAGCTCCATTCTGACTTCACACACCTCCATTCTATGACTTCGCACACCTCTATTCTGACTTCACACAACTGCATTCTGTGACTTCACACACCTCCATTCTATGACTTCACACACCTCCATTCTGTGACTTCACACACCTCCACTCTGTGACTTTACACACCTCCATTCTGTGACTTCACACACCTCCATTCTGTGATTTCACACACAATCCTTTCTATGACTTCACAAACCTCCATTCTTTGATTTCACACACCTCCATTCTATGACTTCACACACCTGCATTGTGACTTCATACAACTCCATTCTGTGAATTCACACACCTCCTTTCTGTGACTTCACACACCTCCATACTATGACTTCCACACACCTTCAATCTATGACTTCACAACCTCCATTCTATGACTTCACACACTTCCAATCTATGACTTCACAAACCTCCATTCTATGACTTCACAAACCTGCAATCTGACTTCACACACCTCCATTATCTGACTTCACACACCTCCATTCTCTGACTTCCCACACCTCCATTCTTTAACTTCACACGCTTCCAATGTTTGACTTCACAAACCACCATTCCATGACTTCATACACCTCCATTCTATGACTTCACACACATCCATTCTTTGACCTCACACACCTCCATTTTGACTTCACACACCTCCATTCTGTAACTTCACACACCTGCATTTGTGACTTCACACACCACAATTTTGACTTCACACACGTCCATTCTTTTACTTCACACCTCCATTTTGACTTCACACACCTCCATTCTGTGTCTTCACACACCTCCATTCTGTGACTTCACACACCTACTTCTATGACTTCACACACCTCCATTCTGTGACTTCACACACCTCCATTCTATGACATCACACACCTCCATTCTGTGACTTCACACTCATCCATTCTATGACATCACAAACCTCCATTCTGTGACTTCACACACCTCAATTCTATGACTTCACACACCTCCAATCTATGACTTCAGAACCCAACATTGTTACTTCACACACCTCCATTCTATGAGTTCACCCACCTGCATTCTGACTTCACACACCTCCATTATCTGACTTTACACACCTCCATTCTGACTTCACACACCTCCATTCTGACTTCACACACCTCAATTCTGTGGCTTCACACACCTCCATTCTATGATTTCACACACCTCCATTCTATGACTTCACAGACCTCCATTCTATGACTTTACACACCTCCTTTCTGAGTTCACACACCTCCATTGTGACTTCATACACCTCCATTCTATGGGTTCACACACCTCTATTCTGACTTCACACACTTCAATTCTATGACTTCACACAGCTCCATTCTCACTTCACACTCCTCCATTCTATGACTTCGCACACCTCTGTTCTGACTTCACACACCTGCATTCTGTGACTTCACACACCTCCATTCCATGACTTCACAAACCTCCATTCTGTGACTTCACACACCTCCAATCTGTGACTTTACACACCTCCATTCTGTAACTTCACACACCTCCATTCTGTGATTTCACACACAATCCATTCTATGACTTCACAAACCTCCCTTCTGTGAATTCACACATCTCCATTCTGGGTTCACAGACCTCCATTCTGTGACTTCACACACCTCCCTTCTGTGAATTCACACATCTCCATTCTGGGTTCACAGACCTCCATTCTGTGACTTCACACACCTCCATTCTATGACTTCACACACCTCCTTTCTGAGTTGACTCACTTCCATTCTGTGAGTTCACACACCTCCAATCTGACCTCACGCACCTCCATTCTATGACTTCACACACCTCCATTCTCTGACTTCAAAAACCAACATTCTATGACTTCAAACACCTCCATTCTATGACTTCACACACCTCCATTCTGAGACTTCACACACCTCCATTCTGTAACTTTACACACCTCCACTCTGTGACTACATACACTTCCAATTTGTGATTTCACACACCTCCATTCCTTGACTTCACACACCTCCATTCTATGAATTCACACACCTCCATTATGACTTCACACAACTCTATTCTGTGACTTCACACACCTGCCTTCTGTGACTTCACACACCTCCATTCTATGACTTCACACCTCCATTCTATGGCTTCACACCTCCATTCTATGACTTCACACACCAACATTTATGACATCACACACCTCCATTCTGTGACTTCACAAACCTCCATTCTGACATCACACACCTACATTCTATGACTTCACACACTTCCATTCTATGACTTCACACACCTCCATTCTGTGACTTCACTCACCTCCATTGTGAGTTCACACACATCCATTCTGTGACTTCACACACCTCCATTCATTGACTTCACACATCTTGATTCTCTGACTTCACATACCTCCATTCTACGATTTCACACACCTCAATTCTGTGACTTCACACATCTCCATTCTATGATTTCACACACCTCCATTCTGTGACTTCACAATCCTCCATTATATGACTTCACACACCTCCATTTTGTGACTTCACACACCTCCATTCTATGACTTCACACACCTCCATTCTATCACTTCACACACCTACATTTTGACTTCACACAGCTATGTTCTATCAGTTCACACACCTGCATTGTGACTTCACAAACCTACATTCTCTGACTTCACACACTTCCATTCTGAATTCACACACCTCCATTCTGACTTCACACACCTCAATTCTGTGAGTTCACACACCTCCATTCTATGACTTCACATACCTCATTTCTGAGTTGACACACCTCCATTCTGTGACTTCACATACCTCCAATCTGACTTCACACACCACCATTCTATGACTTCACACACCTCCATTCTGTGACTTCAAAAACCACCATTCTATGACTTCGCACATCTCCATTGTGACTTCACACACCTCCATTCTATGAGTACACACAGCTCCATTCTGTCTTCACACCTCCATTCTATGACTTCGCAAACCTCTATTCTGACTTCACACCCCTCCATTCTGTGACTTCACATGCCTCCATTCTTTGACTTCACACCCCTCCAATCTGTGCCTTCACACACCTTAAATCTGAGTTCACACACCTCCATACTCTGACTTCACACACCTCCATTCTGTGACTTCACACACCTCCGTTCTATGACTTTAAACACCTCCATTCTATGACTTCACACACCTCCATTTTATGCCTTCACACGCCTCCATTCTGTGACTTCACACACCTCCATTCTATGACTTCACACACCTCCATTTTATGACTCTAGAAACCTACATTGTTTCTTCACACTCCTCCATTCTGTGACTTCACACACCACCATTTTTTGCCTTCACACAACTCCATTTTGACTACACACACCTCCATTTTATGTCTTCATACACCTTCATTCTTACTGCAGAAATCTCCATTCTATGACTTCACAAACCTCCCTTCTGTGAATTCAC
This sequence comes from Megascapheus bottae, assembly GCA_024803745.1. Lineage (NCBI taxonomy): Eukaryota > Metazoa > Chordata > Mammalia > Rodentia > Geomyidae > Megascapheus > Megascapheus bottae. The sequence continues at coordinate 360,041 of JANJXV010000272.1, forward strand.
ACACCTCCATTCTGAGTTCACACACCTCCATTCTGTGACTTCACACACCTCCATTCTCTTACTTCACACACCGCCATTCTATGACTTCACACACCTCCATTCTATGACTTCACACACCTCCATTCTGCCTTCACAGACTTCCATTTGACTTCAAACACCTCATTTCTGTGACTTCACACACCTCCATTCTATGATTTCACACACCTCCATTCTATGACTTCAAACACCTCCATTCTATGACTTCACACACCTGCATTCTGTGAATTCACACACCTCGATGCTCTGACTTCACACACCTCTCTTCTGTGACTTCACACACCTCCATTCTTTGACTTCACACACCTCCGTTCCATGAATTCACACACCTCCATTCTATGAGTTCACACACCTCCATTCTATGAGTTCACACACCTCCATTCTTACTTCAGCAACATCCATTCTATGACTTCAGACACCTCCATTCTATGACTTCACACACCTTCATTATTGCTTCAGCCACATCCATTCTGTGACTTCACACACCTCCATTCTGTGACGTCACACACCTCCATTCTAAGACTTCACACACCTCCATTCTATGACTTCACACACTTCCATTCTATGTCTTCACACACCGCCATTTTGTGACTTCACACACCTTCATTCTATGACTTCCCACAACTCCATTCTATGACTTCACACACGTGCATTCTGACTTCGCACACCTCCATTCCATGACTTCATACACATCCATTCTATGACTTCACACACCAACATTCTTTGACTTCACACACCTACATTCTGTGACTTCACATATCTCCATTTTGACTTCACACACATCCATTCTATGACTTCACACACCTCCTTTCTTTGACTTCACACACCTCCATTTTGACTTCACACACCACAATTCTGTGACTTCACACACCTCCTTTTGTGACTTCACACATCAAAATTTTGACTTCACACACCTCCATTCTGTGACTTCACACACCTCAATTTTGACTTCACACACTTCCATTCTGTGACTTCACACATCTCCATTCTGTGACTTCATACACCTCCATTGTTTGATTTCACACACCTCAATTCTTGGATTTCACACATCTCCATTCCATGACTTCACACACCTCCATTCTATGAGGTCACACACCTCTATTCTATGAGTTCACACCCCTCCATTTTGACTTCACACACCTATATTCTGTGACTTCACACACCTATATTCTGTGACTTCACACACCTCAATTTTGACTTCACACACTTCCATTCTGTGACTTCACACATCTCCATTCTGTGACTTCATACACCTCCGATGTTTCATTTCACACACCTCCATTCTTGGATTTCACACACCTCCATTCCATGACTTCACACACCTCCATTCTATGACTTCACACACCTCCATTCTGAATTCACACACCTCCATTCTGACTTCATACACCTCAATTCTGTGACTTCACACACCTCCATTCTATGATTTCCCACACCTCCATTCTTTGACTTCACACACCTCCATTCTATGACTTCACATACCTCCTTTCTGAGTTGACACACTTCCATTCTGTGACTTCACATACCTCCAATTTGACTTCCTACACCTACATTCTATGACTTCACACACTTCCATTCTGTGACTTCAAAAACCACCATTCTATGACTTCACACATCTCCATTGTGACTTCACACACCTCCATTCTATGAGTTCACACAGCTCCTTTCTGACTTCACACACCTCCATTCTATGACTTCGCACACCTCTATTCTGACTTCACACCCCTCCATTCTGTGACTTCACATACCTCAATTCTTTGACTTCACACCCCTCAATTCTCTGCCTTCACACACCTCCACTCTGTGACTTTACACACCTCCATTCTGTAACTTCACACACCTCCCTTCTGTGACTTCACACACCTCCATTCTATGACTTCACACACGTCCATTCTAAGACGTCACACACCTCCATTCTATCACTTCACACACTTCCATTGTTTGACATCATACACCTCCATTCTTTGACTTCACACACCTCCGTTCCATGAATTCACACACCTCCATTCTATGAGTTCACACACGTCCATTCCATGAGTTCACACACCTCCATTCTTACTTCAGCAACATCCATTCTATGACTTCAGACACCTCCATTCTATGACTTCACACACCTTCATTCTTACTTCAGCAACATCCATTCTGTGACTTCACAAACCTCCCTTCTGTGACTTCACACACCTCCATTCTATGACTTCACACACCTCCATTCTATGACCTCACATCTCCATTCTATGGCTTCACACCTCCATTCTATGACTTCACACACCAACATTTATGACGTCACACACCTCCATTCTGTGACTTCACACACCTCCATTCTGAATTCACACAGCTCCTTTCTATGACTTCACACACCTCCTTATGTCACTTCACACACCTCTATTCTATGACTTCACACACCTCCATTGTGATTTCACATACCTCCCTTCTATGTGTTCACACACCTCCATTCTGACTTTACACACCTCCATTCTGTGACTTCACACACCTCCATTCTATGACTTAACACACCTCCATTCTGAATTCACACACCTATATCCTGTGACTTCACACACCTCAATTTCTGACTTCACACACTTCCATTCTATGACTTCCACACCTCCATTCTGTAACTTCACATACCACCATTCTATGACTTCACACACCTCCATTGTGACTTCACATACCTCCATTCTATGAGTTCACACACCTCTATTCTGACTTCACACACCTCCATTCTATGACTTCACACACCTCCATTCTGACTTCACACACCTCTATTCTATGACTTAGCACACCTCAATTCTGATTTCACACACCTCCATTCTTTGACTTCACACACCTCCATTTTGACTTCACACACCTCCATTCTGTGACTTTACACACCTCCATTCTATGACATCACACGCCTCCATTCTGTGACTTCACACACCTCCATTCTGTGACTTCACACACCTCCATTCTATGACATCACACGCCTCCATTCTGTGACTTCACACACCTCCATTCTATGACTTCACACACCTCCATTCTATGACTTCAGAAACCTACATTGTTACTTCACACACCTCCATTCTGTGACTTCACACACCTCCATTGTTTGCCTTCACACACCTCCATTTTGACTACACACACCTCCATTCTATGTCTTCACACACCTTCATTCTTACTGCAGAAATCTCCATTCTATGACTTCACAAACCTCCCTTCTGTGAATTCACACACCTCCATTCTGAGTTCACACACCTCCATTCTGTGGCTTCACACACCTCCATTCTGGGACTTCACATACCTCCATTCTATGACTTCACACACCTCCATTCTATGACTTCACACACCTCCATTCTGCCTTCACAGACTTCCATTTGACTTCAAACACCTCATTTCTGTGACTTCACACACCTCCATACTATGATTTCACACACCTCCATTCTATGACTTCAAACACCTCCATTCTATGACTTCACACACTTCAATTCTTTGAATTCTCACACCTCCATTCTGTTACTTCACACCCATACAATCTGACTTCACACACCTCCATTCTATGACTTCACACACCTGCATTCTGTGACTTCAAAAACCAACATTCTATGACTTCAAACACCTCCATTCTATGACTTCACACACCTCCATTCTATGACTTCACACACCTCCATTCTATCACTTCACACACCTACATTGTGCCTTCACACACCTACGTTCTATCAGTTCACACACCTGCATTGTGACTTCACACACCTCCATTCTCTGACTTCACACACCTCCATTCTGAATTCACACACCTCCATTCTGACTTCACACACCTCAATTTTGTGACTTCACACACCTCCATTCTATGACTTCTCATACCTCCTTTCTGAGTTGACACACCTCCATTCTGTGAATTCACATACCTCCAATCTGACTTCACACACCTCCATTCTATGACTTTACACACCTCCATTCTGTGACTTCAAAAACCACCATTCTATGACTTCGCACATCTCCATTGTGACTTCACACACCTCCATTCTCTGAGTTCACACAGCTCCATTCTGACTTCACACATCTCCATTCTATGACTTCGCAAACCTCTATTCTGACTTCACACCCCTCCATTCTGTGACTTCACAAACCTCTATACTTTGACTTCACACCCCTCCACTCTGTGCCTTCACACACCTCAAATCTGAGTTCACACACCTCCATACTGTGACTTCACACACCTCCATTCTTTGACTTCACACACCTCCATTCTATGACTTCACACACCTCCATTCTATGACTTCACACACCTCCATTTTATGCCTTAACACACCTCCATTCTGTGACTTCACACACCTCCATTCTATGACATCACACGCCTCCGTTCTGTGACTTCACACACCTCCATTCTATGACTTCACACACCTCCATTCTATGACTTCAGAAACCTACATTGTTACTTCACACACCTCCATTCTGTGACTTCACACACCTCCATTGTTTGCCTTCACACAACTCCATTTTGACTACACACACCTCCATTCTATGTCTTCACGCACCTTCATTCTTACTGCAGAAATCTCCATTCTATGACTTCACAAACCTCCCTTCTGTGAATTCACACACCTCCATTCTGAGTTCACACACCTCCATTCTGTGACTTCACACACCTCCATTCTGTGACTTCACACACCGCCATTCTATGACTTCACACACCTCCATTCTATGACTTCACACACCTCCATTCTGCCTTCACAGACTTCCATTTGACTTCACACACCTCATTTCTGTGACTTCACACACCTCCATTCTATGATTTCACACACCTCCATTCTATGACTTCAAACACCTCCATTCTATGACTTCACACACCTCCTTTCTGAGTTGACACACATCCATTCTGTTACTTCACACCCCTCCAATCTGACTTCACACACCTCCATTCTATGAATTCACACACCTGCATTCTGTGACTTCAAAAACCAACATTCTATGACTTCAAACACCTCCATTCTATGACTTCACACACCTCCATTCTGAGACTTCACAAACCTCCACTCTGTGACTTTACACACCTCCACTCTGTGACTACACACACCTCCATTCTGTGATTTCACACACCTCCATTCTATGACTTCACACACATCCATTCTTTGACTTCACACACCTCCATTCTATGAATTCACACACCTCCATTGTGACCTCACACAACTCTATTCTGTGACTTCACACACCTGACTTCTGTGACTTCACACACCTCCATTCTATGACTTCACACACCTCCATTCTATGACTTCACACCAACATACTATGACTTCACACACCAAAATTTATGACGTCACACACCTCCATTCTGTGACTTAACACACCTCCATTCTGACATCACACACCTCCATTCTATGACTTCACACACTTCCATTCTATGACTTCACACACCTCCATTCTGTGACTTCACTCACCTCCATTGTGAGTTCACCCACCTCCGTTCTGTGACTTCACACACCTCCATTCTGTGAATTCACACACCTCGATGCTCTGACTTCACACACCTCTCTTCTGTGACTTCACACACTTCCATTCTTTGACTTCACACACCTCCGTTCCATGAATTCACACACCTCCATTCTATGAGTTCACACACCTCCATTCTATGACTTCACACACTTCCATTCTATGACTTCACACACCTCCATTTTGTGACTTCACACGCCTCCATTCTATGACTTCCCACAACAACATTCTATGACTTCACACACGTGCATTCTGACTTCACACACCTCCATTCCATGACTTCATACACCTCCATTCTATGACTTCACACACCAACATTCTTTGACTTCACACACCTCCATTCTGTGACTTCACATATCTCCATTCTGACTTCACACACATCCATTCTATGACTTCACATATCTCCATTCTATGACTTCAGAAAGCTCAATTCCATGACTTCATACACCTCCATTCTATGACTTCACACACCTCCTTTCTTTGACTTCACACACCTCCATTTTGACTTCACACACCACAATTCTGTGACTTCACACACCTCCATTTGTGACTTCACACATCAAAATTTTGACTTCACACACCTCCATTCTGTGACTTCACACACCTCAATTTTGACTTCACACACTTCCATTCTGTGACTTCACACATCTCCATTCTGTGACTTCATATACCTCCATTGTTTGATTTCACACACCTCCATTCTTGGATTTCACACATCTCCATTCCATGACTTCACACACCTCCATTCTATGAGGTCACACCCCTCTATTCTATGAGTTCACACACCTCCATTTTGACTTCACACACCTATATTCTGTGACTTCACACACCTCCATTCTTTGACTTCACACACCTCAATTTTGACTTCACACACTTCCATTCTGTGACTTCACACATCTCCATTCTGTGACTTCATACACCTCCAATGTTTGATTTCACACACCTCCATTCTTGCATTTCACACACCTCCATTCCATGACTTCACACACCTCCATTCTATGACTTCACACACCTCCATTCTGAATTCACACACCTCAATTCTGACTTCATACACCTCAATTCTGTGACTTCACACACCTGCATTCTATGATTTCCCACACCTCCATTCTTTGACTTCATACACCTCCATTCGATGACTTCACATACCTCCTTTCTGAGTTGACACACCTCCATTCTGTGACTTCACATACCTCCAATCTGACTTCACACACCTCCATTCTATGACTTCACACACCTCGATTCTGTGACTTCAAAAACCACCATTCTATGACTTCACACATCTCCATTGTGACTTCACAAACCTCCTTTCTTTGACTTCACACACCTCCATTTTGACTTCACACACCACAATTCTGTGACTTCACACACCTCCATTTGTGACTTCACACATCAAAATTTTGACTTCACACACCTCCATTCTGCGACTTCACACACCTGAATTTTGACTTCACACACTTCCATTCTGTGACTTCACACATCTCCATTCTGTGACTTCATACACCTCCATTGTTTGATTTCACACACCTCCATTCTTGGATTTCACACATCTCCATTCCATGACTTCACACACCTCCATTCTGTGAGGTCACACACCTCTATTCTATGAGTTCACACACCTCCATTTTGACTTCACACACCTATATTCTGTGACTTCACACACCTCCATTCTGTGACTTCACCCACCTCAATTTTTACTTCACACACTTTCTTTCTGTGACTTCACACATCTCCATTCTGTGACTTCATACACCTCCAATGTTTAATTTCACACACCTCCATTCTTGGATTTCACACACCTCCATTCCATGACTTCACACACCTCCATTCTATGACTTCACACACCTCCATTCTGAATTCACACACCTCCATTCTGACTTCATACACCTCAATTCTATGACTTCACACAACTCCATTCTATGATTTCCCACACCTCCATTCTATGACTTCACACCAACATACTATGACTTCACACACCAAAATTTATGACGTCACACACCTCCATTCTGTGACTTAACACACCTCCATTCTGACATCACACACCTCCATTCTATGACTTCACACACTTCCATTCTATGACTTCACACACCTCCATTCTGTGACTTCACTCACCTCCATTGTGAGTTCACCCACCTCCGTTCTGTGACTTCACAAACCTCCATTCTGTGAATTCACACACCTCGATGCTCTGACTTCACACACCTCTCTTCTGTGACTTCACACACCTCCATTCTTTGACTTCACACACCTCCGTTCCATGAATTCACACACCTCCATTCTATGAGTTCACACACCTCCATTCTATGAGTTCACACACCTCCATTCTTACTTCAGCAACATCCATTCTATGACTTCAGACACCTCCATTCTATGACTTCACACACCTTCATTATTACTTCAGCCACATCCATTCTGTGACTTCACACACCTCCCTTCTGTGACTTCACACACCTCCATTCTATGACTTCACACACTTCCATTCTATGACTTCACACACCTCCATTTTGTGACTTCACACGCCTCCATTCTATGACTTCCCACAACAACATTCTATGACTTCACACACGTGCATTCTGACTTCACACACCTCCATTCCATGACTTCATACACCTCCATTCTATGACTTCACACACCAACATTCTTTGACTTCACACACCTCCATTCTGTGACTTCACATATCTCCATTCTGACTTCACACAGATCCATTCTATGACTTCACATATCTCCATTCTATGACTTCAGAAAGCTCAATTCCATGACTTCATACACCTCCATTCTATGACTTCACACACCTCCTTTCTTTGACTTCACACACCTCCATTTTGACTTCACACACCACAATTCTGTGGCTTCACACACCTCCATTTGTGACTTCACACATCAAAATTTTGACTTCACACACCTCCATTCTGTGACTTCACACACCTCAATTTTGACTTCACACACTTCCATTCTGTGACTTCACACATCTCCATTCTGTGACTTCATATACCTCCATTGTTTGATTTCACACACCTCCATTCTTGGATTTCACACATCTCCATTCCATGACTTCACACACCTCCATTCTATGAGGTCACACCCCTCTATTCTATGAGTTCACACACCTCCATTTTGACTTCACACACCTATATTCTGTGACTTCACACACCTCCATTCTTTGACTTCACACACCTCAATTTTGACTTCACACACTTCCATTCTGTGACTTCACACATCTCCATTCTGTGACTTCATACACCTCCAATGTTTGATTTCACACACCTCCATTCTTGCATTTCACACACCTCCATTCCATGACTTCACACACCTCCATTCTATGACTTCACACACGTGCATTCTGACTTCGCACACCTCCATTCCATGACTTCATACACATCCATTCTATGACTTCACACACCAACATTCTTTGACTTCACACACCTACATTCTGTGACTTCACATATCTCCATTTTGACTTCACACACATCCATTCTATGACTTCACACACCTCCTTTCTTTGAATTCACACACCTCCATTTTGACTTCACACACCACAATTCTGTGACTTCACACACCTCCATTTGTGACTTCACACATCAAAATTTTGACTTCACACACCTCCATTCTGTGACTTCACACACCTCAATTTTGACTTCACACACTTCCATTCTGTGACTTCACACATCTCCATTCTGTGACTTCATACACCTCCATTGTTTGATTTCACACACCTCAATTCTTGGATTTCACACATCTCCATTCCATGACTTCACACACCTCCATTCTATGAGGTCACACACCTCTATTCTATGAGTTCACACCCCTCCATTTTGACTTCACACACCTATATTCTGTGACTTCACACACCTATATTCTGTGACTTGACACACCTCAATTTTGACTTCACACACTTCCATTCTGTGACTTCACACATCTCCATTCTGTGACTTCATACACCTCCAATATTTCATTTCACACACCTCCATTCTTGGATTTCACACATCTCCATTCCATGACTTCACACACCTCCATTCTATGACTTCACACACCTCCATTCTGAATCCACACACCTCCATTCTGACTTCATACACCTCAATTTTGTGACTTCACACACCTCCATTCTATGATTTCCCACACCTCCATTCTTTGACTTCACACACCTCCATTCTATGACTTCACATACCTCCTTTCTGAGTTGACACACTTCCATTCTGTGACTTCACATACCTCCAATTTGACTTCCTACACCTCCATTGTATGACTTCACACACTTCCATTCTGTGACTTCAAAAACCACCATTCTATGACTTCACACATCTCCATTGTGACTTCACATACCGCCATTCTATGAGTTCACACAGCTCCTTTCTGACTTCACACACCTCCATTCTATGACTTCGCACACCTCTATTCTGACTTCACACCCCTCCATTCTGTGACTTCACATACCTCCATTCTTTGACTTCACACCCCTCAATTCTCTGCCTTCACACACCTCCACTCTGTGACTTTACACACCTCCATTCTGTAACTTCACACACCTCCCTTCTGTGACTTCACACACCTCCATTCTATGACTTCACACACCTGACTTCTGTGACTTCACACACCTCCATTCTATGACTTCACACACCTCCATTCTATGACTTCACACCAACATACTATGACTTCACACACCAAAATTTATGACGTCACACACCTCCATTCTGTGACTTAACACACCTGCATTCTGACATCACACACCTCCATTCTATGGCTTCACACACTTCCATTCTATGACTTAACACACCTCCATTCTGTGACTTCACTCACCTCCATTGTGAGTTCACCCACCTCCGTTCTGTGACTTCACACACCTCCATTCTGTGAATTCACACACCTCGATGCTCTGACTTCACACACCTCTCTTCTGTGACTTCACACACCTCCATTCTTTGACTTCACACACCTCCGTTCCATGAATTCACACACCTCCATTCTATGAGTTCACACACCTCCATTCTATGAGTTCACACACCTCCATTCTTACTTCAGCAACATCCATTCTATGACTTCAGACACCTCCATTCTATGACTTCACACACCTTCATTATTACTTCAGCCACATCCATTCTGTGACTTCACACACCTCCCTTCTGTGACTTCACACACCTCCATTCTATGACTTCACACACTTCCATTCTATGACTTCACACACCTCCATTTTGTGACTTCACACGCCTCCATTCTATGACTTCCCACAACAACATTCTATGACTTCACACACGTGCATTCTGACTTCACACACCTCCATTCCATGACTTCATACACCTCCATTCTATGACTTCACACACCAACATTCTTTGACTTCACACACCTCCATTCTGTGACTTCACATATCTCCATTCTGACTTCACACACATCCATTCTATGACTTCACATGTCTCCATTCTATGACTTCAGAAAGCTCAATTCCATGACTTCATACACCTCCATTCTATGACTTCACACACCTCCTTTCTTTCACTTCACACACCTCCATTTTGACTTCACACACCACAATTCTGTGACTTCACACACCTCCATTTGTGACTTCACACATCAAAATTTTGACTTCACACACCTCCATTCTGTGACTTCACACACCTCAATTTTGACTTCACACACTTCCATTCTGTGACTTCACACATCTCCATTCTGTGACTTCATATACCTCCATTGTTTGATTTCACACACCTCCATTCTTGGATTTCACACATCTCCATTCCATGACTTCACACACCTCCATTCTATGAGGTCACACCCCTCTATTCTATGAGTTCACACACCTCCATTTTGACTTCACACACCTATATTCTGTGACTTCACACACCTCCATTCTTTGACTTCACACACCTCAATTTTGACTTCACACACTTCCATTCTGTGACTTCACACATCTCCATTCTGTGACTTCATACACCTCCAATGTTTGATTTCACACACCTCCATTCTTGCATTTCACACACCTCCATTCCATGACTTCACACACCTCCATTGTCTGACTTCACACACCTCCATTCTGAATTCACACAGCTCCATTCTGACTTCACACACCTCCATTCTGTGATTTCACACACCTCCATTCTATGACTTCACACACATCCATTCTTTGACTTCACACACCTCCATTCTATGAATTCACACACCTCCATTGTGACCTCACACAACTCTCTTCTGTGACTTCACACACCTGACTTCTGTGACTTCACACACCTCCATTCTATGACTTCACACACCTCCATTCTATGACTTCACACCAACATACTATGACTTCACACACCAAAATTTATGACGTCACACACCTCCATTCTGTGACTTAACACACCTCCATTCTGACATCACACACCTCCATTCTATGACTTCACACACTTCCATTCTATGACTTAACACACCTCCATTCTGTGACTTCACTCACCTCCATTGTGAGTTCACCCACCTCCGTTCTGTGACTTCACACACCTCCATTCTGTGAATTCACACACCTCGATGCTCTGACTTCACACACCTCTCTTCTGTGACTTCACACACCTCCATTCTTTGACTTCACACACCTCCGTTCCATGAATTCACACACCTCCATTCTATGAGTTCACACACCTCCATTCTATGAGTTCACACACCTCCATTCTTACTTCAGCAACATCCATTCTATGACTTCAGACACCTCCATTCTATGACTTCACACACCTTCATTATTACTTCAGCCACATCCATTCTGTGACTTCACACACCTCCCTTCTGTGACTTCACACACCTCCATTCTATGACTTCACACACTTCCATTCTATGACTTCACACACCTCCATTTTGTGACTTCACACGCCTCCATTCTATGACTTCCCACAACAACATTCTATGACTTCACACACGTGCATTCTGACTTCACACACCTCCATTCCATGACTTCATACACCTCCATTCTATGACTTCACACACCAACATTCTTTGACTTCACACACCTCCATTCTGTGACTTCACATATCTCCATTCTGACTTCACACACATCCATTCTATGACTTCACATGTCTCCATTCTATGACTTCAGAAAGCTCAATTCCATGACTTCATACACCTCCATTCTATGACTTCACACCTCCTTTCTTTGACTTCACACACCTCCATTTTGACTTCACACACCACAATTCTGTGACTTCACACACCTCCATTTGTGACTTCACACATCAAAATTTTGACTTCACACACCTCCATTCTGTGACTTCACACACCTCAATTTTGACTTCACACACTTCCATTCTGTGACTTCACACATCTCCATTCTGTGACTTCATATACCTCCATTGTTTGATTTCACACACCTCCATTCTTGGATTTCACACATCTCCATTCCATGACTTCACACACCTCCATTCTATGAGGTCACATCCCTCTATTCTATGAGTTCACACACCTCCATTTTGACTTCACACACCTATATTCTGTGACTTCACACACCTCCATTCTTTGACTTCACACACCTCAATTTTGACTTCACACACTTCCATTCTGTGACTTCACACATCTCCATTCTGTGACTTCATACACCTCCAATGTTTGATTTCACACACCTCCATTCTTGCATTTCACACACCTCCATTCCATGACTTCACACACCTCCATTGTCTGACTTCACACACCTCCATTCTGAATTCACACAGCTCCATTCTGACTTCACACACCTCCATTCTGTGATTTCACACACCTCCATTCTATGACTTCACACACATCCATTCTTTGACTTCACACACCTCCATTCTATGAATTCACACACCTCCATTGTGACCTCACACAACTCTATTCTGTGACTTCACACACCTGACTTCTGTGACTTCACACACCTCCATTCTATGACTTCACACACCTCCATTCTATGACTTCACACCAACATACTATGACTTCACACACCAAAATTTATGACGTCACACACCTCCATTCTGTGACTTAACACACCTCCATTCTGACATCACACACCTCCATTCTATGACTTCACACACTTCCATTCTATGACTTAACACACCTCCATTCTGTGACTTCACTCACCTCCATTGTGAGTTCACCCACCTCCGTTCTGTGACTTCACACACCTCCATTCTGTGAATTCACACACCTCGATGCTCTGACTTCACACACCTCTCTTCTGTGACTTCACACACCTCCGTTCCATGAATTCACACACCTCCATTCTATGAGTTCACACACCTCCATTCTATGAGTTCACACACCTCCATTCTTACTTCAGCAACATCCATTCTATGACTTCAGACACCTCCATTCTATGACTTCACACACCTTCATTATTACTTCAGCCACATCCATTCTGTGACTTCACACACCTCCCTTCTGTGACTTCACACACCTCCATTCTATGACTTCACACACTTCCATTCTATGACTTCACACACCTCCATTTTGTGACTTCACACGCCTCCATTCTATGACTTCCCACAACAACATTCTATGACTTCACACACGTGCATTCTGACTTCACACACCTCCATTCCATGACTTCATACACCTCCATTCTATGACTTCACACACCAACATTCTTTGACTTCACACACCTCCATTCTGTGACTTCACATATCTCCATTCTGACTTCACACACATCCATTCTATGACTTCACATGTCTCCATTCTATGACTTCAGAAAGCTCAATTCCATGACTTCATACACCTCCATTCTATGACTTCACACACCTCCTTTCTTTGACTTCACACACCTCCATTTTGACTTCACACACCACAATTCTGTGACTTCACACACCTCCATTTGTGACTTCACACATCAAAATTTTGACTTCACACACCTCCATTCTGCGACTTCACACACCTGAATTTTGACTTCACACACTTCCATTCTGTGACTTCACACATCTCCATTCTGTGACTTCATATACCTCCATTGTTTGATTTCACACACCTCCATTCTTGGATTTCACACATCTCCATTCCATGGCTTCACACACCTCCATTCTATGAGGTCACACCCCTCTATTCTATGAGTTCACACACCTCCATTTTGACTTCACACACCTATATTCTGTGACTTCACACACCTCCATTCTTTGACTTCACACACCTCAATTTTGACTTCACACACTTCCATTCTGTGACTTCACACATCTCCATTTTGTGACTTCATACACCTCCAATGTTTGATTTCACACACCTCCATTCTTGCATTTCACACACCTCCATTCCATGACTTCACACACCTCCATTCTATGACTTCACACACCTCCATTCTGAATTCACACACCTCAATTCTGACTTCATACACCTCAATTCTGTGACTTCACACACCTGCATTCTATGATTTCCCACACCTCCATTCTTTGACTTCATACACCTCAATTCGATGACTTCACATACCTCCTTTCTGAGTTGACACACCTCCATTCTGTGACTTCACATACCTCCAATCTGACTTCACACACCTCCATTCTATGACTTCACGCACCTCGATTCTGTGACTTCAAAAACCACCATTCTATGACTTCACACATCTCCATTGTGACTTCACAAACCTCCTTTCTTTGACTTCACACACCACCATTTTGACTTCACACACCACAATTCTGTGACTTCACACACCTCCATTTGTGACTTCACACATCAAAATTTTGACTTCACACACCTCCATTCTGCGACTTCACACACCTCAATTTTGACTTCACACACTTCCATTCTGTGACTTCACACATCTCCATTCTGTGACTTCATGCACCTCCATTGTTTGATTTCACACACCTCCATTCTTGGATTTCACACATCTCCATTCCATGACTTCACACACCTCCATTCTGTGAGGTCACACACCTCTATTCTATGAGTTCACACACCTCCATTTTGACTTCACACACCTATATTCTGTGACTTCACACACCTCCATTCTGTGACTTCACCCACCTCAATTTTGACTTCACACACTTTCATTCTGTGACTTCACACATCTCCATTCTGTGACTTCATACACCTACAATGTTTGATTTCACACACCTCCATTCTTGGATTTCACACACCTCCATTCCATGACTTCACACACCTCCATTCTATGACTTCACACACCTCCATTCTGAATTCACACACCTCCATTCTGACTTCATACACCTCAATTCTATGACTTCACACAACTCCATTCTATGATTTCCCACACCTCCATTCTTTGACTTCACACACCTCCATTCCATGACTTCACATACCTCCTTTCTGAGTTGACACACCTCCATTCTGTGACTTCACATACCTCCAATCTGACTTCACACACCTCCATTCTGTGACTTCAAAAACCACCATTCTATGACTTCACACATCTCCATTGTGACTTCACACACCTCCATTCTATGACTTCACACACTTCCATTCTATGACTTCACACACCTCCGTTTTGTGACTTCACACACCTTCATTCTATGACTTCCCACAACTCCATTCTATGACTTCACACACGTGCATTCTGACTTCGCACACCTCCATTCCATGACTTCATACACATCCATTCTATGACTTCACACACCAACATTCTTTGACTTCACACACCTACATTCTGTGACTTCACATATCTCCATTTTGACTTCACACACATCCATTCTATGACTTCACACACCTCCTGTCTTTGACTTCACACACCTCCATTTTGACTTCACACACCACAATTCTGTGACTTCACACACCTCCATTTGTGACTTCACACATCAAAATTTTGACTTCACACACCTCCATTCTGTGACTTCACACACCTCAATTTTGACTTCACACACTTCCATTCTGTGACTTCACACATCTCCATTCTGTGACTTCATATACCTCCATTGTTTGATTTCACACACCTCCATTCTTGGATTTCACACATCTCCATTCCATGACTTCACACACCTCCATTCTATGAGGTCACACCCCTCTATTCTATGAGTTCACACACCTCCATTTTGACTTCACACACCTATATTCTGTGACTTCACACACCTCCATTCTTTGACTTCACACACCTCAATTTTGACTTCACACACTTCCATTCTGTGACTTCACACATCTCCATTCTGTGACTTCATACACCTCCAATGTTTGATTTCACACACCTCCATTCTTGCATTTCACACACCTCCATTCCATGACTTCACACACCTCCATTCTGAATTCACACAGCTCCATTCTGACTTCACACACCTCCATTCTGTGATTTCACACACCTCCATTCTATGACTTCACACACATCCATTCTTTGACTTCACACACCTCCATTCTATGAATTCACACACCTCCATTGTGACCTCACACAACTCTCTTCTGTGACTTCACACACCTGACTTCTGTGACTTCACACACCTCCATTCTATGACTTCACACACCTCCATTCTATGACTTCACACCAACATACTATGACTTCACACACCAAAATTTATGACGTCACACACCTCCATTCTGTGACTTAACACACCTCCATTCTGACATCACACACCTCCATTCTATGACTTCACACACTTCCATTCTATGACTTAACACACCTCCATTCTGTGACTTCACTCACCTCCATTGTGAGTTCACCCACCTCCGTTCTGTGACTTCACACACCTCCATTCTGTGAATTCACACACCTCGATGCTCTGACTTCACACACCTCTCTTCTGTGACTTCACACACCTCCATTCTTTGACTTCACACACCTCCATTCCATGAATTCACACACCTCCATTCTATGAGTTCACACACCTCCATTCTATGAGTTCACACACCTCCATTCTTACTTCAGCAACATCCATTCTATGACTTCAGACACCTCCATTCTATGACTTCACACACCTTCATTATTACTTCAGCCACATCCATTCTGTGACTTCACACACCTCCCTTCTGTGACTTCACACACCTCCATTGTATGACTTCACACACTTCCATTCTATGACTTCACACACCTCCATTTTGTGACTTCACACGCCTCCATTCTATGAGGTCACACACCTCCATTCTATGAGGTCACACACCTCTATTCTATGAGTTCACACTGCTCCATTTTGACTTCACACACCTATATTCTGTGACTTCACACACCTATATTCTGTGACTTCACACACCTCAATTTTGACTTCACACACTTCCATTCTGTGACTTCACACATCTCCATTCTGTGACTTCATACACCTCCAATGTTTCATTTCACACACCTCCATTCTTGGATTTCACACATCTCCATTCCATGACTTCACACACCTCCATTCTATGACTTCACACACCTCCATTCTGAATTTACACACCTCAATTCTGACTTCATACACCTCAATTCTGTGACTTCACACACCTCCATTCTATGATTTCCCACACCTCCATTCTTTGACTTCACACACCTCCATTCTATGACTTCACATACCTCCTTTCTGAGTTGACACACTTCCATTCTGTGACTTCACATACCTCCAATTTGACTTCCTACACCTACATTCTATGACTTCACACACTTCCATTCTGTGACTTCAAAAACCACCATTCTATGACTTCACACATCTCCATTGTGACTTCACACACCTCCATTCTATGAGTTCACACAGCTCCTTTCTGACTTCACACACCTCAATTCTATGACTTCGCACACCTTTATTCTGAATTCACACCCCTCCATTCTGTGACTTCACATACCTCCATTCTTTGACTTCACACCCCTCAATTCTCTGCCTTCACACACCTCCACTCTGTGACTTTACACACCTCCATTCTGTAACTTCACACACCTCCATTCTATGACTTCACACACCTCCATTCTAAGACGTCACACACCTCCATTCTATCACTTCACACACTTCCATTGTTTGACATCATACACCTCCATTCTTTGACTTCACACACCTCCGTTCCATGAATTCACACACCTCCATTCTATGAGTTCACACACCTCCATTCTATGAGTTCACACACCTCCATTCTTACTTCAGCAACATCCATTCTATGACTTCAGACACCTCCATTCTATGACTTCACACACCTTCATTCTTACTTCAGCAACATCCATTCTGTGACTTCACACACCTCCCTTCTGTGACTTCACACACCTCCATTCTATGACTTCACACACCTCCATTCTATGACCTCACATCTCCATTCTATGGCTTCACACCTCCATTCTATGACTTCACACACCAACATTTATGACGTCACACACCTCCATTCTGTGACTTCACACACCTCCATTCTGAATTCACACAGCTCCTTTCTATGACTTCACACACCTCCTTATGTGACTTCACACACTTCTATTCTATGACTTCACACACCTCCACTGTGATTTCACATACCTCCCTTCCATGTGTTCACACACCTCCATTCTGACTTTACACACCTCCATTCTGAATTCACACACCTATATCCTGTGACTTCACACACCTCAATTTTTGACTTCACACACTTCCATTCTATGACTTCCACACCTCCATTCTGTAACTTCACATACCACCATTCTATGACTTCACACACCTCCATTGTGACTTCACATACCTCCTTTCTATGAGTTCACACACCTCTATTCTGACTTCACACACCTCCATTCTATGACTTCACACACCTCCATTCTGACTTCACACACCTCTATTCTGTGACTTAGCACACCTCAATTCTGATTTCACACACCTCCATTCTTTGACTTCACACACCTCCATTTTGACTTCACACACCTCCATTCTGTGACTTTACACACCTCCATTCTATGACATCACACGCCTCCATTCTGTGACTTCACACACCTCCATTTTGTGACTTCACACACCTCCATTCTATGACATCACACGCCTCCATTCTGTGACTTCACACACCTCCATTCTATGACTTCACACACCTCCATTCTATGACTTCAGAAACCTACATTGTTACTTCACACACCTCCATTCTGTGACTTCACACACCTCCATTGTGTGCCTTCACACACCTCCATTTGACTACACACACCTCCATTCTATGTCTTCACACACCTTCATTCTTACTGCAGAAATCTCCATTCTATGACTTCACAAACCTCCCTTCTGTGAATTCACACACCTCCATTCTGAGTTCACACACCTCCATTCTGTGGCTTCACACACCTCCATTCTGGGACTTCACACACCTCCATTCTATGACTTCACACACCTCCATTCTATGACTTCACACACCTCCATTCTGCCTTCACAGACTTCCATTTGACTTCAAACACCTCATTTCTGTGACTTCACACACCTCCATTCTATGATTTCACACACCTCCATTCTATGACTTCAAACACCTCCATTCTATGACTTCACACACTTCAATTCTTTGAATTCTCACACCTCCATTCTGTTACTTCACACCCATACAATCTGACTTCACACACCTCCATTCTATGACTTCACACACCTGCATTCTGTGACTTCAAAAACCAACATTCTATGACTTCAAACACCTCCATTCTATGACTTCACACACCTCCATTCTATGACTTCACACACCTCCATTCTATCACTTCACACACCTACATTGTGCCTACACACACCTACGTTCTATCAGTTCACACACCTGCATTGTGACTTCACACACGTCCATTCTCTGACTTCACACACCTCCATTCTGAATTCACACACCTCCATTCTGACTTCACACACCTCAATTTTGTGACTTCACACACCTCCATTCTATGACTTCTCATACCTCCTTTCTGAGTTGACACACCTCCATTCTGTGACTTCACATACCTCCAATCTGACTTCACACACCTCCATTCTATGAATTCACACACCTCCATTGTGACCTCACACAACTCTATTCTGTGACTTCACACACCTGACTTCTGTGACTTCACACACCTCCATTCTATGACTTCACACACCTCCATTCTATGACTTCACACCAACATACTATGACTTCACACACCAAAATTTATGACGTCACACACCTCCATTCTGTGACTTAACACACCTCCATTCTGACATCACACACCTCCATTCTATGACTTCACACACTTCCATTCTATGACTTCACACACCTCCATTCTGTGACTTCACTCACCTCCATTGTGAGTTCACCCACCTCCGTTCTGTGACTTCACACACCTCCATTCTGTGAATTCACACACCTCGATGCTCTGACTTCACACACCTCTCTTCTGTGACTTCACACACCTCCATTCTTTGACTTCACACACCTCCGTTCCATGAATTCACACACCTCCATTCTATGAGTTCACACACCTCCATTCTATGAGTTCACACACCTCCATTCTTACTTCAGCAACATCCATTCTATGACTTCAGATACCTCCATTCTATGACTTCACACACCTTCATTATTACTTCAGCCACATCCATTCTGTGACTTCACACACCTCCCTTCTGTGACTTCACACACCTCCATTGTATGACTTCACACACTTCCATTCTATGACTTCACACACCTCCATTTTGTGACTTCACATGCCTCCATTCTATGACTTCCCACAACAACATTCTATGACTTCACACACGTGCATTCTGACTTCACACACCTCCATTCCATGACTTCATACACCTCCATTCTATGACTTCACACACCAACATTCTTTGACTTCACACACCTCCATTCTGTGACTTCACATATCTCCATTCTGACTTCACACACATCCATTCTATGACTTCACATATCTCCATTCTATGACTTCAGAAAGCTCAATTCCATGACTTCATACACCTCCATTCTATGACTTCACATACCTCCTTTCTTTGACTTCACACACCTCCATTCTGCCTTCACAGACTTCCATTTGACTTCACACACCTCATTTCTGTGAATTCACACACCTCCATTCTATGATTTCACACACCTCCATTCTATGACTTCAAACACCTCCATTCTATGACTTCACACACCTCCTTTGTGAGTTGACACACATCCATTCTGTTACTTCACACCCCTCCAATCTGACTTCACACACCTCCATTCTATGAATTCACACACCTGCATTCTGTGACTTCAAAAACCAACATTCTATGACTTCAAACACCTCCATTCTATGACTTCACACACCTCCATTCTGAGACTTCACAAACCTCCATTCTGTGACTTTACACACCTCCACTCTGTGACTACACACACCTCCATTCTGTGATTTCACACACCTCCATTCTATGACTTCACACACATCCATTCTTTGACTTCACACACCTCCATTCTATGAATTCACACACCTCCATTGTGACCTCACACAACTCTATTCTGTGACTTCACACACCTGACTTCTGTGACTTCACACACCTCCATTCTATGACTTCACACACCTCCATTCTATGACTTCACACCAACATACTATGACTTCACACACCAAAATTTATGACGTCACACACCTCCATTCTGTGACTTAACACACCTCCATTCTGACATCACACACCTCCATTCTATGACTTCACACACTTCCATTCTATGACTTCACACACCTCCATTCTGTGACTTCACTCACCTCCATTGTGAGTTCACCCACTTCCGTTCTGTGACTTCACACACCTCCATTCTGTGAATTCACACACCTCGATGCTCTGACTTCACACACCTCTCTTCTGTGACTTCACACACCTCCATTCTTTGACTTCACACACCTCCGTTCCATGAATTCACACACCTCCATTCTATGAGTTCACACACCTCCATTCTATGAGTTCACACACCTCCATTCTTACTTCAGCAACATCCATTCTATGACTTCAGATACCTCCATTCTATGACTTCACACACCTTCATTATTACTTCAGCCACATCCATTCTGTGACTTCACACACCTATCTTCTGTGACTTCACACACCTCCATTCTATGACTTCACACACTTCCATTCTATGACTTCACACACCTCCATTTTGTGACTTCACACGCCTCCATTCTATGACTTCCCACAACAACATTCTATGACTTCACACACGTGCATTCTGACTTCACACACCTCCATTCCATGACTTCATACACCTCCATTCTATGACTTCACACACCAACATTCTTTGACTTCACACACCTCCATTCTGTGACTTCACATATCTCCATTCTGACTTCACACACATCCATTCTATGACTTCACATATCTCCATTCTATGACTTCAGAAAGCTCAATTCCATGACTTCATACACCTCCATTCTATGACTTCACACACCTCCTTTCTGAGTTGACACACCTCCATTCTGTGACTTCACATACCTCCAATCTGACTTCACACACCTCCATTCTATGACTTCACACACCTCGATTCTGTGACTTCAAAAACCACCATTCTATGACTTCACACATCTCCATTGTGACTTCACAAACCTCCTTTCTTTGACTTCACACACCTCCATTTTGACTTCACACACCACAATTCTGTGACTTCACACACCTCCATTTGTGACTTCACACATCAAAATTTTGACTTCACACACCTCCATTCTGCGACTTCACACACCTGAATTTTGACTTCACACACTTCCATTCTGTGACTTCACACATCTCAATTCTGTGACATCATACACCTCCATTGTTTGATTTCACACACCTCCATTCTTGGATTTCACACATCTCCATTCCATGACTTCACACACCTCCATTCTGTGAGGTCACACACCTCTATTCTATGAGTTCACACACCTCCATTTTGACTTCACACACCTATATTCTGTGACTTCACACACCTCCATTCTGTGACTTCACCCACCTCAATTTTGACTTCACACACTTTCATTCTGTGACTTCACACATCTCCATTCTGTGACTTCATACACCTCCAATGTTTGATTTCACACACCTCCATTCTGTGAATTCACACACCTCGATGCTCTGACTTCACACACCTCTCTTCTGTGACTTCACACACCTCCATTCTTTGACTTCACACACCTCCGTTCCATGAATTCACACACCTCCATTCTATGAGTTCACACACCTCCATTCTATGAGTTCACACACCTCCATTCTTACTTCAGCAACATCCATTCTATGACTTCAGATACCTCCATTCTATGACTTCACACACCTTCATTATTACTTCAGCCACATCCATTCTGTGACTTCACACACCTCCCTTCTGTGACTTCACACACCTCCATTGTATGACTTCACACACTTCCATTCTATGACTTCACACACCTCCATTTTGTGACTTCACATGCCTCCATTCTATGACTTCCCACAACAACATTCTATGACTTCACACACGTGCATTCTGACTTCACACACCTCCATTCCATGACTTCATACACCTCCATTCTATGACTTCACACACCAACATTCTTTGACTTCACACACCTCCATTCTGTGACTTCACATATCTCCATTCTGACTTCACACACATCCATTCTATGACTTCACATATCTCCATTCTATGACTTCAGAAAGCTCAATTCCATGACTTCATACACCTCCATTCTATGACTTCACATACCTCCTTTCTTTGACTTCACACACCTCCATTCTGCCTTCACAGACTTCCATTTGACTTCACACACCTCATTTCTGTGAATTCACACACCTCCATTCTATGATTTCACACACCTCCATTCTATGACTTCAAACACCTCCATTCTATGACTTCACACACCTCCTTTGTGAGTTGACACACATCCATTCTGTTACTTCATACCCCTCCAATCTGACTTCACACACCTCCATTCTATGAATTCACACACCTGCATTCTGTGACTTCAAAAACCAACATTCTATGACTTCAAACACCTCCATTCTATGACTTCACACACCTCCATTCTGAGACTTCACAAACCTCCATTCTGTGACTTTACACACCTCCACTCTGTGACTACACACACCTCCATTCTGTGATTTCACACACCTCCATTCTATGACTTCACACACATCCATTCTTTGACTTCACACACCTCCATTCTATGAATTCACACACCTCCATTGTGACCTCACACAACTCTATTCTGTGACTTCACACACCTGACTTCTGTGACTTCACACACCTCCATTCTATGACTTCACACACCTCCATTCTATGACTTCACACCAACATACTATGACTTCACACACCAAAATTTATGACGTCACACACCTCCATTCTGTGACTTAACACACCTCCATTCTGACATCACACACCTCCATTCTATGACTTCACACACTTCCATTCTATGACTTCACACACCTCCATTCTGTGACTTCACTCACCTCCATTGTGAGTTCACCCACCTCCGTTCTGTGACTTCACACACCTCCATTCTGTGAATTCACACACCTCGATGCTCTGACTTCACACACCTCTCTTCTGTGACTTCACACACCTCCATTCTTTGACTTCACACACCTCCGTTCCATGAATTCACACACCTCCATTCTATGAGTTCACACACCTCCATTCTATGAGTTCACACACCTCCATTCTTACTTCAGCAACATCCATTCTATGACTTCAGATACCTCCATTCTATGACTTCACACACCTTCATTATTACTTCAGCCACATCCATTCTGTGACTTCACACACCTATCTTCTGTGACTTCACACACCTCCATTCTATGACTTCACACACTTCCATTCTATGACTTCACACACCTCCATTTTGTGACTTCACACGCCTCCATTCTATGACTTCCCACAACAACATTCTATGACTTCACACACGTGCATTCTGACTTCACACACCTCCATTCCATGACTTCATACACCTCCATTCTATGACTTCACACACCAACATTCTTTGACTTCACACACCTCCATTCTGTGACTTCACATATCTCCATTCTGACTTCACACACATCCATTCTATGACTTCACATATCTCCATTCTATGACTTCAGAAAGCTCAATTCCATGACTTCATACACCTCCATTCTATGACTTCACACACCTCCTTTCTGAGTTGACACACCTCCATTCTGTGACTTCACATACCTCCAATCTGACTTCACACACCTCCATTCTATGACTTCACACACCTCGATTCTGTGACTTCAAAAACCACCATTCTATGACTTCACACATCTCCATTGTGACTTCACAAACCTCCTTTCTTTGACTTCACACACCTCCATTTTGACTTCACACACCACAATTCTGTGACTTCACACACCTCCATTTGTGACTTCACACATCAAAATTTTGACTTCACACACCTCCATTCTGCGACTTCACACACCTGAATTTTGACTTCACACACTTCCATTCTGTGACTTCACACATCTCAATTCTGTGACATCATACACCTCCATTGTTTGATTTCACACACCTCCATTCTTGGATTTCACACATCTCCATTCCATGACTTCACACACCTCCATTCTGTGAGGTCACACACCTCTATTCTATGAGTTCACACACCTCCATTTTGACTTCACACACCTATATTCTGTGACTTCACACACCTCCATTCTGTGACTTCACCCACCTCAATTTTGACTTCACACACTTTCATTCTGTGACTTCACACATCTCCATTCTGTGACTTCATACACCTCCAATGTTTGATTTCACACACCTCCATTCTTGGATTTCACACACCTCCATTCCATGACTTCACACACCTCCATTCTATGACTTCACACACCTCCATTCTGAATTCACACACCTCCATTCTGACTTCATACACCTCAATTCTATGACTTCACACAACTCCATTCTATGATTTCCCACACCTCCATTCTTTGACTTCACACACCTCCATTCTATGACTTCACATACCTCCTTTCTGAGTTGACACACCTCCATTCTGTGACTTCACATACCTCCAATCTGACTTCACACACCTCCATTCTATGACTTCACACACCTCCATTCTGTGACTTCAAAAACCACCATTCTATGACTTCACACATCTCCATTTTGACTTCACACACCTCAATTCTGTGACTTCACACACCTCCATTCTATGATTTTCCACACCTCCATTCTTTGACTTCACACACCTCCATTCTATGACTTCACATACCTCCTTTCTGAGTTGACACACCTCCATTCTGTGACTTCACATACCTCCAATCTGACTTCACACACCTCCATTCTGTGACTTCAAAAACCACCATTCTATGACTTCACACATCTCCATTGTGACTTCACACACCTCCATTCTATGAGTTCACACAGCTCCTTTCTGACTTCACACACCTCCATTCTATGACTTCGCACACCTCTATTCTGACTTCACACCCCTCCATTCTGTGACTTCACATACCTCCATTCTTTGACTTCACACCCCTCAATTCTCTGCCTTCATACACCTCCACTCTGTGACTTTACACACCTCCATTCTGTAACTTCACACACCTTCGTTCTGTGATTTCCCACACCTCCATTCATTGACTTCACACACCTCCATTCTATGACTTCACATACCTCCTTTCTGAGTTGACACACCTCCATTCTGTGACTTCACATACCTCCAATCTGACTTCACACACCTCAATTCTATGACTTCACACACCTCCATTCTGTGACTTCAAAAACCAATATTCTATGACTTCAAACACTTCCATTCTATGACTTCACACACCTCCATTCTATGACTTCACACACCTCCATTCTATCACTTCACACACCTACATTGTGCCTTCACACACCTACGTTCTATCAGTTCACACACCTGCATTGTGACTTCACACACCTCCATTCTCTGACTTCACACACCTCCCTTCTAAATTCACACACCTCCATTCTGACTTCACACACCTCAATTCTGTGACTTCACACACCTCCATTCTATGACTTCTCATACCTCCTTTCTGAGTTGACACACCTCCATTCTGTGACTTCACATACCTCCAATCTGACTTCACACACCTCCATTCTATGACTTCACACACCTCCATTCTGTGACTTCAAAAACCACCATTCTATGACTTCACACATCTCCATTGTGACTTCACAAACCTCCTTTCTTTGACTTCACACACCTCCATTTTGACTTCACACACCACAATTCTGTGACTTCACACACCTCCAATTGTGACTTCACACATCAAAATTTTGACATCACACACCTCCATTCTGCGACTTCACACACCTCAATTTTGACTTCACACACTTCCATTCTGTGACTTCACACATCTCCATTCTGTGAGTTCATACACCTCCATTGTTTGATTTCACACACTTCCATTCTTGGATTTCACACATCTCCATTCCATGACTTCTCACACCTCCATTCTATGAGGTCACACACCTCTATTCTATGAGTTCACACACCTCCATTTTGACTTCACACACCTATATTCTGTGACTTCACACACCTCCATTCTGTGACTTCACCCACCTCAATTTTGACTTCACACACTTCCATTCTGTGACTTCACACATCTCCATTCTGTGACTTCATACACCTCCAATGTTTGATTTCACACACCTCCATTCTTGGATTTCACACACCTCCATTCCATGTCTTCACACACCTCCATTCTATGACTTCACACACCTCCATTCTGAATTCACACACCTCCATTCTGACTTCATACACCTCAATTCTGTGACTTCACACACCTCCATTTTATGATTTTCCACACCTCCATTCTTTGACTTCACACACCTCCATTCTATGACTTCACATACCTCCTTTCTGAGTTGACACACCTCCATTCTGTGACTTCACATACCTCCAATCTGACTTCACACACCTCCATTCTGTGACTTCTAAAACCACCATTCTATGACTTCACACATCTCCATTGTGACTTCACACACCTCCATTCTATGAGTTCACACAGCTCCTTTCTGACTTCACACACCTCCATTCTATGACTTCGCACACCTCTATTCTGACTTCACACCCCTCCATTCTGTGACTTCACATACCTCCATTCTTTGACTTCACACCCCTCAATTCTCTGCCTTCATACACCTCCACTCTGTGACTTTACACACCTCCATTCTGCAACTTCACACACCTTCGTTCTGTGATTTCCCACACCTCCATTCCTTGACTTCACACACCTCCATTCTATGACTTCACATACCTCCTTTCTGAGTTGACACACCTCCATTCTGTGACTTCACATACCTCCAATCTGACTTCACACACCTCCATTCTATGACTTCACACACCTCCATTCTGTGACTTCAAAATCCAATATTCGATGACTTCAAACACCTCCATTCTATGACTTCACACACCTCCATTCTATGACTTCACACACCTCCATTCTATCACTTCACACACCTACATTGTGCCTTCACACACCTACGTTCTATCAGTTCACACACCTGCATTGTGACTTCACACACCTCCATTCTCTGACTTCACACACCTCCCTTCTGAATTCACACACCTCCATTCTGACTTCACACACCTCAATTCTGTGACTTCACACACCTCCATTCTATGACTTCTCATACCTCCTTTCTGAGTTGACACACCTCCATTCTGTGACTTCACATACCTCCAATCTGTCTTCACACACCTCCATTCTATGACTTCACACACCTCCATTCTGTGACTTCAAAAACCACCATTCTATAACTTCGCACATCTCCATTGTGACTTCACACACCTCCATTCTCTGAGTTCACACAGCTCCATTCTGACTTCACACATCTCCATTCTATGACTTCACAAACCTCTATTCTGACTTCACACCCCTCCATTCTGTGACTTCACATACTTCTATTCTTTGACTTCACACCCCTCCACTCTGTGCCTTCACACACCTTAAATCTGAGTTCACACACCTCCATACTGTGACTTCACACACCTCCATTCTGTGACTTCACAAACCTCCATTCTATGACTTCACACACCTCCATTCTATGACTTCACACACCTCCATTTTATGCCTTCACACACCTCCATTCTGTGACTTCACACACCTCCATTCTATGACATCACATGCCTCCATTCTGTGACTTCACACACCTCCATTCTATGACTTCACACACCTTCATTCTATGACTTCAGAAACCTACATTGTTACTTCACACACATCCATTCTGTGACTTCACACACCTCCATTGTTTGCCTTCACACACCTCCATTTTGACTACACACACCTCCATTCTATGTCTTCACACACCTTCATTCTTACTGCAGAAATCTCCATTCTATGACTTCACAAACCTCCCTTCTGTGAATTCACACACCTCCATTCTGAGTTCACACACCTGCATTCTGTGTCTTCACACACCTCCATTCTGTGACTTCACACACCTCCATTCTATCACTTCACACACCTCCATTCTATGATTTCACACACCTCCATTCTGCCTTCACAGACTTCCATTTGACTTCAAACACCTCATTTCTGTGACTTCACACACCTCCATTCTATGATTTCACACACCTCCATTCTATGACTTCAAACACCTCCATTCTATGACTTCACACACCTCCTTTCTGAGTTGACACACATCCATTCTGTTACTTCACACCCCTCCAATCTGACTTCACACACCTCCATTCTATGACTTCACACACCTGCATTCTGTGACTTCAAAAACCAACGTTCTATGACTTCAAACACCTCCATTCTATGACTTCACACACCTCCATTCTGAGACTTCACAAACCTCCACTATGTGACTTTACACACCTCCACTCTGTGACTACACACACCTCCATTCTGTGATTTCACACACCTCCATTCTATGACTTCACACACATCCATTCTTTGACTTCACACACCTCCATTCTTGAATTCACACACCTCCATTGTGACCTCACACAACTCTATCCTGTGACTTCACACACCTGACTTCCTTGACTTCACACACCTCCATTCTATGACTTCACACCAACATACTATGACTTCACACACCAAAATTTATGACGTCACACACCTCCATTCTGTGACATAACACACCTCCATTCTGACATCACACACCTCCATTCTATGACTTCACACACTTCTATTCTATGACTTCAAACACCTCCATTCTGTGACTTCACTCACCTCCATTGTGAGTTCACCCACCTCCGTTCTGTGACCTCACACACCTCCATTCTGTGAATTCACACACCTCGATGCTCTGACTTCACACACCTCTCTTCTGTGACTTCACACACCTCCATTCTTTGACTTCACACACCTCCATTCCATGAATTCACACACCTCCATTCTATGAGTTCACACACCTCCATTCTATGAGTTCACACACCTCCATTCTTACTTCAGCAACATCCATTCTATGACTTCAGACACCTCCATTCTATGACTTCACACACCTTCATTATTACTTCAGCCACATCCATTCTGTGACTTCACACACCTCCCTTCTGTGACTTCACACACCTCCATTCAATGACTTCACACACCTCCATTCTAAGACTTCACACACCTCCATTCTATGACTACACACACTTCCATTCTATGACTTCACACACCTCCATTTTGTGACTTCACACGCCTCCATTCTATGACTTCCCACTACAACATTCTATGACTTCACACAAGTGAATTCTGACTTCACACACCTCCATTCCATGACTTCATACACCTCCATTCTATGACTTCACACACCAACATTCTTTGACTTCACACACCTCCATTTGTGACTTCACATATCTCCATTCTGACTTCACACACATCCATTCTATGACTTCACATATATCCATTCTATGACTTCAGAAAGCTCAATTCCATGTCTTCATACACCTCCATTCTATGACTTCACACACCTCCTTTCTTTGACTTCACACACCTCCATTTTGACTTCACACACCACAATTCTGTGACTTCACACACCTCCATTTGTGACTTCACACATCAAAATTTTGACTTCACACACCTCCATTCTGTGACTTCACACACCTCAATTTTGACTTCACACACTTCCATTCTGTGACTTCACACATCTGCATTCTGTGACTTCATACACCTCCATTGTTTGATTTCACACACCTCCATTCTTGGATTTCACACATCTCCATTCCATGACTTCACACACCTCCATTCTATGAGGTCACACACCTCTATTCTATGAGTTCACACACCTCCATTTTGACTTCACACACCTATATTCTGTGACTTCACACGCCTCCATTCTGTGACTTCACACACCTCAATTTTGACTTCACACACTTCCATTCTGTGACTTCACACATCTCCATTCTGTGACTTCATACACCTCCAATGTTTGATTTCACACACCTCCATTCTTGGATTTCACACACCTCCATTCCATGACTTCACACACCTCCATTCTATGACTTCACACACCTCCATTCTGAATTCACACACCTCCATTCTGACTTCATACACCTCAATTCTGTGACTTCACACACCTCCATTCTATGATTTTCCACACCTCCATTCTTTGACTTCACACACCTCCATTCTATGACTTCACATACCTCCTTTCTGAGTTGACACACCTCCATTCTGTGACTTCACATACCTCCAATCTGACTTCACACACCTCCATTCTATGACTTCACACACCTCCATTCTGTGACTTCAAAAACCACCATTCTATGACTTCACACATCTCCATTGTGACTTCACACACCTCCTTTCTTTGACTTCACCCACCTCCATTTTGACTTCACACACCAAAATTCTGTGACTTCACACACCTCCATTTGTGACTTCACACATCAAAATTTTGACTTCACACACCTCCATTCTGTGACTTCACACACCTCAATTTTGACTTCACACACTTCCATTCTGTGACTTCACACATCTCCATTCTGTGACTTCATACACCTCCGTTGTTTGATTTCACACACACCCATTCTTGGATTTCATACATCTCCCTTCCATGACTTCACACACCTCCATTCTATGAGGTCACACACCTCTATTCTATGAGTTCACACACCTCCATTTTGACTTCACACACCTATATTCTGTGACTTCACACACCTCCATTCTGTGACTTCACCCACCTCAATTTTGACTTCACACACTTCCATTCTGTGACTTCACACATCTCCATTCTGAGACTTCATACACCTCCAATGTTTGATTTCACACACCTCCATTCTTGGATTTCACACACCTCCATTCCATGACTTCACACACCTCCATTCTATGACTTCACTCACCTCCATTCTGAATTCACTCACCTCCATTCTGACTTCATACACCTCAATTCTGTGACTTCACACACCTCCATTCTATGATTTCCCACACCTCCATTCTTTGACTTCACACACCTCCATTCTGTGACTTCACATACCTCCAATCTGACTTCACACACCTCCATTCTATGACTTCACACACCTCCATTCTGTGACTTCAAAACCACCATTCTATGACTTCACACATCTCCATTGTGACTTCACACACCTCCATTCTATGAGTTCACACAGCTCCTTTCTGACTTCACACACCTCCATTCTATGACTTCGCACACCTCTATTCTGACTTCACACCCCTCCATTCTGTGACTTCACATACCTCCATTCTTTGACTTCACACCCCTCAATTCTCTGCCTTCACACAACTCCACTCTATGACTTTACACACCTCCATTCTGTAACTTCACACACCTCCGTTCTGTGATTTCCCACACCTCCATTCTTTGACTTCACACACCTCCATTCTATGACTTCACATACCTCATTCCTGAGTTGACACACCTCCATTCTGTGACTTCACATACCTCCAATCTGACTTCACACACCTCCATTCTATGACTTCACACACCTCCATTCTGTGACTTCAAAAACCACCATTCTATGACTTCACACAGCTCCTTTCTGCCTTCACACACCTCCATTCTATGAGTTCACACAGCTCCTTTATGCCTTCACACACCTCCATTCTATGACTTCACACACCTCCATTCTAAGACTTCACACACCTCCATTCTATCACTTCACACACTTCCATTGTTTGACATCATACACCTCCATTCTTTGACTTCACACACCTCTGTTCCATGAATTCACACACCTCCATTCTATGAGTTCACACACGTCCATTCTATGAGTTCACACACCTCCATTCTTACTTCAGCAACATCCATTCTATGACTTGAGACACCTCCATTCTATGACTTCACACACCTTCATTCTTACTTCAGCAACATCCATTCTGTGACTTCACACACTTCCCTTCTGTGACTTCACACACCTCCATTCTATGACTTCACACACCTCCATTCTATAACTTCACACCTACATTCTATGGCGTCACACCTCCATTCTATGACTTCACACACCAACATTTATGACGTCACACACCTCCATTCTGTGACTTCACACACCTCCATTCTGACATCACACACCTACATTCTATGACTTCACACACTTCCATTCTATGACTTCACACACCTCCATTCTGTGACTTCACTCACCTCCATTGTGAGTTCACACACATCCATTCTGTGACTTCACACACCTCCATTCATTTACTTCACACACCTTGATTCTCTGACTTCACATACCTCCATTCTACGATTTCACACACCTCCATTCTGTGACTTCACACAGCTCCATTCTATGACTTCACACACCTCCATATTGTGACTTCACACACCTCCATTCTGAATTCACACAGCTCCTTTCTATGACTTCACACACCTCCTTCTGTGACTTCACACACCTCTATTCTATGACTTCACATACCTCCATTGTGATTTCACACACCTCCCTTCTATGTATTCACACACCTCCATTCTGACTTTACACACCTCAATTCTATCACTTCACACACCTCCATTCTGTGACTTCACACACCTCCATTCTATGACTTCACACACCTCCATTCTGAATTCACACAACTATATTCTGTGACTTCACACACCTCAATTTCTGACTTCACACCCTTCCATTCTATGACTTCCACACCTCCATTCTGTAACTTCACATACCACCATTCGATGACTTCACACAAGTCCATTCTTTGACTTCACACACCTCCATTCTGACTTCACACACCTCCATTCTGTGACTTTACACACGTCCATTTGTGACTTCACACACCACATTTTTCACTTCACACACCTCCATTCTGTGACTTCACACACCTCCATTCTATGACATCACACGCCTCCATTCTGTGACTTCACACACCTCCATTCTGTGACTTCACACACCTCCATTGTTTGCCTTCACACTCCTCCATTTTGACTACACACACCACCATTCTATGTCTTCGCACATCTTCATTCTTACTGCAGAAATCTCCATTCTATGACTTCACAAACCTCCCTTCTGTGAATTCACACACCTCCATTCTGAGTTCACCCACCTCCATTCTGTAACTTCACACACCTCCATTCTGTGACTTCACACACCTCCATTCTATGACTTCACACACCTCCATTCTATGACTTCACACACCTCCATTCTGCCTTCACAGACTTCCATTTGACTTCAAACATCTCATTTCTGTGACTTCACACACCTCCATTCTATGATTTCACACACCTCCCTTCTATGACTTCAAACACCTCCATTCTATGACTTCACACACCTCCTTTCTCAGTTGACAAACCTCCATTCTGTTAGTTCACACCCCTCCAATCTGACTTCACACACCTCCATTCTATGACTTCACACACCTGCATTCTGTGACTTCAAAAACCAATGTTCTATGACTTCAAACACATCCATTCTATGACTTCAAACACCTCCATTCTATCACTTCACACACCCCCATTCTATCACTTCACACACCTACATTGTGACTTCACACACCTACGTTCTATCAGTTCACACACCTGCAATGTGACTTCACAAACCTCCATTCTCTGACTTTACACACCTCCATTCTGAATTCACACACCTCCATTCTGACTTCACACACCTCATTTCTGTGACTTCACACACCTCCATTCTATGACTTCTCATACCTCCTTTCTGAGTTTACACACCTCCATTCTGTGACTTCACATACCTCCAATCTGACTTCACACACCACCATTCTATGACTTCACACACCTCCATTCTGTGACTTCAAAAACCACCATTCTATGACTTCGCACATCTCCATTGTGACTTCACACACCTCCATTCTCTGAGTTCACACAGCTCCATTCTGACTTCACACACCTCCATTCTATGACTTCGCAAACCTCTATTCTGACTTCACACCCCTCCATTCTGTGACTTCACATACCTCTATTCTATGACTTCACACCCCTCCACTCTGTGCCTTCACACACCTTAAATCTGAGTTCACACACCTCCATACTGTGACTTCACACACCTCCATTCTCTGACTTCACACACCTCCATTTTATGCCTTCACACACCTCCATTCTGTGACTTCACACACCGCCAATATATGACTTCACACACCTCCATTTTGTGACTTTGCACACCTCCATTCTATGACTTCACACACCTCCATTCTATGACTTCAGAAACCTACATTGTTACTTCACACACCTCCATTCTGTGACTTCACACACCTCCAATGTTTGCCTTCACACACCTCCATTTTGACTACACACACATCCATTCTATGTCTTCACACACCTTCATTCTTACTGCAGAAATCTCCATTGTATGACTTCACAAACTTCCCTTCTGTGAATTCACACACCTCCATTCTGAGTTCACACACCTCCATTCTGTGACTTCACACACCTCCATTCTGTGACTTCACACACCTCCATTCTATGACTTCACACACCTCCATTCTATGACTTCACACACCTTCATTCTGCCTTCACAGACTTCCATTTGACTTCAAAAACCTCATTTCTGTGACTTCACACACCTCCATTCTATGATTTCACACACCTCCATTCTATGACTTCAAACACCTCCATTCCATGACTTCACACACCTCCTTTCTGAGTTGACACACATCCATTCTGTTACTTCACACCACTCCAATCTGACTTCACACACCTCCATTCTATGACTTCACACACCTGCATTCTGTGACTTCAAAAACCAACATTCTATGACTTCAAACAACTCCAATCTATGACTTCACACACCTCCATTCTGAGACTTCACAAACCTCCACTCTGTGACTTTACACACCTCCATTCTGTGACTACACACACCTCCATTCTGTGATTTCACAGACCTCCATTCTATGACTTCACACACATCCATTCTTTGACTTCACACACCTCCATTCTATGAATTCACACACCTCCATTGTGACCTCAAACAACTCTATTCTGTGGCTTCACACACTTGACTTCTGTGACTTCACACACCTCCATTCTATGACTTCACACACCTCCATTCTATGACTTGACACCAACATACTATGACTTCACACACCAAAATTTATTTTGTCACACACCTCCATTCTATGACTAAACACACCTCCATTCTGACATCACACACCTTCATTCTATGACTTCACAC
The DNA here is from genome assembly GCA_024803745.1 of Megascapheus bottae. NCBI lineage: Eukaryota > Metazoa > Chordata > Mammalia > Rodentia > Geomyidae > Megascapheus > Megascapheus bottae. The sequence goes on from JANJXV010000272.1 coordinate 396,678, forward strand.
ACTTCCATTCTATGACTTCACACACCTCCATTCTGTGACTTCACTCACCTCCATTCTGAGTTCACCCACCTCCATTCTGTGACTTCACACACATCCATTCTGTGAATTCACACACCTCAATGCTCTGACTTCATACACCTCTCCTCTGTGACTTCACACACCTCCATTCTTTGACTTCACACACCTCCGTTCCAAGAATTCACACACCTCCATTCTATGAGTTCACACACCTCCATTCTATGAGTTCACACACCTCCATTCTTACTTCAGCAACATCCATTCTATGACTTCAGACACCTCCATTCTATGACTTCACACACCTTCATTATTACTTCAGCCACATCCATTCTGTGACTTCCCACACCTCCCTTCTGTGACTTCACACACCTCCATTCTATGACTTCACACACCTCCATTCTAAGACTTCACACACCTCCATTCTATGACTTCACACACTTCCATTCTATGACTTCACACACCTCCATTTTGTGACTTCACACACCTCCATTCCATGACTTCATACACCTCCATTCTATGACTTCACACACCAACATTCTTTGACTTCACACACCTGCATTCTGTGACTTCACATATCTCCATTCTGACTTCACACACATCCATTCTACGACTTCACAAATCTCCATTCTATGACTTCAGAAACCTCAATTCCATGACTTCATACACCTCCATTCTATGACTTCACACACCTCCTTTCTTTGACTTCACACACCTCCATTTTGACTTCACACACCACAATTCTGTGACTTCACACACCTCCATTTGTGACTACACACATCAAAATTTTGACTTCACACATCTCCATTCTGTGACTTCATACACCTCCATTGTTTGATTTTACACACCACCATTCTTGGATTTCCCACATCTCCATTCCATGAATTCACACACCTCCATTCTATAAGGTCACACATCTCTATTCTATGAGTTCACACACCTCCATTTTGACTTCACACACCTATATTCTGTGACTTTACACACCTCCATTCTGTGACTTCACACACCTCCATTCTGTGACTTCACACACCTCAATTTTGACTTCACACACTTCCATTCTGTGACTTCACACATCTCCATTCTGTGACTTCATACACCTCAATTCTGAATTCACACACCTCCATTCTGAATTCATACACCTCAATTCTGTGACTTTACACACCTCCATTCTTGGATTTCACACACCTCCATTCCATGACTTCACACACCTCCATTCTATGACTTCACACACCTCAATTCTGAATTCACACACCTCCATTCTGAATTCATACACCTCAATTATGTGACTTCACACACCTCCATTCTATGATTTCCCACACCTCCATTCTTTGACTTTACACACCTCCAGTCTATGACTTCACATACCTCCTTTCTGAGTTGACACACCTCCATTCTCTGATTTCACATACCTCCAATCTGACTTCACACACCTCCATTCTATGACTTCACACACCTCCATTCTGTGAATTCAAAAACCACCATTCTATGACTTCACACATCTCCATTGTGACTTCATACACCTCCATTCTATGAGTTCACACAGCTCCTTTCTGACTTCACACACCTCCATTCTATGACTTCGCACACCTCTATTCTGACTTCACACCCCTCCATTCTGTGACTTCACATACCTCCATTCTTTCACTTCACACCCCTCAATTCAGTGCCTTCACACACCTACACTCTGTCACTTTACACACCTCCATTCTGTAACTTCACACACCTCCCTTCTGTGACTTCACACACCTCCATTCTATGACTTCATACACCTCCATTCTAAGACTTCACACACCTCCATTCTATCACTTCACACACTTCCATTGTTTGACATCATACACCTCCATTCTTTGACTTCACACACCTCCTTTCCATGAATTCACACACCTCCATTCTATGAATTCACACATGTCCATTCTATGAGTTCACACACCTCCATTCTTACTTCAGCAACATCCATTCTATGACTTCAGCCACATCCATTCTGTGACTTCACACACCTCCATTCTGACTTTACACACCTCCATTCTGTGACTTCACACACCTCCATTAATGACTTAACACACCTCCATTCTGAATTCACACACCTATATCCTGTGACTTCACACACCTCAATTTTTGACTTCACACACTTCCATTCTATGACTTCCACACCTCCATTCTGTAACTTCACATACCACCATTCTATGACTTCACACACCTCCATTGTGACTTCACATACCTCCATTCTATGAGTTCACACACCTCCATTCTGACTTCACACACCTCCATTCTTTGAGTTCACACACCTCCATTCTGACTTCACACACCACTATTCTCTGACTTAGCACACCTCAATTCTGATTTCACACACCTCCATTCTGTGACTTCACACACCTCCATGACATGAATTTACATACCTCCATTCGATGACTTCATACACCTCCATTGTTTGACATCACACACCTCCATTTTGACTTCACACACCTCCATTTTCTGACTTTACACACGTCCATTTGTGACTTCACACACCACCTTTTTGACTTCACACACCTTCATTCTGTGACTTCACACACCTTGATTCTCTGAATCTCATACCTCCATTCTACGATTTCACACACCTCCATTCTGTGACTTCACACATCTCCATTCTATGACTTCACACACCTCCATTCTGTGACTTTACACACCTCCATTCTGAATTCACACAGCTCCTTTCTATGACTTCACACACCTCCTTCTGTGACTTCACACACCTCTATTCTATGAATTCACACACCTCCATTGTGATTTCACACACCTTCCTTCTATGTGTTCACACACCTCCATTCTGACTTTACACACCTCAATTGTATCACTTCACACACCTCCATTCTGACTTCACACACCTCCATTCTATGATTTCACACACCTCCATTCCATGACTTCACACACCTCCATTCTATGACTTCACACACCTCCATTCTGAATTCACACACCTATATTCTGTGACTTCACACACCTCAATTTCTGACTTCACACACTTCCATTCTATGACTTCCACACCTTCATTCTGTAACTTCACATACCACCATTCTATGACTTCACACACCTCCATTGTGACTTCACATACCTCCATACTCTGAGTTCACACACCTCCATTCTGACTTCTCACACCTCCATTCTATGAGTTCACACACCTCCATTCTGACTTCACACACCTCTATTCTATGACTTAGCACACCTCAATTCTGATTTCACACACCTCCATTCTGTGACTTCACACACCTCCATGACATGACATTACATACCTCCATTCGATGAGTTCATACACCTCCATTGTTTGACATCACACACCTCCATTTTGACTTCAAACACCTCCATTCTCTGACTTTACACACGTCCATTTGTGACTTCACACACCACCTTTTTGACTTCACACACCTTCATTCTGAGACTTCACACACCTCCATTTTGTGACTTCACACACCTCCGTTTTGACTTCACACACATCCATTCAGTGACTTAACACACTTCCATTGTTTGACTTCACACACCAATATTGTTTGACTTCACACACCTCCATTCTTTGACTTCACACACCTCCATTCCAAGACTTCACAACATCCATTCTATGGGTTCACACACCTTCATTCTATGAGTTCACAAACTCCATTTTTACTTCCCACACCTCCATTCTATGACTTCACGCACCTCCATTCTGTGACTGCAAAAACCCCCATTCTATGACTTCACACACCTCCATTGTGACTTCACACACCTCCATTCTATGAGTTCACACACCTCCATTCTGACTTCACACACCTCCATTCTAAGACTTCACACAGCTCAATTCTGACTTCACACATCTCCATTGTATGACTTTGCACACCTCTATTCTGACTTCACACACCTCCATTCTATGACTTCACACACCTCCATTGTGACTTCAGACAACTCGATTCTGTGACTTCACACACCTCCCTTCTGTGACTTCACACACCTCCATTCTATGACTTCACACACCTCCATTCTATGACTTCCCACACCTCCATTCTATGACTTCACACACTTCCAATCTATGACTTCACACACCTCCATTCGAAGACTTCACACACCTCCATTCTATGACTTCACACACCTGCATTCTGACTTCACACACCTCCATTCTATGACTTCATACACCTCCATTCTATGACTTCACACACCAACATACTATGACTTCACACACTTCCATTATGTGACTTCACACATCTCCATTCTGACTTCACACTCCTCCATTCTATGACTTTCCATACCACCATTCTATGACTTCACACATCTCCATTCTATGACTTCACAGCTCCATTCTATGACTTCACACACCAACATTTATGACGTCACATACCTCCATTCTTTGACTTCACACACCTCCATTCTATGACTTCACATACCTCCAATCTGACTTCACACACCTCCATTCTGTGACTTCAAAAACCACCATTCTATGACTTCACACATCTCCATTGTGACTTCACACACCTCCATTCTATGACTTCACACACTTCCATTCTATGACTTCACACACCTCCATTCTGTGACTTCACACATCTCAATTTTGACTTCACACACTTCCATTCTGTGACTTCAAAAACCACCATTCTGACTTCACACATCTCCATTGTGACTTCACACACCTCCATTCTATGACTTCCCACACCTCCATTCTATGACTTCACACACTTCCAATCTATGACTTCACAAACCTCCATTCTATGACTTCACACACCTCCATTCTATGACTTCAAACACCTGCATTCTGACTTCACACACCTCCATTCTATGACTTCATACACCTCCATTCTATGACTTCACACACCAACATTCTATGACTTCACACACCTCCATTATGTGACTTCACACATCTCCATTCTGACTTCACACTCCTCCATTCTATGACTTCACACACCTCCATTCTATGACTTCACACACCTCCATTCTGAAACTTCACACACTTCCAATGTTTGACTTCACAAACCTCTATTCCATGACTTCATACACCTCCATTCTATGACTTCAGACACCTCCATTCTTTGACTCCACACACCTCCGTTTTGACTTCACACACGTCCATTCTGTGACTTCACACACCTCCTTTCTGTGACTTCACACACCTCCATACTATGACTTCCAAACACCTTCAATCTATGACTTTACACACCTGCATTCTATGACTTCACACACTTCCAGTCTATGACTTCACACACCTCCATTCTATGACTTCACACGCTTCCAATCTATGACTTCACACACCTGCATTCTGACTTCACACACCTCCATTCTGATTTCACACACCTCCTTTCTGTGACTTCACACACCTCCATTCTGTGACTTCACACACCTCCATTCTATGACTTCACACACCTCCATCTGTGACTTCACACACCTCAATTCTGTGATTCACACTCCTCCATTTTATGAGTTCACACACCTCCATTCTGTGACTTCACACACCTCCATTCTATGACTTCAAACACCTCCATTCTATGACTTCACACACTTCCATTTTGACTTCAAACACCACATTTCTGTGACTTCACACACCTCCATTCTATGATTTCACACACCTCCAATCTGACTTCACACACCTCCATTCTATGACTTCACACACCTCCATGCTGTGACTTCAAAAACCAACATTCTATGACTTCAAACACCTCAATTCGATGACTTCACACACCTCCATTCTATGACTTCACACACCTCCTTTCTGAGTTGACACACCTCCATTCTGTTACTTCACACACCTCCAATCTGACTTCACACACCTCCAATCTGTGACTTTACACACCTCCACTCTGTGACTACACACAAATCCATTTTGTGATTCCACACACCTCCATTCTATGACTTCACACACCTCCATTCTTTCCCTTCACACACCTCCATTCTATGAATTCACACACCTCCATTGTGATTTGACACAACTCTATTCTGTGACTTCACACACCTGCCTTCTGTGACTTCACACACCTCCATTCTATGACTTCACACACCTCCTTTCTGTAACTTCACACACTTCAAATATTTGACCTCACAAACCTCCATTCCATGACTTCACAGACCTCCATTCTATGACTTCACACACCTCTTTCTTTGACTTCACACACCTCCATTTTGACTTCACACACCTCCATTCTGTGACTTCACACACCTCCATTCTGTTACTTCACACACCTCCAATCTGAATTCACACATCTCCAGTCTGCGACTTTACACACCTCCACTCTGTGACTACACAAAAATCCATTCTGTGATTCCACACACCTCCATTCTATGACTTCACACACCGCCATTCTGTGACTTCACACACCTCCATTGTGTGTTCACACACCTCCATTCTGTGACCTCACACACCTCCATTCTGTGACTTCACACACATCGATTCTCTGACTTCACACACAGCCATTCTATGATTTCACACAACTCCATTCTGTGCCTTCACACATCTCCATTCTCTGACTTCACACACCTCCATTTTATGACTTCCCACACCTCCATTCTGAGTTCACACACCTCCATTCTGTGACTTCACACACCTCAATTCTGTACCTTCACACACCTCCAATATATTACTTCACACACCTCCATTCTATGACTTCACACACCTCCATTCTATGACTTCACACACCTCCATTCTGTGACTCAAACATCTCCATTCTATGACTTCACACACCTCCATTTTTTGACTTTACACACTTACATTCTATGGCTTTACACACCTCCATTCTATGACTTCACACACCTCCATTCTCTGAATTCTCACACCTGCATTGTGACTTCACACACTTCCATTCTAAGACTTTACACACCTCCATTCTATGACGTTACACAACTCCATTCTGTGACTTCAAAAACCACCATTCTATGACTTCACACATCTCCATTGTGACTTCACACACCTCCGTTCTATGAGTTAACACAGCTCCATTCTGACTTCACACACCTCCATTCTATGACTTCGCACACATCTATTCTGACTTCATACCCCTCCATTCTGTGACTTCACATACCTCCATTCTTTGACTTCACAACCCTCCATTCTGTGCCTTCACACACCTCCATTCTGTGAGTTTACACACCTCCATTCTGTGACTTCACACACCTCCTTTCTGTGACTTCACACACCTCCATTCTAAGACTTCACACACCTCCATTCTAAGACTTCACACACCTCCATTCTATGACTTCACACACCAATATTCTTTGACTTCACACACCTCCATTCTGTGACTTCACACATCTTTATTCTGACTTCACACACATCCATTCTATGACTTCACAAATCTCCAATCTATGACTTCACAAACCTCCATTCCATGACTTCATACACCTCCATTCTATGACTTCACACCCCTCCTTTCTTTGATTTCACACACCTCCCTTTTGACTTCACACACCACAATTCTATGACTTCACACACCTTCATTTGTGACTTCACACATCACAATTTTGGCTTCACACACCTCCATTCTGTGACTTCACACACCTCAATTCTGTGACTTCACACACCTCAATTTTGACTTCACACACTTCCATTCTGTGCCTTCACACATCTCCATTCTGTGACTTCACACACCTCCATTGTTTGATTTCGCACTCCTCTATTCTTGGATTTCACACACCTCCATTCCATGACTTCACACATCTCCATTCTATGAGGTCACACATCTCTATTCTATGAGTTCACACACATCCATTTTGACTTCACACACCTCCATACTATGACTTCCACACACCTTCAATCTATGACTTCACACACCTCCATTGTATGACTTCACACGCTTCCAATCTATGACTTCACACACCTCCATTCTATGACTTCAAACACCTCCATTCTATGACTTCACACACCTGCATTCTGACTTCACACACCTCCATTCTCTGACTTCACACACCTCCATTCGATGACTTCACACACCTCCATTCTGTAACTTTACACACTTCCAATATTTGACTTCACAAACCTCCATTCCATGACTTCATACACCTCCAGTCTATGACTTCAAACACATCCATTCTTTGACTTCACACACCTCCATTTTGACTTCACACACCTCCATTCTGTGACTTCACACACCTGCATTTGTGACTTCACACACCAAAATTTTGACTTCACACATGTCCACGATTTGACTTCACACACCTCCATTCTCTGACTTCACACACCTACATTTTTACTTCACACACTTCCATTCTGTGACTTCACACACATCCATTCTATGACTTCACACACCTCCATTGTTTGACTTCACACACCTGCATTTTGACTTCACACAACTCCATTATATGGCTTCACACACCTTCATTCTTACTTCAGAAACATCCATTCTATGACTTCACAAACCTCCCTTCTGTGAATTCACACACCTCCATTCTGAGTTCACACACCTCCATTCTGTGACTTCAAACACCTCCATTCTGTAACTTCACACACCTCCATTCTATGACTTCACACACCTCCATCTGTGACTTCACACACCTCCATTCCATGACTTCACACTCCTCCATTGTATGAGTTCACACACCTCCATTCTGTGACTTCACACCCCTCCATTCTATGACTTCAAACACCTCCATTCTGACTTCACACACTTACATTTTGACTTCAAACACCACATTTCTGTGACTTCACACACCTCCATTCTATGATTTCACACACCTCCAATCTATGACTTCACACACCTCCATTCTATGACTTCACACACCTCCTTTCTGAGTTGAAACACCTCCATCCTGTTACTTCACACACCCCCAATCTGACTTCACACACCTCCATTCTACGACTTCACACACCTCCATTCTGTGACTTCAAAATCCAACATTCTATGACTTCAAACACCTCAATTCAATGACTTCACACACCTCCTTTCTGAGTTGACACACCTCCATTCTGTTACTTCACACACCTCCAATCTGACTTCACACACCTCCAATCTGTGACTTTACACACCTCCACTCTGTGACTACACACAAATCCATTCTGTGATTCCACACACCTCCATTCTATGACTTCACACACCTCCATTCTTTCACTTCACACACCTCCATTCTATGAATTCACACACCTCCATTGTGATTTCACACAACTCTATTCTGTGACTTCACACACCTGCCTTCTGTGACTTCACACACCTCCATTCTATGACTTCACACACCTCCATTCTATGACTTCACACACCTCCTTTCTGTAACTTCACACACTTCAAATATTTGACCTCACAAACCTCCATTCCATGACTTCACAGACCTCCATTCTATAACTTCACACACCTATTTCTTTGACTTCACACACCTCCATTTTGACTTCACACACCTCCATTCTGTGACTTCACACACCTCCATTCTCTGACTTCACACACCTCAATTTTGAATTCACACACTTCCATTCTGTGACTTCACACACCTCCATTTTTTCACTTCCCACACCTCCATTCTTTGATTTCACACACGTCCAGTCCATGATTTCACACACCTCCAATCTATGAGTTCACACACCTCCATTCTATGACTTCACACACTTCCATTATATGACTTCACACACCTCGATTCTGTGACGTCACACACTTCCATTCTATGACTTCACACATCTCCATTCTATGACTTCACACACCTTAATTCTGTGACTTCACACAACACCATTCTGACTTCACGCACCTCCATTCTGTGACTTCACACACCTCGATTATCTGACTTCACACACCTCCATTCTATGATTTCACACAGCTCCATTCTGTGACTTCACACACCCCCATTCTATGACTTCACACACCTCCATTTTGTGACTTCACACACCTCCATTCTATGACTTCACACAACTCCATTCTGTGACTTCACACACCTCCATTCTATGACTTCACACACCTCTATTCTGTGACTTCACTCACCTCCATTGAGTGTTCACACACCTCCATTCTGCGACCTCACACACCTCCATTCTGTGACTTCACACACCTCGATTCTCTGACTTCACACACCTCCATTCTATGATTTCACAGAACTCCATTCTGTGCCTTCACACATCTCCATTCTCTGACATCTCACACCTCCATTTTATGACTTCCCACACCTCAATTCTGAGTTCACACACCTCCATTCTTTGACTTCACACACCTCAATTCTGTAACTTCACACACCTCCAATATATGACTTCACACACCTCCATTCTATGAATTCACACACCTCCATTCTATGACTTCACACACCTCCATTCTGTGACTCAAACACCTCCATTCTATGACTTCACACACCTCCATTTTTTGACTTTACACACCTACATTCTATGGCTTTACACACCTCCATTCTATGACTTCACACACCTCCATTCTCTGAGTTCACACACCTGCATTGTGACTTCACACACTTCCATTCTAAGACTTTACACACCTCCATTCTGACTTCACACACCTCCATTCTGACTTCACACACCTCAATCTGTGACTTCACATACCTCCATTCTATGATTTCACACACCTCCATTCTATGACTTCACACACCTCCATTCTCTGACTTCACACACCTCCATTTTGACTTCACACACTTCCATTCTGTGACTTCACACACCTCCATTCTTTGACTTAACACACATCCATTGTTTGACTTCACACACCTGCATTTTGACTTCACACACCTCCATTCTATGACTTCACACACCTTCATTCTTACTTCAGAAACATCCATTCTATGAATACATAAACCTACCTTCTGTGAATTGACACACCTCCATTCTGAGTTCCCTCACATCCATTCTGTGACTTCACACACCTTCATTCTGTGACTTCACACACCTCCATTCTATGATTTCACACACCTCCATCTGTGACTTCACACACCTCCATTCTGACTTCACACTCCTCCATTCTATGAGTTCACACACCTCCATTCTGTGACTTCACACACCTCCATTCTATGACTTCACACACCTCCATTCTATGACTTCACACATGTCCATTCTGACTTCACACACTTCTATTTTGACTTCAAACAACTCATTTCTGTGGCTTCACACACCTCCATTCTATGATTTCACACCACTGCATTCTATGACTTCACACACCTCCATTCTATGACTTCACACACCTCCTTTCTGAGTTGACACACCTCCATTCTGTTACTTCACACACCTCCAATCTGACGTCACACACCTCCATTCAATGACTTCACACACCTCCATTCTGTGTCTTCAAAAACCAACATTCTATGACTTCAAACACCTCCATTCTATGACTTCACACACCTCCATTCTGAGACTTCACACACCTCCACTCTGTGACTTTGCACACCTACACTCAGTGACTACACACAACTCCATTCTGTGATTTCACACACCTACATTGTATGACTTCACACACCTCCATTCTTTGACTTCACACACCTCCATTCTATGAATTCACACACCTCCATTGTGACTTCACACAACTCTATTCTGTGACTTCACACACCTGCCTTCTGTGACTTCACACACCTCCATTCTATGACTTCACACACCTCCATTCTATGACTTCACACCTCCAATTTATGACTTCATACACCAACATTTATGACGTCACATACCTCCATTCTGTGACTTCACACACATCCATTCTGACATCACACACCTCCATCTATGACTTCACACACTTCCATTCTATGACTTCACACACCTCCATTCTGTGACTTCACTCACATCCATTGTGAGTTCACACACGTCCATTCTGTGACTTCTCACACCTCCATTTTGTGACTTCACACACCTCGATTCTGTGACTTCACACACCTCCATTCTACGATTTCACACACCTCCATTCTGTGACTTCACACACCTCCATTCTGTGACTTCACACACCTCCATTCTGAGTTCACACATCTCCATTCTATGACTTCACACACCTCCATTATATGACTTCACACACCTCCATTTTGTGACTTCACACACCTCCATTCTATGACTTCACACACCTCCATTCTATGACTTCACACACCTACATTGTGACTTCACACACCTACCTTCTATCAGTTCACACACCTGCATTGTGACTTCACACACCTCCAGTCTCTGACTTCACACACCTCCATTCTGAATACATACACCTCCATTCTGACTTCAAACACCTCAGTGCTGTCTCTTCACACACCTCCATTCTATTATTTCCCACACCTCCATTCTTTCACTTCACACAACTCCATTCTATGACATCGCACACCTGTATTTTGACTTCACACCCCTCCATTTTGTGACTTCACATACCGCCATTCTTTGACTTCACACCCCTCCATTCTGTGCCTTCCCACACCTCCACTCTGTGACTTTACACACCTCCATTCTGTGACTTCACACACCTTCCTTCTGTGACTTCACACACCTCCATTCTATGACTTCACACACCTCCATTCTAAGACTTCACACACCTCCATTCTAAGACGTCACACACCTCCATTCTGTGACTTCACACACCTCCATTCTGTGACTTCACACACCTCCATCCTATGACTTCACACACCTCCATCTGTGACTTCACACACCTCCATTCTATGACTTCACACTCCTCCATTCGATGAGTTCACACACCTCCATTCTATGACTTCACACACCTCCATTCTATGACTTCGCACACCTCCATTCTATGACTTCACACACCTCCATTCTGACTTCACACACTTCCATTTTGACTTCAAACACCTCATTTCTGTGGCTTACCACACCTCCATTCATGATTTCACACACCTGCATTCTATGACTTCACACACCTCCATTCTATGACTTCACACACCTCTTTTCTGAGTTGAAACACCTCCATTCTGTGACTCAAACACCTCCATTCTATGACTTCACACACCTCAATTTTTTGACTTTACACACCTACATTCTATGACTTCACTCACCTACATTGTGACTTCACACACCTCCATTCTCTGAGTTCACACACCTGCATTGTGACTTCACACACCTCCATTCTATGACTTCACACACCTCCATTCTGTGTCTTCAAAAACCAACACTCTATGACTTCACACACCTCCATTCTGAGACTTCACAAACCTCCACTCTGTGACTTTACAAACCTACACTCTGTGACTACACACAACTCCATTCTATGACTTCACACACCTCCATTCTTTGACTTCACACACCTCCATCTATGAATTCACACACCTCCATTGTGACTTCACACAACTCTATTCTGTGACTTCACACACCTGCCTTCTGTGACTTCACACATCCATTCTATGACTTCACACACCTCCATTCTATGACTTCACACCTCCATTCTATGACTTCACACACCAACATTTATGACGGCACATACCTCCATTCTGTGACTTCACACACCTCCATTCTGAGTTCACACACCTCCATTCTGTGACTTCACACACCTCCATTATATGACTTCACACACCTCCATTCTGTGACTTCACACACCTCCATTCTATGACTTCACACACCTACATTGTGACTTCACACACGTACGTTCTATCAGTTCACACACCTGCATTGTGACTTCACACATCTCCATTCTATGATTTCACACACCTCCATTCTGAATACACACACCTCCATTCTGACTTCATACACCTCAATTCTGTGACTTCACACACCTCCATTCTATGATTTCCCACACCTCCATTCTGTGACTTCACATACCTCCTTTCTGAGTTGACACACCTCCATTCTGTGACTTCACATACCTCCAATCTGACTTCACACACCTCCATTCTATGACTTCACACACCTCCAGTATGTGACTTCAAAAACCACCATTCTATGACTTCACACATCTTCATTGTGACTTCACACACCTCCATTCTATGAGTTCACACAGCTCCATTCTGACTTCACACACCTCCATTCTATGACTTCGCACACCTCTATTCTGACTTCACACCCCTCCATTCTGTGACTTCACATACCGCCATTCTTTGACTTCACACCCCTCCATTCTGTGCCTTCTCACACCTCCACTCTGTGACTTTACACACCTCCATTCTGTGACTTCACACACCTTCCTTCTGTGACTTCACACACCTCCATTCTATGACTTCACACACCTCCATTCTAAGACTTCACACACCTCCATTCTATGACTTCACACACCAATATTCTTTCACTTCACACACCTCCATTCTCTGACTTCACACACCTCCACTTGACTTCACACACTTCCATTCTGTGACTTCACACACCTCCATTCTGTGATTTAACCCACCTCCATTGTTTGACTTCACACACCTGCATTTTGACTTCACACACCTCCATTCTATGACTTCACACACCTTCATTCTTACTTCAGAAACATCTATTCTATGACTTCACAAACCTCTCTTCTGTGAATTCACACACGTCCATTCTATGACTTCACACACCTCCATTCTGTGACGTCACACACCTCCATTCTGTGACTTCACACACCTCCATTCTATGACTTCACACTCCTCCATTCGATGAGTTCACACACCTCCATTCTATGACTTCACACACCTCCATTCTATGACTTCGCACACCTCCATTCTATGACTTCACACACCTCCATTCTGACTTCACACACTTCCATTTTGACTTCAAACACCTCATTTCTGTGGCTTACCACACCTCCATTCATGATTTCACACACCTGCATTCTATGACTTCACACACCTCCATTCTATGACTTCACACACCTCTTTTCTGAGTTGAAACACCTCCATTCTTTGACTCAAACACCTCCATTCTATGACTTCACACACCTCAATTTTTTGACTTTACACACCTACATTCTATGACTTCACTCACCTACATTGTGACTTCACACACCTCCATTCTCTGAGTTCACACACCTGCATTGTGACTTCACACACCTCCATTCTGTGACTTCACACACCTCCATTCTGTGTCTTCAAAAACCAACACTCTATGACTTCACACACCTCCACTTTGAGACTTCACACACCTCCACTCTGTGACTTTACAAACCTACACTCTGTGACTACACACAACTCCATTCTATGACTTCACACACCTCCATTCTTTGACTTCACACACCTCCATCTATGAATTCACACACCTCCATTGTGACTTCACACAACTCTATTCTGTGACTTCACACACCTGCCTTCTGTGACTTCACACATCCATTCTATGACTTCACACACCTCCATTCTATGACTTCACACCTCCATTCTATGACTTCACACACCAACATTTATGACGGCACATACCTCCATTCTGTGACTTCACACACCTCCATTCTGAGTTCACACACCTCCATTCTGTGACTTCACACACCTCCATTATATGACTTCACACACCTCCATTCTGTGACTTCACACACCTCCATTCTATGACTTCACACACCTACATTGTGACTTCACACACGTACGTTCTATCAGTTCACACACCTGCATTGTGACTTCACACATCTCCATTCTATGATTTCACACACCTCCATTCTGAATACACACACCTCCATTCTGACTTCATACACCTCAATTCTGTGACTTCACACACCTCCATTCTATGATTTCCCACACCTCCATTCTGTGACTTCACATACCTCCTTTCTGAGTTGACACACCTCCATTCTGTGACTTCACATACCTCCAATCTGACTTCACACACCTCCATTCTATGACTTCACACACCTCCAGTATGTGACTTCAAAAACCACCATTCTATGACTTCACACATCTTCATTGTGACTTCACACACCTCCATTCTATGAGTTCACACAGCTCCATTCTGACTTCACACACCTCCATTCTATGACTTCGCACACCTCTATTCTGACTTCACACCCCTCCATTCTGTGACTTCACATACCGCCATTCTTTGACTTCACACCCCTCCATTCTGTGCCTTCTCACACCTCCACTCTGTGACTTTACACACCTCCATTCTGTGACTTCACACACCTTCCTTCTGTGACTTCACACACCTCCATTCTATGACTTCACACACCTTCATTCTAAGACTTCACACACCTCCATTCTATGACTTCACACACCAATATTCTTTCACTTCACACACCTCCATTCTCTGACTTCACACACCTCCATTTGACTTCACACACTTCCATTCTGTGACTTCACACACCTCCATTCTGTGATTTAACCCACCTCCATTGTTTGACTTCACACACCTGCATTTTGACTTCACACACCTCCATTCTATGACTTCACACACCTTCATTCTTACTTCAGAAACATCTATTCTATGACTTCACAAACCTCCCTTCTGTGAATTCACACACGTCCATTCTGTGACTTCACACACCTCCATTCTGTGACGTCACACACCTCCATTCTGTGACTTCACACACCTCCATCCTATGACTTCACACACCTCCATCTGTGACTTCACACACCTCCATTCTATGACTTCACACTCCTCCATTCGATGAGTTCACACACCTCCATTCTATGACTTCACACACCTCCATTCTATGACTTCGCACACCTCCATTCTATGACTTCACACACCTCCATTCTGACTTCACACACTTCCATTTTCACTTCAAACACCTCATTTCTGTGGCTTACCACACCTCCATTCATGATTTCACACATCTCCATTCTGACTTCACACACGTCCATTCTATGACTTCACAAATCTCCATTCTATGACTTCACAAACCTCCATTCCATGACTTCATACACCTCCATTCTATGACTTCACACTCCTCCTTTCTTTGACTTCATACACCTCCATTTTGACTTCACACACCACAATTCTATGACTTCACACACCTCCATTTGTGACTTCACACATCACAATTTTGACTTCACACACGTCCATTCTGTGACTTCACACACCTCCATTCTGTGATTTCACACACCTTAATTTTGACTTCACACACTTCCATTCTGTGACTTCACACACCTACATTCTGTGACTTCACACACCGCGATTGTCTGATTTCACACTTCTCCATTCGTGGATTTCACACACCTCTATTCTATGACTTCACTCAACTCCATTTTGACTTCACACACCTCCATTCTATGACTTCACACACCTTCATTCTTACTTCAGAAACATCCATTCTATGACTTCACACACCTCCATTCTGTGACTTCACAAACCTCCATTCTGCGACTTCACACACCTCCATTCTGAATTCGCACAGCTCCTTTCTATGACTTCACACACCTCCTTCTGTGACTTCACACACCTCTATTCTATGACTTCACACACCTCCATTGTGATTTCACACACCTCCATTCTATGTGTTCACACACCTCCATTATGTGACTTCACACACCTCCATTCTATGATTTCACACACCTCCATTCCATGACTTCACACACATCCATTCTATGACTTCACACACCTCCATTCTGAATTCCCACACCTATATTCTGTGACTTCACACACCTCAATTTCTGACTTCACACACCTCCATTCTATGACTTCCACACCTCCATTCTGTAACTTCACACACAACCATTCTATGACTTCACACACCTCCATTTTGACTTCACAAACCTCCATTCTATGAGTTCACACACCTCCATTCTGACTTCACACACCTCCATTCTATGACTTCACACACAACCATTCTATGACTTCACACACCTCCATTTTGACTTCACAAACCTCCATTCTATGAGTTCACACACCTCCATTCTGACTTCACACACCTCCATTCTATGACTTCACACACCTACATTCTGACTTCACACACCTCCATTATATGACTTAGCACACCTCAATTCTGACTTCACACACCTCCATTCTGTGACTTCACACACCTCCATGACATGACTTTACATACCTCCATTCGATGACTTCACACACCTCCATTCTTTGACTTCACACACCTCCATTTTGAGTTCACACACCTACATTCTGTGACTTTACACACGTCCATTTGTGACTTCACACACCACCTGTTTGACTTCACACACCTTCATTCTGTGACTTCACACACCTCCATTTTGGGACTTCACACACCTCCGTTTTGACTTCACACACATCCATTTTGTGACTTCACACACCTCCATTGTTTCACCTCACACACCTCTATTGTTTGACTTCACACACCTCAATTCTTTGACTTCACTCACCTCCATTCCATGACTTCACAACCTCCATTCTATGAGTTCACACACATTCATTCTATGAGGTCAGAAACTCCATTTTTACTTCCCACACCTCCATTCTATGACTTCACACACCTCCATTCTGTGACTTCAAAAACCCCCATTCTATGACTTCACACAAATCCATTGTGACTTCACACACCTCCATTCTATGAGTTCACACACCTCCATTCTGACTTCACACACCTCCATTCTATGACTTCGCACACCTCTATTCTGACTTCACACACCTCTATTCTATGACTTCTCACACCTCCATTGTGACTTCACACAACTCGATTCTGTGACTTCACACACCTCCTTTCTATAACTTCACACACCTCCATTCTATGACTTCCCACAGCTCCATTCTATGACTTCACACACTTCCAATCTATGACTTCACACTGACTTCACACACCTCCATGCTAGGACTTCACACACCTCCATTGTATGACTTCACACACCTGCATTCTGACTTCACACACCTCCATTTTATGACTTCATACACCTCCATTCTATGACTTCACACACCAACATTCTGTGACTTCACACAACTCCATTATGTGACTTCACACATCTCCATTCTGACTTCACACTCCTCCATTCTATGACTTCACACACCTCCATTCTATGACTTCACACACCTCCATTCCGTAACTTCACACACTTCCAATGTTTGACTTCACAAACCTCCATTAAATGACTTCATACACCTCCATTCTATGACTTCACACAACTCCATTCTTTGACTTCACACACCGCCATTTTGACTTCACACACCTCCATTCTGTGACTTCACACACCTCCTTTCAGTGACTTCACACACCTCCATTCTATGACTTCACACACCTGCATTCTGACTTCACACACCTCCATTCCATGACTTCACACAACTGTATTCTGTGACTTCACACACCTGCCTTCTGTGACTACACACACCTCCATTCTATGACTTCACACACCTCCATACTATGACTTCCACACACCTTCAATCTATGACTTCACACAACTCCATTCTATGACTTCACACTTCCAATCTATGACTCCACACGCCTCCATTCTATGAGTTCACACACCTCCATTCTATGACTTCACACACCTGCATTCTGACTTCACACACCTCCATTCTCTGACCTCACACACCTCCATTCTATGACTTCACACACCTCCATTCTGTAACTTCACACACTTCCAATGTTTGACTTCACAAACCTCCATTCCATGACTTCATACACCTCCATTCTATGACTTGAAACACATCCATTCTTTGACTTCACACACCTCCATTTTCACTTCACACACCTCCCTTCTGTGACTTCACACACCTGCATTTGTGACTTCACACACCACAATTTTGACTTCACACACGTCCATGATTTGACTTCACACACCTCCATTCTCTGACTTCACACACCTCCATTTTTACTTCACACACTTCCATTCTGTGACTTCACACACTTCCATTCTGTGACTTCACACACCTCCGTTGTTTGATTTCACACACCTACATTTTGACTTCACACACCTCCATTCTATGGCTTCACACACCTTCATTCTTACTTCAGAAACATCCATTCTGTGACTTCACAAACCTCCCTTCTGTGAATTCACACACCTCCATTCTGAGTTCACACACCTCCATTCTGTGACTTCACACACCTCCATTCTGTGACTTCACACACCTCCATTCTATGACTTCAAACACCTCCATCTGAGACTTCACACATCTCCATTCCATGACTTCACAATCCTCCATTATATGAGTTCACACACCTCCATTCTGTGACTTCACACACCTCCATTCTATGACTTCACACACCTCCATTCTATGACTTCACACACCTCAATTATGACTTCACACACTTCCATTTTGACTTCAAACACCTCATTTCTGTGACTTCACACACCTCCATTCTATGATTTCACACACCACTATTCTATGACTTCACACACCTCCATTCTATAACTTCACACACCTCCTTTCTGAGTTGACACACCTCCATTCTGTTACTTCACACACCTCCAATCTGACTTCACACACCTCCATTCTTTCACTTCACACACCTCCATTCTATGAATTCACACACCTCCATTGTGATTTCACACAACTCTATTCTGTGACTTCACACACCTGCATTTTGTGACTTCACACACCTCCATTCTATGACTTCACACAACTCCATTCTATGACTTCACACACCTCCTTTCTGTAACTTCACACACTTCAAATATTTGACCTCACAAACCTCCATTCGATGACTTCACACACCTACTTCTTTGACTTCACACACCTTCATTTTGACTTCACACACCTCCATTCTGTGACATCACACACCTCCATTCTGTGACTTCACACACCTAAATTTGGACTTCACACACTTCCATTCTGTGACTTTACACACCTCCATTCTGTGACTTCACACAACTCCATTTTTTCACTTCCCACACTTCCATTCTTTGACTTCACACACATCCAATCCATGACTTCACACAGCTCCATACTATGAGTTCACACACCTCCATTCTATGACTTCACACACTTCCATTATATGACTTCACACACCTGGATTCTGTAACGTCACACACCTCCATTCTATGACTTCACACATCTCCATTCTATGACTTCACACACCTCAATTCTGTGACTTCACACAACACCATTCTGATTTCACGCACCTCCATTCTGTGACTTCACACACCTCGATTCTCTGACTTCACACACCTCCATTCTATGATTTCACACAGCTCCATTCTGTGACTTCACACATCTCCATTTTATGACTTCACACACCTGCATTCTATTACTTCACACACCTCCATCCTTGGACTTCACACACCTCCATTCTAGGACTTCACACACCTCAATTTTTTGACTTCACACACCTCCATTCTATGACTTCACACACCTCCATTCTATGACTTCACACACCTCCATTCTGTGACTTCACACATCTCCATTCTATGACTTCACACACCTCCATTCTGTGACTTCTCTCACCTCCATTGTGTGTTCACACACCTCCATTCTGTGACCTGACACACCTCCATTCTGTGACTTCACACACCTCGATTCTCTCACTTCACACGCCTCCATTCTATGATTTCATATACCTCCATTCTTTGCCTTCACACATCGGCATTCTATGACTTCACACACCTCCATTCTGTGACTTCACACACCTCAATTCTGTAACTTCACACACCTCCAATATATGACTTCACACACCTCCATTCTATGACTTCACACACCTCCATTCTATGACTTCACACACCTCCATTCTGCGACTCAAACACCTCCATTGTATGACTTCACACACCTCCATTCTCTGATTTCACACACCTGCATTGTGACTTCACACACCTCCATTCTATGACTTCACACATCTCCATTCTGACTTCACACACCTCCATTCTGACTTCAAAGACCTCATTTCTGTGGCTTCACACACCTCCATTCTATGAATTCATACACCTCCATTCTATGACTTCACACACCTCCATTCTATGACTTTACACACCTCCTTTCTGAGTTGACACACCTCCATTCTGTTACTTCACACACCTCCAATCTGACTTCACACACCTCCATTCTTTGACTTCACACAACCCCATTCTGTGTCTTCAAAAACCAACATTCTCTGACTTCAAACACCTCCATTCTATGACTTCACACACCTCCATTCTGAGACTTCACACACCTCCACTCTGTGACTTTACACACCTACACTCTGTGACTACACACAACTACATTCTGTGATTTCACACACCTCCATTCTATGACTTCACACACCTCCATTCTGTGACTACACACATCTCCATTCTATGACTTCACACATCTCCATTCTGTGACTTCACACACCTCCATTCTGAGTTCACACACCTCCATTCTGTGACTTCACACACCTCCATTATATGACGTCACACACCTCCATTTTGTGACTTCACACACCTCCATTCAATGACTTCACACACCTCCATTCTATGACTTCACACACCTACAATGTGACTTCACACACCTACGTTCTATCAGTTCACACACCTGCATTGTGACTTCACACACCTCCAGTCTCTGACTTCACACACCTCCATTCTGAATACACACACCTCCATTCTGAATTCACACACCTCAGTTCTGTCACTTCACACACCTCCATTGTATGATTTCCCACACCTCCATTCTTTGACTTCACAAACCTCCATTCTATGACTTCACATAACTCCTTTCTGAGTTGACACACCTCCATCCTTTTACTTCACACACCTCCAATCTGACTTCACACACCTCCATTCTATGACTTCACACACCTCCATTCTGTGCCTTAACACATCTCCATTCTATGGCTTCACACACTTCCATTCTGTGACTTCACACACCTCCCTTCTGTAACTTCACACACCTCCAATATCTGACTTCACACACCTCCATTGTATGAGTTCACACACCTCTATTCTATTACTTCACACACCTCCATTCTGTGACTCAATCACCTCCATTCTATGACTTCACATACCTCCATTTTTTGACTTTACACACCTACATTCTATGACTTTACACACCTCCATTCTATGACTTCACACACCTACATTGTGACTTCACACACCTCCATTCTCTGAGTTCACACACCTGCATTGTGACTTCACACACCTCCATTCTATGACTTTACACACCTCCATTCTGACTTCACACACCTCCATTCTGACTTCACACACCTCAATCTGTTACTTCACAAACCTCCATTCTATGATTTCACACACTTCCATTCTATGACTTCACACACCTCCATTCTATGACTTCATACACCTCCATTGTATGACTTCACATACCTCCATTCTCTGAATTCACACACCAGCATTTTGACTTCACACACTTCCATTCTGTGACTTCACACAACTCCATTCTATGACTTCACACACCTTCATTCTTACTTCAGAAACATCCACTCTATGACTTCACAAACCTCCCTTCTGTGAATTCACACACCTCCATTCTGAGTTCACACACCTCCATCTGTGACTTCACACACCTCCATTCTGTGACTTCACACACCTCCATTCTATGAGTTCACACACTTCCATCTGTGACTTCACACACCTCCATTCTATGACTTCACACACCAATATTCTTTGACTTCACACACCTCCATTCTGTGACTTCACACATCTTTATTCTGACTTCACACACATCCATTCTATGACTTCACAAATCTCCAATCTATGACTTCACAAACCTCCATTCCATGACTTCATACACCTCCATTCTATGACTTCACACCCCTCCTTTCTTTGATTTCACACACCTCCCTTTTGACTTCACACACCACAATTCTATGACTTCACACACCTTCATTTGTGACTTCACACATCACAATTTTGGCTTCACACACCTCCATTCTGTGACTTCACACACCTCAATTCTGTGACTTCACACACCTCAATTTTGACTTCACACACTTCCATTCTGTGCCTTCACACATCTCCATTCTGTGACTTCACACACCTCCATTGTTTGATTTCGCACTCCTCTATTCTTGGATTTCACACACCTCCATTCCATGACTTCACACATCTCCATTCTATGAGGTCACACATCTCTATTCTATGAGTTCACACACATCCATTTTGACTTCACACACCTCCATACTATGACTTCCACACACCTTCAATCTATGACTTCACACACCTCCATTGTATGACTTCACACGCTTCCAATCTATGACTTCACACACCTCCATTCTATGACTTCAAACACCTCCATTCTATGACTTCACACACCTGCATTCTGACTTCACACACCTCCATTCTCTGACTTCACACACCTCCATTCGATGACTTCACACACCTCCATTCTGTAACTTTACACACTTACAATATTTGACTTCACAAACCTCCATTCCATGACTTCATACACCTCCAGTCTATGACTTCAAACACATCCATTCTTTGACTTCACACACCTCCATTTTGACTTCACACACCTCCATTCTGTGACTTCACACACCTGCATTTGTGACTTCACACACCAAAATTTTGACTTCACACATGTCCACGATTTGACTTCACACACCTCCATTCTCTGACTTCACACACCTACATTTTTACTTCACACACTTCCATTCTGTGACTTCACACACATCCATTCTATGACTTCACACACCTCCATTGTTTGACTTCACACACCTGCATTTTGACTTCACACAACTCCATTATATGGCTTCACACACCTTCATTCTTACTTCAGAAACATCCATTCTATGACTTCACAAACCTCCCTTCTGTGAATTCACACACCTCCATTCTGAGTTCACACACCTCCATTCTGTGACTTCAAACACCTCCATTCTGTAACTTCACACACCTCCATTCTATGACTTCACACACCTCCATCTGTGACTTCACACACCTCCATTCCATGACTTCACACTCCTCCATTGTATGAGTTCACACACCTCCATTCTGTGACTTCACACCCCTCCATTCTATGACTTCAAACACCTCCATTCTGACTTCACACACTTACATTTTGACTTCAAACACCACATTTCTGTGACTTCACACACCTCCATTCTATGATTTCACACACCTCCAATCTATGACTTCACACACCTCCATTCTATGACTTCACACACCTCCTTTCTGAGTTGACACACCTCCATCCTGTTACTTCACACACCCCCAATCTGACTTCACACACCTCCATTCTACGACTTCACACACCTCCATTCTGTGACTTCAAAATCCAACATTCTATGACTTCAAACACCTCAATTCAATGACTTCACACACCTCCTTTCTGAGTTGACACACCTCCATTCTGTTACTTCACACACCTCCAATCTGACTTCACACACCTCCAATCTGTGACTTTACACACCTCCACTCTGTGACTACACACAAATCCATTCTGTGATTCCACACACCTCCATTCTATGACTTCACACACCTCCATTCTTTCACTTCACACACCTCCATTCTATGAATTCACACACCTCCATTGTGATTTCACACAACTCTATTCTGTGACTTCACACACCTGCCTTCTGTGACTTCACACACCTCCATTCTATGACTTCACACACCTCCATTCTATGACTTCACACACCTCCTTTCTGTAACTTCACACACTTCAAATATTTGACCTCACAAACCTCCATTCCATGACTTCACAGACCTCCATTCTATAACTTCACACACCTATTTCTTTGACTTCACACACCTCCATTTTGACTTCACACACCTCCATTCTGTGACTTCACACACCTCCATTCTCTGACTTCACACACCTCAATTTTGAATTCACACACTTCCATTCTGTGACTTCACACACCTCCATTTTTTCACTTCCCACACCTCCATTCTTTGATTTCACACACGTCCAGTCCATGATTTCACACACCTCCAATCTATGAGTTCACACACCTCCATTCTATGACTTCACACACTTCCATTATATGACTTCACACACCTCGATTCTGTGACGTCACACACTTCCATTCTATGACTTCACACATCTCCATTCTATGACTTCACACACCTTAATTCTGTGACTTCACACAACACCATTCTGACTTCACGCACCTCCATTCTGTGACTTCACACACCTCGATTATCTGACTTCACACACCTCCATTCTATGATTTCACACAGCTCCATTCTGTGACTTCACACACCCCCATTCTATGACTTCACACACCTCCATTTTGTGACTTCACACACCTCCATTCTATGACTTCACACAACTCCATTCTGTGACTTCACACACCTCCATTCTATGACTTCACACACCTCTATTCTGTGACTTCACTCACCTCCATTGAGTGTTCACACACCTCCATTCTGCGACCTCACACACCTCCATTCTGTGACTTCACACACCTCGATTCTCTGACTTCACACACCTCCATTCTATGATTTCACAGAACTCCATTCTGTGCCTTCACACATCTCCATTCTCTGACATCTCACACCTCCATTTTATGACTTCCCACACCTCAATTCTGAGTTCACACACCTCCATTCTTTGACTTCACACACCTCAATTCTGTAACTTCACACACCTCCAATATATGACTTCACACACCTCCATTCTATGAATTCACACACCTCCATTCTATGACTTCACACACCTCCATTCTGTGACTCAAACACCTCCATTCTATGACTTCACACACCTCCATTTTTTGACTTTACACACCTACATTCTATGGCTTTACACACCTCCATTCTATGACTTCACACACCTCCATTCTCTGAGTTCACACACCTGCATTGTGACTTCACACACTTCCATTCTAAGACTTTACACACCTCCATTCTGACTTCACACACCTCCATTCTGACTTCACACACCTCAATCTGTGACTTCACATACCTCCATTCTATGATTTCACACACCTCCATTCTATGACTTCACACACCTCCATTCTCTGACTTCACACACCTCCATTTTGACTTCACACACTTCCATTCTGTGACTTCACACACCTCCATTCTTTGACTTAACACACATCCATTTTTTGACTTCACACACCTGCATTTTGACTTCACACACCTCCATTCTATGACTTCACACACCTTCATTCTTACTTCAGAAACATCCATTCTATGAATACATAAACCTACCTTCTGTGAATTCACACACCTCCATTCTGAGTTCCCTCACATCCATTCTGTGACTTCACACACCTTCATTCTGTGACTTCACACACCTCCATTCTATGATTTCACACACCTCCATCTGTGACTTCACACACCTCCATTCTGACTTCACACTCCTCCATTCTATGAGTTCACACACCTCCATTCTGTGACTTCACACACCTCCATTCTATGACTTCACACACCTCCATTCTATGACTTCACACATGTCCATTCTGACTTCACACACTTCTATTTTGACTTCAAACAACTCATTTCTGTGGCTTCACACACCTCCATTCTATGATTTCACACCACTGCATTCTATGACTTCACACACCTCCATTCTATGACTTCACACAAATCCTTTCTGAGTTGACACACCTCCATTCTGTTACTTCACACACCTCCAATCTGACGTCACACACCTCCATTCAATGACTTCACACACCTCCATTCTGTGTCTTCAAAAACCAACATTCTATGACTTCAAACACCTCCATTCTATGACTTCACACACCTCCATTCTGAGACTTCACACACCTCCACTCTGTGACTTTGCACACCTACACTCAGTGACTACACACAACTCCATTCTGTGATTTCACACACCTACATTGTATGACTTCACACACCTCCATTCTTTGACTTCACACACCTCCATTCTATGAATTCACACACCTCCATTGTGACTTCACACAACTCTATTCTGTGACTTCACACACCTGCCTTCTGTGACTTCACACACCTCCATTCTATGACTTCACACACCTCCATTCTATGACTTCACACCTCCAATTTATGACTTCATACACCAACATTTATGACGTCACATACCTCCATTCTGTGACTTCACACACATCCATTCTGACATCACACACCTCCATCTATGACTTCACACACTTCCATTCTATGACTTCACACACCTCCATTCTGTGACTTCACTCACATCCATTGTGAGTTCACACACGTCCATTCTGTGACTTCTCACACCTCCATTTTGTGACTTCACACCTCGATTCTGTGACTTCACACACCTCCATTCTACGATTTCACACACCTCCATTCTGTGACTTCACACACCTCCATTCTGTGACTTCACACACCTCCATTCTGAGTTCACACATCTCCATTCTATGACTTCACACACCTCCATTATATGACTTCACACACCTCCATTTTGTGACTTCACACACCTCCATTCTATGACTTCACACACCTCCATTCTATGACTTCACACACCTACATTGTGACTTCACACACCTACCTTCTATCAGTTCACAAACCTGCATTGTGACTTCACACACCTCCAGTCTCTGACTTCACACACCTCCATTCTGAATACATACACCTCCATTCTGACTTCAAACACCTCAGTGCTGTCTCTTCACACACCTCCATTCTATGATTTCCCACACCTCCATTCTTTCACTTCACACAACTCCATTCTATGACTTCGCACACCTGTATTTTGACTTCACACCCCTCCATTTTGTGACTTCACATACCGCCATTCTTTGACTTCACACCCCTCCATTCTGTGCCTTCCCACACCTCCACTCTGTGACTTTACACACCTCCATTCTGTGACTTCACACACCTTCCTTCTGTGACTTCACACACCTCCATTCTATGACTTCACACACCTCCATTCTAAGACTTCACACACCTCCATTCTAAGACGTCACACACCTCCATTCTGTGACTTCACACACCTCCATTCTGTGACTTCACACACCTCCATCCTATGACTTCACACACCTCCATCTGTGACTTCACACACCTCCATTCTATGACTTCACACTCCTCCATTCGATGAGTTCACACACCTCCATTCTATGACTTCACACACCTCCATTCTATGACTTCGCACACCTCCATTCTATGACTTCACACACCTCCATTCTGACTTCACACACTTCCATTTTGACTTCAAACACCTCATTTCTGTGGCTTACCACACCTCCATTCATGATTTCACACACCTGCATTCTATGACTTCACACACCTCCATTCTATGACTTCACACACCTCTTTTCTGAGTTGAAACACCTCCATTCTGTGACTCAAACACCTCCATTCTATGACTTCACACACCTCAATTTTTTGACTTTACACACCTACATTCTATGACTTCACTCACCTACATTGTGACTTCACACACCTCCATTCTCTGAGTTCACACACCTGCATTGTGACTTCACACACCTCCATTCTATGACTTCACACACCTCCATTCTGTGTCTTCAAAAACCAACACTCTATGACTTCACACACCTCCATTCTGAGACTTCACACACCTCCACTCTGTGACTTTACAAACCTACACTCTGTGACTACACACAACTCCATTCTATGACTTCACACACCTCCATTCTTTGACTTCACACACCTCCATCTATGAATTCACACACCTCCATTGTGACTTCACACAACTCTATTCTGTGACTTCACACACCTGCCTTCTGTGACTTCACACATCCATTCTATGACTTCACACACCTCCATTCTATGACTTCACACCTCCATTCTATGACTTCACACACCAACATTTATGACGGCACATACCTCCATTCTGTGACTTCACACACCTCCATTCTGAGTTCACACACCTCCATTCTGTGACTTCACACACCTCCATTATATGACTTCACACACCTCCATTCTGTGACTTCACACACCTCCATTCTATGACTTCACACACCTACATTGTGACTTCACACACGTACGTTCTATCAGTTCACACACCTGCATTGTGACTTCACACATCTCCATTCTATGATTTCACACACCTCCATTCTGAATACACACACCTCCATTCTGACTTCATACACCTCAATTCTGTGACTTCACACACCTCCATTCTATGATTTCCCACACCTCCATTCTGTGACTTCACATACCTCCTTTCTGAGTTGACACACCTCCATTCTGTGACTTCACATACCTCCAATCTGACTTCACACACCTCCATTCTATGACTTCACACACCTCCAGTATGTGACTTCAAAAACCACCATTCTATGACTTCACACATCTTCATTGTGACTTCACACACCTCCATTCTATGAGTTCACACAGCTCCATTCTGACTTCACACACCTCCATTCTATGACTTCGCACACCTCTATTCTGACTTCACACCCCTCCATTCTGTGACTTCACATACCGCCATTCTTTGACTTCACACCCCTCCATTCTGTGCCTTCTCACACCTCCACTCTGTGACTTTACACACCTCCATTCTGTGACTTCACACACCTTCCTTCTGTGACCTCACACACCTCCATTCTATGACTTCACACACCTCCATTCTAAGACTTCACACACCTCCATTCTATGACTTCACACACCAATATTCTTTCACTTCACACACCTCCATTCTCTGACTTCACACACCTCCATTTGACTTCACACACTTCCATTCTGTGACTTCACACACCTCCATTCTGTGATTTAACCCACCTCCATTGTTTGACTTCACACACCTGCATTTTGACTTCACACACCTCCATTCTATGACTTCACACACCTTCATTCTTACTTCAGAAACATCTATTCTATGACTTCACAAACCTCCCTTCTGTGAATTCACACACGTCCATTCTGTGACTTCACACACCTCCATTCTGTGACGTCACACACCTCCATTCTGTGACTTCACACACCTCCATCTGTGACTTCACACACCTCCATTCTATGACTTCACACTCCTCCATTCGATGAGTTCACACACCTCCATTCTATGACTTCACACACCTCCATTCTATGACTTCGCACACCTCCATTCTATGACTTCACACACCTCCATTCTGACTTCACACACTTCCATTTTGACTTCAAACACCTCATTTCTGTGGCTTACCACACCTCCATTCATGATTTCACACACCTGCATTCTATGACTTCACACACCTCCATTCTATGACTTCACACACCTCTTTTCTGAGTTGAAACACCTCCATTCTTTGACTCAAACACCTCCATTCTATGACTTCACACACCTCAATTTTTTGACTTTACACACCTACATTCTATGACTTCACTCACCTACATTGTGACTTCACACACCTCCATTCTCTGAGTTCACACACCTGCATTGTGACTTCACACACCTCCATTCTGTGACTTCACACACCTCCATTCTGTGTCTTCAAAAACCAACACTCTATGACTTCACACACCTCCACTTTGAGACTTCATACACCTCCACTCTGTGACTTTACAAACCTACACTCTGTGACTACACACAACTCCATTCTATGACTTCACACACCTCCATTCTTTGACTTCACACACCTCCATCTATGAATTCACACACCTCCATTGTGACTTCACACAACTCTATTCTGTGACTTCACACACCTGCCTTCTGTGACTTCACACATCCATTCTATGACTTCACACACCTCCATTCTATGACTTCACACCTCCATTCTATGACTTCACACACCAACATTTATGACGGCACATACCTCCATTCTGTGACTTCACACACCTCCATTCTGAGTTCACACACCTCCATTCTGTGACTTCACACACCTCCATTATATGACTTCACACACCTCCATTCTGTGACTTCACACACCTCCATTCTATGACTTCACACACCTACATTGTGACTTCACACACGTACGTTCTATCAGTTCACACACCTGCATTGTGACTTCACACATCTCCATTCTATGATTTCACACACCTCCATTCTGAATACACACACCTCCATTCTGACTTCATACACCTCAATTCTGTGACTTCACACACCTCCATTCTATGATTTCCCACACCTCCATTCTGTGACTTCACATACCTCCTTTCTGAGTTGACACACCTCCATTCTGTGACTTCACATACCTCCAATCTGACTTCACACACCTCCATTCTATGACTTCACACACCTCCAGTATGTGACTTCAAAAACCACCATTCTATGACTTCACACATCTTCATTGTGACTTCACACACCTCCATTCTATGAGTTCACACAGCTCCATTCTGACTTCACACACCTCCATTCTATGACTTCGCACACCTCTATTCTGACTTCACACCCCTCCATTCTGTGACTTCACATACCGCCATTCTTTGACTTCACACCCCTCCATTCTGTGCCTTCTCACACCTCCACTCTGTGACTTTACACACCTCCATTCTGTGACTTCACACACCTTCCTTCTGTGACTTCACACACCTCCATTCTATGACTTCACACACCTTCATTCTAAGACTTCACACACCTCCATTCTATGACTTCACACACCAATATTCTTTCACTTCACACACCTCCATTCTCTGACTTCACACACCTCCATTTGACTTCACACACTTCCATTCTGTGACTTCACACACCTCCATTCTGTGATTTAACCCACCTCCATTGTTTGACTTCACACACCTGCATTTTGACTTCACACACCTCCATTCTATGACTTCACACACCTTCATTCTTACTTCAGAAACATCTATTCTATGACTTCACAAACCTCCCTTCTGTGAATTCACACACGTCCATTCTGTGACTTCACACACCTCCATTCTGTGACGTCACACACCTCCATTCTGTGACTTCACACACCTCCATCCTATGACTTCACACACCTCCATCTGTGACTTCACACACCTCCATTCTATGACTTCACACTCCTCCATTCGATGAGTTCACACACCTCCATTCTATGACTTCACACACCTCCATTCTATGACTTCGCACACCTCCATTCTATGACTTCACACACCTCCATTCTGACTTCACACACTTCCATTTTGACTTCAAACACCTCATTTCTGTGGCTTACCACACCTCCATTCATGATTTCACACACCTGCATTCTATGACTTCACACACCTCCATTCTATGACTTCACACACCTCTTTTCTGAGTTGAAACACCTCCATTCTTTGACTCAAACACCTCCATTCTATGACTTCACACACCTCAATTTTTTGACTTTACACACCTACATTCTATGACTTCACTCACCTACATTGTGACTTCACACACCTCCATTCTCTGAGTTCACACACCTGCATTGTGACTTCACACACCTCCATTCTGTGACTTCACACACCTCCATTCTGTGTCTTCAAAAACCAACACTCTATGACTTCATACACCTCCACTTTGAGACTTCACACACCTCCACTCTGTGACTTTACAAACCTACACTCTGTGACTACACACAACTCCATTCTATGACTTCACACACCTCCATTCTTTGACTTCACACACCTCCATGTTTGAATTCACACACCTCCATTGTGACTTCACACAACTCTATTCTGTGACTTCACACACCTGCCTTCTGTGACTTCACACATCCATTCTATGACTTCACACACCTCCATTCTATGACTTCACACCTCCATTCTATGACTTCACACACCAACATTTATGACGGCACATACCTCCATTCTGTGACTTCACACACTTCCATTCTGACATCACACACCTCCATTCTATGACTTCACACACTTCCATTCTATGACTTCACACACCTCCATTCTATGACTTCACTCACCTCCATTGTGAGTTCACACACCTCCATTCTGTGACTTCACACACCTCCATTCTGTGACTTCACACACCTCGATTCTCTGACTGCACACACCTCCATTCTACGATTTCACACACCTCCATTCTGTGATTTCACACATCTCCATTCTTTGACTTCACACACCTCCATTCTGTGACTTCACACAACTCCATTCTGAGTTCACACACCTCCATTCTGTGACTTCACACACCTCCATTATATGACTTCACACACCTCCATTTTGTGACTTCACACACCTCCATTCTATGACTTCACACACCTCCATTCTATGACTTCACACACCTACATTGTGACTTCACACACGTACTTTCTATCAGTTCACACACCTGCATTGTGACTTCACACACCTCCAGTCTCTGACTTCACACACCTCCATTCTGAATACACACACCTCCATTCTGACTTCATACACCTCAATTCTGTGACTTCACACACCACCATTCTATGATTTCCCACACCTCCATTCTGTGACTTCACATACCTCCTTTCTGAGTTGACACACCTCCATTCTGTGTCTTCACATACCTCCAATCTGACTTCACACACCTCCATTCTATGATTTCACACACCTCCAGTATGTGACTTCAAAAACAACCATTCTATGACTTCACACATCTTCATTGTGACTTCACACAGCTCCATTCTATGAGTTCACACAGCTCCATTCTGACTTCACACATCTCCATTCTATGACTTCGCACACCTCTATTCTGACTTCACACCCCTCCATTCTGTGACTTCACATACCGCCATTCTTTGACTTCACACCCCTCCATTCTGTGCCTTCCCACACCTCCACTCTGTGACTTTACACACCTCCATTCTGTGACTTCACACACCTTCCTTCTGTGACTTCACACACCTCCATTCTATGACTTCACACACCTCCATTCTAAGACTTCACACACCTTCATTCTATGACTTCACACAGCAATATTCTTTGACTTCACACACCTCCATTCTGTGACTTCACACATCTCCATTCTGACTTCACACACGTCCATTCTATGACTTCACAAATCTCCATTCTATGACTTCACAAACCTCCATTCCATGACTTCATACACCTCCATTCTATGACTTCACACTCCTCCTTTCTTTGACTTCATACACCTCCATTTTGACTTCACACACCACAATTCTATGACTTCACACACCTCCATTTGTGACTTCACACATCACAATTTTGACTTCACACACGTCCATTCTGTGACTTCACACACCTCCATTCTGTGATTTCACACACCTTAATTTTGACTTCACACACTTCCATTCTGTGACTTCACACACCTACATTCTGTGACTTCACACACCGCGATTGTCTGATTTCACACTTCTCCATTCGTGGATTTCACACACCTCTATTCTATGACTTCACTCAACTCCATTTTGACTTCACACACCTCCATTCTATGACTTCACACACCTTCATTCTTACTTCAGAAACATCCATTCTATGACTTCACACACCTCCATTCTGTGACTTCACAAACCTCCATTCTGCGACTTCACACACCTCCATTCTGAATTCGCACAGCTCCTTTCTATGACTTCACACACCTCCTTCTGTGACTTCACACACCTCTATTCTATGACTTCACACACCTCCATTGTGATTTCACACACCTCCATTCTATGTGTTCACACACCTCCATTCTGTGACTTCACACACCTCCATTCTATGATTTCACACACCTCCATTCCATGACTTCACACACATCCATTCTATGACTTCACACACCTCCATTCTGAATTCCCACACCTATATTCTGTGACTTCACACACCTCAATTTCTGACTTCACACACCTCCATTCTATGACTTCCACACCTCCATTCTGTAACTTCACACACAACCATTCTATGACTTCACACACCTCCATTTTGACTTCACACACCTCCATTCTATGAGTTCACACACCTCCATTCTGACTTCACACACCTCCATTCTATGACTTCACACACCTACATTCTGACTTCACACACCTCCATTATATGACTTAGCACACCTCAATTCTGACTTCACACACCTCCATTCTGTGACTTCACACACCTCCATGACATGACTTTACATACCTCCATTCGATGACTTCACACACCTCCATTCTTTGACTTCACACACCTCCATTTTGAGTTCACACACCTACATTCTGTGACTTTACACACGTCCATTTGTGACTTCACACACCACCTGTTTGACTTCACACACCTTCATTCTGTGACTTCACACACCTCCATTTTGGGACTTCACACACCTCCGTTTTGACTTCACACACATCCATTTTGTGACTTCACACACCTCCATTGTTTCACCTCACACACCTCTATTGTTTGACTTCACACACCTCAATTCTTTGACTTCACTCACCTCCATTCCATGACTTCACAACCTCCATTCTATGAGTTCACACACATTCATTCTATGAGGTCAGAAACTCCATTTTTACTTCCCACACCTCCATTCTATGACTTCACACACCTCCATTCTGTGACTTCAAAAACCCCCATTCTATGACTTCACACAAATCCATTGTGACTTCACACACCTCCATTCTATGAGTTCACACACCTCCATTCTGACTTCACACACCTCCATTCTATGACTTCGCACACCTCTATTCTGACTTCACACACCTCTATTCTATGACTTCTCACACCTCCATTGTGACTTCACACAACTCGATTCTGTGACTTCACACACCTCCTTTCTATAACTTCACACACCTCCATTCTATGACTTCCCACAGCTCCATTCTATGACTTCACACACTTCCAATCTATGACTTCACACTGACTTCACACACCTCCATGCTAGGACTTCACACACCTCCATTGTATGACTTCACACACCTGCATTCTGACTTCACACACCTCCATTTTATGACTTCATACACCTCCATTCTATGACTTCACACACCAACATTCTGTGACTTCACACAACTCCATTATGTGACTTCACACATCTCCATTCTGACTTCACACTCCTCCATTCTATGACTTCACACACCTCCATTCTATGACTTCACACACCTCCATTCCGTAACTTCACACACTTCCAATGTTTGACTTCACAAACCTCCATTAAATGACTTCATACACCTCCATTCTATGACTTCACACAACTCCATTCTTTGACTTCACACACCGCCATTTTGACTTCACACACCTCCATTCTGTGACTTCACACACCTCCTTTCAGTGACTTCACACACCTCCATTCTATGACTTCACACACCTGCATTCTGACTTCACACACCTCCATTCCATGACTTCACACAACTGTATTCTGTGACTTCACACACCTGCCTTCTGTGACTACACACACCTCCATTCTATGACTTCACACACCTCCATACTATGACTTCCACACACCTTCAATCTATGACTTCACA
Organism: Megascapheus bottae; assembly: GCA_024803745.1. NCBI lineage: Eukaryota > Metazoa > Chordata > Mammalia > Rodentia > Geomyidae > Megascapheus > Megascapheus bottae. The sequence goes on from JANJXV010000272.1 coordinate 433,301, forward strand.
CAACTCCATTCTATGACTTCACACTTCCAATCTATGACTCCACACGCCTCCATTCTATGAGTTCACACACCTCCATTCTATGACTTCACACACCTGCATTCTGACTTCACACACCTCCATTCTCTGACCTCACACACCTCCATTCTATGACTTCACACACCTCCATTCTGTAACTTCACACACTTCCAATGTTTGACTTCACAAACCTCCATTCCATGACTTCATACACCTCCATTCTATGACTTGAAACACATCCATTCTTTGACTTCACACACCTCCATTTTCACTTCACACACCTCCCTTCTGTGACTTCACACACCTGCATTTGTGATTTCACACACCACAATTTTGACTTCACACACGTCCATGATTTGACTTCACACACCTCCATTCTCTGACTTCACACACCTCCATTTTTACTTCACACACTTCCATTCTGTGACTTCACACACTTCCATTCTGTGACTTCACACACCTCCGTTGTTTGACTTCACACACCTACATTTTGACTTCACACACCTCCATTCTATGGCTTCACACACCTTCATTCTTACTTCAGAAACATCCATTCTGTGACTTCACAAACCTCCCTTCTGTGAATTCACACACCTCCATTCTGAGTTCACACACCTCCATTCTGTGACTTCACACACCTCCATTCTGTGACTTCACACACCTCCATTCTATGACTTCAAACACCTCCATCTGAGACTTCACACATCTCCATTCCATGACTTCACAATCCTCCATTATATGAGTTCACACACCTCCATTCTGTGACTTCACACACCTCCATTCTATGACTTCACACACCTCCATTCTATGACTTCACACACCTCAATTATGACTTCACACACTTCCATTTTGACTTCAAACACCTCATTTCTGTGACTTCACACACCTCCATTCTATGATTTCACACACCACTATTCTATGACTTCACACACCTCCATTCTATAACTTCACACACCTCCTTTCTGAGTTGACACACCTCCATTCTGTTACTTCACACACCTCCAATCTGACTTCACACACCTCCATTCTTTCACTTCACACACCTCCATTCTATGAATTCACACACCTCCATTGTGATTTCACACAACTCTATTCTGTGACTTCACACACCTGCATTTTGTGACTTCACACACCTCCATTCTATGACTTCACACAACTCCATTCTATGACTTCACACACCTCCTTTCTGTAACTTCACACACTTCAAATATTTGACCTCACAAACCTCCATTCGATGACTTCACACACCTACTTCTTTGACTTCACACACCTTCATTTTGACTTCACACACCTCCATTCTGTGACATCACACACCTCCATTCTGTGACTTCACACACCTAAATTTGGACTTCACACACTTCCATTCTGTGACTTTACACACCTCCATTCTGTGACTTCACACAACTCCATTTTTTCACTTCCCACACTTCCATTCTTTGACTTCACACACATCCAATCCATGACTTCACACAGCTCCATACTATGAGTTCACACACCTCCATTCTATGACTTCACACACTTCCATTATATGACTTCACACACCTGGATTCTGTAACGTCACACACCTCCATTCTATGACTTCACACATCTCCATTCTATGACTTCACACACCTCAATTCTGTGACTTCACACAACACCATTCTGATTTCACGCACCTCCATTCTGTGACTTCACACACCTCGATTCTCTGACTTCACACACCTCCATTCTATGATTTCACACAGCTCCATTCTGTGACTTCACACATCTCCATTTTATGACTTCACACACCTGCATTCTATTACTTCACACACCTGCATTTTGTGACTTCACACACCTCCATTCTAGGACTTCACACAACTCCATTCTATGACTTCACACACCTCCTTTCTGTAACTTCACACACTTCAAATATTTGACCTCACAAACCTCCATTCGATGACTTCACACACCTACTTCTTTGACTTCACACACCTTCATTTTGACTTCACACACCTCCATTCTGTGACATCACACACCTCCATTCTGTGACTTCACACACCTAAATTTGGACTTCACACACTTCCATTCTGTGACTTTACACACCTCCATTCTGTGACTTCACACAACTCCATTTTTTCACTTCCCACACTTCCATTCTTTGACTTCACACACATCCAATCCATGACTTCACACAGCTCCATACTATGAGTTCACACACCTCCATTCTATGACTTCACACACTTCCATTATATGACTTCACACACCTGGATTCTGTAACGTCACACACCTCCATTCTATGACTTCACACATCTCCATTCTATGACTTCACACACCTCAATTCTGTGACTTCACACAACACCATTCTGATTTCACGCACCTCCATTCTGTGACTTCACACACCTCGATTCTCTGACTTCACACACCTCCATTCTATGATTTCACACAGCTCCATTCTGTGACTTCACACATCTCCATTTTATGACTTCACACACCTGCATTCTATTACTTCACACACCTCCATCCTTGGACTTCACACACCTCCATTCTAGGACTTCACACACCTCAATTTTTTGACTTCACACACCTCCATTCTATGACTTCACACACCTCCATTCTATGACTTCACACACCTCCATTCTGTGACTTCACACATCTCCATTCTATGACTTCACACACCTCCATTCTGTGACTTCTCTCACCTCCATTGTGTGTTCACACACCTCCATTCTGTGACCTGACACACCTCCATTCTGTGACTTCACACACCTCGATTCTCTCACTTCACACGCCTCCATTCTATGATTTCATATACCTCCATTCTTTGCCTTCACACATCGGCATTCTATGACTTCACACACCTCCATTCTGTGACTTCACACACCTCAATTCTGTAACTTCACACACCTCAATTCTGTAACTTCACACACCTCCAATATATGACTTCACACACCTCCATTCTATGACTTCACACACCTCCATTCTATGACTTCACACACCTCCATTCTGTGACTCAAACACCTCCATTGTATGACTTCACACACCTCCATTCTCTGATTTCACACACCTGCATTGTGACTTCACACACCTCCATTCTATGACTTCACACATCTCCATTCTGACTTCACACACCTCCATTCTGACTTCAAAGACCTCATTTCTGTGGCTTCACACACCTCCATTCTATGAATTCATACACCTCCATTCTATGACTTCACACACCTCCATTCTATGACTTTACACACCTCCTTTCTGAGTTGACACACCTCCATTCTGTTACTTCACACACCTCCAATCTGACTTCACACACCTCCATTCTTTGACTTCACACAACCCCATTCTGTGTCTTCAAAAACCAACATTCTCTGACTTCAAACACCTCCATTCTATGACTTCACACACCTCCATTCTGAGACTTCACACACCTCCACTCTGTGACTTTACACACCTACACTCTGTGACTACACACAACTACATTCTGTGATTTCACACACCTCCATTCTATGACTTCACACACCTCCATTCTGTGACTACACACATCTCCATTCTATGACTTCACACATCTCCATTCTGTGACTTCACACACCTCCATTCTGAGTTCACACACCTCCATTCTGTGACTTCACACACCTCCATTATATGACGTCACACACCTCCATTTTGTGACTTCACACACCTCCATTCAATGACTTCACACACCTCCATTCTATGACTTCACACACCTACAATGTGACTTCACACACCTACGTTCTATCAGTTCACACACCTGCATTGTGACTTCACACACCTCCAGTCTCTGACTTCACACACCTCCATTCTGAATACACACACCTCCATTCTGAATTCACACACCTCAGTTCTGTCACTTCACACACCTCCATTGTATGATTTCCCACACCTCCATTCTTTGACTTCACAAACCTCCATTCTATGACTTCACATAACTCCTTTCTGAGTTGACACACCTCCATCCTTTTACTTCACACACCTCCAATCTGACTTCACACACCTCCATTCTATGACTTCACACACCTCCATTCTGTGCCTTAACACATCTCCATTCTATGGCTTCACACACTTCCATTCTGTGACTTCACACACCTCCCTTCTGTAACTTCACACACCTCCAATATCTGACTTCACACACCTCCATTGTATGAGTTCACACACCTCTATTCTATTACTTCACACACCTCCATTCTGTGACTCAATCACCTCCATTCTATGACTTCACATACCTCCATTTTTTGACTTTACACACCTACATTCTATGACTTTACACACCTCCATTCTATGACTTCACACACCTACATTGTGACTTCACACACCTCCATTCTCTGAGTTCACACACCTGCATTGTGACTTCACACACCTCCATTCTATGACTTTACACACCTCCATTCTGACTTCACACACCTCCATTCTGACTTCACACACCTCAATCTGTTACTTCACAAACCTCCATTCTATGATTTCACACACTTCCATTCTATGACTTCACACACCTCCATTCTATGACTTCATACACCTCCATTGTATGACTTCACATACCTCCATTCTCTGAATTCACACACCAGCATTTTGACTTCACACACTTCCATTCTGTGACTTCACACAACTCCATTCTATGACTTCACACACCTTCATTCTTACTTCAGAAACATCCATTCTATGACTTCACAAACCTCCCTTCTGTGAATTCACACACCTCCATTCTGAGTTCACACACCTCCATCTGTGACTTCACACACCTCCATTCTGTGACTTCACACACCTCCATTCTATGAGTTCACACACTTCCATCTGTGACTTCAGACACCTCCATTCTATGACTTCACACTCCTCCATTCTATGAGTTCACACACCTCCATTCTGACTTCACACACTTCCATTTTGACTTCAAACACCTCATTTCTGTGGCTTCACACACCTCCATTCTATGATTTCACACACCTGCCTTCTATAACTTCACACACCTCCACTCTATGACTTCACACACCTCCTTTCTGAGTTGACACACCTCCATTCTTTTACTTTACACACCTCCAATCTGACTTCACACACCTCCATTCTATGACTTCACACACCTGCATTCTATGACTTCACACACCTCCATTCTATGACTTCACACCTGCATTCTATGACTTCACACACCAACATTTATGACGTCACATACCTCCATTCTGTGACTTCACACACCTCCATTCTGACATCACACACCTCCATTCTATGACTTCACACACTTCCATTCTATGACTTCACACACCTCCATTCTGTGACTTCACTCACCTCCATTGTGAGTTCACACACCTCCATTCTGTGACTTCACACAGAGTTTGGCCTAGTGGTATAGTGCTTGCCTAGCATGCACGAAGACCTGGGTTCAATTCCTCAATACCACATACATAGAAAAATGCTGGAAGTGGTGCTGAGGCTGAAGTGGTAGAGCCCTAGCCTTGAGAAAATATAAGGACAGTGCTCAGTCCCTGAGTTCAAGCCCAGGACTGGCCAAATCAAAAGTAGTAGAGCACTGGCATTGAACTGAAGATCTGAGGAACAGCCCAGGCACAGAGTTCAAGCACCGCAAACAACAACAACAAAATCTATGAAATGGCAGTGGTGGTTTTAAGCTAAGCAAAAATAGAGTAGAAAGTGGTAAAATACATATTTGTGTGTAAGCAAAATAGCCAGACTTATGCATTAGAACAGGATAGCAACTTGAAAAAAAATTTTGTTTTCCATCTAACTAGGTCCTGTCTCTTAATTTATTCAAGTAAGTAAAATGCTGGGTTTTATAATCATTGCTCTGAATATTTGAAAATCATAATATCTCTCATTAACCAACAAAGACCAGGAACTGGGGCTTCGTTCAAATGGCAGAGTATCAGGCAAGAGAAGAAAAAATTGAAGTAAGAACTTGAAGTTCTTCATCCAGAACCTGCATAGTAACAGAGCAGCAGCCTGGTGATGGTGCCTCACACTTATAATCTTAGCTACTCAGGAGGCTAAGACCTGAGAATCAAAGTTTAAAGCCAGCCAAAGTACCCAGTTAACTGCCAGAAAAACCAGAAGTGGCACTGTGGCTCACGGATTAAAGCACTAGCCTTGAGCTGAAGAGCTCAGGGACAGTGCCCAGGCCCAGAGTTCAAGCCCCACAATTGACAAAAATCAAACAAGCAAACAAAACTCACAAAGAAGCCTGCAGACCACAGTGGTTCTGCTGAGTCTCTTCTCTATGGGGATCAGGAAACATTTCACTTTTTCTGTCTCTTCCCATCTCAACATTCATACTAAAATAAGACTGTGTTGAAAGTTTCAATTTATAAAAATGTTTTTCATGAAGCACCCTGAAATATTCATCGCTTATACCTCAATTGAAGATAGTTGATTAGGGGCTGCATTGGTAGAGTGCTAGCCTTGAGCAGAAAAGGTCAGGGATAGAGCTGAAGTACTCAGTTGAAGACCCAGTGCCAACACACAGAGTTTGATCCCACACACTGTAGGGCCCTGGTTGGCTTTGACCTGTGATCCTAAGCCCTGAGCCTCCTAAGTAGCTGAAATTAAGTTGTGAGCCAGCATGATGGCTTCCATTCTTTTTTCTACAAAAATATATGTAGTTATCTAAAATATATCTATAGCTGAAAAAAATGAATCTCTCCCAAACAAATCTTCAAAGAAACAACCATCCTATTAAAAGGTGGGCTAAAGACTTAAAAGAGTATTCTCTGAAGAAAAAATTAAAATGGGCTTTAGACACATGAAGAAATGCTCCATATCTCTAGCAATAAGGCAAATGAAAATGAAAACAACTTTGAGATTCCTCCTGACTCCAGTCAGAATGGCCATTATGAAAAAATCTAATAAGAGATACTGGTGGGGAAGTGACCAGGGGTGATCACACCTACACTGTTGCTGTGAGTATAAACTCGTTCAACCACTAGGGAAAGCAGTGTGGTGGTTCCTCAAAAGACTGAACATAGAGTTCCCCTATGATCCAGCAAATCCACTACTTGGCATCTACCCAAATGTCCAGAAAAAAGGACATACTAAAGCCACTAGCACAATGATGCTCATTGCAGCACTATTTACCATAGCAAAGCTATGAAACCAACCCAGATGCCACTCAGTAGATGACTGAATCAAGAAGATGTGGTACTTATACACAATGGAATGCTATGCTGCCATCAGAAGGAAAGACATCGCCCCATTTGTAAGGAAATGGAAAGACTTGGAAAAATTCATATTAAGTGAAGCAAGCCAGACCCAAAGAAACATAAGCTCAATGGTTTCCCTCATTTGTAATAATTAGTTCACATCTAGGACTCTCCTAGCAGAGGATTACAATAACTCAAAAACCTAGGTATATAAGGTCATATAGGTTGAGACTAAATGAAAGGATCTCTAGGATGTGGGAACAAGAGCTATATCTTGTGTCATCGTTGCTCTTAATCTTGTGTGATTTTTGTCCTTACTCTACTATGTTATTTCTCATCTCTTATTTTGCCCTTTGGTTAATGTCAGATTGTTACTGTATCTGATTTTTTCCCTGGAATATTGTATATATGTTTATTTGTTTATGTCAAATAGGAAAGGGAAGGGGGGAAACAAGATGATTGGGAAGGGGAGGGGAGAGGGAACTGGGGACAAAAACATATGGAGTGGAATAAATGTGTGAGAAGTAATGCAGTCCACTACCTGTAAATGTAATCGTATCCCCTCTATACATTACCCTGAAAATAAAAAAGAGACTATAAAAATATCTGTAGAAAATGAGGCTGGATGATGGAAACAACCAGATGCCCTACTACAAAAAATGTGATACACACACACACACACACACACACACACACACACACACACACAATGGAATGATACATAGCCAACCGACAAGATAAAATAATGGCATTCTCGGGGAAGTGGATGAAAAGGAAAAAAATCATATTAAGTGAAGTAAGCCAAACTCAAAGGAACATAGGCCCAAGAGTCTCCCTCATTTGTCAAATTCAGTAGAAACCTTGGGCTCTGCTACCAGAGATTTACAATAGAACAAAATCTAGAGACATCGTGACAAATAGTATGACACTAAATGTAAGGACCTCCAAGATAAAGAAACAAAACTCATATAATGAGTGATTGTTGTCCTTAATGAACTATGTGATCTCTTATCTCTTTTGCTATCCCTTGGTTATATCATATTGTTACAATATTTCACCTTGTTTTCTGATATATTTCATATGTGCCTAATTGGTTATTTGAAATTGGATAGGGAAGGGGGGAAATGAACATGAGTGGGGGTAGGGGAAGGGAAATGGGGACCATATCATTACATGGGGTATCAAAGTTTGAGAAGTAATGCACCTTCTATCTGGTGAATATAATGTAACCCTTCTATAAATTACAATAAAAATAAATACATAAAAAGAAGATCTGCACAGAAAAAAATAATAATGGCATTTTTGGGGTAGTGGATGAAATTAGAGTGAATCCTGTTGAGTGAGATAAGTCAAGACCAAGGAACAAAAGGTACATGGTATCCTTAATATATGGATATTAGTTTCAAACAGTAGTAGAGCGATGATTGAATAGTTGATACCCAAAGTTCTGGACATAATTTTGGAGATATAAACATAACTACATAGACATAAAAATCTAGGATAGACTATACACTCTATAGACATGTGTTTTATTATAGATTAATCTGTATCTATGACATACAAAGACTCAGCTTAATTTTTACTATATTCTAAAATCTATGTGCCAGTGATTGTATAGCGATTCCCTTCTTGAATACTTGTTGGTTAAACATGACATTTGAAATATGATGTAAAATTCAATGTTAATAATTTTTTTTAAAAAAAGAGGCTAGAGGTAAATACCACTAATGTACTTGCTCTAAGTGGTACAGAAATTTTCTTAATGAATCAAGGGGTTTAATTACATCTTTATGCAATTATTTTAGTTCTGAGTGTTCTACACTCAATGATACTTCTGGAAAGATGATATAGCTGACTGTGTAGATGGTATGAAGACATAATAGCCTAAACGTAGAATAAAGCATTGGTAAGTGGCTGTTAACTGTCAAGATTCTACTGGAATATGTGGAATGAATTTATTAAGCACAATTCAGGCTCTTAGTCAGATCAGGATCAAGATTATGTGGTTCCATGAGATTAATGAGGAAAGATCAGAAAAATCTACTAAGATATCCAGATATACTTTTGAAACTAAGGTATCTGTACTCCTTTTTTTTTCTTTCTTGGTGGGGAGCTTGAACTTTGGACCTGGGCAAGGTCTCTTAGTTCTTTTTCCTCAAGGCTAATGCTGTACCAGTTTTAGCCACAACTCCACTTAGTTTTTGGGTGGATAAGTGGAGAGTCGAATCTTACAGTTTTCTTTTGTTTTCGTTTTTTTGCTTGCAAAGGCTGTGATTCACCTTCCCCCTGGCTAGTAGAATGACAATTATGACCCTCCAGCGCCTGGCTAGTGATTTTTTGAAAATTGGACTTTCTTCCAAATCACGTAACTGGTTCCTAGCAAAGTTTTGAAGCCTGACTTAAATGTGACAGATTTTTGTCACTTGGAGACACTCTGTGCTGAACGTTAGAAATCTACCAGCTGAGTCACAGTGGCACTTCCAGTTTTTGTTTATGTGGTGCTGAGGAATGGAATCCAGGGTTTCCTACATGCTAGGCAAGCTTCATTTTCAGCCCAAGGTTTTATGTTTTGTTTTTTCATTGTTGTTGCTTCTAAGGTACTGTATGATGTTCTTTCATTTTCTTTGCTTTTTACCTCTTTTCTTCTTTTTCCCTTTAGTTTTATTCTCTGTAGTCACTGTGTTGAATTCGGGTACCCTGTGTCTTGTACATAGGTTTATGTGATTTGGAATGGAGAGGGTATAATAAAATGGTAAAAAAAAAAAAAAACCAAAGGAAAAAGGGTGAACCAATTGAACAGTGATACTTGGAAGACACTAAACGGAAATGAACTGAACAATCTGGGTGGAGAGGGGGCTGAGGGTAGGAAAACAGAGAAAAAGGAGGGAGGGGATAACAATTTTCTTAAGAAATGTGTTCATTACTTATGTAACCGTATGCCAACTATATATTGACTTAACAAAAAAAATTAACTTAAAAAATAATTTCGCTGGGTATGGTGGCTCACACTTGTAAATGTAGCTACTCAAGAGGCAGTTCAAAGTCAGCCTGGGCACTGAAGTCCATGTGACTCTTATCTCCAATTAACCACCAGAAACCCAGAAGTGGCCCTATGGCTCAAGGGATAGGGCAGTAGTCTTGAGCTGAAAAGCTCAGTGACAAGACCCAGGTGCAGAATTGCAGTCCCATGACTTGAATGATGAATGATACTAGCCAGGCTCTGTGCGCTCACACTTGGAATCCTATCTACACAGAATCAGGTTTGAATCCAGCCCAAACAAATTGCATGATATTCTGATTTACAGTTCATTACCAAAAATCTGGAGGTAGAGCTGTGGATCAAGTGGTAGAACACTAGCCTGAAGCAAAAAAAAAATTTAAGGACAGTTCCAAGGCCCTGGGTTCAAGTCCCAGGACTTGCATAAAACAAACAAAATGTGACGCTGAGTCCTCCATCATTTGGTGTTATAGTTCAATATTCTTGATATGCGTCTTAGAAATTAAGTCCCTAGCAAATACTCTCCCCTGAAATTCTGCTTCATAGCTGATTCATAGAATTTCAGCATCATTACTATCACCTTCCCATTAGCATAGCAGTCTACTACTGAAAATTTGAACAAAACTTTTGAGTAATCCTAATAAATCTGTGTATCATCTGCTCACACATCAAATCAGAAGCAGCTATGATCTACTATTATCTAAATGTATTTAATCCCTTCTTGAGTTAATGAGCCTTAAAGAGTAAAACATATGAAATAGTTATGAAACTAACAGTCACCATTCTTCTACCTAATATTGTAATATAAGTTTATAAATGCAAGGACTATTCTGAAGTGTGCAGAAGATAGCTTCTAATTATAATATTCTCATGAAGTATAGTTTTTAAGAAACATGTTGCTTGCTTTGGGAAAGCAAAGGCAAGGAAAAATGATATAAGTAAGTTCCCTATTTATCAGAAGGAAAATACTATTGGGTTTAGATCAACTTTCATTCATTCCGTGCTGATGAAACAAATATTTGCAATTCCTGAGGCCAATCACTTCATTGTGATGCACAATCAGCCAGCTTAGATCAATCTTCCAAAAAAGGAAAGGAACAAATGAGAAGCAATTAAGGTTTCCAAAATGAACCAGGTGGTGGTGGCAGCTCACACTTGTAATTCTATCTACTCAAGGCCTGAAATCCAAGGATCTGGACTAAGTCTGTCTGTTATGAAAATATTCCTGTCTGAAACATCATCTCTGTTATCACAGCCCAGCTGATACACTCTGCCCAACAGGTTCCAAACACCAAAGTTCATCTCCTATCTGAAATACTAGCAAACGTACTCACACATTATTTCCTTTTTGGGAGATAGTTGAAACAAGTACCAGAAACATTTCCCTGGCTTCAGAGTGGAAGTGGAAATATATACTCACTAGAAGCCCATCTAGTAAATTACAGTCAATCATCTTTCCTCACATCTTGTTAGTTAAATTGAACAATGAGTGTTTGGATCAGAAGCGATGTGTATGAGCATACAGGTTGTAAAAGTACTGTAATCCTAGCTACTCAAGATAAGCTGAGACCTGAGGATTCCAGTTCAAAATCAGCCATGCAATAAATTCCATAAGATTTTTACCTATAATTAACCAGCAAAAAACAGAGCGTTGAATTGTGCGTAAAATGCCACAGGCCTAAGCTTTGCATAAAAGTGGTAAGGGGTAGCATTGAGGATGTCCACTCTCTCCACTCCTTTTTAACATAGTACTAGAATTCCTAGGCAGTGCAATAAGGCAAGAAGCAAGCATAAAGGGGATCCAAGTGGAGAAAGAGGAAATAAAAATATCCCTCTTTGCAGATGACATGATTCTGTATTTAAAGAATCCTATAGACTCTACTCCCAAGCTCCTTGAGCTGATTCAAAGCTTTGGAAGGGTAGCAGGCCATAAAATCATCCCTCAAAAATCAACTGCCTTCCTTTACGCCAACAGTGAGAGGAACGAGGCAATAATCAGGAAAGAAACTCCTTTCACAATAGCCTCAACGAAAATAAAGTACGTAGGAATTAGCTTAACTAAGAATGTAAAGGACCGTTTACATGAAAATTTTAAAACCCTAAAAAAGGAAATTAAAGCAGAACTAAGGAAATGGAAAAACCTCCCATGCTCCTGGATTGGAAGAATCAACATTGTGAAAATGACAATCTTGCCAAGGGCTATCTACAAATTCAATGCAATACCCATCAACATCCCAATGTCATTCTTTAAAGAAATAGAAGAGGCAATTCAAAATTTCACATGGAATAGTAAAAGAGCCGTATAGCAAAAACATTACTTAGCAGAAAGAACAGAGCTGGAGGAATTTCAATTCCAAACTTTAGACTCTATTACAGAGCTATAATTCACAAAACAGCTTGGTACTTGCACAAGAACAGGCCTGAAGTCCAATGGAATAGAACTGCGGACCCAGATATTAAACCACAGACCTAGGGCCACCTAATCTTTGACCAGGGAGCCAAAAAAATAGAATGGAAGAAAGATAGCCTCTTCAACAAGTTGTGCTGGCAGAACTGGTTAAGCACCTGCAGAAAACTAAGGTTGGGTCCTTCTTTGTCACCTTGCACTAGAATTAACTCCAAATGGATCAAAGACCTGGAGGTAAAAGCTGACACACTGAAACGTTTACAGGAAGGAATAGGAGATACACTAGGCCTCCTTGGCACAGGTCGAAACTTTCTTAATAAGGACCAAGAATCACAACAAATCAGAGAAAGGCTGGATAAGTGGGACTGCATTAAACTGCAGAGCTTTTGTATGGCAACGGATATAGCTAGTAAACTAATCAGGAAGCCTACAGGGTAGGAGAAGATCTTCACCAACCAAACAACGGACAAAGGCCTCATATCTAAAATATATCAACAACTCAAAAAATTGAATCACTCAAAAACTAACCTCCAAAGTAACACCCATCCCATTAAAAATGGGCCAAAGACTTAAAGAGAGTCTTCTCTGAAGAAGAAACAAAAATGGCTTATTGACACATGAAGAAATGCTCAACATCTCTGGTCATAAAAGAAATGCAAAGCAAAACAAGTCTAAGATTCCACCTCACTCCAGTTAGAATGGCCAGGATCAGGAAAACGAATGACAACAGATCCTGGAGGGGATGCGGCCAGGAGGGATCACTACTACACTGTTGGTGGGAGTGCAAACTCATTCAACCACTATGGAAAGCAGTGTGGCAGTGCCTCAAAAGGCTAAACATAAAACTCCCCCGTGACCCAGCAATTCCACTACTTGGCATTTACCCAACAATCCAGAAACAAGGGCATACTAAACCCACTAGCACAACAATGTTCATTGCAGCACTATTCACCATAGCAAAGATATGGAACCAACCCAGATGTCCCTCAGTCGATGAGTGGATCAACAAGTTGTGGTATTTGTACACAATGGAATTCTATGCTGCTGTCAGAAAGAATGGCATCGCCCCATTTGTTAGGAAATGGAAAGACTTAGAACAAATCATATTAAGTGAAGTAAGACAGACTCAAAGGAACTTAGGCTCAGTGGTTTCCTTCATTCGTCATAATCAGTAGAAACCTTGGGCTCTACTAGCAGAGATTGTCAATAGAGCAAAAGGCCATATATAAGGCCGTTTAATGTGAAGCTAATTGAAAGGACCTCCAGGATATTGACACAAAAGCCATATAATGAATGATTGTTGTCCTTAATGTACTATGTTGTCTCTCATCTCGTTTGCTGTCCCTTGGTTATCCCATATTGGTATAGTACCTCACTTTATCTTATATATTGAATTTATTTGTATTTGGATATTTGAAATTTGATAGGGAAGGGGGGAAAACCAAGACGGGTGGGGGGTGTGGGGTTGGAGGGAAATGGGTACCAAGACATGTGAAAGGGTATCAATGTATGTGAATTAATGCACCTTGTATCTGGCAAATATCATCTAACCCTTTTACTAATTACAATAAAAAAATGAAAAAAAAAGAAAGTTGTAGTGTGTAGGGAGGATGATGGGGTCAAATACATTTCTTCTTAGAAATTTTCCTCATCTGGTTGCCCTGGAATTTCCTGGCCTTCTTCTTAGAGAAAGTTCTGTTATACTGGATTTGTGGCTTGGCAATGATCTAGCATGTACATCTTCGAGTAAGACATCCACAACTTCCATGCCTGAGACTCGAGTTTCCTGACCTTTGGCAACAGCACAGCAACATCTTTCTTCCTCCTGAGCCACAGGCCAAGTGAGCTGGCTTGAGCTGGTTGTTAGTTACAGTGGCTTGGTTACCATTGTTCCATATTCTGTTCCATTGTGAGGGAGGCAGGGTCACCTTTCAGGGCCCAATGACCAAAGATCCTTGCTCACAAAAGACCTCATCAGAGACATACTGGAGGCTGAACATCTCCTCCAATCTCACAATATACATGTGGATGTTGTAAACAGCACACCTTATTTGTCTAATCCCAATGTCTTCCACTAGGCCCAACTACAAGTCTGGTCTCAGGCTCAAGGAGCCTTTTTAGGTAAGATCCAAACTTAAGGGTCAATATTGCCCTCATCCTTTACAAAACATTTGCTTCACAGTGCCTTCTCTGCCTGCATTTTGCCCCTTGTCGAATTTTTTTTGTTTTGCTAGTCTTGGGACTTGACTTCAGAGTGTGAACATTGTTCTTGGGCTTTCTTTAGGCTTTAGCTGTCCCACCGAGCCACAGCACCACTTGCAGCGTTTTCTATGTATGTGGTAATTAGGAATCAAACCTGAGCCTTTTTGCTTGGTAGCCAAGTACTCTACCACTAGGTGAAACACACAGGGCATCTTGCACATATTTTTGACGTCAATCTACTAGGATATTATTAGGTTTCTGTATCCTAATCAATTTTTTCCTGATGATTAGCTTTGCTGTCAAGTGTAAAAAATGCAAGAGGGAAAAACACAGAAGAATTGGTGAAATTAAAAGAAAGCATTAGACACAGTTAAGTGTTCATTCTTTGTAGGAGAAAAGATATTTGGATATGATGGTGATGATGATGACTTTATAATTACTATGTCAGGGTTGAGAGTTTGGCATGGTGGTAGAGTGCTTGCCTAGCATCCATGAAGATCTGGGTTTGATTGCTCAGTATCACATAGATAAAAAATCTAGATGTGGCACTGTGGCTCAAGTGGCAGAGGGCTAGACTTGAGAAAACCCGAGGACAGTGCTCAGGCCCTGAATTCAAGCCCCAAGACTGGCAGAAAGATAAAAGAAAATAAAAATGCTTTTTACGAGCTAATTCACTCACAGCATTTGCTTCTGAAATCTTCGCTTCTGCATCTTGTGAAATACCCCTTTCCCTCAACGTAGACAAGAAAAACAGATCCATCCCATGGTCCACTGTGAGGCCACTGGTTGGGCAAAGAGCTAGTCGTAGAGCAACACATAAGTTTTACTCTAATACTTTCCAAACTTTGTACTCAAATATGCTACCTACTTACCAACTTAGGTCGGTTATCCTTATGCTATACATTTTCTTCATGACTACAATATTCTTACACTCCTACGTTAATCCTTTTGTACCTCCCCTGACCTCTCTCATTCTTTTTTTCTATCTCTGGACCTCTGCTCATCTTTCAACCCTTATACTGCACGGATCTACACTTGATGGCTGTTGAGCAATATTGTATATGTAGGTGGTTAATTATTCTCTAGGCTCAGAGGGACTTAAAGACAATAGAGAGAGATTGAGAGGCTTATTGTTTGGGGTATAAATCGCTTATGAGTGGTTGTATTAGACTGGTCTGTAAGTGCAGAAAAAGAAAGAATGATAATACCAATCAAAACTTGTGAACATCTAGTGTCTGCCAGCTACAGATGTCTAGGTTAGTTATATCTGAAAAACTATAATCGTATTTAGTAGTAATCTTGCTCCCATTTTCAAATGGGCAGAACAAGAAACTCAAGAAAAATGTCAAATCAAGAAACAACATCCCCCACCCAATGTAAATAGACAATGGAACAGTCACTAGCAAACCTAGACCAGAGTCTTCCAAGTGCTACACAAATGCAATTGATAAACATCATTAATGAAAAATGTGAAAATATAAAGAAAGAGATAATGGAGGAAGCCATAACTGAACAAGAGGAAAGTAAAAACAAGGTGATAAGTGAAAAAGAAGAAGCCATAAAGGAGGCCATAATAAAGGTTTTTCAAAGAAAGATGGATGAATTCATAGAATCCACAAATAAAAACGTGACCAAACTCCACCAAATGTCCAAAGAAAATAAAGCTACTGAGCTAACCACTCAAAAGGAAATCAAGGAGATAAAGAAATCCATACATGTTCAAAAACAAGAGACGCAAGGCATCAAAAGTGAGCAATTAGAAGCGAGGGAGATGAAAAATAAAGTAGATAGCTTTGATAGCAGGTTAGACAATGCAGAGGAGAGAATTTCCGGGGCTGAAGATAATTTAGGTATTATAAAGAACAGAAAATGAGTCAATCCAAATCTAGGAAATATGAGAGAGCGCTTCAGGAGGTCCAAGATACAATTAGGAAGCCTAATTTAAGGCTAGTTGGTATTGAGGAGGGCGTGGAGAAAGAGGTCAATGGTATTGGAAATATACTTCAGGGAATCATCTCAGAGAATTTACCAAATATCCAGAAGGGCAGGCCCATCCAGATACGAGAAACTTTTAGAACCCCAAACAGACCTGACGAGAAAAGAACATGCCACCGCCACATTGTGATACGAACTGGATTAATAGAAACGAAAGGAAAGATCCTAAAGGCAGCCAGGGAAAAGGGATCAGTACCTATAAAGGCAAACCAATCAGAATAACCCCAGATTTCTCAGCAGAGACCATGCAAGCACGAAGTGACTGGAAGCATATATGTCATGCCCTTAAATCAAATAACTACCAACCAAGAATACTGTAGCCAGCTAACCTCTCATTCAAACTGAGGGAACAATAAAACATTCCATTCCAGGGAAAAGCTGCAACAACATGTCGAAACAAAACCAACACTACAGAGAATTCTCAACGATGCTCTATACATACAAAACCAAAATAAATGCAACATAGGGAAAGAAATGGCACCTAAACAGCATACCATCTAAGGACCACAAGAACTCTCAAGACACAGGCCCTACTAAAAGCCTTTAAAAATGGTAGGAACTAATAAATATCTCTCAATCCTAACTCTCAATATCAATGGACTTAACTCTCCAATTAAACGGCCTATTCTGTCTAGTTGGAACAAAAGCAAGAGCCATCGTTCTGCTGTCTTCAAGAGACACATCTTACCCAAAAATAATCATCTTTTGAAAGTGAGAGGTTGGAATAAACTCTATCAAGCTAACTGCCCCCATAAACAGGCTGGAGTTGCCATCCTCATATCAGATACAATAGACTTCAAACTAAAATTAGTAAGAAAAGACAAAGAAGGTTACTACATACTACTAAAGGGATCTTTCCTCCAGGAAGCATAACGATCCTAAATATTTACAAACCCAATCCCGGAGCTCCAAACTTCATCAAGCAAACTTTACTTACACTAAAACCATACATAGATCGAAATACAGTGATTGTTGGTGAGTTTAACACACCACTCTCACCTATGGACAGATCAACAAGGCAAAAACTCAACAGAGAAACCTTAGAAGTGAACAACTATATAGACCGACTAGATGTAACAGACATCTGCAGAATATTCCACCCAGTAACACCACAATATACGTTTTTCTCAGCAGCACATGGAACATTTTCCAAAATAGACCACATCTTAGGCCATAAAGCAAACCTGGACAGATTCAGAAACACTGAAATTATTCCATGCACACTCTCAGACCATAAAGGCATCAAATTGGAGCTGAACACACATCTCCACCAAAGACAACCCTGTAACTCATGGAGACTGAACAACACATTGTTGAATCAAAAACAATGGGTAATCGAAGAGATCAGAACAGATATCCAACTGTTTATGAAATTTAACAATAAGGAGCACACAAATATCAAGTCCTTAGGGACACAACAAAGGCAGTACTCAGAGGAAAATTTATAGCGCTGAGTGCCTACAACAGCAAGTTGGAAAAATGGCAAACCAACTAGTTAATATCTCACCTTAACCTCCTGGAAAAAGAGCAACAAACCAACCCTAAACCCATTAGGAGAAAGCAAATTATTAAAATCAAAGCAGAATTAAATGATTTGGAATAAAAAAAACTACAGAAAGAATCAACAAAAGAAGGCGTTAGTTCTTTGAAAGAATTAACAAAATTGACAAGCCCTTAGCAAATCTTACCAAAAAAAGAAGAGAGCATATCGAAATAAACAAAATCGCAGATGAAAATGATAATATCACGACAGAAATTACCAAGATCCAGAATATCATGAGGGAATACTTCTCAAAACTTTACGTCAACAAATTTGAGAATCTAGAAGAAATGGATGAATTCCTAGACAATATTAACATACCCACACTGAACCAAGAAGAGCTAACCCAACTCAACAGGCCTATTTCAAGCTCTGAAATAGAAATGGAAATCAGACAACTTCCACTTAAAAAGAGCCCAGGGCCAGATGGATTCACAGCTGAATTCTATAAGGTCTTCAAAGCAGAGCTCACACCAATACTCCTCAAGCTCTTCAACAAAATTGAAAATGAAGGTTCTTTACCAAACTCATTCTGTGAAGCCAGTATATCCCTCATCCCCAAACCAGACAGAGATTCATCAAAGAAAGAGATCTGTAGACCCATTTCTTTGATGAACTTCGATGCAAAACTTCTCAACAAAATACTGGCCAACCTTCTACAACAACTCATCAAAAAAATTATACACTATGATCAAACTGGATTCATCACAGGGAGGCAAAGCTGGTTCAACATACACAAATCAATTAATATAATTCAACACATCAACAGGAGCAGGGATAAAATCACATGATTGTCTCAATAGATGCGGAAAAGGCATTTGACAAGATCCAGAACCCCTTTATTTTAAAAGATGTGAAGAAACTAGGAATCCATGGAACATTTCTGAATGTAATAAAGGCTGTGTATGAGAAACCCACTGCCAGTATTATATTAATGGTGAAAATCTAAAGCCATTCCCTCTAAAATCAGGAACGAGACAAGGATGCCCACTCTTTCCACTCCTTTTTAACATAGTACTAGAATTCCTAGGCAGTGCAATAAGGCAAGAAGCAAGCATAAAGGGGATCCAAGTAGGGAAAGAGGAAATAAAACTATCCCTCTTTGCAGATGACATGATTTTGTATTTAAAGAATCCTATAGACTCTACTCCCAAGTTCCTTGAGCTGATTCAAAGCTTTGGAAGGGTAGCAGGCCATAAAATCAACCCTCACAAATCAACTGCCTTACTTTACGCCAACACTGAGAGGAACGAGGCAATAATCAGGAAAGAAATTCCTTTCACAATAGCCTCAAAGAAAATAAAGTACCTAGCAGTTAGCTTAACTAAGAATGTAAAGACCGTTTAAATGAAAACTTTAAAACCATAAAAAAGGAAATTAAAGTAGAACTAAGGAAATGGAAAAACCTCCCATGCTCCTGGATTAGAAGAATCAACATTGTGAAAATGACAATCTTGCCAAGGGCTATCTACAAATTCAATGTAATACCAATCAACATCCCAATGTCATTCTTTAAAGAAATAGAAGAGGCAATTCAAAATTTCATATGGAATAATAAAAGACCCCGTATAGCAAAAACACTTCTTAGCAGAAAGAACAGCGCTGGAGGAATTTCAATTCCAAACTTAAGACTCTATTACAGAGCTATAATTCACAAAACAGCTTGGTACTGGCACAAGAACAGGCCTGAAGTCCAATGGAGTAGAACTGCGGACCCAGATATTAAACCACAGACCTATGGCCACCTAATCTTTGACAAGGGAGCCAAAAAAATAGAATGGAAGAAAGATAGCCTCTTCAACAATTTGTGCTGGCAGAACGGGTTAAACACCTGCAGAAAACTAAAGTTGGATCCTTCTTTGTCACCTTGCACTAGAATTAACTCCAAATGGATCAAAGACCTGGGGGTAAAAGCTGACACACTGAAAAGTTTACAGGAAGGAATAGGAGATACACTAGGCCTCCTTGGCACAGGTCGAAACTTTCTTAATAAGGACCAAGAATCACAACAAATCAGAGAAAGGCTGGATAAGTGGGACTGCATTAAACTGCAGAGCTTTTGTATGGCAACGGATATAGCTAGTAAACTAATCAGGAAGCCTACAGAGTGGGAGAAGATCTTCACCAACCAAACAACGGACAATGGCCTCATATCTAAAATATATCAACAACTCAAAAAATTGAATCACTCCAAAACTAACCTCCAAAGTAACACCCATCCCATTAAAAATGGGCCAAAGACTTAAAGAGAGACTTCTCTGAAGAAGAAACAAAAATGGCCTATAGACACATGAAGAAACGCTCCACATCTCTGGTCATAAAAGAAATGCAAATCAAAACAACTCTAAGATTCCACCTCACTCCAGTTAGAATGGCCAGGATCAGGAAAACGAATGACAACAGATGCTGGAGGGGATGTGGCCAGGAGGGATCACTACTACACTGTTGGTGGGAGTGCAAACTCTTTCAACCACTATGGAAAGCAGTGTGGCAGTGCCTCAAAAGGCTAAACATAGAACTCCCCTATGACCCAGCAATTCCACTACTTGGCATTTACCCAACAATCCAGAAACAAGGGCATACTAAACCCACTAGCACAACAATGTTCATTGCAGCACTATTCACCATAGCAAAGATATGGAACCAACCCAGATGTCCCTCAGTTGATGAGTGGATCAACAAGTTGTGGTATTTGTACACAATGGAATTCTATGCTGCTGTCAGAAAGAATGGCATCGCCCCATTTGTTAGGAAATGGAAAGACTTAGAACAAATCATATTAAGTGAAGTAAGCCAGACTCAAAGGAGCTTAGGCTCAGTGGTTATCCTCATTCGTCATAATCAGTAGAAACCTTGGGCTCTACTAGCAGAGATTGTCAATAGAGCAAAAGGCCATATATAAGGCCATATAATGTGAAGCTAATTGAAAGGACCTCCAGGATATTGACACAAAAGCCATATAATGAATGATTGTTGTCCTTAATGTACTATGTTGTCTCTCATCTCGTTTGCTGTCCCTTGGTTATCCCATATTGGTATAGTAGCTCACTTTATCTTATATATTGAATTTATTTGTATTTGGATATTTGAAATTTGATAGGGAAGGGGGGAAAACCAAGACGGGTGGGGGGTGTGGGGTTGGAGGGAAATGGGTACCAAGACATGTGAAAGGGTATCAATGTATGTGAATTAATGCACCTTCTATTTGGCAAATATCATCTAACCCTTTTACTAATTACAATAAAAAATGAAAAAAAAGAAAGTTGTAGTGTGTCGGGAGGTTGATGGGGTCAAATACATTTCTTCTTAGAAATTTACTTCATCTGGTTGCCCTGGATTTTCCTGGCCTTCTTCTTAAAGAAAGTTCTGTTATACTGGATTTGTGGCTTGGCAATGATCTAGCATGTACATCTTCGAGTAAGACATCCACAACTTCCATGCCTGAGACTTGAGTTTCCTGACCTTTGGCAACAGCACAGCAACATCTTTCTTCCTCCTGAGCCACAGGCCAAGTGAGCAGGCTTGAGCTGGTTGTTAGTTACAGTGGCTTGGTTACCATTGTTCCATATTCTCTTCCATTGTGAGGGAGGCAGGGTCACCTTTCAGGGCCCAATGACCAAAATCCTTGCTCACAAAAGACCTCACCAAAGACATACTGGAGGCTGAACATCTCCTCCAATCTCACAATATACATGTGGATGTAGTAAACAGCACACCTTATTTGTCCAATCCCAATGTCTTCCACTAGGCCCAACTACCAGTCTGGTCTCAGGCTCAAGGAGCCTTTCTTAGGTAAGATCCAAACTTAAGGGTCAATATTGCCCTCATCCTTTACAAAACATTTGCTTCACAGTGCCTTCTCTGTCTGCATTTTGCCCCTTGTCGAATTTTTTTTGTTTTGCTAGTCTTGGGACTTGACTTCAGAGTGTGAACATTGTTTTTGGGCTTTCTTTAGGCTTTAGCTGTCCCACCGAGCCACAGCACCACTTGCAGACTTTTCAATGTATGTGGTAATGAGGAATAAAACCTGAGTCTTTTTCCTTCGTAGCCAAGTACTCTACCACTAGGTCAAACACACAGGGCATCTTGCACATATTTTTGACGTCAATCTACTAGGATATTATTAGGTTTCTGTATCCTAATCAATTTTTTCCTGATGATTAGCTTTGCTGTCAAGTGTAAAAAATGCAAGAGGGAAAAACACAGAAGAATTAGTGAAATTAAAAAAAAGCATTACACACAGTTAAGTGTTCATTCTTTGTAGGAGAAAGGATATTTTGATATGATGATGATGACTTTATAATTACTATGTCAGGGTGGAGAATTTGGCATAGTGGTAGAATGCTTGCCTAGCATCCATGAAGATCTGGGTTTGATTGCTCAGTATCACATAGATAGAAAATCTAGATGTGGCACTGTGACTCAAGTGGCCGCGGGCTAGACTTGAGAAAACCCGAGGACAGTGCTCAGGCCCTGAATTCAAGCCCCAAGATTGGCAGAAAGATAAAAGAAAATAAAAATGCTTTTACGAGCTAATTCACTCACAGCATTTGCTTCTGAAATCTTCGCTTCTGCATCTTGTGAAATACCCCTTTCCCTCAACGTAGACAAGAAAAACAGATCCATCCCATGGTCCACTGTGAGGCCACTGGTTGGGATAAGAGCTAGTCGTTCAGCAACACATATGTTTTATTCTAATACTTTCCAAACTTTGTACTCAAATATGCTAGGCTCTGAGGGACTTAAAGACAATAGAGATTGGATTGAGAGGCTTATTGTTTTGGGTATAAATCGCTTATCAGTGGTTGTATTAGACTGGTCTGTAAGTGCAGAAAAAGAAAGAGTGATAATACCAATTAAAACTTGTGAACATCTAGTGTCTGCCAGCTACAGAGGTCTAGGTTGGTTATATCTGAAAAATTATAATCGTATTTAGTAGTAATCTTGCTCCCATTTTCAAATTGGCAGAACAAGAAACTCAAGAAAAATGTCAAATCAAGAATCAACATCACCCACCCAATGCAAACAGACAATGGAACAGTCACTGGCAAACCTAGACCAGAGTCTTCCAAGTGCTACACAAATGCAATTGATAAACATCATTAATGGAAAACGTGAAAATATAAAGAAAGAGATAATGGAGGAAGCCATATCTGAACAAGAGGAAAGTAAAAACAAGGTGATTAGTGAAAAAGAAGAAGCCATAAAGGAGGCCATAATAAAGGTTTTTCAAAGAAAGATGGATGAATTCATAGAATCCACAAATAAAAATGTGACCAAACTCCAGCAAATGTCCAAAGAAAATAAAGCTACTGAGCTAACCACTCAAAAGGAAATCAAGGACATAAAGAAATCCATACATGATCAAAATCAGGAGATGCAAGGCATCAAAAATGAAAAATTAGAAGTAAGGGAGATGAAAAATAAAGTAGATAGCTTTGATAGCAGGTTAGATAATGCAGAGGAGAGAATTTCCGGGGCTGAAGATAATTTAGTTATTATAGAGAAAGAACAGAAAATGAGTCAATCCAAATCTAGGAAATATGAGAGAGCGCTTAAGGAAGTCCAAGATGCAATTAGGAAGCCTAATTTAAGGCTAGTTGGTATTGAGGAGGGCGTGGAGAAAGAGGTCAATGGTATTGGAAATATACTTCAGGGAATCATCTCAGAGAATTTCCCAAATATCCAGAAGGGCAGGCCCATCCACATACGAGAAGCTTTTAGAACCCTAAACAGACCTGACCAGAAAAGAACATGCCACCGCCACATTGTGATATGAACTGGATCAATAGAAACGAAAGGAAAGATCCTAAAGGCAGCCAGGGAAAAGGGATCAGTACCTATAAAGGCAAACCAATCAGAATAACCCCAGATTTCTCAGCAGAGACCATGCAAGCACGAAGTGACTGGAAGCATATATGTCATGCCCTTAAATCAAATAACTACCAACCAAGAATACTGTAGCCAGCTAAGCTCTCATTCATAACTGAGGGAACAATAAAAACATTCCATTCCAGGGAAAAGCTGCAACAATATGTCGAAACAAAACCAACACTACAGAGAATTCTCAAAGATGCTCTATACATAGAAAACCAAAATAAATGCAATATAGGGAAAGAAATGGCACCTAAACAGCACCATCTAAGGACCACAAGAACTCTCAAGACACAGGCCCTACTAAAAGCTTTTAAAAATGGTAGGAACTAATAAATATCTCTCAATCCTAACTCTCAATATCAATGGACTTAACTCTCCAATTAAACGGCATAGGCTGTCTAGTTGGATCAAAAAGCAAGAGCCATCGTTCTGCTGTCTTCAAGAGACACATCTTACCCAAAAACAATCATCTTTTGAAAGTGAGAGGTTGGAATAAACTCTATCAAGCTAACTGCCCCCATAAACAGGCTGGAGTTGCCATCCTCATATCAGATAAAATAGACTTCAAACTAAAATTAGTAAGAAAAGACAAAGAAGGTTACTATATACCACTAACGGGATCTTTCCTCCAGGAAGACATAACGATCCTAAATATTTACACACCCTTTTGGAGATTCTCAAAAGATTGAAGATTCTGCCAGTGTAAGTTAGATTCCGGCATTCATATTAAATAATGCAATGAGTAGGGATTTATATTTGAAATATCACTGTTGACAAAAGCTAACACACATTTGCTTAGTATTTGCTTTTGATTTTCCAAGAAGTTCAGTACAAGCTAACATGTGTGGCATATATCGACTGGGAGAAATGATTCAGAATATGTGACTCATTTGAACAGGAGTCAGTGAAAGATACAGAAGCAGGATACCCATATTGTGATAGTTTGTATCTTTTTCATATTTTGTGTTTGTTATTAATTCCATTTGTAGTGTACATTTCTAGGTAAAAACTTTTAAAATATTTCCAAACAATTTATTTCAACAGCAAAAAAAACATTTATATGCCTCATAAAATTCACAGAATCCAAATTTTTCCATATTATTTTTTGTTTTTTGTTTTTTTTTTTTGGTGGGTCATAGATCTTGAACTCAGCCTGGGCACTATCCCTGAGCTCTTCAGCTCCAGGCTACCACCTTACCCTGGAGCCAAGCCCCACTTCTCATTTTCTAAAAGTAAATTGGAGATAAGAGTCTCAGGTCTTTTTGTGCCAGGATGGCTTTAAACCTTGATCCTCAGATCTCAGCCTCCTGAGTAGCTAGGATTATAGAAGTGAGCCACCACCCCATCATGATCAGCTTTCTGGATTTTTTTTAAACAAGCCCTTTTGCTGGAACTCGGTCTGAGCACTGTCCTTCAGCTTTCCTCAAGCCTAGTGATCTTCTACTTGAGCCACAGCACTACTTCTGGTTTTCTCTGTATATGTGGTACTGCGGAATTGAACCTTCGTCTTCATACAAGCACTCTACAACTATGCCAAACTCCCAGCCCCTCCACATTAGTTTTTATGATAGATCTTTCCATGCATCCAGGTTGGCTAGAAATCCTTCTTGAGTTTCCCAAGATCAGGGAATATAGGTGTGTCCCATCCTGTGTGGCTACATAACCATTGTTTAGGGTACAGTTCTCTCTTCATTCTACCCATCTAGAGCAATTTTCATTTTCCATGTATAATCATTAAACATTCAGCTCCTGTTCCTCTCTACTCCATTCTCTGGAACCATCCTGCTTTTTGGCTCTAAGGGTTTGTTGATCCTTGGAAGCTCTGGAAGGGAAAACATACACTAGCTCTTCCTTTATGACTGCTGTATTTTTAGTTTACTGTAATCAAGATTCATCTGTAAAATATAGTAAAATGTTCTTCCTTTTCAATGAATTGTTTTGCATATTTCTATCTTTGGATTATTATTAATAGTTTTGAATGGATTCTCCACATATTTGTTCTAGTCTCTGCTTTCTCTTCCGTTAGGTACAAATCTAGAAATAGAAGTGTTGGACCGTATTTCTATGTAATTCTATATTTAGTACTTTTTTAGCACTCTCCACGCAATTTTTGATTGTTTTATATTCCTTGCAGAACTATTCCAAAGTTCTACTTCTTCTCACTACCTTCCCAGTAATAGTTAGACTTTGAAAGTTGTTTTTTTGTATGTGTGTATGTGTGTACGTGTGTGTGTTTGTGTGTGTGTATGTGAATCTTTTTGTTTAAAATTATATTTATATTAACATATTTAAAGTAATGATTTCATTGTAATTTTAATTTTTCTCATGACTGTTAATATTGAACTTCTTTCTACATTTTGAACTACTATTTCTATATATTCTTTTTAGAAAATCCTCTCCAATCTCCAATTTTTTTCCCATTTTTGTGGGGTAGTGGGGAAAGTCATGGGGCTTGGACCTTGGGCAGTGAGCTCTTTCGTTTAAGGCTATTGTCCTACCCTGAGTATTGCCCCTCAGTTCTTCTGCTCACAGCTCCCTATCCCTCTTCTCATTATATACAGAACAAAGGTCATCCTCAGTCTTTTTGAAAAAGTAAAACATACAGTAAATTTGTAGTATACAACAGCAAGAAATAAATTTCTTGCCAGGTGCAGTGACTTCTACCTGTAATCCTAGCTACTCAGATATCAGGCTGATATCTAAAGATTTGGTTCAAAGCCAGCCTGGGCATTAGAAAATCTATGAGACTCTCATCTACAGTTAACCACTAGAATATGGGAAATGGCACTGTGGCTTCATAGGTAGGGTGATAGCCTTGAGTTGAAGAGCTCAGGACAGTGCCCAGGCCCAGAGTTCAAGCCTTACAAATCCCCCAGCCAAAAAAAAGAAAGAAAAGTTTCTTCCCCAAGTGATTATTATGCCAGCCATAGAACATTAACATTCTGGGTGTACTTCACAGTATTATTACTTGATACCCTAAGATTTTGCAATATTCTCACAGTACCAGCATATGTCATCATATAATGTAGTTCCTTTTCAATGGAATAATTCCATTTATAACCTAAATCTACTCCCCAGACTTATTTTTGTCGATACCACAATTGCTCTACCATGATATGCCACAAGCCATTAAACATTTTATGGTGGTTAATTCGAAAGGAGTCTCATGGAATTTTGTGCTAGGCTGGCTTTGAACCATGGTCCTCAGATCTCAGTCTCCTGAGTAGCTAGGATGACAGGCGTGAGCCACCAACACCTGGCTTGCCTTTTTATTTTTTTGTGGGTCTTGGGACTTGAACTCTGGGCCTAGGCACCATCCCTAAGCTTTTCAGGTCAATATTTCATGTAAGTCTAAACATTTAAGTAAAGGAATACAATTCCAACAAAAAAAGAATAAAATTCCAGACATGGTGTGTTTATAACTCAGTGCTCATTACTTGATGAAAATGTGCCATTCCAGAAGCTGGTGTCATTTGATGATGTAGCTGTGGATTTCAGCTGGGAGGAGTGGCAGCATCTGGACAATGCTCAGAGAACCCTGTACAGAGATGTAATGCTGGAGACCTACAGCAACCTGGTGTCCTTAGGTGAGCAAAAGTCAAATTTACTTGCAAGGCCAAGTGCCTTGTTATTTTGCAGATACGTGAATGTTTATCAAACTTTCAATACTATTTAAATGAAAGATTCCAGGCCCTGAGAAGTATCATTACTTTCTAAAGAAAACCTAAGGTAATTTTGTACTCATTCTTCAGGATACCTTCAGGATACTTTGACAACAGTTCTAAATTATGTTTCCTCCAATGGAGACGACATTCCAAACTTACACAGTAATTGTAAGTGGATAAACCATCCAGAATAGAATATATATCATTATTGGAAATAGGATCTACAAATCACTAAACAGTGAGTTTATAATGGAAACCTGGCACTAGGTGCAATGTTTCATGCCTGTAATCTTAAAATATTCAGGAGGAAGAAATCTAAGAATTCTAATTTGAAGCCAGCAATGGCATAAAAATTGCCATGAAACTCTATAACTCCATGTAACCCCTCAAAAATGTTAGTGGAGTGTCAAGAGTTTGACTTAGTGGTTGAGTGCTTGCCTAGCATGCATGAAGACCTATGCATGTAAGTGGAGCTGGGACTCAAACTGGTATTTTTCTAGCCTTGAGCAAGACAGCTAAGTGTATGCCATACAAAATGAATCCAGAGCTGGGGAAAAGTCAACCATGGAGCCAGTGAGAAATGAGAAAAAAGATTTAATAGGTAACTTGTGAGTAGGATGTCTGCGAACTTAAAGAAATGATGACACAGCATAAGCAATAATTCTCTACTGTTTCTAATTTACAGGGCCCTGTGTTCCCAAACCTGTATTAATTGACAAGCTACACCACTGTGCAGAACTCTGGATAGGAAATTCCTCTGACAAGAATATCACAGGTGAGTGAATTCATCTTCATATTGATGTTGGAGCCTGAGCCCCATTGGTAAGTTCATGTTGTGATGTACTGAGCAATAATATTCTTAGTTACCCTAAATCCTGTGTGGAACCTATGGAATTCTTTGTGAATGAATCAAGAATCATTTTATTTTCCCAATCCTATGCTTGGTCCTTGGGTTTTCTCAAGGCTCGCTCTCTACTTCTTGAGTCATAGCACCACTTGTGGCTTTTTCTTTGTATGTAGTACCAAGGAACTGATCCAGGTCTTTGTGCATGCTAGCCCAAACCACCGGCACCAAGAATCATAGGGTGATATGATGAATTCTATGTGGCAGTACAGTTAAAGTTAGATTTCTCTGTAGAAATCACTGTGAAACAAAATAAAATGAGAAAGCCATGAGCCCGTGGCTCATGCCTGTAATCCTAGCTACTTAGGAGGCTGAGATCTGAAGATCAAGGTTCAAAGACTGACCTATCACAAAAACACCTTAGACTCTTCTCTCCAATGAACCAATAGAAAATGGGAAGTGGGGTTGAGTCTAAAGACATAGGGCAGTAGCCTTGAGCTGAAGAGCTCAGGAAGAACAGCCAGGTCTAGAATTCAAGTCCCATGACTGCAAAACAAGAAAGAAAGAAAGAAAGAAAGAAAGAAAGAAAGAAAGAAAGAAAGAAAGAAAGAAAGAAGAAAGAGGGAAGAAAGAGGGAAGGAAGGAAAGAAAGAAAGAAAGAAAGAAAGAAAGAAAGAAAGAATGAATGATATTTCATTTCTTTAAAACTAAGACTATAAATGATTGAGCAAACAAGGAATAAGTCAGGGCATTATTCTCTGATAAGGATAATATCTTTTTGCTGGTAGGAAGAGACTGGTATTCAGAACCAGACCTTTCCACCAGAAATTGAGCCTAGTGGTAGAGTGCTTGCCTAGCATGCACAAAGACACAGGTTTGATTCCTTATTACCACATACATAGAAAAAGCCAGAAGTAATGACTTCATTGGTAGGGTTCTAGTCTTGAGAAAACCCAAGGACAGTGGTTAGGTCCTAAGTTCAAACCCAGGAATGGAAGGGAAAAAAAACAACAAAGATTCAATCAACATAAGAAAATTAACTAGACAATGAGCTGGGGATTTTCTGGTCTTCCATGGTTCTAAGGGACAGGAGTGTTACAAAAGGAATTTTTATAAGACTTCAAATGGAAAGAAATAAATTTCAAAATTCCCACAAATACCTAAATTGAGACTTTAGTGAGAAGTTGTAACTGAAGGGATATAGGTGTAAGTCCTTACTCTCAAGAATCGTTCTTGCTTGGATCAAAGCCAACAGACATATACACCAAACTTGTGGCCGCTGAATCTAGAAAAATTCGTGTTCCTCACTTAATGGTTAATAAGCAAACAGCATTGAAACTGGGTAAGGTAATCCTATCTGCTACTCAGGACCTGAGACTCTTATCTGTAGTTAACTCTTGAAAAGAGGAAGTGGGGCTGTAGCTCAAGGATAGGGGTTATAGTGTTCTTCTGAAGTGTTCAGGGACAGGGCTGAGGCCTATGAACTACAAAAAAAAGAAAAGAAAAGAAAAGAAAGTTTTAAAAAGATGCAAAACAGCACAATATTTAGATTATTTCTCAAAAATAAAAGAAAGGCAGCTATATACCTCAATGTATAAACAAAACAGTATTTGAAAAAAACAGCTGCAGGTATATTATAGGTAGTACTCAGCTTAAAACTGTAGCAATACATAGATGGGTAATTTCAATAAATATTTCCTGTGATATAAAAAGAGAACTATTATAAAAGTACCGCGCTCTAACCGATTGCGCCACTGGAGCACTCCTTTGCTGTCCCTTGGTTATCTCATATTGGTATAGTATCTCACTTTGTCATCTGATTTATTGAATTTATTTGTATTTGGATATTTGAAATTTGATAGGGAAGGGGGGAAAATCAAGACGGGTGGGGGGTGTGGGGGGGAGGGATACGGGTACCAAGACATGTGAAAGGGTATCAATGTATGTGAATTAATGCACCTTCTATCTGGCCAATATCATGTAACCCTTTTACTAATTACAATTTAAAAAATACAAAAAAAAGAGAACTAAAACACAGAAAAACATTATTGGTCATTGTAAAATATCATTTTCTTAATATGTTAGGGAGAAAAGCATATATTTCTCACAAATCAATTTCCACTTTTATATTTTAAAATATCTAACACTTAGGATGGGAAAGTAAAGTCATTACCTTTACAGTAAGGAATATTTGTATCTCATGTATGTTTGTGTCTTTTTTTCTATGACTCATTTTAGATGTCCAGGTAATGGAAAATGTGTTCAAGACCTGCCAGGAAAGTCCACATGAATGTCTTTGTGAAGTAGCAGTTGCAAGTAGTATCGAAGTGGAGGAAAACGTGAGATTTGCAACAACTTTAAATTTGAGCTCTACACATAATCCAGAGCTGATTAGTAATAACGGTAACAACTTAGAGGTGAGGACTGAGGAGTTCATTAAGTGTCAGAACATGCTTCTGTCTCCTAAGCCTGATGAGATGCATGCTGCATATAGATCTCGTATGTCTCCTGTTCTTAAAAGATCCATCGGATATTCAGAGCATTTTATTCATGATTGTGACAGTCCAAAAGATCTGCAGTATCATAATTCTGTTCTCCCTGCCCAAGGAATTCTTCAGGGAGGGAGGAAAACTGCTAAATGTACTGTGTGATGAAAACTATTGTACTTAACACCGACCATCACTACACGTCCGAAAATGTACACAGGAGAGACTCCTCATACATGTAGTGAATGTGAGAAATCTTTCAGTAATGAAATACGCCTTACAATACCTCAGAGCAAATATCCTGAGATATGTGATGCGTACATCAAGTGTGAAAATTAATTTCTGAGAAGTCAGACCTGATGCTCCAACCTCGATCTCCAAGAGAAGACAAACCTTATGAATATGAGGAACGTAATAAAATTTCTGCCCAGAATTCAGCTCTCAGCACACATCAGAGATCTCACACAGAAGAGAATTCTTTAATGGGATAAATGTGGGAAGACTTTTAGACTGAAATCATACCTCACTTTGCACCAGAGAAGACACACAGAAGAGAAACCTTATGAATGTAACAAATGTGAAAAGTCTTTCACCCAGAAGATACACCTTCGGGTTCATCAAATAACACACACAGGAGAGAAATCTTATAAGTGTAATGAATGTGGAAAGTCTTTCCAAGGGAAGGGAAAACTTCGTGTTCATCAGAGAATACACACAGGACTGAAACCTTATGAATGTAACCAATGTGTAAAGTCTTTCAGACAGAAATCTTCCCTCAAATTGCATCAAAGAATACACACAGGAGAGAAACCTTATGTGTGCAACAAATGTGGAAAGACCTTCAAGTGGAAGTCATATCTTGATGGGCATAATAGAACACACACAGGAGAGAAAACTTATGCATGTAGTGAATGCGGAAAGTCTTTCAAATGGAAGGTAAAACTCCATGTTCATCAGAGAATATACTCAGGAGAAACACCTTATATGTGTAACATATGTGGAAAGTCCTTCACACAGAAGCCAAACCTCAACATGCATAAGACAATTCAAACAGGAGAAAAACCTTATGAATGTAACCGATGTGGAATGTCTTTCAAATGGAAGTCTTCCCTCAAATTGCATCAGAGAACACACACAGGAGAGAGACTGTACGAGTGCATCAAATGTGGTAAGACCTTCAAATGGAAGTCACATTACAGGAGGCATAACAGAATTCACACATATTAGAAACCTTACGAATATAACCAAAGTTGAAAGTCTTTCGTGCAGTATTCACCCTTCAGGAAGCGTAAGAGAGTTCACACATATGAGAAGCCTTAGCAATGTAATAAATAGGAAAGACTTTTTAGTCTGTGGAAGAAAATTCAGCTTGTGTCACAGAACCAACACAAGATAAAACCCTTAATGAATGTAGCAAATGTTCAGTCTTTTCCCCAGAAGGCACAAGTCAAGATTTATCACTAAACACCCACAGGATAGAATCCTATGAATAAAATGAAAGGGAAATTTTTTTGAAGAACTCATAGTTGAGTTTGCATGATACCACACAGACACAGGATAAAAATCGTATGAATATAAGAATATGAAAAATCCATCATGAACGCATGACTAAGTATAAAATGCACATAGGAGAGAAAAACCTTATGAATATTACAAATGTGGAAAGTGTTTGACCTGGAATGCATACTTCTGTGTTCATCACAAACCTGATTCCCATAGAAGAAAAGAAAACTAATGAATAGAACAAATGTGCAATGACTTTTAATCAGAAGTCAGTCTTCAGTACATTTCAGAACATACACAATAGAGAAATTCTGAGTAATGAAAAACATTTAGCTATATATACAATCTCTGTATATGGGAGCATTAGGGTAAGTCTTCTAAACAAAGTCAACCTTCCGCAAGCATTAAGAGCACTCACAGAAGAAATAATAGCATGTAGGAAAACCTTTGTCAGAAACCTCTAAAAGCTGACTGTCTGGCTTAGTGGTAGAGTGCTAACCTATCAAGGATGAAGGCCTGGATTAGATTCCTCAATACTACGTGAAAAGAGCAATCCAGAAGCAGCACTGTGGTTCAAATGTTAGAGTGCTAACCTTGAGCAAAAGTAGCTCAGGCCCTGAGTTCAAGCCTAAGGATGAGAGAGAGAGAGAGAGAGAGAGAGAGAGAGAGAGAGAGAGAGAGAGAGAGAGAGAGAGAGAGAGAGAGAGACAGACAGACAGACAGAGACAGACAGACAGACAGACAGACAGACAGACAGACAGAGACAGAAAGAGAGAGAGAAAGAGAGAAAAGAGAGAGAAACGGGAACTTCTAAATTTTACAGAGATAGAGAAGTAGAGAGAGAAGGAGACAGAAACTAATTTCTAAACTTTACAGTCTTTCTATTTCTTTACAAATACGTCTATGTCATTCTTTCTGACAGAAGCACAGAATTCCATTGTGTAAAAATACCATATTTGATCTACTCATCAACTGACGGGCATCTGGGTTGGTTCCATACCTTTGTTATAGTAAATAGTGCTGTGATAAATGTTATTGTTCTAGTGAATTTAGTGTGTCCTATCTGGACGATTGGCAAGTAGTGAAATTGCTGGATCACAGGGGAGCTCTATGTTTAGTCTTTTTGGGATACTGCCATAGTGCTTTCCATAGTGGTTGAACGAGTTTGCAATCCCACCAGCAGTGTAGTAGTGATCCCTCCTGGCCACATCCCCTCCAGCATACGTTATTAGATTTCTGGATCTTGGCCATTCTAACTGGAGTGAGGAGGAAAAGGGAAAGAGGAACTGAAAATTTCTCTCCTTACAGATGACATGATTCTGTATTTAAAGAACCCTATAGACTCTACTCCGAAGCTGCTTGAGCTGATATAAAACTTTGGTAAGGTAGCAGGGTATAAAATTAACCCTCAATGTCAACTGCCTTCCTATATGCCAACAAATGAGAGGAATGAGGCAAGAATCAGGATAGCAACTCATTTTGCTATCAAAGAAAATAAAATACCTAGGAATTAAGTTAGAATGTAAAGAAGCTTTTTGATGGTCCTATAAAACCTGGAGAAGGAAATTAACGCAGAACTGAGGAAATGCAAAAACCTATGCTCCTGGTTTGGAAGAAGTAATATTGTAAAAATGGCAATCTTGATAAGGACTATCTACACATTCAGTGCAATATTCATCAAGATCAGAATGTCATTCTTTAAAGAAACAGAAGAGGAAATCCAAAATTTCACTTGGAATAATAAAAGACCCCTTATAGTCTGTCTTCTTGCATGATATATAATGTTTAATCTCACCTTCTCCACCAAAATCTCACCTTTCTCATTGAGACATAGGTGGCCCTGTTTATTAGCAGCAAAGGCTCAAACGCGCAATTTCAGGTGTCACCACTGCCTCTGTTACTGGGTAGATCCAACTCTGTCATCGATTCTGAGGTCTGCTCTGGGAGTCTTGGTCACAAGTTGTTCTGTGGCATCTGCTGCCAGCCTGTGCCTATTTGCTTCCTTTTCCTCCAGCAGCCTACAACAGGGAATGAAGTTCAGGCGCTGATGCTCTCCTTCATATGCAGGGCAGGATGAGCCCAACCCTCCCTCATCTTCCTCTTCCAATTTTTGGGAAAAAATGTGCTGGCTGAAGTCCTCAGGTGTGGCGCATTGCTGATCCACACTTTTAATCCAGGCTGGTCACGAGGCTGAGATCTGAGTATGGAAGTTCCAAGTCACCTAGAACAGGAAAGTCTGATAGATTCTTACTACCAAAAATAAAAACAGCTGGGAATGGAGTTTGTGCTCCAGTGGTAAAGGGCTAGTCTTGAGTACAAATGCTTAGTGCCCAGGCCCTGAGTTCAGGCTCCAGCACTGCCAACAACCTCACTTTAGTGAGATTTTAGCTTTATCCATGTAGGCACATCTGACTGGAATCTTTGATGGTAGAGATAGTCTTCATAATTTTGTCTCAAGGTAAAGGTCCTCCTGGGGTAGTACACAAAAGGGGTCATGGAGAGAGGAGCCCCACTTGAAGATGGCATATGTCAAGCCAGCATGGAGTTGGCACATCAGTCTTTTTCCTAGCACCACCTACCAGTGAATGTCAAATGACATTGATTGTTGTGGGATTGTGTGATTTAAGTGCCCCATTAAGGGCAGTGTTAGCACATCCAAACTTGGATACCAGGAATGCTGAAATCTCAAAGCAAAGATTTCTGTTGGCTACAGAAATGCTGGTGTGTCTGTGATTCACTAAAAGTTCAGGTGCAAAGATTCTGAAGCTTGATGCCATGTGTTTATTCCATTTAGTAAAATTATTTTAATGCACTGTATAAGTTAAAACATTTGATAAGAGTCAGGGGTAGTGAAAACATTGTTCTTGAATTCAGCTGTCTGGCAGGGTAATGGGGGGGTGTTGGTGGCTGGGACTATGAAGCTGGAGCTGCTATCAAACCAAGGATAATGTTCCTCTTTGTCTGGGAGAAATGACTCCAAAGATGAAATTTGAATGGTGAGGAAAAGATGATGATGTACTCAGGAAATTTCTCCTAAACAAATGCTCATGTGGAAGTGGGATGGGGGCTGGGCATGCCTGAGGCAGAGCTTAAGGGGGCTTCTCATGGCGTTGAGAACGTTCCCTGCGACTTCAGGCATGCAGCAGGGTGTTTTAGATGACCATTGTGAGATGGATGGAATAAGACTGGAGACAAGATGAATGCTGGGATCCTGCAATGCTCTTGCATGAGTGGCTGGTGGCTCACCTGAAAGAACTAATTATGTCTAAAAAAGAAATCAGGAATTTGTTTTGATTAGATAACACCTGTAATCCGAGGCGTATTCAGGATCCTGATCTTAGTATTGTGGTTTAAAACCAACCCAGCGAAGGGAAAAATGCATGAGACTCTTGTTTTCCAAAGTTAATGGGTGGGAGGTAGAGAGGCATGATGGAGGAATGATGGAGGCAGGGGAAGGTGGTGACAGAGTGAGGCCATCTGTAGTGCCAGCCTGGCCATCATCTGAATCCCATAGGCAGCTTCCTGATCCTTCACTTAGTCATGCTCCTTGTGGAGGGAATATCACGTGTACCCAGGGCTAGGGGTGGCGCAATGTCAGTAGCACCTGGAGAACCATTGGCCTCTACCTGGGTGAGGGGTGGTTATGGCTCCCATGCTGGGTGGCCTGATAGCTATGGAACAGATCTCTCCTTAGCTACCACAGTCAGTGGCTGCTCTCCATCTAGGGTTAGGGCACCTGCTCAGCCATCAGGACACCCCATGCCAGGACAGAGACCTACAATTCAGATGGCAGCACAGGGGTGAAGATGATCTCACCGTAGCCCTAGTTACATGGCTGTCCCTGCATGTAGGACAGGATGAGCTGGGGGAAGATGTTCTCTGTGTTTTTCCACAGCCTATCCCGGCCTCTTCTTGTGTCTGATTAGACCAAGAGAGTACCAGGTTCCCTCTCATAGTCCTGGTTCTTTTTCTTTTACAGTCATGAGGCTTGAACTCAGGTCCTGGGTACTGTCCCTGAGCTCTTTTGCTCAAGGTTGATGCTCTACCATTTGAACCATAGTGCCATTTCCAGCTTTTCCTTTTCATGTGGATCTCTGATATCTCCAATGCTGTACCTGCAGGGAGGCACTCACCCCACAGACAGAGCCACCTCTGCCATGACTGTGACTGCCCACAACCCTCACACCCACTCCTTGCACACCCCTCGACTCCAGTTTTAGCTCCTCTTGGACTGGGTGTCCAGCCTACCCCTTCCTACACTCACAAAGGGTCTACAATTGTCTTCAAAGGGTCCTTTCTTCTGCCAGCCAGAGTACAGACTGTGCACATCTTGACGATCACAGAGCTCAAAGCCAAAGGCTGAGATGCAGAAGGGGGTGACCCAGTAGCTGCACAGGGCCCATGGATCATCCTGTGCATCCCCCAGCCTGTGACGTCCCCCACCCCCTTGGCAGGGAAGCTCCATGCCCACATCCTGATCCCTGGTCCCCTCCAATTCCATTCTCCCTTGGATTTTGCAGACTGTCTACCATCAGGATCTAAAATTCTATTCATCACTTTATGTCCTTATCACTGATTTGCTACTTTGACAGGATCTCCCCGTGCCTGGAGAGTGGGCATGTCATGTACTCTCTGTGGAGAAGTTGCCCCAGGAGTAGAAATATGCACTTCATGTGAGTGTTGGACAGGGCAGGAGGGCTCCCTAGGATCAGAAGCCACAGGAGGGGTGCAGATGGGGGAATGCTAGGGGCCCCAGGGGACAGTGGGAGTTAGGGCACAGTTGGTTCCTTCTGCAGGGTTGACACCGCTTCACAAACCCAACAGAATGAGGTTAACCTTACAGATATCAGAGACAGTGCAGATTGCCTATGGGCCCAGGGGTCACTGTCACCCCCAGATGCTGGCTGCATGCTGGGATGCACGCAGAGATGTTTTCAAGATCAGATAATGAGGATGTTGCAGGGTGTAACCATTCTTTTCAGATGGCTCTCTAGCTCTCTTGAGCTTCATCTCTATCTTTGGCTTTTTCTTGGCAGTTAACTGGAAATGAGAGTTTCATGGACTATCCTTTCTGCACTGGCTTCAAACAGAAGCTATGCACAGTTTTCAAACCATACCCTACTGAAGAAGGGAAGCTTGATCTGGTGCTTAACTGGGTTGCACTTTGGCTCCGTTTGCTATGCCTCAAGGGAGGGGGCTCATCATTTGTAGACTAAGATCTCATGACCTTCAAAGCCAAATGCTACCTGAAAGTTCAGGGTCCCAGCCTATGTGTTGGGCCTGGGTGAATACATTCTCTGTTATGCTGGGTCATCAAACCATGTTTTAAGCTGGAAGTAGGCAGTGCCACATTTGATAAGAATATCTGCCAGAGATTGTCACCTCATGAAAGCAGATTCTAAATTTGTATTCCATTTCCTGTGGTGGAGAAATCCCCTCCAAGTTAGACAGGCTCACATCCACCTGCAGGTCACACTCCGAATGCACCCTTGAGTGTCCTCATGGTATTGGGATCTAATTTTGTAGGGAATGCTGGTTTAGTCCATGAATTAGCTGGACAAGTGATGACAAACGTGTTGTGGATTAATATGAGAACAATTTAAGAAGCCCTGGAGGAGCATCAACCTGACCCTCTGTGGTGCTATAAATCTGATAGGATGTTCCAGACTGAGAAACAATCACATGGCTTTGTGTTTGGCATCCAGACAAGTGAATGCAGGTCTTAGCTCTCAGCCAATACAGAGGAGGACATGAATAAGTGGGTGGAAAGCATCTGTCAGACCCCTGTCTGGGGGCAGGTGGAGAGAACATAGGAAGGTAGATACCATGGCTGTGGTGGGGCCAAAAAAAGGGTAAAAGAGGCAAAGGAACCAGGTACTGGTAGCTCAAGACTGTCATCCTAGCTACTCAGGAGTTTGAGATCTGAGGATCACAATTCAAAGCCAGCCCAGGACAGAAACTCCATGAGACTCTTATCTGCAATAAACTACTGAATGCAAGAAGCTCAAGCTCAGTGACAGCATCCAGGCCTAGCGTTCAAAACCCAGGACTGCCAGAAAAAAGTATCAAAGGACAAGAAGCTGGCCAAAAGTTAGAGGGACTCTATCTTGACAAACAATACAATGGTAAGTTGCACTCA
This sequence comes from Megascapheus bottae, assembly GCA_024803745.1. Lineage (NCBI taxonomy): Eukaryota > Metazoa > Chordata > Mammalia > Rodentia > Geomyidae > Megascapheus > Megascapheus bottae. Next base: position 472,084 of record JANJXV010000272.1, read on the forward strand.
GAAGACTTGCACAAAATATGGAAATGCCTGAGACCTATCTATGTATGTTTCCTGTTTGTCTAAATACATATGTTTATGCATTTATATATTAGCATAGAGAGACAGATCAATACATATGACTATACATATATACATAGCCAGACACTTATGGGTGGGTGGTATACTGTGTGAGAGTTTGTGTTTGCGTTTTGTGGATGGCTATCTCTGTTTAAGAAAGATAGAAAATATGTAAATATCTTTAAAAAAAACTTGATAAAATATAGAGAGACATAAGCTCTTGAGGGAATCTGAAATGAGAAGATTATTCACAGGCACGTTTATCCTTATGGATTCCTCAGCAAGTTTTAATTATTTTCATTATTTTCTTTCTTTTTTTGAACCAGTGCTAAGGATTTCTCTCAGGGACCAGGTGCTGCCAATTACTAATTTTCTCATGGCTGGTACAAGAGGAACTGAGCCACAGTTCCACTTTTGCCTTATTTATTCGTGCTTAACTGAAGATAAAGATTTCTATCAGTGACTTTCTTTCAGGGGCTGGATTCTTACGAGGATCCGCAGACCTCAGGCTTCTCTATAGCTACAATTAACAATATGAGAACCCAGCACTGAGTTCCAATACACAGGGCAAGAAATTGAGTGAATCTCTCAACTCCAATTAAGTAAAATAAGCTAGAAGTGAAAGACCAATACCTTTGAGGAAAAGATGCTGAGGGTTTTCACACAGGCCCTATGAGTAAGCCCTAAACCCTGTACACATGTGTGCATGCACACATAGGCAGATACACACACACACACGCACACACACAATATCTCAGGCAATATTGTATTTTGAATTAATATCCAAAGATTGGACAACAGGATAGCAAGTAATAAAATCTGTTTTTCTTGTCTACATTGAGGGAAAGGGATAAGTCACAAGATGCAGAAGCGAAGAATTCAGAGGCAAATGCTGTGAGTGAATAACTTGTAAAAAGCACATTTCTTTTCTTTTGTTTTTTCTGCCATTCCTGGGGCTTGAACTCAGGGCCTGAGCACTGCTTTTGGCTTTTCCCAAGTCTAGCCCTCTGCCACTTGAGCCACATTGCCATATGGATTTTTATATCTGTGTGATATTAAGGACTCAAACCTAGATCTTCATGGATGCTAGCCAAGCACTCTACCACTGGGCCAAACTCTAAACCCCGATAAAGTATTTATAAATAGTCATCATCATCATATCAAAATATCCTTTCTCCTACAAAGAATGAACACTTATCTATGTCTGTAAGACTTTTTTTTATGTCACCAATGCTTCTGTGATTTTCCCACTTGCATTTTTACAGATGACAGCACAGATATTCATCAGGAAGAAAAATAGATTATGATACAGAAACCTAACAACGTCCTAGTAGATTGAAGTGAAAAATATGTGCAAGATGGCCTGGGTGTTTCATCTATTTGTAGAGTGCTTGGCTACCACACAAAAAGACTCCGGTTTGATTCTGCAGTACCATATACATAGAAAACGCTGGAAGTGGTGCTGTGGCTTGGTGGGACAGCTATAGCCTAAAGAAAGCCTAAGAACAATGGTCAGGCTCTGAGGTCAAGTCCCAGGACTAACAAAAAAAGGTGCAAGAGGCAACATGCAAGCTGAGAAGGCACTGTGAAGCAAAATGTCTTGTGAAGGGTGAGGGGAATAGTGACAGTTATGTTTGGATCTTACCTAAGAAAGGCTCTTTGAGCCTGAGAACAGGCTAGCACTTAGGCCTAGTTAATGACTTGGGATTTGAACAAAAAGGTGTGCTGTTTACTACATCCATATGTGAGGTGGGAAGGGAGATTCAGCCTCCAGTATGTCTTTGGGGAGGTCTTCTGTGAGCAAGTAGGTTTGGTCATTGGGCCTTGAAAGGTGACCCTACCTCCCTCACAATGGAACAGAATATGGAACCCTGGTAACCAAGCCACTGTATGTGACAACCAGCTCAAGCCAGCTCCCTTGACCTGTGGCTCAGGAGGAAGAAAGATGTTGCTGTGCTGTTGCCAAAGGTCAGGAGGCTCGCATCTCAGGCATGAGAGATATGGATCTCTCACTTGAAGAAGTAGATGCTGGATCAGTGCCAAGCCAAAATTTCCGTATATCAGGCATTTCTCTAGGAAGAAAGCCAGGAAACTCCAGGGAAACTCAGATGAGGTATATTGAGAGGAAACCTATTTGAACCCATCATCCTGCCCACACACTACAACCTTCTTGTGTGCTTTCAAGTGACTCAACTGAGATTAGAGTGTGTCATTTCCAATCTACTCTATTCCAATTCCTCAGGGTGAAGAGTGGTCCCATTCCTACGTTTGAAATATCCACTGTTTTGCCAACATAGTGTGAGGGTAAGTCAGCTCAGACTCTGAATGAGCCTTGTAACCTATGGATCCTGGAGGAAGGCCTGTTGGAGATGCTGCTGACAAAGCTGATCGCTGCCTACCAGAAACGTGATCTCTTTTATGTGGGAAACTTCCTGCACAATTTCAAATAGTGGAGGACAATGTAGTAGTTGCTGGAAATTCTCTTGAAAAAGTGAGTGTTCCCCCTCCAAACCCAAGTTTGCTCACCCCTCCTGTCCAAGTCTTGGAATACTTGGCTCCTCTCTGAGCCTGTTTGGTTCAGTGGGGTGTTCACAGGGGAGCTAAGCATGATACAAGTGCACAAACTACTTCATTAAGACTGGGACACCATGCCATTTCATTTCCCTCACAAGCTACTGGAGTCTCAACAGTGTGCTTACTGAGAAGTTGGATTTCAGGCATGAGTAAGTGGCTCCCAACTGCAGCCCTCACCTAGGTGACATCCTAGGAAATCCCATTTCCCAGTAAGAAATGAGGTGTCAGTACTAATGGCGGAGGCCTGTGAAATACTGGAGTCAGAGGAAAAGCTGGGGGCTGAATCACTTTTGAGCCATCAGGGAGGGATTGTGATATCTTTGCCTGTTAGAACCTGAAAGCATTTACATTTTGGTGTGTGGTCCAGTGCTGCCACTTGAACCTGAACCCAGGTCTAAATGCCATCCCTTTGGTGTTCAAAAATTAGCACTGTACCATTTGAGTCATAGGTCAAGTTCTGGCTTTTTGCTGCCTAATTGAAGACAAGTGCCTTTAGATTTTACTGACTAGACTGGCTTTCCACTGTGATCTTCAGAGCTCAGCCTGCTGGGTGGCTAAGATTAGAGGAATGAGCATTTAGTTCTTTATTTAGAGCATTCACTTATTGATTTATTTAGAGCATTTACTTAGTTAATTTAAGGTGCGTTTACTTTGGACACATGCATAGAGGCCTCTCTCAGAAGCTTCTGGAAGTGGGGTGTAAAAGTCATCCTGTTCTCGAGTGTCTCTTACCCCCCTCCCAGCACATAAGTGCACATCTCTGCAGGACAGCCACAGCATTAGAGTCCTGCAAGAAAGGGGCTTTTGTAGAAGGCTCAGGATGGAGAGAGAAGGCTCTCACTTTCCTTGTACCGAATGTGCCCACAACATCATGTGTTCCATCTATACGATGTGAATGGACTTCTACCCCAGTGATTCCTACGAGTTCAAGAACTGCCACACCCTGACACAACTCAAGCTCTATATGAGGCTCCACATGCCGGCTTTGGACCAGCTCTTCTAAACACATACTTTTTGACCAGCTGGAGGAATGTGCGAACAGTAAGACCAAGAAAAAGTAGAAGTCCTGGTGTGGGTGCCTCAGAGCCTGTGAGTAGGAAGCCTATGTGGTCTAGATATTGGTTGGCCCTTACTTGTACAGAGCTTGGCAAAATGCCCTTTATGGGTGGTGTCAGCCAGGTAATGTCTGTCCTCTGAAAGGACTCGGGAATAAGCACTCATTAGAAAGACCCCATACCTCCTCAGTGTTCAGTCCAAACTCCAGTTCTACAGGTTCCTCCATTAGATCCTCATGGAAGTTGAGTGACACTTCAACTTGCAGAGTCCACTCTGTCCACTCTGTACCTATTTCCATTCTTAGGTTTGGGTCATCGTGGAAGAGCTTATCCTGAACTCCAGATGAAACACCCACCAATGGAGCTGGTGACTGATGGAGACTGAGAATCATCACTGCACTCCAGAAAGCATGGGCCTTCTGTAGAAATTACCAAACAGGTATAGAGTCCTGTGGATATACCTTTTGCTCTGAACCCCATGTGTGACACAGTTGAACCTGCAGATACTATGGAGGAAGAAAAAGAGCAGCCAGATTTCCTTCCGTTTCCTTTCACACACCACCCAGAGTCAGTCCATCTGAGTCAGAGTAACACTCCACTTATTGTGCAAGCTGAAGAGGCACACGCTGGGCTCATGGAAAATGTCCCCATGGGAAGCAGCAAGCGTACTCTCAATACTGGATTCATTGGAGGAAAATGAATCCATCCTCACAGAATATCCAGACCCATCCATCTCACTAAAAGAGACTCAATCTCCATTCGACAAACCAGAATCCATCCCCCTCTTAACTCAGGAAGGACATTCTGTTTCTCATGAGGAAGGAGACCCTTCTGAGGACTCTGAAGTAGAATTACTGTCTGAAGGCAACTTGGAGGCCAGTCTGGATTTAGAGCTTCCCTGTCCCCTTTCTAAAAAGACATCTCTTTACCTTGCTCTCATGATTCTTGTCAAGTATTCATTGTATTTACTTTGCTAACTATTAAACTCTCATTGTTAATATTATGGTGTGCAGTTCTTCAGTGCTTATTATAGTGCGTTTTATTTTCCACTTATAATGTGAGACCTCAGACACATAGGTCCTGGGTGGGCCAAAAACCAGACAGGTCTGGTCCCATAGAAGACAACCTTACTGGATATACAGGGAACTATGAAATGCATGGAATCACCAGGAATCCAGGCCAGGCCTCCATGGAAAAACAAGTCAGCTACCAAAGCTTAAGGACAGAGCAGATGCCTGGAAATGTGTTTTGTCAATCGGGAGAAGTGCCAGAGTAACTGTAATATTATGTGGGCTCTGTTCTGTGAGTTCAAGTCTGTTTATATATCCATTGTGCTTTGTACAAATATTTAAGAAAATTAAAACTCCACAATAGCATCAAAAATCTACTTTGGCTTTGAATGTGGCCTAGTTGTAGAATGCTCGCCTACTATACAAGGAGACCTTGATTCAATTCCTCGGCACTGCATACACAGAAAAAGCAGATGGGGCACTGTGTCTCAGGTGTCAGAGTGCCACCCTTGAACAAATGTGGCCAAGGACAGTTCCTGGCCCTCAGTTCAAGCCCCAGGACTAGCCAAACAAGAAATCATACCATTTTCCACACATTTGGAAATAAATCTGTTTTATCTAACCCTACTTCTTTTTTGACAGTCCAGGGTGTGTGCCACCAAGCCAAACTACTGGCCCACAACCTTACTATTTTTAATCATTTAATTTTTTTACATAATCATATTTCATGCTGTCTGTATTAATACCATAAACAGTATGCTTAGTGTAATAATGTTAAAGGTAAAACATAAGAAATTAATAACTAAAATTCCTTTTTTATTAGTTTTATAGCATTACTACAATTTTATGAGAAAAATTACCTAGAATGTTTATTTTAGAGTTCAAGTAATCCATTTTTTTAAATATATCAACCTACATCATTTATTTGAACACATTTTAAACTACTTTTTTCAGGAATAAAAATACATACATATTTGTTGTAAATGAAATTTATGACTTGGGGGTACGGGAAAGAGAAAAGGGGAAGGGGGTAACAGTATTTACAAGAAATGTACTCATTACATAGGTAACAGCAATCTCTTTGTATATCACCTTGACAACAAATTTTTTGAAAAGTACAATAAGTTTAAATGTCTACTTTGGGCAGAATTTTTTTTTGCCAGTACTGGGCTTAGACTCAGGACCTGAGCACGATCCTTGTTTTTGTTTTTGTTTATTCTTAAGGCGCAAGTTCTATCACATGTGCCACAGCACCACTTATATTTTTTTATCTATGTTGTGCTGAGGAATTGAACTTGGGTCTTCATTCATGCTCGGCAAGAATTCTTCCACTAGGCTTAACTTATGGCCCCAGTGGGAAGGAAGTTTTCCATAAAATATGTAGGAAATAGGTACACTAAGGAAAAGCCATCAAAAATAGAAGAAAATTTATATACTTAGATAACGACATGCCAGTATTATGGCAGATCTCTGTAATTCTAGCTACAAGAGTGGCCTATTTGGACCGGGAGTTGGCTGGCTGAAGTAAAGTGCTATCCTTGAGCAAGCCCTAGGACAGTGCTCTGGCCATGAGTTGAACCGATAGGAAATGCAAGAAAAAGAAAAAGAAAGCCCTTATCTAAGGCTGGAGTGCACACTAGTGGTAGTTTGCTTGCCTAGTATGCACAAAGCCCTGTGTTCAATTACTCTGTACCACTTACACCAAAAAAAAAGACGGAAATGATCGCAGAAGGTTGGGTTCTGAGGATCACAGTTCAAAGCCAGGCCAGACACTAAAGTCCATGAAACTGTTACTTCCACTTGAGCACCAGAAAAAAAGAAGTGACACTGTGGCTCAAGGTGTTTAAGGTTGTAGCCTTGAGCTGAAGAGCCCAGGGACACTGCCCAGGTGCACAATTAAAGTCTTACAACCAAAAGAGAGAGAGAGAAAGAGAGAGACAGAGAGAGAGACACACACAGAGACAGAGAGAGAGACAGACAGACAGGCAGACAGACAGAGACAGACAGAGACAGAGAGACAGAGACAGAGACATCAAACAGTCAGGCACTGCTGGCTGAAGCGTGTAATTCTAGCTACTATGGAGGCTGAGATTGGAGGATCTTGGTTTAAAGCCCAAAGCCAGCCTGGACACATATGTTTGTGAGACTTACATCACCAATTAACTACCAGAAACCAAAAATGGAGCTGTAGAGGAAGAGCGCTAGCCTTGAGCTGAAGAGCTCAGGGACAGTGTCCAGGCCCAAAGTCCAAGCACCATGACGAATCAATAATAAAAAAAGAAGATAGCTAATAGTAATGATGAATAATTTTGGGCTGGGAGTTTGGCCTAGTGGTAGAGTGCTTGCCTAGCATGCACGAAGACCTGGGTTCAATTCCTCAATACCACATACATAGAAAAATGCTGGAAGTGGTGCTGAGGCTGAAGTGGTAGAGCCCTAGCCTTGAGAACATATAAGGACAGTGCTCAGTCCCTGAGTTCAAGGGCAGGACTGGCCAAATCAAAAGTAGTAGAGCACTGGCATTGAACTGAAGATCTGAGGAACAGCCCAGGCACAGAGTTCAAGCACCGCAAACAACAACAACAAAATCTATGAAATGGCAGTGGTGGTTTTAAGCTAAGCAAAAATAGAGGAGAAACCGGTAAAATATATATTTGTGTGTAGGCAAAATAGCCAGACTTATGCATTAGAACAGGATAGCAACTTGAAAAAAAATTTTGTTTTCCATCTCACTAGGTCCTGTCTCTTAGTTTATTCAAGTAAGTGAAATGCTGGGTTTTATAATCGTTGCTCTGAATATTAGAAAATCATAATATCTCTCATTAACCAACAAAGACCAGGAAATGGGGCTTCGTTCAAATGGCAGAGTATCAGGCAAGAGAAGAAAAAATTGAAGTAAGAACTTGAAGTTCTTCATCCAGAACCTGCATAGTAACAGAGCATCAGCCTGGTGATGGTGCCTCACACCTATAATCTTAGCTACTCAGGAGGCTAAGATCTGAGAATCAAAGTTTAAAGCCAGCCAAAGTACCCAGTTAACTGCCAGAAAAACCAGAAGTGGCACTGTGGCTCGCAGATTAAAGCACTAGCCTTGAGCTGAAGAGCTCAGGGACAGTGCCCAGGCCCAGAGTTCAAGCCCCACAATTGACAAAAATCAAACAAGCAAACAAAACTCACAAACAAGCCTGCAGACCACAGTGGTTCTGCTGAGTCTCTTCTCTATGGGGATCAGGAAACATTTCACTTTTTCTCTCTCTTCCCATCTCAACATTCATATTAAAATAAGACTCTGTTGAAAGTTTCAATTTATAAAAATGTTTTTCATGAAGCACCCTGAAATATTCATCGCTTATATCTCAATTGAAGATAGTTGATTTGGGGCTGCATTGGTACAGTGCTAGCCTTGAGCAGAAAAGGTCAGGGATAGAGCTGAAGCACTCAGTTGAAGACCCAGTGCCAACACACAAAAGAAATTATGCACTTTATACATATTTTCTAATTTCTTAATGAATTTTTCAGTCTGTATAAATATAGGGTACATTCCTAGTTACTTAAGTAAGATTGCTCTTTTTTTTCTTTTTGCCAGTCCTACGGCTTGGACTCAGGGTCTAGACATTTTCATTGGACTCGCTTGCCCACGGTGAGTGCTCTGCCTCTTGAGACACAGCGCCACTTCTAGCTTTTATCTGAGTATGCGGTACCGGTGAATAGAACCTAGGTCTTCATGCATTCTAGGTGAGCACTCTACCATTAGGCTACATTCCCAGGCAGTGAGATTCCTCTTACAGTCATTGTATGTTCACAGAGTTTGATCCCACACACTGTAGGGCCCTGGTTGGCTTTGACCTGTGATCCTAAGCCCTGAGCCTCCTAAGTAGCTGAAATTAAGTTGTGAGCCGGCATGATGGCTTCCATTCTTTTTTCTACAAAAATATATGTAGTTATCTAAAATATATCTATAGCTGAAAAAAATGAATCTCTCCCAAACAAATCTTCAAAGAAACAACCATCCTATTAAAAGGTGGGCTAAAGACTTAAAAGAGTATTCTGTGAAGAAAAAATTAAAATGGGCTTTAGACACATGAAGAAATGCTCCATATCTCTAGCAATAAGGGAAATGAAAATCAAAACAACTTTGAGATTCCTCCTGACTCCAGTCAGAATGGCCATTATGAAAAAATCTAATAAGAGATACTGGTGGGGAAGTTACCAGGGGTGATCACACCTACACTGTTGGTGTGAGTATAAACTCGTTCAACCACTAAGGAAAGCAGTGTGGTGGTTCCTCAAAAGACTGAACATAGAGTTCCCCTATGATCCAGCAAATCCACTACTTGGCATCTACCCAAATGTCCAGAAAAAAGGACATACTAAAGCCACTAGCACAATGATGCTCATTGCAGCACTATTTACCATAGCAAAGCTATGAAACCAACCCAGATGCCACTCAGTAGATGACTGAATCAAGAAGATGTGGTACTTATACACAATGGAATGCTATGCTGCCATCAGAAGGAGAGACATCGCCCCATTTGTAAGGAAATGGAAAGACTTGGAAAAATTCATATTAAGTGAAGCAAGCCAGACCCAAAGAAACATAAGCTCAATGGTTTCCCTCATTTGTAATAATTAGTTCACATCTAGGACTCTCCTAGCAGAGGATTACAATAACTGAAAAACCTAGGTATATAAGGTCATATAGGTTGAGACTAAATGAAAGGATCTCTAGGATGTGGGAACAAGAGCTATATCTTGTGTCATCGTTGCTCTTAATCTTGTGTGATTTTTGTCCTTACTCTACTATGTTATTTCTCATCTCTTATTTTGCCCTTTGGTTAATGTCAGATTGTTACTGTATCTGATTTTTTCCCTGGAATATTGTATATATGTTTATTTGTTTATGTCAAATAGGAAAGGGAAGGGGGGAAACAAGATGATTGGGAAGGGGAGGGGAGAGGGAACTGGGGACAAAAACATATGGAGTGGAATAAATGTGTGAGAAGTAATGCAGTCCACTACCTGTAAATGTAATCGTATCCCCTCTATACATTACCCTGAAAATAAAAAAGAGACTATAAAAATATCTGTAGAAAATGAGGCTGGATGATGGAAACAACCAGATGCCCTACTACAAAAAATGTGATACACACACACACACACACACACACACACACACACACAATGGAATGATACATAGCCAACCGACAAGATAAAATAATGGCATTCTCGGGGAAGTGGATGAAAAGGAAAAAAATCATATTAAGTGAAGTAAGCCAAACTCAAAGGAACATAGGCCCAAGAGTCTCCCTCATTTGTCAAATTCAGTAGAAACCTTGGGCTCTGCTACCAGAGATTTACAATAGAACAAAATCTAGAGACATCGTGACAAATAGTATGACACTAAATGTAAGGACCTCCAAGATAAAGAAACAAAACTCATATAATGAGTGATTGTTGTCCTTAATGAACTATGTGATCTCTTATCTCTTTTGCTATCCCTTGGTTATATCATATTGTTACAATATTTCACCTTGTTTTCTGATATATTTCATATGTGCCTAATTGGTTATTTGAAATTGGATAGGGAAGGGGGGAAATGAACATGAGTGGGGGTAGGGGAAGGGAAATGGGGACCATATCATTACATGGGGTATCAAAGTTTGAGAAGTAATGCACCTTCTATCTGGTGAATATAATGTAACCCTTCTATAAATTACAATAAAAATAAATACATAAAAAGAAGATCTGCACAGAAAAAAATAATAATGGCATTTTTGGGGTAGTGGATGAAATTAGAGTGAATCCTGTTGAGTGAGATAAGTCAAGACCAAGGAACAAAAGGTACATGGTATCCTTAATATATGGATATTAGTTTCAAACAGTAGTAGAGCGATGATTGAATAGTTGATACCCAAAGTTCTGGACATAATTTTGGAGATATAAACATAACTACATAGACATAAAAATCTAGGATAGACTATACACTCTATAGACATGTGTTTTATTATAGATTAATCTGTATCTATGACATACAAAGACTCAGCTTAATTTTTACTATATTCTAAAATCTATGTGCCAGTGATTGTATAGCGATTCCCTTCTTGAATACTTGTTGGTTAAACATGACATTTGAAATATGATGTAAAATTCAATGTTAATAAATTTTTTTAAAAAAGAGGCTACAGGTAAATACCACTAATGTACTTCCTCTAAGTGGTACAGAAATTTTCTTAATGAATCAAGGGGTTTAATTACATCTTTAGGCAATTATTTTAGTTCTGAGTGTTCTACACTCAATGATACTTCTGGAAAGATGATATAGCTGACTGTGTAGATGGTATGAAGACATAATAGCCTAAACGTAGAATAAAGCATTGGTAAGTGGCTGTTAACTGTCAAGATTCTACTGGAATATGTGGAATGAATTTATTAAGCACAATTCAGGCTCTTAGTCAGATCAGGATCAAGATTATGTGGTTCCATGAGATTAATGAGGAAAGATCAGAAAAATCTACTAAGATATCCAGATATACTTTTGAAAGTAAGGTATCTGTACTCCTTTTTTTTCTTTCTTGGTGGGGAGCTTGAACTTTGGACCTGGGCAAGGTCTCTTAGTTCTTTTTCCTCAAGGCTAATGCTGTACCAGTTTTAGCCACAACTCCACTTAGTTTTTGGGTGGATAAGTGGAGAGTCGAATCTTACAGTTTTTTTTGTTTTCGTTTTTTTGCTTGCAAAGGCTGTGATTCACCTTCCCCCTGGCTAGTAGAATGACAATTATGACCCTCCAGCGCCTGGCTAGTGATTTTTTGAAAATTGGACTTTCTTCCAAATCACGTAACTGGTTCCTAGCAAAGTTTTGAAGCCTGACTTAAATGTGACAGATTTTTGTCACTTGGAGACACTCTGTGCTGAACGTTAGAAATCTACCAGCTGAGTCACAGTGGCACTTCCAGTTTTTGTTTATGTGGTGCTGAGGAATGGAATCCAGGGTTTCATACATGCTAGGCAAGCTTCATTTTCAGCCCAAGGTTTTATGTTTTGTTTTTTCATTGTTGTTGCTTCTAAGGTACTGTATGATGTTCTTTCATTTTCTTTGCTTTTTACCTCTTTTCTTCTTTTTCCCTTTAGTTTTATTCTCTGTAGTCACTGTGTTGAATTCGGGTACCCTGTGTCTTGTACATAGGTTTATGTGATTTGGAATGGAGAGGGTATAATAAAATGGTAAAAAAAAACAAAGGAAAAAGGGTGAACCAATTGAACAGTGATACTTGGAAGACACTAAACGGAAATGAACTGAACAATCTGGGTGGAGAGGGGGCTGAGGGTAGGAAAACAGAGAAAAAGGAGGGAGGGGATAACAATTTTCTTAAGAAATGTGTTCATTACTTATGTAACCGTATGCCAACTATATATTGACTTAACAAAAAAAATTAACTTAAAAAATAATTTCGCTGGGTATGGTGGCTCACACTTGTAAATGTAGCTACTCAAGAGGCAGTTCAAAGTCAGCCTGGGCACTGAAGTCCATGTGACTCTTATCTCCAATTAACCACCAGAAACCCAGAAGTGGCCCTATGGCTCAAGGGATAGGGCAGTAGTCTTGAGCTGAAAAGCTCAGTGACAAGACCCAGGTGCAGAATTGCAGTCCCATGACTTGAATGATGAATGATACTAGCCAGGCTCTGTGCGCTCACACTTGGAATCCTATCTACACAGAATCAGGTTTGAATCCAGCCCAAACAAATTGCATGATATTCTGATTTACAGTTCATTACCAAAAATCTGGAGGTAGAGCTGTGGATCAAGTGGTAGAACACTAGCCTGAAGCAAAAAAAAAATTTAAGGACAGATCCAAGGCCCTGGGTTCAAGTCCCAGGACTTGCATAAAACAAACAATATGTGACGCTGAGTCCTCCATCATTTGGTGTTATAGTTCAATATTCTTGATATGCGTCTTAGAAATTAAGTCCCTAGCAAATACTCTCCCCTGAAATTCTGCTTCATAGCTGATTCATAGAATTTCAGCATCATTACTATCACCTTCCCGTTAGCATAGCAGTCTACTACTGAAAATTTGAACAAAACTTTTGAGCAATCCTAATAAATCTGTGTATCATCTGCTCACACATCAAATCAGAAGCAGCTATGATCTACTATTATCTAAATGTATTTAATCCCTTCTTGAGTTAATGAGCCTTAAAGAGTAAAACATATGAAATAGTTATGAAACTAACAGTCACCATTCTTCTACCTAATATTGTAATATAAGTCTATAAATGCAAGGACTATTCTGAAGTGTGCAGAAGATAGCTTCTAATTATAATATTCTCATGAAGTATAGTTTTTAAGAAACATGTTGCTTGCTTTGGGAAAGCAAAGGCAAGGAAAAATGATATAAGTAAGTTCCCTATTTATCAGAAGGAAAATACTATTGGGTTTAGATCAACTTTCATTCATTCCGTGCTGATGAAACAAATATTTGCAATTCCTGAGGCCAATCACTTCATTGTGATGCACAATCAGCCAGCTTAGATCAATCTTCCAAAAAAGGAAAGGAACAAATGAGAAGCAATTAAGGTTTCCAAAATGAACCAGGTGGTGGTGGCAGCTCACACTTGTAATTCTATCTACTCAAGGCCTGAAATCCAAGGATCTGGACTAAGTCTGTCTGTTATGAAAATATTCCTGTCTGAAACATCATCTCTGTTATCACAGCCCAGCTGATACACTCTGCCCAACAGGTTCCAAACACCAAAGTCCATCTCCTATCTGAAATACTAGCAAACGTACTCACACATTATTTCCTCTTTGGGAGATAGTTGAAACAAGTACCAGAAACATTTCCCTGGCTTCAGAGTGGAAGTGGAAATATATACTCACTAGAAGCCCATCTAGTAAATTACAGTCAATCATCTTTCCTCACATCTTGTTAGTTAAATTGAACAATGAGTGTTTGGATCAGAAGCGATGTGTATGAGCATACAGGTTGTAAAAGTACTGTAATCCTAGCTACTCAAGATAAGCGGAGACCTGAGGATTCCAGTTCAAAATCAGCCATGCAATAAATTCCATAAGATTTTTACCTTTAATTAACCAGCAAAAAACAGAGCGTTGAATTGTGCGTAAAATGCCACAGGCCTAAGCTTTGCATAAAAGTGGTAAGGGGTAGCCTTGAGGATGTCCACCCTCTCCACTCCTTTTTAACATAGTACTAGAATTCCTAGGCAGTGCAATAAGGCAAGAAGCAAGCATAAAGGGGATCCAAGTGGAGAAAGAGGAAATAAAAATATCCCTCTTTGCAGATGACATGATTCTGTATTTAAAGAATCCTATAGACTCTACTCCCAAGCTCCTTGAGCTGATTCAAAGCTTTGGAAGGGTAGCAGGCGATAAAATCATCCCTCAAAAATCAGCTGCCTTCCTTTACGCCAACAGTGAGAGGAACGAGGCAATAATCAGGAAAGAAACTCCTTTCACAATAGCCTCAAAGAAAATAAAGTACGTAGGAATTAGCTTAACTAAGAATGTAAAGGACCGTTTACATGAAAATTTTAAAACCCTAAAAAAGGAAATTAAAGCAGAACTAAGGAAATGGAAAAACCTCCCATGCTCCTGGATTGGAAGAATCAACATTGTGAAAATGACAATCTTGCCAAGGGCTATCTACAAATTCAATGCAATACCCATCAACATCCCAATGTCATTCTTTAAAGAAATAGAAGAGGCAATTCAAAATTTCACATGGAATAGTAAAAGAGCCGTATAGCAAAAACATTACTTAGCAGAAAGAACAGAGCTGGAGGAATTTCAATTCCAAACTTTAGACTCTATTACAGAGCTATAATTCTTAAAACAGCTTGGTACTTGCACAAGAACAGGCCTGAAGTCCAATGGAATAGAACTGCGGACCCAGATATTAAACCACAGACCTAGGGCCACCTAATTTTGACCAAGGAGCCAAAAAAATAGAATGGAAGAAAGATAGCCTCTTCAACAAGTTGTGCTGGCAGAACTGGTTAAGCACCTGCAGAAAACTAAGGTTGGGTCCTTCTTTGTCACCTTGCACTAGAATTAACTCCAAATGGATGAAAGACCTGGAGGTAAAAGCTGACACACTGAAACGTTTACAGGAAGGAATAGGAGATACACTAGGCCTCCTTGGCACAGGTCGAAACTTTCTTAATAAGGACCAAGAATCACAACAAATCAGAGAAAGGCTGGATAAGTGGGACTGCATTAAACTGCAGAGCTTTTGTATGGCAACGAATATAGCTAGTAAAATAATCAGGAAGCCTACAGGGTAGGACCTCACCAAAGACATACTGGAGGCTGAATCTCTCCTCCAATCTCACAATGTACATTTGGATGTAGTAAACAGCACACCTTATTTGTCCAATCCCAATGTCTTCCACTAGGCCCAACTACCAGTCTGGTCTCAGGCTCAAGGAGCCTTTCTTAGGTAAGATCCAAACTTAAGGGTCAATATTGCCCTCATCCTTTACAAAACATTTGCTTCACAGTGCCTTCTCTGCCTGCATTTTGCCCCTTGTCGAATTTTTTTTTGTTTTTGCTAGTCTTGGGACTTGACCTCAGAGTTTGAACATTGTTCTTGGACTTTCTTTAGGCTTTAGCTGTCCCACCGAGCCACAGCACCACTTGCAGCGTTTCCTATGTATGTGTTAATGAGGAATTAAACCTGAGGCTTTTTGTGTGGTAGCCAAGGACTCTACCACTAGGTGAAACACACAGGGCATCTTACACATATTTTTGACGTCAATCTCCTAGGATATTATTAGGTTTCTGTATCCTAATCAATTTTTTCCTGATGATTAGCTTTACTGTCATGTGTAAAAATGCAAGAGGGTAAAACACAGAAGAAGTAGTGAAATTTAAAAAAAACGTTACACACATAGATAAGTGTTCATTCTTTGTAAGAGAAAGGTTATTTTGATATGATGATGATGACTTTATAATTACTATGTCAGGGTTGAGAGTTTGGCATAGTGGTAGAGTGTTTGCCTAGCATCCATGAAGATCTGGGGTTGATTGCTCAGTATCACATAGATAGAAAATCTAGATGTGGCACTGGGGCTCAAGTGGCAGAGGGCTAGACTTGAGAAAACCCGAGGACAGTGCTCAGGCCCTGAATTCAAGCCCCAAGACTGGCAGAAAGATAAAAGAAAATAAAAATGCTTTTTACGAGCTAATTCACTCATAGCATATGCTTCTGAAATTTTTGCTTTTGCATCTTGTGAAATACCCCTTTCCCTCAACGTAGACAAGAAAAACAGATCCATCCCATGGTCCACTGTGAGGCCACTGGTTGGGGTAAGAGCTAGTCGTGCAGCAACACACAAGTTTTATTCTAATACTTTCCAAACTTTGTACTCAAATATGTTACCTACTTACCAACTTAGGTCACTTATCCTTATGCTATACCTTTTCTTTATTACTACAATATTCTTACACTCCTACGTCGATCCTCTTGTACCTCCCTGACCTCTCTCATTCTATTTTTCTATCTCTGGACCTCTGCTGGTCTTTCAACCCTTATACTGCACGGATCTACACTTGATGGCTGTTGAGCAATATTGTATATGTAGGTGGTTAATTATTCTCTAGGCTCAGAGGGACCTAAAGTCAATAGAGAATGGATTGAGAGGCTTATTGTTTTGGGTATAAATCGTTTATCAGTGGTTGTAATAGACTGGTCTGTAAGTGCACAAAAAGAAAATGTGATAATACCAATCAAAACTTGTGAACATCTAGTGTCTGCCAGCTACAGAAGTCTAGGTTGGTTATATCTGAAAAACTATAATCATATTTAGTAGTAATCTTGCTCCCATTTTCAAATGGGAAGAATAAGAAACTCAAGAAAACTGTCAAATCAAGAAACAACATCCCCCACCCAATGTAAACAGACAATGGAACAGTCACTGGCAAACCTAGAGGAGAGTCTTCCAAGTGCTACACACATGCAATTGATAAACTTCATTAATGAAAAATGTGAAAATATAAAGAAAGAGATAATGGAGGAAGCCATAGCTGAACAAGAGTAAAGCAAAAACAAGGTGATAAGTGAAAAAGAAGAAGCCATAAAGGAGGCCATAATAAAGGTTTTTCAAAGAAAGATGGATGAATTCATTGAATCCACATATAAAAACGTGACCAAACTCCACCAAATGTCCAAAGAAAATAAAGCTACTGAGCTAACCACTCAAAAGGAAATCAAGGAGATAAAGAAATCCATACATGATCTAAAACAAGAGATGCAAGGCACCAAAAGTGAGCAATTAGAAGCAAGGGAGATGAAAAATAAAGTAGGTAGCTTTGATAGCAGATTAGACAATGCAGAGGAGAGAAATTCCGGGGCTGAAGATAATTTAGTTATTATAGAGAAAGAACAGAAAATGAGTCAATCCAAATCTACGAAATATGAGAGAGCGCTTCAGGAGGTCCAAGATACAATTAGGAAGGCTAATTTAAGGCTAGTTGGTATTGAGGAGGGCGTGGAGAAAGAGGTCAATGGTATTGGAAATATACTTCAGGGAATCATCTCAGAGAATTTCCCAAATATCCAGAAGGGCAGGCCCATCCAGATATGAGAAGCTTTCAGAACCCCAAACAGACCTGACCAGAAAAGAACATCCCACCGTCAAATTGTGGTCCGAACTGGATCAATAGAAACGAAAGAAAAGATCCTAAAGGCAGCCAGGGAAAATGGATCAGTAACCTATAAAGGCAAACCAATCAGAATAACCCCAGATTTCTCAGCAGAGACCATGAAAGCACGAAGTGACTGGAAGCATATATGTCATGCCCTTAAACCAAATAATTACCAACTAATAATACTGTAGCCAGGTAAGCTCTCTTTCATAACTGAGGGGACAAGAAAAACATTCAATTCCAGGGAAAAGCTCCAACAATATGTCAAAACAAAACCAACACTACAGAGAATTCTCAAAGATGCTCTATACATAGAAAACCAAAATAAATGCAATATAGGGAAAGAAATGGCACCTAAATAGCATACCATCTAAGTACCACAAGAACTGTCAAGACACAGGCCCTACTAAAAGCTTTTAAAAATGGTAGGAGCTAATAAATATCTCTCAATCCTAACTCTCAATATCAATGGACTTAACTCTCCAATTAAACGGCATAGGCTGTCTAGTTGGATCAAAAAGCAAAAGCCATCGTTCTGCTGTCTTCAAGAGACACATCTTACCCAAAAACAAACATCTTTTGAAAGGGAGGGGTTGGAATAAACTCTATCAGTCTAACTGCCCCCATAAACAGGCTGGAGTTGCCATCCTCATATCAGATCCAATAGACTTCAAACTAAAATTAGTAAGAAAAGACATAGAAGGTTACTACATACTACTAAAAGGATCTTTCCTCCTGGAAGACATAACAATCCTAAATATTTACACACCCAATCCCGGAGCTCCAAACTTCATCAAGCAAACTTTACTTACACTGAAAGCATACATAGATCGAAATACAGTGATTGTTGGTGAGTTTAACACACCACTCTCACCTATGGACAGATCAACAAGGCAAAAACTCAACAGAGAAACCTTAGAACTTAACAAGTATATAGACCAACTAAATCTAACAGACATCTGCAGAATATTCCACCCAGTAACAACACAATATACGTTTTTCTCAGCAGCACATGGAACATTTTCCAAAATAGACCACATCTTAGGCCATAAAGCAAACCTGGACAGATTCAGAAACACTGAAATTACTCCATGCACACTCTCAGACCATAAAGACATCAAATTGGAGCTGAACACACATCTCCACCAACGAATGCCCTGTAAGTCATGGAGACTGAAAAACACATTGTTGAATCAAAAACAATGGGTAATCGAAGAGATCAGAACAGATATCCAACTGTTTATGAAATTTAACAATAAGGAGCACACAAATATCAACTCCTTAGGGACACATCTAAGGCAGTACTCAGAGGAAAATTTATAGCGCTGAGTGCCTACAACAGCAAGTTGGAAAAATGGCAAACCAACTAGTTAATGTCTCACCTTAACCACCTGGAAAAAGAGCAACAAACCAAAACTAAACCCATTAGGAGAAAGCAAATTATTAAAATCAAAGCAGAATTAAATGATTTGGAATAAAAAAACTATAGAAAGAATCAACAAAACAAGGAGTTGGTTCTTTGAAATAATTAACAAAATTGACAAGCCCTTAGCAAATCTTACCAAAAAAAGAAGAGAGCATATCGAAATAAACAAAATCACAGATGAAAATGGTAATATCACGACAGAAATTACCAAGATCCAGAATATCATGAGGGAACACTTCTCAAACCTTTACGCCAACAAATTTGAGAATCTAGAAGAAATGGATGAATTCCTCGACAATATTAACATACCCACACTGAACCAAGAAGAGCTAACCCAACTCAACAGGCATATTTCAAGCTCTGAAATAGAAATGGAAATTAGACAACTTCCACATAAAAAGAGCCCAGGGCCAGATGGATTCTCAGCTGAATTCTATAAGGTCTTCAAAGCAGAGCTCACACCAATACTCCTCAAGCTCTTCAACGAAATTGAAAATGAAGGTTCTTTACCAAACTCATTCTGTGAAGCCAGTATATCCCTCATCCCCAAACCAGACAGAGATTCATCAAAGAAAGAGGTCTATAGACCCATTTCTTTGATGAACATCGATGCAAAACTTCTCAACAAAATACTGGCCAACCGTCTACAACAACTCATCAAAAAAATTATACACTATGATCAAACTGGATTCATCACAGGGAGGCAAAGCTGGTTCAACATACACAAATCAATTAATATAATTCGACACCTCAACAGGAGCAGGGATAAAATCACATGATTGTCTCAATAGATGCGGAAAAGGCATTTGACAAGATCCAAAACCCCTTTATGTAAAAAGATGTGGAGAAACTAGGAATCCATGGAACATTTCTCAATGTAATAAAGGCTGTGTATGAGAAACCCACTGCTAGTATTATACTTAATGGTGAAAATCTAAAGCCATTCCCTCTAAAATCAGGAACGAGATAAGGATGCCCACTCTCTCCACTCCTTTTTAACATAGTACTAGAATTCCTAGGCAGTGCAATAAGGCAAGAAGCAAGCATAAAGGGGATCCAAGTAGGGAAAGAGGAAATAAAACTATCCCTCTTTGCAGATGACATGATTCTGTATTTAAAGAATCCTATACACTCTACTCCCAAGCTCCTTGTGCTGATTCAAAGCTTTGGAAGGGTAGCAGGCCATAAAATCAACCCTCACAAATCAACTGCCTTATTTTACGCCAACACTGAGAGGAACGAGGCAATAATCAGGAAAGAAAATCCTTTCACAATAGCCTCAAAGAAAATAAAGTACCTAGCAATTAGCTTAACTAAGAATGTAAAGGACCGTTTAGATGAAAACTTTAAAACGATAAAAAAGGAAATTAAAGCAGAACTAAGGAAATGGAAAAACCTCCCATGCTCCTGGATTGGAAGAATCAACATTGTGAAAATGACAATCTTGCCAAGGGCTATCTACAAATTCAATGTAATACCCATCAACATCCCAATGTCATTCTTTAAAGACATAGAAGAGGCAATTCAAAATTTCATATGGAATAATAAAAGACCCCGTATAGCAAAAACACTTCTTAGCAGAAAGAACAGCGCTGGAGGAATTTCAATTCCAAACTTAAGGCTCTATTACAGAGCTATAATTCTCAAAACAGCTTGGTACTGGCACAAGGACAGGCCTGAAGTCCAATGGAGTAGAACTGCGGACCCAGATATTAAACCACAGACCTATGGCCACCTAATATTTGACCAGGGAGCCAAAAAATAGAATGGAAGAAAGATAGCCTCTTCAACAAGTTGTGCTGGCAGAACTGGTTAAACACCTGCAGAAAACTAAAGTTGGATCCTTCTTTGTCCCCTTGCACTAGAATTAACTCCAAATGGATCAAAGACGTGGAGGTAAAAGCTGACACACTGAAAAGTTTACAGGAAGGAATAGGAGATACACAAGGCCTCCTTGGCACAGGTTCAAACTTTCTTAATAAGGACCAAGAATCACAACAAATCAGAGAAATGCTGGATAAGTGGGACTGCATTAAACTGCAGAGCTTTTGTATGGCAACGGATATAGCTAGTAAACTAATCAGGAAGCCTACAGAGTGGGAGAAGATCCTCACCAACCAAACAATATGGCTTCAACTCATGGCCAGAGCACTGTCCTAGGGCTTGCTCAAGGATAGCACTTTACTTCAGCCAGCCAACTCCCGGTCCAAATAGGCCACTCTTGAAGCTAGAATTACAGAGATCTGCCATAATACTGGCATGTCGTTTTCTAAGTATATAATTTTTCTTCTATTTTTGATGGCTTTTCCTTAGTGTACATATTTCCTACATATTTTATGGAAAACTTCCTTCCCACTGGGACCATAAGTGAAGCCTAGTGGAAGAGTTCTTCCGAGCATGAATGAGGACCCAAGTTCAATTCCTCAGCACAACATAGATAAAAAAAGGTAAAAGTGGTGCTGTGGCACATGTGATAGAACTTGCGCCTTAAGAATAAACAAAAACAAAAACAAGGATCGTGCTCAGGTCCTGAGTCTAAGCCCAGTACTGGCAAGACAGAATTCTGACCAAAGTAGACATTTAAACTTATTGTACTTTTCAAAAAATTTGTTGTCAAGATGATATACAGAGAGATTGCTGTTACATATGTAATGAGTACATTTCTTGTAAACACTGTTACCCCCTCCCCCTTTTTCTCTTTCCCTTCCCCCAAGTCATAAATTTCATTTACAACAAATATATATGTATTTTCATTCCTGAAAAAAATAGTTTAAAATGTGTTCAAATAAATGATGTAGGTTGATATATTTATCAAAATGGATTACTTGAACTCTAAAATAAACATTCTAGGTAATTTTTCTCATAAAATTGTAGTAATGCTATAAAACTAATAAAAAAGGAATTTTAGTTATTAATTTCTTATGTTTTACCTTTAACATTATTACACTAAGCATACTGTTTATGGTATTAATACAGACACCATGAAATATGATTATGTAAAAAATTAAATGATTAAAAATAGTAAGGTTGGGGGCCAGTAGTTTGGCTTGGTGGCACACAGCCTGGACTGGCAAAAAAGAAGTAGGGTTAGATAAAACAGATTTATTTCTTGTTTGGCTAGTCCTGGGGCTTGACCTGAGGGACCAGGAACTGTCCTTGGCCACATTTGTTCAAGGGTGGCACTCTGACACCTGAGCCACAGTGCCCCATCTGCTTTTTCTGTGTATGCAGTGTCGAGAAATTGAATCAAGATCTTCTTGTATACTAGGCGAGCACTCTACAACTAGGCCACATTCAAAGCCAAAGTAGATTTTTGATGCTATTGTGGAGTTTTAATTTTCTTAAATATTTGTACAAAGCACAATGGTTATATGAACAGACTTGAACTCACAGAACAGAGTCCCACATAATATTACAGTTACTCTGGCACTTCTCCCGATTGACAAAACACATTTCCAGGCATCTGCTCTGTCCTTAAGCTTTGGTAGCTGACTTGTCTTTCCATGGAGGCCTGGCCTGGATTCCTGGTGATTCCATGCATTTCATAGTTCCCTGTATTTCCAGTAAGGTTGTCTTCTGTGGGACCAGACCTGTCTGGTTTTTGGCCCACCCAGGACCTATGTGTCTGAGGTCTCACATTATAAGTGGAAAATAAAACACAGTATAATAAGCACTGAATCACTGCACACCATAATATTAACAATGAGAGTGTAATAGTTAGCAATGTAAATACAACGAGTACTTGACAAGAATCATGAGAGCAAGATAAAGAGATGTCTTTTTAGGAAGGGGACAGGGAAGCTCTAAATCCAGACTGGCCTCCAAGTTGCCTTCAGACAGTAATTCTACTTCAGAGTCTTCAGAAGGGTCTCTTTCCTCATGAGAAACAGAATGTCCTTCCTGAGTTAAGAGGGGGATGGATTCTGGTTTGTCGAATGGAGATTGAGTCTCTTTTAGTGAGATGGATGGGTCTGGATATTCTGTGAGGATGGATTCATTTTCCTCCAATGAATCCAGTATTGAGAGTACACTTGCTGCTTCCCATGGGGACATTTTCCATGAGCCCAGCGTGTGCCCCTTCAGCTTGCACAATAAGTGGAATGTTACTCTGACTCAGATGGACTGACTCTGGGTGGAGTGTGAAAGGAAACGGAAGGAAATCTGGCTGCTCTTTTTCTTCCTCCATAGTATCTGCAGGTTCAACTGTGTCACACATGGGGTTCAGAGCAAAAGTTATATCCACAGGACTCTAAACCTGTTTGGTAATTTCTACAGAAGGCCCATGCTTTCTGGAGTGCAGTGATGATTCTCAGTCTCCATCAGTCACCAGCTCCATTGGTGGGTTTTTTATCCGGAGTTCAGGATAAGCTCTTACACGATGACCCAAACCTAAGAATGGAAATAGGTACAGAGTGGACAGAGTGGACTCTGCAAGTTGAAGTGTCACTCAACTTCCATGAGGATCTAATGGAGGAACCTGTAGAACTGGAGTTTGGACTGAACACTGAGGAGGTGTAGGGTCTTTCTAATGAGTGCTTATTCCCAAGTCCTTTCAGAGGACAGACATTACCTGGCTGACACCACCCATAAAGGGCATTTTGCCAAGCTCTGTAGAAGTAAGGGCCAACCATTATCTAGACCACATGGGCTTCCTACTCACAGGCTCTGAGGCACCCACACCAGGACTTCTACTTTTTCTTGGTCTTACTGTTCGCACATTCCTCCAGCTGGTCAAAAAGTATGTGTTTAGAAGAGCTGGTCCAAAGCCGGCATGTGGAGCCTCATATCGAGCTTGAGTTGTGTCAGGGTGTGGCAGTTCTTGAACTCGTAGAAATCACTGGGGTAGAAGTCCATTCACATTGTCTAGATGGAACACATGATGCTGTAGGCACATTCGGTACAAGGAAAGTGAGAGCCTTCTCTCTCCATCCTGAGCCTTCTACAAAAGCCCCTTTCTTGCAGGACTCTAATGCTGTGGCTGTCCTGCAGAGATGTGCACTTATGTGCTGGGAGGGGGGTAAGAGACACTCGAGAACAGGATGACTTTTACACCCCACTTCCAGAAGCTTCTGAGAGAGGCCTCTATGCATGTGTCCAAAGTAAACGCACCTTAAATTAACTAAGTAAATGCTCTAAATAAATCAATAAGTGAATGCTCTAAATAAAGAACTAAATGCTCATTCCTCTAATCTTAGCCACCCAGCAGGCTGAGCTCTGAAGATCACAGCGGAAAGCCAGTCTAGTCAGTAAAAGTCTAAAGGCACTTGTCTTCCATTAGGCAGCAAAAAGCCAGAACTTGACCTATGACTCAAATGGTACAGTGCTAATTTTTGAACACCAAAGGGATGGCATTTAGACCTTGGTTCAGGTTCAAGTGGCAGCACTGGACCACACACCAAAATGTAAATGCTTTCAGATTCTAACAGGCAAAGATATCACAATCCCTCCCTGATGGCTCAAAAGTGATTCAGCCCCCAGCTTTTCCTCTGACTCCAGTATTTCACAGGTCTCCGCCATTAGTACTGACACCTCATTGCTTACTGGGAAATGGGATTTCCTAGGATGTCACCTAGGTGAGGGCTGCAGTTGGGAGCCACTTACTCATGCCTGAAATCCAACTTCTCAGTAAGCACACTGTTGAGACTCCAGTAGCTTGTGAGGGAAATGAAATGGCATTGTGTCCCAGTCATAATAAAGTAGTTTGTGCACTTCTATCATGCTTAGCTCCCCTGTGAACACCCCAGTGAACCAAACAGGCTCAGAGAGGAGACAAGTATTCCAAGACTTGGACAGGAGGGGTGAGCAAACCTGGGTTTGGAGGGGGAACACTCACCTTTTCAAGAGAATTTCCAGCAACTACTACATTGTCCTCCACTATTTGAAATTGTGCAGGAAGTTTCCCACATAAAAGAGATCACGTTTCTGGTAGGCAGCGATCAGCTTTGTCAGCAGCATCTCCAACAGGCCTTCCTCCAGGATCCATAGGTTACAAGGCTCATTCAGAGTCTGAGCTGACTTACCATTACACTATGTTGGCAAAACAGTGGATATTTCAAAAGTAGGAATGGGACCACACTTCACACTGAGGAATTGGAATAGAGTAGATTGGAAATGACACACTCTAATCTCAGTAGAGTCACTTGAAAGCACACAAGAAGGTTGTAGTGTGTGGGTAGGATGATGGGTTCAAATAGGTTTCCTCTCAATATACCTCATCTGAGTTGCGCTGGAGTTTCCTGGCTTTCTTCCTAGAGAAATGCCTGATATACTGGAATTTTGGCTTGGCACTGATCCAGCATCTACTTCTTCAAGTGAGACATCCATATCTCTCATGCCTGAGATGCGAGCCTCCTGAGCTTTGGCAACAGCACAGCAACATCTTTCTTCCTCCTGAGCCACAGGCCAAGGGAGCTGGCTTGAGCTGGTTGTCACATACAGTGTCTTGGTTACCAGGGTTCCATATTCTGTTCCAATGTGAGGGAGGTAGGGTCACCTTTCAAGGCCCAATGACCAAACCTACTTGCTCACAGAAGACCTCCCCAAAGACATACTGGAGGCTGAATCTCCCTTCCCACCTCACATATGGATGTAGTAAACAGCACACCTTTTTGTTCAAATCCCAAGTCATTAACTAGGCGTAAGTGCTAGCCTGGTCTCAGGCTCAAGGAGCCTTTCTTAGGTAAGATCCAAACTTAACTGTCACTATTCCCCTTACCCTTCACAAGACATTTTGCTTCACAGTGCCTTCTCAGCTTGCATTTTGCCTCTTGCACAATTTTTTGCTAGTCCTGGGACTTGACCTCAGAGCCTGACCATTGTTCTTAGGCTTTCTTTAGGCTATAGCGGTCCCACCAAGCCACAGCACCACTTCCAGCGTTTTCTATGTATATGGTACTGCAGAATCAAACCGGAGTCTTTTTGTGTGGTAGCCCAGCACTCTATAAATAGATGAAACACCCAGGCCATCTTGCACATATTTTTCACCTCAATCTACTAGGACTTTGTTAAGTTTCTGTATCGTAATCTATTTTTCTTCCTGATGAATATCTGTGCTGTCATCTGTAAAAATGCAAGTGGGAAAATCACAGAAGCATTGGTGACATAAAAAAAGTCTTACAGACATAGATAAGTGTTCATTCTTTGTAGGAGAAAGGATATTTTGATATGATGATGATGACTATTTATAAATACTTTATCGGGGTTTAGAGTTTGGCCCAGTGGTAGAGTGCTTGCCTAGCATCCATGAAGATCTAGGTTTGAGTCCTTAATATCACACAGATATAAAAATCCATATGGCAATGTGGCTCAAGTGGCAGAGGGCTAGACTTGGGAAAAGCCAAGAGCAGTGCTCAGGCCCTGAGTTCAAGCCCCAGGAATGGCAGAAAAAACAAAAGAAAAGAAAAGAAAAGAAATGTGCTTTTTACAAGTTATTCACTCACAGCATTTGCCTCTGAATTCTTCGCTTCTGCATCTTGTGACTTATCCCTTTCCCTCAATGTAGACAAGAAAAACAGATTTTATTACTTGCTATCCTGTTGTCCAATCTTTGGATATTAATTCAAAATACAATATTGCCTGAGATATTGTGTGTGTGCATGTGTGTGTGTATCTGCCAATGTGTGCATGCACACATGTGTACAGGGTTTAGGGCTTACTCATAGGGCCTGTGTGATAACCCTCAGCATCTTTTCCTCAAAGGTATTGGTCTTTCACTTCTAGCTTATTATAGCTAATTGGAGTTGAGAGATTCACTCAATTTCTTGCCCTGTGCATTGGAACCCAGTGCTGGGTTCTCATATTGTTAATTGTAGCTATAGAGAAGCCTGAGGTCTGGGGATCCTCGTTAGAATCCAGCCCCTGAAAGAAAGTCACTGATAGAAATCTTTATCTTCAGTTAAGCACGAATAAATAAGGCAAAAGTGGAACTGTGGCTCAGTTCCTCTTGTACCAGCCATGAGAAAATTAGTAATTGGCAGCACCTGGTGCCTGAGAGAAATCCTTAGCACTGGTTCAAAAAAAGAAAGAAAATAATGAAAAAAATTAAAACTTGCTGAGGAATCCATAAGGATAAACGTGCCTGTGAATAATCTTGTCATTTCAGATTCCCTCAAGAGCTTATGTCTCTCTATATTTTATCAAGTTTTTTAAAGATATTTACATATTTTCTATCTTTCTTAAACAGAGATAGCCATCCACAAAACACAAACACAAACTCTCACACAGTATTCCACCCACCCATAAGTGTCTGGCTATGTATATATGTATAGTCATATGTATTGATCTGTCTCTCTATACTAATATATAAATGCATAAACATATGTATTTAGACAAACAGGAAACATACATAGATAGGTCTCAGGCATTTCCATATTTTGTGCAAGTCTTCTGAGTGCAACTTACCATTGTATTGTTTGTCAAGATAGAGTCCCTCTAACTTTTGGCCAGCTTCTTGTCCTTTGATACTTTTTTCTGCCAGTCCTGGGTTTTGAACGCTAGGCCTGGATGCTGTCACTGAGCTTGAGCTTCTTGCATTCAGTAGTTTATTGCAGATAAGAGTCTCATGGAGTTTCTGTCCTGGGCTGGCTTTGAATTGTGATCCTCAGATCTCAAACTCCTGAGTAGCTAGGATGACAGTCTTGGGCTACCAGTACCTGGTTCCTTTGCCTCTTTTACCCTTTTTTTTGGCCCCACCACAGCCATGGTATCGACCTTCCTATGTTCTCTCCACCTGCCCCCACACAGGGGTCTGACAGATGCTTTCCACCCACTTATTCATGTCCTCCTCTGTATTGGCTGACAGCTAAGACATGCACTCACTTGTCTGGATGCCAAACACAAAGCCATGTGATTGTTTCTCAGTCTGGAACATCCTATCAGATTTATAACACCACAGAGGGTCAGGTTGATGCTCCTCCAGGGCTTCTTATATTGTTCTCATATTAATCCTCAACACGTTTGTCATCACTTGTCCAGCTAATTCATGGACTATACCAGCATTCCCTACAAACTTAGATCCCAATACCATGAGGACACTCAAGGGTGCATTAGGAGGGTGACCTGCAGGTGGATGTGAGGCTGTCTAAATTGGAAGGGATATCTCCACCACAGGAAATGGAATACAAATTTAGAATCTGCTTTCATGAGGTGACAATCTCTGGCAGATGTTCTTATCAAATGTGGCACTGCCTACTTCCAGCTTAAAACATGGGTTGATGACCCAGCATAACAGAGAATGTATTCACCCAGGCCCAACACATAGGCTGGGACCCTGAACTTTCAGGTAGCATTTGGCTTTGAAGGTCATGAGATCTTAGTCTACAAATGATGAGCCCCCTCCCGTGAGGCATAGCAAACGGAGCCAAAGTGCAACCCAGTTAAGCACCAGATCAAGCTTCCCTTCTTCAGTAGGGTATGGTTTGAAAACTGTGCATAGCTTCTGTTTGAAGCCAGTCCAGAAAGGAAAGTCCATGAAAGTCTCATTTCCAGTTAACTGCCAAGAAAAAGCCAAAGATAGAGATGAAGCTCAAGAGAGGTAGAGAGCCATCTGAAAAGAATGGTTACACCCTGCAACATCCTCATTACCTGATTTTGAAAACATCTCTGCGTGCATCCCAGCATGCAGCCAGCATCTGGGGTTGACAGTGAACCCTGCGCCCATTGGCAATCTGCACTGTCTCTGACATCTGTAATGTGAACCTCATTCTGTTGGGTTTGTGAAGCGGTGTCAACCCTGCAGAAGGAACCAACTGTGCCCTAACCCACTGTCCCCTGGGGCCCCTAGCATTCCCCCATCTGCACCCCTCCTGTGGCTTCTGATCCTAGGGAGCCCTCCTTCCCTGTCCAACACTCACATGAAGTGCATATTTCTTCTCCTGGGGCAACTTCCCCACAGACAATACATGACATGCCCACTCTCCAGGCACGGGGAGATCCTGCCAAAATAGCAAATCAGTGATAAGGACATAAAGTGATGAATACAATTTTAGATCCTGATGGTAGACAGTCTGCAAAATCCAAGGGAGAATGGAATTGGAGGGGACCAGGGATCAGGATGTGGGCATGGAGCTTCCCTGCCAAGGGGGTGGGGGAAGTCACAGGCTGGGGGATGCACAGGATGATCCATGGGCCCTGTGCAGCTACTGGGTCACCCCCTTCTGCATCTCAGCCTTTGGCTTTGAGCTCTGTGATCGTCAAGATGTGCACAGTCTGTACTCTGGCTGGCAGAAGAAAGGACCCTGGGAAGACAATTGTAGACCCTTTGTGAGTGTAGGAAGGGGTAGGCTGGACACCCAGTCCAAGAGGAGCTAAACCTGGAGCCGAGGGGTGTGCAAGTAGTGGGTGTGAGAGTTGTGGACAGTCACAGTCACGGCAGAGGTGGCTCTGTCTGTGGGGTGAGTGCCTCCCTGCAGGCACAGAACTGGACATATCAGAGATCCACATGAAAAGGAAAAGCTGGAAATGGCACTATGGTTCAAATGGTAGAGCATCAACCTTGAGCAAAAGAGCTCAGGGACAGTACCCAGGACCTGAGTTCAAGCCTCATGACTGTAAAAGAAAAAGAACCAGGACTATGAGAGGAAACCTGGTACTCTCTTGGTCTAATCAGACACAAGAAGAGGCCGGGATAGGCTGTGGAAAAACACAGAGAACATCTTCCCCCAGCTCATCCTGTCCTGCATGCAGGGTCAGCCATGTAACTAGGGCTACGGTGAGATCATCTTCACCCCTGTGCTGCCATCTGAATTGTAGGCCTCTGTCCTGGCATGGGGTGTCCTGATGGCTGAGCAGGTGCCTTAACCCTAGATGGAGAGCAGCCACTGACTGTGGTAGCTAAGGAGAGATCTGTTCGATAGCTATCAGGCCACCCAGCATGGGAGCCATAACCACCCCTCACCCAGGTAGAGGCCAATGGTTTTCCAGGTGCTACTAACATTGCCCCACCCCTAGCTCTGGGTACACGTGACATTCCCTCCACAAGGAGCAGGACTAAGTGAAGGATCAGGAAGCTGCCTATGGGCTTCAGATGATGGCCAGGCTGGCACTACAGATGGCCTCACTCTGTCACCACCTTCCCCTGCCTCCATCATTCCTCCAACATGCCTCTCTACCTCCCACCCATTAACCTTGGAAACCAATGAACTGGGCTCTCATCATTCCTCTCATCTCTTCACCCACCTTGCCATGCATCCATCCCTCTGTCACTTCCACCCCACACACATCCCACCACCAGCCACCCTCTAGCTTATGAGGATCCCAGAGGAAGCTCTTGGTGAAGGGCTTGTGACCACAAAACAGTTACTACCAGCCGTTCCGGCCAGATCCACCACAGAATAAGAAGAGCCAAGCAGGCACACACTGCAGCAGAGTTGCTCTGTTGCCACCCTGATTTCTTCATGGCCAGGACTTGGCTCTCCTCAGCCTCCCAGCTCAGTAACCAGAACATTGTGCTTTCACAGAGCCATGGCTTCCAGTCTCCATGGACACAATGACATCAAGGTGATGCCAACTTCCCCATCTCTATATACTTCTAACTATGGGATGGGAGCTGAGGTTCTCTTCCGTGACTCCATCCGCTAAGAGGCTCATGCAGATTTCTATCCTTTGCTCATGATGGTGACTCTTTGGTTAACAAGTCACTGCTGGGCTTCCAGTTCACCACATATAGAACCCATACTCCAACACTTTTCTTAGAAGGACTGATGACTTTTAAATACTCTCTGGTTTTAAATATCTAGTTCCTTCTCTCTTTCATTTATATATTTCCCTTCCTCACATACTTCCCTTTTTTTACCTTCCTTCTTTCATTCCTGGCCTTGAACTCAAGACCTGGAGCTTTTTCTTAGCTTTTCTTTGCTCAAGGTAGCACTCTAGCTCTTGAGTCACAGCACTACTTCAATCTTTGTTCTTGCTCTAAACTGGGAGTATGAGTCTCATGCATTTTTCCCTTTGCTGGGTTGGTTTTAAACCACAATACTAAGATCAGGATCCTGAATATGCCTCGGATTACAGGTATTATCTAATCAAAACAAATTCCTGATTTCTTTTTTAGACATAATTAGTTCTTTCAGGTGAGCCACCAGCCACTCATGCAAGAGCATTGCAGGATCCCAGCATTCATCTTGTCTCCAGTCTTATTCCATCCATCTCACAATGGTAATCTAAAACACCCTGCTGCATGCCTGAAGTCGCAAGGAATGTTCTCAACGCCATGAGAAGCCCCCTTAAGCTCTGCCTCAGGCATGCCCAGCCCCCATCCCACTTCCACATGAGCATTTGTTTAGGAGAAATTTCCTGAGTACATCATCATCTTTTCCTCACCATTCAAATTTCATCTTTGGAGTCATTTCTCCCAGACAAAGAGGAACATGATCCATGGTTTGATAGCAGCTCCAGCTTCATAGTCCCAGCCACCAACACCCCCCCCATTACCCTGCCAGACTCCTGAATTCAAGAACAATGTTTTCACTACCCCTGACTCTTATCAAATGTTTTAACTTATACAGTGCATTAAAATAATTTTACTAAATGGAATAAACACATGGCATCAAGCTTCAGAATCTTTGCACCTGAACTTTTAGTGAATCACAGACATACCAGCATTTCTGTAGCCAACAGAAATCTTAGCTTTGAGATTTCAGCATTCCTGGTATCCAAGTTAGGATGTGCTAACACTGCCCTTAATGGGGCACTTCAATCACACAATCCCACAACAATCAATGTCATTTGACATTCACTGGTAGGTGGTGCTAGGAAAAAGACTGATGTGCCAACTCCATGCTGGCTTGACCTATGCCATCTTCAAACCTGGAGCAAGTGGGGCTCCTCTCTCCATGACACCTTTTGTGTACTACCCCAGGAGGACATTTACCTTGAGACAAAATTATGAAGACTATCTGTACCAGCAAAGATTCCAGTGAGATGTGCCTACATGGATAAAGCTAAAATCTCACTAAAGTGAGGTTGTTGGCAGTGCTGGAGCCTGAACTCAGGGCCTGGGCACTAAGCATTTGTACTCAAGA
The DNA here is from genome assembly GCA_024803745.1 of Megascapheus bottae. Lineage (NCBI taxonomy): Eukaryota > Metazoa > Chordata > Mammalia > Rodentia > Geomyidae > Megascapheus > Megascapheus bottae. The sequence goes on from JANJXV010000272.1 coordinate 503,891, forward strand.
CTAGCCCTTTACCACTGGAGCACAAACTCCATTCCCAGCTGTTTTTATTTTTGGTAGTAAGAATCTATCAGACTTTCCTGTTCTAGGTGACTTGGAACTTCCATACTCAGATCTCAGCCTCGTGACCAGCCTGGATTAAAAGTGTGGATCAGCAATGCGCCACACCTGAGGACTTCAGCCAGCACATTTTTTCCCAAAAATTGGAAGAGGAAGATGAGGGAGGGTTGGGCTCATCCTGCCCTGCATATGAAGGAGAGCATCAGCACCTGAACTTCATTCCCTGTTGTAGGCTGCTGGAGGAAAAGGAAGCAAATAGGCACAGGCTGGCAGCAGATGCCACAGAACAACTTGTGACCAAGACTCCCAGAGCAGACCTCAGAATCGATGACAGAGTTGGATCTACCCAGTAACAGAGGCAGTGGTGACACCTGAAGCTGCGTGTTTGAGCCTTTGCTGCTAGTAAACAGGGCCACCTATGTCTCAATGAGAAAGGTGAGATTTTGGTGGAGAAGGTGAGATTGAACATTATGTATCATGCAAGAAGACAGACTATAAGGGGTCTTTTATTATTCCAAGTGAAATTTTGGATTTCCTCTTCTGTTTCTTTAAAGAATGACATTGGGATATTGATGAATATTGCACTGAATTTGTAGATATTCCTTATCAAGATTGCCATTTTTACAATATTACTTCTTCCAAACCAGGGGCATATGTTTTTGCACTTCCTCAGTTCTGCGTTAATTTCCTTCTCCAGGGTTTATAGTTCCATGAAAAAGGTGGTTTACATTCTAAGTTAATTCCTAGGTATTTTATTTTCTTTGATAGCCAAATGAGTTGCTATCCTGATTCTTGCCTCATTCCTCTCATTTGTTGGCATATGGGAAGGCATTTGACATTGACGGTTAATTTTATACCCTGCTACCTTACCAAAGTTTTATATCAGCTCAAGCAGCTTTGGGGTAGAGTCTATAGGGTTCTTTAAATACAGAATCATGTCATCTGTAAGTAGAGAAAGTTTCAGTTCCTCTTTCCCTTTTCCTCCTCACTCCAGTTAGAATGGCCAAGATCCAGAAATCTAATAACGTATGCTGGAGGGGATGTGGCCAGGAGGGACCACTACTACACTGCTGGTGGGATTGCAAACTCATTCAACCACTATGGAAAGCACTATGGCAGTATCCCAAAAATACTAAACATAGAGCTCCCCTGTGATCCATCAATTTCACTACTTGCCAATCGTCCAGATAGGACATACTAAATTCACTAGAACAATAACATTTATCACAGCACTATTTACTATGGCAAAGGTATGGAACCAACCCAGATGCCCGTCAGTTGATGAGTAGATCAAATATGGTATTTTTACACAATGGAATTTTGTGCTTCTGTCAGAAAGAATGACATAGACGAATTTGTAAGGAAATAGAAAGACTGTAAAGTTTAGAAATTAGTTTCTGTCTCCTTCTCTCTCTCCTTCTCTATCTCTGTAAAATTTAGAAGTTCCTGTTTCTCTCTCTTTTTTTCTCTTTCTCTCTCTCTCTCTCTCTCTCTCTCTCTCTCTCTCTCTCTCTCTCTCTCTCTCTCTCTCTCTCTCTCTCTCTCTCTCCTATCCTTACGCTTGAACTCAGGGCCTGAGCTACTTTTGCTCAAGGTTAGCACTCTAACATTTGAACCACAGTGCTGCTTCTGGCTTGTTCTTTTCACGTAGTATTGAGGAATCTAACCCAGGCATTCATCCTTGATAGGTTAGCACTCTACCACTAAGCCACACAGTCAGCTTTTAGAGGTTTCTGACAAAGGTTTTCCTACATGCTATTATTTCTTCTGTGAGTGCTCTTAATGCTTGCTGAAGGTTGACTTTGTTTAGAAGACTTACCCTAATGCTCCCATATACAGAGATTCTATATATAGCTAAATGTTTTTCATTACTCAGAATTTCTCTATTGTGTATGTTCTGAAATGTACTGAAGACTGACTTCTGATTAAAAGTCATTGCACATTTGTTCTATTCATTAGTTTTCTTTTCTTCTATGGGAATCAGGTTTGTGATGAACACAGAAGTATGCCTTCCAGGTCAAACACTTTCCACATTTGTAATATTCATAAGGTTTTTCTCTCCTATGTGCATTTTATACTTAGTCATGCGTTCATGATGGATTTTTCATATTCTTATATTCATACGATTTTTATCTTGTGTCTGTGTGGTATCATGCAAACTCAACTATGAGTTCTTCAAAAAAAATTTCCCTTTCATTTTATTCATAGGATTCTATCCTGTGGGTGTTTAGTGATGAATCTTGACTTGTGCCTTCTTGGGAATAGACTGAACATTTGCTACATTCATTAAGGGTTTTATCTTGTGTTGGTTCTGTGACACAAGCTGAGTTTTCTTCCACAGACTAAAAGGTATTTCCTATTTATTACATTGCTAAGGCTTCTCATATGTGTGAACTCTCTTACGCTTCCTGAAGGGTGAATACTGCACGAAAGACTTTCAACTTTGGTTATATTCCAAAGGTTTCTAATATGTGTGAATTCTGTTATGCCTCCTGTAATGTGACTTCCATCTGAAGGTCTTACCACATTTGATGCACTCGTACAGTTTCTCTCCTGTGTGTGTTCTCTGATGCAATTTGAGGGAAGACTTCCATTTGAAAGACATCCCACCTCGGTTACATTCATAAGGTTTTTCTCCTGTTTGAATTGTCTTATGCATGTTGAGGTTTGGCTTCTGTGTGAAGGACTTTCCACATATGTTACACTCATAAGGTGTTTCGCCTGAGTATATTCTCTGATGAACATGGAGTTTTACCTTCCATTTGAAAGACTTTCCGCATTCACTACATGCATAGGTTTTCTCTCCTGTGTGTGTTCTATTATGCCCATCAAGATATGACTTCCACTTGAAGGTCTTTCCACATTTGTTGCACACATAAGGTTTCTCTCCTGTGTGTGTTCTTTGATGAAATTTGAGGGAAGATTTCTGTCGGAAAGACTTTACTCATTGGTTACATTCATAAGGTTTCACTCCTGTGTGTATTCTCTGATGAACACGAAGTTTTCCCTTCCCTTGGAAAGATTCTCCCCATTCATTACACTTATAAGATTTCTCTCCTGTGTGTGTTATTTGATGAACCCGAAGGTGTATCTTCTGGGTGAAAGACTTTTCACATTTGTTACATTCATAAGGTTTCTCTTCTGTGTGTCTTCTCTGGTGCAAAGTGAGGTATGATTTCAGTCTAAAAGTCTTCCCACATTTATCCCATTAAAGATTTCTCTTCTGTGTGAGATCTCTGATGTGTGCTGAGAGCTGAATTCTGGGCAGAAATTTTATTACGTTCCTCATATTCATAAGGTTTGTCTTCTCTTCGAGATCGAGGTTGGAGCGTCAGGTCTGACTTCTCAGAAATTAATATTCACACTTGATGTACGCATCACATATCTCAGGATATTTGCTCTGAGGTATTGTAAGGCGTATTTCATTACTGAAAGATTTCTCACATTCACTACATGTATGAGGAGTCTCTCCTGTGTACATTTTCGGACGTGTAGTGATGGTCGGTGTTAAGTACAATATTTTTCATCACACAGTACATTTAGCAGTTTTTCTCCCTCCCTGAAGAATTTCTTGGGCAGGGAGAACAGAATTATGATACTGCAGATCTTTTGGACTGTCACAATCATGAATAAAATGCTCTGAATATCCGATGGATCTTTTAAGAACAGGAGACATACGAGATCTATATGCAGCATGCATCTCATCAGGCTTAGGAGACAGAAGCATGTTCTGACACTTAATGAACTCCTCAGTCCTCACCCCTAAGTTGTTACCGTTATTCCTAATCAGCTCTGGATTGTGTGTAGAGCTCAAATTTAAAGTTGTTGCTAATCTCACGTTTTCCTCCACTTCGATACTACTTGCAACTGCTACTTCACAAAGACATTCATGTGGACTTTCCTGGCAGGTATTGAACACATTTTCCATTAGCTGGACATCTAAAATGAGTCATAGAAAAAAAGACACAAACATACATGAGATACAAATATTCCTTACTGTAAAGTTAATGACTTTACTTTCCCATCCTAAGTGTTAGATATTTTAAAATATAAAAGTGGAAATTGATTTGTGAGAAATATATGCTTTTCTCCCTAACATATTAAGAAAATGATATTTCACAATAACCAATAATGTTTTTCTGTGTTTTAGTTCTCTTTTTATATCACAGGAAATATTTATTGAAATTACCTAACTATGTATTGCTACCGTTTTAAGCTGAGTACTACCTATACTATACCTGCAGCTGTATTTTTCAAATACTGTTTTGTTTATACATTGAGGAATAGCTGCCTTTCTTTTATTTTTGAGAAATAATCTAAATACTGTGCTGTTTTGCATCTTTTTAAAACTTACTTTTCTTTTCTTTTCTTTTTTTTGTAGTTCATAGGCCTCAGCCCTGTCCCTGAACACTTCAGAAGAACACTATAACCCCTATCCTTGAGCTACAGCCCCACTTCCTGTTTTCTAGAGTTAACTACAGATAAGAGTCTCAGGTCCTGAGTAGCAGATAGGATTACCTTACCCAGTTTCAATGCTGTTTGCTTATTAACCATTAAGTGAGGAACACGAATTTTTTCTAGATTCAGCGGCGACAAGTTTGGTTTATATGTCTGTTTGCCTTTGATCCAAGCAAGAACGATTCTTGAGAGTAAGGAATTACACCTATATCCCTTCAGTTACAACTTCTCACTAAAGTCTCAATTTAGGTATTTGTGGGAATTTTGAAATTTGTTTCTTTCCATTTGAAGTCTTATAAAAATTCCTTTTCTAACACTCCTGTCCCTCAGAACCATGGAAGACCAGAAAATCCCCAGCTCATTGTCCAGTTAATTTTCTTATATGATTGAAACTTTGTTGTTATTTTTTTTCCTTCCATTCCTGGGTTTGAACGTAGGACCTAACCACTGTCCTTGGGTTTTCTCAAGACTAGAACCCTACCAATGAATTCATTACTTCTGGCTTTTTCTATGTATGTGGTAATAAGGAATCAAACCTGTGTCTTTGTGCATGCTAGGCAAGCACTCTACCACTAGGCTCAATTTCTGGTGGAAAGATCTGGTTCTGAATACCAGTCTCTTCCTACCAGCAAAAAGATATTATCCTTATCAGAGAATAATGCCCTGACTTATTCCTTGTTTACTCAATCATTTATAGTCTTAGTTTTAAAGAAATGAAATATCATTCATTCTTTCGTTCTTCCTTTCTTCCTTCCCTCTTTCTTCCCTCTTTCTTCTTTCTTTCTTTCTTTCTTTCTTTCTTTCTTGTTTTGCAGTCATGGGACTTGAATTCTAGACCTGGCTGTTCTTCCTGAGCTCTTCAGCTCAAGGCTACTGCCCTATGACTATAGCCTCAACCCCACTTCTCATTTTCTATTGGTTCATTGGAGAGAAGAGTCTAAGGTGTTTTTGTGATAGGTCAGTCTTTGAACCTTGATCCTCAGATCTCAGCCTCCTAAGTAGCTAGGATTACAGGCATGAGCCACGGGCTCATGGCGTTCTCATTTTATTTTGTTTCACAGTGATTTCTACAGAGAAATCTAACTTTAACTCTACTGCCACATAGAATTCGTCATATCACCCTATGATTCTTGGTGCCGGGGGTTTTGGCTAGCATGCACAAAGACCTGGTTCAGTTCCTTGGTACTACATACAAAGAAAAAGCCAGAAGTGGTGCTATGACTCAAGAAGTAGAGAGCTAGCCTTGAGAAAACCCAAGGACCATGCTCAGTCCCTGAGAACAGGCATAGGATTGGGAAAAGAAAATGATTCTTGATTCATTCACAAAGAATTCCATAGGTTCCACACAGGATTTAGGGTAACTAAGAATATTATTGCTCAGTACATCACAACATGAACTTACCAATGGGGCTCAGGCTCCAACATCAATATGAAGATGCATTCACTCACCTGTGATATTCTTGTCAGAGGAATTTCCTATCCAGAGTTCTGCACAGTGGTCTAGCTTGTCAATTAATACAGGATTGGGAACACAGGGCCCTGTAAATTAGAAACAGTACAGAATTATTGCTTATGCTGTGTCATCATTGCTTTAAGTTCGCAGACATCCTACTCACAAGTTATCTATTAAATCTTTTTTCTCATTTCTCACTGGCTCCATGGTTGACTTTCCCCCAGATCTGGATTCATTTTGTATGGCATACACTTAGCTATCTTGCTCAAGGCTAGAAAAATACCAGTTTGAGTCCCAGCTCCACTTACATGCATAGGTCTTCATGCATGCTAAGCAAGCACTCATCCACAAAGTCAAACTCTTGACACTCCACTAACATTTTTGAGGGGTTACTTGGAGTAATACAGTTTCATGGCAATTTTTATGCCATTGCTGGCTTCAAATTAGAATTCTTAGATTTCTTCCTCCTGAATATTTTAAGATTACAGGCATGAAACATTGCACCTAGTGCCAGGTTTCCATTATAAACTCACTGTTTAGTGATTTGTAGATCCTATTTCCAATAATGATATATATTGTATTCTGGATGGTTTATCCACTTACAATTACTGTGTAAGTTTGGAATGTCGTCTCCATTAGAGGAAACATAATTTAGAACTGTTGTCAAAGTATCCTGAAGGTATCCTGAAGAATGAGTACAAAATTACCTTAGGTTTTCTTTAGAAAGTAATGATAATTCTCAGGGCCTGGAATCTTTCATTTAAATAGTATTGAAAGTTTGATAAACATTCACGTATCTGCAAAATAACAAGGCACTTGGCCTTGCAAGTGAATTTGACTTTTGCTCACCTAAGGACACCAGGTTGCTGTAGGTCTCCAGCATTACATCTCTGTACAGGGTCCTCTGAGCATTGTCCAGATGCTGCCACTCCTTCCAGCTGAAATCCACAGTTACATCATCAAATGACACCAGCTTCTGGAATGCCACATTTTCATCAAGTAATTAGCACTGAGTTATAAACACACCATGTCTGGAATTTTATTCTTTTTTTGTTGGAATTGTATTCCTTTACTTAAATGTTTAGACTTACATGAAATATTGACCTGAAAAGCTTAGGGATGGTGCCTAGGCCCAGAGTTCAAGTCACAAGACCCACAAAAAAATAAAAAGGCAAGCCAGGTGTTGGTGGCTCACGCCTGTCATCCTAGCTACTCAGGAGACTGAGATCTGAGGACCATGGTTCAAAGCCAGCCTAGCACAAAATTCCATGAGACTCCTTTCCAATTACCCACCATAAAATGTTTAATGGCTTGTGGCATATCATGGGAGAGCAATTGTGGTATCGACGAAAAATAAGTCGGGGGAGTAGATTTAGGTTATAAATGGAATTATTCCATTGAAAAGGAAGTACATTATATGATGACATATGCTGGTACTGTGAGAATATTGTAAAATCTTAGGGTATCAAGTAATAATACTGTGAAGTACACCCAGAATGTTAATGTTCTATGGCTGGCATAATAATCACTTGGGGAAGAAACTTTTTTTTCTTTTTTTTGGCTGGGGGATTTGTAAGGCTTGAACTCTGGGCCTGGGCACTGTTCCTGAGCTCTTCAACTCAAGGCTATCACCCTACCTATGAAGCCACAGTGCCATTTCCCATATTCTAGTGGTTAACTGTAGATGAGAGTCTCATAGATTTTCTAACGCCCAGGCTGGCTTTGAACCAAATCTTTAGATATCAGCCTGATATCTGAGTAGCTAGGATTACAGGTAGAAGTCACTGCACCTGGCAAGAAATTTATTTCTTGCTGTTTTATACTACAAATTTACTGTATGTTTTACTTTTTCAAAAAGACTGAGGATGACCTTTGTTCTGTATATAATGGGAAGAGGGGTAGGGAGGTGTGAGCAGAAGTACTGAGGAGCAATACTCAGGGTAGGACAATAGCCTTAAACTAAAGAGCTCACTGCCCAAGGTCGAAGCCCCATGCCTTTCCCACTACCCCACAAAAAAGGGAAAAAATTGGAGATTGGAAAGGATTTTCTAAAAAGAATATATAGAAATAGTAGTTCAAAATGTAGAAAAAAGTTCAATATTAACAGTCATGAGAAAAATTAAAATTACAATGAAATCATTACTTTAAATATGTTAATATAAATATAGTTTTAAACAAAAAGATCCACATACACACGCACAAACACACACACACACACACACGCATACAATAAAACAACTTTCAAAGTCTATTACTGGGAAGGTAGTGAGAAGAAGTAGAACTTTGGAATAGTTCTGCAAGGAATATAAAACAATCAAAAATTGCGTGGAGAGTGCTAAAAAAGTACTAAATATGGAATTACATAGAAATATGGTCCAACAATTCTATTTCTAGATTTGTACCTAACGGAAGAGAAAGCAGATAGTAGAACAAATATGTGGAGAATCCATTTAAAACTATTAATAATAATCAAAATATAGAAATATGCAAAACAATGCATTGAAAAGGAAGAACATTTTACTATATTTTACAGATGAATCTTGATTAGAGTAAACTAAAAATACAGCAGTCATAAAGGAAGAGCTAGGGTATGTTTTCCCTTCCAGAGCTTAAAAGGATCAACAAACCCTTAGAGCCAAAAAGCACGATGGTTCCAGAGAATGGAGTAGAGAGGAACAGGAGTTGAATGTTTAATGATTATACATGGAAGATGAAAATTGCTCTAGATGGGTAGAATGAAGAGAGAACTGTACCCTAAACAATGGTTATGTAGCCACACAGGATGGGACACACCTATACTCCCTGATCTTGGGAAACTCAAGAAGGATTTCTAGCCATCCTGGATGCATGGAAAGATCTATCATAAAAACTAATGTGGAAGGGCTGGGAGTTTGGCATAGTTGTAGAGTGCTTGTATGAAGACGAAGGTTCAATTCCGCAGTACCCCATACACAGAAAAAACCATAAGTAGTGCTGTGGCTCAAGTAGAAGATCACTAGGCTTGAGGAAAGCTGAAGGACAGTGCTCAGACCGAGTTCCAGCCAAAGGGCTTGTTTAAAAATAAAACCAGAAAGCTGATCATGATGGGGTGGTGGCTCACTTCTATAATCCTAGCTACTCAGGAGGCTGAGATCTGAGGATCAAGGTTTAAAGCCATCCTGGCACAAAAAGACCTGAGACTCTTATCTCCAATTTACCTTTAGAAAATGGGAAGTGGGGCTTGGCTCCAGGGTAAGGTGGTAGCCTGGAGCTGAAGAGCTCAGGGTTAGTACCCAGGCTGAGTCCAAGGTCCATGACCCACCAAAAAAAAAAACCCAAAAAACAAAAAATAATATGGAAAAATTTGGATTCTGTGAATTTTATCAGGCATATAAATGTTTTTTTTTGCTGTTGAAACAACAAATTGTTTGGAAATATTTTAAAAGTTTTTACCTAGAATTTTACACTACAAATGGAATTAATAAAAACACAAAATATGAAAAAGATACAAATTTTCACAATATGGGTATCCTGCTTCCGTATCTTTCACTGACTCCTGTTCAAATGAGTCACATATTCTGAATCATTTCTCCCAGTCGATATATGCCACACATGTTAGTTGTACTGAACTTCTTGGGAAATCAAAAGCAAATACTAAGCAAATGTGTGTTAGATTTTGTCAATAGTGATATTTCAAATATAAATCCCTACTCATTGCATTATTTAATATGAATGCCGGAATCTAACTTACACTGGCAGAATCTTCAATCTTTTGAGAATCTTCAAAAGGGTGTGTAAATATTTAGGATCGTTATGTCTTCCTGGAGGAAAGATCCCTTTAGTAGTATGTAGTAACCTTCTTTGTCTTTTCTTACTAATTTTAGTTTGAAGTCTAATGTATCTGATATGAGGATGGCAACTCCAGCCTGTTTATGGGGGCAGTTAGCTTGATAGAGTTTATTCCAAACTCTCACTTTCAAAAGATGACAGTTTTGGGGTAAGATGTGTCTCTTGAAGACAGCAGAACCATGGTTCTTCCTTTTTGATCCAACTAGACAGCCTATGCCGTTTAATTGGAGAGTTAAGTCCATTGATATTGAGAGTTAGGATTGAGAGATATTTATTAGTTCCTACCATTTTTAAACGCTTTTAGTAGGGCCTGTGTCTTGACAGTTCTTGTGGTCCTTAGATGGTATGCTGTTTAGGTGCCATTTCTTTCCCCATATTGCATTTATTTTGATTTTCTATGTATAGAGCACCTTTGAGAATTCCCTGAAGTATATTTCCAATACCATTGACCTCTTTCTCCACGCCCTCCTCAATACCAACTAGCCTTAAATTAGGCTTCCTAATTGTATCTTGGACCTCCTGAAGCGCTCTCTCATATTTCCTAGATTTGGATTGACTCATATTCTGTTCTTTCTCTATAATAACTAAATTATCTTCAGCCCCGGAAATTCTCTCCTCTGCATTGTCTAACCTGCTATCAAAACTATTTACTTTATTTTTCATCTCCCTTGCTTCTAATTGCTCATTTTTGATGGCTTGCATGTCTTGTTTTAGATCATGTATGGATTTCTTTATCTCCTTGATTTCCTTTTGAGTGGTTAGCTCAGTAGCTTTATTTTTTTGGACATTCGCTGGAGTTTGGTCACGTGTTTATTTGTGGATTCTATGAATTCATCCATCTTTCTTTGAAAAACCTTTATTATGGCCTCCTTTATGGCTTCTTCTTTTTCACTTATCTCCTTGTTTCTGCTTTCCTCTTGTTCAGCCATGGCTTCCTCCATTATCTCTTTATTTATATTTTCACTTTTCCATTAAGGATGTTTATCAATTGCATTTGTGTAGCACTTGCAAGACTCTCCTCTAGGTTTGCCAGTGACTGTTCCATTGTCTGTTAACAATGGGTGGGGGATGTTGTTTCTTGATTTGACATTTTTCTTGAGTTTCTTGTTCTGCCCATTTGACAATGGGAGCAAGATTACTACTAAATACGATTATAATATTTCAGATATAACACACCTAGACCTCTGTAGCTGGCAGACACTAGATGTTCGCAAGTTTTGATTGGTATTATCACTCTTTCTTTTTCTGCGCTTATAGACCAGTCTAATACAACCACTGATAAGCGATTTATACCCAAAACAATAAGCCTCTCAATCCAGTCTCTATTGTCTTTAAGTCCCTCTGAGCATAGAGAATAATTAACCACCTACATATACAATATTGCTCAACAGCCATCAAGTGTAGATCCGTGCAGTATAAGGGTTGAAAGACGAGCAGAAGTCCAGAGATAGAAAAAAAGAATGAGAGAGGTCAGGGGAGGTACAAAAGGATTAACGTAGGAGTGTAAGAATATTGTAGTAATGAAGAACAGATATAGCATAAGGATAACTGACCTAAGTTGGTAAGTAGTTAGCATATTTGAGTACAAAGTTTAGAAAGTATTAGAATAAAACTTATGTGTTGCTGCACGACTAGCTCTTAGCCCAACCAGTGGCCTCACAGTGGACCATGGGATGGATCTGTTTTTCTTGTATACGTTGAGTGAAAGGGGTATTACACAAGATGCAGAAGCGAAGATTTCAGAAGGAAATGCTGTGAGTGAATTAGCTCGTAAAAAGCATTTTTATTTTCTTTTATTTTCTGCCAGTTTTGGGGCTTGAATTCAGGGCCTGAGCACTGTCCTCGGGTTTTCTCGAGTCTAGCCCACTACCACTTGAGCCACAGTGCCACATCAAGATTTTCTATCTATGTGATACTGAGCAATCAAACCCAGATCTGCATGGATGCTAGGCAAGCACTCTACCACTATGCCAAACTCTCAACTCTGACATAGTAATTATAAAGTCATCATCATCATATCAAAATATCCTTTCTCCTATAAAGAATGAACACTTATCTATGTGTGTAATGCTTTTTTTTTTAAAATTTCACTAATTCTTCTGTGTTTTTCCAGCTTGCATTTTTTACACATGACAGCAAAGCTAATTATCAGGAAAAAATTGATTAGGATATAGAAGCCTAATAATATCCTAGTAGATTGACGTCAAAAATATGTGCAAGATGCCCTGTGTGTTTGACCTAGTGGTAGAGTCCTTGACTACCACGCAAAAAGACTCAGGTTTGATTCCTCATTACCACATACATAGAAAACGCTGCAAGTGGTGCTGTGGCTCGGTGGGACAGCTAAAGCCTAAAGAAAGCCCAAAAACAATGTTCACACTCTGAGGTCAAGTCCCAAGACTAGCAAAAACAAAAATAATTCGACAAGGGGCAAAATGCAGGCAGAGAAGGCTCTGTGAAGCAAAAGTTTTGTAAAGGATGAGGGCAATATTGACCCTTGTTTGCATCTTACCTAAGAAAGACTCCTTGAGTCTGAGACCAGACTGGTAGTTGGGCCTAGTGGAAGACATTGAGATTATGACGAAAGAGGGAAACTACTGAGCCTAAGTTCCTTTGAGTCTGGCTTACTTCACTTAATATGATTTGTTCTAAGTCTTTCCATTTCCTAACAAATGGGGCGATGTCATTCTTTCTGACAGCAGCATAGAATTCCATTGTGTACAAATACCACAACTTGTTGATCCACTCATCAACTGAGGGACATCTGGGTTCGTTCCATATCTTTGGTATGGTGAATAGTGCTGCAATGAACATTGTTGTGCTAGTGGGTTTAGTATGCCCTTGTTTCTGGATTGTTGGGTAAATGCCAAGTAGTGGAATTGCTGGGTCATAGGGGAGTTTTATGTTTAGCCTTTTGAGGCACTGCCACCCTGCTTTCCATAGTGGTTGAATGAGTTTGCACTCCCACTAACAGTGTAGTAGTGTTCCCTCCTGGCCACATCCCCTCCAGCATCTGTTGTCATTCGTTTTCCTGATCCTGGCCATTCTAACTGGAGTGAGGTGGAATCTTAGAGTTGTTTTGATTTGCATTTCTTTTATGACCAGAGATGTGGAGCATTTCTTCATGTGTCCATAGGCCATTTTTGTTTCTTCTTCAGAGAAGACTCTCTTTTAGTCTTTGGCCCATTTTTAATGGGATGGGTGTTACTTTGGAGGTTACATTTTGAGTGATTCAATTTTTTGAGTTGTTGATATATTTTAGATATGAGGCCTTTGTCCGTTGTTTGATTGGTGAAGATCTTCTCCCACTCTGTAGGCTTCCTAATTAATTTACTAGCTATATCCGTTGCCATACAAAAGCTCTGCAGTTTAATGCAGTCCCACTTATCCAGCCTTTCTCTGATTTGTTGTGATTCTTGGTCCTTATTAAGAAAGTTTCGACCTGTGCTAAGGAGGCCTAGTGTATCTCCTATTCCTTCCTGTAAACTTTTCAGTGTGTCAGGTTTTACCTCCAGGTCTTTGATCCATTTGGAGTTAATTCTAGTGCAAGGTGACAAAGAAGGATCCAACTCTAGTTTTTTGCAGGTGTTTAACCAGTTCTGCCAGCACAACTTGTTGAAGAGGCTATCTTTCTTCCATTCTATTTTTTTGGCTCCCTTGTCAAAGATTAGGTGGCCATAGGTCTGTGGTTTAATATCTGGGTCCGCAGTTCTACTCCATTGGACTTCAGGCCTGTTCTTGTGCCAGTACCAAGCTGTTTTGAGAATTATAGCTCTGTAATAGAGTCTTAAGTTTGGAATTGAAATTCCTCCAGCGCTGTTATTTCTGCTAAGAAGTGTTTTTGCTATACGGGGTCTTTTATTATTCCATATTAAATTTTGAATTGCCTCCTATTTCTTTAAAGAATGACATTGGGATGTTGATTGGTATTACATTGAATTTGTAGATAGCTCTTGGCAAGATTGTCATTTTCACAATGTTGATTCTTCCAATACAGGAGCATGGGAGGTTTTTCCATTTCCTTACTTCTGCTTTAATTTCCTTTTTAGGGTTTTAAAGTTTTCATCTAAACGGTCCTTTACATTCTTAGTTAAGCTAATTGCTATTTACTTTATTTTTTTAAGGCTATGTGTTGGCGTAAAGTAAGGCAGTTGATTTGTGAGGGTTGATTTTATGGCCTGCTACCCTTCCAAAGCTTTTAATCAGCTCAAGGAGCTTGGGAGTAGAGTCTATAGGATTCTTTAAATACAGAATCATGTCATCTGCAAAGAGGGAGAGTTTTATTTCCTCTTTCCCTACTTGGATCCCCTTTATGCTTGCTTCTTGCCTTATTGCACTGCCTAGGAATTCTAGTACTATGTTAAAAAGGAGTGGAGAGAGTGGGCATTCTTGTCTCTTTCCTGATTTTAGAGGGAATGGCTTTAGATTTTCACCATTAAGTATAATACTAGCAGTGGGTTTCTCATACACAGCCTTTATTACATTGAGAAATGTTCCATGAATTCCTAGTTTCTCCACATCTTTTACCATAAAGGGGTTTTGAATCTTGTCAAATGCCTTTTCCGCATCTATTGAGACAATCATGTGATTTTTGTCCTTGCTTCTGTTGATGTGTTTAATTATATTAATTGATTTGTGTATGTTGAACCAGCTTTGCCTCCCTGTGATGAATCAAGTTTGATCATAGTGTATAATTTTTTTGATGAGTTGTTGTAGACGGTTGGCCAGTATTTTGTTGAGAAGTTTTGAATCGATGTTCATCAAAGAAATGGGTCTATAGATCTCTTTCTTTGATGAATCTCTGTCTGGTTTGGGGATGAGGGATATACTGGCTTCAAATAATGAGTTTGGTAAAGAACCTTCATTTTCAATTTCGTTGAAGAGCTTGAGGAGTATTGGTGTGAGCTCTGCTTTGAAGACCTTATAGAATTCAGCTGTCAATCCATCTGGCCCTGGGCTCTTTTTAAGTGGAAGTTGTCTAATTTCCATTTCTATTTCAGAGCTTGAAATAGGTCTGTTGAGTTGGGTTAGCTCTTCTTGGTTCAGTGTGGGTATGTTAATATTGTCTAGGAATTCATCCATTTCTTCTAGATTCTCAAATTTGTTGGCGTAAAGGTTTGAGAAGTATTCCCTCATGATATTCTGGATCTTGGTAATTTCTGTCGTGATATTACCATTTTCATCTGCGATTTGGTTCATTTCGATATGCTCTCTTCTTTTTTTGGTAAGATTTGCTAAGGGCTTGTCAATTTTGTTAATTCTTTCAAAGAACCAACTCCTTGTTTTGTTGATTCTTTCTATAGTTTCTTTCATTCCAAATCATTTAATTCTGCTTTGATTTTAATAATTTGCTTTCTCCTAATGGGTTTAGGTTTGGTTTGTTGCTCTTTTTCCAGGAGGTTAAGGTGAGACATTAACTAGTTGGTTTGCCATTTTCCCAACTTGCTGTTGTAGGCACTCAGCGCTATAAATTTTCCTCTGAGTACTGCCTTTGTTGTGTCCCTAAGGAGTTGATATTTGTGTGCTCCTTATTGTTAAATTTCATAAACAGTTGGATATCTGTTCTGATCTCTTCGATTACCCATTGTTTTTGATTCAACAATGTGTTGTTCAGTCTCCATGAGTTACAGGGTTTTCTTTGGTGGAGATGTGTGTTCAGCTCCAATTTGATGCCTTTATGGTCTGAGAGTGTGCATGGAATAATTTCAGTGTTTCTGAATCTGTCCAGGTTTGCTTTATGGCTTAAGATGTGGTCTATTTTGGAAAATGTTCCATGTGCTGCTGAGAAAAACGTATATTGTGTTGTTACTGGGTGTAATATTCTGCAGATGTCTGTTACATCTAGTCGGTCTATATAGTTGTTCTGTTCTAAGGTTTCTCTTTTGAGTTTTTGCCTTGTTGATCTGTCCATAGGTGAGAGTGGTGTGTTAAACTCACCAACAATCACTGTATTTCGATCTATGTATGGTTTCAGTGTAAGTAAAGTTTGCTTGATGAAGTTTGGAGCTCCGGGATTGGGTGTGTAAATATTTAGGATCGTTATGTCTTCCTGGAGGAAAGAGCCTTTAGTAGTATGTTGTAACCTTCTTTGTCTTTTCTTACTAATTTTAGTTTGAAGTCTGTTGTATCTGATATGAGGATGGCAACTCCAGCCTGTTTATGGGGACAGTTAGCTTGATAGAGTTTATTCCAACCTCTCACTTTCAAAAGATGATTGTTTTTGGGTAAGATGTGTCTCTTGAAGACAGCAGAACGATGGCTCTTGCTCTTTGATCCAACAAGACAGCCTATGCCGTTTAATTGGAGAGTTAAGTCCATTGATATTGAGAGTTAGGATTGAGAGATATTTATTAGTTCCTACCATTTTTAAAAGCTTTTAGTAGGGCCTGTGTCTTGACAGTTCTTGTGGTCCTTAGATGGTATGCTGTTTAGGTGCCATTTCTTTCCCTATAATGCATTTATTTTGGTTTTGTATGTATAGAGCATCGTTGAGAATTCTCTGTAGTGTTGGTTTTGTTTCGACATATTGCTGCATCTTTTCCCTGGAATGGAACGTTTTATTGTTCCCTCAGTTTGAATGAGAGCTTAGCTGGCTACAGTATTCTTGGTTGGTAGTTATTTGATTTAAGGGCATGACATATATGCTTCCAGTCACTTCGTGCTTGCATGGTCTCTGCTGAGAAATCTGGGGTTATTCTGATTGGTTTGCCTTTATAGGTTACTGATCCATTTTCCCTGGCTGCCTTTAGGATCTTTCCTTTCGTTTCTATTGATCCAGTTCGGATCACAATGTGGCGGTGGGATGTTCTTTTCTTGTCAGTTCTGTTTAGGGTTCTAAAAGCTTCTCGTATCTGGATGGGCCTGCCCTTCTGGATATTTGGTAAATTCTCTGAGATGATTCCCTGAAGTATATTTCCAATACCATTGACCTCTTTCTCCACGCCCTCCTCAATACCAACTAGCCTTAAATTAGGCTTCCTAATTGTATCTTGGACCTCCTGAAGCGGTCTCTCATATTTCCTAGATTTGGATTGACTCATTTTCTGTTCTTTATAATACCTAAATTATCTTCAGCCCCGGAAATTCTCTCCTCTGCATTGTCTAACCTGCTATCAAAGCTATCTACTTTATTTTTCATCTCCCTTCCTTCTAATTGCTCACTTTTTATGCCTTGCGTCTCTTGTTTTACATTATGTATGGATTTCTTTATCTCCTTGATTTCCTTTTGAGTGGTTAGCTCAGTAGCTTTATTTTCTTTGAACATTTGCTGGAGTTTGGTCACGTTTTTATTTGTGGATTCTATGAATTCATCCATCTTTCTTTGAAAAACCTTTATTATGGCCTCCTTTATGGCTTCTTCTTTTTCAATTATCACCTTGTTTTTGCTTTCCTCTTGTTCAGCTATGGCTTCCTCCATTATCTCTTTCTTTATATTTTCACATTTTCCATTAATGATGTTTATCAATTGCATTTGTTTAGCACTTGGAAGACTGTCCTCTAGGTTTGCCAGTGACTGTTCCATTGTCTATTTTCATTGGGTGGGGGATGTTGTTTCTTGATTTGACATTTTTCTTGAGTTTCTTGTTCTGCCCATTTGAAAATGGGAGCAAGATTACTACTAAATACGGTTATAGTTTTTCAGATATAACCAACCTAGACCTCTGTAGCTGGCAGACACTAGATGTTCACAAGTTTTGATTGGTATTATCACTCTTTCTTTTTGTGCACTTACAGACCAGTATAATACAACCACTGATAAGCGATTTATACCCAAAACAATAAGCCTCTCAATCCAATCTCTCTTGTCTTTAAGTCCCTCTGAGCATAGAGAATAATTAACCACCTACATATACAATATTGCTCAACAGCCATCAAGTGTATATCCGTGCAGTATAAGGGTTGAAAGACGAGCAGAGGTCCAGAGATAGAAAAAAGAATGAGAGAGGTCAGGGGAGGTACAAAAGGATTAACGTAGGAGTGTACGAATATTGTAGTCATGAAGAAAAGGTATAGCATAAGGATAACTGACCTAAGTTGGTAAGTAGGTAGCATATTTGAGTACAAAGTTTGGAAAGTATTAGAATAAAACTTATGTGTTCCTGCACGACTAGCTCTTAGCCCAACCAGTGGCCTCACAGTGGACCATGGGATGGATCTGTTTTTCTTGTCTACGTTGAGGGAAAGGGGTATATCACAAGATGCAGAAGCGAAGATTTCAGAAGCAAATGCTGTGAGTGAATTAGCTCGTAAAAAGCATTTTTATTTTCTTTTATCTTTCTGCCAGTCTTGGGGCTTGAATTCAGGGCCTGAGCACTGTCCTCGGGTTTTCTCAAGTCTAGCCCTCTGCCACTTGAGCCACAGTGCCACATCAAGATTTTCTATCTATGTGATACTGAGCAATCAAACCCAGATCTTCATGGATGCTAGGCAAGCACTCTACCACTATGCCAAACTCTCAACCCTGACATAGTAATTATAAAGTCATCATCATCATCATCATATACAAATATCCTTTCTCCTACAAAGAATGAAACACTTAACTGTGTCTAATGCTTTTTTTTTAATTTCACTAATTCTTCTGTGTTTTTCCCACTTGCATTTTTTACACTTGAAAGCAAAGCTAATCAGCAGGAAAAAATTGATTAGGATATATAAACCTAATAATATCCTAGTAGATTGACCTCAAAAATATGTGCAAGATGCCCTGTGTGTTTCACCTAGTGGTAGAGTACTTGGCTAACAAGCAAAAAGACTCAGGTTTCATTCCTCATTACCACATACATAGAAAACGCTGCAAGTGGTGCTGCGGCTCGGTGGGACAGGTAAGCCTAAAGAAAGCCCAAGAACAATGTTCACACTCTGAGATCAAGTCCCAAGACTAGCAAAAACAAAAAAAAATCGACAAGGGGCAAAATGCAGGCAGAGAAGGCACTGTGAAGCAAATGTTTTGTAAAGGATGAGGGCAATATTGACCCTTAAGTTTGGATCTTACCTAAGAAAGGCTCCTTGAGCCTGAGACCAGACTGGTAGTTGGGCCTAGTGGAAGACATTGGGATTGGACAAATAAGGTGTGCTGTATACTACATCCACATGTATATTTTGAGATTGGAGGAGAGATTCAGCCTCCAGTATGTATTTGGTGAGGTCTTTTGTGAGCAAGGATCTTTGGTCATTGGGCCCTGAAAGGTGACCCTGCCTCCCTCACAATGGAACAGAATATGGAACCCTGGTAAACAAGCCACTGTAACTAACATCCAGCTCAAGCCAGCTCACTTGGCCTGTGGCTCAGGAGGAAGAAAGATGTTGCTGTGCTGTTGCCAAAGGTCAGGAAACTCGAGTCTCAGGCATGGAAGTTGTGGATGTCTTACTCGAAGATGTACATGCTAGATCATTGCCAAGCCACAAATCCAGTAAAACAGAACTTTCTCTAAGAAGAAGGCCAGGAAAATCCAGGGCAACCAGATGAGGTAAATTTCTAAGAAGAAATGTATTTGACCCCATCATCCTCCCCACACACTACAACTTTCTTTTTTTTCATTTTTTTATTGTAATTAGTAAAAGGGTTAGATGATATTTGCCAGATAGAAGGTGCATTAATTCACATATATTGATACCCTTTCACATGTCTTGGTACCCATTTCCCTCCAACCCCACACCCCCCACCTGTCTTGGTTTTCCCCCCTTCCCTATCAAATTTCAAATATCCAAATACAAATAAATTCAATATATCAGATAACAAAGTGAGATACTATACTAATACGGGATAACCAAGGGACAGCAAACGAGATGAGAGACAACATAGTACATTAAGGACAACAATCATTCATTATATGGCTTTTGTGTCAATATCCTGGAGGTCCTTTCAATTAGCTTCACATTATATGGCCTTATATATGGCCTTTTGCTCTATTGACAATCTCTGCTAGTAGAGCCCAAGGTTTCTACTGATTAGGACGAATGAGGGAAACCACTGAGCCTAAGTTCCTTTGAGTCTGGCTTACTTCACTTAATATGATTTGTTCTAAGTCTTTCCATTTCCTAACAAATGGGGCGATGTCATTCTTTCTGACAGCAGCATAGAATTCCATTGTGTACAAATACCACAACTTGTTGATCCACTCATCAACTGAGGGACATCTGGGTTCGTTCCATATCTTTGCCATGTTGAATAGTGCTGCAATGAACATTGTTGTGCTAGTGGGTTTAGTATGCCCTTGTTTCTGGATTGTTGGGTAAATGCCAAGTAGTGGAATTGCTGGGTCATAGGGGAGTTCTATGTTTAGCCTTTTGAGGCACTGCCACCCTGCTTTCCATAGTGGTTGAACGAGTTTGCACTCCCACCAACAGTGTAGTAGTGATCCCTCCTGGCCACATCCCCTCCAGCATCTGTTGTCATTCGTTTTCCTGATCCTGGCCATTCTAACTGGAGTGAGGTGGAATCTTAGAGTTGTTTTGATTTGCATTTCTTTTATGATCAGAGATGTGGAGCATTTCTTCATGTGTCTATAGGCCATTTTTGTTTCTTCTTCAGAGAAGACTCTCTTTAAGTCTTTGGCCCATTTTTAATGGGATGGGTGTTACTTTGGAGGTTAGTTTTTGAGTGATTCAATTTTTTGAGTTGGTAATATATTTTAGATATGAGGCCTTTGTCCGTTGTTTGGTTGGTGAAGATCTTCTCCCACTCTGTAGGCTTCCTGATTAGTTTACTAGCTATATCCGTTGCCATACAAAAGCTCTGCAGTTTAATGCAGTCCCACTTATCCAGCCTTTCTCTGATTTGTTGTGATTCTTGGTCCTTATTAAGAAAGTTTCGACCTGTGCTAAGGAGGCCTAGTGTATCTCCTATTCCTTCCTGTAAACTTTTCAGTGTGTCAGCTTTTACCTCCAGGTCTTTGATCCATTTGGAGTTAATTCTAGTGCAAGGTGACAAAGAAGGATCCAACTTTAGTTTTGTGCAGGTGTTTAACCAGTTCTGCCAGCACAACTTGTTGAAGAGGCTATCTTTCTTCCATTCTATTTTTTTGGCTCCCTTGTCAAAGATTAGGTGGCCATAGGTCTGTGGTTTAATATCTGGGTCCGCAGTTCTACTCCATTGGACTTCAGGCCGGTTCTTGTGCCAGTACCAAGCTGTTTTGAGAATTATAGCTCTGTAATAGAGTCTTAAGTTTGGAATTGAAATTCCTCCAGCGCTGTTTTTTCTGCTAAGAAGTGTTTTTGCTATACGGGTTCTTTTATTATTCCATATGAAATTTTGAATTGCCTCTTCTATTTCTTTAAAGAATGACATTGGGATGTTGATTGGTATTACATTGATTTGTAGATAGCTCTTGGCAAGATTGTCATTTGCACAATGTTGATTCTTCCAATCCAGGAGCATGGGAGGTTTATCCATTTCCTTACTTCTGCTTTAATTTCCTTTTTAGGGTTTGAAAGTTTTCATCTAAATGGTCCTTTACATTCTTAGTTAAGCTAATTGCTATTTACTTTATTTTTTTAAGGCTATTGTGAAAGGATTTTCTTTCCTGATTATTGCCTTGTTCCTCTCAGTGTTGGCGTAAAGTAAGGCAGTTGATTTGTGAGGGTTGATTTTATGGCCTGCTAAACTTTCAAAGCTTTGAATCAGGTCAAGGAGCTTGGGAGTAGAGTCTATAGGATTCTTTAAATACAGAATCATGTCATCTGCAAAGAGGGAGAGTTTTATTTCCTCTTTCCCTACTTGGATCCCCTTTGTGCTTGCTTCTTGCCTTATTGCACTGCCTAGGCATTCTAGTACTATGTTAAAAAGGAGTGGAGAGAGTGGGCATCCTTGTCTCGTTCCTGATTTTAGAGGGAATGGCTTTAGATTTTCACCATTAAGTATAATACTAGCAGTGAGTTTCTCATACACAGCCTTTATTACATTGAGAAATGTTCCATGGATTCCTAGTTTCTCCACATCTTTTATCATAAAGGGGTTTTGGATCTTGTCAAATGCCTTTTCCGCATCTATTGAGACAATCATGTGATTTTATCCCTGCTCCTGTTGATGTGTTGAATTATATTAATTCATTTGTGTATGTTGAACCAGCTTTGCCTCCCTGTGATGAATCCAGTTTCATCACAGTGTATAATTTTTTTGATGAGTTGTTGTAGACGGCCAGTATTTTGTTGAGAAGTTTTGCATCGATGTTCATCAAAGAAATGGGTCTATAGATCTCTTTCTTTGATGAATCTCTGTCTGGTTTGGGGATGAGGGATATACTGGCTTCAAAGAATGAGTTTGGTAAAGAACCTTCATTTTCAATTTCGTTGAAGAGCCTGAGGAGTATTGGTGTGAGCTCTGCTTTGAAGACCTTATAGAATTCAGCTGTGAATCCATCTGGCCCTGGGCTCTTAAGTGGAAGTTGTCTAATTTCCATTTCTATTTCAGAGCTTGAAATAGGCCTGTTGACTTGGGTTAGCTCTTCTTGGTTCAGTGTGGGTATGTTAATATTGTCTAGGAATTCATCCATTTCTTCTAGATCGCAAATTTGTTGGCGTAAAGGTTTGAGAAGTATTCCCTCATGATATTCTGGATCTTGGTAATTTCTGTCGTGATATTACCATTTTCATCTGCGATTTTGTTTATTTCGATATGCTCTCTTCTTTTTTTGGTAAGATTTGCTAAGGGGTTGTCAATTTTGTTAATTCTTTCAAAGAACCAACTCCTTGTTTTGTTGATTCTTTCTATAGTTTTTTTTTATTCCAAATCATTTAATTCTGCTTTGATTTTAATAATTTGCTTTCTCCTAATGGGTTTAGGGTTGGTTTGTTGCTCTTTTTCCAGGAGGTTAAGGTGAGACATTAACTAGTTGGTTTGCCATTTTCCCAACTTGCTGTTGTAGGCACTCAGCGCTATTAATTTTCCTCTGAGTACTGCCTTTGTTGTGTCCCTAAGGAGTTGATATTTGTGTGCTCCTTATTGTTAAATTTCATAAACAGTTGGATATCTGTTCTGATCTCTTCGATTACCCATTGTTTTTGATTCAACAATGTGTTGTTCAGTCTCCATGAGTTACAGGGTTTTCTTTGGTGGAGATGTGTGTTCAGCTCCAATTTGATGCCTTTATGGTCTGAGAGTGTGCATGGAATAATTTCAGTGTTTCTGAATCTGTCCAGGTTTGCTTTATGGCCTAAGATGTGGTCTATTTTGGAAAATGTTCCATGTGCTGCTGAGAAAAACGTATATTGTGGTGTTACTGGGTGGAATATTCTTCAGATGTCTGTTACATCTAGTCGGTCTATATAGTTGTTCAGTTCTAAGGTTTCTCTTTTGAGTTTTTGCCTTGTTGATCTGTCCATAGGTGAGAGTGGTGTGTTAAACTCACCAACAATCACTGTATTTCGATCTATGTATGGTTTCAGTGTAAGTAAAGTTTGCTTGATGAAGTTTGGAGCTCCGGGATTGGGTGTGTAAATATTTAGGATCGTTATGTCTTCCTGGAGGAAAGAGCCTTTAGTAGTATGTTGTAACCTTCTTTGTCTTTTCTTACTAATATTAGTTTGAAGTCTGTTGTATCTGATATGAGGATGGCAACTCCAGCCTGTTTATGGGGACAGTTAGCTTGATAGAGTTTATTCCAACCTCTCACTTTCAAAAGATGATTGTTTTTGGGTAAGATGTGTCTCTTGAAGACAGCAGAACGATGGCTCTTGCTTTTTGATCCAACTAGACAGCCTATGCCGTTTAATTGGAGAGTTAAGTCCATTGATATTGAGAGTTAGGATTGAGAGATATTTATTAGTTCCTACCATTTTTAAAAGCTTTTAGTAGGGCCTGTGTCTTGACAGTTCTTGTGGTCCTTAGATGGTATGCTGTTTAGGTGCCATTTCTTTCCCTATAATGCATTTATTTTGGTTTTGTATGTATAGAGCATCGTTGAGAATTCTCTGTAGTGTTGGTTTTGTTTCGACGTATTGCTGCATCTTTTCCCTGGAATGGAACATTTTCTTGTTCCCTCAGTTTGAATGAGAGCTTAGCTGGCTACAGTATTCTTGGTTGGTAGTTATTTGATTTAAGGGCATGACATATATGCTTCCAGTCACTTCGTGCTTGCATGGTCTCTGCTGAGAAATCTGGGGTAATTCTGATTCGTTTGCCTTTATAGGTTACTGATCCATTTTCCCTGGCTGCCTTTAGGATCTTTCCTTTCGTTTCTATTGATCCAGTTCGGATCACAATGTGGCGGTGGGATGTTCTTTTCTTGTCAATTCTGTTTAGGGTTCTAAAAGCTTCTCGTATCTGGATGGGCCTGCCCTTCTGGATATTTGGTAAATTCTCTGAGATGATTTCCTGAAGTATATTTCCAATACCATTGACCTCTTTCTCCACGCCCTCCTCAATACCAACTAGCCTTAAATTAGGCTTCCTAATTGTATCTTGGACCTCCTGAAGCGGTCTCTCATATTTCCTAGATTTGGATTGACTCATTTTCTGTTCTTTCTCTATAATAACTAAATGATCTTCAGCCCCGGAAATTCTCTCCTCTGCATTGTCTAAACTGCTATCAAACTATCTACTTTATTTTCATCTCCCTTGCTTCTAATTGCTCATTTTTGATGCCTTGCATCTCTTCTTTTAGATCATGTATGTATTTCTTTATCTCCTTGATTTCCTTTTGAGTGGTTAGCTCAGTAGCTTTATTTTCTTTGGACATTTGTTGGAGTTTGGTCGCGTTTTTATTTGTGGATTCTATGAATTCATCCTTATTTCTTTGAAAAACCTTTATTATGGCCTCCTTTATGGCTTCTTCTTTTTCACTTATCACCTTGTTTATGCTTTCCTCTTGTTCAGCTATGGCTTCCTCCATTATCTCTTTCTTTATATTTTCACATTTTCCATTAAGGATGTTTATCAATTGCATTTGTGTAGCACTTGGAAGACTCTCCTCTAGGTTTGCAGTGACTGTTCCATTGTCTGTTTATATTGGGTGGGGGATGTTGTTTCTTGATTTGACATTTTTCTTGAGTTTCCTGTTCTGCCCATTTGAAATGGGAGCAAGATTACTACTAAATACGGTTATAGTTTTTCAGATATAACCAACCTAGACCTCTGTAGCTGGCAGACACTAGATGTTCACAAGTTTTGAATGGTATTATCACTCTTTCTTTTTGTGCACTTACAGACCAGTCTAATACAACTACTGATAAGCGATTTATACCCAAAATAATAAGACTCTCAATCCAATCTCTATTGTCGTTAAGTCCCTCTGAGCCTAGAGAATAATTAACCACCTACATATACAATATTGCTCAACAGCCATCAAGTGTAGATCCGTGCAATATAAGGGTTGAAAGACGAGCAGAGGTCCAGAGATAAAAAAAAAGAATGAGAGAGGTCAGGGGAGGTACAAAAGGATTAACGTAGGAGTGTAAGAATATTGTAGTCATGTAGAAAAGGTATAGCATAAGGATAACAGACCTAAGTTGGTAAGTAGGTAGCATATTTGAGTACAAAGTTTGGAAAGTATTAGAATAAAACCTATATGTTGCTGAACGACTAGCTCTTAGCCCAACCGGTAGCCTCACAGTGGACCATGGGATGGATCTGTTTTTCTTGTCTACGTTGAGGGAAAGGGGTATTTCACAAGATGCAGAAGCGAAGATTTCAGAAGCAAATGCTGTGTGTGAATTAGCTCGTAAAAAGCATTTTTATTTTCTTTTATCTTTCTGCCAGTCTTGAGCTTGAATTCAGGGCCTGAGAACTGTCCCCGGGTTTTCTCAAGTCCAGCCCTCTGCCACTTGAGCCACAGTGCCACATCTAGATTTTCTATCTATGTGATACTGAGCAATCAAACCCAGATCTTCATGGATGCTAGGCAAGCACTCTACCACTATGCCAAACTCTCAACCCTGACATAGTAATTATAAAGTCATCATCATCATCATCATCATATCCAAATATCTTTTCTCCTACAAAGAATGAACACTTAACTGTGTCTAATGCTTTTTTTTTAATTTCACTAATTCTTCTGTGTTTTTCCCTCTTGCATTTTTTCCACATGACAGCAAAGCTAAACATCAGGAAAAAATTGATTAGGATACAGAAACCTAATAATATCCTAGTAGATTGACGTCAAAAATATGTGCAAGATGCCCTGTGTGTTTGACCTAGTGGTAGAGTACTTGGCTACTAAGCAAAAAGACTCAGGTTTGATTCCTCATTACCATATACATAGGAAACGCTGCAAGTGGTGCTGTGGCTCGGTGGGACAGCTAAAGCCTAAAGAAAGTCCAAGAACAATGTTCACACTCTGAGGTCAAGTCCCAAGACTAGCAAAAACAAAAAAAATTCGAGAAGGGGCAAAATGCAGGCAGAGAAGGCACTGTGAAGCAAATGTTTTGTAAAGCATGAGGGCAATGTTGACCCTTGTTTGGATCTTACCTAAGAAAGGCACCTTGAGTCTGAGACCAGACTGGTAGTTGGGCCTAGTGGAAGACATTGGGATTGGACAAATAAGGTGTGCTGTTTACTACATCCACATGTATATTGTGAGATTGGAGGAGAGATTCAGCCTCCAGTATGTCTTTGGTGAGGTCTTTTGTGAGCAAGGATCTTTGGTCATTGGGCCCTGAAAGGTGACCCTGCCTCCCTCACAATGGAACAGAATATGGAACCCTGGTAACCAAGCCACTGTAACTAACAACCAGCTCAAGCCAGCTCAATTGGCCTGTGGCTCAGGAGGAAGAAAGATGTTGCTGTTCTGTTGCCAAAGGTCAGGAAACTCGAGTCTCAGGCATGGAAGTTGTGGATGTCTTACTCGAAGATGTACATGCTAGATCATTGCCAAGCCACAAATCCAGTATAACAGAACTTTCTCTAAGAAGAAGGCCAGGAAAATCCAGGGCAACCAGATGAGGTAAATTTCTAAGAAGAAATGTATTTGACCCCATCATCCTCTCCACACACTACAACTTTCTATTTTTTAATTTTTTATTGTAATTAGTAAAAGGGTTAGATGATATTTGCCAGATAGAAGGTGCATTAATTCACATACATTGATACCTTTTCACATGTCTTGGTACCCATTTCCCTCCAACTCCACACCCCCCACCCGTCTTGGTTTTCCCCCCTTCCCTATCAAATTTCAGATATCCAAGTACAACGAAATTCAATATATAAGATAAAGTGAGATACTATACCAATATGGGATAACCACGGGACAGCAAACGAGATGAGAGACAACATAGTACATTAAGGACAACAATCATTCATTATATGGCTTTTGTTTCAATATCCTGGAGTTCCTGTCAATTAGCTTCACATTATATGGCCTTATATATGGCCTTTTGCTCTATTGACAATCTCTGCTAGTAGAGCCCAAGGTTTCTACTGATTATGACGAATGAGGGAAACTACTGAGCCTAAGTTCCTTTGAGTCTGGCTTACTTCACTTAATATGATTTGTTCTAAGTCTTTCCATTTCCTAACAAATGGGGCGATGTCATTCTTTCTGACAGCAGCATAGAATTCCATTGTGTACAAATACTACAACTTGTTGATCCACTCATCAACTGAGGGACATCTGGGTTCGTTCCATATCTTTGCCATGTTGAATAGTGCTGCAATGAACATTGTTGTGCTAGTGGGTTTAGTATGCCCTTGTTTCTGGATTGTTGGGTAAATGCCAAGTAGTGGAATTGCTGGGTCATAGGGGAGTCCTATGTTTAGCCTTTTGAGGCACTGCCACCCTGCTTTCCATAGTGTTTGGACGAGTTTGCACTCCCACCAACAGTGTAGTAGTGATCCCTCCTGGCCACATCCCCTCCAGCATCTGTTGTCATTCGTTTTCCTGATCCTGGCCATTCTAACTGGAGTGAGGTGGAATCTTAGAGTTGTTTTGATTTGCATTTCTTTTATGATCAGAGATGTGGAGCATTTCTTCATGTGTCTATAGGCCATTTTTGTTTCTTCTTCAGAGAAGACTCTCTTTAAGTCTTTGGCCCATTTTTAATGGGATGGGTGTTACTTTGGAGGTTAGTTTTTGAGTGATTCAATTTTTTGAGTTGGTAATATATTTTAGATATGAGGCCTTTGTCCGTTGTTTGGTTGGTGAAGATCTTCTCCCACTCTGTAGGCTTCCTGATTAGTTTACTAGCTATATCCGTTGCCATACAAAAGCTCTGCAGTTTAATGCAGTCCCACTTATCCAGCCTTTCTCTGATTTGTTGTGATTCTTGGTCCTTATTAAGAAAGTTTCGACCTGTGCTAAGGAGGCCTAGTGTATCTCCTATTCCTTCCTGTAAACTTTTCAGTGTGTCAGCTTTTACCTCCAGGTCTTTGATCCATTTGGAGTTAATTCTAGTGCAAGGTGACAAAGAAGGATCCAACTTTAGTTTTGTGCAGGTGTTTAACCAGTTCTGCCAGCACAACTTGTTGAAGAGGCTATCTTTCTTCCATTCTATTTTTTTGGCTCCCTGGTCAAAGATTAGGTGGCCATAGGTCTGTGGTTTAATATCTGGGTCCGCAGTTCTACTCCATTGGACTTCAGGCCTGTTCTTGTGCCAGTACCAAGCTGTTTTGAGAATTATAGCTCTGTAATAGAGTCTTAAGTTTGGAATTGAAATTCCTCCAGCGCTGTTTTTTCTGCTAAGAAGTGTTTTTGCTATACGGGGTCTTTTATTATTCCATATGAAATTTTGAATTGCCTCTTCTATTTCTTTAAAGAATGACATTGGGATGTTGATTGGTATTACATTGAATTTGTAGATAGCTCTTGGCAAGATTGTCATTTTCACAATGTTGATTCTTCCAATCCAGGAGCATGGGAGGTTTTTCCATTTCCTTACTTCTGCTTTAATTTCCTTTTTAGGGTTTGAAAGTTTTCATCTAAACGGTCCTTTACATTCTTAGTTAAGCTAATTGCTATTTACTTTATTTTTTTAAGGCTATTGTGAAAGGATTTTCTTTCCTGATTATTGCCTCGTTCCTCTCAGTGTTGGCGTAAAGTAAGGCAGTTGATTTATGAGGGTTGATTTTATGGCCTGCTACCCTTCCAAAGCTTTGAATCAGCTCAAGGAGCTTGGGAGTAGAGTCTATAGGATTCTTTAAATACAGAATCATGTCATCTGCAAAGAGGGAGAGTTTTATTTCCTCTTTCCCTACTTGGATCCCCTTTGTGCTTGCTTCTTGCCTTATTGCACTGCCTAGGAATTCTAGTACTATGTTAAAAAGGAGTGGAGAGAGTGGGCATCCTTGTCTCTTTCCTGATTTTAGAGGGAATGGCTTTAGATTTTCACCATTAAGTATAATACTAGCAGTGGGTTTCTCATACACAGCCTTTATTACATTGAGAAATGTTCCATGAATTCCTAGTTTCTCCACATCTTTTACCATAAAGGGGTTTTGGATCTTGTCAAATGCCTTTTCCACATCTATTGAGACAATCATGTGATTTTTGTCCTTGCTCCTGTTGATGTGTTGAATTATATTAATTGATTTGTGTATGTTGAACCAACTTTGCCTCCCTGTGATGAATCCAGTTTGATCATAGTGTATAATTTTTTGATGAGTTGTTGTAGACGGTTGGCCAGTATTGCGTTGAGAAGTTTTGAATCGATGTTCATCAAAGAAATGGGTCTATAGATCTCTTTCTTTGATGAATCTCTGTCTGGTTTGGGGATGAGGGATATACTGGCTTCAAATAATGAGTTTGGTAAAGAACCTTCATTTTCAATTTCGTTGAAGAGCTTGAGGAGTATTGGTGTGAGCTCTGCTTTGAAGACCTTATAGAATTCAGCTGTGAATCCATCTGGCCCTGGGCTCTTTTTAAGTGGAAGTTGTCTAATTTCTGTTTCTATTTCAGAGCTTGAAATAGGCCTGTTGAGTTGGGTTAGCTCTTCTTGGTTCAGTGTGGGTATGTTAATATTGTCTAGGAATTCATCCATTTCTTCTAGATTCTCAAATTTGTTGGCGTAAAGGCTTGAGAAGTATTCCCTCATGTTATTCTGGATCTTGGTAATTTCTGTCGTGATATTACCATTTTCATCTGCGATTTTGTTTATTTCGATATGCTCTCTTTTTTTTGGTAAGATTTGCTAAGGGGTTGTCAATTTTGTTAATTCTTTCAAAGAACCAACTCCTTGTTTTGTTGATTCTTTGTATAGTTTTTTTATTCCAATTCTGCTTTGATTTTAATAATTTGCTTTCTCCTAATGGGTTTAGGGTTGGTTTGTTGCTCTTTTTCCAGGAGGTTAAGGTGAGACATTAACTAGTTGGTTTGCCATTTTTCCAACTTGCTGTTGCAGGCACTCAGCGCTATAAATTTTCCTCTGAGTACTGCCTTTGTTGTGTCCCTAAGGACTTGATATTTGTGTGCTCCTTATTGTTAAATTTCATAATCAGTTGGAAATCTCTTTTGATCTCTTCGAACACCCATTTTTTTGGATTCAACAATGTGTTGTTCAGTCTCCATGAGTTACAGGGTATTCGTTGGTGGAGATGTGTGTTCAGCTCCAATTTGATGTCTTTATGGTCTGAGAGTGTGCATGGAATAATTTCAGTGTTTCTGAATCTGTCCAGGTTTGTTTTATGGCCTAAGATGTGGTCTATTTTGGAAAATGTTCCATGTGCTGCTGAGAAAAACGTATATTGTGTTGTTACTGGGTGTAATATTCTGCAGATGTCTGTTAGATCTAGTTGGTCTATATAATTGTTCAGTTCTAAGATTTCTCTGTTGAGTTTTTGCCTTGTTGATCTGTCCATAGGTGAGAGTGGTGTGTTAAACTCACCAACAATCACTGTATTTCGATCTATGTATGGTTTCAGTGTAAGTGAAGTTTGGAGCTCCGGGACTGGGTGTGTAAATATTTAGGATCGTTATGTCTTCCTGGAGGAAAGAGCCTTTAGTAGTATGTTGTAACCTTCTTTGTCTTTTCTTACTAATTTTAGTTTGAAGTCTGTTGTATCTGATATGAGGATGGCAACTCCAGCCTGTTTATGGGGACAGTTAGCTTGATAGAGTTTATTCCAAACTCTCACTTTCAAAAGATGATTGTTTTTGGGTAAGATGTGTCTCTTGAAGTCAGCAGAACGATGCCTCTTGCTTTTTGATCCAACTAGACAACCTATGCCGTTTAATTGGAGAGTTAAGTCCATTGATATTGAGAGTTAGGATTGAGAGATATTTATTAGTTCCTACCATTTTTAAAAGCTTTTAGTAGGGCCTGTGTCTTGACAGTTCTTGTGGTCCTTAGATGGTATGCTGTTTAGGTGCCATTTCTTTCCCTATACTGCATTTATTTTGGTTTTCTATGTATAGAGCATCTTTGAGAATTCTCTGTAGTGTTGGTTTTGTTTCGACATATTGTTGCAGCTTTTCCCTGGAATGGAATGTTTTTATTGTTCCCTCAGTTATGAATGAGAGCTTAGCTAGCTACAGTATTCTTGGTTGGTAGTTATTTGATTTAAGGGCATGACATATATGCTTCCAGTCACTTCGTGCTTGCATGGTCTCTGCTGAGAAATCTGGGGTTATTCTGATTGGTTTGCCTTTGTAGGTTACTGATCCCTTTTCCCTGGCTACCTTTAGGATCTTTCCTTTCGTTTCTATTGATCCAGTTCGGATCACAATGTGGCGGTGGGATGTTCTTTTCTGGTCAGGTCTGTTTGGGGTTGTAAAAGCTTCTCGTATCTGGATGGGCCTGCCCTTCTGGATATTTGGGAAATTATCTGAGATGATTCCCTGAAGTATATTTCCAATACCATTGACCTCTTTCTCCACTCCCTCCTCAATACCAACTAGCCTTAAATTAGGCTTCCTAATTGTATCTTGTACCTCCTGAAGCGCTCTCTCATATTTCCTAGATTTGGATTGACTCATTTTCTGTTCTTTATAATACCTAAATTATGTTCAGCCACGGAAATTCTCTCCTCTGCAATGTCTAACCTGCTATCAAAGCTATCTACTTTATTTTTCATCTCCCTTGCTTCTAAGTGCTCACTTTTGATGCCTTGCATCCCTTGTTTTAGATCATATATGGATTTCTTTATCTCCTTGATTTCCTTTTGAGTGGTTAGCTCAGTAGCTTTATTTTCTTTGGACATTTGCTGGAGTTTGGTCAAGTTTTTATTTGTGGATTCTTTGCATTCATCCATCTTTCTTTGAAAAACCTTTATTATGGCCTCCTTTATGGCTTCTTCTTTTTCACTTATCACCTTGTTTTTACTTTCCTCTTGTTCAGGTATGGCTTCCTCCATTATCTCTTTCTTTATATTTTCACATTTTCCATTAATGATGTTTATCAATTGCATTTGCGTAGCACTTGGAAGACTCTGGTCTAGGTTTGCCAGTGACTGTTCCATTGTCTGTTTACATTGGATGGGGGATGTTGTTTCTTGATTTGACACTTTTCTTGAGTTTCTTGTTCTGCCCATTTGAAAATGGGAGCCAGATTACTACTAAATACGATTGTAGTTTTTCAGATATAATCAACATAGACCTCTGTAGCTGGCAGACACTAGATGTTCACAAGTTTTGATTGGTATTATCACTCTTTCTTTTTGTGCACTTACAGACCAGCATAATCCAACCACTGATAAGCGATTTATACCCAAAACAATAAGCCTCTCAATCCAATCTCTATTGTCTTTAAGTCCCTCTGAGCCTAGAGAATAATTAACCACCTACATATACAATATCGCTCAACAGCCATCAAGTGTAGATCCGTGCAGTATAAGGGTTGAAAGACGAGCAGAGGTCCAGAGATAGAAAAAAAGGATGAGAGAGGTCAGGGGAGGTGCAAGAGGATTAACGTAGGAGTGTAAGAATATTGTAGTAATGAAGAAAAGTTATAGCATAAGGATAACTGACCTAAGTTGGTAAGTAGGTAGCATATTTGAGTACAAAGTTTGGAAAGTATTAGAATAAAACTTATGTGTTGCTGCACGACTAGCTCTTAGCCCAACCAGTGGCCTCACAGTGGACCATGGGATGGATCTGTTTTTCTTGTCTACGTTGAGGGAAAGGGGTATTTCACAAGATGCAGAAGCGAAGATTTCAGAAGCAAATGCTGTGTGTGAATTAGCTTGTAAAAAGCATTTTTATTTTCTTTTATCTTTCTGCCAGTCTTGAGCTTGAATTCAGGGCCTGAGAATTGTCCTCGGGTTTTCTCAAGTCTAACCCTCTGCCACTTGAGCCACAGTGCCACATTTAGATTTTCTATCTATGTGATACTGAGCAATCAAACCCAGATCTTCATGGATGCTAGGCAAGCACTCTACCACTATGCCAAACTCTCAACCCTGACATAGTAATTATAAAGTCATCATCATCATCATCATATCCAAATATCCTTTCTCCTACAAAGAATGAACACTTAACTGTGTCTAATGCTTTTTTTTAATTTCACTAATTCTTCTGTGTTTTTCCCTCTTGCATTTTTTACACATGACAGCAAAGCTAATCATCAGGAAAAAATTGATTAGGATACAGAAACCTAATAATATCCTAGTAGATTGACGTCAAAAATATGTGCAAGATGCCCTGTGTGTTTGACCTAGTGGTAGCGTCCTTAGCTACCAAGCAGTAAGCCTGAGGTTTGATTCCTCATTACCACATACATAGAAAACGCTGCAAGTGGTGCTGTGGCTCGGTGGGACAGCTAAAGCCTAAAGAAAGCCCAAGAACAATGTTCACACTCTGAGGTCAAGTCCCAAGACTAGCAAAAACAAAAAAAATTCGAGAAGGGGCAAAATGCAGGCAGAGAAGGCACTGTGAAGCAAATGTTTTGTAAAGGATGAGGGCAATATTGACCCTTAAGTTTGGATCTTACCTAAGAAAGGCTCCTTGAGCCTGAGACCAGGCTGGTAGTTGGGCCTAGTGGAAGACATTGGGATTGGACAAATAAGATGTGCTGTTTACTACATCCACATGTATATTGTGAGATTGGAGGAGAGATTCAGCCTCCAGTATGTCTTTGGTGAGGTCTTTTGTGAGCAAGGATCTTTGGTCATTGGGCCCTGAAAGGTGACCCTGCCTCCCTCACAATGGAACAGAATATGGAACCCTGGTAACCAAGCCACTGTAACTAACAACCAGCTCAAGCCAGCTCACTTGGCCTGTGGCTCAGGAGGAAGAAAGATGTTGCTGTGCTGTTGACAAAGGTCAGGAAACTCGAGTCTCAGGCATGGAAGTTGTGGATGTCTTACTCGAAGATGTACATGCTAGATCATTGCCAAGCCACAAATCCAGTAAAACAGAACTTTCTCTAAGAAGAAGGCCAGGAAAATCCAGGGCAACCAGATGAGGTAAATTTCTAAGAAGAAATGTATTTGACCGCATCATCCTCCCCACACACTACAACTTTCTTTTTTTTCATTTTTTATTGTAATTAGTAAAAGGGCTAGATGATATTTGCCAGATAGAAGGTGCATTAATTCACATATATTGATACCCTTTCACATGTCTTGGTACCCATTTCCCTCCAACCCCACACCCCCCACCCGTCTTGGTTTTCCCCCCTTCTCTATCAAATTTCAAATATCCAAATACAAATAAATTCAATATATCAGATAACAAAGTGAGATACTATACCAATATGGGATAACCAAGGGACAGCAAACGAGATGAGAGACAACATAGTACATTAAGGACTACAATCATTCATTATATGGCTTTTGTGTCAATATCCTGGAGGTCCTTTCAATTAGCTTCACATTATATGGCCTTATATATGGCCTTTTGCTCTATTGACAATCTCTGCTAGTAGAGCCCAAGGTTTCTACTGATTATGACGAATGAGGGAAACCACTGAGCCTAAGTTCCTTTGAGTCTGGCTTACTTCACTTAATATGATTTGTTCTAAGTCTTTCCATTTCCTAACAAATGGGGCAATGTCATTGTTTCTGACAGCAGCATAGAATTCCATTGTGTACAAATACCACAACTTGTTGATCCACTCATCAACTGAGGGACATCTGGGTTGGTTCCATATCTTTGCTATGGTGAATAGTGCTGCAATGAACATTGTTGTGCTAGTGGGTTTAGTATGCCCTTGTTTCTGGATTGTTGGGTAAATGCCAAGTACTGGAATTGCTGGGTCATAGGGGAGTTTTATGTTTAGCGTTTTGAAGCACTGCTGCACTGCTTTACATAGTGGTTGAACGAGTTTGCACTCCCACCAACAGTGTAGTAGTGATCCCTCCTGACCACATCCCCTCCAGCATCTGTTGTCATTCGTTTTCGTGATCCTGGCCATTCTAACTGGAGTTAGGTGGAATCTTAGACTTGTTTTGATTTGCATTTTTTTATGATCAGAGATGTTGAGCATTTATTCATGTGTCTATAGGCCATTTTTGTTTCTTCTTCAGAGAAGACTTTCTTTAAGTCTTTGGCCCATTTTGTAATGGGATGGGTGGTATTTTGGAGGTTAGTTTTGGAGTGATTCAATTTTTTGAGTTGTTGATATATTTTAGATATGAGGCCTTGGTCCGTTGTTTGGTTGGTGAAGATCTTCTCCCACTCTGTAGGCTTCCTGATTAGTCTACTAGCTATATCCGTGGCCATACAAAAGCTCTGCAGTTTAATGCAGTCCCACTTATCCAGCCTTTCTCTGATTTGTTGTGATTC
This sequence comes from Megascapheus bottae, assembly GCA_024803745.1. Classification (NCBI taxonomy): domain Eukaryota; kingdom Metazoa; phylum Chordata; class Mammalia; order Rodentia; family Geomyidae; genus Megascapheus; species Megascapheus bottae. The sequence continues at coordinate 539,273 of JANJXV010000272.1, forward strand.
TTGGTCCTTATTAAGAAAGTTTCGACCTGTGCCAAGGAGGCCTAGTGTATCTCCTATTCCTTCTTGTAAACTTTTCAGTGTGTCAGCTTTTACCTCCAGGTCTTTGATCCATTTGGAGTTAATTCTAGTGCAAGGGGACAAAGAAGGATCCAACTTTAGTTTTCTGCAGGTGTTTAACCAGTTCTGCCAGCACAACTTGTTGAAGAGGCTATCTTTCTTCCATTCTATTTTTTTGGCTCCCTGGTCAAAGATTAGGTGGCCATAGGTCTGTGGTTTAATATCTGGGTCCGCAGTTCTACTCCAATGGACTTTAGGCCTGTTCTTGTGCCAGTACCAAGCTGTTTTGAGAATTATAGCTCTGTAATAGAGTCTTAAGTTTGGAATTGAAATTCCTCCAGCACTGTTCTTTCTGCTAAGAAGTGTTTTTGCTATACGGCTCTTTTACTATTCCATGTGAAATTTTGAATTGCCTCTTCTATTTCTTTAAAGAATGACATTGGGATGTCGATGGGTATTACATTGAATTTGTAGATAACCCTTGGCAAGATTGTCATTTTCACAATGTTGGTTCTTCCAATCCAGGAACATGGGAGGTTTTTCCATTTCCTTAGTTCTGCTTTAATTTCCTTTTTTATGGTTTTAAAGTTTTCATCTAAACGGTCCTTTACATTCTTAGTTGAGCTAATTGCTAGGTACTTTATTTTCTTTGAGGCTATTGTGAAAGGATTTTCTTTCCTGATTATTGCCTCGTTCCTCTCAGTGTTGGCGTAAAGTAAGGCAGTTGATTTGTGAGGGTTGATTTTATGGCCTGCTACCCTTCCAAAGCTTTGAATTAGCTCAAGGAACTTGGGAGTACAGTCTATAGGATTCTTTAAATACAGAATCATGTCATCTGCAAAGAGGGAGAGTTTTATTTCCTCTTTCCCTACATGGATCCCCTTTATGCTTGCTTTTTGCCTTATTGCACTACCTAGGAATTCTAGTACTATGTTAAAAAGGAGTGGAGAGTCGGCATCCTTGTCTCGTTCCTGATTTTAGAGAGAATGGCTTTAGATTTTCACCATTAAGTATAATACTAGCAGTGGGTTTCTCATACACAGCCTTTATTACATTGAGAAATGTTCCATGGATTCCTACTTTCTCCACATCTTTTTACATAAAGGGGTTTTGGATCTTGTCAAATGCCTTTTCCGCATCTATTGAGACAATCATGTGATTTTATCCCTGCTCCTGTTGATGTGTTGAATTATATTAATTGATTTCTGTATGTTGAACCAGCTTTGCCTCCCCGTGATGAATCCAGTTTGATCATAGTGTATAATTTTTTTGATGAGTTGTTGTAGACGGTTGGCCAGTATTTTGTTGAGAAGTTTTGCATCGATGTTCATCAAAGAAATGGGTCTATAGATCTCTTTCTTTGATGAATCTCTGTCTGGTTTGGGGATGAGGGATAGACTGGCTTCACAGAATGAGTTTGGTAAAGAACCTTCATTTTCAATTTCGTTGAAGAGCTTGAGGAGTATTGGTGTGAGCTCTGCTTTTAAGAACTTATAGAATTCAGCTGTGAATCCAACTGGCCCTGGACTCTTTTTAAGTGGAAGTTGTCTAATTTCCATTTCTATTTCAGAGCTTGAAATAGGCCTGTTGACTTGGGTTAGCTCTTCTTGGTTCAGTGTGGGTATGTTAATATTGTCTAGGAATTCATCCATTTCTTCTAGATTCTCAAATTTGTTGGCGTAAAGGTTTGAGAAGTATTCCCTCATGATATTCTGGATCTTGGTAATTTCTGTCGTGATATTACTATTTTCATCTGCGATTTTGTTTATTTCGATATGCTCTCTTCTTTTTTTGGTAAGATTTGCTAAGGGGTTGTCAATTTTGTTAATTCTTTCAAAGAACCAACTCCTTGTTTTGTTGATTCTTTCTATAGATTTTATATTCCAAATGATTTAATTCTGCTTTGATTTTAATAATTTGCTTGCTCCTAATGGGTTTAGGGTTGGTTTGTTGCTCTTTTTCCAGGAGGTTAAGGTGAGACATTAACTAGTTGGTTTGCCATTTTTACAACTTGCTTTTGTAGGCACTCAGCGCTATAAATTTTCCTCTGAGTACTGCCTTTGTTGTGTCCCTAAGGAATTGATATTTGTGTGCTCCTTATTGTTAAATTTCATAAACAGTTGGATATCTGTTCTGATCTCTTCGATTACCCATTGTTTTTGATTCAACAATGTGTTGTTCAGTCTCCATGAGTTACAGGGTTTTCTTTGGTGGAGATGTGTGTTCAGCTCCAATTTGATGCCTTTATGGTCTGAGAGTGTGCATGGAATAATTTCAGTGTTTCTGAATCTGTCCAGGTTTGCTTTATGGCCTAAGATGTGGTCTATTTTGGAAAATGTTCCATGTGCTGCTGAGAAAAACGTATATTGTGGTGTTACTGGGTGGAATATTCTGCAGATGTCTGTTAGATCTAGTTGGTCTATATAGTTGTTCAGTTCTAAGGTTTCTCTGTTGAGTTTTTGCCTTGTTGATCTGTCCATAGGTGTGAGTGGTGTGTTAAACTTACCAACAATCACTGTATTTCGATCTATGTATGGTTTCAGTGTAAGTAAAGTTTGCTTGATGAAGATTGGAGCTCGGGGATTGGGTGTGTAAATATTTAGGATCGTTATGTCTTCCTGGAGGAAAGATCCCTTTAGTAGTATGTTGTACCCTTCTTTGTCTTTTCTTACTAATTTTAGTTTAAAGTCTATTTTATCTGATATGAGGATGGCAACTCCAGCCTGTTTATGGGGGCAGTTAGCTTGATAGAGTTTATTCCAACCTCTCACTTTCAAAAGATGATTGTTTTTGGGTAAGATGTGTCTCTTGAAGACAGCACAACGATGGCTCTTGCTTTTTGATCCAACTAGACAGCCTATGCCGTTTAATTGGAGAGTTAAGTCCATTGATATTGAGAGTTAGGATTGAGAGATATTTATTAGTTCCTACCATTTTTAAAAGCTTTTAGTAGGGCCTGTGTCTTGACAGTTCTTGTGGTCCTTCATGGTATGCTGTTTAGGTGCCATTTCTTTCCCTATAATGCATTTATTTTGGTTTTGTATGTATAGAGCATCGTTGGGAATTCTCTGTAGTGTTGGTTTTGTTTCGACATATTGTTGCAGCTTTTCCCTGGAATGGAATGTTTTATTATTCCCTCAGTTATGAATGAGAGCTTAGCTGGCTACAGTATTCTTGGTTGGTAGTCATTTGATTTAAGGGCATGACATATATGCTTCCAGTCACTTCGTGCTTGCATGGTCTCTGCTGAGAAATCTGGGGTTATTCTGATTGGTTTGCCTTTATAGGTTACTGATCCCTTTTCCCTGGCTGCCTTTAGGATCTTTCCTTTCGTTTCTCTTGATCCAGTTCGGATCACAATGTGGCGGTGGGATGTTCTTTTCTGGTCAGGTCTGTTTGGGGTTGTAAAAGCTTCTCGTATCTGGATGGGCCTGCCCTTCTGGATATTTGGTAAATTCTCTGAGATGATTCCCTGAAGTATATTTCCAATACAATTGACCTCTTTCTCCACGCCCTCCTCAATACCAACTAGCCTTAAATTAGCCTTCCTAATTGTATCTTGGACCTCCTGAAGCGCTCTCTCATATTTCCTAGATTTGGATTGACTCATTTTCTTTTCTTTATAATACCTAAATTATCTTCAGCCCCTGAAATGCTCTCCTCTGCATTGTCTAACCTGCTATCAAAGCTATCTACTTTATTTTTCATCTCCCTTTCTTCTAATTGCTCACTTTTTATGCCTTGCGTCTCTTGTTTTAGATCATGTATGGATTTCTTTATCTCCTTGATTTCCTTTTGAGTGGTTAGCTCAGTAGCTTTATTTTCTTTGGACATTTGCTGGAGTTTGGTCCGGTTTTTATTTGTGGATTCTATGAATTCATCCAACTTTCTTTGAAAAACCTTTATTATGGCCTACTGTATGGCTTCTTCTTTTTCACTTATCACCTTGTTTTTGCTTTCCTCTTGTTCAGCTATGGATTCCTCCATTATCTCTTTCTTTATATTTTCACATTTTCCATTAATGATGTTTATCAATTGCATTTCTGTAGCAATTGGAAGACTCTCCTCTAGGTTTGCCAGTGACTGTTCCATTGTCTATTTACATTGGGTGGGGGATGTTGTTTCTTGATTTGACATTTTGCTTGAGTTTCTTGTTCTGCCCATTTGAAAATGGGAGCAAGATTACTACTAAATACGATTATAGTTTTTCAGATATAACCAACCTAGACCTCTGTAGCTGGCAGACACTAGATGTTCACAAGTTTTGATTGGTATTATCACTCTTTCTTTTTGTGCACTTACAGACCAGCCTAATACAACCACTGATAAGCGATTTATACCCAAAACAATAAGCCTCTCAATCCAATCTCTATTGTCCTTATGTCCCTCTGAGCCTAGAGAATAATTAACCACCTACATATACAATATTGCTCAACAGCCATCAAGTGTAGATCCGTGCAGTATAAGGGTTGAAAGACGAGCAGAGGTCCAGAGATAGAAAAAAAGAATGAGAGAGGTCAGGGGAGGTACAAAAGTATTAACGGAGGAGTGTAAGAATATTGTAGTAATGAAGAAAAGTTATAGCATAAGGATAACTGACATAAGTTGGTAAGTAGGTAGCATATTTGAGTACAAAGTTTGGAAAGTATTAGAATAAAACTTATGTGTTGCTGCACGACTAGCTCTTAGCCCAACCAGTGGCCTCACAGTGGACCATGGGATGGATCTGTTTTTCTTGTCTACGTTGAGGGAAAGGGGTATTTCACAAGATGCAGAAGCGAAGATTTCAGAAGCAAATGCTGTGTGTGAATTAGCTCGTAAAAAGCATTTTTATTTTCTTTTATCTTTCTGCCAGTCTTGGGGCTTGAATTCAGGGCCTGAGCACTGTCCTCGGGTTTTCTCAAGTCTAGCCCTCTGCCACTTGAGCCACAGTGCCACATCTAGATTTTCTATCTATGTGATACTGAGCAATCAAACCCAGATCTTCATGGATGCTAGCAAGCACTCTACCACTATGCCAAACTCTCAAGCCTGACATAGTAATTACAAAGTCATCATCATCATATCAATATATCCTTTCTCCTACAAAGAATGAACACTTATCTATGTGTGTAATGCATTGTTTTAAAATTCACTGATTCTTCTGTGTTTTTCCCTCTTGCATTTTTTACACATGACAGCAAAGCTAATCATCAGGAAAAAATTGATTAGGATACAGAAACCTAATAATATCCTAGTAGATTGACGTCAAAAATATGTGCAAGATGCCCTGTGTGTTTGACCTAGTGGTAGAGTCCTTGGCTACCACGCAAAAAGACTCAGGTTTGATTCCTCATTACCACATACATAGAAAATGCTGCAAGTGGTGCTGTGGCTCGGTGGGACAGCTAAAGCCCAAAGAAAGTCCAAGAACAATGTTCACACTCTGAGGTCAAGTCCCAAGACTAGCAAAAACAAAAAAAAGTTCGACAAGGGGCAAAATGCAGGCAGAGAAGGCACTGTGAAGCAAATGTTTTGTAAAGGATGAGGGCAATATTGACCTTAAGTTTGGATCTTACCTAAGAAAGGCTCCTTGAGCCTGAGACCAGACTGGTAGTTGGGCCTAGTGGAAGACATTGGGATTGGACAAATAAGGTGTGCTGTTTACTACATCCACATGTATATTGTGAGATTGGAGGAGAGATTCAGCCTCCAGTATGTCTTTGGCGAGGTCTTTTGTGAGCAAGGATCTTTGGTCATTGGGCCCTGAAAGGTGACCCTGCCTCCCTCACAATGGAACAGAATATGGAACCCTGGTAACCAAGCCACTGTAACTAACAACCAGCTCAAGCCTGCTCACTTGGCCTGTGGCTCAGGAGGAAGAAAGATGTTGCTGTGCTGTTGCCAAAGGTCAGGACACTCGAGTCTCAGGCATGGAAGTTGTGGCTGTCTTACTCGAAGATGTACATGCTAGATCATTGCCAAGCCACAAATCCAGTATAACAGGCCTTTCTCTAAGAAGAAGGCCAGGAAAATCCAGGGCAACCAGATGAGTTATATTTCTAAGAAGAAAGGTATTTGACCCCATCATCCTCCCCACACACTACAACTGTATTTTTTAATTATTTTTATTGTAATTAGTAAAATGATACATGATATTTGCCAGATAGAAGGTGCATGAATTCACATACATTGATACACTTTCACATGTCTTGGTACCCATTTCACTCCAAAACCACACCCCCACCCGTCTGATTTTTGCACTGCCTAGGAATTCTAGTAGGATGTTAAAAAGGAGTGGAGAGAGTGGGCATCCTGAATGCTACCCCTTACCCCTTTCATGCAAAGCTTAGGCCTGTGGCATATTAATCACAATTCAACGCTCTGTTTTTTGCTCTTTAATTAGAGGTAAAAATCTTATGGAATTTATTGCATGGCTGATTTTGAACTGGAATCCTCAGGTCTCAGCTTATGTTGAGTACCTATGATTACAGTACTTTTACAACCTGTATGCTCATACACATCGCTTCTGATCCAAACACTCATTGTTCAATTTAACTAAAAGATGTGAGGAAAGATGATTGACTGTAATTTACTAGATGGGCTTACAGTGAGTGTATATTTCCACTTCCACTCTGAAGCCAGGGAAATGTTTCTGGTACATGTTTCAACTATCTCCCGAAGAGGAAATAATGTGTGAGTACGTTTGCTAGTATTTCAGATAGGAGATGGACTTTGGTGTTTGGAACCTTTTGAGCAGAGTGTATCAGCTGGGGTGTGATAACAGAGATGATGTTTCAGACAGGAATATTTTCATAACAGACAGACTTAATCCAGATCCTTGGATTTCAGGCCTTGAGAAGATAGAATTACAAGTGTGAGCTGCCACCATCACCTGGTTCATTTTGGAAACCTTAATTGCTTCTCATTTGTTCCTTTCCTTTTTTGGAAGATTGATCTAAGCTGGCTGATTGTGCATCACAATGAAGTGATTGGCCTCAGGAATTGCAAATATTTGTTTCATCAGCACGGAATGAATGAAAGTTGATCTAAACCAATAGTATTTTCCTTCTGATAAATAGGGAACTTACTTATATCATTTTCCTTTCCTTTTCTTTCCCAAAGCAAGCAATATGTTTCTTAAAAACTATACTTCATGAGAATATTATAATTAGAAGCTATCTTCTGCACACTTCAGAATAGTCCTTGCATTTATAAACTTATATTACAATATTAGGTAGAAGAATGGTGACTGTTAGTTTCATAACTATTTCATATTTTTTACTCTTTAAGGCTCATTAACTCAAGAAGGGATTAAAGACATTTAGATAATAGTAGATCATAGCTGCTGCTGATTTGATGTGTGTGCAGATGATACACAGATTTATTAGGATTACTCAAAAGTTTTGTTCAAATTTTCAGTAGTAGACTGCTATGCTAACGGGAAGGTGATAGTAATGACGCTGAAATTCTATGAATCAGCTATGAAGCAGAATTTCAGGGGAGAGTATTTGCTAGGGACTTAATTTCTAAGACGCATATCAAGAATATTGAACTATAGCACCAAATGATGGAGGACTCAACGTCACATTTTGTTTGTTTTATGCAAGTCCTGGGACTTGAACCCAGGGCCTGGCAACTGTCCTTAAATTTTTTTTTGCTTCAGGCTAGTGTTCTACCACTTGATCCACAGCTCCACCTCCAGATTTTTGGTAATGAACTGTAAATAAGAATATCATGCAATTTGTTTGGGCTGGATTCAAACCTAATTCTCTGTAGATAGGATTCCAAGTGTGAGCGCACAGAGCCTGGCTAGTATCATTCATAATTCAAGTCATGGGACTGCAATTCTGCAACTGGGTCTTGTCACTGAGCTTTTCAGCTCAAGACTACTGCCCTATCCCTTGAGCCATAGGGCCACTTCTGGGTTTCTGGTGGTTAATTGTAGATAAGAGTCACATGGACTTCAGTGCCCAGGCTGCTTTGAACTGCTATCCTTGGATCCCAACATCTTGAGTAGCTACATTTACAAGTGTGAGCCACCATACCCGGCTAAATTATTTTTAAGTTAATTTTTTTTGTTAAGTCAATATATAGTTGGCATACGGTTACATAAGTAATGAACACATTTCTTAAGAAAATTGTTATCCCCTCCCTCCTTTTTCTCTGTTTTCCTACCCTCAGCCCCCTCTCCACCCAGATTGTTCAGTTCATTTCCGTTTAGTGTCTTCCAAGTATCACTGTTCAATTGGTTCACCCTTTTTCCTTTGGTTTTTTTTTTACCATTTTATTATACCCTCTCCATTCCCCAAATCACCTAAAACTATGTACAAGACACAGGGTACGCGAATTCAACACAGTGACTACAGAGAATAAAACTAAAGGGAAAAAGAAGAAAAGAGGTAAAAAGCAAAGAAAATGAAAGAACATCATACAGTACCTTAGAAGCAACAACACTGAAAAAACAAAACATAAAACCTTGGGCTGAAAATGAAGCTTGCCTAGCATGTATGAAACCCTGGATTCCATTCCTCAGCACCACATAAACAAAAACTGGAAGTGCCACTGTGACTCAGCTGGTAGATTTCTAACGTTCAGCACAGAGTGTCTCCAAGTGACAAAAATCTGTCACATTTAAGTCAGGCTTCAAAACTTTGCTAGGAACCAGTTACGTGATTTGGAAGAAAGACCAATTTTCAAAAAATCACTAGCCAGGCGCTGGAGGGTCATAATTGTCATTCTACTAGCCAGGGAGAAGGTGATTCAAAGCCTTTGCAAGCAAAAAAACGAAAACAAAAAAAACTGTAAGATTCTTCTCTCCACTTAGCCACCCGAAAACTAAGTGGAGTTGTGGCTAAAACTGGTACAGCATTAGCCTTGAGGAAAAAGAACTAAGAGACCTTGCCCAGGTCCAAATTTCAAGCTCCCCACCAAGAAAGAAAAAAAGGAGTCCAGATACCTTAGTTTAAAAAGTATATCTGGATATCTTAGTAGATTTTTCTGATCTTTCCTCATTCATCTCATGGAACCACATAATCTTGATCCTGATCTGACTAAGAGCCTGCATTGTGCTTAATAAATTCATTCCACATATTCCAGTAGAATTTGGACAGCTAACAGCCACTTACCAATGCTTTATTCTACGTTTAGGCCAGTATGTCTTCATACCATGTACACAGTCAGCTATATCATCTTTCCAGAAGTATCATTGAGTGTAGAACACTCAGAACTAAAATAATTGCATAAAGATCTAATAAAACCCCTTGATTCATTAAGAAAATTTCTGTACCACTTAGAGCAAGTACATTAGTGGTATTTACCTCTAGCCTCTTTTTTAAAAAAAATTTATTAACATTGAATTTTACATCATATTTCAAATGTCATGTTTAACCAACAAGTATTCAAGAAGGGAATCGCTATACAATCACTGGCACATAGATTTTAGAATATAGTAAAAATTAAGCTGAGTCTTTGTATGTCATAGATACAGATTAATCTATAATAAAACACATGTCTATAGAGTGTATAGTCTATCCTAGGGTTCTCTGAGCATTGTCCAGATGCTGCCACTCCTCCCAGCTGAAATCCACAGCTACATCATCAAATGACACCAGCTTCTGGAATGGCACATTTTCATCAAGTAATGAGCACTGAGTTATAAACACACCATGTCTGGAATTTTATTCTTTTTTTGTTGGAATTGTATTCCTTTACTTAAATGTTTAGACTTACATGAAATATTGACCTGAAAAGCTTAGGGATGGTGCCTAGGCCCAGAGTTCAAGTCCCAAGACCCACAAAAAAATAAAAAGGCAAGCCAGGTGTTGGTGGCTCACGCCTGTCATCCTAGCTACTCAGGAGACTGAGATCTGAGGACCATGGTTCAAAGCCAGCCTAGCACAAAATTCCATGAGACTCCTTTCCAATTAACCACCATAAAATGTTTAATGGCTTGTGGCATATCATGGTAGAGCAATTGTGGTATCGAAAAAATAAGTCGGGGGAGTAGATTTAGGTTATAAATGGAATTATTCCATTGAAAAGGAACTACATTATATGATGACATATGCTGGTACTGTGAGAATATTGCAAAATCTTAGGGTATCAAGTAATAATACTGTGAAGTACACCCAGAATGTTAATGTTCTATGGCTGGCATAATAATCACTTGGGGAAGAAACTTTTTTTTCTTTTTTTTGGCTGGGGGATTTGTAAGGCTTGAACTCTGGGCCTGGGCACTGTCCTGAGCTCTTCAACTCAAGGCTATCACCCTACCTATGAAGCCACAGTGCCATTTCCCATATTCTAGTGGTTAACTGTAGATGAGAGTCTCATAGATTTTCTAATGCCCAGGCTGGCTTTGAACCAAATCTTTAGATATCAGCCTGATATCTGAGTAGCTAGGATTACAGGTAGAAGTCACTGCACCTGGTAAGAAATTTATTTCTTGCTGTTGTATACTACAAATTTACTGTATGTTTTACTTTTTCAAAAAGTCTGAGGATGACCTTTGTTCTGTATATAATGAGAAGAGGGATAGGGAGCTGTGAGCAGAAGAACTGAGGGGCAATACTCAGGGTAGGACAATAGCCTTAAACGAAAGAGCTCACTGCCCAAGGTCCAAGCCCCATGACTTTCCCCACTACCCCACAAAAATGGGAAAAAAATTGGAGATTGGAGAGGATTTTCTAAAAAGAATATATAGAAATAGTAGTTCAAAATGTAGAAAGAAGTTCAATATTAACAGTCATGAGAAAAATTAAAATTACAATGAAATCATTACTTTAAATATGTTAATATAAATATAATTTTAAACAAAAAGATCCACATACACACACACAAACACACACACGTACACACATACACACATACAAAAAAACAACTTTCAAAGTCTAACTATTACTGGGAAGGTAGTGAGAATAAGTAGAACTTTGGAATAGTTCTGCAAGGAATATAAAACAATCAAAAATTGCGTGGAGAGTGCTAAAAAAGTACTAAATATAGAATTACATAGAAATACGGTCCAACACTTCTATTTCTAGATTTGTACCTAACGGAAGAGAAAGCAGAGACTAGAACAAATATGTGGAGAATCCATTCACAACTATTAATAATAATCCAAAGATAGAAATATGCAAAACAATTCATTGAAAAGGAAGAACATTTTACTATATTTTACAGATGAATCTTGATTACAGTAAACTAAAAATACAGCAGTCATAAAGTAAGAGCTAGTGTATGTTTTCCCTTCCAGAGCTTCCAAGGATCAACAAACCCTTAGAGCCAAAAAGCAGGATGGTTCCAGAGAATGGAGTAGAGAGGAACAGGAGCTGAATGTTTAATGATTATACATGGAAAATGAAAATTGCTCTAGATGGGTAGAATGAAGAGAAAACTGTACCCTAAACAATGGTTATGTAGCCACACAGGATGGGACACACCTATACTCCCTGATCTTGGGAAACTCAAGAAGGATTTCTAGCCAACCTGGATGCATGGAAAGATCTATCATAAAAACTAATGTGGAGGGGCTGGGAGTTTGGCATAGTTGTAGAGTGCTTGTATGAAGACGAAGGTTCAATTCCGCAGTACCACATACACAGAAAAAACCAGAAGTAGTGCTGTGGCTCAAGTAGAAGATCACTAGGCTTGAGGAAAGCTGAAGGACAGTGCTCAGACCGAGTTCCAGCAAAAGGGCTTGTTTAAAAAAAATCCAGAAAGCTGAGCATGATGGGGTGGTGGCTCACTTCTATAATCCTAGCTACTCAGGAGGCTGAGATCTGAGGATCAAGGTTTAAAGCCATCCTGGCACAAAAAGACCTGAGACTCTTATCTCCAATTTACTTTTAGAAAATGAGAAGTGGGGCTTGGCTCCAGGGTAAGGTGGTAGCCTGGAGCTGAAGAGCACAGGGATAGTGCCCAGGCTGAGTTCAAGATCTATGACCCACCAAAAAAAAAACAAAAAACAAAAAATAATATGGAAAAATTTGGATTCTGTGAATTTTATCAGGCATATAAATGTTTTTTTTGCTGTTGAAATAAATTGTTTGGAAATATTTTAAAAGTTTTTACCTAGAAATGTACACTACAAATGGAATTAATAACAAACACAAAATATGAAAAAGATACAAACTATCAAAATATGGGTATCCTGCTTCTGTATCTTTCACTGACTCCTGTTCAAATGAGTCACATATTCTGAATCATTTCTCCCAGTCGATATATGCCACACATGTTAGCTTGTACTGAACTTCTTGGAAAATCAAAAGCAAATACTAAGCAAATGTGTGTTAGCTTTTGTCAACAGTGATATTTCAAATATAAATCCCTACTCATTGCATTATTTAATATGAATGCCGGAATCTAACTTACACTGGCAGAATCTTCAATCTTTTGAGAATCTCCAAAAGGGTGTGTAAATATTTAGGATCGTTATGTCTTCCTGGAGGAAAGATCCCGTTAGTGGTATATAGTAACCTTCTTTGTCTTTTCTTACTAATTTTAGTTTGAAGTCTATTTTATCTGATATGAGGATGGCAACTCCAGCCTGTTTATGGGGGCAGTTAGCTTGATAGAGTTTATTCCAACCTCTCACTTTCAAAAGATGATTGTTTTTGGGTAAGATGTGTCTCTTGAAGACAGCAGAACGATGGCTCTTGCTTTTTGATCCAACTAGACAGCCTATGCCGTTTAATTGGAGAGTTAAGTCCATTGCTATTGAGAGTTAGGATTGAGAGATATTTATTAGTTCCTACCATTTTTAAAAGCTTTTAGTAGGGCCTGTGTCTTGAGAGTTCTTGTGGTCCTTAGATGGTGCTGTTTAGGTGCCATTTCTTTCCCTATATTGCATTTATTTTGGTTTTCTATGTATAGAGCATCTTTGAGAATTCTCTGTAGTGTTGGTTTTGTTTCGACATATTGTTGCAGCTTTTCCCTGGAATGGAATGTTTTTATTGTTCCCTCAGTTATGAATGAGAGCTTAGCTGGCTACAGTATTCTTGGTTGGTAGTTATTTGATTTAAGGGCATGACATATATGCTTCCAGTCACTTCGTGCTTGCATGGTCTCTGCTGAGAAATCTGGGGTTATTCTGATTGGTTTGCCTTTATAGGTACTGATCCCTTTTCCCAGGCTGCCTTTAGGATCTTTCCTTTCGTTTCTATTGATCCAGTACGGATCACAATGTGGCGGTGGCATGTTCTTTTCTGGTCAGGTCTGTTTAGGGTTCTAAAAGCTTCTCGTATGTGGATGGGCCTGCCCTTCTGGATATTTGGGAAATTCTCTGAGATGATTCCCTGAAGTATATTTCCAATACCATTGACCTCTTTCTCCACGCCCTCCTCAATACCAACTAGCCTTAAATTAGGCTTCCTAATTGCATCTTGGACTTCCTTAAGCGCTCTCTCATATTTCCTAGATTTGGATTGACTCATTTTCTGTTCTTTCTCTATAATAACTAAATTATCTTCAGCCCCGGAAATTCTCTCCTCTGCATTGTCTAACCTGCTATCAAAGCTATCTACTTTATTTTTCATCTCCCTTACTTCTAATTGTTCATTTTTGATGCCTTGCATCTCCTGATTTTGATCATGTATGGATTTCTTTATCTCCTTGATTTCCTTTTGAGTGGTTAGCTCAGTAGCTTTATTTTCTTTGGACATTTGCTGGAGTTTGGTCACATTTTTATTTGTGGATTCTATGAATTCATCCATCTTTCTTTGAAAAACCTTTATTATGGCCTCCTTTATGGCTTCTTCTTTTTCACTAATCACCTTGTTTTTACTTTCCTCTTGTTCAGATATGGCTTCCTCCATTATCTCTTTCTTTATATTTTCACGTTTTCCATTAATGATGTTTATCAATTGCATTTGTGTAGCACTTGGAAGACTCTGGTCTAGGTTTGCCAGTGACTGTTCCATTGTCTGTTTGCATTGGGTGGGTGATGTTGATTCTTGATTTGACATTTTTCTTGAGTTTCTTGTTCTGCCAATTTGAAAATGGGAGACAGATTACTACTAAATACGATTATAGTTTTTCAGATATAACCAACCTAGACCTCTGTAGCTGGCAGACACTAGATGTTCACAAGTTTTAATTGGTATTATCACTCTTTCTTTTTCTGCACTTACAGACCAGTCTAATACAACCACTGATAAGCGATTTATACCCAAAACAATAAGCCTCTCAATCCAATCTCTATTGTCTTTAAGTCCCTCAGAGCCTAGCATATTTGAGTACAAAGTTTGGAAAGTATTAGAATAAAACATATGTGTTGCTGAACGACTAGCTCTTAGCCCAACCAGTGGCCTCACAGTGGACCATGGGATGGATCTGTTTTTCTTGTCTACGTTGAGGGAAAGGGGTATTTCACAAGATGCAGAAGCGAAGATTTCAGAAGCAAATGCTTTGAGTGAATTAGCTCGTAAAAGCATTTTTATTTTCTTTTATCTTTCTGCCAATCTTGGGGCTTGAATTCAGGGCCTGATCACTGTCCTCGGGTTTTCTCAAGTCTAGCCCGCGGCCACTTGAGTCACAGTGCCACATCTAGATTTTCTATCTATGTGATACTGAGCAATCAAACCCAGATCTTCATGGATGCTAGGCAAGCATTCTACCACTATGCCAAATTCTCCACCCTGACATAGTAATTATAAAGTCATCATCATCATATCAAAATATCCTTTCTCCTACAAAGAATGAACACTTAACTGTGTCTAATGCTTTCTTTTAATTTCACTAATTCTTCTGTGTTTTTCCCTCTTGCATTTTTTACACTTGACAGCAAAGCTAATCATCAGGAAAAAATTGATTAGGATACAGAAACCTAATAATATCCTAGTAGATTGAGGTCAAAAATATGTGCAAGATGCCCTGTGTGTTTGACCTAGTGGTAGAGTACTTGGCTACGAAGCAAAAAGACTCAGGTTTTATTCCTCATTACCACATACATTGAAAAGGCTGCAAGTGGTGCTGTGGCTCGGTGGGACAGCTAAAGCCTAAAGAAAGCCCAAAAACAATGTTCACACTCTGAAGTCAAGTCCCAAGACTAGCAAAAACAAAAAAAATTCGACAAGGGGCAAAATGCAGACAGAGAAGGCACTGTGAAGCAAATGTTTTGTAAAGGATGAGGGCAATATTGACCCTTAAGTTTGGATCTTACCTAAGAAAGGCTCCTTGAGCCTGAGACCAGACTGGTAGTTGGGCCTAGTGGAAGACATTGGGATTGGACAAATAAGGTGTGCTGTTTACTACATCCACATGTATATTGTGAGATTGGAGGAGAGATTCAGCCTCCAGTATGTCTTTGGTGAGGTCTTTTGTGAGCAAGGATTTTGGTCATTGGGCCCTGAAAGGTGACCCTGCCTCCCTCACAATGGAACAGAATATGGAACAATGGTAACCAAGCCACTGTAACTAACAACCAGCTCAAGCCTGCTCACTTGGCCTGTGGCTCAGGAGGAAGAAAGATGTTGCTGTGCTGTTGCCAAAGGTCAGGAAACTCAAGTCTCAGGCATGGAAGTTGTGGATGTCTTACTCGAAGATGTACATGCTAGATCATTGCCAAGCCACAAATCCAGTATAACAGAACTTTCTCTAAGAAGAAGGCCAGGAAAATCCAGGGCAACCAGATGAAGTAAATTTCTAAGAAGAAATGTATTTGACCCCATCAACCTCCCCACACACTACAACTTTCTTTTTTTTCATTTTTTATTGTAATTAGTAAAAGGGTTAGATGATATTTGCCAGAGAGAAGGTGCATTAATTCACATACATTGATACCCTTTCACATGTCTTGGTACCCATTTCCCTCCAACCCCACACCCCCCACCCGTCTTGGTTTTCCCCCCTTCCCTATCAAATTTCAAATATCCAAATACAAATAAATTCAATATATAAGATAAAGTGAGCTACTATACCAATATGGGATAACCAAGGGACAGCAAACGAGATGAGAGACAACATAGTACATTAAGGACAACAATCATTCATTATATGGCTTTTGTGTCAATATCCTGGAGGTCCTTTCAATTAGCTTCACATTATATGGCCTTATATATGGCCTTTTGCTCTATTGACAATCTCTGCTAGTAGAGCCCAAGGTTTCTACTGATTATGACGAATGAGGGAAACCACTGAGCCTAAGTTCCTTTGAGTCTGGCTTACTTCACTTAATATGATTTGTTCTAAGTCTTTCCATTTCCTAACAAATGGGGCGATGCCATTCTTTCTGACAGCAGCATAGAATTCCATTGTGTACAAATACCACAACTTGTTGATCCACTCATCAACTGAGGGACATCTGGGTTGGTTCCATATCTTTGCTATGGTGAATAGTGCTGCAATGAACATTGTTGTGCTAGTGGGTTTAGTATGCCCTTGTTTCTGGATTGTTGGGTAAATGCCAAGTAGTGGAATTGCTGGGTCACGGGGGAGTTTTATGTTTAGCCTTTTGAGGCACTGCCACACTGCTTTCCATAGTGGTTGAATGAGTTTGCACTCCCACCAACAGTGTAGTAGTGATCCCTCCTGGCCGCATCCCCTCCAGGATCTGTTGTCATTCGTTTTCCTGATCCTGGCCATTCTAACTGGAGTGAGGTGGAATCTTAGACTTGTTTTGCTTTGCATTTCTTTTATGACCAGAGATGTTGAGCATTTCTTCATGTGTCAATAAGCCATTTTTGTTTCTTCTTCAGAGAAGACTCTCTTTAAGTCTTTGGCCCATTTTTAATGGGATGGGTGTTACTTTGGAGGTTAGTTTTTGAGTGATTCAATTTTTTGAGTTGTTGATATATTTTAGATATGAGGCCTTTGTCCGTTGTTTGGTTGGTGAAGATCTTCTCCTACCCTGTAGGCTTCCTGATTAGTTTACTAGCTATATCCATTGCCATACAAAAGCTCTGCAGTTTAATGCAGTCCCACTTATCCAGTCTTTCTCTGATTTGTTGTGATTCTTGGTCCTTATTAAGAAAGTTTCGACCTGTGCCAAGGAGGCCTAGTGTATCTCCTATTCCTTCCTGTAAACGTTTCAGTGTGTCAGCTTTTACCTCCAGGTCTTTGATCCATTTGGAGTTAATTCTAGTGCAAGGTGACAAAGAAGGACCCAACCTTAGTTTTCTGCAGGTGCTTAACCAGTTCTGCCAGCACAACTTGTTGAAGAGGCTATCTTTCTTCCATTCTATTTTTTTGACTCCCTGGTCAAAGATTAGGTGGCCCTAGGTCTGTGGTTTAATATCTGGGTCCGCAGTTCTATTCCATTGGACTTCAGGCCTGTTCTTGTGCAAGTACCAAGCTGTTTTAAGAATTATAGCTCTGTAATAGAGTCTAAAGTTTGGAATTGAAATTCCTCCAGCTCTGTTCTTTCTGCTAAGTAATGTTTTTGCTATACGGCTCTTTTACTATTCCATGTGAAATTTTGAATTGCCTCTTCTATTTCTTTAAAGAATGACATTGGGATGTTGATGGGTATTACATTGAATTTGTAGGTAGCCCTTGGCAAGATTGTCATTTTCACAATGTTGATTCTTCCAATCCAGGAGCATGGGAGGTTTTTCCATTTCCTTAGTTCTGCTTTAATTTCCTTTTTTAGGGTTTTAAAATTTTCATCTAAACGGTCCTTTACATTCTTAGTTAAGCTAATTCCTAGGTACTTTATTTTCTTTGAGGCTATTGTGAAAGGAGTTTCTTTCCTGATTATTGCCTCGTTCCTCTCACTGTTGGCGTAAAGGAAGGCAGTTGATTTTTGAGGGATGATTTTATGGCCTGCTACCCTTCCAAAGCTTTGAATCAGCTCACGGAGCTTGGGAGTAGAGTCTATAGGATTCTTTAAATATAGAATCATGTCATCTACAAAGAGGGATATTTTTATTTCCTCTTTCTCCACTTGGATCCCCTTTATGCTTGCTTCTTGCCTTATTGCACTGCCTAGGAATTCTAGTACTATGTTAAAAAGGAGTGGAGAGAGTGGACATCCTCAATGCTACCCCTTACCACTTTTATGCAAAGCTTAGGCCTGTGGCATTTTACGCACAATTCAACACTCTGTTTTTTGCTGGTTATTTAAAGGTAAAAATCTTATGGAATTTATTGCATGGCTGATTTTGAACTGGAATCCTCAGGTCTCAGCTTATCTTGAGTAGCTAGGATTACAGTACTTTTACAACCTGTATGCTCATACACATCGCTTCTGATCCAAACACTCATTGTTCAATTTAACTAACAAGATGTGAGGAAAGATGATTGACTGTAATTTACTAGATGGGCTTCTAGTGAGTATATATTTCCACTTCCACTCTGAAGCCAGGGAAATGTTTCTGGTACTTGTTTCAACTATCTCCCAAAAAGGAAATAATGTGTGAGTACGTTTGCTAGTATTTCAGATAGGAGATGAACTTTGGTGTTTGGAACCTGTTGGGCAGAGTGTATCAGCTGGTCTGTGATAACAGAGATGATGTTTCAGACAGGAATATTTTCATAACAGACAGACTTAGTCCAGATCCTTGGATTTCAGGCCTTGAGTAGATAGAATTACAAGTGTGAGCTGCCACCACCACCTGGTTCATTTTGGAAACCTTAATTGCTTCTCATTTGTTCCTTTCCTTTTTTGGAAGATTGATCTAAGCTGGCTGATTGTGCATCACAATGAAGTGATTGGCCTCAGGAATTGCAAATATTTGTTTCATCAGCACGGAATGAATGAAAGTTGATCTAAACCCAATAGTATTTTCCTTCTGATAAATAGGGAACTTACTTATATCATTTTTCCTTGCCTTTGCTTTCCCAAAGCAAGCAACATGTTTCTTAAAAACTATACTTCATGAGAATATTATAATTAGAAGCTATCTTCTGCACACTTCAGAATAGTCCTTGCATTTATAAACTTATATTACAATATTAGGTAGAAGAATGGTGACTGTTAGTTTCATAACTATTTCATATTTTTTACTCTTTAAGGCTCATTAACTCAAGAAGGGATTAAATACATTTAGATAATAGTAGATCATAGCTGCTTCTGATTTGATGTGTGAGCAGATGATACACAGATTTATTAGGATTACTCAAAAGTTTTGTTCAAATTTTCAGTAGTAGACTGCTATGCTAACGGGAAGGTGATAGTAATGATGCTGAAATTCTATGAATCAGCTATGAAGCAGAATTTCAGGGGAGAGTATTTGCTAGGGACTTAATTTCTAAGACGCATATCAAGAATATTGAACTACAACACCAAATGATGGAGGACTCAGCGTCACATTTTGTTTGTTTTATGCAAGTCCTGGGACTTGAACCCAGGGCCTTGGAACTGTCCTTAAATTTTTTTTTCCTTCAGGCTAGTGTTCTACCACTTGATCCACAGCTCCACTTCCAGATTTTTGGTAATGAACTGTAAATCAGAATATCATGCAATTTGTTTGGGCTGGATTCAAACCTGATTCTGTGTAGATAGGATTCCAAGTGTGAGCGCACAGAGCCTGGCTAGTATCATTCATCATTCAAGTCATGGGACTGCAATTCTGCACCGGGGTCTTGTCACTGAGCTTTTCAGCTCAAGACTACTGCCCTATCCCTTGAGCCATAGGGCCACTTCTGGGTTTCTGGTGGTTAATTGGAGATAAGAGTCACATGGACTTCAGTGCCCAGGCTGACTTTGAACTGCCTCTTGAGTAGCTACATTTACAAGTGTGAGCCACCATACCCAGCGAAATTATTTTTTAAGTTAATTTTTTTGTTAAGTCAATATATAGTTGGCATACGGTTACATAAGTAATGAACACATTTCTTAAGAAAATTGTTATCCCCTCCCTCCTTTTTCTCTGTTTTCCTACCCTCAGCCCCCTCTCCACCCAGATTGTTCAGTTCATTTCCGTTTAGTGTCTTCCAAGTATCACTGTTCAATTGGTTCACCCTTTTTCCTTTGGGTTTTTTTTTTTTTTACCATTTTATTATACCCTCTCCATTCCAAATCACATAAACCTATGTACAAGACACAGGGTACCCGAATTCAACACAGTGACTACAGAGAATAAAACTAAAGGGAAAAAGAAGAAAAGAGGTAAAAAGCAAAGAAAATGAAAGAACATCATACAGTACCTTAGAAGCAACAACAATGAAAAAACAAAACATAAAACCTTGGGCTGAAAATGAAGCTTGCCTAGCATGTAGGAAACCCTGGATTCCATTCCTCAGCACCACATAAACAAAAACTGGAAGTGCCACTGTGACTCAGCTGGTAGATTTCTAACGTTCAGCACAGAGTGTCTCCAAGTGACAAAAATCTGTCACATTTAAGTCAGGCTTCAAAACTTTGCTAGGAACCAGTTACCTGATTTGGAAGAAAGTCCAATTTTCAAAAAATCACTAGCCAGGCGCTGGAGGGTCATAATTGTCATTCTACTAGCCAGGGGGAAGGTGAATCACAGCCTTTGCAAGCAAAAAAACGAAAACAAAAAAAACCTGTAAGATTCGACTCTCCACTTATCCACCCAAAAACTAAGTGGAGTTGTGGCTAAAACTGGTACAGCATTAGCCTTGAGGAAAAAGAACTAAGAGACCTTGCCCAGGTCCAAAGTTCAAGCTCCCCACCAAGAAAGAAAAAAAAGGAGTACAGATACCTTAGTTTCAAAAGTATATCTGGATATCTTAGTAGATTTTTCTGATCTTTCCTCATTAATCTCATGGAACCACATAATCTTGATCCTGATCTGACTAAGAGCCTGAATTGTGCTTAATAAATTCATTCCACATATTCCAGTAGAATCTTGACAGTTAACAGCCACTTACCAATGCTTTATTCTACGTTTAGGCTATTATGTCTTCATACCATCTACACAGTCAGCTATATCATCTTTCCAGAAGTATCATTGAGTGTAGAACACTCAGAACTAAAATAATTGCATAAAGATGTAATTAAACCCCTTGATTCATTAAGAAAATTTCTGTACCACTTAGAGCAAGTACATTAGTGGTATTTACCTCTAGCCTCTTTTTTTAAAAAAATTTATTAACATTGAATTTTACATCATATTTCAAATGTCATGTTTAACCAACAAGTATTCAAGAAGGGAATCGCTATACAATCACTGGCACATAGATTTTAGAATATAGTAAAAATTAAGCTGAGTCTTTGTATGTCATAGATACAGATTAATCTATAATAAAACACATGTCTATAGAGTGTATAGTCTATCCTAGATTTTTATGTCTATGTAGTTATGTTTATATCTCCAAAATTATGTCCAAAACTTTGGGTATCAACTATTCAATCATCGCTCTACTACTGTTTGAAACTAATATCCATATATTAAGGATACCATGTACCTTTTGTTCCTTGGTCTTGACTTATCTCACTCAACAGGATTCACTCTAATTTCATCCACTACCCCAAAAATGCCATTATTATTTTTTTCTGTGCAGATCTTCTTTTTATGTATTTATTTTTATTGTAATTTATAGAAGGGTTACATTATATTCACTAGATAGAAGGTGCATTACTTCTCAAACTTTGATACCCCATGTAACGATATGGTCCCCATTTCCCTTCCCCTACCCCCACTCATGTTTATTTCCCCCCTTCCCTATCCAATTTCAAATAACCAATTAGGCACATATGAAATTTATTAGAAAACAAGGTGAAATATTGTAACAATATGATATAACCAAGGGATAGCAAAAGAGATAAGAGATCACATAGTTCATTAAGGACAACAATCACTCATTATATGAGTTTTGTTTCTTTATCTTGGAGGTCCTTACATTTAGTGTCATACTATTTGTCACGATGTCTCTAGATTTTGTTCTATTATAAATCTCTGGTAGCAGAGCCCAAGGTTTCTACTGAATTTGACAAATGAGGGAGACTCTTGGGCCTATGTTCCTTTGAGTTTGGCTTACTTCACTTAATATGATTTTTTTCCTTTTCATCCATTTCCCCGAGAATGCCATTATTTTATCTTGTCGGTTGGCTATGTATCATTCCATTGTGTGTGTGTGTGTGTGTGTGTGTGTGTGTGTGTGTGTGTGTGTGTGTGTGCGTGTATCACATTTTTTGTAGTAGGGCATCTGGTTGTTTCCATCATCCAGCCTCATTTTCTACAGATATTTTTATAGTCTCTTTTTTATTTTCAGGGTAATGTATAGAGGGGTTACGATTACATTTACAGGTAGTGGACTGCATTACTTCTCACACATTTATTCCACTCCACATGTTTTTGTCCCCAGTTCCCTCTTCCCTCCCCTTCCCAATCATCTTGTTTCCCCCCTTCCCTTTCCTATTTGACATAAACAAATAAACATATATACAATATGCCAGGGAAAAAATCAGATACAGTAACAATCTGACATTAACCAAAGGGCAAAATAAGAGATGAGAAATAACATAGTAGTTTAAGGACAAAAACCACACAAGATTAAGAGCAACGATGACACAAGATATAGCTCTTCTTCCCATATCCTAGAGATCCTTTCATTTAGTCTCATCCTATATGACCTTATATACCTAGGTTTTTGAGTTATTGTAATCCTCTGCTAGGGGAGTCCTAGATGTGAACTAATTGTTACAAATGAGGGAAACCATTGAGCTTATGTTTCTTTGGGTCTGGCTTGCTTCACTTAATATGAATTTTTCCAAGTCTTTCCATTTCCTTACAAATGGGGCGATGTCTTTCCTTCTGATGGCAGCATAGCATTCCATTGTGTGTAAGTACCACATCTTCTTGATTCAGTCATCTACTGAGTGGCATCTGGGTTGGTTTCATATCTTTGCTATGGTAAATAGTGCTGCAATGAGCATCATTGTGCTAGTGGCTTTAGAATGTCCTTTTTTCTGGACAATTGGGTAGATGCCAAGTAGTGGATTTGCTGGATCATAGGGGAGCTCTATGTTTAGTCTTTTGAGGAACCACCACACTGCTTTCCCTAGTGGTTGAACGAGTTTACACTCACACCAACAGTGTAGGTGTGATCCCCCCTGGGCACTTCCCCACCAGTATCTCTTATTAGATTTTTTGATAATGGCCATTCTGACTGGAGTCAGGTGGAATCTCAAAGTTGTTTTGATTTTCATTTCCCTTATTGCTAGAGATATGGAGCATTTCTTCATGTGTCTAAAGCCCATTTTAATTTTTTCTTCAGAGAATACTCTTTTAAGTCTTTAGCCCACCTTTTAATAGGATGGTTGTTTCTTTGAAGATTTGTTTGGGAGAGATTCATTTTTTTCAGCTATAGATATATTTTAGATAACTACATATATTTTTGTAGAAAAAAGAATGGAAGCCATCATGCTGGCTCACAACTTAATTTCAGCTACTTAGGAGGCTCAGGGCTTTGGATCACAGGTCAAAGCCAACCAGGGCCCTACAGTGTGTGAGATCAAACTCTGTGAACATACAATGACTGTAAGAGGAATCTCACTGCCTGGGAATGTAGCCTAATGGTAGAGTGCTCACCTAGAATGCATGAAGACCTAGGTTCTATTCACCGGTACCGCATACTCAGAAAAAAAGCTAGAAGTGGCGCTGTGTCTCAAGAGGCAGAGCACTCACCTTGGGCAAGCGAGTCCAATGAAAATGTCTAGGCCCTGAGTCCAAGCCGTAGGACTGGCAAAAAGAATAAAAAGAGCAATCTTACTTAAGTAACAAGGAATGTACCCGATATTTATACAGACTGAAAAATTCATTAAGAAATTAGAAAATATGTATAAAGTGCATAATTTCTTTTGTGTGTTGGCACTGGGTCTTCAACTGAGTGCTTCAGCTCTATCCCTGACCTTTTCTCTTCAAGGCTAGCACTGTACCAATGCAGCCCCAAATCAACTATCTTCAATTGAGATATAAGCGATGAATATTTCAGGGTGCTTCATGAAAAACATTTTTATAAATTGAAACTTTCAACACAGTCTTATTTTAGTATGAATGTTGAGATGGGAAGAGACAGAAAAAGTGAAATGTTTCCTGATCCCCATAGAGAAGAGACTCAGCAGAACCACTGTGGTCTGCAGGCTTCTTTGTGAGTTTTGTTTGCTTGTTTGATTTTTGTCAATTGTGGGGCTTGAACTCTGGGCCTGGGCACTGTCCCTGAGCTCTTCAGCTGAAGGCTAGTGCTTTAATCTGTGAGCCACAGTGCCACTTCTGGTTTTTCTGGCATTTAACTGGGTACTTTGGCTGGCTTTAAACTTTGATTCTCAGATCTTAGCCTCCTGAGTAGCTAAGATTATAGGTGTGAGGTACCATCACCAGGCTGCTGCTCTGTTACTATGCAGGTTCTGGATCAAGAACTTCAAGTTCTTACTTCAATTTTTTCTTCTCTTGCCTGATACTCTGCCATTTGAACAGCCCCATTTCCTGGTCTTTGTTGGTTAATGAGAGATATTATGATTTTCTAATATTCAGAGCAATGATTATAAAACGCAGCATTTTACTTACTTGAATAAATTAAGAGACAGGACCTAGTGAGATGGAAAACAAAATTTTTTTTCAAGTTGCTATCCTGTTCTAATGC
This sequence comes from Megascapheus bottae, assembly GCA_024803745.1. NCBI lineage: Eukaryota > Metazoa > Chordata > Mammalia > Rodentia > Geomyidae > Megascapheus > Megascapheus bottae. Next base: position 563,798 of record JANJXV010000272.1, read on the forward strand.
ATAAGTCTGGCTATTTTGCTTACACACAAATATGTATTTTACCAATTTCTACTCTATTTTTCCTTAGCTTAAAACCACCACTGCCATTTCATAGATTTTGTTGTTGTTGTTTGCGGTGCTTGAACTCTGTGCCTGGGCTGTTCCTCAGATCTTCAGTTCAATGCCAGTGCTCTACTACTTTTGATTTGGCCAGTCCTGGGCTTGAACTCAGGGACTGAGCACTGTCCTTATATTTTTCAAGGCTAGGGCTCTACCACTTCAGCCTCAGCACCACTTCCAGCATTTTTCTATGTATGTGATATTGAGGAATTGAACCCAGGTCTTCGTGCATGCTAGGCAAGCACTCTACCACTAGGCCAAACTCCCAGCCCAAAATTATTCATCATTACTATTAGCTATCTTCTTTTTTTTATTATTGATTCGTCATGGTGCTTGGACTTTGGGCCTGGACACTGTCCCTGACCTCTTCAGCTCAAGGCTAGCGCTCTTCCTCTACAGCTCCATTTTTGGTTTCTGGTAGTTAATTGGTGATGTAAGTCTCACAAACATATGTGTCCAGGCTGGCTTTGGGCTTTGAACCAAGATCCTGCAATCTCAGCCTCCATAGTAGGTAGAATTACACGCTTCAGCCAGCAGTGCCTGACTGTTTGATGTCTCTGTCTCTGTCTCTCCGTCTCTGTCTGTCTCTGTCTGTCTGCCTCTCTCTCTCTCTATCTGTCTCTCTCTCTCTGTCTCACTCTCTCTCTCTCTGCCTCTCTCTCTGGCTCTCTCTCTGTCTCTCTGCCTCTCTCTCTGTCTCTCTCTCTCTGTCTCTGTCTCTCTCTCTTTCTCGCTCTCTCTCTCTCTTTCTCTCTCTGTTTTGGTTGTAAGACTTTAATTGTGCACCTGGGCAGTGTCCCTGGGCTCTTCAGCTCAAGGCTACAACCTTAAACACCTTGAGCCACAGTGTCACTTCTGGTTTTCTGGTGCTTAAGTGGAAGTAACAGTTTCATGGACTTTAGTGTCTGGCCTGGCTTTGAACTGTGATCCTCAGAACCCAACCTTCTGAGATCATTTCGAGCTTTTTCTGGTGTAAGTTGTACAGAGTAATTGAACAGAAGGCTTTGTGCATACTAGGCAAGCAAACTACCACTAGTGTGCACTCCAGCCTTAGATAAGGGCTTTCTTTTTCTTTTTTTTACACATGGGGCTTGAACTCTGGGCCTGGATGTTTACCTTAAGCTCTTCAGCTCAAGGCAAGAGCTCTACCACTTGAGGCACATTGTCATTTTGAATTTTCTGGATTATTTGGAAATAAGATTCTCACAGATTTTTATGCCTGGGCCGTCTTTGAACCTCGATCCTCCAGGGTAGCTAGGATTACCAGGGTGAGCCACCAGACACGGGCATTAAATTATTATTTTTTGCATGTCCTATGGCTTCAACTCATGGCCAGAGCACTGTCCTAGGGCTTGCTCAAGGATAGCACTTTACTTCAGCCAGCCAACTCCCGGTCCAAATAGGCCACTCTTGAAGCTAGAATTACAGAGATCTGCCATAATACGGGGGTGTTGTTATCTAAGTATATAATTTTTCTTCTATTTTTGATGGCTTTTCCTTAGTGTACATATTTCCTACATATTTTATGGAAAACTTCCTTCCCACTGGGGCCATAAGTTAAGCCTAGTGGAAGAGTTCTTGCCGAGCATGAATGAAGACCCAAGTTCAATTCCTCAGCAGGACATACATAAAAAAAATAAAAGTGGTGCTGTGGCACATGTGATAGAACTTGCGCCTTAAGAATAAACAAAAACAAAAACAAGGATCGTGCTCAGGTCGTGAGTCTAAGCCCAGTACTGGCAAGAAAAAATTCTGCCCAAAGTGGACATTTAAACTTATTGTACTTTTCAAAAAATTTGTTGTCAAGGTGATATACAAAGAGATTGCTGTTACATATGTAATGAGTACATTTCTTGTAAACACTGTTACCCCCTCCCCCGTTTTCTCTTTCCCTTCCCCCCAAGTCATAAATTTCATTTACAACAAATATATATGTATTTTCATTCCTGAAAAAAATAGTTTAAAATGTGTTCAAATAAATGATGTAGGTTGATATATTTATCAAAATGTATTACTTGAACTCGAAAATAAACATTCTAGGTAATTTTTCTCATAAAATTGTAGTAATGCTATAAAACTAATAAAAAAGGAATTTTAGTTATTAATTTTTTATGTTTTACCTTTAACATTATTACACTAAGCATACTGTTTATGGTATTAATACAGACAGCATGAAATATGATTATGTAAAAAAATTAAATGATTAAAAATAGTAAGGTTGGGGGCCAGTAGTTTGGCTTGGTGGCACACAGCCTGGACTGGCAAAAAAGAAGTAGGGTTAGATAAAACAGATTTATTTCCAAATGTGTGGAAAATGGTATGATTTTTTGTTTGGCTAGTCCTGGGGCTTGAACTGAGGGACCAGGAACTGTCCTTGGCCACATTTGTTCAAGGGTGGCACTCTGACACCTGAGCCACAGTGCCCCATCTGCTTTTTCTGTGTATGCAGTGCCGAGGAATTGAATCAAGGTTTTCTTGTATACTAGGCAAGCACTCTACAACTAGGCCACATTCAAAGCCAAAGTAGATTTTTGATGCTATTGTGGAGTTTTAATTTTCTTAAATATTTGTACAAAGCACAATGGATATATAAACAGACTTGAACTCACAGAACAGAGTCCCACATAATATTACAGTTACTCTGGCACTTCTCCCGATTGACAAAACACATTTCCAGGCATCTGCTCTGTCCTTAAGCTTTGGTAGCTGACTTGTCTTTCCATGGAGGCCTGGCCTGGATTCCTGGTGATTCCATGCATTTCATAGTTCCCTGTATAGCCAGTAAGGTTGTCTTCTATGGGACCAGACCTGTCTGGTTTTTGGCCCACCCAGGACCTATGTGTCTGAGGTCTCACATTATAAGTGGAAAATAAAACACAGTATAATAAGCACTGAATCACTGCACACCATAATATTAACAATGAGAGTTTAATAGTTAGCAAAGTAAATACAATGAATACTTGACAAGAATCATGAGAGCAAGATAAAGAGATGTCTTTTTAGGAAGGGGACAGGGAAGCTCTAAATCCAGACTGGCCTCCAAGTTGCCTTCAGACAGTAATTCTCCTTCAGAGTCCTCAGAAGGGTCTCCTTCCTCATGAGAAACAGAATGTCCTTCCTGAGTTAAGAGGGGGATGGATTCTGGTTTGTCGAATGGAGATTGAGTCTCTTTTAGTGAGATGGATGGGTCTGGATATTCTGTGAGGATGGATTCATTTTCTTCCAATGAATCCAGTATTGAGAGTACACTTGCTGCTTCCCATGGGGACATTTTCCATGAGCCCAGCGTGTGCCCCTTCAGCTTTCACAATAAGTGGAGTGTTACTCTGACTCAGATGGACTGACTCTGGGTGGAGTGTGAAAGGAAACGGAAGGAAATCTGGCTGCTCTTTTTCTTCCTCCATAGTATCTGCAGGTTCAACTGTGTCACACATGGGGTTCAGAGCAAAAGGTATATCCACAGGACTCTAAACCTGTTTGATAATTTCTACAGAAGGCCCATGCTTTCTGGAGTGCAGTGATGATTCTCAGTCTCCATCAGTCACAAGCTCCATTGGTGGGTTTTTCATCTGGAGTTCAGGATAAGCTCTTCCACGATGACCCAAACCTAAGAATGGAAATAGGAACAGAGTGGACAGAGTGGACTCTGCAAGTTGAAGTGTCACTCAACTTCCATGAGGATCTAATGGAGGAACCTGTAGAACTGGAGTTTGGACTGAACACTGAGGAGGTGTAGGGTCTTTCTAATGAGTGCTTATTCCCAAGTCCTTTCAGAGGACAGACATTACCTGGGGGACACCACCCATAAAGGGCATTTTGCCAAGCTCTGTAGAAGTAAGGGCCAACCAATATCTAGACCACATGGGCTTCCTACTCACAGGCTCTGAGGCACCCACACCAGGACTTCTACTTTTTCTTGGTCTTACTGGTCGCACATTCCTCCAGCTGGTCAAAAAGTATGTGTTTAGAAGAGCAGGTCCAAAGCCGGCATGTGGAGCCTCATATAGAGCTTGAGTTGTGTCAGGGTGTGGCAGTTCTTGAACTCGTAGAAATCACTGGGGTAGAAGTCCATTCACATCGTATAGATGGAACACATGATGCTGTGGGCACATTCGGTACAAGGAAAGTGAGAGCCTTCTCTCTCCATCCTGAGCCTTCTACAAAAGCCCCTTTCTTGCAGGACTCTAATGCTGTGGCTGTCCTGCAGAGATGTGCACTTATGTGCTCGGAGGGGGGTAAAAGACACTCGAGAACAGGATGACTTTTACACCCCACTTCCAGAAGCTTCTGAGAGAGGCCTCTATGCATCTGTCCAAAGTAAACGCACCTTAAATTAACTAAGTAAATGCTCTAAATAAATCAATAAGTGAATGCTCTAAATAAAGAACTAAATGCTCATTCCTCTAATCTTAGCCACCCAGCAGGCTGAGCTCTGAAGATCACAGTGGAAAGCCAGTCTAGTCAGTAAAAGTCTAAAGGCACTTGTCTTCAATTAGGCAGCAAAAAGCCAGAACTTGTCCTATGACTCAAATGGTACAGTGCTAATTTTTGAACACCAAAGGGATGGCATTTAGACCTGGGTTCAGGTTCAAGTGGCAGCACTGGACCACACACCAAAATGTAAATGCTTTCAGGTTCTAACAGGCAAAGCTATCACAATCCCTCCCTGATGGCTCAAAAGTGATTCAGCCCCCAGCTTTTCCTCTGACTCCAGTATTTCACAGGCCTCCGCCATTAGTACTGACACCTCACTTCTTACTGGGAAATGGGATTTCCTAGGATGTCACCTAGGTGAGGGCTGCAGTTGGGAGCCACTTACTCATGCCTGAAATCCAACTTCTCAGTAAGCACACTGTTGAGACTCCAGTAGCTTGTGAGGGAAATGAAATGGCATGGTGTCCCAGTCATAATAAAGTAGTTTGTGCACTTGTATCATGCTTAGCTCCCCTGTGAACACCCCAGTGAACCAAACAGGCTCAGAGAGGAGCCAAGTTTTCCAAGACTTGGCCAGGAGGGGTGAGCAAACCTGGGTTTGGAGGGGGAACACTCACTTTTTCAAGAGAATTTCCAGCAACTACTACATTGTCCTCCACTATTTGAAATTGTGCAGGAAGTTTTCCACATAAAAGAGATCACCTTTCTGGTAGGCAGGGATCAGCTTTGTCAGCAGCATCTCCAACAGGCCTTCCTCCAGGATCCATAGGTTACAAGGCTCATTCAGAGTCTGAGCTGACTTACCATCACACTATGTTGGCAAAACAGTGGATATTTCAAACGTGGGAATGGGACCACACTTCACACTGAGGAATTGGAATAGAGTAGATTGGAAAGGACACACTCTAATTTCAGTATAGTCACTTGAAAGCACACAAGAAGGTTGTAGTGTGTGGGCAGGATGATGGGTTCAAATAGGTTTCCTCTCAATATACCTCATCTGAGTTGCCCTGGAGTTTCCTGGCTTTCTTCCTAGAGAAATGCCTGATATACTGGAATTTTGTCTTGGCCCTGATCCAGCATCTACTTCTTCAAGTGAGACATCCATATCTGCCATTCCTGAGATCCGAGCCTCCTGACCTTTGGCAACAGCACAGCAACATCTTTCTTCCTCCTGAGCCACAGGCCAAGGGAGCTGGCTTGAGCTGGTTGTCACATACAGTGGCTTGGTTACCAAGTTTCCATATTCTGTTCCATTGTGAGGGGGGTAGGGTCACCTTTCAAGGCCCAATGACCAAAGCTCCTTGCTCACAGAAGACCTCCCCAAAGACATACTGGAGCCTGAATCTCCCTTCCCACCTCACATATGGATGTAGTAAACAGCACACCTTTTTGTTCAAATCCCAAGTCATTAACTAGGCGTAAGTGCTAGCCTGGTCTCAGGCTCAAGGAGCCTTTCTTAGGTAATATCCAAACTTACCTGTCACTATTCCCCTTACCCTTCACAAGACATTTTGCTTCACAGTGCCTTCTCAGCTTGCATTTTGCCTCTTGCACATTTTTTTTGCTAGTCCTGGGACTTGACCTCAGAGCCTGACCATTGTTCTTAGGCTTTCTTTAGGATATAGCTGTCCCACCAAGCCACAGCAGCACTTCCAGCGTTTTCTATGTATATGGTACTGCAGAATCAAACCGGAGTCTTTTTGTGTGGTAGCCAAGCACTCTACAAATAGATGAAACACCCAGGCCATCTTGCACATATTTTTCACTTCAATCTACTAGGACGTTGTTAGGTTTCTGTATCCTAATCTATTTTCTTCCTGATGAATATCTGTGCTGTCATCTGTAAAAATGCAAGTGGGAAAATCACAGAAGCATTGGTGACATAAAAAAGTCTTACAGACATAGATAATTGTTCATTCTTTGTAGGAGAAAGGATATTTTGATATGATGATGATGACTATTTATAAATACTTTATCGGGGTTTAGAGTTTGGCCCAGTGGTAGAGTGCTTGCCTAGCATCCATGAAGATCTAGGTTTGAGTCCTTAACATCACACAGATATAAAAATCCATACGGCAATGTGGCTCAAGTGGTAGAGGGCTAAACTTGGGAAAAGCCAAGAGCAGTGCTCAGGCCCTGAGTTCAAGCCCCAGAAATTGGCAGAAAAAACAAAAGAAAAGAAAAGAAAAGAAATGTGCATTTTACAAGTTATTCACTCACAGCATTTGCCTCTGAATTCTTCGCTTCTGCATCTTGTGACTTATCCTTTTCCCTCAATGTAGACAAGAAAAACAGATTTTATTACTTGCTATCCTGTTGTCCAATCTTTGGATATTAATTCAAAATACAATATTGCCTGAGATATTGTGTGTGTACATGTGTGTGTATCTGCCAAAGTGTGCATGCACACATGTGTACAGGGTTTAGGGCTTACTCATAGGGCCTGTGTGATAACCCTCAGCATCTTTTCCTCAAAGGTATTGGTCTTTCACTTGTAGCTTATTATAGCTAATTGGAGTTGAGAGATTCACTCAATTTCTTGCCCTGTGTATTGGAACCCAGTGCTGGGTTCTCATATTGTTAATTGTAGCTATAGAGATGGCTGAGGTCTGGGGATCCTCGTTAGAATCCAGCCCCTGAAAGAAAGTCACTGATAGAAATCTTTATCTTCAGTTAAGCACGAATAAATAAGGCAAAAGTGGAACTGTGGCTCAGTTCCTCTTGTACCAGCCATGAGAAAATTAGTAATTGGCAGCACCTGGTCCCTGAGAGAAATCCTTAGCACTGGTTCAAAAAAAGAAAGAAAATAATGAAAAAAATTAAAACTTCCTGAGGAATCCATAAGGATAAACGTGCCTGTGAATAATCTTGTCATTTCAGATTCCCTCAAGAGCTTATGTCTCTCTATATTTCATCAAGTTTTTTTTAAAGATATTTACATATTTTCTATCTTTCTTAAACAGAGATAGCCATCCACAAAACACAAACACAAACTCTCACACAGTATACCACCCACCCATAAGTGTCTGGCTATGTATATATGTATAGTCATATGTATTGATCTGTCTCTCTATACTAATACATAAATGCATAAACATATGTATTTAGACAAACAGGAAACATACATAGATAGGTCTCAGGCATTTCCAGATTTGGTGCAAGTCTTCTGAGTGCAACTTACCATTGTATTGTTTGTCAAGATAGAGTCCCTCTAACTTTTGGCCAGCTTCTTGTCCTTTGATACTTTTTTCTGCCAGTCCTGGGTTTTGAAGGCTAGGCCTGGATGCTGTCACTGAGCTTGAGCTTCTTGCATTCAGTAGTTTATTGCAGATAAGAGTCTCATGGAGTTTCTGTCCTGGGCTGGCTTTGAATTGTGATCCTCAGATCTCAAACTCCTGAGTAGCTAGGATGACAGTCTTGAGCTACCAGTACCTGGTTCCTTTGCCTCTTTTACCCTTTTCTTTGGCCCCACCATAGCCATGGTATCTACCTTCCTATGTTCTCTCCACCTGCCCCCAGACAGGGGTCTGACAGATGCTTTCCACCTACTTATTCATGTCCTCCCCTGTATTGGCTGACAACTAAGACATGCACTCACTTGTCTGGATGCCAAACACAAAGCCATGTGATTGTTTCTCAGTCTGGAACATCCTTTCAGATTTATAGCACCACAGAGGGTCAGGTTGATGCTCCTCCAGGGCTTCTTAAATTGTTCTCATATTAATCCACAACACGTTTGTCATCACTTGTCCAGCTAATTCATGTACTAAAGCAGCATTCCCTACAAACTTAGATCCCAATACCGTGAGGACACTCAAGGGTGCATTCGGAGTGTTACCTACAGGTGGATGTGAGCCTGTCTAACTTGGAGGGGATTTCTCCACCACAGGAAATGGAATACAAATTTAGAATCTGCTTTCATGAGGTGACAATCTCTGGCAGATATTCTTATCAAATGTGGCACTGCCTATTTCCAGCTTAAAACATGGGTTGATGACCGAGCATAACAGAGAATGTATTCACCCCGGCCCAACACATAGGCTGGGACCCTGAACTTTCAGGTAGCATTTGGCTTTGAAGGTCATGAGATCTTAGTCTACAAATGATGAGCCCCCTCCCGTGAGGCATAGCAAACGGAGCCAAAGTGCAACCCAGTTAAGCACCAGATCAAGCTTCCCTTCTTCAGTAGGGTATGGTTTGAAAACTGTGCATAGCTTCTGTTTGAAGCCAGTCCAGTAAGGAAAGTCCATGAAACTCTCATTTCCAGTTAACTGCCAAGAAAAAGCCAAAGATAGAGATGAAGCTCAAGAGAGCTAGAGAGCCATCTGAAAAGAATGGTTACACCCTGCAACATCCTCATTATCTGATCTTGAAAACATCTCTACGTGCATCCCAGCATGCAGCCAGCATCTGGGGGTGACAGTGACCCCTGCGCCCATTGGCAATCTGCAATGTCTCTGACATCTGTAATGTGAACCTCATTCTGTTGGGTTTGTGAAGCGGTGTCAACCCTGCAGAGGGAACCAACTGTGCCCTAACTCCCACTGTCCCCTGGGGCCCCTAGCATTCCCCCATCTGCACCCCTCCTGTGGCTTCTGATCCTAGGGAGCCCTCCTGCCCTGTCCAACACTCACATGAAGTGCATATTTCTTCTCCTGGGGCAACTTCTCCACAGAGAGTACATGACATGCCCACTCTCCAGGCACGGGGAGATCCTGCCAAAGTAGCAAGTCAGTGATAAGGACATAAATTGATGAATAGAATTTTAGATCCTGATGGTAGACAGACTGCAAAATCCAAGGGAGAATGGAATTGGAGGGGACAAGGGATCAGGATGTGGGCATGGAGCTTCCCTGCCAAGGGGGTGGGGGACGTCACAGGCTGGGGGATGCACAGGATGATCTATGGGCCCTGTGCAGCTACTGGGTCACCCCCTTCTGCACCTCAGCCTTTGGCTTTGAGCTCTGTGATCGTCAAGATGTGCACAGTCTGTACTCGGGTTGGTAGAAGAAAGGACCCTGGGAAGACAATTGTAGACCCTTTGTGAGTGTAGGAAGGGGTAGGCTGGACACCCAGTCCAAGAGGAGCTAAAACTTGAGTCGAGGGTTGTGCAAGGAGTGGGTGTGAGGGTTGTGGGCAGTCACAGTCACGGCAGAGGTGGCTCTGTCTGTGGGGTGAGTGCCTCCCTGCAGGCACAGCACTGGACATATCAGATATCCACATGAAAAGGAAAAGCTGGAAATGGCACTATGGTTCAAATGGTAGAGCATCAACCTTGAGCAAAAGAGCTCAGGGACAGTACCCAGGACCTGAGTTCAAGCCTCATGACTGTAAAGGAAAATAACCAGTACTATGAGAGGGAACCTGGTACCCTCTTGGTCTAATCAGACACAAGAAGAGGCCGGGATAGGCTGTGGAAAAACACAGAGAACATCTTCCCCCAGCTCATCCTGTCCTGCATGCAGGGACAGCCATGTAACTAGGGCTACGGTGAGATCATCTTCACCCCTGTGCTGCCATCTGAATTGTAGGCCTCTGTCCTGGCATGGGGTGTCCTGATGGCTGAGCAGGTGCCCTAACCCTAGATGGAGAGCAGCCACTGACTGTGGTAGCTAAGGAGAGATCTGTTCCATAGCTATCAGGCCACCCAGCATGGGAGCCATAACCGCCACTCACCCAGGTAGAGACCAACGGTTCTCCAGGTGCTACTAACATTGCCCCACCCCTAGCTCTGGGTACACGTGACATTCCCTCCACAAGGAGCAGGACAAAGTGAGGGATCAGGAAGCTGCCTATGGGCTTCAGATGATGGCCAGGCTGGCACTACAGATGGCCTCACTCTGTCACTACCTTCCCCTGCCTCCATCTTTCCTCCCTCATGCCTCTCTACCGCCCACCCATTAACCTTGGAAACCAATGAACTGGGCTCTCATCATTCCTCTCATCTCTTCACCCACCTTGCCATGCGTCCATCCCTCTGTCACTTCCACCCCACACACATCCCACCACCAGCCATCCTGTAGCTTATGATGATCCCAGAGGAAGCTCTTGGTGAAGGGCTTGTGACCACAAAACAGTTACTATCACCCGTTTCGGCCAGATCCACCACAGAATAAGAACAGCCAAGCAGGCACACACTGCAGCAGAGTTGCTCTGCTGCCACCCTGATTTCTTCATGGCCAGGGCTTGGCTCTCTTCAGCCTCCAAGCTCAGTAACCAGAACATTGTGCTTTCACAGGGCCATGGCTTCCAGTCTCCATGGACACAATGACATCAAGGTGATGCCAACTTCCCCATCTCTATATACTGAGGAGCTGAGGTTCTCTTCTGTGACTCCATCCGCTAAGAGGCTCAGGCAGATTTCTATCCTTTGCTCATCATGGTGACTCTTTGGTTAACAAGTCACTGCTGGGCTTCCAGTTCACCACGTATAGAACCCATACTCCAACACTTTTCTTAGAAGGACTGATGACTTTTAAATACTCTCTAGTTTTAAATTTCTAGTTCCTTCTCTCTTTCATTTATATATTTCCCTTCCTCACATACATCCCTTTTTTTACCTTCCTTCTTTCATTCCTGGCCTTGAACTCAAGACCTGGAGCTTTTTCTTAGCTTTTCTTTGCTCAAGGTAGCACTCTATCTCTTGAGCCACAGCTCTACTTCAATCTTTGTTCTTGCTCTAAACTGGGAGTAAGAGTCTCATGCATTTTTCCCTTTGCTGGGTTGGTTTTAAACCACAATACTAAGATCAGGATCCTGAATATGCCTCGGATTACAGGTATTATCTAATCAAAACAAATTCCTGATTTCTTTTTTAGACATAATTAGTTCTTTCAGGTGAGCCACCAGCCACTCATGCAAGAGCATTGCAGGATCCCAGCATTCATCTTGTCTCCAGTCTTATTCCATCCATCTCACAATGGCCATCTAAAACACCCTGCTGCATGCCTGAAGTCGCAAGGAACGTTCTCAACGCCATGAGAAACCCCCTTTAGCTCTGCCTCAGATATGCCCAGGCCCCATCCCACTTCCACATGAGCATTTGTTGAGGAGAAATTTCCTGAGTACATCATCATCTTTTCCTCACCATTCAAATTTCATCTTTGGAGTCATTTCTCCCAGACAAAGAGGAACATGATCCATGGTTTGATAGCAGCTCCAGCTTCATAGTCCCAGCCACCAACACCCCCCCATTACCCTGCCAGACACCTGAATTCAAGAACAATGTTTTCACTACCCCTGACGCTTATCAAATGTTTTAACTTATACAGTGCATTAAAATAATTTTACTAAATGGAATAAATACATGGCATCAAGCTTCAGAATCTTTGCACCTGAAATTTTGGTGAATAACAGACACACCAGCATTTCTGTAGCCAACAGAAATCTTAGCTTTGAGATTTCAGCATTCCTGGTATCCAAGTTTGGATGTGCTAACACTGCCCTTAATGGGGCACTTCAATCACACAATCCCACAACAATCAATGTCATTGGACATTCACTGGTAGGTGGTGCTAGGAAAAAGACTGATGTGCCAACTCCATGCTGGCTTGACCTATGCCATCTTCAAACCTGGAGCAAGTGGGGCTCCTCTCTCCATGACACCTTTTGTGTACTACCCAAGGAGGACCTTTACCTTGAGACAAAATTATGGAGACTATCTCTACCAGCAAAGATTCCAGTGAGATGTGCCTACATGGATAAAGCTAAAATCTCACTAAAGTGAGGTTGTTGGCAGTGCTGGAGCCTGAACTCGGGACCTGGGCACTAAGCAATTGTACTCAAGACTAGCCCTTTACCAGTTGAGCACAAACTCCATTCCCAGCTGTTTTTATTTTTGGTAGTAAGAATCTATCAGACTTTCCTGTTCTAGGTGACTTGGAACTTCCATACTCAGATCTCAGCCTCCTGACCAGCCTGGATTAAAAGCGTGGATCAGCCATGCCCCACACCTGAGAACTTCTGCCAGCACATTTTTTCCCAAAAATTGGAAGAGGAAGATGAGGGAGGGTTGGGCTCATCCTGCCCTGCATATGAAGGAGAGCATCAGCGCCTGAACTTCATTCCCTGTTGTAGGCTGCGGGAGGAAAAGGAAGCAAATGGGCACAGGCTGGCAGCAGAAGCCACAGAACAACTTGTGACCAAGACTCCCAGAGCAGACCTCAGAATCGATGACAGAGTTGGATCTACCCAGTAACAGAGGCAGTGGTGACACCTGAAACTGCGCGTTTGAGCCTTTGCTGCTAGTAAACAGGGCCACCTATGTCTCAATGAGAAAGGTGAGATTTTGGTGGAGAAGGTGAGATTAAACATTATGTATCATGCAAGAAGACAGACTATAAGGGGTCTTTTATTATTCCAAGTGAAATTTTGGATTTCCTCTTCTGTTTCTTTATAGAATGACATTGGGATATTGATGAATATTGCACTGAATTTGTAGATAGTCCTTATCAAGATTGCCATTTTTACAATATTACTTCTTCCAAACCAGGAGCATAGGTTTTTGCATTTCCTCAGTTCTGCGTTAATTTCTTTCTCCAGGGTTTATAGTTCCATCAAAAAGGTGCTTTACATTCTAAGTTATTTCCTAGGTATTTTCTTTTCTTTGATAGCAAAATGAGTTGCTATCCTGATTCTTGCCTCATTACTCTCATTTGTTGGCATATAGGAAGGCAGTTGACATTGAGGGTTCATTTTATACCCTACTACCTTACCAAAGTTTTATATCAGCTCAAGCAGCTTCGGACTAGAGTCTATAGGGTTCTTTAAATACAGAATCATGTCATCTGTAAGGAGAGAAATTTTCAGTTCCTCTTTCCCTTTTCCTCCTCACTCCAGTTAGAATGGCCAAGATCCAGAAATCTAATAACGTATGCTGGAGGGGATGTGGCCAGGAGGGATCACTACTACATTGCTGGTGGGATTTCAAACTCGTTCAACCACTATGGAAAGCATTATGGCAGTATCCCAAAAAGACTAAACATAGAGCTCCCCTGTGATCCAGCAATGTCACTACTTGCCAATCGTCCAGATAGGACATACTAAATTCACTAGAACAATAACATTTATCACAGCACTATTTACTATAGCAAAGGTATGGAACCAACCCAGATGCCCGTCAGTTGATGAGTAGATCAAATATGGTATTTTTACACAATGGAATTCTGTGCTTCTGTCAGAAAGAATGACATAGACGAATTTGTAAGCAAGTAGAAAGACTGTGAATTTTAGAAATTAGTTTCTGTCTCCCTGTTTCTCTCTCTTTCTCACTCTTTTCTCTCTCTCTCTCTCTCTCTCTCTCTCTCTCTCTCTCTCTCTCTCTCTCTCTCTCTCCAATCCTTAGGCTTGAACTCAGGGCCTGAGCTACTTTTGCTCAAGGTCAGCACTCTTCCATTTGAACCACAGTGCTGCTTCTGGCTTACTCTTTTCACGTAGTATTGAGGAATCTAACCCAGGCCTTCATACTTGGTAGGTTAGCACTCTACCACTAAGCCACACAGTCAGCTTTTAGAGGTTTCTGACAAAGGTTTTCCTACATGCTATTATTTCTTCTGTGAGTGCTCTTAAAGCTTGCTGAAGGCTGACTTTGTTTAGAAGAGTTACCCTAATGCTCCCATATACAGAGATTCTATATATAGCTAAATGTTTTTCATTACTCAGAATTTCTCTATTGTGTATGTTCTGAAATGTACTGAAGACTGACTTCTGATTAAAAGTCATTGCACATTTGTTCTATTCATTAGTTTTCTTTTCTTCTATGGGAATCAGGTTTGTGATGAACACAGAAGTATGCCTTCCAGGTCAAACACTTTCCACATTTGTAATATTCATAAGGTTTTTCTCTCCTATGTGCATTTTATACTTAGTCATACGTTCATGATGGATTTTTCATATTCTTATATTCATACGATTTTTATCCTGTGTCTGTGTGGTATCATGCAAACTCAACTATGAGTTCTTCAAAAAAATTTCCCTTTCATTTTATTCATAGGATTCTATCCTGTGGGTGTTTAGTGATAAATCTTGACTTGTGCCTTCTGGGGAAAAGACTGAACATTTGCTACATTCATTAAGGGTTTGATCTTGTGTTGGTTCTGTGACACAAGCTGAGTTTTCTTCCACAGAATAAAAAGTCTTTCCTATTTATTACATTGCTAAGGCTTCTCATATGTGTGAACTCTCTTACGCTTCCTGAAGGGTCAATACTGCACGAAAGACTTTCAACTTTGGTTATATTCCTAAGGTTTCTAATATGTGTGAATTCTGTTATGCCTCCTGTAATGTGACTTCCATCTGAAGGTCTTACCACATTTGATGCACTCGTACAGTTTCTCTCCTGTGTGTGTTCTCTGATGCAATTTGAGGGAAGACTTCCATTTGAAAGACATTCCACATCGGTTACATTCATAAGGTTTTTATTCCTGTTTGAATTATCTTATGCATGTTGAGGTTTGGCTTCTGTGTGAAGGACTTTCCACATATGTTACACTCATAAGGTGTTTCTCCTGAGTATATTCTCTGATGAACATGGAGTTTTACCTTCCATTTGAAAGACTTTCCGCATTCACTACATGCATAAGTTTTCTCTCTTCTGTGTTTTCTATTATGCCCATCAAGATATGACTTCCACTTGCAGGTCTTTCCACATTTGTTGCACACATAAGGTTTCTCTCCTGTGTGTGTTCTTTGATGAAATTTGAGGGAAGATTTCTGTCTGAAAGACTTTACACATTGGTTACATTCATAAGGTTTCACTCCTGTGTGTATTCTCTGATGAACACGACGTTTTCCCTTCCCTTGGAAAGACTTTGCACATTCATTACACTTATAAGATTTCTCTCCTGTGTGTGTTATTTGATGAACTCGAAGGTGTATCTTCTGGGTGAAAGACTTTTCTCATTTGTTACATTCATAAGGTTTCTCTTCTGTGTGTCTTCTCTGGTGCAAAGTGAGGTATAATTTCCGTTTAAAAGTCTTCCCACATTTATCCCATTCATAAGATTTCTCTTCTGTGTGAGATCTCTGATGTGTGCTGAGAGCTGAATTCTGGGCAGAAATTTTATTACGTTCCTCATATTCATAAGGTTTGTCTTCTCTTGGAGATCGAGGTTGGAGCGTCAGGTCTGACTTCTCAGAAATTAATTTTCACACTTGATGTACGCATCACATATCTCAGGATATTTGCTCTGAGGTATTGTAAGGCGTATTTCATTACTGAAAGATTTCTCACATTCACTACATGTATGAGGAGTCTGTCCTGTGTACATTTTCGGATGTGTAGTGATGGTCGGTGTTAAGTACAATAGTTTTCATCACACAGTACATTTAGCAGTTTTCCTCCCTCCCTGAAGAATTTCTTGGGCAGGGAGAACAGAATTATGATACTGCAGATCTTTTGGACTGTCACAATCATGAATAAAATGCTCTGAATATCCGATGGATTTTTTAAGAACAGGAGACATACGAGATCTATATGCAGCATGCATCTCATCAGGCTTAGGAGACAGAAGCATGTTCTGACACTTAATGAACTCCTTAGTCCTCACCCCTAAGTTGTTACCGTTATTACTAATCAGCTCTGGATTATGTGTAGAGCTCAAATTTAAAGTTGTTGCTAGTCTCACGTTTTCCTCCACTTTGATACTACTTGCAACTGCTACTTCACAAAGACATTCATGTGGACTTTCCTGGCAGGTCTTGAACACATTTTCCATTACCTGGACATCTAAAATGAGTCATAGAAAAAAAGACACAAACATACATGAGATACAAATATTCCTTACTGTAAAGGTAATGACTTTACTTTCCCATCCTAAGTGTTAGATATTTTAAAATATAAAAGTGGAAATTGATTTGTGAGAAATATATGATTTTCTCCCTAACATATTAAGAAAATGATATTTTACAATGACCAATAATGTTTTTCTGTGTTTTAGTTCTCTTTTTTTGTATTTTTTTATTGTAATTAGTAAAAGGGTTACATGATATTGGCCAGATAGAAGGTGCATTAATTCACATACATTGATACCCTTTCACATGTCTTAGTACCCGTATCCCTCCCCCCCACACCCCCCACCCGTCTTGATTTTCCCCCCTTCCCTATCAAATTTCAAATATCCAAATACAAATAAATTCAATAAATCAGATGACAAAGTGAGATACTATACCAATATGAGATAACCAAGGGAGAGCAAAGGAGTGCTCCAGTGGCGCAATCGGTTAGCGCGCGGTACTTATATAATAGTTCTCTTTTTATATCACAGGAAATATTTATTGAAATTACCCATCTATGTATTGGTACACTTTTAAGCTGAGTACTACCTATGGTATACCTACAGCTCTTTTTTTTCAAATACTGTTTTGTTTATACATTGAGGAATAGCTGCCTTTCTTTTATTTTTGAGAAATAATCTAAATATTGTGCTGTTTTGCATCTTTTTAAAACTTTCTTTTCTTTTCTTTTCTTTTTTTTTTGTAGTTCATAGGCCTCGGCCCTGTCCCTGAACACTTCAGCAGAAGACTATAACCCCTATCCTTGAGCTACAGCATCACTTCCTGTTTTCTAGAGTTAACTACAGATAAGAGTCTCAGGTCCTGAGTAGCAGATAGGATTACCTTACCCAGTTTCAATGCTGTTTGCTTATTAACCATTAAGTGAGGAACACGAATTTTTTCTAGATTCAGCGGCCACAAGTTTGGTTTATATGTCTGTTTGCCTTTGATCCAAGCAAGAACGATTCTTGAGAGTAAGGTCTTACACCTATATCCCTTCAGTTACAACTTCTCACTAAAGTCTCAATTTAGGTATTTGTGGGAATTTTGAAATTTGTTTCTTTCCATTTGAAGTCTTATAAAAATTCCTTTTCTAACACTCCTGTCCCTCAGAACCATGGAAGACCAGAAAATCCCCAGCTCATTGTCTACTTAATTTTCTTATGTTGATTGAAACTTTGTTGTTTTTTTTTTCCTTCCATTCCTGGGTTTGAACTTAGGACCTAACCACTGTCCTTGGGTTTTCTCAAGACTAGAACCCTACCAATGAATTCATTACTTCTGGCTTTTTCTATGTATGTGGTAATAAGGAATCAAACCTGTGTCTTTGTGCATGCTAGGCAAGCACTCTACCACTAGGCTCAATTTCTGGTGGAAAGGTCTGGTTCTGAATACCAGTCTCTTCCTACCAGCAAAAAGATATTATCCTTATCAGAGAATAATGCCCTGACTTATTCCTTGTTTGCTCAATCATTTATAGTCTTAGTTTTAAAGAAATGAAATATCTTTCTTTCTTTCTTTCTTTCTTCCTTTCTTTCTTTCTTCCTTTCCTTCCTTCCCTCTTCCTTCCCTCTTTCTTCTTTCTTCTTTCTTTCTTTCTTTCTTTCTTTCTTTCTTTCTTTCTTTCTTTCTTTCTTTCTTTCCTTCCTTGCCTCTTCCTTCCATCTTTCTTTTTTCTTTCTTTTTTCTTTCTTTCTTTCTTTCTTTCTTTCTTTCTTTCTTTCTTTCTTTCTTGTTTTGCAGTCATGG
This sequence comes from Megascapheus bottae, assembly GCA_024803745.1. NCBI lineage: Eukaryota > Metazoa > Chordata > Mammalia > Rodentia > Geomyidae > Megascapheus > Megascapheus bottae. The sequence continues at coordinate 581,855 of JANJXV010000272.1, forward strand.
GACTTGAATTCTAGACCTGACTGTTCTTCCTGAGCTTTTCAGCTCAAGGCTACTGCCCTATGTCTTTAGCCTCAACCCCACTTCTCATTTTCTATTGGTTCATTGGAGAGAAGAGTCTAAGGTGTTTTTGTGATAGGTCAGTCTTTGAACCTTGATCCTCAGATCTCAGCCTCCTAAGTAGCTAGGATTACAGGCATGAGCCACGGGCTCATGGCTTTCTCATTTTATTTTTTTTCACAGTGATTTCTACAGAGAAATCTAACTTTAACTCTACTGCCACATAGAATTCATTATATCACCCTATGATTCTTGGTGCCGGGGGTTTTGGCTAGCATGCACAAAAACCTGGTTCAGTTCCTTGGTACTACATACAAAGAAAAAGCCAGAAGTGGTGCTATGACTCAAGAGGTAGAGAGCTAGCCTTGAGAAAACCCAAGGACCATGCTCAGGCCCTGAGACCAAGCATAGGATTGGGAAAAGAAAATGATTCTTGATTCATTCACAAAGAATTCCATAGGTTCCACACAGGATTTAGGGTAACTAAGAATATTATTGCTCAGTACATCACAACATGAACTTACCAATGGGGCTCAGGCTCCAACATCAATATGAAGATGCATTCACTCACCTGTGATATTCTTGTCAGAGGAATTTCCTATCCAGAGTTCTGCACAGTGGTCTAGCTTGTCAATTAATACAGGTTTGGGAACATAGGGCCCTGTAAATTAGAAACAGTAGAGAATTATTGCTTATGCTGGGTCATCATTGCTTTAAGTTCGCGGACATCCTACTCACAAGTTATCTATTAAATCTTTTCTCTCATTTCTCACTGGCTCCATGGTTGACTTTTCCCCAGCTCTGGATTCATTTTGTATGGCATGAACTTAGCTGTCTGCTCAAGGCTAGAAAAATACCAGTTTGAGTCCCAGCTCCACTTACATGCATACGTCTCCTTGCATGCTAGGCAAGCACTCAACCACAAAGTCAAACTCTTGACACTCCACTAACATTTTTGAGGGGTTACTTGGAGTTATAGAGTTTCATGGCAATTTTTAAGCCATTCCTGGCTTCAAATTAGAATTCTTAGATTTCTTCCTCCTGAATATTTTAAGATTACAGGCATGAAACATTGCACCTAGTGCCAGGTTTCCATTATAAACTCACTGTTTAGTGATTTGTAGATCCTATTTCCAATAATGATATATATTCTATTCTGGATTGTTTATCCACTTACAATTACTGTGTAAGTTTGGAATGTCGTCTCCATTAGAGGAAACATAATTTAGAACTGTTGTCAAAGTATCCTGAAGTTATCCTGAAGAATGAGTACAAAATTACCTTAGGTTTTCTTTAGAAAGTAATGATACTTCTCAGGGCCTGGAATCTTTCATTTAAATAGTATTGAAAGTTTGATATACATTCACGTCTGCAAAATAACAAGGCACTTGGCCTTGCAAGTGAATTTGACTTTTGCTCACCTAAGGACACCAGGTTGCTGTAGGTCTCCAGCATTACATCTCTGTACAGGGTCCTCTGAGCATTGTCCAGATGCTGCCACTCCTCCCAGCTGAAATCCACAGCTACATCATCAAATGACACCAGCTTCTGGAATGGCACATTTTCATCAAGTAATTAGCACTGAGTTATAAACACACCATGTCTGGAATTTTATTCTTTTTTTTGTTGGAATTGTATTCCTTTACTTAAATGTTTAGACTTACATGAAATATTGACCTGAAAAGCTTAGGGATGGTGCCTGGGCCCAGAGTTCAAGTCCCAAGACCCACAAAAAATAAAAAGGCAAGCCAGGTGTTGGTGGTCATCCTAGCTACTCAGGAGACTGAGATCTGAGGACCATGGTTCAAAGCCAGCCTGGCACAAAATTCCATGAGACTCCTTTCCAATTACCCACCATAAAATGTTTAATGGCTTGTGGCATATCATGGTAGAGCAATTGTGATATCGACAAAAATAAGTCGGGGTAGTAGATTTAGGTTATAAATGGAATTATTCCATTGAAAAGGAACTACATTATATGATGACATATGCTGGTTCTGTGAGAATATTGCAAAATCTTAGGGTATCAAGTAATAATACTGTGAAGTACACCCAGAATGTTAATGTTCTAAGTCTGGCATAATAATCACTTGGGGAAGAAACTTTTTTTTCTTTTTTTTTGGCTGGGGGATTTGTAAGGCTTGAACTCTGTGCGTGCGCACTGTTCCTGAGCTCTTCAACTCAAGGCTATCACTCTACCTATGAAGCCACAGTGCCATTTCCCATATTCTAGTGGTTAACTGTAGATGAGAGTCTCATAGACTTTCTAATGCGCAGGCTGGCTTTGAACCAAATCTTTAGATATCAGCCTGATATCTGAGTAGATATGATTACAGGTAGAAGTCACTGCACCTGGCAAGAAATTTATTTCTTGCTGTTTCATACTACAAATTTACTGTATGTTTTACTTTTTCAAAAAGACTGAGGATGACCTTTGTTCTGTATATAATGGGAAGAGGGGTAGAGAGCTGTGAGCAGAAGAACTGAGGGGCAATACTCAGGGTAGGACAATAGCCTTAAACTAAAGAGCTCACTGCCCAAGGTCCAAGCCCCATGACTTTCCCCACTACCCCACAAAAAAGGGAAAAAATTGGAGATTGGAGAGGATTTTCTAAAAAGAATATATAGAAATAGTAGTTCAAAATGTAGAAAGAAGTTCAATATTAACAGTTATGAGAAAAATTAAAATTACAATGAAATCATTACTTTAAATATGTTAATATAAATATAGTTTTAAACAAAAAGGTCCACATACACACACACAAACACACACACACACACGCATACAGAAAAACAACTTTCAAAGTCTAACTATTACTGGGAAGGTAGTGAGAATAAGTAGAACTTTGGAATAGTTCTGCAAGGAATATAAAACGATCAAAAATTGCGTGGAGAGTGCTAAAAAAGTACTAAATATAGAATTACATAGAAATATGGTCCAACACTTCTATTTCTAGATTTGTACCTAACGGAAGAGAAAGCAGAGACTAGAACAAATATGAGGAGAATCCATTCACAACTATTAATAATAATCAAAAGATAGAAATATGCAAAACAATGCATTGAAAAGGAAGAACATTTTACTATATTTTACAGATCAATCTTGATTACAGTAAACTAAAAATACAGCAGTCATAAAGAAGAGCTAGTGTATGTATTCCCTTCCAGAGCTTCCAAGGATCAACAGACCCTTAGAGCCAAAAAGCACGATGGTTCCAGAGAATGGAGTAGAGAGGAACAGGAGCTGAATGTTTAATGATTATACATGGAAGATGAAAATTGCTCTAGATGGGTAGAATGAAGAGAGAACTGTACCCTAAACAATGGTTATGTAGCCACACAGGATGGGACACACCTATACTCCCTGATCTTGGGAAACTCAAGAAGGTTTTCTAGCCATCCTAGATGCATGGAAAGATGTATCATAAAAACTAATGTGGAGGGGCTGGGAGTTTGGCATAGTTGTAGAGTGCTTGTATGAAGACGAAGGTTCAATTCCGCAGTACCACATACACAGAAAAAACCAGAAGTAGTGCTGTGGCTCAAGTAGAAGATCACTAGGCTTGAGGACAGCTGAAGGACAGTGCTCAGACCGAGTTCCAGCCAAAGGGCTTGTTTAAAAAAAACCCAGAAAGCTGAGCAAGATGGGGTGGTGGCTCCCTTCTATAATCCTAGCTACTCAGGAGGCTGAGAGCTGAGGATCAATGTTTAAAGCCATCCTGGCACAAAAAGACCTCAGACTCTTATCTCCAATTTACCTTTAGAAAATGGGAAGTGGGGCTTGGTTCCAGGGTAAGGTGGTAGCCTGGAGCTGAAGAGCTCAGGGATAGTGCCCAGGCTGAGTTCAAGATCTATGACCCACCAAAAAAAAAAAAAAACAAAAACAAAAAATGATATGGAAAAATTTGGATTCTGTGAATTTTATCAGGCATATAAATGTCTTTTTTTGCCGTTGAAATAACAAATTGTTTGGAAACATTTTGAAAGTTTTTACCTAGAAATGCCCGGGGTTGGCTCAGAACTGCAGTTTTCAGATCAGTGAGTCCTACAAAAGGCCACGTTACTCCAATTAAAGCAACATGGTGCTCAACACAGAAATAGTCTCTAAGCATGAGCTTACCTAGAACTTGGTAAAAGCCAAAGTTACATCTGAATAAGGATTGCTGTTCTTCTCCATGGGCAGCTGGAAGTTACTTTGTTAGTCCTGATTTTCCTTTTTTCTCTTTCTTAAAACATTTAAGACAACTTCACTTTCAAATATTATTCAGAAACCCATTTCTAATGTTCTTTAAAACGTTTACACTTTTTAACTTAAACACTTAACATTTTAGTCTTCATTTGCATTTGAAAAACCTTTAAGGGCTCAAGGCACTCCCTTTTCTCCAGGTCTCCTTGGGATCAAGGAACGCCCTTTGCCTTCAGGCCTCCTTTTAGAAGAGGCATTTTTTTTTGCAGTTTAGATTACTGTCTAAAACTCGAACAACAGTTTAAACTCAAATAACAGTTTTTCCCTAACGCAAGAACTAGACATCAGTGCACCAAAAGTCTAAGTCTGGACTTAGTTTCCTCCCTTTTTTAAAATATACCCAATTGCATGGAGATAAACCTTTAAACATTTCTTTAAAATACTAATCACATTATCCACATTTTACCATCATATTTCTAGTATCAGTTTGCAAGAAAAGACAGACAGGCAAAGTTTCTGACGTTAATGAACAATTTTACATTTAAATCTAATACATATTTCCAAACTTTAACTTAAAGTAATAAATCCCAAATTCCCTAACACCTCTGTGCTAAACAGGATACAATGTTTACAATGTAAACAGCTGTATGCCTTGCAATAAAATGCAGATTTCAGGATCTAGAAAAATATTTACCAGTTTTTCTCTAAGACAGCACAATAATTCTTTGAGACATTGTAAAACATTCAAACCTAATATTTTTGTTGAAGTTTTAAGCTTAGATTTACCCAATTGTCTTTGTGTTTAAGTATAAATTTATCCATTATTTTATACAGCATGCTGACAATTTAACCTTGAACATGTTCACTCACTCATTCACACACATTCATACTCAAAGATCATAAAGCGCGCAAAATTAATATCGGCCGTTCAATTTCCGGAAGTTTGTGTCAAGAGAGTTTTGCCAATTTTACTCTTACAGGTGAGAACCAGGTTCAAAACAAAACTTTTTGCAATGCAACTTAGCTGGAATTTATTTTTCCAGGGCTTGTTACAACTGCAGACATGGGGGAGCGGCCATGCTAGGCCCAGAAATGTTCAAAAAAATAACAAGGATGTGTGCTTGAGTACACACAGAAAAACCATACGGATCCATACTTAGAAATGGTACCAATTTTAAAGACAAAACTGGACAAGGAAAAATATGTAACACGAACAAGACAGAGAAACGGAGACTTTTAAATAATCAGACATTGACATATAACAAGAAAATTGGACTCAATCAGATACACTTAACACAAAAAAATATGAGCTCAAATGTATGTTTTCACCAAACAGCTATTTTTAGATTTAGACATGTCTTGCTGGTGGGACTCTCAGGTATGCCTTGTTATCGACAAGAAACTCAGAAGGGGAGGGGGGGTCAAGGCGTCCCTTGACCACCCAGGCCTCTGTTTTAGGCCCACAGTGCACCTTTTCAAACAAACAAACAAACAAAAATAAAATAAAATAAAATAAAATAAAACGCAGACATACAGGGGGGTCGGCCGACTTCTACTTACCTCTGGAGGCCTTTGCTTTTCACCTGGGCATCTTTTACAAAAAAGGTTATTAAGAAGAGGGATGGTAAAGACAAAATAATGTCACATATTAAATTGTGTAGAGTCAATGAATATGTTAAAAGGTCCCTACATAATAGTAAAAGGAGGAGAAACACAGCTCATATGAATGTGTGGAACAAGTGGATCAGTAGCAGTCCCAATTGACATGCACAAATAACTCAGGTCCTTCCCACATCACAGGATGCACCACTGGAGGGTTGGGGGTGTAGGCCCAGTGAGTCGCTGCTTGGATGGCCACTGTCACTCTCCACGATCCGAACGCAGCGTTCAGGCAGCCAGCGAGCATCATTTTCTCCTTGTGAAAAAACACATACATGCCCTCGACCCCAGGTTAGAACAGGATCGGGTCCATGCCAAGCACCAGTTAGGGGATCCTTCCACTTTACTAAGGCAAAAGCACGCTGCTCTCTTTTCTCCCAGAATCGCTGAGCAGCAGATAAATTATTTGAATCCAAATTCAAAAAATTTAAAACAAATAAAGCATGATTAAGTATATTCACAGGGGTAGCTGGATACGACTCTCCTTTCTGTATTTTAGCAATTTGATGTTTTAATAATCCATTAGCTCTCTCCACGATGCCTTGACCTTGAGGATTGTAAGGAATGCCTGTAATATGAGTGATATTATAAGAATGGCAGAAGGATTGAAATGCTTGGCCTACATAGCCAGGGCCATTATCTGTTTTTATTTGTGAGGGAATCCCCATCATAGCAAAGCATCGAATGCAGTGAGAAATACAATGTTTAGTGGCTTCCCCAGCAAGGGGGGTGGCCAAGATAAAATTAGAATAAGTATCTACAGTAACATGAACATATTTTAATCGGCCAAATGATGGAACATGCGTGACATCCATCTGCCAAATGTGATTAGAAAGCAGTCCTCGTGGATTTATACCTAAATGGGGGGCTGGTGAAAAAGGGACACAGTTGGAGCAAGTCTTAACTATTTGTCGTGCTGCTTCTCTAGATAATTTAAACTGTCGGCGCAGGGCTCGAATGTTTTGATGGTGGATGGCATGTGATTGATTAGCAAGTTCAACCTGAGTTAAGTAAACTCTGGTGGCGGAGTCAGTAACCGCATTGCCCTCACTTAAAGGGCCAGGAAGATTAGTGTGAGCTCAAACAAAGCCAAAAAAACAAGGGTGGTTGCGAGAACAAAGCAAAGTTTGTATTTGGAGAAATTGGGTCTGGATATTGGAGTTAGTAGTTCCAATAAAGGGAACAGTTTCTATGACTTGAAGAGCACAAATTACATATTGACTGTCTGAGTATAAGTTAAAGGGCTCGTCTTGTAACAGGACGAGTGCTTGTAAAACAGCCTCTAATTCCACCTCTTGGGCGGAGGAAAAACCTGTAACCCAAGATTGAGTTTTCCCATTAATGGTCAAAGCAGCCGTTCCATTAGAGGATCCATCTGTAAATACCAAAGCGGCAGAAGATAAAGGCGAGGCCTGTACTATGGAAGGAAATAGAAACGTATGACATGCTGCAAATTGGAGAAGTTAGTTATACGGGTAGTGATGCAAAATTTTTCCCGTATAATTGGCCCAAGCAATGGCCCAAGGATCGCAATGGGCGAATAGCCAATCTTGTTGTTGTAGATTATATGGGACACAGATAAAATGAGGTTCCTGACCTAAATATTTACGGGAATCCACTCGGCACATATGTATCAGATTAGCTACCAATTCGTAGTAGGGGGTCAGCACTTTGCCGGGTGTTGACGGTAGATAAAGCCATAAAAGTGGGCCATCCTGCCACAATACAGCAGTTGGGGAGTGAGAAGTAGCTAAAATGTAAACTCCCCATGGTTTAGAATAGTCACAATAGGTCACTTGTTGCTGGGAAATTGCCTTTTCTACAATTTGGATGGCCCTCCTGGCGTCAGGGTTTAATTCGCGCAAGGATGTAGGGTTGGTATCTCCTTTTAAGAGATCAAAGAGGGGTTTTAACTCTCCTGTGGAGAGCTTTAGATAAGGCCGAGGCCAATTTATATCTCCTAAGAATTGCTGAAAATCATGAAGAGTTCTTAAGTGTGAAGTTTTTAATTGTATTTTTTGGCTTTTAAAATAGTGTGGGCCTAATATATGGCCTAGATATGTAAAAGGGGGGTGTTCCTGAACCTTTTCAGCTGCTACTATAAGGCCAAAGAGGCTCAGATCTTGCTTTAGTTGTCCAAAGGCTTGCCGTACGACAATAGGGTCAGAACAAGCCAACAAGATGTCATTCATATAATGAACAATATAAACAGAAGAAAATTTTTCACGAGTGGAAGAAATGGCTCTAGCTACAAAACTTTGACATAAAGTTGGGCTATTTGCCATGCCCTATGGAAGCACAAGCCAGTGATATCGCTTCATGGGTTCTTTAAAATTAACAGAGGGGACGCTGAAGGCAAAGCGCTTACAGTCTTGAGGCGCCAGGGGTATAGTATAGAAACAATCCTTCAAATCTATAATAATCTTATAAGTATCCTTTGGGATTGCCATGGGTGAAGGCAAGCCAGGCTGTAGGGCCCCCATCAGTTCCATTGACGCGTTCACTTTCCTCAAATCCTGTAACAGCCTCCATTTACCTGACTTCTTCTTTATAACAAAAATTGGAGAATTCCATGGAGAGTTAGAAGGGGCCACATGTCCCAAGTCCAGCTGTTCCTGTACCAGCTGCTGTACTGCAATGATCTTTTCTAGTGAAAGAGGCCACTGTTCGACCCATACCGGTTCTTCAGAGAGCCAATTTATGGGATCAGCATGAGGGGCAGGACAAACTGCAGCCCCCGTTAAAGAATACCCTAATCCTTGTCTCGTAGGGTGAGACTGGGGTTGGAGTGGCTCTAGCTCCCCCTGTGCTGCTCGGCCTAGTCCCCTAAAGGGGGAGAGGCCTTGATCAAGTAACTGCTTAGTGACCTTAGCACTAGGACTAAACATATACACTCCTATTTTTTCCATGATATCACGACCCCATAAATTAATTGGCAGATGATCCAGGACAAATGGCTGAAAATGACCAGAGTGCCCTTCCTCATCTCTCCAAACAAGGATCGCACTGCTCTGCTGTGGGTCAGTTGCTTGCCCAACCCCCTGTAGGGAAGTCATAGAGGTTGTCAGGGGCCATTGGGCTGGCCAATGTTTTTTAGATATCACAGACACATCTGCTCCAGTGTCTAATATTCCTTTAAAGGGCTTTTCTTGTATAAATATAGTCATCTCAGGCCTCTCTTGTTTTATGCTTTGTACCCAATAGATACCAGAAGATCTAAATCCTCTCTGTCCACATGGGGAATTAGCAGTCTCCCCGGGAGGTAAAGGCACAAGTATTAGTTGTGCTAATTTTTGACCGGCTGGGATCGATACCACGTGTTTCTGGGCAGAGGCCATAACTTTGATTTCTCCAGTAAAATCCTGGTCAATTTTGCCAGGTGTAATCTGTATCCCTTTAAGGGCTGAGCTACTTCGCCCTAACAGCAATCCAGCCACTCCCGGGGGAAGGGGGCCGAAGACCCCCGTGGGGAGAGCTTGTGTCCCCATCTCTGGGGTCAATACTGAGCAGGTGGAGGAACAGAGGTCCAATCCTGCACTGCCTGGGGTGGCATGGAGGAGGCTGGAGACCGATCTTGGGGGGTTTTGGCCGAGAAGAGGGAGGGACTGCCCCATGGTTTTGCGGGGCCAGGGGCTGGCCCCTTCTCCAGTTTCCCAAAAACGGGCAGCCATTGCGATTTGTTGCTGACTTGCAATCTTTAGCCCAGTGCTTCCCTTTACCACAGCGTGGACATGTGCCAGGTGATTTTTCTCTCTTTAACCTGGCTTGGTGTGGGCATTGCGTCACCCAATGTCCTATTTGTCCACAAGAAAAGCAACGCCCTGGGGGTCTAGCATCCCGAGAATGCCGCTGACCTCTGTATTTTAGAAATTCAGTAACAGTCTTTTCTTGAGGAGTGGCGGCTAAAGTAAGGCCTTGTACATGGGAGGGTCCAATATCAGCACACAGTGAAATAAAGTCCGTGATTCCTCCCTTATTCCTATGGGGTCTGATAGCCGCCTGGCAGGCGGCTTTGGCATTTTCATAGGCTATGTGTCTAACTATAATCTTCCTTGCATTCTCATCTTGTACTAGGCGGTCTGCAGTCTCCATTAATTGAGACAAAAATTCTAGATAAGGTTCATTCGGTCCCTGTTTAACTTCTACTAGATTTTTTGTACGATTGGAATTGCGTAACCTTTTCCAAGCCTCTCTTGCCGCAGCATTTATTTGCAAATAGGCCTCCTTTGCATAACCCAATTGATCTTCGGTGTTTTTATAGGTTCCCTCTCCTAACAACTGATCAACAGTGTAAGGCAGGTTCTTAGACCTATTTGTTTCAATTTTAGCCCGACACTGTGCAGTGAACTCTGTCTCCCATAATAAGTACTCTCCTGCACTAAGGCATGCTCTGGCAAGCCGCTTCCAGTCATTTGGGCATGCAATACCAGCACACGCGGCCTCCAATATTACTTGAGTAAAAGGGGCAGTTGGCCCATATTGGGAGCAGGCACTCTTTAAATCCTGTAACAGTTTAACAGGAACAGGTTGATGGTATACTTGTTCATCATGATCATCTAAACTAGGGAAGCATCGAGGCCCTGAAATATCTTCCCTCTCTCTAGCAGCCTGAGTCAGGTTTAATTGCGATGCACTGTGCCTGGTTGTAGTGCCTGTTAAAAGGGACTTGTTGCTAGGGCCTTTAGGCTTGCCTAAAGGTTGAAAAAGGGATTGAGGCCGTAAGGCTACAGCCGGTGGTGGTGGGTGTGAGGGGTAAGGTTTAGAATCAGACACCATAGTGGCCTGAGGATCATCTTTCTTTCCTACTTCTGGGGGGGCTCTCTGCTCCATCCCCATTTTCGATAGAAAATGTAGCATTTCTTCTAACTTCTTCTCCATCGTAGCCACCCGGCCCTCCATTGACTCATCATAACTTTCCTCCTTGAGATTCAAACCTGAATTCTGATACTCAATATCTACTGGTTGTTGTTCCCTTTTCAAGATCTCACTTAGACTCTCTTGGGCTGCGGCATATGGCTCAGCCTCAGGGTTTTCAGAAGGGTCCTTTAACTCATAAAGTTCCCTTAATTCAAGATTAAGTTCAGCATTCTCATGTTGAGGATCTATGCATTCACTTACAAAATTCCATACATCAATAGCCACTACTGGGGTCTTTTTGGGGCCATATACATTACAATATTCTTGAATTCTTTTTCCTATCCGCTGCCAGGTTTTTTGGAATCCCTCCTCTATAAACCTCGGGCATGCCTCCTCGACAAACTGTAGGAAGCTCTGAAGCACCCCTTTTTCCACCCACGTTCCGTGGGCTTCAAGTAGGCCTGTTAAGATCGGTACATATGACCTATGGCTATTAACTTGACCCATAATTTTTACTCCTGACTATACACTCTCTTAAGATCCTCTCTTAATAGTCCTACGATGTGTTACTCACCACAGGGAGGGGTCCTTCACCTTCGTCCCAGATTTTCAGGGTCCCTGTTCGGGCGCCAGTTGCCGGGGCCAACCGGCAGCAAACCAGGGTTCGCAGATTGGGATTCGTGAAATAGGGGGCAAGGACTAGGACAAAACAGAAGAGAGACAAACAGATGGGGTTCAGGAGGGCTACAGCCCAGATCAGGAGCCACAGCTTAAGAAGCCTGTAGCCCAAGACCCTAGCCCAGTTTATTTCCAGTTCTCAATCTTAAATACACTTCTTTAAACTAGGGAACTGCCAGGGGCTACATTCGTACAAACAGTATCAAGTCTGAAATAGGGTGAATGAGAAGCTATCAAGTCCCAAACAGGTTAAATGAGAAGCTATTGACACAGCCCAAAATCATGATAAGAGCTTACTTCCTTATGTACTCAATTGTGCGGGTCCAAGGTCACTGACCCCACAGTCACGGTCACTGACCCCACAGTCAGTCCCCAACACCTCTGAGCCTAGAGAATAATTAACCACCTACATATACAATATTGCTCAACAGCCATCAAGTGTAGATCCGTGCAATATAAGGGTTGAAAGACCAGCAGAGGTCCACAGATAGAAAAAAAGAATGAGAGAGTTCAGGGGAGGTACAAGAGGGTTAATGTAGGAGTGTAAGAATATTGTAGTCATGAAGAAAGGTATAGCATAAGGATAACTCACCTAAGTTGGTAAGTAGGTAGCACATTTGAGTACAAAATTTGGAAAGTATTAGAATAAAATTTATGTGTTGCTGCACGACTAGCTCTTAGCCCAACCAGTGGCCTCACACTGGACCATGGGATGGATCTGTTTTTCTTGTCTAGGTTGAGGGAAAGGGGTATTTCACATGATGCAGAAGCGAAGAATTCAGAAGCAAATGCTGTGAGTGAATTAGCTCGTAAAAAGAATTTTTATTTTCTTTTATCTTTCTGCCAGTCTTAGGGTTTGAATTCAGGGCCTGAGCACTGTCCTCGGGTTTTCTCAAGTCGAGCCCTCTGCCACTTGAGCCACAGTGCCACATCTAGATTTTTCTATGTGATACTGAGCAATCACACCCAGATCTTCATGGATGCTAGGCAAGCACTCTACCACTATGCCAAACTCTCAACCCTGACATAGTAATTATAAAGTCATCATCATCATATAAAATATCCTTTCTCCTACAAAGAATGAACACTTATCTATGTGTGTAATGCTTTTTTTAAAATTTCACTAATTCTTCTGAGTTTTTCCCTCTTGCATTTTTTACACATGACAGCAAAGCTAATCATCAGGAAAAACTTGATTAGGATACAGAAAACTAATAATGTCCTAATAAATTGACGTCAAAAATATGTGCAAGATGCCCTGTGTGTTTGACCTCGTGGTAGAGTTCTTGGGTACCACGCAAAAAGACTCAGGTTTGATTCCTCATTACCACATACATAGAAAACGCTGCAAGTGGTGCTGTGGCTTGGTGGGACAGCTAAAGCCTAAAGAAAGCCCAAGAACAATGTTCACACTCTGAGGTCCAGTCCCAAGACTAGCAAAAACAAAAAAAAATTCGACAAGGGGCAAAATGCAGGCAGAGAAGGCACTGTGAAGCAAATGTTTTGTAAAGGATGAGGGCAATATTGACCCTTAAGTTTGGATCTTACCTAAGAAAGGCTCCTGGAGCCTGAGACCAGACTGGTAGTTGGGCCTAGTGGAAGACATTGGGACTGGACAAATAATGTGTGCTGTTTATTACATCCACATGTATATTGTGAGATTGGAGGAGAGATTCAGCCTCCAGTATGTCTTTGGTGAGGTCTTCGGTGAGCAAGGATCTTTGGTCATTGGGCCCTGAAAGGTGACCCTGCCTCCCTCACAATGGAACAGAATATGGAACCCTGGTAACCAAGCCACTGTAACTAACAACCAACTCAAGCCAGCTCACTTGGCCTGTGGCTCAGGAGGAAGAAAGATGTTGCTGTGCTGTTGCCAAAGGTCAGGAAACTCGAGTCTCAGGCATGGAAGTTGTGGATGTCTTACTCGAAGATGTACATGCTAGATCATTGCCAAGCAACAAATCCAGTATAACAGGTCTTTCTCTAAGAAGAAGGCCAAGAAAATCCAGGGCAACCAGATAAGGTATATTTCTAAGAAGAAAGGTATTTGACCCAATCATCCTCCCCACACACTACAACTTTCTTTTTTTTAAAATTTTTATTGTAATTAGTAAAAGGGTTACATGATATTTGCCGGATAGAAGGTGCATTAATTCACATACATTGATACCCATTCACATGTCTTGGTACCCATTAACCTCCAACCCCACACCCCCCACCAGTCATGGTTTTCCCCCCTTCCCTATCAAATTTCAAATATCCAAATAAAAATAAATTGAATATATCAGATAACAAAGTGAGATACTATACCAATATGGGAGAACCAAGGGACAGCAAAGGAGATGAGAGACAACATCTACATTAAGGACAACAATTATTCATTATATGGATTTTGTTCAGTATCCTGGAGGTCCTTTCAATTAGCTTCACATTATATGGCCTTTTATATGGACTTTTGCTCTATTGCAAATCTCTGCTAGTAGAGCCCAAGGTTTCTACTGATTATGACGAATGAGGGAAACCACTGAGAATAAGTTCCTTTGAGTCTGGCTTACTTCACTTAATATGATTTGTTCTAAGTCTTTCCATTTCCTAACAAATGGGGCGATGTCATTCTTTCTGACAGCAGCATAGAATTCCTTTGTGTACAAATACCACAACTTGTTGATCCACTCATCAACTGAGGGACATCTGGGTTGGTTCCATATCTTTGCTATGGTGAATAGTGCTACAATGAACATTGTTGTGCTAGTGGGTTTAGTATGCCCTTGTTTCTGGATTGTTGGGTAAATGCCAAGTGGTGGAATTGCTGGGTCATAGGGGAGTTCTATGTTTAGCCTTTTGAGGCACTGCCACACTGCTTTCCATAGTGGTTGAACGAGTTTGCACTCCCACCAACAGTGTAGTATTGATCCCTCCTGGCCAAATCCCCTCCAGCATCTGTTGTCATTCGTTTTCCTGATCCTAGCCATTCTGTCTGGAGTGAGGTGGAATCTTAGAGTTGTTTTGATTTACATTTCTTTTATGACCAGATATGTTGAGCATTTTTTCATGTGTCTATAGGCCATTTTCTTTCTTCTTCAGAGAAGACTCTCTTTAAGTCTTTGGCCCATTTTTTAATGGGATGGGTGTTACTTTGGAGGTTAGTCTTGGAGGGATTCAATTTTTTGAGTTGTTGATATATTTTAGATATGAGGCCTTTGTCCGTTGTTTGGTTGGTGAAGATCTGCTCCCACTCTGTAGGCTTCCTGATTAGTTTACTAGCTATATCCGTACCCACACGAAAGCTCTGCAGTTTAATGCAGTCCCACTTATCCAGCCTTTCTCTGATTTGTTGTGATTCTTGGTCCTTATTAAGAAAGTTTCGACCTGTGCCAAGGAGGCCTAGTGTATCTCCTATTCCTTCCTGTAAACTTTTCAGTGTGTCAGCTTTTACCTCCAGGCCTTTGATCCATTTGGAGTTAATTCTAGTGCAAGGTGACAAAGAAGGATCCAACTTTAGTTTTCTGCAGGTGCTTAACCAGTTCTGCCAGCACAATTTGTTGAAGAGGCTATCTTTCTTCCATTCTATTTTTTTGGCTCCCTTGTCAAAGATTAGGTGGCCATAGGTCTGTGGTTTTATATGTGGGTCCGCAGTTCTATTCCATTGGACTTCAGGCCTGTTCTTGTGCCCGTACCAAGCTGTTTTGTGAATTATAGTTCTGTAATAGAGTCTAAAGTTTGGAATTGAAATTCCTCCAGCGCTGTTCTTTCTGCTACGAAGTGTTTTTGCTATACGGGATCTTTTTTATTCCATTATTGCCTCTTCTATTTCTTTAAAGAATGACATTGGGATGTTGATGGGTATTGCATTGAATTTGTAGATAGCCCTTGGCAAGATTGTCATTTTCACAATGTTGATTCTTCCAATCCAGGAGCATGGGAGATTTTTCCATTTCCTTAGTTCTGCTTTAATTTCCTCTTTTTAGGTTTTTAAAGTTTTCATCTAAACGGTCCTTTACATTCTTAGTTAAGCTAATTGCTAGGTACTTTATTTTCTTTGAGGCTATTGTGAAAGGAGTTTCTTTCCTGATTATTGCCTCTTTCCTCTCACTGTTGGCGTAAAGGAAGGCAGTTGATTTGTGAGGGTTGATCTTATGGCCTGCTACACTTCCAAACCTTTGAATCAGCTCAAGGAGCTTGGGAGTAGAGTCTATAGGATTCTTTAAATAAAGAATCATGTCTTCTGCAAAGAGGGATAGTTTTATTTCCTCTTTCCCTACTTGGATCCCCTTTATGCTTGCTTCTTGCCTTATTGCACTGCCTAGGAATTCTAGTACTATGTTAAAAAGGAGTGGAGAGAGTGGGATCCTGAATGCTACCCCTTAGCACTTTTATGCAAAGCTTAAGCCTGTGGAATTTTAAGCGCAATTCAACGCTCTGTTCTTTGCTGGTTAATTAGAGGTTAAAATCGTATGGAATGTATTGCATGGCTGATTTTGAACTGGAATCATCATGTCTCAGCTTATCTTGAGTAGCTAATATTACAGTACTTTTACAACCTGTATGCTCATACACTTCGCTTCTGATCCAAACACTTATTGTTCAATTTAACTAACAAGATGTGAAGAAAGATGATTGACTGTAATTTACTAGATGGGCTTCTAGTGAGTATATATTTCCACTTCCACTCTGAAGCCAGGGAAATGTTTCTGGTACATGTTTCAACTATCTCCCAAAGAGGAAATAATGTGTGAGTACGTTTGCTAGTATTTCAGATAGGAGATGGACTTTGGTGTTTGGAACCTGTTGGGCAGAGTGTATCAGCTGGGCTGTGATAACAGAGATGATGTTTCAGACAGGAATATTTTCATCCCAGACAGACTTAATCCAGATCCTTGGATTTCAGGCCTTGAGTAGATAGAATTACAAGTGTGAGCTGCCACCACCACCTGGTTCATTTTGGAAACCTTAATTGCTTCTCATTTGTTCCTTTCCTTTTTTGGAAGATTGATCTAAGCTGGCTGATTGTGCATCACAATGAAGTGATTTTCCTCAGGAATTGCAAATATTTACTTCATCAGCACGGAATGAATGAAGTTGATCTAAACCCAATAGTATTTTCCTTCTGATAAATAGGGAACTTACTTATATCATTTTTCCTTGCCTTTGCTTTCCCAAAGCAAGCAACAGGTTTCTTAAAAACTATACTTCATGAGAATATTATAATTAGAAACTATCTTCTGCACACTTCAGAATAGTCCTTGCATTTATAAACTTATATTACAATATTAGGTAGAAGAATGGTGACTGTTAGTTTCATAACTATTTCATATGTTTTACTCTTTAAGGCTCATTAACTCAAGAAGGGATTAAATACATTTAGATAATAGTAGAACATAGCTGCTGCTGATTTGTTGTGTGTGCAGATGATACACAGATTTATTAGGATTACTCAAACGTTTTCTTCAAATTTTCAGTAGTAGACTGCTATGCTAACTGGAAGGTGATAGTAATGATGCTGAAATTCTATGAATCATCTATGAAGCAGAATTTCAGGGGATAGTATTTGCTAGGGACTTAATTTCTAAGACGCATATCAAGAATATTGAACTATAACACCAAATGATGGAGGACTCAGCGTCACATTTTGTTTGTTTTATGCAAGTCCTGGGACTTGAACCCAGGGCCTGGGAACTGTCCTTAAATGTTTTTTTTTGCTTCAGGTTAGTGTTCTACCACTTGATCCACAGCTCCACTTCCAGATTTTTGGTAATGAACTGTAAATCAGAATATCATGCAATTTGTTTGGGCTGGATTCAAACCTGATTCTGTGTAGATAGGATTCCAAGTGTGAGCGCACAGAGCCTTGCTAGTATCATTCATCATTCAAGTCATGGGACTGCAATTCTGCACCTGGGTCTTGTCACTGAGCTTTTCAGCTCAAGACTACTGCCCTATCCCTTGAGCCATAGGGCCACTTCTGGGTTTCTGGTGGTTAATTGGAGATAAGAGTCACATGGACTTCAGTGCCCAGGCTGACTTTGAACTGCTATCCTTGGATCCCAGCCTCTTGAGTAGCTACATTTACAAGTGTGAGCCACCATACCCGGCTAAATTATTTTTTAAGTTAATTTTTTTTGTTAAGTCAATATATAGTTGGCATACGATTACATAAGTAATGAACACATTTCTTAAGAAAACTGTTATCCCCTCCCTCCTTTTTCTCTGTTTTCCTACCCTCAGCCCCCTCTCCACCCAGATTGTTCAGTTCATTTCCGTTTAGTGTCTTCCAAGTATCACTGTTCAATTGGTTCACCCTTTTTCCTTTGTTTTTTTTTTTTTTACCATTTTATTATACCCTCTCCATTCCCCAAATCACATAAACCTATGTACAAGACACAGGGTACCCGAATTCAACACAGTGACTACAGAGAATAAAACTAAAGAGAAAAAGAAGAAAAGAGGTAAAAAGCAAAGAAAATGGAAGAACATCATACAGTACCTTAGAAGCAACAACACTGAAAAACAAAACAGAAAACCTTGGGCTGAAAATGTAGCTTGCCTAGCATGTATGAAACCCTGGATTCCATTCCTCAGCACCACATAAACAAAAACTGGAAGTGCCACTGTGACTCAGCTGGTAGATTTCTAACGTTCAGCACAGAGTGTCTCCAAGTGACAAAAATCTGTCACATTTAAGTCAGGCTTCAAAACTTTGCTAGAAACCAGTTACCTGATTTGGAAGAAAGTCCAATTTTCAAAAAATCACTAGCCAGGCGCTGGAGGGTCATAATTGTCATTCTACTAGCCAGGGAGAAGGTGATTCAAAGCCATTGCAAGCAAAAAAACGAAAACAAAAAAAACTGTAAGATTCTTCTCTCCACTTATCCACCCAAAAACTAAGTGGAGTTGTGGCTAAAACTGGTACAGCATTAGCCTTGAGGAAAAAGAACTAAGAGACCTTGCCCAGGTCCAAAGTTCAAGCTCCCCACCAAGAAAGAAAAAAAAGGAGTCCAGATACCTTAGTTTCAAAAGTATATCTGGATATCTTAGTAGATTTTTCTGATCTTTCCTCATTCATCTCATGGAACCACATAATCTTGATCCTGATCTGACCAAGAGCCTGCATTGTGCTTAATAAATTCATTCCACATATTCCAGTAGAATCTGGACAGCTAACAGCCACTTACCAATGCTTTATTCTATGTTTAGGCCAGTATGTCTTCATACCATCTACACAGTCAGCTATATCATCTTTCCAGAAGTATCATTGAGTGTAGAACACTCAGAACTAAAATATTTGCATAAAGATGTAATAAAACCCCTTGATTCATTAAGAAAATTTCTGTACCACTTAGAGCAAGTACATTAGTGGTATTTACCTCTAGCCTCTTTTTTAAAAAAATTTATTAACATTGAATTTTACATCATATTTCAAATGTCATGTTTAACCAACAAGTATTCAAGAAGGGAATCGCTATACAATCACTGGCACATAAATTTTAGAATATAGTAAAAATTAAGCTGAGTCTTTGTATGTCATAGATACAGATTAATCTATAATAAAACACATGTCTATAGAGTGTATAGTCTATCCTAGATTTTTATGTCTATGTAGTTATGTTTATATCTCCAAAATTATGTCCAGAACTTTGGGTATCAACTATTCAATCATCGCTCTACTACTGTTTGAAACTAATATCGATATATTAAGGATACCATGTACCTTTTATTCCTTGGTCCTGACTTATCTCACTCAACAGGATTCACTCTAATTTCATCCACTACCCCAAAAAATGCCATTATTATTTTTTTCTGTGCAGATCTTCTTTTTATGTATTTATTTTTATTGCAATTTATAGAAGGGTTACATTATATTCACCAGATAGAAGGTGCATTACTTCTCAAACTTTGATACCCCATGTAACGATATGGTCCCCACTTCCCTTCCCCTACCCCCACTCATGTTTATTTCCCCCCTTCCCTATCCAATTTCAAATAACCAATTAGGCACATATGAAATATATTAGAAAACAAGGTGAAATATTGTAACAATATGATATAACCAAGGGATAGCAAAAGAGATAAGAGATCACATAGTTCATTAAGGACAACAATCACTCATTATATGAGTTTTGTTTCTTTATCTTGGAGGTCCTTACATTTAGTGTCATACTATTTGTCACGATGTCTCTAGATTTTGTTCTATTGTAAATTTCTGGTAGCAGAGCCCAAGGTTTCTACTGAATTTGACAAATGAGGGAGACTCTTGGGCCTATGTTCCTTTGAGTTTGGCTTACTTCACTTAATATGATTTTTTTCCTTTTCATCCACTTCCCCGAGAATGCCATTATTTTATCTTGTCGGTTGGCTATGTATCATTCCATTGTGTGTGTGTGTGTGTGTGTGTGTGTGTGTGTGTGTGTGTGTGTGCGCGTGTATCACATTTTTTGTAGTAGGGCATCTGGTTGTTTCCATCATCCAGCCTCATTTTCTACAGATATTTTTATAGCCTCTTTTTTATTTTCAGGGTAATGTATAGAGAGGTTACGATTACATTTACAGGTAGTGGACTGCATTACTTCTCACACATTTATTCCACTCCACATGTTTTTGTCCCCAGTTCCCTCTCCCCTCCCCTTCCCCATCATCTTGTTTCCCCCCTTCCCTTTCCTATTTGACATAAACAAATAAACGTATATACAATATGCCAGGGAAAACATCAGATACAGTAACAATCTGACATTAACCAAACGGCAAAATAAGAGATGAGAAATAACATAGTAGATTAAGGACAAAAATCACACAAGATAAGAGCAACGATGACACAAGATATAGCTCTTGTTCCCATATCCTAGAGATCCTTTCATTTAGTCTCATCCTATATGACCTTATATACCTAGGTTTTTGAGTTATTGTAATCCTCTGCTAGGAGAGTCCTAGATGTGAACTAATTGTTACAAATGAGGGAAACCATTGAGCTTATGTTTCTTTGGGTCTGGCTTGCTTCACTTAATATGAATTTTTCCAAGTCTTTCCATTTCCTTACAAATGGGGCGATGTCTTTCCTTCTGATGGCAGCATAGCATTCCATTGTGTATAAGTACCACATCTTCTTGATTCAGTCATCTACTGAGTGGCATCTGGGTTGGTTTCATAGCTTTGCTATGGTAAATAGTGCTGCAATGAGCATCATTATGCTAGTGGCTTTAGTATGTCCTTTTTTCTGGACATTTGGGTAGATGCCAAGTAGTGGATTTGCTGGATCATAGGGGAGCTCTATGTTCAGTCTTTTGAGGAACCACCACACTGCTTTCCCTAGTGGTTGAACAAGTTTACACTCACACCAACAGTGTAGGTGTGATCCCCCCTGGTCACTTCCCCACCAGTATCTCTTATTAATTTTTTTGATAATGACCATTCTGACTGGAGTCAGGTGGAATCTCAAAGTTGTTTTGATTTTCATTTCCCTTATTGCTAGAGATATGGAGCATTTCTTCATGTGTCTAAAGCCCATTTTAATTTTTTCTTCAGAGAATACTCTTTTAAGTCTTTAGCCCACCTTTTAATAGGATGGTTGTTTCTTTGAAGATTTGTTTGGGAGAGATTCATTTTTTTCAGCTATAGATATATTTTAGATAACTACATATATTTTTGTAGAAAAAAGAATGGAAGCCATCATGCTGGCTCACAACTTAATTTCAGCTACTTAGGAGGCTCAGGGCTTTGGATCACAGGTCAAAGCCAACCAGGGCCCTACAGTGTGTGAGATCAAACTCTGTGAACATACAATGACTGTAAGAGGAATCTCACTGCCTGGGAATGTAGCCTAATGGTAGAGTGCTCACCTAGAATGCATGAAGACCTAGGTTCTATTCACCGGTACTGCATACTCAGAAAAAAGCTAGAAGTGGCGCTGTGTCTCAAGAGGCAGAACACTCACCTTGGGCAAGTGAGTCCAATGAAAATGTCTAGGCCCTGAGTCCAAGCCATAGGACTGGCAAAAAGAAAAAAAAAGAGCAATCTTACTTAAGTAACAAGGAATGTACCCTATATTTATACAGACTGAAAAATTCATTAAGAAATTAAAAAATATGTATAAAGTGCATAATTTCTTTTGTGTGTTGGCACTGGGTCTTCAACTGAGTGCTTCAGCTCTATCCCTGACCTTTTCTGCTCAAGGCTAGCACTGTACCAATGGAGCTCCAAATCAACTATCTTCAATTGAGATATAAGCGATGAATATTTCAGGGTGCTTCATGAAAAACATTTTTATAATTTGAAACTTTCAACAGTCTTATTTTAGTATGAATGTTGAGATGGGAAGAGACAGAAAAAGTGAAATGTTTCCTGATCCCCATAGAGAAGAGACTCAGCAGAACCACTGTGGTCTGCAGGCTTCTTTGTGAGTTTTGTTTGCTTGTTTGATTTTTGTCAATTGTGGGGCTTGAACTCTGGGCCTGGGCACTGTCCCTGAGCTCTTCAGCTGAAGGCTAGTGCTTTAATCTGTGAGCCACAGTGCCACTTCTGGTTTTTCTGGCAGTTAACTGGGTACTTTGGCTGGCTTTAAACTTTGATTCTCAGATCTTAGCCTCCTGAGTAGCTAAGATTATAGGTGTGAGGTACAATCACCAGGCTGCTGCTCTGTTACTATGCAGGTTCTGGATCAAGAACTTCAACTTCTTACTTCAATTTTTTCTTCTCTTGCCTGATACTCTGCCATTTGAACGAAGCCCCAGTTCCTGGTCTTTGTTGGTTAATGAGAGATATTATGATTTTCTAATATTCAGAGCAACGATTATAAAACCCAGCATTTTACTTACTTGAATAAATTAAGAGACAGGACCTAGTGAGATGGAAAACAAAATTTTTTTTCAAGTTGCTATCCTGTTCTAATGCATAAGTCTGGCTATTTTGCTTACAAACAAATATGTATTTTACCAGTTTCTACTCTATTTTTGCTTAGCTTAAAACCACCACTGCCATTTCATAGATTTTGTTGTTGTTGTTTGCGGTGCTTGAACTCTGTGCCTGGGCTGTTCCTCAGATCTTCAGTTCAATGCCAGTGCTCTACTACTTTTGATTTGGCCAGTCCTGGGCTTGAAATCAGGGACTGAGCACTGTCCTTATATTTTCTCAAGGCTAGGGCTCTACCACTTCAGCCTCAGCACCACTTCCAGCATTTTTGTATGTATGTATTATTGAGGAATTGAACCCAGGTCTTCGTGCATGCTAGGCAAGCACTCTGCCAATAGGCCAAACTCCCAGCCTAAAATTATTCATCATTACTATTAGCTTTCTTCTTTTTTTATTATTGATTCATCATGGTGCTTGGACTTTGGGCCTGGACACTGTCCCTGAGCTCTGCAGCTCAAGGCTAGCGCTCTTCCTCTAGAGCTCCATTTTTGGTTTGTGGTAGTTAATTGGTGATGTAAGTCTCACAAACCTATGTGTCCAGGCTGGCTTTGGGCTTTGAACCAAGATCCTCCAATCTCAGCCTCCATAGTAGCTAGAATTACACCCTTCAGCCAGCAGTGCTTGACTGTTTGATGTCTCTGTCTCTGTCTCTCTGTCTATGTCTGTCTCTGTCTGTCTGCCTCTCTGTCTGTCTCTCTCTCTGTCTCTGTGTCTCTCTCTCTGTCTCTCTGTCTCTCTGTCTCTCTCTCTGTCTCTGTCTCTGTCTCTGTCTCTCTCTCTCTCTCTCTCTCTCTCTCTCTCTCTCTCTCTCTCTCTCTGTCTCTCTCTCTCTTTCTCTCTCTCTCTCTCTGTTGGTTGTAAGACTTTAATTGTGCACCTGGGCAGTGTCCCTGGGCTCTTCAGCTCAAGGCTACAACCTTAAACACCTTGAGCCACAGTGTCACTTCTGGTTTTCTGGTTCTTAAGTGGAAGTAACTGTTTCATGGACTTTAGTGTCTGGTTTGAACTGTGATCCTCAGAACCCAACCTTCTGAGATCATTTCCAGCTTTTTTTTTTGGTGTAAATGGTACAGAGTAATTGAACACAGGGCTTTGTGCATACTAGGCAAGCAAACTACCACTAGTGTGCACTCCAGCCTTAGATAAGGGCTTTCTTTTTCTTTTTCTTTTTTTCACTCATGGGGCTTGAACTCTGGGCCTGGATGTTTACCTTAAGCTCTTCAGCTCAAGGCAAGAGCTCTACCACTTGAGGCACATTGTCATTTTGAATTTTCTATATTATTTGGAAATAAGATTCTCACAGATTTTTATGCCTGGGCCATCTTTGAACCTCGATCCTCCAGGGTAGCTAGGATTACCAGGGTGAGCCACCAGTCACGGGCATTAAATAATTATTTTTTGCATGTCCTATGGCTTCAACTCATGGCCAGAAAACTGTCCTAGGGCTTGCTCAAGGATAGCACTTTACTTCAGCCAGCCAACTCCCGGTCCAAATAGACCACTCTTGAAGCTAGAATTACAGAGATCTGCCATAATACTGGCATGTCGTTATCTAAGTATATAATTTTTCTTCTATTTTTGATGGCTTTTCCTTAGTGTACATATTTCCTACATATTTTATGGAAAACTACCTTCCCCCTGGGGCCATAAGTTAAGCCTAGTGGAAGAGTTCTTGCTGAGCATGAATGAAGACCCAAGTTCAATTCCTCAGCAGGACATAGATAAAAAAGATAAAGTGGTGCTGTGGCACATGTGATAGAACTTGCGCCTTAAGAATAAACAAAAACAAAAACAAGGATCGTGCTCAGGTCCTGAGTCTAAGCCCAGTACTGGCAAAAAAAATTCTGCCCAAAGTAGACATTTAAACTTATTGTACTTTTCAAAAAATTTGTTGTCAAGGTGATATACAAAGAGATTGCTGTTACATATGTAATGAGTACATTTCTTGTAAACACTGTTACCCCCTCCCCCCTTTTCTCTTTCCCTTCCCCCAAGTCATAAATTTCATTTACAACAAATATATATATATTTTCATTCCTGAAAAAAAATAGTTTAAAATGTGTTCAAATAAATGATGTAGGTTGATATATTTATCAAAATGGATTTCTTGAACTCTAAAATAAACATTCAGGTAATTTTTCTCATAAAATTGTAGTAATGCTATAAAACTAATAAAAAAGGAATTTTAGTTATTAATTTCTTATGTTTTACCTTTAACATTATTACACTAAGCATACTGTTTATGGTATTAATACAGACAGCATGAAATATGATTATGTAAAAAAATTAAATGATTAAAATAGTAAGGTTGGGGGCCAGTAGTTTGGCTTGGTGGCACACACCCTGGACTGGCAAAAAAGAAGTAGGGTTAGATAAAACAGATTTATTTCGAAATGTGTGGAAAATGGTATGATTTCTTGTTTGGCTAGTCCTGGGGCTTGAACTGAGGGACCGGGAATTGTCCTTGGCCACATTTGTTCAAGGGTGGCACTCTGACACCTGAGCCACAGTGCCCCATCTGCTTTTTCTGTGTATGCAGTGCCGAGGAATTGAATTAAGGTCTTCTTGTATACTAGGCGAGCACTCTACAACTAGGCCACATTCAAAGCCAAAGTAGATTTTTGATGCTATTGTGGAGTTTTAATTTTCTTAAATATTTGTACAAAGCACAATGGATATATAAACAGACTTGGACTCACAGAACAGAGTCCCACATAATATTACAGTTACTCTGGCACTTCTCCCGATTGACAAAACACATTTCCAGGTATCTGCTCTGTCCTTAAGCTTTGGTAGCTGACTTGTCTTTCCATGGAGGCCTGGCCTGGATTCCTGATGATTCCATGCATTTCATACTTCCCTGTATATCCAGTAAGGTTGTCTTCTATGGGACCAGACCTGTCTGGTTTTTGGCCCATCCAGGACCTATGTGTCTCAGGTCTCACATTATAAGTGGAAAATAAAACACAGTATAATAAGCACTGAAGAACTGCACAGCATAATATTAACAATGAGAGTTTAATAGTTAGCAAAGTAAATACAATGAATACTTGACAAGAATCATGAGAGCAAGATAAAGAGATGTCTTTTTAGGAAGGGGACAGGGAAGCTCTAAATCCAGACTGGCCTCCAAGTTGCCTTCCGACAGTAATTCTCCTTCAGAGTCCTCAGAAGGGTCTCCTTCCTCATGAGAAACAGAATGTCCTTCCTGAGTTAAGAGGGGGATGGATTCTGGTTTGTCGAATGGAGATTGAGTCCCTTTTAGCGAGATGGATGGGTCTGGATATTCTGTGAGGATGGATTCATTTTCCTCCAATGAATCCAGTATTGAGAGTACACTTGCTGCTTCCCATGGGGACATTTTCCATGAGCCCAGTATGTGCCCCTTCAGCTTGCACAATAAGTGGAGTGTTACTCTGACTCAGATGGACTGACTCTGGGACGAGTGTGAAAGGAAACGGAAGGAAATCTGGCTGCTCTTTTTCTTCCTCCATAGTATCTGCAGGTTCAACTGTGCCACACATGGGGTTCAGAGCAAAAGGTTTATCCACAGGACTCTAAACCTGTTTGGTAATTTCTACAGAAGGCCCATGGTTTCTGGAGTGCAGTGATGATTCTCAGTCTCCATCAGTCACAAGCTCCATTGGTGGGTTTTTCATCCAGAGTTCAGGATAAGCTCTTCCACGATGACCCAAACCTAAGAATGGAAATAGGTACAGAGTGGACAGAGTGGACTCTTCAAGTTGAAGTGTCACTCAACTTCCATGAGGATCTAATGGAGGAACCTGTAGAACTGGAGTTTGGACTGAAAACTGAGGAGGTGTAGGGTCTTTCTAATGAGTGCTTATTCCCGAGTCCTTTCAGAGGACAGACATTACCTGGCTGACACCACCCATAAAGGGCATTTTGCCAAGCTCTGTAGAAGTAAGGGCCAACCAATATCTAGACCACATGGGCTTCCTACTCACAGGCTCTGAGGCACCCACACCAGGACTTCTACTTTTTCTTGGTCTTACTGGTCGCACATTCCTCCAGCTGGTCAAAAAGTATGTGTTTAGAAGAGCAGGTCCAAAGCCGGCATGTGGAGCCTCATATAGAGCTTGAGTTGTGTCAGGGTGTGGCAGTTCTTGAACTCGTAGAAATCACTGGGGTAGAAGTCCATTCATATCGTATAGATGGAACACATGATGTTGTGGGCACATTCGGTACAAGGAAAGTGAGAGCCTTCTCTCTGCATCCTGAGCCTTCTACCAAAGCCCCTTTCTTGCAGGACTCTAATGCTGTGGCTGTCCTGCAGAGATGTGCACTTATGTGCTGGGGGGGGGGTAAGAGACACTCGAGAACAGGATGACTTTTACACCCCACTTCCAGAAGCTTCTGAGAGAGGCCTCTATGCATCTGTCCAAAGTAAACGCACCTTAAATTAACTAAGTAAATGCTCTAAATAAATCAATAAGTGAATGCTCTAAATAAAGAACTAAATACTCATTCCTCTAATCTTAGCCACCCAGCAGGCTGAGCTCTGAAGATCACAGTGGAAAGCCAGTCTAGTCAGTAAAAGTCTAAAGGCACTTGTCTTCAATTAGGCAGCAAAGAGCCAGAACTTGACCTATGACTCAGATGGTACAGTGCTAATTTTTGAACACCAAAGGGATGGCATTTAGACCTGGGTTCAGGTTCAAGTGGCAGCACTGGACCATACACCAAAATGTAAATGCTTTCAGGTTCTAACAGGCAAAGCTATCACAATCCCTCCCTGATGGCTCAAAAGTGATTCAGCCCCCAGCTTTTCCTCTGACTCCAGTATTTCACAGGCCTCCGCCATTAGTACTGACACCTCATTTCTTACTGGGAAATGGGATTTCCTAGGATGTCACCTAGGTGAGGGCTGCAGTTGGGAGCCACTTACTCATGCCTGAAATCCAACTTCTCAGTAAGCACACTGTTGAGACTCCAGTAGCTTGTGAGGGAAATGAAATGGCATGGTGTCCCAGTCATAATAAAGTAGTTTGTGCACTTGTATCATGCTTAGCTCCCCTGTGAACACCCCAGTGAACCAAACAGGCTCAGAGAGGAGCCAAGTATTCCAACACTTGGCCAGGAGGGGTGAGCAAACCTGGGTTTGGAGGGGGAACACTCACTTTTTCAAGAGAATTTCCAGCAACTACTACATTGTCCTCCACTATTTGAAATTGTGCAGGAAGTTTCCCACATAAAAGAGATCACCTTTCTGGTAGGCAGGGATCAGCTTTGTCAGCAGCATCTCCAACAGGCCTTCCTCCATGATCCATAGGTTACAAGGCTCATTCAGAGTCTGAGCTGACTTACCATCACACTATGTTGGCAAAACAGTGGATAATTCAAACGTAGGAATGGGACCACACTTCACACTGAGGAATTGGAATAGAGTAGATTGGAAATGACACACTCTAATCTCAGTAGAGTCACTTGAAAGCACACAAGAAGGTTGTAGTGTGTGGGCAGGATGATGGGTTCAAATAGGTTTCCTCTCAATATACCTCATCTGAGTTGCCCTGGAGTTTCCTGGCTTTCTTCCTAGAGAAATGCCTGATATACTGGAATTTTGGCTTGGCACTGATCCAGCATCTACTTCTTCAAGTGAGACATCCATATCTCTCATGCCTGAGATCCGAGCCTCCTGACCTTTGGCAACAGCACAGCAACATCTTTCTGGTTCCTGAGCCACAGGCCAAGGGAGTTGGCTTGAGCTGGTTGTCACATACAGTGGCTTGGTTACCAGGGTTCCATATTCTGTTCCATTGTGAGGGAGGTAGGGTCACCTTTCAAGGCCCAATGACCAAAGCTCCTTGCTCACAGAAGACCTCCCCAAAGACATACTGGAGCCTGAATCTCCCTTCCCACCTCACATATGGATGTAGTAAACAGCACACCTTTTTGTTCAAATCCCAAGTCATTAACTAGGCGTAAGTGCTAGCCTGGTCTCAGGCTCAAGGAGCCTTTCTTAGTTAAGATCCAAACTTAACTCTCACTATTGCCCTTACCCTTCACAAGAGATTTTGCTTCACAGTGCCTTCTCAGCTTGCATTTTGCCTCTTGCACATTTTTTTTGCTAGTCCTGGGACTTGACCTCAGAGCCTGACCATTGTTCTTAGGCTTTCTTTAGGCTATAGCTGTCCCACCAAGCCACAGCACCACTTCCAGCGTTTTCTATATATATGGTACTGCAGAATCAAACCGGAGTCTTTTTGTGTGGTAGCCCAGCACTCTACAAATAGATGAAACACCCAGGCCATCTTGCACATATTTTTCACTTCAATCTACTAGGATGTTGTTAGGTTTCTGTATCCTAATCTATTTTTCTTCCTGATGAATATCTGTGCTGTCATCTGTAAAAATGCAAGTGGGAAAATCCCAGAAGCATTGGTGACATAAAAAAAAGTCTTACAGACATAGATAAGTGTTCATTCTTTGTAGGAGAAAGGATATTTTGATATGATGATGATAACTATTCATAAATACTTTATCGGGGTTTAGAGTTTGGCCCAGTGGTAGAGTGCTTGCCTAGCATCCATGAAGATCTAGGTTTGAGTCCTTAATATCACACAGATATAAAAATCCATACGGCAATGTGGCTCAAGTGGCAGAGGGCTAAACTTGGGAAAAGCCAAGAGAAGTGCTCAGGCCCTGAGTTCAAGCCCCAGAAATTGGCAGAAAAAACAAAAGAAAAGAAAAGAAAAGAAATGTGCTTTTTACAAGTTATTCACTCACAGCATTTGCCTCTGAATTCTTCGCTTCTGCATCTTGTGACTTATCCCTTTCCCTCAATGTAGACGAGAAAAACAGATTTTATTACTTGCTATCCTGTTGTCCAATCTTTGGATACTAATTCAAAACACAATATTGCCTGTGATATTGTGTGTGTGCATGTGTGTGTGTATCTGCCAATGTGTGCATGCACACATGTGTACAGGGTTTAGGGCTTACTCATAGGGCCTGTGTGATAACCCTCAGCATCTTTTCCTCAAAGGTATTGGTCTTTCACTTCTAGCTTTTTATAG
Source organism: Megascapheus bottae (assembly GCA_024803745.1). NCBI lineage: Eukaryota > Metazoa > Chordata > Mammalia > Rodentia > Geomyidae > Megascapheus > Megascapheus bottae. The sequence continues at coordinate 611,231 of JANJXV010000272.1, forward strand.
CTAATTGGAGTTGAGAGATTCACTCAATTTCTTGCCCTGTGCATTGGAACCAAGTGCTGGGTTCTCATATTGTTAATTGTAGCTGTAGAGAAGCCTGAGGTCTGGGGATCCTCGTTAGAATCCACCCCCTGAAAGAAAGTCACTGATAGAAATCTTTATCTTCAGTTAAGCAAGAATAAATAAGGCAAAAGTGGAACTGTGGCTCAGTTCCTCTTGTACCAGCCATGAGAAAATTAGTAATTGGCAGCACCTGGTCCCTGAGAGAAATCCTTAGCACTGGTTCAAAAAAAGAAAGAAAATAATGAAAAAATTAAAACTTGCTGAGGAATCCATAAGGATAAACGTGCCTGTGAATAATCTTGTCATTTCAGATTCCCTCAAGAGCTTATGTCTCTCTATATTTTATCAAGTTTTTTAAAAGATATTTACATATTTTCTATCTTTCTTAAACAGAGATAGCCATCCACAAAACACAAACACAAACTCTCACACAGTATACCACCCACCCATAAGTGTCTGGCTATGTATATATGTATAGTCATATGTATTGATCTGTCTCTCTATACTAATATATAAATGCATAAACATATGTATTTAGACAAACAGGAAACATACATAGATAGGTCTCAGGCATTTCCAGATTTTGTGCAAGTCTTCTGAGTGCAACTTACCATTGTATTGTTTGTCAAGATAGAGTCCCTCTAACTTTTGGCCAGCTTCTTGTCCTTTGATACTTTTTTCTGCCAGTCCTGGGTTTTGAACGCTAGGCCTGGATGCTGGCACTGAGCTTGAGCTTTTTCCATTCTGTAGTTTATTGAAGATAAGAGTCTCATGGAGTTTCTGTCCTGGGCTGGCTTTGAATTGTGATCCTCAGATCTCAAACTCCTGAGTAGCTAGGATGTCAGTCTTGAGCTACTTTGCCTCTTTTACCCTTTTTTTTGGCCCCACCACAGCCATGGTATCTACCTTCCTATGTTCTCTCCACCTGCCCCCAGTCAGGGGTCTGACAGATGCTTTCCACCCACTTATTCATGTCCTCCTCTGTATTGGCTGACAGCTAAGACATGCACTCACTTGTCTGGATGCCAAACACAAAGCCATGTGATTGTTTCTCAGTCTGGAACATCCTATCAGATTTATAGCACCACAGAGGGTCAGGTTGATGCTCCTCCAGGGCTTCTTAAATTGTTCTCATGTTAATCCACAACACGTTTGTCATCACTTGTCCAGCTAATTCATGTACTAAAGCAGCATTCCCTACAAACTTAGATCCCAATACCATGAGGACACTCAAGGGTGCATTAGGAGTGTGACCTGCAGGTGGATGTGAGCCTGTCTGAGTTGGAGGGGATTTCTCCACCACAGGAAATGGAATACAAATTTAGAATCTGCTTTCATGAGGTGACAATCTCTGGCAGATGTTCTTATCAAATGTGGCACTGCCTACTTCCAGCTTAAAATATGGGTTGATGACCCAGCATAACAGAGAATGTATTCACCCCGGCCCAACACATAGGCTGGGACCCTGAACTTTCAGGTAGCATTTGGCTTTGAACGTCATGAGATCTTAGTCTACAAATGATGAGCCCCCTCCCGTGAGGCATAGCAAACGGAGCCAAAGTGCAACCCAGTTAAGCACCAGATCAAGCTTCCCTTCTTCAGTAGGGTATGGTTTGAAAACTGTGTATAGCTTCTGTTTGAAGCCAGTCCGGAAAGGAAAGTCCATGAAACTCTCATTTCCAGTTAACTGCCAAGAAAAAGCCAAAGATAGAGATGAAGCTCAAGAGAGCTAGAGAGCCATCTGAAAAGAATGGTTACACCCTGCAACATCCTCATTATCTGATCTTGAAAACATCTCTGCGTGCATCCCAGCATGCAGCCAGCATCTGGGGGTGAAAGTGACCCCTGCGCCCATTGGCAATCTGCACTGTCTCTGACATCTGTAATGTGAACCTCATTCAGTTGGGTTTGTGAAGTGGTGTCAACCCTGCAGAAGGAACCAACTGTGCCCTAACTCCCTCTGTCCCCTGGGGCCCCTAGCATTCCCCCATCTGCACCCCTCCTGTGGCTTCTGATCCTAGGGAGCCCTCCTGCCCTGTCCAACACTCACATGAAGTGCATATTTCTTCTCCTGGGGCAAATTCTCCACAGAGAGTACATGAAATGCCCACTATCCAGGCACGGGGAGATCCTGCCCAAGTAGCAAATCAGTGATAAGGACATAAAGTGATGAATAGAATTTTAGATCCTGATGGTAGACAGTCTGCAAAATCCAAGGGAGAATGGAATTGGAGGGGACCAGGGATCAGGATGTGGGCATGGAGCTTCCCTGCCAAGGGGGTGGGGGAAGTCACAGGCTGGGGGATGCACAGGATGATCCATGGGCCCTGTGCAGCTACTGGGTCACCCCCTTCTGCATCTCAGCCTTTGGCTTTGAGCTCTGTGATCGTCAAGATGTGCACAGTCTGTACTCTGGTTGGAAGAAGATAGGACCCTGGGAAGACAATTGTAGACCCTTTGTGAGTATAGGAAGGGGTAGGCTGGACACCCAGTCCAAGAGGAGCTAAAACTGGAGTCGAGGGGTGTGCAAGGAGTGGGTGTGAGGGTTGTGGGCAGTCACAGTCACAGCAGAAGTGGCTCTGTCTGTGGGGTGAGTGCCTCCCTGCAGGCACAGCACTGGACATATCAGAGATCCACATGAAAAGGAAAAGCTGGACATGGCACTATGGTTCAAATGGTAGAGCATCAACCTTGAGCAAAAGAGCTCAGGGACAGTACCCAGGACCTGAGTTCAAGCCTCATGACTGTAAAAGAAAAAGAACCAGGACTATGAGAGGGAACCTGGTACTCTCTTGGTCTAATCAGACACAAGAAGAGGCCGGGATAGGCTGTGGAAAAACACAGAGAACATCTTCCCCCAGCTCATCCTGTCCTGCATGCAGGGACAGCCATGTAACTAGGGCTACGGTGAGATCATCTTCACCCCTGTGCTGCCATCTGAATTGTAGGCCTCTGTCCTGGCATGGGGTGTCCTGATGGCTGAGCAGGTGCCCTAACCCTAGATGGAGAGCAGCCACTGACTGTGGTAGCTAAGGAGAGATCTGTTCCATAGCTATCAGGCCACCCAGCATGGGAGCCATAACCACCCCTCACCCAGGTAGAGGCCAATGGTTCTCCAGGTGCTACTAACATTGCCCCACCCCTAGCTCTGGGTACACGTGACATTCCCTCCACAAGGAGCAGGACTAAGTGAAGGATCAGGAAGCTGCCTATGGGCTTCAGATGATGGCCAGGCTGGCACTACAGATGGCCTCACTCTGTCACCACCTTCCCCTGCCTCCATCATTCCTCCATCATGCCTCTCTACCTCCCACCCATTAACCTTGGAAACCAATGAACTGGGCTCTCATCATTCCTCTCATCTCTTCACCCACCTTGCCATGCGTCCATCCCTCTGTCACTTCCACCCCACACACATCCCACCACCAGCCATCCTGTAGCTTATGATGATCCCAGAGGAAGCTCTTGGTGAAGGGCTTGTGACCACAAAACAGTTACTATCACCCGCTCCGGCCTGATCCACCACAGAATAAGAACAGCCAAGCAGGCACACACCGCAGCAGAGTTGCTCTGCTGCCACCCTGATTTCTTCATGGCCAGGACTTGGCTCTCCTCAGCCTCCCAGCTCAGTAACCAGAACATTGTGCTTTCACAGAGCCATGGCTTCCAGTCCCCATGGACACAATGACATCAAGGTGATGCCAACTTCCCCATCTCTATATACTTCTAACTATGGGATGGGAGCTCAGGTTCTCTTCTGTGACTCCATCCGCTAAGAGGCTCATGCAGATTTCTATCCTTTGCTCATCATGGTGACTCTTTGGTTAACAAGTCACTGCTGGGCTTCCAGTTCACCACATATAGAACCCATACTCCAACACTTTTCTTAGAAGGACAGATGACTTTTAAATATTCTCTAGTTTTAAATTTCTAGTTCCTTCTCTCTTTCATTTATATATTTCCCTTCCTCACATACTTCCCTTTTTTACCTTCCTTCTTTCATTCCTGGCCTTGAACTCAAGACCTGGAGCTTTTTCTTAGCTTTTCTTTGCTCAAGGTAGCACTCTAGCTCTTGAGCCACAGCTCTACTTCAATCTTTGTTCTTGCTCTAAACTGGGAGTATGAGTCTCATGCATTTTTCCCTTTGCTGGGTTGGTTTTAAACCACAATACTAAGATCAGGATCCTGAATATGCCTCGGATTACAGGTATTATCTAATCAAAACAAATTCCTGATTTCTTTTTTAGACATAATTAGTTCTTTCAGGTGAGCCACCAGCCACTCATGCAAGAGCATTGCAGGATCCCAGCATTCATCTTGTCTCCAGTCTTATTCCATCCATCTCACAATGGTCATCTAAAACACCCTGCTGCATGCCTGAAGTCGCAAGGAAGGTTCTCAACGCCATGAGAGGCCCCCTTAAGCTCTGCCTCAGACATGCCCAGCCCCATCCCACTTCCACATGAGCATTTGTTTAGGAGAAATTTCCTGAGTACATCATCATCTTTTCCTCACCATTCAAATTTCATCTTTGGAGTCATTTCTCCCAGACAAAGAGGAACATGATCCATGGTTTGATAGCAGCTCCAGCTTCATAGTCCCAGCCACCAACACCCCCCCATTACCCTGCCAGACACCTTTATTCAAGAACAATGTTTTCACTACCCCTGACTCATCAAATGTTTTAACTTATACAGTGCATTAAAATAATTTTACTAAATGGAATAAACACATGGCATCAAGCTTCAGAATCTTTGCACCTGAACTTTTAGTGAATCACAGACACACCAGCATTTCTGTAGCCAACAGAAATCTTAGCTTTGAGATTTCAGCATTCCTGGTATCGAAGTTTGGATGTGCTAACACTGCCCTTAATGGGGCACTTCAATCACACAATCCCACAACAATCAATGTCATTTGACATTCACTGGTAGGTGGTGCTAGGAAAAAGACTGATGTGCCAACTCCATGCTGGCTTGACCTATGCCATCTTCAAACCTGGAGCAAGTGGGGCTCCTCTCTCCATGACACCTTTTGTGTACTACCCCAGGAGGACCTTTACCTTGAGACAAAATTATGAAGACTATCTCTACCAGCAAAGATTCCAGTGAGATGTGCCTACATGGATAAAGCTAAAATCTCACTAAAGTGAGGTTGTTGGCAGTGCTGGAGCCTGAACTCGGGACCTGGGCACTAAGCATTTGTACTCAAGACTAGCCCTTTACCACTTGAGCACAAACTCCATTCCCAGCTGTTTTTCTTTTTGGTAGTAAGAATCTATCAGACTTTCCTGTTCTAGGTGACTTGGAACTTCCATACTCAGATCTCAGCCTCCTGACCAGCCTGGATTAAAAGTGTGCATCAGCCATGCGCCACACCTGAGGACTTCTGCCAGCATATTTTTTCCCAAAAATTGGAAGAGGAAGATGAGGGAGGGTTGGGCTCATCCTGCCCTGCATATGAAGGAGAGCATCCGCGAGTGAACTTCATTCCCTGTTGTAGGCTGCTGGAGGAAAAGGAAGCAAATAGGCACAGGCTGGCAGCAGATGCCACAGAACAACTTGTGACCAAGACTCCCAGAGCAGACCTCAGAATCGATGACAGAGTTGGATCTACCCAGTAACAGATGCAGTGGTGACACCTGAAACTGCGCGTTTGAGCCTTTGCTGCTAGTAAACAGGGCCACCTATGTCTCAATGAGAAAGGTGAGATTTTGGTGGAGAAGGTGAGATTAAACATTATGTATCATGCAAGAAGACAGACTATGAGGGGTCTTTTATTATTCCAAGTGAAATTTTGGATTTCCTCTTCTGTTTCTTTAAAGAATGACATGGGGATCTTGATGAATCTTGCACTGAATTTGTAGATAGTCCTTATCAAGATTGCCATTTTTACAATATTACTTCTTCCAAACCAGGAGCATAGGTTTTTGCATTTCCTCAGTTCTGCGTTAATTTCCTTCTCCAGGGTTTATAGTTCCATCAAAAAGGTGCTTTACATTCTAAGTTAATTCCTAGGTATTTATTTTCTTTGATAGCAAAATGAGTTGCTATCCTGATTCTTGCCTCATTCCTCTCATTTGTTGGCATATAGGAAGGCAGTTGACATTGAGGGTTAATTTTATACCCTGCTACCTTACCAAAGTTTTATATCAGCTCAAGCAGCTTCGGAGTAGAGTCTATAGGGTTCTTTAAATACAGAATCATGTCATCTGTAAGGAGAGAAAGTTTCAGTTCCTCTTTCCCTTTTCCTCCTCACTCCAGTTAGAATGGCCAAGATCCAGAAATCTAATAACGTATGCTGGAGGGGATGTGGCCAGGAGGGATCACTACTACACTGCTGGTGGGATTGCAAACTCGTTCAACCACTATGGAAAGCACTATGGCAGTATCCCAAAAAGACTAAACATAGAGCTCCCCTGTGATCCAGCAATTTCACTACTTGCCAATCGTCCAGATAGGATATACTAAATTCACTAGAACAATAACATTTATCACAGCAATATTTACTATAGCAAAGGTATGGAACCAACCCAGATGCCCGTCAGTTGATGAGTAGATCAAATATGGTATTTTTACACAATGGAATTCTGTGCTTCTGTCAGAAAGAATGACATAGACGAATTTGTAAGGAAATAGACTGTAAAGTTTAGAAATTAGTTTCTGTCTCCTTCTCTCCCTCCTTCTCTATCTCTGTAAAATTTAGAAGTTCCTGTTTCTCTCTCTTTCTCTCTCTTTTCTCTTTCTCTCTCTCTCTCTCTCTCTCTCTCTCTCTCTCTCTCTCTCTCTCTCTCTCTCTCTCTCTCTCTCTCTCTCTCTCCAATCCTTAGGCTTGAACTCAGGGCCTGAGCTACTTTTGCTCAAGGTTAGCACTCTACCATTTGAACCACAGTGCTATTCTGGCTTGCTCTTTTCACGTAGTATTGAGGAATCTAACCCAGGCCTTCATCCTTGATAGGTTAGCACTCTACCACTAAGCCACACAGTCAGCTTTTAGAGGTTTCTGACAAAGGTTTTCCTACATGCTATTATTTCTTCTGTGAGTGCTCTTAATGCTTGCTGAAGGTTGACTTTGTTTAGAAGACTTACCCTAATGCTCCCATATACAGAGATTGTATATATAGCTAAATGTTTTTCATTACTCAGAATTTCTCTATTGTGTATGTTCTGAAATGTACTGAAGACTGACTTCTGATTAAAAGTCATTGCACATTTGTTCTATTCATTAGTTTTCTTTTCTTCTATGGGAATCAGGTTTGTGATGAACACAGAAGTATGCCTTCCAGGTCAAACAATTTCCACATTTGTAATATTCATAAGGTTTTTCTCTCCTATGTGCATTTTATACTTAGTCATGCGTTCATGATGGATTTTTCATATTCTTATATTCATACGATTTTTATCCTGTGTCTGTGTGGTATCATGCAAACTCAACTATGAGTTCTTCAAAAAAATTTCCCTTTCATTTATTCATAGGATTCTATCCTGTGGGTGTTTAGTGATAAATCTTGACTTGTGCCTTCTGGGGAAAAGACTGAACATTTGCTACATTCATTAAGGGTTTTATCTTGTGTTGGTTCTGTGACACAACCTGAGTTTCCTTCCACAGACTAAAAAGTCATTCCTATTTATTATATTGCTAAGGCTTCTCATATGTGTGATGAATAGAATTTTAGATCCTGATGGTAGACAGTCTGCAAAATCCAAGGGAGAATGGAATTGGAGGGGACCAGGGATCAGGATGTGGGCATGGAGCTTCCCTGCCAAGGGGGTGGGGGAAGTCACAGGCTGGGGGATGCACAGGATGATCCATGGGCCCTGTGCAGCTACTGGGTCACCCCCTTCTGCATCTCAGCCTTTGGCTTTGAGCTCTGTGATCGTCAAGATGTGCACAGTCTGTACTCTGGTTGGAAGAAGATAGGACCCTGGGAAGACAATTGTAGACCCTTTGTGAGTATAGGAAGGGGTAGGCTGGACACCCAGTCCAAGAGGAGCTAAAACTGGAGTCGAGGGGTGTGCAAGGAGTGGGTGTGAGGGTTGTGGGCAGTCACAGTCACAGCAGAGGTGGCTCTGTCTGTGGGGTGAGTGCCTCCCTGCAGGCACAGCACTGGACATATCAGAGATCCACATGAAAAGGAAAAGCTGGACATGGCACTATGGTTCAAATGGTAGAGCATCAACCTTGAGCAAAAGAGCTCAGGGACAGTACCCAGGACCTGAGTTCAAGCCTCATGACTGTAAAAGAAAAAGAACCAGGACTATGAGAGGGAACCTGGTACTCTCTTGGTCTAATCAGACACAAGAAGAGGCCGGGATAGGCTGTGGAAAAACACAGAGAACATCTTCCCCCAGCTCATCCTGTCCTGCATGCAGGGACAGCCATGTAACTAGGGCTACGGTGAGATCATCTTCACCCCTGTGCTGCCATCTGAATTGTAGGCCTCTGTCCTGGCATGGGGTGTCCTGATGGCTGAGCAGGTGCCCTAACCCTAGATGGAGAGCAGCCACTGACTGTGGTAGCTAAGGAGAGATCTGTTCCATAGCTATCAGGCCACCCAGCATGGGAGCCATAACCACCCCTCACCCAGGTAGAGGCCAATGGTTCTCCAGGTGCTACTAACATTGCCCCACCCCTAGCTCTGGGTACACGTGACATTCCCTCCACAAGGAGCAGGACTAAGTGAAGGATCAGGAAGCTGCCTATGGGCTTCAGAAGATGGCCAGGCTGGCACTACAGATGGCCTCACTCTGTCACCACCTTCCCCTGCCTCCATCATTCCTCCATCATGCCTCTCTACCTCCCACCCATTAACCTTGGAAACCAATGAACTGGGCTCTCATCATTCCTCTCATCTCTTCACCCACCTTGCCATGCGTCCATCCCTCTGTCACTTCCACCCCACACACATCCCACCACCAGCCATCCTGTAGCTTATGATGATCCCAGAGGAAGCTCTTGGTGAAGGGCTTGTGACCACAAAACAGTTACTATCACCCGCTCCGGCCTGATCCACCACAGAATAAGAACAGCCAAGCAGGCACACACCGCAGCAGAGTTGCTCTGCTGCCACCCTGATTTCTTCATGGCCAGGACTTGGCTCTCCTCAGCCTCCCAGCTCAGTAACCAGAACATTGTGCTTTCACAGAGCCTTGGCTTCCAGTCCCCATGGACACAATGACATCAAGGTGATGCCAACTTCCCCATCTCTATATACTTCTAACTATGGGATGGGAGCTCAGGTTCTCTTCTGTGACTCCATCCGCTAAGAGGCTCATGCAGATTTCTATCCTTTGCTCATCATGGTGACTCTTTGGTTAACAAGTCACTGCTGGGCTTCCAGTTCACCACATATAGAACCCATACTCCAACACTTTTCTTAGAAGGACAGATGACTTTTAAATATTCTCTAGTTTTAAATTTCTAGTTCCTTCTCTCTTTCATTTATATATTTCCCTTCCTCACATACTTCCCTTTTTTACCTTCCTTCTTTCATTCCTGGCCTTGAACTCAAGACCTGGAGCTTTTTCTTAGCTTTTCTTTGCTCAAGGTAGCACTCTAGCTCTTGAGCCACAGCTCTACTTCAATCTTTGTTCTTGCTCTAAACTGGGAGTATGAGTCTCATGCATTTTTCCCTTTGCTGGGTTGGTTTTAAACCACAATACTAAGATCAGGATCCTGAATATGCCTCGGATTACAGGTATTATCTAATCAAAACAAATTCCTGATTTCTTTTTTAGACATAATTAGTTCTTTCAGGTGAGCCACCAGCCACTCATGCAAGAGCATTGCAGGATCCCAGCATTCATCTTGTCTCCAGTCTTATTCCATCCATCTCACAATGGTCATCTAAAACACCCTGCTGCATGCCTGAAGTCGCAAGGAAGGTTCTCAACGCCATGAGAGGCCCCCTTAAGCTCTGCCTCAGACATGCCCAGCCCCATCCCACTTCCACATGAGCATTTGTTTAGGAGAAATTTCCTGAGTACATCATCATCTTTTCCTCACCATTCAAATTTCATCTTTGGAGTCATTTCTCCCAGACAAAGAGGAACATGATCCATGGTTTGATAGCAGCTCCAGCTTCATAGTCCCAGCCACCAACACCCCCCCATTACCCTGCCAGACACCTTTATTCAAGAACAATGTTTTCACTACCCCTGACTCATCAAATGTTTTAACTTATACAGTGCATTAAAATAATTTTACTAAATGGAATAAACACATGGCATCAAGCTTCAGAATCTTTGCACCTGAACTTTTAGTGAATCACAGACACACCAGCATTTCTGTAGCCAACAGAAATCTTAGCTTTGAGATTTCAGCATTCCTGGTATCGAAGTTTGGATGTGCTAACACTGCCCTTAATGGGGCACTTCAATCACACAATCCCACAACAATCAATGTCATTTGACATTCACTGGTAGGTGGTGCTAGGAAAAAGACTGATGTGCCAACTCCATGCTGGCTTGACCTATGCCATCTTCAAACCTGGAGCAAGTGGGGCTCCTCTCTCCATGACACCTTTTGTGTACTACCCCAGGAGGACCTTTACCTTGAGACAAAATTATGAAGACTATCTCTACCAGCAAAGATTCCAGTGAGATGTGCCTACATGGATAAAGCTAAAATCTCACTAAAGTGAGGTTGTTGGCAGTGCTGGAGCCTGAACTCGGGACCTGGGCACTAAGCATTTGTACTCAAGACTAGCCCTTTACCACTTGAGCACAAACTCCATTCCCAGCTGTTTTTATTTTTGGTAGTAAGAATCTATCAGACTTTCCTGTTCTAGGTGACTTGGAACTTCCATACTCAGATCTCAGCCTCCTGACCAGCCTGGATTAAAAGTGTGCATCAGCCATGCGCCACACCTGAGGACTTCTGCCAGCATATTTTTTCCCAAAAATTGGAAGAGGAAGATGAGGGAGGGTTGGGCTCATCCTGCCCTGCATATGAAGGAGAGCATCCGCGAGTGAACTTCATTCCCTGTTGTAGGCTGCTGGAGGAAAAGGAAGCAAATAGGCACAGGCTGGCAGCAGATGCCACAGAACAACTTGTGACCAAGACTCCCAGAGCAGACCTCAGAATCGATGACAGAGTTGGATCTACCCAGTAACAGATGCAGTGGTGACACCTGAAACTGCGCGTTTGAGCCTTTGCTGCTAGTAAACAGGGCCACCTATGTCTCAATGAGAAAGGTGAGATTTTGGTGGAGAAGGTGAGATTAAACATTATGTATCATGCAAGAAGACAGACTATGAGGGGTCTTTTATTATTCCAAGTGAAATTTTGGATTTCCTCTTCTGTTTCTTTAAAGAATGACATGGGGATCTTGATGAATCTTGCACTGAATTTGTAGATAGTCCTTATCAAGATTGCCATTTTTACAATATTACTTCTTCCAAACCAGGAGCATAGGTTTTTGCATTTCCTCAGTTCTGCGTTAATTTCCTTCTCCAGGGTTTATAGTTCCATCAAAAAGGTGCTTTACATTCTAAGTTAATTCCTAGGTATTTATTTTCTTTGATAGCAAAATGAGTTGCTATCCTGATTCTTGCCTCATTCCTCTCATTTGTTGGCATATAGGAAGGCAGTTGACATTGAGGGTTAATTTTATACCCTGCTACCTTACCAAAGTTTTATATCAGCTCAAGCAGCTTCGGAGTAGAGTCTATAGGGTTCTTTAAATACAGAATCATGTCATCTGTAAGGAGAGAAAGTTTCAGTTCCTCTTTCCCTTTTCCTCCTCACTCCAGTTAGAATGGCCAAGATCCAGAAATCTAATAACGTATGCTGGAGGGGATGTGGCCAGGAGGGATCACTACTACACTGCTGGTGGGATTGCAAACTCGTTCAACCACTATGGAAAGCACTATGGCAGTATCCCAAAAAGACTAAACATAGAGCTCCCCTGTGATCCAGCAATTTCACTACTTGCCAATCGTCCAGATAGGATATACTAAATTCACTAGAACAATAACATTTATCACAGCAATATTTACTATAGCAAAGGTATGGAACCAACCCAGATGCCCGTCAGTTGATGAGTAGATCAAATATGGTATTTTTACACAATGGAATTCTGTGCTTCTGTCAGAAAGAATGACATAGACGAATTTGTAAGGAAATAGACTGTAAAGTTTAGAAATTAGTTTCTGTCTCCTTCTCTCCCTCCTTCTCTATCTCTGTAAAATTTAGAAGTTCCTGTTTCTCTCTCTTTCTCTCTCTTTTCTCTTTCTCTCTCTCTCTCTCTCTCTCTCTCTCTCTCTCTCTCTCTCTCTCTCTCTCTCTCTCTCTCTCTCTCTCTCTCCAATCCTTAGGCTTGAACTCAGGGCCTGAGCTACTTTTGCTCAAGGTTAGCACTCTACCATTTGAACCACAGTGCTATTCTGGCTTGCTCTTTTCACGTAGTATTGAGGAATCTAACCCAGGCCTTCATCCTTGATAGGTTAGCACTCTACCACTAAGCCACACAGTCAGCTTTTAGAGGTTTCTGACAAAGGTTTTCCTACATGCTATTATTTCTTCTGTGAGTGCTCTTAATGCTTGCTGAAGGTTGACTTTGTTTAGAAGACTTACCCTAATGCTCCCATATACAGAGATTGTATATATAGCTAAATGTTTTTCATTACTCAGAATTTCTCTATTGTGTATGTTCTGAAATGTACTGAAGACTGACTTCTGATTAAAAGTCATTGCACATTTGTTCTATTCATTAGTTTTCTTTTCTTCTATGGGAATCAGGTTTGTGATGAAACACAGAAGTATGCCTTCCAGGTCAAACAATTTCCACATTTGTAATATTCATAAGGTTTTCTCTCCTATGTGCATTTTATACTTAGTCATGCGTTCATGATGGATTTTTCATATTCTTATATTCATACGATTTTTATCCTGTGTCTGTGTGGTATCATGCAAACTCAACTATGAGTTCTTCAAAAAAATTTCCCTTTCATTTATTCATAGGATTCTATCCTGTGGGTGTTTAGTGATAAATCTTGACTTGTGCCTTCTGGGGAAAAGACTGAACATTTGCTACATTCATTAAGGGTTTTATCTTGTGTTGGTTCTGTGACACAACCTGAGTTTCCTTCCACAGACTAAAAGTCATTCCTATTTATTATATTGCTAAGGCTTCTCATATGTGTGATGAATAGAATTTTAGATCCTGATGGTAGACAGTCTGCAAAATCCAAGGGAGAATGGAATTGGAGGGGACCAGGGATCAGGATGTGGGCATGGAGCTTCCCTGCCAAGGGGGTGGGGGAAGTCACAGGCTGGGGATGCACAGGATGATCCATGGGCCCTGTGCAGCTACTGGGTCACCCCCTTCTGCATCTCAGCCTTTGGCTTTGAGCTCTGTGATTGTCAAGATGTGCACAGACTGTACTCTGGTTGGAAGAAGATAGGACCCTGGGAAGACAATTGTAGACCCTTTGTGAGTATAGGAAGGGGTAGGCTGGACACCCAGTCCAAGAGGAGCTAAAACTGGAGTCGAGGGGTGTGCAAGGAGTGGGTGTGAGGGTTGTGGGCAGTCACAGTCACAGCAGAGGTGGCTCTGTCTGTGGGGTGAGTGCCTCCCTGCAGGTCACAGCACTGGACATATCAGAGATCCACATGAAAAGGAAAAGCTGGACATGGCACTATGGTTCAAATGGTAGAGCATCAACCTTGAGCAAAAGAGCTCAGGGACAGTACCCAGGACCTGAGTTCAAGCCTCATGACTGTAAAAGAAAAAGAACCAGGACTATGAAAGGGAACCTGGTACTCTCTTGGTCTAATCAGACACAAGAAGAGGCCGGGATAGGCTGTGGAAAAACACAGAGAACATCTTCCCCAGCTCATCCTGTCCTGCATGCAGGGACAGCCATGTAACTAGGGCTACGGTGAGGTCATCTTCACCCCTGTGCTGCCATCTGAATTGTAGGCCTCTGTCCTGGCATGGGGTGTCCTGATGGCTGAGCAGGTGCCCTAACCCTAGATGGAGAGCAGCCACTGACTGTGGTAGCTAAGGAGAGATCTGTTCCATAGCTATCAGGCCACCCAGCATGGGAGCCATAACCACCCCTCACCCAGGTAGAGGCCAATGGTTCTCCAGGTGCTACTAACATTGCCCCACCCCTAGCTCTGGGTACACGTGACATTCCCTCCACAAGGAGCAGGACTAAGTGAAGGATCAGGAAGCTGCCTATGGGCTTCAGAAGATGGCCAGGCTGGCACTACAGATGGCCTCACTCTGTCACCACCTTCCCCTGCCTCCATCATTCCTCCATCATGCCTCTCTACCTCCCACCCATTAACCTTGGAAACCAATGAACTGGGCTCTCATCATTCCTCTCATCTCTTCACCCACCTTGCCATGCGTCCATCCCTCTGTCACTTCCACCCCACACACATCCCACCACCAGCCATCCTGTAGCTTATGATGATCCCAGAGGAAGCTCTTGGTGAAGGGCTTGTGACCACAAAACAGTTACTATCACCCGCTCCGGCCTGATCCACCACAGAATAAGAACAGCCAAGCAGGCACACACCGCAGCAGAGTTGCTCTGCTGCCACCCTGATTTCTTCATGGCCAGGACTTGGCTCTCCTCAGCCTCCCAGCTCAGTAACCAGAACATTGTGCTTTCACAGAGCCTTGGCTTCCAGTCCCCATGGACACAATGACATCAAGGTGATGCCAACTTCCCCATCTCTATATACTTCTAACTATGGGATGGAGCTCAGGTTCTCTTCTGTGACTCCATCCGCTAAGAGGCTCATGCAGATTTCTATCCTTTGCTCATCATGGTGACTCTTTGGTTAACAAGTCACTGCTGGGCTTCCAGTTCACCACATATAGAACCCATACTCCAACACTTTTCTTAGAAGGACAGATGACTTTTAAATATTCTCTAGTTTTAAATTTCTAGTTCCTTCTCTCTTTCATTTATATATTTCCCTTCCTCACATACTTCCCTTTTTACCTTCCTTCTTTCATTCCTGGCCTTGAACTCAAGACCTGGAGCTTTTTCTTAGCTTTTCTTTGCTCAAGGTAGCACTCTAGCTCTTGAGCCACAGCTCTACTTCAATCTTTGTTCTTGCTCTAAACTGGGAGTATGAGTCTCATGCATTTTTTCCCTTTGCTGGGTTGGTTTTAAACCACAATACTAAGATCAGGATCCTGAATATGCCTCGGATTACAGGTATTATCTAATCAAAACAAATTCCTGATTTCTTTTTTAGACATAATTAGTTCTTTCAGGTGAGCCACCAGCCACTCATGCAAGAGCATTGCAGGATCCCAGCATTCATCTTGTCTCCAGTCTTATTCCATCCATCTCACAATGGTCATCTAAAACACCCTGCTGCATGCCTGAAGTCGCAAGGAAGGTTCTCAACGCCATGAGAGGCCCCCTTAAGCTCTGCCTCAGACATGCCCAGCCCCATCCCACTTCCACATGAGCATTTGTTTAGGAGAAATTTCCTGAGTACATCATCATCTTTTCCTCACCATTCAAATTTCATCTTTGGAGTCATTTCTCCCAGACAAAGAGGAACATGATCCATGGTTTGATAGCAGCTCCAGCTTCATAGTCCCAGCCACCAACACCCCCCCATTACCCTGCCAGACACCTTTATTCAAGAACAATGTTTTCACTACCCCTGACTCATCAAATGTTTTAACTTATACAGTGCATTAAAATAATTTTACTAAATGGAATAAACACATGGCATCAAGCTTCAGAATCTTTGCACCTGAACTTTTAGTGAATCACAGACACACCAGCATTTCTGTAGCCAACAGAAATCTTAGCTTTGAGATTTCAGCATTCCTGGTATCGAAGTTTGGATGTGCTAACACTGCCCTTAATGGGGCACTTCAATCACACAATCCCACAACAATCAATGTCATTTGACATTCACTGGTAGGTGGTGCTAGGAAAAAGACTGATGTGCCAACTCCATGCTGGCTTGACCTATGCCATCTTCAAACCTGGAGCAAGTGGGGCTCCTCTCTCCATGACACCTTTTGTGTACTACCCCAGGAGGACCTTTACCTTGAGACAAAATTATGAAGACTATCTCTACCAGCAGAGATTCCAGTGAGATGTGCCTACATGGATAAAGCTAAAATCTCACTAAAGTGAGGTTGTTGGCAGTGCTGGAGCCTGAACTCGGGACCTGGGCACTAAGCATTTGTACTCAAGACTAGCCCTTTACCACTTGAGCACAAACTCCATTCCCAGCTGTTTTTATTTTTGGTAGTAAGAATCTATCAGACTTTCCTGTTCTAGGTGACTTGGAACTTCCATACTCAGATCTCAGCCTCCTGACCAGCCTGGATTAAAAGTGTGCATCAGCCATGCGCCACACCTGAGGACTTCTGCCAGCATATTTTTTCCCAAAAATTGGAAGAGGAAGATGAGGGAGGGTTGGGCTCATCCTGCCCTGCATATGAAGGAGAGCATCCGCGAGTGAACTTCATTCCCTGTTGTAGGCTGCTGGAGGAAAAGGAAGCAAATAGGCACAGGCTGGCAGCAGATGCCACAGAACAACTTGTGACCAAGACTCCCAGAGCAGACCTCAGAATCGATGACAGAGTTGGATCTACCCAGTAACAGATGCAGTGGTGACACCTGAAACTGCGCGTTTGAGCCTTTGCTGCTAGTAAACAGGGCCACCTATGTCTCAATGAGAAAGGTGAGATTTTGGTGGAGAAGGTGAGATTAAACATTATGTATCATGCAAGAAGACAGACTATGAGGGGTCTTTTATTATTCCAAGTGAAATTTTGGATTTCCTCTTCTGTTTCTTTAAAGAATGACATGGGGATCTTGATGAATCTTGCACTGAATTTGTAGATAGTCCTTATCAAGATTGCCATTTTTACAATATTACTTCTTCCAAACCAGGAGCATAGGTTTTTGCATTTCCTCAGTTCTGCGTTAATTTCCTTCTCCAGGGTTTATAGTTCCATCAAAAAGGTGCTTTACATTCTAAGTTAATTCCTAGGTATTTATTTTCTTTGATAGCAAAATGAGTTGCTATCCTGATTCTTGCCTCATTCCTCTCATTTGTTGGCATATAGGAAGGCAGTTGACATTGAGGGTTAATTTTATACCCTGCTACCTTACCAAAGTTTTATATCAGCTCAAGCAGCTTCGGAGTAGAGTCTATAGGGTTCTTTAAATACAGAATCATGTCATCTGTAAGGAGAGAAAGTTTCAGTTCCTCTTTCCCTTTTCCTCCTCACTCCAGTTAGAATGGCCAAGATCCAGAAATCTAATAACGTATGCTGGAGGGGATGTGGCCAGGAGGGATCACTACTACACTGCTGGTGGGATTGCAAACTCGTTCAACCACTATGGAAAGCACTATGGCAGTATCCCAAAAAGACTAAACATAGAGCTCCCCTGTGATCCAGCAATTTCACTACTTGCCAATCGTCCAGATAGGATATACTAAATTCACTAGAACAATAACATTTATCACAGCAATATTTACTATAGCAAAGGTATGGAACCAACCCAGATGCCCGTCAGTTGATGAGTAGATCAAATATGGTATTTTTACACAATGGAATTCTGTGCTTCTGTCAGAAAGAATGACATAGACGAATTTGTAAGGAAATAGACTGTAAAGTTTAGAAATTAGTTTCTGTCTCCTTCTCTCCCTCCTTCTCTATCTCTGTAAAATTTAGAAGTTCCTGTTTCTCTCTCTTTCTCTCTCTTTTCTCTTTCTCTCTCTCTCTCTCTCTCTCTCTCTCTCTCTCTCTCTCTCTCTCTCTCTCTCTCTCTCTCTCTCTCTCTCTCTCCAATCCTTAGGCTTGAACTCAGGGCCTGAGCTACTTTTGCTCAAGGTTAGCACTCTACCATTTGAACCACAGTGCTATTCTGGCTTGCTCTTTTCACGTAGTATTGAGGAATCTAACCCAGGCCTTCATCCTTGATAGGTTAGCACTCTACCACTAAGCCACACAGTCAGCTTTTAGAGGTTTCTGACAAAGGTTTTCCTACATGCTATTATTTCTTCTGTGAGTGCTCTTAATGCTTGCTGAAGGTTGACTTTGTTTAGAAGACTTACCCTAATGCTCCCATATACAGAGATTGTATATATAGCTAAATGTTTTTCATTACTCAGAATTTCTCTATTGTGTATGTTCTGAAATGTACTGAAGACTGACTTCTGATTAAAAGTCATTGCACATTTGTTCTATTCATTAGTTTTCTTTTCTTCTATGGGAATCAGGTTTGTGATGAACACAGAAGTATGCCTTCCAGGTCAAACAATTTCCACATTTGTAATATTCATAAGGTTTTTCTCTCCTATGTGCATTTTATACTTAGTCATGCGTTCATGATGGATTTTTCATATTCTTATATTCATACGATTTTTATCCTGTGTCTGTGTGGTATCATGCAAACTCAACTATGAGTTCTTCAAAAAAATTTCCCTTTCATTTATTCATAGGATTCTATCCTGTGGGTGTTTAGTGATAAATCTTGACTTGTGCCTTCTGGGGAAAAGACTGAACATTTGCTACATTCATTAAGGGTTTTATCTTGTGTTGGTTCTGTGACACAACCTGAGTTTCCTTCCACAGACTAAAAAGTCATTCCTATTTATTATATTGCTAAGGCTTCTCATATGTGTGATGAATAGAATTTTAGATCCTGATGGTAGACAGTCTGCAAAATCCAAGGGAGAATGGAATTGGAGGGGACCAGGGATCAGGATGTGGGCATGGAGCTTCCCTGCCAAGGGGGTGGGGGAAGTCACAGGCTGGGGGATGCACAGGATGATCCATGGGCCCTGTGCAGCTACTGGGTCACCCCCTTCTGCATCTCAGCCTTTGGCTTTGAGCTCTGTGATCGTCAAGATGTGCACAGTCTGTACTCTGGTTGGAAGAAGATAGGACCCTGGGAAGACAATTGTAGACCCTTTGTGAGTATAGGAAGGGGTAGGCTGGACACCCAGTCCAAGAGGAGCTAAAACTGGAGTCGAGGGGTGTGCAAGGAGTGGGTGTGAGGGTTGTGGGCAGTCACAGTCACAGCAGAGGTGGCTCTGTCTGTGGGGTGAGTGCCTCCCTGCAGGCACAGCACTGGACATATCAGAGATCCACATGAAAAGGAAAAGCTGGACATGGCACTATGGTTCAAATGGTAGAGCATCAACCTTGAGCAAAAGAGCTCAGGGACAGTACCCAGGACCTGAGTTCAAGCCTCATGACTGTAAAAGAAAAAGAACCAGGACTATGAGAGGGAACCTGGTACTCTCTTGGTCTAATCAGACACAAGAAGAGGCCGGGATAGGCTGTGGAAAAACACAGAGAACATCTTCCCCCAGCTCATCCTGTCCTGCATGCAGGGACAGCCATGTAACTAGGGCTACGGTGAGGTCATCTTCACCCCTGTGCTGCCATCTGAATTGTAGGCCTCTGTCCTGGCATGGGGTGTCCTGATGGCTGAGCAGGTGCCCTAACCCTAGATGGAGAGCAGCCACTGACTGTGGTAGCTAAGGAGAGATCTGTTCCATAGCTATCAGGCCACCCAGCATGGGAGCCATAACCACCCCTCACCCAGGTAGAGGCCAATGGTTCTCCAGGTGCTACTAACATTGCCCCACCCCTAGCTCTGGGTACACGTGACATTCCCTCCACAAGGAGCAGGACTAAGTGAAGGATCAGGAAGCTGCCTATGGGCTTCAGAAGATGGCCAGGCTGGCACTACAGATGGCCTCACTCTGTCACCACCTTCCCCTGCCTCCATCATTCCTCCATCATGCCTCTCTACCTCCCACCCATTAACCTTGGAAACCAATGAACTGGGCTCTCATCATTCCTCTCATCTCTTCACCCACCTTGCCATGCGTCCATCCCTCTGTCACTTCCACCCCACACACATCCCACCACCAGCCATCCTGTAGCTTATGATGATCCCAGAGGAAGCTCTTGGTGAAGGGCTTGTGACCACAAAACAGTTACTATCACCCGCTCCGGCCTGATCCACCACAGAATAAGAACAGCCAAGCAGGCACACACCGCAGCAGAGTTGCTCTGCTGCCACCCTGATTTCTTCATGGCCAGGACTTGGCTCTCCTCAGCCTCCCAGCTCAGTAACCAGAACATTGTGCTTTCACAGAGCCTTGGCTTCCAGTCCCCATGGACACAATGACATCAAGGTGATGCCAACTTCCCCATCTCTATATACTTCTAACTATGGGATGGGAGCTCAGGTTCTCTTCTGTGACTCCATCCGCTAAGAGGCTCATGCAGATTTCTATCCTTTGCTCATCATGGTGACTCTTTGGTTAACAAGTCACTGCTGGGCTTCCAGTTCACCACATATAGAACCCATACTCCAACACTTTTCTTAGAAGGACAGATGACTTTTAAATATTCTCTAGTTTTAAATTTCTAGTTCCTTCTCTCTTTCATTTATATATTTCCCTTCCTCACATACTTCCCTTTTTTACCTTCCTTCTTTCATTCCTGGCCTTGAACTCAAGACCTGGAGCTTTTTCTTAGCTTTTCTTTGCTCAAGGTAGCACTCTAGCTCTTGAGCCACAGCTCTACTTCAATCTTTGTTCTTGCTCTAAACTGGGAGTATGAGTCTCATGCATTTTTCCCTTTGCTGGGTTGGTTTTAAACCACAATACTAAGATCAGGATCCTGAATATGCCTCGGATTACAGGTATTATCTAATCAAAACAAATTCCTGATTTCTTTTTTAGACATAATTAGTTCTTTCAGGTGAGCCACCAGCCACTCATGCAAGAGCATTGCAGGATCCCAGCATTCATCTTGTCTCCAGTCTTATTCCATCCATCTCACAATGGTCATCTAAAACACCCTGCTGCATGCCTGAAGTCGCAAGGAAGGTTCTCAACGCCATGAGAGGCCCCCTTAAGCTCTGCCTCAGACATGCCCAGCCCCATCCCACTTCCACATGAGCATTTGTTTAGGAGAAATTTCCTGAGTACATCATCATCTTTTCCTCACCATTCAAATTTCATCTTTGGAGTCATTTCTCCCAGACAAAGAGGAACATGATCCATGGTTTGATAGCAGCTCCAGCTTCATAGTCCCAGCCACCAACACCCCCCCATTACCCTGCCAGACACCTTTATTCAAGAACAATGTTTTCACTACCCCTGACTCATCAAATGTTTTAACTTATACAGTGCATTAAAATAATTTTACTAAATGGAATAAACACATGGCATCAAGCTTCAGAATCTTTGCACCTGAACTTTTAGTGAATCACAGACACACCAGCATTTCTGTAGCCAACAGAAATCTTAGCTTTGAGATTTCAGCATTCCTGGTATCGAAGTTTGGATGTGCTAACACTGCCCTTAATGGGGCACTTCAATCACACAATCCCACAACAATCAATGTCATTTGACATTCACTGGTAGGTGGTGCTAGGAAAAAGACTGATGTGCCAACTCCATGCTGGCTTGACCTATGCCATCTTCAAACCTGGAGCAAGTGGGGCTCCTCTCTCCATGACACCTTTTGTGTACTACCCCAGGAGGACCTTTACCTTGAGACAAAATTATGAAGACTATCTCTACCAGCAGAGATTCCAGTGAGATGTGCCTACATGGATAAAGCTAAAATCTCACTAAAGTGAGGTTGTTGGCAGTGCTGGAGCCTGAACTCGGGACCTGGGCACTAAGCATTTGTACTCAAGACTAGCCCTTTACCACTTGAGCACAAACTCCATTCCCAGCTGTTTTTATTTTTGGTAGTAAGAATCTATCAGACTTTCCTGTTCTAGGTGACTTGGAACTTCCATACTCAGATCTCAGCCTCCTGACCAGCCTGGATTAAAAGTGTGCATCAGCCATGCGCCACACCTGAGGACTTCTGCCAGCATATTTTTTCCCAAAAATTGGAAGAGGAAGATGAGGGAGGGTTGGGCTCATCCTGCCCTGCATATGAAGGAGAGCATCCGCGAGTGAACTTCATTCCCTGTTGTAGGCTGCTGGAGGAAAAGGAAGCAAATAGGCACAGGCTGGCAGCAGATGCCACAGAACAACTTGTGACCAAGACTCCCAGAGCAGACCTCAGAATCGATGACAGAGTTGGATCTACCCAGTAACAGATGCAGTGGTGACACCTGAAACTGCGCGTTTGAGCCTTTGCTGCTAGTAAACAGGGCCACCTATGTCTCAATGAGAAAGGTGAGATTTTGGTGGAGAAGGTGAGATTAAACATTATGTATCATGCAAGAAGACAGACTATGAGGGGTCTTTTATTATTCCAAGTGAAATTTTGGATTTCCTCTTCTGTTTCTTTAAAGAATGACATGGGGATCTTGATGAATCTTGCACTGAATTTGTAGATAGTCCTTATCAAGATTGCCATTTTTACAATATTACTTCTTCCAAACCAGGAGCATAGGTTTTTGCATTTCCTCAGTTCTGCGTTAATTTCCTTCTCCAGGGTTTATAGTTCCATCAAAAAGGTGCTTTACATTCTAAGTTAATTCCTAGGTATTTATTTTCTTTGATAGCAAAATGAGTTGCTATCCTGATTCTTGCCTCATTCCTCTCATTTGTTGGCATATAGGAAGGCAGTTGACATTGAGGGTTAATTTTATACCCTGCTACCTTACCAAAGTTTTATATCAGCTCAAGCAGCTTCGGAGTAGAGTCTATAGGGTTCTTTAAATACAGAATCATGTCATCTGTAAGGAGAGAAAGTTTCAGTTCCTCTTTCCCTTTTCCTCCTCACTCCAGTTAGAATGGCCAAGATCCAGAAATCTAATAACGTATGCTGGAGGGGATGTGGCCAGGAGGGATCACTACTACACTGCTGGTGGGATTGCAAACTCGTTCAACCACTATGGAAAGCACTATGGCAGTATCACAAAAAGACTAAACATAGAGCTCCCCTGTGATCCAGCAATTTCACTACTTGCCAATCGTCCAGATAGGATATACTAAATTCACTAGAACAATAACATTTATCACAGCAATATTTACTATAGCAAAGGTATGGAACCAACCCAGATGCCCGTCAGTTGATGAGTAGATCAAATATGGTATTTTTACACAATGGAATTCTGTGCTTCTGTCAGAAAGAATGACATAGACGAATTTGTAAGGAAATAGACTGTAAAGTTTAGAAATTAGTTTCTGTCTCCTTCTCTCCCTCCTTCTCTATCTCTGTAAAATTTAGAAGTTCCTGTTTCTCTCTCTTTCTCTCTCTTTTCTCTTTCTCTCTCTCTCTCTCTCTCTCTCTCTCTCTCTCTCTCTCTCTCTCTCTCTCTCTCTCTCTCTCTCTCTCTCTCTCTCTCCAATCCTTAGGCTTGAACTCAGGGCCTGAGCTACTTTTGCTCAAGGTTAGCACTCTACCATTTGAACCACAGTGCTATTCTGGCTTGCTCTTTTCACGTAGTATTGAGGAATCTAACCCAGGCCTTCATCCTTGATAGGTTAGCACTCTACCACTAAGCCACACAGTCAGCTTTTAGAGGTTTCTGACAAAGGTTTTCCTACATGCTATTATTTCTTCTGTGAGTGCTCTTAATGCTTGCTGAAGGTTGACTTTGTTTAGAAGACTTACCCTAATGCTCCCATATACAGAGATTGTATATATAGCTAAATGTTTTTCATTACTCAGAATTTCTCTATTGTGTATGTTCTGAAATGTACTGAAGACTGACTTCTGATTAAAAGTCATTGCACATTTGTTCTATTCATTAGTTTTCTTTTCTTCTATGGGAATCAGGTTTGTGATGAACACAGAAGTATGCCTTCCAGGTCAAACAATTTCCACATTTGTAATATTCATAAGGTTTTTCTCTCCTATGTGCATTTTATACTTAGTCATGCGTTCATGATGGATTTTTCATATTCTTATATTCATACGATTTTTATCCTGTGTCTGTGTGGTATCATGCAAACTCAACTATGAGTTCTTCAAAAAAATTTCCCTTTCATTTATTCATAGGATTCTATCCTGTGGGTGTTTAGTGATAAATCTTGACTTGTGCCTTCTGGGGAAAAGACTGAACATTTGCTACATTCATTAAGGGTTTTATCTTGTGTTGGTTCTGTGACACAACCTGAGTTTCCTTCCACAGACTAAAAAGTCATTCCTATTTATTATATTGCTAAGGCTTCTCATATGTGTGATGAATAGAATTTTAGATCCTGATGGTAGACAGTCTGCAAAATCCAAGGGAGAATGGAATTGGAGGGGACCAGGGATCAGGATGTGGGCATGGAGCTTCCCTGCCAAGGGGGTGGGGGAAGTCACAGGCTGGGGGATGCACAGGATGATCCATGGGCCCTGTGCAGCTACTGGGTCACCCCCTTCTGCATCTCAGCCTTTGGCTTTGAGCTCTGTGATCGTCAAGATGTGCACAGTCTGTACTCTGGTTGGAAGAAGATAGGACCCTGGGAAGACAATTGTAGACCCTTTGTGAGTATAGGAAGGGGTAGGCTGGACACCCAGTCCAAGAGGAGCTAAAACTGGAGTCGAGGGGTGTGCAAGGAGTGGGTGTGAGGGTTGTGGGCAGTCACAGTCACAGCAGAGGTGGCTCTGTCTGTGGGGTGAGTGCCTCCCTGCAGGCACAGCACTGGACATATCAGAGATCCACATGAAAAGGAAAAGCTGGACATGGCACTATGGTTCAAATGGTAGAGCATCAACCTTGAGCAAAAGAGCTCAGGGACAGTACCCAGGACCTGAGTTCAAGCCTCATGACTGTAAAAGAAAAAGAACCAGGACTATGAGAGGGAACCTGGTACTCTCTTGGTCTAATCAGACACAAGAAGAGGCCGGGATAGGCTGTGGAAAAACACAGAGAACATCTTCCCCCAGCTCATCCTGTCCTGCATGCAGGGACAGCCATGTAACTAGGGCTACGGTGAGATCATCTTCACCCCTGTGCTGCCATCTGAATTGTAGGCCTCTGTCCTGGCATGGGGTGTCCTGATGGCTGAGCAGGTGCCCTAACCCTAGATGGAGAGCAGCCACTGACTGTGGTAGCTAAGGAGAGATCTGTTCCATAGATATCAGGCCACCCAGCATGGGAGCCATAACCACCCCTCACCCAGGTAGAGGCCAATGGTTCTCCAGGTGCTACTAACATTGCCCCACCCCTAGCTCTGGGTACACGTGACATTCCCTCCACAAGGAGCAGGACTAAGTGAAGGATCAGGAAGCTGCCTATGGGCTTCAGAAGATGGCCAGGCTGGCACTACAGATGGCCTCACTCTGTCACCACCTTCCCCTGCCTCCATCATTCCTCCATCATGCCTCTCTACCTCCCACCCATTAACCTTGGAAACCAATGAACTGGGCTCTCATCATTCCTCTCATCTCTTCACCCACCTTGCCATGCGTCCATCCCTCTGTCACTTCCACCCCACACACATCCCACCACCAGCCATCCTGTAGCTTATGATGATCCCATTGGAAGCTCTTGGTGAAGGGCTTGTGACCACAAAACAGTTACTATCACCCGCTCCGGCCTGATCCACCACAGAATAAGAACAGCCAAGCAGGCACACACCGCAGCAGAGTTGCTCTGCTGCCACCCTGATTTCTTCATGGCCAGGACTTGGCTCTCCTCAGCCTCCCAGCTCAGTAACCAGAACATTGTGCTTTCACAGAGCCTTGGCTTCCAGTCCCCATGGACACAATGACATCAAGGTGATGCCAACTTCCCCATCTCTATATACTTCTAACTATGGGATGGGAGCTCAGGTTCTCTTCTGTGACTCCATCCGCTAAGAGGCTCATGCAGATTTCTATCCTTTGCTCATCATGGTGACTCTTTGGTTAACAAGTCACTGCTGGGCTTCCAGTTCACCACATATAGAACCCATACTCCAACACTTTTCTTAGAAGGACAGATGACTTTTAAATATTCTCTAGTTTTAAATTTCTAGTTCCTTCTCTCTTTCATTTATATATTTCCCTTCCTCACATACTTCCCTTTTTTACCTTCCTTCTTTCATTCCTGGCCTTGAACTCAAGACCTGGAGCTTTTTCTTAGCTTTTCTTTGCTCAAGGTAGCACTCTAGCTCTTGAGCCACAGCTCTACTTCAATCTTTGTTCTTGCTCTAAACTGGGAGTATGAGTCTCATGCATTTTTCCCTTTGCTGGGTTGGTTTTAAACCACAATACTAAGATCAGGATCCTGAATATGCCTCGGATTACAGGTATTATCTAATCAAAACAAATTCCTGATTTCTTTTTTAGACATAATTAGTTCTTTCAGGTGAGCCACCAGCCACTCATGCAAGAGCATTGCAGGATCCCAGCATTCATCTTGTCTCCAGTCTTATTCCATCCATCTCACAATGGTCATCTAAAACACCCTGCTGCATGCCTGAAGTCGCAAGGAAGGTTCTCAACGCCATGAGAGGCCCCCTTAAGCTCTGCCTCAGACATGCCCAGCCCCATCCCACTTCCACATGAGCATTTGTTTAGGAGAAATTTCCTGAGTACATCATCATCTTTTCCTCACCATTCAAATTTCATCTTTGGAGTCATTTCTCCCAGACAAAGAGGAACATGATCCATGGTTTGATAGCAGCTCCAGCTTCATAGTCCCAGCCACCAACACCCCCCCATTACCCTGCCAGACACCTTTATTCAAGAACAATGTTTTCACTACCCCTGACTCATCAAATGTTTTAACTTATACAGTGCATTAAAATAATTTTACTAAATGGAATAAACACATGGCATCAAGCTTCAGAATCTTTGCACCTGAACTTTTAGTGAATCACAGACACACCAGCATTTCTGTAGCCAACAGAAATCTTAGCTTTGAGATTTCAGCATTCCTGGTATCGAAGTTTGGATGTGCTAACACTGCCCTTAATGGGGCACTTCAATCACACAATCCCACAACAATCAATGTCATTTGACATTCACTGGTAGGTGGTGCTAGGAAAAAGACTGATGTGCCAACTCCATGCTGGCTTGACCTATGCCATCTTCAAACCTGGAGCAAGTGGGGCTCCTCTCTCCATGACACCTTTTGTGTACTACCCCAGGAGGACCTTTACCTTGAGACAAAATTATGAAGACTATCTCTACCAGCAAAGATTCCAGTGAGATGTGCCTACATGGATAAAGCTAAAATCTCACTAAAGTGAGGTTGTTGGCAGTGCTGGAGCCTGAACTCGGGACCTGGGCACTAAGCATTTGTACTCAAGACTAGCCCTTTACCACTTGAGCACAAACTCCATTCCCAGCTGTTTTTATTTTTGGTAGTAAGAATCTATCAGACTTTCCTGTTCTAGGTGACTTGGAACTTCCATACTCAGATCTCAGCCTCCTGACCAGCCTGGATTAAAAGTGTGCATCAGCCATGCGCCACACCTGAGGACTTCTGCCAGCATATTTTTTCCCAAAAATTGGAAGAGGAAGATGAGGGAGGGTTGGGCTCATCCTGCCCTGCATATGAAGGAGAGCATCCGCGAGTGAACTTCATTCCCTGTTGTAGGCTGCTGGAGGAAAAGGAAGCAAATAGGCACAGGCTGGCAGCAGATGCCACAGAACAACTTGTGACCAAGACTCCCAGAGCAGACCTCAGAATCGATGACAGAGTTGGATCTACCCAGTAACAGATGCAGTGGTGAAACCTGAAACTGCGCGTTTGAGCCTTTGCTGCTAGTAAACAGGGCCACCTATGTCTCAATGAGAAAGGTGAGATTTTGGTGGAGAAGGTGAGATTAAACATTATGTATCATGCAAGAAGACAGACTATGAGGGGTCTTTTATTATTCCAAGTGAAATTTTGGATTTCCTCTTCTGTTTCTTTAAAGAATGACATTGGGATCTTGATGAATCTTGCACTGAATTTGTAGATAGTCCTTATCAAGATTGCCATTTTTACAATATTACTTCTTCCAAACCAGGAGCATAGGTTTTTGCATTTCCTCAGTTCTGCGTTAATTTCCTTCTCCAGGGTTTATAGTTCCATCAAAAAGGTGCTTTACATTCTAAGTTAATTCCTAGGTATTTATTTTCTTTGATAGCAAAATGAGTTGCTATCCTGATTCTTGCCTCATTCCTCTCATTTGTTGGCATATAGGAAGGCAGTTGACATTGAGGGTTAATTTTATACCCTGCTACCTTACCAAAGTTTTATATCAGCTCAAGCAGCTTCGGAGTAGAGTCTATAGGGTTCTTTAAATACAGAATCATGTCATCTGTAAGGAGAGAAAGTTTCAGTTCCTCTTTCCCTTTTCCTCCTCACTCCAGTTAGAATGGCCAAGATCCAGAAATCTAATAACGTATGCTGGAGGGGATGTGGCCAGGAGGGATCACTACTACACTGCTGGTGGGATTGCAAACTCGTTCAACCACTATGGAAAGCACTATGGCAGTATCCCAAAAAGACTAAACATAGAGCTCCCCTGTGATCCAGCAATTTCACTACTTGCCAATCGTCCAGATAGGACATACTAAATTCACTAGAACAATAACATATCACAGCAATATTTACTATAGCAAAGGTATGGAACCAACCCAGATGCCCATCAGTTGATGAGTAGATCAAATATGGTATTTTTACACAATGGAATTCTGTGCTTCTGTCAGAAAGAATGACATAGACGAATTTGTAAGGAAATAGACTGTAAAGTTTAGAAATTAGTTTCTGTCTCCTTCTCTCCCTCCTTCTCAATCTCTGTAAAATTTAGAAGTTCCTGTTTCTCTCTCTTTCTCTCTCTTTTCTCTCTTTCTCTCTCTTTCTCTCTCTCTCTCTCTCTCTCTCTCTCTCTCTCTCTCTCTCTCTCTGTCTCTCTCTCTCTCTCTCTCTCTCTCCAATCCTTAGGCTTGAACTCAGGGCCTGAGCTACTTTTGCTCAAGGTTAGCACTCTACCATTTGAACCACAGTGCTGCTTCTGGCTTGCTCTTTTCACGTAGTATTGAGGAATCTAACCCAGGCCTTCATCCTTGATAGGTTAGCACTCTACCACTAAGCCACACAGTCAGCTTTTAGAGGTTTCTGACAAAGGTTTTCCTACATGCTATTATTTCTTCTGTGAGTGCTCTTAAAGCTTGCTGAAGGTTGACTTTGTTTAGAAGACTTACCCTAATGCTCCCATATACAGAGATTCTATATATAGCTAAATGTTTTTCATTACTCAGAATTTCTCTATTGTGTATGTTCTGAAATGTACTGAAGACTGACTTCTGATTAAAAGTCATTGCACATTTGTTCTATTCATTAGTTTTCTTTTCTTCTATGGGAATCAGGTTTGTGATGAACACAGAAGTATGCCTTGCAGGTCAAACACTTTCCACATTTGTAATATTCATAAGGTTTTTCTCTCCTATGTGCATTTTATACTTAGTCATGCGTTCATGATGGATTTTTCATATTCTTATATTCATATGATTTTTATCTTTTGTCTGAGTGGTATCATGCAAACTCAACTATGAATTCTTCAAAAAAAATTTCCCTTTCATTTTATTCATAGGATTCTATCCTGTGGGTGTTTAGTGATAAATCTTGACTTGTGCCTTCTTGGGAAAAGACTGAACATTTGCTACATTCATTAAGGGTTTTATCTTGTGTTGGTTCTGTGACACAAGCTGAGTTTTCTTCCACAGACTAAAAAGTCTTTCCTATTTATTACATTGCTAAGGCTTCTCATATGTGTGAACTCTCTTACGCTTCCTGAAGGGTGAATACTGCACGAAAGACTTTCAACTTTGGTTATATTCCTAATGTTTCTTATATGTGTGAATTCTGTTATGCCTCCTGTAATGTGACTTCCATCTGAAGGTCTTACCACATTTGATGCACTCGTACACTTTCTCTCCTGTGTGTGTTCTCTGATGCAATTTGAGGGAAGACTTCCATTTGAAAGACCTTCCACATCGGTTATATTCATAAGGTTTTTCTCCTGTTTGAATTGTCTTATGCATGTTGAGGTTTGGCTTCTGTGTGAAGGACTTTCCACATATGTTACACTCATAAGGTGTTTCTCCTGAGTATATTCTCTGATGAACATGGAGTTTTACCTTCCATGTGAAAGACTTTCCGCATTCACTACATGCATAAGTTTTCTCTCCTGTGTGTGTTCTATTATGCCCATCAAGATATGACTTCCTCTTGAAGGTCTTTCCACATTTGTTGCACACATAAGGTTTCTCTCCTGTGTGTGTTCTTTGATGCAATTTGAGTGAAGATTTCTCTCTGAAAGACTTTACACATTGGTTACATTCATAAGGTTTCACTCCTGTGTGTATTCTCTGATGAACACGAAGTTTTCCCTTCCCTTGGAAAGACTTTCCACATTCATTACACTTATAAGATTTCTCTCCTGTGTGTGTTATTTGATGAACTCGAAGGTGTATCTTCTGGGTGAAAGACTTTTCACATTTGTTACATTCATAAGGTTTCTCTTCTGTGTGTCTTCTCTGGTGCAGTGAGGTATGATTTCAGTCTAAAAGTCTTCCCACATTTATCCCATTAAAGATTTCTCTTCTGTGTGAGATCTCTGATGTGTGCTGAGAGCTGAATTCTGGGCAGAAATTTTATTACGTTCCTCATATTCATAAGGTTTGTCTTCTCTTGGAGATCGAGGTTGGAGCGTCAGGTCTGACTTCTCAGAAATTAATTTTCACACTTGATGTACGCATCACATATCTCAGGATATTTGCTCTGAGGTATTTAAGGCGTATTTCATTACTGAAAGTTTTCTCACATTCACTACATGTATGAGGAGTCTGTCCTGTGTACATTTTCAGATGTGTAGTGATGGTCGGTGTTAAGTACAATAGTTTTCATCACACAGTACATTTAGCAGTTTTCCTCCCTCCCTGAAGAATTTCTTGGGCAGGGAGAACAGAATTATGATACTGCAGATCTTTTGGACTGTCACAATCATGAATAAAATGCTCTGAATATCCGATGGATTTTTTAAGAACAGGAGACATACGAGATCTATATGCAGCATGCATCTCATCAGGCTTAGGAGACAGAAGCATGTTCTGACACTTAATGAACTCCTCAGTCCTCACCCCTACGTTGTTACCGTTATTACTAATCAGCTCTGGATAATGTGTAGAGCTCAAATTTAAAGTTGTTGCTAATCTCACGTTTTCCTCCACTTCGATACTACTTGCAACTGCTACTTCACAAAGACATTCATGTGGACTTTCCTGGCAGGTCTTGAACACATTTTCCATTACCTGGACATCTAAAATGAGTCATAGAAAAAAAGACACAAACATACATGAGATACAAATATTCCTTACTGTTAAGGTAATGACTTTACTTTCCCATCCTAAGAGTTAGATATTTTAAAATATAAAAGTGGAATTTGATTTGTGAGAAATATATGCTTTTCTCCCTAACCTATTAAGAAAATGATATTTTACAATGACCAATAATGTTTTTCTGTGTTTTAGTTCTCTTTTTATATCACAGGAAATATTTATTGAAATTACCCAACTATGTATTGCTACAGTTTTAAGCTGAGTACATCCTATACTATACCTGCAGCTGTTTTTTTCAAATACTGTTTTGTTTATACATTGAGGAATAGCTGCCTTTCTTTAATTTTTGAGAAATAATCTAAATATTGTGCTGTTTTGCATCTTTTTAAAACTTTCTTTTCTTTTCTTTTCTTTTTTTTTTTTGTAGTTCATAGGCTTCGGCCCTGTCCCTGAACAATTCAGCAGAAGACTATAACCCCTATCCTTGAGCTACAGACCCAGTTCCTGTTTTCTAGAGTTAACTACAGATAAGAGTCTCAGGTCCTGAGTAGCAGATAGGATTACCTTACCCAGTTTCAATGCTGTTTGCTTATTAACCATTAAGTGAGGAACACGAATTTTTTCTAGATTCAGCGGCCACTAATTTGGTTTATATGTCTGTTTGCCTTTGATCCAAGCAAGAACGATTCTTGAGAGTAAGGACTTACACCTATATCCCTACAGTTACAACTTCTCACTAAAGTCTCAATTTAGGTATTTGTGGGAATTTTGAAATTTGTTTCTTTCCATTTGAAGTCTTATAAAAATTCCTTTTCTAACACTCCTGTCCCTCAGTACCATGGAAGACCAGAAAATCCCCAGCTCATTGTCTACTTAATTGTCTTATGTTGATTGAAACTTTGTTGTTTTTTTTTCCTTCCATTCCTGGGTTTGAACTTAGGACCTAACCACTGTCCTTGGGTTTTCTCAAGACTAGAACCCTATCAATGAAGTCATTACTTCTGGCTTTTTCTATGTATGTGGTAATAAGGAATCAAACCTGTGTCTTTGTGCATGCTAGGCAAGCACTCTACCACTAGGCTCAATTTCTGGTGGAAAGGTGTGGTTCTGAATACCAGTCTCTTCCTACCAGCATAAAGATATTATCCTTATCAGAGAATAATGCCCTGACTTATTCCTTGTTTGCTCAATCATTTATAGTCTTAGTTTTAAAGAAATGAAATATCATTCATTCTTTCTTTCTTTCTTTCTTTCTTTCTTCCTTTCCTTCCTTCCCTCTTTCTTCCCTCTTTCTTCCTTTCCTTCCTTTCCTATTTCTTCCCTCTTTCTTCTTTCTTTCTTTCTTCCTTTCTTTCTTTCTTTCTTTCTTTCTTTCTTTCTTTCTTGTTTTGCGGTCATGGGACTTGATTTCTAGACCTGGCTGTTCTTCCTGAGCTCTTCAGCTCAAGGCTACTGCCCTACGTCTTTAGCCTCAACCCCACTTCTCATTTTCTATTGGTTCATTGGAAAGAAGAGTCTAAGGTGTTTTTGTGATAGGTCAGTCTTTGAACCTTGATCCTCAGATCTCAGCCTCCTAAGTAGCTAGGATTACAGGCATGAGCCACGGGCTCATGGCTTTCTCATTTTATTTTGTTTCACAGTGATTTCTACAGAGAAATCTAACTTTAACTCTACTGCCACATAGAATTCGTCATATCAATCTATGATTCTTGGTGCCGGGGGTTTGGGCTAGCATGCACAAAGACCTGGTTCAGTTCCTTGGTACTACATACAAAGAAAAAGCCAGAAGTGGTGCTATGACTCAAGAAGTAGAGAGCTAGCCTTGAGAAATCCCAAGGACCATGCTCAGGCCCTGAGACCAGGCATAGGGTTGGGAAAAGAAAATGATTCTTGATTCATTCACAAAGAATTCCATAGGTTCCACACAGGATTTAGGGTAACTAAGAATATTATTGCTCAGTACATCACAACATGAACTTACCAATGGGGCTCAGGCTCCAACATCAATATGAAGATGCATTCACTCACCTGTGATATTCTTGTCAGAGGAATTTCCTATCCAGAGTTCTGCACAGTGCTCTAGCTTGTCAATTAATACAGGTTTGGGAACACAGGGCCCTGTAAATTAGAAACAGTACAGAATTATTGCTTATGCTGTGTCATCATTGCTTTAAGTTCGCAGACATCCTACTCACAAGTTATCTATTAAATCTTTTTTCTCATTTCTCACTGGCTCCATGGTTGACTTTTCCCCAGCTCTGGATTCATTTTGTATGGCATAAACTTAGCTGTCTTGCTCAAGGCTAGAAAAATACCAGTTTGAGTCCCAGCTCCACTTACATGCATAGGTCTTCATGCATGCTAAGAAAGCACTCAACCACAAAGTCAAACTTTTGACACTCCACTAACATTTTTGAGGGGTTACTTGGAGTTATAGAGTTTCATGGCAATTTTTATGCCATTGCTGGCTTCAAATTAGAATTCTTAGATTTCTTCCTCCTGAATATTTTAAGATTACAGGCATGAAACATTGCACCTAGTGCCAGGTTTCCATTATAAACTCACTGTTTAGTGATTTGTAGATCCTATTTCCAATAATGATATATATTCTATTCTGGATAGTTTATCCACTTACAATTACTGTGTAAGTTTGGAATGTCGTCTCCATTAGAGGAAACATAATTTAGAACTGTTGTCAAAGTATCCTGAAGGTATCCTGAAGAATGAGTACAAAATTACCTTAGGTTTTCTTTAGAAAATAATGATACTTCTCAGGGCCTGGAATCTTTCATTTAAATAGTATTGAAAGTTTGATAAACATTCACGTATCTGCAAAATAACAAGGCACTTGGCCTTGCAAGTGAATTTGACTTTTGCTCACCTAAGGACACCAGGTTGCTGTAGGTCTCCAGCATTACATCTCTGTACAGGGTCCTCTGAGCATTGTCCAGATGCTGCCACTCCTCCCAGTTGAAATCCACAGCTACATCAACAAATGACACCAGCTTCTGGAATGGCACATTTTCATCAAGTAATTAGCACTGAGTTATAAACACACCATGTCTGGAATTTTATTCTTTTTTTTGTTGGAATTGTATTCCTTTACTTAAATGTTTAGACTTACATGAAATATTGACCTGAAAAGCTTGGGGATGGTGCCTAGGCCCAGAGTTCAAGTCCCAAGACCCCAAAAAAATAAAAAGGCAAGCCAGGTGTTGGTGGCTCACGCCAGTCATCCTAGCTACTCAGGAGACTGAGATCTGAGGACCATGGTTCAAAGCCAGCCTGGCATAAAATTCTATGAGACTCCTTTCCAATTACCCACCATAAAATGTTTAATGGCTTGTGGCATATCATGGTAGAGCAATTGTGGTATAGACAAAAATAAGTCGGGAGAGTAGATTTAGGTTATAAATGGAATTATTCCATTGAAAAAGAACTACGTTATATGATGACATATGCTGGTACTGTGAGAATATTGCAAAATCTTAGGGTATCAAGTAATAATACTGTGAAGTACACCCAGAATGTTAATGTTCTATGTCTGGCATAATAATCACTTGGGGAAGAAACTTTTTTTTTCTTTTTTTTGGCTGGGGGATTTGTAAGGCTTGAACTCTGGGCCTGGGCACTGTTCCTGAGCTCTTCAACTCAAGGCTATCACCCTACCTATGAAGCCACAGTGCCATTTCCCATATTCTAGTGGTTAACTGTAGATGA
This sequence comes from Megascapheus bottae, assembly GCA_024803745.1. Taxonomy (NCBI): domain Eukaryota; kingdom Metazoa; phylum Chordata; class Mammalia; order Rodentia; family Geomyidae; genus Megascapheus; species Megascapheus bottae. The sequence goes on from JANJXV010000272.1 coordinate 646,203, forward strand.
GAGTCTCATAGACTTTCTAATGCCCAGGCTGGCTTTGAACCAAATCTTTAGATATCAGCCTGATATCTGAGTAGCTAGGATTACAGGTAGAAGTCACTGCACCTGGCAAGAAATTTATTTCTTGCTGTTTCGTTTTACTTTTTCAAAAAGACTGAGGATGACCTTTGTTCTGTATATAATGGGAAGAGGGGTAGGAAGCTGTGAGCAGAAGAACTGAGGGGCAATACTCAGGGTAGGACAATAGCCTTAAACTAAAGAGCTCACGGCCCAAGGTCCAAGCCCCATGACTTTCCCCACTACCCCAGAAAAAAAGGGAAAAATATTGGAGATTGGAGAGGATTTTCTAAAAAGAATATATAGAAATAGTAGTTCAAAATATAGAAAGAAGTTCAATATTAACAGTCAAGAGAAAAATTAAAATTACAATGAAATCATTGCTTTAAATATGTTAATATAAATATAGTTTTAAACAAAAAGATCCACATACACACACACAAACACACACACACACACAAGCATACAAAAAATAGCTTTCAAAGTCTAACTATTACTGGGAAGGTAGTCTGAAGAAGTAGAACTTTGGAATAGTTCTTCAAGGAATATAAAACAATCAAAAATTGCGTGGAGAGTGCTAAAAAAGTACTAAATATAGAATTACATAGAAATATGGTCCAACACTTCTATTTCTAGATTTGTACCTAACGGAAGAGAAAGCAGAGTCTAGAACAAATATGTGGAGAATCCATTCACAACTATTAATAATAATCCAAAGATAGAAATATGCAAAACAATGCATTGAAAAGGAAGAACATTTTACTATATTTTACAGATGAATCTTGATTACAGTAAACTAAAAATACAGCAGTCATAAAGGAAGAGCTAGGGTATGTTTTCCCTTCCAGAGCTTCCAAGGATCAACAAACCCTTAGAGCCAAAAAGCACGATGGTTCCAGAGAATGGAGTAGAGAGGAACAGGAGCTGAATGTTTAATGATTATACATGGAAGATGAAAATTGCTCTAGATGGGTAGAATGAAGAGAGAACTGTACCCTAAACAATGGTTATGTAGCCACACAGGATGGGACACACCTATACTCCCTGATCTTTGGAAACTCAAGAAGGATTTCTTGCCAACCTGGATGCATGGAAAGATCTATCATAAAAACTAATGTGGAGGGGCTGGGAGTTTGGCATAATTGTAGAGTGCTTGTATGAAGACGAAGGTTCAATTCCGCAGTACCACATACACAGAAAAAACCAGAAGTAGTGCTGTGGCTCAAGTAGAAGATCACTAGGCTTGAGGAAAGCTGAAGGACAGTGCTCAGACCGAGTTCCAGCAAAAGGGCTTGTTTTAAAAAAAACCAGAAAGCTGAGCATGATGGGGTGGTGGCTCACTTCTATAATCCTAGCTACTCAGGAGGCTGAGATCTGAGGATCAAGGTTTAAAGCCATCCTGGCACAAAAAGACCTGAGACTCTTATCTCCAATTTACTTTTAGAAAATGGGAAGTGGGGCTTGGCTCCAGGGTAAGGTGGTAGCCTGGAGCTGAAGAGCTCAGGGATAGTGCGCAGGCTGAGTTCAAGATCTATGACCCACCAAAAAAAAATAACAATATGGAAAAATTTGGATTCTGTGAATTTTATCAGGCATATAAATCTTTTTTGCTGTTGAAATAACAAATTGTTTGGAAACATTTTAAAAGTTTTTACCTAGAAATGTACACTACAAATGGAAATAATAACAAACACAAAATAAGCAAAAGATACAAATTATCAAAATATGGGTATCCTGCTTCTGTATCTTTTCACTGACTCCTGTTCAAATGAGTCACATATTCTGAATCATTTCTCCCAGTCGATATATGCCACACATGTTGGCTTGTACTGAACTTCTTGGGAAATCAAAAGCAAATACTAAGCAAATGTGTGTTAGATTTTGTCTACAGAGATATTTCAAATACAAATCCCTACTCATTGAATTATTTAATATCAATGCCGGAATCTAATTACACTGGCAGAATCTTCAACCTTTTGAGAATCTTCAAAAGGGTGTGTAAATATTTAGGATCGTTATGTCTTCCTGGAGGAAAGATCCCTTTAGTAGTATGTAGTAACCTTCTTTGTCTTTTCTTACTAATTTTAGTTTGAAGTCTATTTTATCTGATATGAGGATGGCAACTCCAGCCTGTTTATGGGGGCAGTTAGCTTGATAGAGTTTATTCCAACCTCTCACTTTCAAAAGATGAATGTTTTTGGGTAAGAAGTGTCTCTTGAAGACAGCAGAACATGGCTCTTGCTTTTTGATCCAACTAGACAGCCTATGCCGTTTAATTGGAGAGTTAAGTCCATTGATATTGAGAGTTAGGATTGAGAGATATTTATTAGTTCCTACCATTTTTAAAAGCTTTTAGTAGGGCCCGTGTCTTGACAGTTCTTGTGGTCCTTAGATGGTATGCTGTTTAGGTGCCATTTCTTTCCCTATGTTGCATTTATTTTGGTTTTCTATGTATAGAGCATCTTTGAGAATTCTCTGTAGTGTTGGTTTTGTTTCAACATATTGTTGCAGCTTTTCCCTGGAATGGAACGTTTTTATTGTTCCCTCAGTTATGAATAAGAACTTAGCTGGCTACAGTATTCTTGGTTGGTAGTTATTTGATTTAAGGGCATGACATATATGCTTCCAGTCACTTCGTGCTAGTATGGTCTCTGCTGAGAAATCTTTGGTTATTCTGATTGGTTTGCCTTTATAGGTTACTGATCCCTTTTCCCTGGCTGCCTTTACGATCTTTTCTTTCGTTTCTATTGATACAGTTCGCATCACAATTTGGTGGTGGGATGTTCTTTTCTGGTCAGGTCTGTTTGGGGTTCTAAAAGCTTCTCGTATCTGGATGGGCCTGCCCTTCTGGATATTTGGGAAATTCTCTGAGATGATTCCCTGAAGTATATTTCCAATACCATTGACCTCTTTCTCCACACCCTCCTCAATACCAACTAGCCTTAAATTAGGCTTCCTAATTGCATTTTGGACCTCTTGAAGCGCTCTCTCATATTTCCTAGATTTGGATTGACTCATTTTCTGTTCTTTCTATATAATAACTAAATTATCTTCAGCCCCAGAAATTCTCTCCTCTGCATTGTCTATCTTGCTATCAAAACTATCTACATTATTTTTCATCTCCCTTGCTTCTAATTGCTCATTTTTGATGCCTTGCATCTCCTGATTTAGATCATGTATGGATTTCTTTATCTCCTTGATTTCCTTTTGAGTGGTTAGCTTTATTTTCTTTGGACATTTGTTGGAGTTTGGTAACGTTTTTATTTGTGGATTCTATGAATTCATCCATCTTTCTTTGAAAAACCTTTATTAACGCGTCCTTTATGGCTTCTTCTTTTTCACTTATCACCTTGTTTATGCTTTCCTCTTGTTCAGCTATGGCTTCCTCCATTATCTCTTTCTTTATATTTTCACATTTTCCATTAATGATGTTTATCAATTGCATTTGTGTAGCACTTGGAAGTCTCTACTCTAGGTTTGCCAGTGACTGTTCCATTGTCTGTTTACATTGGGTGGGGGATGTTGTTTCTTGATTTGACACTTTTCTTGAGTTTCTTGTTCTGCCCATTTGAAAATGGGAGCAGGATTACTACTAAATACGATTATAGTTTTTCAGATATAACCAACCTAGACCTCTGTAGCTGGCAGACACTAGATGTTCACAGGTTTTGATTGGTATTATCACTCTTTATTTTGTGCACTTACAGACCAGTCTAATACAACCAATGATAAGCGATTTATACCCAAAACAATAAGCCTCTCAATCCAATCTCTATTTTCTTTATATCCCTCTGAGCCTAGAGAATAATTAACCACCTGCATATACAATATTGCTCAACAGCCATCAAGTGTAGATCCGTGCAGTATAAGGGTTGAAAGACGAGCAGAGGTCCAGAGATAGAAAAAAAGAATGAGAGAGGTCAGGGGAGGTTCAAGAGGATTAACGCAGGAGTGTAAGAATATTGTAGTAATGAAGAAAAGGTATGCATAAGGATAACTGACCTAAGCTGGTAAGTAAGTAGCATATTTGAGTACAAAGTTTGGAAAGTATTAGAATAAAACTTATGTATTGCTGCACGACTAGCTCTTAGCCCAACCAGTGGCCTCACAGTGAACCATGGGATGGATCTCTTTTTCTTCTGTACGTTGAGGGAAAGGGGTATTTCACAAGATGCAGAAGCGAAGATTTCAGAAGCAAATGCTGTGAGTGAATTAGCTCGTAAAAAGCATTTTTATTTTCTTTTATCTTTCTGCCAGTCTTGGGGCTTGAATTCAGGGCCTGAGCACTGTCCTCGGGTTTTCTCAAGTCTAGCCCTCTGCCACTTGAGCCACAGTGCCACATCTAGATTTTCTATCTATGTGATACTGAGCAATCAAACCCAGATCTGCATGGATGCTAGGCAAGCACTCTACCACTATGCAAACTCTCAACCCTGACATAGTAATTATAAAGTCATCATCATCATATCAAAATATCCTCTCTCTTACAAAGAATGAACACTTATCTATGTGTGTAATCCTTTTTTTTTAATTTCACTAATTCTTCTGTGTTCTTCCCTCTGCATTTTTTACACATGACAGCAAAGCTAATCATCAGGAAAAAATTGATTAGGATACAGAAACCTAATAGTATCCTAGTATATCCTAGTAGATTGACGTCAAAAATATGTGCAAGATGCCCTGTGTGTTTGACCTAGTGGTAGAGTCCTTGGCTACCACGCAAAAAGAGTCTGGTTTGATTCCTCATTACCACATACATAGAAAACGCTCCAAGTGGTGCTGTGGCTCGGTGGGACAGCTAAAGCCTAAAGAAAGCCCAAGAACAATGTTCACACTCTGAGGTCAAGTCCCAAGACTAGCAAAAACAAAAAAAAATTCGACAAGGGGCAAATTGAAGGCAGAGAAGGTACTGTGAAGCAAATGATTTGTAAAGGATGAGGGCAATATTGACCCTTAAGTTTGGATCTTACCTAAGAAAGGCTCCTTGAGCCTGAGACCAGACTGGTAGTTGGGCCTAGTGGAAGACATTGGGATTGGACAAATAAGGTGTGCTGTTTACTACATCCACCTGTATATTGTGAGACTGGAGGAGAGATTCAGCCTCCAGTATGTCTTTGGTGAGGTCTTCTGTGAGCAAGGACCTTTAGTCATTGGGCCCTGAAAGGTGACCCTTCCTCCCTCACAATGGAACAGATTATGGAACCCTGGTAACCAAGCCACTGTAACTAACAACCAGGTCAAGCCAGCTCACTTGGCCTGTGGCTCAGGAGGAAGAAAGATGTTGCTGTGCTGTTGCCAAAGGTCAGGAAACTCGAGTCTCAGGCATGGAAATTGTGGCTGTCTTACTCGAAGATGTACATGCTAGATCATTGCCCAGCCACAAATCCAGTATAACAGAACTTTCTCTAAGAAGAAGGCCAGGAAAATCCAGGGCAACCAGATGAGGTATATTTCTAAGAAGAAATGTATTTGACCCCATCATCCTCCCCACACACTACAACTTTCTTTTTTTAAAAATTCTTTTTATTATAATTAGTAAAAGGGTTACATGATATTTGCCAGATAGAAAGTGCATTAATTCACATACATTGATTCCCTTTCACATGTCTTGGTACCCATTTCCCTCCAACCCCACACCCCCCACCCGTCTTGGTTTTCCCCCCTTCCCTTTCAAATTTCAAATATACAAATACAAATAAATTCAATATATCAGATAACAAAGTGAGATACCATACCAATATCGGATAACCGAGGGACAGCAAAGGAGGTGAGAGACAACATAGTACATTAAGGACAACAATCATTTATTATGTGGCTTTTGTTTCAATATCCTGGAGGTCCTTTCAATTAACTTCACATTATATGGCCTTATATATGGCCTTTTGCTCCATTGCAAATCTCTGCTAGTAGAGCCCAAGGTTTCTACTGATTATGATGAATGAGGGAAACCACTGAGCCTAAGTTCCTTTGAGTCTGGCTTACTTCACTTAATATGATTTGTTCTAAGTCTTTCCATTTCCTAACAAATGGGGCGATGTCATTCTTTCTGACAGCAGCATAGAATTCCATTGTGTACAAATACCACAACTTGTAGATCCACTCATCAACTGAGGGACATCTGGGTTTGTTCCATATCTTTGCTATGGTGAATAGTGCTGCAATGAACATTGTTGTGCTAGTGGGATTAGTATGCCCTTGCTTCTGAATTGTTGGGTAAATGCCAAGTAGTGGAATTGCTGGGTTATACGGGAGTTCTATATTTAGCCTTTTGAGGCACTGCCACACTGCTTTCCACAGTGGTTGAACGAGTTTGCACTCCCACCAACAGTGTAGTATTGATCCCTCCTGGCCACAACCCCTCCAGCATCTGTTGTCATTCGTTTTCCTGATCCTGGCCATTCTAACTGGAGTGAGGTTGAATCTTAGAGCTGTTTTGATTGGCATTTCTTTTATGACCAGAGATGTGGAGCATTTCTTCATGTGTCTATAGGTCATTTCTGTTTCTTCTTCAGAGAATACTCTCTTTAATTCTTTGGCCCATTTTTAATGGGATGGGTGTTACTTTGGAGGTTAGTTTTGGAGTGATTCAATTTTTTGAGTTGTTGATATATTTTAGATATGAGGCCTTTGTCCGTTGTTTGGTTGGTGAAGATCTTCTCCCACTCTGTAGGCTTCCTGGTTAGTTTACTAGCTATATCCGTTGCCATACAAAAGCTCTGCAGTTTAATGCAGTCCACTTATCCAGTCTTTCTCTGATTTGTTGTGACTCTTGGTCCTTATTAAGAAAGATTCGACCTGTGCCAAGGAGGCCTAGTGTATCTCCTATTCTTTCCTGTAAACTTTTCAGTGTGTCAGCTTTTACCTCCAGGTCTTTGATCCATTTGGAGTTAATTCTAGTGCAAGGTGACAAAGAAGGACCCATCTTTAGTTTTCTGCAGGTGCTTAACCAGTTCTGCCAGCACAACTTGTTGAAGAGGCTATCTTTCTTCCATTCTATTTTTTTGGCTCCCTTGTCAAAGATTAGGTGGCCATAGGTCTGTGGTTTAATATCTGGGTCCGCAGTTCTATTCCATTGGACTTCAGGCCTGTTCTTGTGCCAGTACCAAGCTGTTTTGAGAATTATAGCTCTGTAATAGAGTCTAAAGTTTGGAATTGAAATTCCTCCAGCGCTGTTCTTTCTGCTAAGAAGTGTTTTTGCTATACGGGTCTTTTATTATTCCATATGAAATTTTGAATTGCCTCTTCTATTTCTTTAAAGAATGATATTGGGATGTTGATGGGTATTGCACTGAATTGGTAGATAGCCCTTGGCAAGATTGTCATTTTCACAAGGTTGATTCTTCCAATCCAGGAGTATGGGACGTATTTCCATTTCCTTAGTTCTGCTTTAATTTCCTTTTTTAGGGTTTTAACCTTTTCATCTAAACAGTCCTTTACATTCTTAGTTAAGCTAATTGCTAGGTACTTTATTTTCTTTGAGGCTATTGTGAAAGGAGTTTCTTTCCTGATTATCGCCTCGTTCCTCTCACTGTTGGCGTAAAGGAAGACAGTTGATTTGTGAGGGTTGATTTTATGGCCTGCTACCCTTCCAAAGCTTTGAATCAGCTCAAGAAGCTTGGGAGTAGAGTCTATACGATTCTTTAAATACAGAATCATATCATCTGCAAAGAGGGATAGTTTTATTTCCTCTTTCCCTGCTTGGATCCCCTTTATGCTTGCTTCTTGCCTTATTGCACTGCCTAGGAATTCTAGTACTATGTTAAAAAGGAGTGGAGAGAGTGGGCATCCTTGTCTCGTTCCTGATTTTAGAGGGAATGGCTTTAGGTTTTCATCATTAAGTATAATTCTAGCAGTGGGTTTCTCATACACAGCCTTTATTACATTGAGAAATGTTCCATGGATTCCTAGTTTCTCCACATCTTTTAACATAAAGGGGTTTTGGATCTTGTCAAATGCCTTTTCCGCATCTATTGAGAAAATCATGTGATTTTATCCCTGCTCCTGTTGATGTGTCGAATTATATTAATTGATTTGTGTATGTTGAACCAGCTTTGCCTCCCTGTGATGAATCCAGTTTGATCATAGTGTATAATTTTTTTGATGAGTTGTTGTAGACGGTTGGCCAGTATTTTGTTGAGAAGTTTTGCATCGATGTTCATCAAAGAAATGGGTCTATAGTTCTCTTTCTTTGATGAATCTCTGTCTGGTTTGGGGATGAGGGATACACTGGCTTCACAGAATGACTTTGGTAAAGAACCTTCATTTTCAATTTCATTGAAGAGATTGAGGAGTATTGGTGTGAGCTCTGCTTTGAAGACCTTATACAATTCAGCTGTGAATCCATCTGGCCCTGGACTCTTTTTAGGTGAAAGTTGTCTAATTTCCATTTCTATTTCAGAGCGTGAAATAATCCTGTTGAGTTGGGTTAGCTCTTCTGGGTTCACTGTGGGTATGTTAATATTGTCTAGGAATTCATCCATTTCTTCTAGATTCTCAAATTGTTGGCGTAAAGGTTTGAAAAGTATTCGTCATGATATTGTGGATCTTGGTAATTTCTGTCGTGATATTTCCATTTTCATCTGCGATTTTATTTATTTCGATATGCTCTCTTCTTTTTTTGGTAAGATTTGCTAAAGGGTTGTCAATTTTGTTAATTCTTTCAAAGAACCAACTCCTTGTTTGGTTGGTTCTTTCTACAGATTTTTTTTATTCCAAATCATTTAATTCTGCTTTGATTTTAATACTTTGCTTTCACCTAATGGGTTTAGGGTTGGTTTGTTGCTCTTTTTCGAGGAGGTTAAGGTGAGACATTAACTAGTTGGTTTGCCATTTTTCCAACTTGCTGTTGTAGGCACTCAGCGCTATAAATTTTCCTCTGAGTACTGCCTTTGTTGTGTCCCTAAGGAGTTGATATTTGTGTGCTCCTTATTGTTAAATTTCATAAACATTCACACATCTCCATTCTATGAGTTCACACACCTCCAATTTTACTTCACACACCTCCATTCTATGACTTCACACACCTTCATTCTTACTTCAGAAACATCCATTCTCAGACTTCACACACCTCCATTCTATGACTTCACAAACCTCCATTCTGTGACTTCACACACCTCCATTCAGAGTTCACACACCTCCATTCTGTGACTTCACACACCTCCATTCTGCCTTCACACACCTCCATTCTATGACTTCACACACATCCATTCTATGACTTCACACACCTCCATTCAGTGGCTTCACACACCTCCATTCTGATTTCACACACCTCCATTCTGTGACTTCACACACCTCCATTCTTTGACTTCGCACACCTCCATTCTGTGACTTCACACACCTCGATCCTATGACTTCACACACCTCCATTCTATGAATTCACACACCTCCATTCTGTGATTTCACACACCTCCATTCTGTGACTTCACACACCTCCATTCTGTGACTTCACACACCTCCATTCTGAGTTCACACACCTCCATTGTATGACTTCACAAACCCCCATTCTGAGTTCACAAACCTCCATCTATGACTTAACACACTTCCATTCTATGACGTCACACACCTCCATTCTATGACTTCACACACCTCCATTCTGTGACTTCACACACCTCCATTCTGAGTTCACACACCTCCATTCTATGACTTCACAAACCCCCATTCTGAGTTCACAGACCTCCATTCTATGATTTCACACACTTCCATTCTATGACTTCACACACCTCCATTCTATGACTTAACACACCTCATTTCTGAGTTGACACACCTCCACTCTGTGATTTCACACACCTCCAATCTGACTTCACACACCTCCATTCTATGACTTCACACACCTCCATTCGTTGACATCAAAAACCACCATTCTATGACTTCACACAGCTCCATTGTGACTTCACACACCTCCACTCTATGAGTTCACACACCTCCATTTTATGACTTCACACACCTTCATTCTATGACTTCACACACGTCCATTCTGTGCCTTCACACACCTCCATTCCATGACTTCATACACCACCATTTTATGAGTTCACACACCACCATTCTATGAGTTCACACACCTCCATTTTGACTTCACACACCTCCATTCTATGACTTCACACACCTTAATTCTTACTTTAGAAACATCCATTCTATGACTTCACACACCCCCATTGTATGACTTCACAAACCTCCAATCTGTGACTTCACACACCTCCATTCTGGGTTCACACGCCTCAATTCTGTGACTTCACACATGTCCATTCTCACTTCACACACCTCCATTCTATGCCTTCACACACTTCCATTCTGTGACGTCACACACCTCCATTCTGTGACTTCACACACCTCCATTCTGAGTTCACACACCTCCATTCTATGACTTCACAAACCCCTATTCTGAGTTCACAGACCTCCATTCTATGATTTCACACACTTCCATTCTATGACTTCACACACCTCCATTCTGTGACTTCACACACCTCATTTCTGAGTTGACACACCTCCACTCTGTGATTTCACACACCTCCAATCTGACTTCACACACCTCCATTCTATGACTTCACACACCTCCATTCGTTGACATCAAAAACCACCATTCTATGACTTCACACAGCTCCATTGTGACTTCACACACCTCCATTCTATGAGTTCACACACCTCCATTTTATGACTTCACACACCTCCATTCTATGACTTCATACACGTCCATTCTGTGCCTTCACACACCTCCATTCCATGACTTCATACACCACCATTGTATGAGTTCACACACCACCATTCTATGAGTTCACACACCTCCATTTTGACTTCACACACATCCATTCTATGACTTCACACACCTTAATTCTTACTTTAGAAACATCCATTCTATGACTTAACACACCCCCATTGTATGACCTCACAAACCTCCAATCTGTGACTTCACACACCTCCATTCTGGGTTCACAGACCTCAATTCTGTGACTTCACACATGTCCATTCTCACTTCACACACCTCCATTCTATGACTTCACACACTTCCATTCTGTGACTTCACACACCTCCATTCTATGACTTCACACACCTCCATTCTGTGACTTCACACAACTCCACTCTATGACTTCAAACACCTTCATTCTTACTTCACAAACATCCATTCTGTGACTACACACACCTCCATTCTGTGACTTCACACACCTTCATTCTGACTGCACACACATCCATTCTGTGACTTCACACACCTCAATTCTGTGACTATACACACCTCCATTCTGACTTCACACACCTCCATTCTATGACTTCACACACCTCCGTTCTATGACTTCACACACCTCCATTTTGTGACTTCACACACCTAAATTCTATGACTTCACACACCTCCATTCTGAGTTCACACACCTCCATTCTGTGACTTCACACACCTCCATTCTGACTTCACACACTTCCAATCTTTGACTTCACACACCTCCATTCTGTGACTTCACACACCTCTATTGTTTCACTTCACACACCTCCATTCTTTGACTTCACACACCGCCATTCCATGACTTCACAAACCTCCATTCTATGAGTTCACACACCTCCATTCTATGAGTTCACACACCTCCAATTTGACTTCACACCCCTCCATTCTATGACTTCACACACCATCATTCTTACTTCAGAAACATCCATTCTCTGACTTCACACACCTCCATTCTATGACTTCACAAACCACCATTCTGTGACTTTACACACCTCCATTCTGAGTTCACACACCTCCTTTCTATGACTTCACACACTTCCTTTCTATGACTTCACACACCTCCATTCTGTGGCTGAACACATCTACATTCTGACTTCACACACCTCCATTCTATGACTTCACAAACCTCCATTCTGAGTTCACAGACCTCCATTCTATGACTTCACACACCTCCATTCTATGACTTCACTCACCTCCATTATGACTTCACACACCTCCATTCTGACTTCACACACCTCCATTCTATGACTTCCCACACCTCCATTCGTTGACATAAAAAACCACCATTCTATGACTTCACACAACTCCATTTTGACTTCACACACCTACATTCTATGAGTTCACACACCTCCATTTTATGACTTCACACACCTCCATTCTACGACTTCACACACCTCAATTCTATGACTACACACCTCCATTCTATGACTTCACACACCTCCATTCTGTGACTTCACAAACCTGCACTCTATTACTTCAAACACCTTCATTCTTACTTCACAAACATCCATTCTGTGACTTCACACACCTCCATTCTGTGACTTCACACACCTTCATTCTGACTTCACACACATCCATTCTGTGACTTCACACACCTCAATTCTGTGACTTCACACCTCCATTCTGACTTCACACACCTCCATTCTATGACTTCCCACACCTCCATTCGTTGACATACAAAAGCACCATTCTATGACTTCACACAACTCCATTTTGACTTCACACACCTCCATTCTATGAGTTCACACACCTCCATTTTATGACTTCAAACACCTCCATTCTACGACTTCACACACCTCAATTCTATGACTTCACACACCTCCATTCTATGGTTTCACACACCTCCATTCTATGACTTCACACACCTCCATTCTGTGACTTCACACACCACCTTTTTGACTTCACACACCTCCATTCTGTGACTTCACACACCTCCATTCTGTGACTTCACACACCTCCATTTTGACTTCACACCGTTCCATTCTGTGACTTCACACACCTCCATTCTGTGACTTCACACACCTCTATTGTTTCACTTAACACACCTCCATTCTTTGACTTCACTTACCTCCATTCCATGACTTCACACACCTCCATTCTATGACTTCACACACCTCCATTCTGTGACTTCACACACCTCCATTCTATGACTTCACAAACCTCAATTCTGAGTTCACAGTCCTCCATTCTATGACTTCACACACCTCCATTCTATGACTTCACACACCTCCATTCTATGACTTCACACACCTCCATTCTGTGACTTCACACACCTCCATTCTATGATTTCACACACCTCAATTCTGTGACTTCACACACCTCCATTCTATGACTTCACACTCCTCCATTCTATGACTTCACACACCTGCAATTTTACTTCACACACCTTCATTCCATGAGTTCACACACCTGCATTGTGGCTTCACACACCTCCATTCTATGATTTCACACACCTCCATTCTGAGTTGATACACCTCCATTCTGTGACTTCACACACCTCCATTCTGACTTCACACAGCTCCATTCTATGACTTCACACAACTCCATTTTGTGACGTCACACACCTCCATTCTATGACTTCACACACCTTCATTCTTATTTCACAAAAATCCATTCTATGACTTCACACACCTCCATTCTATGACTTCACACACCTCCATTTTTTGACTTCACACACCTCCATTCTAGGATTTCACACACCTCCATTGTGACTTCACACACCTCCATTCTATGAGTTCACACAACTCCATTCTGACTTCACACAGCTCCATTCTGTGACTTCACAAAACTCCATTCTATGATTCCACAAACCTCCATATTATGTCTTCACACACCTCCATTCTGTGACTTCACACACCTCCATTCTGTCTTCACACACCTTCATTTTATGACTTCACACACCTCAATTCTATGACTTCACACACCTCCATTCTATAACTTCACACACCTCCATTCTGTGACGTCACACACCTCCATTCTATGATTTCAAACACCTTCATTTTTCCTTCACAAACATCCATTCTGTGACTTCACACACCTCCCTTCTGTAACTTCACACCTGCATTCTGACTTCACACACCTCTATTCTGTGAATTCACACACCTCAATTCTGTGACTTCACACACCTCCATTCTGACTTCACACACCTCCATTCTATGTTTTCACACACCTCCATTCTGTGACTTCACACACCTCCATTCTATGACTTCACACACCTCCATTCTGTGACTTCACACACCTCCATTCTATGACTTCACACACCTCCATTCTATGACTTCACACACCTGCAATTTTACTTCACACACCTTCATTCCATGAGTTCACACACTTGCATTGTGGCTTCACACACCTCCATTCTATGATTTCACACACCTCCATTCTGACTTCACACACCTACATTCTGACTTCACACACCTCAATTCTGTGTCTTCACAGACCTCCATTCTGTGACTTCACACACCTCCATTTTGACTTCACACACTTCAATTCTGTGACTTCACACTCCTCTTGTTGTGAGCCAGAGTGGACTCAATTTGTACCTTGGCTTGCATCAGACGATGGCTTTATTGTCTTATTGCTTTCTGCCCCTATTCTATGTAAATGACCTGAGAATTACCATATGAATGTAACACCTGTGCCACACCCACTGCAGTGGAGTCTGTGCAGCATGCAGCAGAAAGAGCTTGAATGGCTGCCAGTCCTGAGGTTCGCACCAACGGTGATCAGGCCTCCTGGAGGTCCCTTGCAGAGACCGGGACATATGCGTGAAATGCTCATAATGCTGGGTGCTGGGATTCTTTTATCACTCTTTTCATTTCTGATAGTTGATGTTATGGCAGTAATATTCTGTGCCAACTACTGGCCTAAACAATTGATTGAGCGACTAGATGTTCCAGGAACTAAAAGTGCATGCCCGGCTACTCTGGCGCAAACACATCCACAGCAGCCTTGATGACCTCAATGCACTCTACTAATAATAAGACAGAATTAGAAACTATACGGAAAACATGATCTTTGAATTAGTAATAAATGTTAGTTTACCTGAATATGCCTTTAATGCGTCTGCATTACTTGTGTAAATGTTACAAGTACCTAATGAATCACATGGGAAAGGATTAGAAGGGCTAGAGCACCGTGGTGTGCTCTAACTGAACAGCAACAATGGACTCTTAGGTTTAAGGTTTTACAATTCCTGACACAGGGTAATAATTACTAACTTAGAAACAGAATCATAGGAAGAACTAGAAAACAGATGGTAAACAAAGCTAATAGTGATTAATGCCAAGGCGGATGACGCCTAACCATAATGTCTGACTTATTAACCATGGCTTCTTAGAATGAAGGGAGAAGTTTCTTTTCTACTCAGAAAAATGTACCCTGTAACCATTCTTAAACATGATTGTAATCTTTTGACCTTATGCCAACTGAAAGAAAATGCTCCTACTTTGACTGTATATAATCTCACACTCAACAAGTAAAACTTTGCAGCAGACTTCAAACCTCCCTTGCGTTTGTGTCTGTCTGTCATCGCCGAATCCATTCCTGACCTGTGAATCCAGACTTGGTCTCCCCGCACACCCGCTGAGTCGGTCTGTGGCAAGTGGCGCCCAAACAGGGACCTGACTGGACAGGTAACACTTTATCCTTTCTTTTCTCTTTTTCCAAGGAGTGGATAGGCTCTCACCAAGGGAACTGCAGTCCCGCCAGTAAAACAAGGGAGACTGGTGAAGGGTGAGCAAGATTAATCATGGGGCGATCAGGAACTAAAGGACAGAAACTTTTTGTTTCCGTTCTCAAGCACATGTCAACAGAACGAGGTCTAAAAGTCTCGGGTGCTACAGGCAGAGAATTTTACACACTCTGCCAAGACCTCATTCCTCCTTTAAGGAAAACAGGTTCATTGCAAGAGTATATGAAAGCATGTGCTGACGCCTCACCCGCGGTAGTGCAAGGAATGGCCTACGCGGCAGCTAGGAAAGGTCAAACTTTTCAGTCATATGTCAAGCAGACATATGGGGGTGGAGGACCTAAGAAAGGGCCTCTACCTACTTGTTTTGAATGTGGAGAATCAGGACATATCAAAAAGGATTGCTCTAGCAAAAAACAGGAACATACAAAAAGAATCTTCCAGGAATATGTCCCCAATGCCAGAAAGGAAGGCATTGGAAAAATAAATGTAAATCAAAATTCTGCAAAGACGGAAGTAAAATAGAAGAAGTCAAGGAATCAAAAAACTAGAAAAGGGGCAGCCTCTCAGCCCCGATACAAGAGAGGAAAAGGAGGGCAAGGCCAACAGTCAGGCCCTTAACCCAGAGGCTCCAGAATTCACAATACATAATTTGCCTAGAGCCAGTCCAGGAAGTGCAGGGTTAGATGTAGCGGTGGTCAAGGATGTAATCCTGTCTGTGGAAGATGGGGTTCAACTCGTGCCTACTTCGGTTCAAGGAACTCTACCCTCAGGAATTACAGAATTGTTACTGGGACGAATTTCTAACTTTAAATTGGGGATTGAAGTGCTTCCTGGAGTAATTGATTCTGACTTTATTGGAGAAATTAAAATCATGGCTAAACGTGTTAAAGGAACAGTAGTCCTAAGAAAAGGACAAAGAATAGCACAATTACTTTTACTTCCTTATTTAAAATTACCTAATCCAGAGTTGTCAAAGGAAAGAGGTCAGGGCTCTTTCAGGTCAACTGATACAGTAGCTTGGGTTACGGAAATAGGAAAGGATAGGCCTTTTCTGTCTGTAAAAATCAATGGAAAAACTTTTAAGGGTATTTTAGATACAGGAGCAGATAAGACTTGTATTGCAGGAAAAGGTTGGCCTTAAGCTTGGCCAGTAATAAAAACTTCCTCTTCATTACAGGGATTGGGAATGGCTTCTAATGTAGCAAAAAGTGCAGAACTCCTATGCTGGGAAGTGGATGGGAAAAAGGGAACCATCCATCCTTATGTCATTCCCTCATTGCCCTTCTCCTTATGGGGAAGAGACATAATGACAGAAATGAATGTTAAGCTATTTACAAATTCAGACATTGATGAACAATATTTTTCATAGGGGCCATTGAGACTACATTATTTGCAGATCAAATATCTTGGAAATCTGAAGAGCCTGTTTGGCTTAATCAATGGCCCCTTACCCTAGAAAAAATACAGGCCATAGAAGCTATTGTTCAAAAACAGTTAAACTCAGGACATTTGGAGGAGACTATTGGTCCCTGGAATACTCCTATCTTTGCCATAAAAAAGAAATCTGGTAAATGGAAATTATTACAAGATTTAAGAGCAGTAAATGCAACCATGCATGACATGGGCACATTGCAACCAGGGCTGCCAAATCCAGTAACAATTCCAAAAAATTGGAAAATTACAGTCATACAATAAAATTACATCCTGAGAATTGTAAGAAATTTGTATTCAGTGTACCATCAGTAAATTTTATAAGACCCTACAAAAGATATCAATGGAAAGTGTTACCTCAAGGAACGAAAAATAGTCCTACGTTATGTCAAAAATTTGTGGCCAATACTATTGAACCAGTAAGACAACAATTTCCTAATGTTTATCTAATTCATTATATGGATGATATTTTACTTGCAGCAAAAAACTTATGGGGAATTATAGGAGTCTTTAATTTTATTATTAGAATCATTGCAGAATAATGGGCTAGTTGTCACTCCTGACAAAATTCAATACCAGTTACCTATAAGATATCTAGGGCATGTTATTCATGAACAAAAAATAACATCACAAAAATTACAGATTTGCAGGGATTCTCTACTTACACTAAATGACTTACAAAAGGTTTTAGGAAATATCAATTGAATAAGACCTCAGCTAAAATTATCTACTGGAGAATTAAAGCCACTCTTTGAATTGTTACAGGGTGATTCTGCCCCTAATTCTCCTCGAACCCTTAATAAAGCAACTGCACTGTGGGCCTAAAACAGAGGCCTGGGTGGTCAAGGGACGCCTTGACCCCCCCTCCCCTTCTGAGTTTCTTGTCAATAACAAGGCATACTTGAGAGTCCCACCAGTAAGACATGTCTAAATCTAAAAATAACTGTGTGGTGAAAACATTCATTTGAGCTCATGTTTTTTGTGTTAAGTGTATCTAATTGAGTCCAATTTTCTTGTTATATGTCAATGTCTGATTATTTAAAAGTCTCCGTTTCTCTGTCTTGTTCGTGTTACATATTTTTTCTTGTCCAGTTTAGTCTTTAAAATTGGTACCATTTCTAAGTATGGATCCTTATGGTTTTTCTGTGCATACTCAAGCACACATCCTTGTTATTTATTTGAACATTTCTGGGCCTAGCATGGCCGCTCCCCCATGTCTGCAGTTGTAACAAGCCCTGGAAAAATAAATTCCAGCTAAGTTGCCTTGCAAAAAGTTTTGTTTTGAACCTGGTTCTCACCTGTAAGAGTAAAATTGGCAAAACTCTCTTGACACAAACTTCCGGAAAATGAACGGCCAATATTATTTTTGCGCGCTTTATGATCTTTGAGTATGAATGTGTGTGAATGAGTGAGTGAACATGTTCAAGGTTAAATTGTCAGCATACTGTATAAAACAATGGATAAATTTATACTTAAACACAAAGACAATTGGGTAAATATAAGCTTAAAACTTCAAGAAAAATATTAGGTTTGAATGTTTTACAATGTCTCAAAGGATTACTACATTGGTTTAAAGAGAAATTAGTAAAAAAGTACTTTTCTAAAGACCCGGAAAAAAAAATCTGGTTTTGTAATACTTAGAGCTGTTTACATTGTAAACATTGTATCCTGTTTAACCCAGAGGTATTAGGGAATTTGGGATTTATTACCTTTAAAGTTTGGAGACATGTATTAGAGATTTAAATGTAAAATTGTTCATTAATGTCAGAAACTTTGCCTGTCTGTCTTTTCTTGCAGACTGACTGCAAGTCAGTCTGGAAGTCTGTTGATAACTTTTGGTGCACTGATGTTTGTAATTCTTGCATTAGGGAAAAACTGTCATTTGAGTTTAAACTGTTGATGGAGTTCTAGGCAGTAATAATCTAAACTGCAGAATAAAACAAAAAGCCTCTTCTAAAGGCAAAGGGAGTGACCTGGGCCCTAGGAGGCCTGGAGGCAAAGGGAATTCCTTTAGCCTTAAAGGTTTTTCAAATGCAAATAAAAATCAAAGTGTTAAAAGTTTAAGTTACAAAGTGTAAAAGTTAAAGAAAAGTAGAAATGGTTTCTGAACAAAATTTAAAAGTAAAGTTGTCCTAAAGTTTTGTTTCTAAAAAAGAAACAAGGAAAATTAGGACTATCAAAATGGTTACTTAATTGCTATTTCAACTTACTCTTGTAAATTACTTTATAGCAATCTCCAGCAGGCCCATGGAGAAGGTCAGAAACCCTTATTCAAATGTAATTTTGACTCTTACCAGGTTCCAGGTAAGATCATACTTAGACTATTTCTGAGTTGACCACCTTGTTACTTTAATTGGAGTAACATGGCCTTTTGTAGGACTCATTAATCTAATAGCTGCAACTTTGAGCCTGCCCGGGCAAAGCAAAGTCCCTGTTCAGGCTCCAGTTGCCAGGGCCAGCCAGCAGCAAACCAGGATTCGCAGATTGGGGTTCCTGAAATAGGGGGCAAGAACTAGGAAAAAATAGAAGAGAGACAGACACACCGGGTCAGGAATGTCTGCAGCCCAGGTAAAGACTGCCCCGTTTATTGTCAACTCCAACTTATATCCCTTCTTGAAACCAGGGAACTTCCAGCTGTTACAGTCATATGGTAAATCTCAGGTAATTTAAACAGAATAAGGCCATAAAACAATAAGACAAAGCCATGGTCTAATGCAAATCAAGGTACAATTTAATTCTACTCTGACTCCCAACAAAAAGGCATTGGCTATTACAGAGCAAAGATTGAGTACTTCCTTTGTTAAACAAATAGACTATAGCCAACCATGGGACTTAATTATAATAAGCACTACTTACACCCCTACAGGACGTTTGTGGCAAAATGGAATTTTAGAGTGAATACATCTGCCCCATATACAAAATTATGTAATTTCTGGATTTGATTATCTATGTGCACAACTAATAATCAAAGGTAGGGTGAGGACAAAAGAATTATTTGGACAAGAGTTTTGTAAATTAATTTTGCCTTACACTAAACAACAATTTGTCTTTATATTATAAGAAAGTAATAATATAGGAATAGCATTATTAAACTTTAGAGGAATCATTGGATTCCACATGCCACAGAGTCCCATTTTAAGGTTTGTTCAAGAAACTCCTGTGATTTCTCCTCATTTATGGTCTTCTGTTCCCTTATCAAATACTATCACAGTATTTACAGATGGTTCCTCTAATGGAAAATCTGTGGTAGTAGAACCTAGTCATCCTCCTTTAATTAAATATCAAAATAACCTTTCTGCACAAAAGGCAGGAATCGTTACAGTCTTCATGGCCTTTCAACATTATCATGAGCCTTTAAATATATATACTAATTCTAAATATGTATCTGCTTGTTTTCCTACTTTAGAAACAACTGTAATTGCAGAAAAAACTAATATTTACAATATGTTATTAGAATTGCAAAATCTTATTAGACAAAGAAATCATAAATATTATACTGGGCATATTAGAGGTCATTCTAACCTTCCAGGACCATTAACTATGGGGAATACTCTTGCAGATCATTACACAAAAATATTTCTAGCCCTAGAACAAGCACAAAAGAGTCATAATATACATCATCAGAATGCCACGACTCTAAGACATATGTTCCAAATCACTAGAGAACAGGCCAGGGAAATAGTTAAACAATGTAGATCATGTCCTAATATTGGAAACATCCCTCAAATAGGGGTAAATCCCCGAAAATTAAAACCTTTAGCCGTCTGGCAAATGAATGTGACACATGTCCCAGAATGTGGTAAATTACAGTATGTGCATGTTGTAATAAATACCTATTCTCATATAATATATGCCTAGGCCAGAACTGGAGAAGCTGTAAAGGATGTTGTTCAACACCTTACTGCTAGTTTCGCATATATGGGAAAGCCATTTAAAATAAAAACTAATAATGCTCCAGCTTATACTTCAAAATCTTTTTTGCAATTTATAAATAATTGGGGCATAGGTCATATCACTGGAATTCCTTACAACCCTCAAGGACAAACTATAGTTGAACGTACTCATCAAACACTAAAGGCACAAATATCTAAAATAAAAAATACTAATTCATATTATTCTCCTCATCATATTCTAAGTCATGTTTTATTTGTACTTAATTTCTTAAATCTTAATGATGATGGTCTTTCTACTGCACATAGACATTAGATGCAAGAAAAGGACCCAAAACACCCTCAAGTCGTTTGGAAAAATTTATTATCTGGACAGTGGAAGGGCCCAGATATTCTAATCACCTCTGGGCGAGGTTATGCTTGTGTTTTTCCGCAGGATGCCGAGACTCCCATCTGGGTTCCAGACAGGCTCATCCGGCCCGCAGTGGCTAAAAATGTCCCGAAAACAAAAACGAAAGCAGAAGCAACTCTTCCGCCGAACGCCTGCAGCGATGGCCCGTCTCTCACTCCAACCGCAGCAGAGCACACCTTGCCCTCCAAAAAATCTTCATCATCTTCTACATGAAGCGGAAACATTACTACAAACAACCCATCAGCCAAAGACTGCATTAACTCTCCTTTTAGCATTATTATCTCTCCTTGCTGTGAACTCCCCGGTGACCTCAGCACAAAGTTACTGGGCTTATATTCCAAAGCCTCCGCCTTTACATCCAGTAGACTGGGAAAACTCAGAATATATTAAGGTTATGACTAATGTTTCGGACATCTTGGAGGAATCTCCAACCTTTCATTTTGGCCATAATACCTCCTCTTATGTCAATTATGAGGGGAGGTCTAATACTTTACCTATTTGTTTTACTTTAAAAGGCATAGCTCCGTATGGGCGTCTCATTTATTAAGTGTCTGGAAAAATACAAATCTTACCTATGATATGGTTACCTTACAGCAGCAAATTACAGCCATGAGTCAACAGCACTTGGAGTCCTGGGACATTTCTACTCTCTCCACAACTTTATCTTCTACATTAAAAGACTTGAATCACTTGGATTGGATTCAATATTTTATTTTTCTTGGTATAGGTATTACTGTCCGAATCATCATTTTATTAATATTTCCCATTATCTTCAGAATTATTTTAACTTCCCTGCACACCATTGAACGTGACTTCTACGCATATCACTTAAAAAATAAAAAACGGGGAACTGCCACACCCACTCCAGTGGAGTCTGTGCAGCATGGAGCAGAAAGAGCTTGAATGGCTGCCAGTCCTGAGGTTCGCACCAACGGTGATCAGGCCTCCTGGAGGTCCCTGGCAGAGACCGGGACATATGCGTGAAATGCTCATAATGCTGGGTGCTGGGATTCTTTTATCACTCTTTTCATTTCTGATAGTTGATGTTATGGCAGTAATATTCTGTGCCAACTACTGGCCTAAACAATTGATTGAGCGACTAGATGTTCCAGGAACTAAAAGTGCATGCCCGGCTACTCTGGCGCAAACACATCCACAGCAGCCTTGATGACCTCAATGCACTCTACTAATAATAAGACAGAATTAGAAACTATACGGAAAACATGATCTTTGAATTAGTAATAAATGTTAGTTTACCTGAATATGCCTTTAATGCGTCTGCATTACTTGTGTAAATGTTACAAGTACCTAATGAATCACATGGGAAAGGATTAGAAGGGCTAGAGCACCGTGGTGTGCTCTAACTGAACAGCAACAATGGACTCTTAGGTTTAAGGTTTTACAATTCCTGGCACAGGGTAATAATTACTAACTTAGAAACAGAATCATAGGAAGAACTAGAAAACAGATGGTAAACAAAGCTAATAATGATTAATGCCAAGGCGGATGACGCCTAACCATAATGTCTGACTTATTAACCATGGCTTCTTAGAATGAAGGGAGAAGTTTCTTTTCTACTCAGAAAAATGTACCCTGTAACCATTCTTAAACATGATTGTAATCTTTTGACCTTATGCCAACTGAAAGAAAATGCTCCTACTTTGACTGTATATAATCTCACACTCAACAAGTAAAACTTTGCAGCAGACTTCAAACCTCCCTTGCATTTGTGTCTGTCTGTCATCGCCGAATCCATTCCTGACCTGTGAATCCAGACTTGGTCTCCCCACACTCCCGCTGAGTCGGTCTGCGGCACACCTGGAGGTTCCTGGGTCAGGAGGAGGGAAGAAAGGGGAGTGGAAAATAAACAGGCAGTCTCGGCAGTCTTTACTTGGACTGCGGACATCCCGGACCCGCTGTGTCTGTCTCTCTTCTCTTTCTTGCTAGTCCTTGCCCCCGATTTCAGGAACCCCAATCTGCGAACCCTGGTTTGCCGCCGGTTGGCCCCGGCAACCTCCATTCTGTGAGTTCACACACCTCCATTCTTTGACTTCACACACCTCCATTCTTGGACTTCACACACCTCCATTCCATGACTTCACACACCTCAATTCTATGAGTTCACACACCTCCATTCTATGAGTTCACACACCTCCATTTTGACTTCACACACCTCCATTCTATGACTTCACACACCTTCATTCTTACTTTAGAAACATCCATTCTATGACTTCACACACCTCCATTGTATGACTTCACAAACCTCCATTCGGTGACTTCACACACCTCCATTCTGGGTTCACACACCTCAATTCTGTGACTTCACACATGTCCATTCTGACTTCACACACCTCCATTCTATGACTTCAAACACCTCCATTTTGAGTACACAAACCTCCATTCTGTGACTTCACACACCTCCATTCTATGACTTCACACACCTCCGTTCTATGACTTCACACACCTCCATTTTGTGACTTCACACACCTAAATTCTATGACTTCACACACCTCCATTCTGAGTTCACACACCTCCATTCTGTGACTTCACACACCTCCATTCTGACTTCACACACTTCCAATCTTTGACTTCACACACCTCCATTCTGTGACTTCACACACCTCTATTGTTTCACTTCACACACCTCCATTCTTTGACTTCACACACCGCCATTCTATGACTTCACAAACCTCCATTCTATGAGTTCACACACCTCCATTCTATGAGTTCACACACCTCCAATTTGACTTCACACCCCTCCATTCTATGACTTCACACACCATCATTCTTACTTCAGAAACATCCATTCTCTGACTTCACACACCTCCATTCTATGACTTCACAAACCACCATTCTGTGACTTTACACACCTCCATTCTGAGTTCACACACCTCCTTTCTATGACTTCACACACTTCCTTTCTATGACTTCACACACCTCCATTCTGTGGCTGAACACATCTACATTCTGACTTCACACACCTCCATTCTATGACTTCACAAACCTCCATTCTGAGTTCACAGACCTCCATTCTATGACTTCACACACCTCCATTCTATGACTTCACTCACCTCCATTATGACTTCACACACCTCCATTCTGACTTCACACACCTCCATTCTATGACTTCCCACACCTCCATTCGTTGACATAAAAAACCACCATTCTATGACTTCACACAACTCCATTTTAACTTCACACACCTACATTCTATGAGTTCACACACCTCCATTTTATGACTTCACACACCTCCATTCTACGACTTCACACACCTCAATTCTATGACTACACACCTCCATTCTATGACTTCACACACCTCCATTCTGTGACTTCACAAACCTGCACTCTATTACTTCAAACACCTTCATTCTTACTTCACAAACATCCATTCTGTGACTTCACACACCTCCATTCTGTGACTTCACACACCTTCATTCTGACTTCACACACATCCATTCTGTGACTTCACACACCTCAATTCTGTGACTTCACACCTCCATTCTGACTTCACACACCTCCATTCTATGACTTCCCACACCTCCATTCGTTGACATAAAAAACCACCATTCTATGACTTCACACAACTCCATTTTGACTTCACACACCTCCATTCTATGAGTTCACACACCTCCATTTTATGACTTCAAACACCTCCATTCTACGACTTCACACACCTCAATTCTATGACTTCACACACCTCCATTCTATGGTTTCACACACCTCCATTCTATGACTTCACACACCTCCATTCTGTGACTTCACACACCACCTTTTTGACTTCACACACCTCCATTCTGTGACTTCACACACCTCCATTCTGTGACTTCACACACCTCCGTTTTGACTTCACACCGTTCCATTCTGTGACTTCACACACCTCCATTCTGTGACTTCACACACCTCTATTGTTTCACTTCACACACCTCCATTCTTTGACTTCACTTACCTCCATTCCATGACTTCACACACCTCCATTCTATGACTTCACACACCTCCATTCTGTGACTTCACACACCTCCATTCCATGACTTCACAAACCTCAATTCTGAGTTCACAGTCCTCCATTCTATGACTTCACACACCTCCATTCTATGACTTCACACACCTCCATTCTATGACTTCACACACCTCCATTCTGTGACTTCACACACCTCCATTCTATGATTTCACACACCTCAATTCTGTGACTTCACACACCTCCATTCTATGACTTCACACTCCTCCATTCTATGACTTCACACACCTGCAATTTTACTTCACACACCTTCATTCCATGAGTTCACACACCTGCATTGTGGCTTCACACACCTCCATTCTATGATTTCACACACCTCCATTCTGAGTTGATACACCTCCATTCTGTGACTTCACACACCTCCATTCTGACTTCACACAGCTCCATTCTATGACTTCACACAACTCCATTTTGTGACGTCACACACCTCCATTCTATGACTTCACACACCTTCATTCTTATTTCACAAAAATCCATTCTATGACTTCACACACCTCCATTCTATGACTTCACACACCTCCATTTTTTGACTTCACACACCTCCATTCTAAGATTTCACACACCTCCATTGTGACTTCACACACCTCCATTCTATGAGTTCACACAACTCCATTCTGACTTCACACAGCTCCATTCTGTGACTTCACAAAACTCCATTCTATGATTCCACAAACCTCCATATTATGTCTTCACACACCTCCATTCTGTGACTTCACACACCTCCATTCTGTCTTCACACACCTTCATTGTATGACTTCACACACCTCAATTCTATGACTTCACACACCTCCATTCTATAACTTCACACACCTCCATTCTGTGACGTCACACACCTCCATTCTATGATTTCAAACACCTTCATTTTTACTTCACAAACATCCATTCTGTGACTTCACACACCTCCCTTCTGTAACTTCACACCTGCATTCTGACTTCACACACCTCTATTCTGTGAATTCACACACCTCAATTCTGTGACTTCACACACCTCCATTCTGACTTCACACACCTCCATTCTATGTTTTCACACACCTCCATTCTATGACTTCACACACCTCCATTCTGTGACTTCACACACCTCCATTCTATGACTTCACACACCTCCATTCTGTGACTTCACACACCTCCATTCTATGACTTCACACACCTCCATTCTATGACTTCACACACCTGCAATTTTACTTCACACACCTTCATTCCATGAGTTCACACACTTGCATTGTGGCTTCACACACCTCCATTCTATGATTTCACACACCTCCATTCTGACTTCACACACCTACATTCTGACTTCACACACCTCAATTCTGTGTCTTCACAGACCTCCATTCTGTGACTTCACACACCTCCATTTTGACTTCACACACTTCAATTCTATGACTTCACACTCCTCTTGTTGTGAGCCAGAGTGGACTCAATTTGTACCTTGGCTTGCATCAGACGATGGCTTTATTGTCTTATTGCTTTCTGGCCCTATTCTATGTAAATGACCTGAGAATTACCATATGAATGTAACACCTGTGCCACACCCACTGCAGTGGAGTCTGTGCAGCATGCAGCAGAAAGAGCTTGAATGGCTGCCAGTCCTGAGGTTCGCACCAACGGTGATCAGGCCTCCTGGAGGTCCCTTGCAGAGACCGGGACATATGCGTGAAATGCTCATAATGCTGGGTGCTGGGATTCTTTTATCACTCTTTTCATTTCTGATAGTTGATGTTATGGCAGTAATATTCTGTGCCAACTACTGGCCTAAACAATTGATTGAGCGACTAGATGTTCCAGGAACTAAAAGTGCATGCCCGGCTACTCTGGCGCAAACACATCCACAGCAGCCTTGATGACCTCAATGCACTCTACTAATAATAAGACAGAATTAGAAACTATACGGAAAACATGATCTTTGAATTAGTAATAAATGTTAGTTTACCTGAATATGCCTTTAATGCGTCTGCATTACTTGTGTAAATGTTACAAGTACCTAATGAATCACATGGGAAAGGATTAGAAGGGCTAGAGCACCGTGGTGTGCTCTAACTGAACAGCAACAATGGACTCTTAGGTTTAAGGTTTTACAATTCCTGACACAGGGTAATAATTACTAACTTAGAAACAGAATCATAGGAAGAACTAGAAAACAGATGGTAAACAAAGCTAATAGTGATTAATGCCAAGGCGGATGACGCCTAACCATAATGTCTGACTTATTAACCATGGCTTCTTAGAATGAAGGGAGAAGTTTCTTTTCTACTCAGAAAAATGTACCCTGTAACCATTCTTAAACATGATTGTAATCTTTTGACCTTATGCCAACTGAAAGAAAATGCTCCTACTTTGACTGTATATAATCTCACACTCAACAAGTAAAACTTTGCAGCAGACTTCAAACCTCCCTTGCGTTTGTGTCTGTCTGTCATCGCCGAATCCATTCCTGACCTGTGAATCCAGACTTGGTCTCCCCGCACACCCGCTGAGTCGGTCTGTGGCAAGTGGCGCCCGAACAGGGACCTGACTGGACAGGTAACACTTTATCCTTTCTTTTCTCTTTTTCCAAGGAGTGGATAGGCTCTCACCAAGGGAACTGCAGTCCCGCCAGTAAAACAAGGGAGACTGGTGAAGGGTGAGCAAGATTAATCATGGGGCGATCAGGAACTAAAGGACAGAAACTTTTTGTTTCCGTTCTCAAGCACATGTCAACAGAACGAGGTCTAAAAGTCTCGGGTGCTACAGGCAGAGAATTTTACACACTCTGCCAAGACCTCATTCCTCCTTTAAGGAAAACAGGTTCATTGCAAGAGTATATGAAAGCATGTGCTGACGCCTCACCCGCGGTAGTGCAAGGAATGGCCTACGCGGCAGCTAGGAAAGGTCAAACTTTTCAGTCATATGTCAAGCAGACATATGGGGGTGGAGGACCTAAGAAAGGGCCTCTACCTACTTGTTTTGAATGTGGAGAATCAGGACATATCAAAAAGGATTGCTCTAGCAAAAAACAGGAACATACAAAAAGAATCTTCCAGGAATATGTCCCCAATGCCAGAAAGGAAGGCATTGGAAAAATAAATGTAAATCAAAATTCTGCAAAGACGGAAGTAAAATAGAAGAAGTCAAGGAATCAAAAAACTAGAAAAGGGGCAGCCTCTCAGCCCCGATACAAGAGAGGAAAAGGAGGGCAAGGCCAACAGTCAGGCCCTTAACCCAGAGGCTCCAGAATTCACAATACATAATTTGCCTAGAGCCAGTCCAGGAAGTGCAGGGTTAGATGTAGCGGTGGTCAAGGATGTAATCCTGTCTGTGGAAGATGGGGTTCAACTCGTGCCTACTTCGGTTCAAGGAACTCTACCCTCAGGAATTACAGAATTGTTACTGGGACGAATTTCTAACTTTAAATTGGGGATTGAAGTGCTTCCTGGAGTAATTGATTCTGACTTTATTGGAGAAATTAAAATCATGGCTAAACGTGTTAAAGGAACAGTAGTCCTAAGAAAAGGACAAAGAATAGCACAATTACTTTTACTTCCTTATTTAAAATTACCTAATCCAGAGTTGTCAAAGGAAAGAGGTCAGGGCTCTTTCAGGTCAACTGATACAGTAGCTTGGGTTACGGAAATAGGAAAGGATAGGCCTTTTCTGTCTGTAAAAATCAATGGAAAAACTTTTAAGGGTATTTTAGATACAGGAGCAGATAAGACTTGTATTGCAGGAAAAGGTTGGCCTTAAGCTTGGCCAGTAATAAAAACTTCCTCTTCATTACAGGGATTGGGAATGGCTTCTAATGTAGCAAAAAGTGCAGAACTCCTATGCTGGGAAGTGGATGGGAAAAAGGGAACCATCCATCCTTATGTCATTCCCTCATTGCCCTTCTCCTTATGGGGAAGAGACATAATGACAGAAATGAATGTTAAGCTATTTACAAATTCAGACATTGATGAACAATATTTTTCATAGGGGCCATTGAGACTACATTATTTGCAGATCAAATATCTTGGAAATCTGAAGAGCCTGTTTGGCTTAATCAATGGCCCCTTACCCTAGAAAAAATACAGGCCATAGAAGCTATTGTTCAAAAACAGTTAAACTCAGGACATTTGGAGGAGACTATTGGTCCCTGGAATACTCCTATCTTTGCCATAAAAAAGAAATCTGGTAAATGGAAATTATTACAAGATTTAAGAGCAGTAAATGCAACCATGCATGACATGGGCACATTGCAACCAGGGCTGCCAAATCCAGTAACAATTCCAAAAAATTGGAAAATTACAGTCATACAATAAAATTACATCCTGAGAATTGTAAGAAATTTGTATTCAGTGTACCATCAGTAAATTTTATAAGACCCTACAAAAGATATCAATGGAAAGTGTTACCTCAAGGAACGAAAAATAGTCCTACGTTATGTCAAAAATTTGTGGCCAATACTATTGAACCAGTAAGACAACAATTTCCTAATGTTTATCTAATTCATTATATGGATGATATTTTACTTGCAGCAAAAAACTTATGGGGAATTATAGGAGTCTTTAATTTTATTATTAGAATCATTGCAGAATAATGGGCTAGTTGTCACTCCTGACAAAATTCAATACCAGTTACCTATAAGATATCTAGGGCATGTTATTCATGAACAAAAAATAACATCACAAAAATTACAGATTTGCAGGGATTCTCTACTTACACTAAATGACTTACAAAAGGTTTTAGGAAATATCAATTGAATAAGACCTCAGCTAAAATTATCTACTGGAGAATTAAAGCCACTCTTTGAATTGTTACAGGGTGATTCTGCCCCTAATTCTCCTCGAACCCTTAATAAAGCAACTGCACTGTGGGCCTAAAACAGAGGCCTGGGTGGTCAAGGGACGCCTTGACCCCCCCTCCCCTTCTGAGTTTCTTGTCAATAACAAGGCATACTTGAGAGTCCCACCAGTAAGACATGTCTAAATCTAAAAATAACTGTGTGGTGAAAACATTCATTTGAGCTCATGTTTTTTGTGTTAAGTGTATCTAATTGAGTCCAATTTTCTTGTTATATGTCAATGTCTGATTATTTAAAAGTCTCCGTTTCTCTGTCTTGTTCGTGTTACATATTTTTTCTTGTCCAGTTTAGTCTTTAAAATTGGTACCATTTCTAAGTATGGATCCTTATGGTTTTTCTGTGCATACTCAAGCACACATCCTTGTTATTTATTTGAACATTTCTGGGCCTAGCATGGCCGCTCCCCCATGTCTGCAGTTGTAACAAGCCCTGGAAAAATAAATTCCAGCTAAGTTGCCTTGCAAAAAGTTTTGTTTTGAACCTGGTTCTCACCTGTAAGAGTAAAATTGGCAAAACTCTCTTGACACAAACTTCCGGAAAATGAACGGCCAATATTATTTTTGCGCGCTTTATGATCTTTGAGTATGAATGTGTGTGAATGAGTGAGTGAACATGTTCAAGGTTAAATTGTCAGCATACTGTATAAAACAATGGATAAATTTATACTTAAACACAAAGACAATTGGGTAAATATAAGCTTAAAACTTCAAGAAAAATATTAGGTTTGAATGTTTTACAATGTCTCAAAGGATTACTACATTGGTTTAAAGAGAAATTAGTAAAAAAGTACTTTTCTAAAGACCCGGAAAAAAAAATCTGGTTTTGTAATACTTAGAGCTGTTTACATTGTAAACATTGTATCCTGTTTAACCCAGAGGTATTAGGGAATTTGGGATTTATTACCTTTAAAGTTTGGAGACATGTATTAGAGATTTAAATGTAAAATTGTTCATTAATGTCAGAAACTTTGCCTGTCTGTCTTTTCTTGCAGACTGACTGCAAGTCAGTCTGGAAGTCTGTTGATAACTTTTGGTGCACTGATGTTTGTAATTCTTGCATTAGGGAAAAACTGTCATTTGAGTTTAAACTGTTGATGGAGTTCTAGGCAGTAATAATCTAAACTGCAGAATAAAACAAAAAGCCTCTTCTAAAGGCAAAGGGAGTGACCTGGGCCCTAGGAGGCCTGGAGGCAAAGGGAATTCCTTTAGCCTTAAAGGTTTTTCAAATGCAAATAAAAATCAAAGTGTTAAAAGTTTAAGTTACAAAGTGTAAAAGTTAAAGAAAAGTAGAAATGGTTTCTGAACAAAATTTAAAAGTAAAGTTGTCCTAAAGTTTTGTTTCTAAAAAAGAAACAAGGAAAATTAGGACTATCAAAATGGTTACTTAATTGCTATTTCAACTTACTCTTGTAAATTACTTTATAGCAATCTCCAGCAGGCCCATGGAGAAGGTCAGAAACCCTTATTCAAATGTAATTTTGACTCTTACCAGGTTCCAGGTAAGATCATACTTAGACTATTTCTGAGTTGACCACCTTGTTACTTTAATTGGAGTAACATGGCCTTTTGTAGGACTCATTAATCTAATAGCTGCAACTTTGAGCCTGCCCGGGCAAAGCAAAGTCCCTGTTCAGGCTCCAGTTGCCAGGGCCAGCCAGCAGCAAACCAGGATTCGCAGATTGGGGTTCCTGAAATAGGGGGCAAGAACTAGGAAAAAATAGAAGAGAGACAGACACACCGGGTCAGGAATGTCTGCAGCCCAGGTAAAGACTGCCCCGTTTATTGTCAACTCCAACTTATATCCCTTCTTGAAACCAGGGAACTTCCAGCTGTTACAGTCATATGGTAAATCTCAGGTAATTTAAACAGAATAAGGCCATAAAACAATAAGACAAAGCCATGGTCTAATGCAAATCAAGGTACAATTTAATTCTACTCTGACTCCCAACAAAAAGGCATTGGCTATTACAGAGCAAAGATTGAGTACTTCCTTTGTTAAACAAATAGACTATAGCCAACCATGGGACTTAATTATAATAAGCACTACTTACACCCCTACAGGACGTTTGTGGCAAAATGGAATTTTAGAGTGAATACATCTGCCCCATATACAAAATTATGTAATTTCTGGATTTGATTATCTATGTGCACAACTAATAATCAAAGGTAGGGTGAGGACAAAAGAATTATTTGGACAAGAGTTTTGTAAATTAATTTTGCCTTACACTAAACAACAATTTGTCTTTATATTATAAGAAAGTAATAATATAGGAATAGCATTATTAAACTTTAGAGGAATCATTGGATTCCACATGCCACAGAGTCCCATTTTAAGGTTTGTTCAAGAAACTCCTGTGATTTCTCCTCATTTATGGTCTTCTGTTCCCTTATCAAATACTATCACAGTATTTACAGATGGTTCCTCTAATGGAAAATCTGTGGTAGTAGAACCTAGTCATCCTCCTTTAATTAAATATCAAAATAACCTTTCTGCACAAAAGGCAGGAATCGTTACAGTCTTCATGGCCTTTCAACATTATCATGAGCCTTTAAATATATATACTAATTCTAAATATGTATCTGCTTGTTTTCCTACTTTAGAAACAACTGTAATTGCAGAAAAAACTAATATTTACAATATGTTATTAGAATTGCAAAATCTTATTAGACAAAGAAATCATAAATATTATACTGGGCATATTAGAGGTCATTCTAACCTTCCAGGACCATTAACTATGGGGAATACTCTTGCAGATCATTACACAAAAATATTTCTAGCCCTAGAACAAGCACAAAAGAGTCATAATATACATCATCAGAATGCCACGACTCTAAGACATATGTTCCAAATCACTAGAGAACAGGCCAGGGAAATAGTTAAACAATGTAGATCATGTCCTAATATTGGAAACATCCCTCAAATAGGGGTAAATCCCCGAAAATTAAAACCTTTAGCCGTCTGGCAAATGAATGTGACACATGTCCCAGAATGTGGTAAATTACAGTATGTGCATGTTGTAATAAATACCTATTCTCATATAATATATGCCTAGGCCAGAACTGGAGAAGCTGTAAAGGATGTTGTTCAACACCTTACTGCTAGTTTCGCATATATGGGAAAGCCATTTAAAATAAAAACTAATAATGCTCCAGCTTATACTTCAAAATCTTTTTTGCAATTTATAAATAATTGGGGCATAGGTCATATCACTGGAATTCCTTACAACCCTCAAGGACAAACTATAGTTGAACGTACTCATCAAACACTAAAGGCACAAATATCTAAAATAAAAAATACTAATTCATATTATTCTCCTCATCATATTCTAAGTCATGTTTTATTTGTACTTAATTTCTTAAATCTTAATGATGATGGTCTTTCTACTGCACATAGACATTAGATGCAAGAAAAGGACCCAAAACACCCTCAAGTCGTTTGGAAAAATTTATTATCTGGACAGTGGAAGGGCCCAGATATTCTAATCACCTCTGGGCGAGGTTATGCTTGTGTTTTTCCGCAGGATGCCGAGACTCCCATCTGGGTTCCAGACAGGCTCATCCGGCCCGCAGTGGCTAAAAATGTCCCGAAAACAAAAACGAAAGCAGAAGCAACTCTTCCGCCGAACGCCTGCAGCGATGGCCTGTCTCTCACTCCAACCGCAGCAGAGCACACCTTGCCCTCCAAAAAATCTTCATCATCTTCTACATGAAGCGGAAACATTACTACAAACAACCCATCAGCCAAAGACTGCATTAACTCTCCTTTTAGCATTATTATCTCTCCTTGCTGTGAACTCCCCGGTGACCTCAGCACAAAGTTACTGGGCTTATATTCCAAAGCCTCCGCCTTTACATCCAGTAGACTGGGAAAACTCAGAATATATTAAGGTTATGACTAATGTTTCGGACATCTTGGAGGAATCTCCAACCTTTCATTTTGGCCATAATACCTCCTCTTATGTCAATTATGAGGGGAGGTCTAATACTTTACCTATTTGTTTTACTTTAAAAGGCATAGCTCCGTATGGGCGTCTCATTTATTAAGTGTCTGGAAAAATACAAATCTTACCTATGATATGGTTACCTTACAGCAGCAAATTACAGCCATGAGTCAACAGCACTTGGAGTCCTGGGACATTTCTACTCTCTCCACAACTTTATCTTCTACATTAAAAGACTTGAATCACTTGGATTGGATTCAATATTTTATTTTTCTTGGTATAGGTATTACTGTCCTAATCATCATTTTATTAATATTTCCCATTATCTTCAGAATTATTTTAACTTCCCTGCACACCATTGAACGTGACTTCTATGCATATCACTTAAAAAATAAAAAACGGGGAACTGCCACACCCACTCCAGTGGAGTCTGTGCAGCATGGAGCAGAAAGAGCTTGAATGGCTGCCAGTCCTGAGGTTCGCACCAACGGTGATCAGGCCTCCTGGAGGTCCCTGGCAGAGACCGGGACATATGCGTGAAATGCTCATAATGCTGGGTGCTGGGATTCTTTTATCACTCTTTTCATTTCTGATAGTTGATGTTATGGCAGTAATATTCTGTGCCAACTACTGGCCTAAAGAATTGATTGAGCGACTAGATGTTCCAGGAACTAAAAGTGCATGCCCGGCTACTCTGGCGCAAACACATCCACAGCAGCCTTGATGACCTCAATGCACTCTACTAATAATAAGACAGAATTAGAAACTATACGGAAAACATGATCTTTGAATTAGTAATAAATGTTAGTTTACCTGAATATGCCTTTAATGCGTCTGCATTACTTGTGTAAATGTTACAAGTACCTAATGAATCACATGGGAAAGGATTAGAAGGGCTAGAGCACCGTGGTGTGCTCTAACTGAACAGCAACAATGGACTCTTAGGTTTAAGGTTTTACAATTCCTGGCACAGGGTAATAATTACTAACTTAGAAACAGAATCATAGGAAGAACTAGAAAACAGATGGTAAACAAAGCTAATAATGATTAATGCCAAGGCGGATGACGCCTAACCATAATGTCTGACTTATTAACCATGGCTTCTTAGAATGAAGGGAGAAGTTTCTTTTCTACTCAGAAAAATGTACCCTGTAACCATTCTTAAACATGATTGTAATCTTTTGACCTTATGCCAACTGAAAGAAAATGCTCCTACTTTGACTGTATATAATCTCACACTCAACAAGTAAAACTTTGCAGCAGACTTCAAACCTCCCTTGCATTTGTGTCTGTCTGTCATCGCCGAATCCATTCCTGACCTGTGAATCCAGACTTGGTCTCCCCGCACTCCCGCTGAGTCGGTCTGCGGCACACCTGGAGGTTCCTGGGTCAGGAGGAGGGAAGAAAGGGGAGTGGAAAATAAACAGGCAGTCTCGGCAGTCTTTACTTGGACTGCGGACATCCCGGACCCGCTGTGTCTGTCTCTCTTCTCTTTCATGCTAGTCCTTGCCCCCGATTTCAGGAACCCCAATCTGCGAACCCTGGTTTGCCGCCGGTTGGCCCCAGCAACCTCCATTCTGTGAGTTCACACACCTCCATTCTTTGACTTCACACACCTCCATTCTTGGACTTCACACACCTCCATTCCATGACTTCACACACCTCAATTCTATGAGTTCACACACCTCCATTCTATGAGTTCACACACCTCCATTTTGACTTCACACACCTCCATTCTATGACTTCACACACCTTCATTCTTACTTTAGAAACATCCATTCTATGACTTCACACACCTCCATTGTATGACTTCACAAACCTCCATTCGGTGACTTCACACACCTCCATTCTGGGTTCACACACCTCAATTCTGTGACTTCACACATGTCCATTCTGACTTCACACACCTCCATTCTATGACTTCAAACACCTCCATTTTGAGTACACAAACCTCCATTCTGTGACTTCACACACCTCCATTCTCTGAATTCACACACCTCCATTCTATGACCTCACACACCTCCATTCTATGACTTCACACACCTCCATTCTATGAATTCACACACCTCCATTCTGTGACTTCACACACCTCCATTCTATGACTTCACACACCTCCATTCTGTGACTTCACCCACCTCCATTCTGAGTTCACATACCTCCATTCTGTGATTCACACACCTTCATTCTGTGACTTCACACACCTCCATTCTGACTTCACACAGCTCCATTCTGACTTCACACAGCTCCATTGTGTGACTACACAAAACTCCATTCTATGATTTCACACACCTCCATTCTATGACTTCACACACCTCCATTGTGACTTCACACACCTTGATTCTATGATTTCACATACCTCCATTCTGACTTCACACACCTCCATTCTATGACTTCACACACCTGCATTCTGACTTCACACAGCTCCATTGTGTGACTTCACAAAAATCCATTCTATGATTTCACACACCTCCATACTATGACTTCACACACCTCCATCTATGACTTCACACACCTGCATTCTGAGTTCACACACCTCCATTCTGTGACTTCACACACCTCCATTCTGACTTCACTCACCTCCATTGTATGACTTCACACACCTCCATTCTGTGACTTCTCACACCTCCATTCTATGACTTCACACACTTCAATTGTGACGTCACACACCTCCATTCTATGAATTCACAAATCTCCATTCTATGACTTCACACACCTCCATTCTGAATTTACACACCTCCATTCTATGACTTCACAGACCTCGAATCTGTGTCTTCAGTCACCTCCACTGTATGACTTCACACTCCTCCATTCTATGACTTCCCACACCTCCTTTCTATGACTTCACCCACCTCCCTTCTATGACCGCACAGCTCCATTCGAGACTTCACACACCTCCATTGTGTGACTTCACACACCTCCATTCTGTGACTTCACACACCTCCATTCTTTGACTTCACACACCTCTATTCTATGACTTCACACACCTTCATTCTTACTTCACAAACATCCATTCTATGACTTCACACACCTCCATTCTATGATTTCACACACCTCCATTCTGTGACTCACACACCTCCATTCTGTGTTCACACACCTCAATTCTGTGACTTCACACACCTCCATTCTGACTTCACACACCTCCATTCTATGACTTCACACACCTCCATTCTATGACTTAACACACATCCATTCTGTGACTTCACACACCTCCATTCTGAGTTGACACACCTCCATTCTGTGACTTCACACACCTCCATTCTGACTTCACACAGCTCCATTCTATGACTTCACACAACTCCATTCTGTGATGTCACACACCTCCATTCTATGACTTCACACACCTTCATTCTTATTTCACAAAAATCCATTCTATGACTTCACACACCTCCATTCTATGACTTCACACACCTCCATTTTTTGACTTCACACACCTCCCTTCTAAGATTTCACACACCTCCATTGTGACTTCACATACCTCCATTCTATGAGTTCACACAACTCCATTCTGACTTCACACAGGTCCATTCTGTGACTTCACAAAACACCATTCTATGATTCCGCAAACCTCCATACTATGTCTTCACACACCTCCATCTATGACTTCACACACCTCCATTCTGAGTTCACACACCTCCATTTTCACTTCACACACTTCAATTCTGTGACTTCACACACCTCCTGTTGTGAGCCAGAGTGGAATCAATCTGTACCTTGGCTTGCATCAGACGATGGCTTTATTGTCTTATTGCTTTCTGGCCCTATTCTATGTAAATGACCTGAGAATTACCATATGAATGTAACACCTGGAGGTTCCTGGGTCAGGAGGAGGGAAGAAGGGGGAGTGGAAAATAAACAGGCAGTCTCGGCAGTCTTTACCTGGACTGCGGACATCCCGGACCCGTTGTGTCTCTCTTCTCTTTCTTGCTAGTCCTTGCCCCCGATTTCAGGAACCCCAATCTGCGAACCCTGGTTTGCCGCCGGTTGGCCCCGGCAACCTCCATTCTGTGAGTTCACACACCTCCATTCTTTGACTTCACACACCTCCATTCTTGGACTTCACACACCTCCATTCCATGACTTCACACACCTCAATTCTATGAGTTCACACACCTCCATTCTATGAGTTCACACACCTCCATTTTGACTTCACACACCTCCATTCTATGACTTCACACACCTTCATTCTTACTTTAGAAACATCCATTCTATGACTTCACACACCTCCATTGTATGACTTCACAAACCTCCATTCTGTGACTTCACACACCTCCATTCTGGGTTCACACACCTCAATTCTGTGACTTCACACATGTCCATTCTGACTTCACACACCTCCATTCTATGACTTCACACACTTCCATTCTAT
Source organism: Megascapheus bottae (assembly GCA_024803745.1). NCBI lineage: Eukaryota > Metazoa > Chordata > Mammalia > Rodentia > Geomyidae > Megascapheus > Megascapheus bottae. The sequence continues at coordinate 684,519 of JANJXV010000272.1, forward strand.
GACTTCACACACCTTCATTCTTTGACTTCAAACACCTCCATTTTGAGTACACAAACCTCCATTCTGTGACTTCACACACCTCCATTCTATGAATTCACACACCTCCATTCCATGAATTCACACACCTCCATTCTGTGACTTCAAACACCTCCATTTTGAGTACACAAACCTCCATTCTATGACTTCACACACCTCCATTCTATGACTTCACAAACCTCCATTCCATGAATTCACACACCTCCATTCTGTGACTTCACACACCTCCATTCTATGACTTCACACACCTCCATTCTGTGACTACACCCAACTCAATTCTGAGTTCACTTACCTCCATTCTGTGATTCACACACCTTCATTCTGTGACTTCACACACCTCCATTCTGACTTCACAGAGCTCCATTGTGTGACTTCACAAAACTCCATTCTATGATTTCACACACCTCCATTCTATGACTTCACACACCTCCATTGTGACTTCACACACCTTGATTCTATGATTTCACATACCTCCATTCTGACTTCACACACCTCCATTCTATGACTTCACACACCTGCAATTTTACTTCACACACCTTCATTCCATGAGTTCAAATACCTGCATTGTGGCTTCACACACCTCCATTCTATGATTTCACACACCTCCATTCTGACTTCACACAGCTCCATTCTATGACTTCACACAACTCCATTCTGTGACGTCACACACCTCCATTCTATGACTTCACACACCTTCATTCTTATTTCACAAAAATCCATTATATGACTTCACACACCTCCATTCTATGACTTCACACACCTCCATTTTTTGACTTCACACACTTCCATTCTAAGATTTCACACACCTCCATTGTGACTTCACACACCTCCATTCTATGAGTTCACACAACTCCATTCTGACTTCACACAGCTCCATTCTGTGACTTCACAAAACTCCATTCTATGATTCCACACACCTCCATATTATGTCTTCACACACATCCATCTATGTCTTCACACACGTCCATTCTGAGTTCACACACCTCCATTCTGTGACTTCACACACCTCCATTCTGTGACTTCACACACCTCCATTCTGACTTCACACACCTTCATTGTATGACTTCACACAACTCAATTCTATGACTTCACACACCTCCATTCTATAACTTCACACACCTCCATTCTGTGACGTCACACACCTCCATTCTATGATTTCAAACACCTTCATTCTTACTTCACAAACATCCATTCTGTGACTTCACACACCTCCATTCTGTAACTTCACAACTGCATTCTGACTTCACACACCTCTATTCTGTGAATTCACACACCTCAATTCTGTGACTTCACACACCTCCATTTTGACTTCACACGCCTCCATTCTATGTTTTCACACACTTCCATTCTATGACTTCACACACCTCCATTCTGTGACTTCACACACCTCCATTCTGTGACTTCACACACCTCCATTCTGTGACTTCACACACCTCCATTCTATGACATCACACACCTCCATTCTATGACTTCACACACCTCCAATTTTACTTCACACACCTTCATTCCATGAGTTCACACACCTGCATTGTGGCTTCACACACCTCCACTCTATGATTTCACACACCTCCATTCTGACTTCACACACCTCCATTCTGACTTCACACACCTCAATACTGTGTCTTCACAGACCTCCATTCTGTGACTTCACACACCTCCATTTTGACTTCACACACTTCAATTCTGTGACTTCACACACCTCCTGTTGTGAGCCAGAGTGGAATCAATCTGTACCTTGGCTTGCATCAGACGATGGCTTTATTGTCTTATTGCTTTCTGCCCCTATTCTATGTAAATGACCTGAGAATTACCATATGAATGTAACACCTGGAGGTTCCTGGGTCAGGAGGAGGGAAGAAGGGGAAGTGGAAAATAAACAGGTAGTCTAGGCAGTCTTTACGTGGACTGCGGACATCCCGGACCCGCTGTGTCTGTCTCTCTACTCTTTCTTGCTAGTCCTTGCCCCCGATTTCAGGAACCCCAATCTGCCAACCCTGGTTTGCCGCCGGTTGGCCCCGGCAACCTCCATTCTGTGAGTTCACACACCTCCATTCTTTGACTTCACACACCTCCATTCTTGGACTTCACACACCTCCATTCCATGACTTCACACACCTCAATTCTATGAGTTCACACACCTCCATTCTATGAGTTCACACACCTCCATTTTGACTTCACACATCCCTTCTATGACTTCACACACCTTCATTCTTACTTTAGAAACATCCATTCTATGACTTCACAAACCTCCATTGTATGACTTCACAAACCTCCATTCTGTGACTTCACACACCTCCATTCTGGGTTCACACACCTCAACTCTGTGACTTCACACATGTCCATTCTGACTTCACACACCTCCATTCTATGACTTCACACACTTCCATTCTATGACTTCACACACCTCCATTCTTTGACTTCAAACACCTCCATTTTGAGTACACAAACCTCCATTCTGTGACTTCACACACCTCCATTCTATGAATTCACACACCTCCATTCTATGACTTCACACACCTCCATTCTATGACTTCACACACCTCCATTCTATGAATTCACACACCTCCATTCTGTGACTTCACCCAACCCAATTCTGAGTTCACATACCTCCATTCTGTGATTCACACACCTTCATTCTGTGACTTCACACACCTCCATTCTGACTTCACACAGCTCCATTGTGTGACTTCACAAAACTCCATTCTATGATTTCACACACCTCCATTCTGTGACTTCACACACCTCCATTGTGACTTCACACACCTTGATTCTATGATTTCACATACCTCCATTCTGACTTCACACACCTCCATTCTATGACTTCACACACCTGCAATTTTACTTCACACACCTTCATTCCATGAGTTCACACATCTGCATTGTGGCTTCACACACCTCCATTCTATGATTTCACACACCTCCATTCTGAGTTGACACACCTCCATTCTGTGACTTCACACACCTCCATTCTGACTTCACACAGCTCCATTCTATGATTTCACACAACTCCATTCTGTGATGTGACATATCTCCATTCTATGACTTCACACACCTTCATTCTTATTTCACAAAAATCCATTCTATGACTTCACACACCTCCATTCTATGACTTCACACACCTCCATTTTTTGACTTCACACACCTCCATTCTAAGATTTCACACACCTCCATTGTGACTCACACACCTCCATTCTATGAGTTCACACAACTCCATTCTGACTTCACACAGCTCCATTCTGTGACTTCACTAAACTCCATCTATGATTCCACACACCTCCATATTATGTCTTCACACACCTCCATCTATGACTTCACACACCTCCATTCTGAGTTCACACACCTCCATTCTGTGACTTCACACACCTCCATTCTGACTTCACACACCTTCATTGTATGACTTCACACACCTCAATTCTATGACTTCACACACCTCCATTCTATAACTTCACACACCTCCATTCTGTGACGTCACACACCTCCATTCTATGATTTCAAACACCTTCATTCTTACTTCACAAACATCCATTCTGTGACTTCACACACCTCCCTTCTGTAACTTCACACCTGCATTCTGACTTCACACACCTCTATTCTGTGAATTCACACACCTCAACTCTGTGACTTCACACACCTCCATTCTGACTTCACACACCTCCATTCTATGTTTTCACACACCTCCATTCTATGACTTCACACACCTCCTTTCTGTGACTTCACACACCTCCATTCTATGACTTCACACACCTCCATTCTGTGACTTCACACACCTCCATTCTATGACTTCATACACCTCCATTCTATGACTTCACACACCTGCAATTTTACTTCACACACCTTCATTCCATGAGTTCACACACCTGCATTATTGCTTCACACACCTCCATTCTATGATTTCACACACCTCCATTCTGACTTCACACACCTCCATTCTGACTTCACACACCTCAATTCTGTGTCTTCTCAGACCTCCATTCTGTGACTTCACACACCTCCATTTTGACTTCACACACTTGAATTCTGTGACTTCACACACCTCTTGTTGTGAGCCAGAGTGGAATCAATCTGTACCTGGGGTTGCATCAGACGATGGCTTTATTATCTTATTGCTTTCTGGCCCTATTCTATGTAAATGACCTGAGAATTACCATATGAATGTAACACCTGGAGGTTCCTGGGTCAGGAGGAGGGAAGAAGGGGGAGTGGAAAATAAACAGGCAGTCTCGGCAGTCTTTACTTGGACTGCGGATATCCCGGACCCGCTGTGTCTGCCTCTCTTCTCTTTCTTGCTAGTCCTTGCCCCCGATTTCAGGAACCCCAATCTGCGAACCCTGCTTTGCCGCCGGTTGGCCCCAGCAACTTCCATTCTGTGAGTTCACACACCTCCATTCTTTGACTTCACACACCTCCATTCTTGGACTTCACACACCTCCATTCCATGACTTCACACACCTCAATTCTATGAGTACACACACCTCCATTCTATGAGTTCACACACCTCCATTTTGACTTCACACACCTCCATTCTATGACTTCACACACCTTCATTCTTACTTTAGAAACATCCATTCTATGACTTCACACACCTCCATTGTATGACTTCACAAACCTCAATTCTGTGACTTCACACACCTCCATTCTATGAATTCACACACCTCCAATCTATGACTTCACACACCTCCATTCTATGACTTCACATACCTCCATTCTGTGAATTCACACACCTCCATTCTGTGACTTCACACACCTCCATTCTATGACTTCACACACCTCCATTCTGTGACATCACCCACCTCCATTCTGAGCTCACATACCTCCATTCTGTGATTCACACACCTTCATTCTGTGACTTCACACACCTCCATTCTGACTTCACAGAGCTCCATTGTGTGACTAAACAAAACTCCATTCTATGATTTCACACACCTCCATTCTATGACTTCACACACCTCCTTTGTGACTTCACACACTTTGATGCTATGATTTCACATACCTCCATTCTGACTTCACACACCACCATTCTATGACTTCACACACCTCCATTCTGACTTCACACAGCTCCATTGTGTGACTTCACAAAAATCCATTCTATGATTTCACACACCTCCATACTATGACTTCACACACCTCCATCTATGACTTCACACACCTCCATTCTGAGTTCACACACCTCCATTCTCTGACTTCACACCCCTCCATTCTGACTTCACTCACCTCCATTGTATGACTTCACACACCTCCATTCTGTGACTTCTCACTCCTCCATTCTATGACTTCACGCACTTCAATTGTGACATCACACACCTCCATTCTATGAATTCACAGACCTTGAATCTGTGTCTTCAGTCACCTCCATTGTATGACTTCACACTCCTCCATTCTATGACTTCCCACACCTCCTTTCTATGACTTCACTCACCTCCCTTCTATGACCGCACACCTCCATTCGAGACTTCACACATCTCCATTGTGTGACTTCACACACCTCCATTCTTGACATCACACACCTCCATTCTTTGACTTCACACACCTCTATTCTTTGACTTCACACACCTTCATTCTTACTTCACAAACATCCATTCTATGACTTCACACACCTCCATTCTATGATTTCACACACCTCCATTCTGTGACTCACACACCTGCATTCTGTGTTCACACACCTCAATTCTGTGACTTCACACACCTCCATTCAGACTTCACACACCTCCATTCTATGACTTCACACACCTCCATTCTTTGACTTCACACACATCCATTCTGTGACTTCACACATCTCCATTCTGAGTTGACACACCTCCATTCTGTGACTTCACACACCTCCATTCTGACTTCACACAGCTCCATTCTATGACTTCACACAACTCCATTCTGTGACGTCACACACCTCCATTCTATGACTTCACACACCTTCATTCTTATTTCACAAAAATCCATTCTATGACTTCACACACCTCCATTCTATGACTTCACACACCTCCATTTTTTGATTTCACACACCTCCATTCTAAGATTTCACACACCTCCATTGTGACTTCACACACCAACATTCTATGAGTTCACACAACTCCATTCTGACTTCACACAGCTCCATTCTGTGACTTCACAAAACTCCATTCTATGATTCCACACACCTCCATACTATGTGTTCACACAGCTCCATCTATGACTTCACACACCTCCATTCTGAGTTCACACACCTCCATTCTGTGACTTCACACACCTCCATTTTGACTTCACACACTTCAGTTCTGTGACTTCACACACCTCCTGTTGTGAGCCAGAGTGGAATCAATCTGTACCTTGGCTTGCATCAGACGATGGCTTTATTGTCTTATTGCTTTCTGGCCCTATTCTATGTAAATGACCTGAGAATTACCATATGAATGTAACACCTGGAGGTTCCTGGGTCAGGAGGAGGGAAGAAGGGGGAGTGGAAAATAAACAGGCAGTCTCGGCAGTCTTTACGTGGACTGCGGACATCCCGGACCCGCTGTGTCTGTCTCTCTTCTCTTTCTTGCTAGTCCTTGCCCCCGATTTCAGGAACCCCAATCTGCGAACCCTGGTTTGCCGCCGGTTGGCCCCGGCAACCTCCATTCTGTGAGTTCACACACCTCCATTCTTTGACTTCACACACCTCCATTCTTGGACTTCACGCACCTCCATTCCATGACTTCACACACCTCAATTCTATGAGTTCACACACCTCCATTCTATGAGTTCACACACCTCCATTTTGACTTCACACACCTCCATTCTATGACTTCACACACCTTCATTCTTACTTTAGAAACATCCATTCTATGACTTCACACACCTCCATTGTATGACTTCACAAACCTCCATTCTGTGACTTCACACACCTCCATTCTGGGTTCACACACCTCAATTCTGTGACTTCACACATGTCCATTCTGACTTCACACACCTCCATTCTATGACTTCACACACTTCCATTCTATGACTTCACACACCTCCATTCTTTGACTTCAAACACCTCCATTTTGAGTACACAAACCTCCATTATGTGACTTCACACACCTCCATTCTATGAATTCACACACCTCCATTCCATGAATTCACACACCTCCATTCTGTGACTTCAAACACCTCCATTTTGAGTACACAAACCTCCATTCTATGACTTTACACACCTCCATTCTATGACTTCACACACCTTCATTCTTACTTTAGAAACATCCATTCTATGACTTCACACACCTCCATTGTATGACTTCACAAACCTCCATTCTGTGACTTCACACACCTCTATTCTGGGTTCACACACCTCAATTCTGTGACTTCACACATGTCCATTCTGACTTCACACACCTCCATTCTATGACTTCACACACTTCCATTCTATGACTTCACACACCTCCATTCTTTGACTTCAAACACCTCCATTTTGAGTACACAAACCTCCATTCTGTGACTTCACACACCTCCATTCTATGACTTCACACACCTCCATTCTATGACTTCACACACCTCCATTCTATGAATTCACACACCTCAATTCTATGACTTCACAAACCTCAATTCTATGAGTTCACACACCTCCATTCTATGAGTTCACACACCTCCAATTTGACTTCACACATCTCCATTCTATGACTTCACACACCTTCATTCTTACTTCAGAAACATCCATTCTCTGACTTCACACACCTCCATTCTATGACTTCACAAACCTCAATTCTGTGACTTCACACACCTCCATTCTGAGTTCACACACCTCCTTTCTATGACTTCACACACTTCCATTCTATGACTTCAGACACCTCCATTCTGTGGCTGCACACACCTACATTCTGAGTTCACACACCTCCATTCTGTGACTTCACACACCTCCATTCTGTGACTTCACACACCTCCATTCTGTGACTTCACACACCTCGATCCTATGACTTCACACACCTCCATTCAATGAATTAACACACCTCCATTCTGTGATTTCACAAACCTCCATTCTATGACTTCACACACCTCCATTCTGTGACTTCACACACCTCCATTCTGAGTTCACACACCTCCATTCTATGACTTCACAAACCTCCATTCTGAGTTCAGAGACCTCCATTCTATGACTTCACACACCTCCATTCTATGACTTCACAAACCTCCATTCTGACTTCACACACCTCCATTCTGACTTCACACACCTTAATTCTGTGACTTCACACACCTCCATTCTATGATTTCACACACTTTCATTCTATGACTTCACACACCTCCATTCTGTGGCTTCACACACCTATATTCTGAGCTCACACACCTCCATTCTGTGACTTCACACACCTCGATTCTGTGATTTCACACACCTCCAATCTGACTTCACACACCTCCATTCTATGACTTCACACACCTCCATTCGTTGACATCAAAATACAGAATTCTATGACTTCACACAATTCCATTTTTACTTCACACACCTCCATTCTATGAGTTCACACACCTCCATTTTATGACTTCACACACCTCCATTCTATGACTTCACACACCTTAATTCTATGACTTCACACGCCTCCATTCTATGACTTCACACACCTCCATTCTGTGACTTCACACACCTCCACTCTATGACTTCAAGCACCTTCATTCTTACTTCACAAACATCCATTCTGTGACTTCACACACCTCCATTCTGTGACTTCACACACCTTCATTCTGACTTCACACACCTCCATTCTGTGACTTCACACACCTCCATTCTATGACTTCACACACCTCCATTCTGTGACTTCACACACCACATTTTGACTTCACACACCTCCATTCTGTGACTTCACACACCTCCATTCTGTGACTTCACACACCTCCGTTTTGACTTTACACACTTCCATTCTGTGACTTCACACACCTCCATTCTGTGACTTCACACACCTCTATTGTTTCACTTCACACACCTCCATTCTTTGACTTCACACACCTCCATTCCATGACTTCACACACCTCCGTTCTATGAGTTCACACACCTTCATTCTTACTTCAGAAACATCCATTCTCTGACTTCACACACATCCATTCTATGACTTCACAATCCTCCATTCTGTGAGTTCACACACCTCCATTCTGGGACTTCACACACCTCCATTCTGTGGCTTCACACACCTCCATTCTGACTTCACACACCTCCATTCTGTGACTTCACACACCTCCATTCTGTGACTTCACACACCTCCATTCTGTGACTTCACACACCTCGATCCTATGACTTCACACACCTCCATTCTATGAATTCACACACCTCCATTCTGTGATTTCACACACCTCCATTCTATGACTTCACACACCTCCATTCTGTGACTTCACACACCTCCATTCTGAGTTCACACACCTCAATTCTATGACTTCACAAACCCCCATTCTGAGTTCACAGACCTCCATTCTATGACTTCACACACTTCCATTCTATGACTTCACACACCTCCATTCTGACTTCACACACCTCCATTCTGACTTCACACACCTCAATTCTTTGACTTCACACACCTCCATTCTATGATTTCACACACCTCCATTCTATGACTTCACACACCTCCATTCTATGACTTCACACACCTCATTTCTGAGTTGACACACCTCCATTCTGTGGTTTCACACACCTCCAATCTGACTTCACACACCTCCATTCTATGACTTCACACACCTCCATTCGTTGACATCAAAAACAACCATTCTATGACTTCACACAACTCCATTGTGACTTCACACACCTCCATTCTATGAATTCACACACGTCCATTTTATGACTTCACACACCTCCATTCTATGACTTCACACACCTCCATTCTGTGACTTCACACACATCCACTCTATGACTTCACAAACCTCCATTCTGAGTTCACAGTCCTCCATTCTATGACTTCACACACCTCCATTCTATGACTTCACACACCTCCATTCTATGACTTCACACACCTCCATTCCGTGACTTCACACACCTCCATTCTATGACTTCACACACCTCCATTCTGTGACTTCACACACCTCCATTCTATGACTTCACACACCTCCATTCTATGACTTCACACACCTGCAATTTTACTTCACACACCTTCATTCCATGAGTTCACACACCTGCGTTGTGGCTTCACACACCTCCATTCTATGATTTCACACACCTCCATTCTGACTTCACACACCTCCATTCTGACTTCACACACCTCCATTCTGTGACTTCACACACCTCCATTTTGACTTCACACACTTCAATTCTGTGACTTCACACACCTCCTGTTGTGAGCCAGAGTGGAATCAATCTGTACCTTGGCTTGCATCAGACGATGGCTTTATTGTCTTATTGCTTTCTGGCCCTATTCTATGTAAATGACCTGAGAATTACCATATGAATGTAACACCTGGAGGTTCCTGGGTCAGGAGGAGGGAAGAAGGGGTTGTGGAAAATAAACAGGCAGTCTCGGCAGTCTTTACGTGGACTGCGGACATCCCGGACCCGCTGTGTCTGTCTCTCTTCTCTTTCTTGCTAGTCCTTGCCCCCGATTTCAGGAACCCCAATCTGCGAACCCTGGTTTGCCGCCGGTTGGCCCCGGCAACCTCCACTCTGTGAGTTCACACACCTCCATTCTTTGACTTCACACACCTCCATTCTTGGACTTCACACACCTCCATTCCATGACTTCACACACCTCAATTCTATGAGTTCACACACCTCCATTCTATGAGTTCACACACCTCCATTTTGACTTCACACACCTCCATTCTATGACTTCACACACCTTCATTCTTACTTTAGAAACATCCATTCTATGACTTCACACACCTCCATTGTATGACTTCACAAACCTCCATTCTGTGACTTCACACACCTCCATTCTGGGTTCACACACCTCAGTTCTGTGACTTCACACATGTCCATTCTGACTTCACACACGTCCATTCTATGACATCACACACTTCCATTCTATGACTTCACACACCTCCATTCTTTGACTTCAACACCTCCATTTTGAGTACACAAACCTCCATTCTGTGACTTCACACACCTCCATTCTATGAATTCACACACCTCCATTCCATGAATTCACACACCTCCATTCTGTGACTTCAAACACCTCCATTTTGAGTACACAAACCTCCATTCTATGACTTCACACACCTCCATTCTATGACTTCATACACCTTCATTCTTACTTTAGAAACATCCATTCTATGACTTCACACACCTCCATTGTATGACTTCACAAACCTCCATTCTGTGACTTCACACACCTCTATTCTGGGTTCACACACCTCAATTCTGTGACTTCACACATGTCCATTCTGACTTCACACACCTCCATTCTATGACTTCACACACTTCCATTCTATGACTTCACACACCTCCATTGTTTGATTTCAAACACATCCATTTTGAGTACACAAACCTCCATTCTGTGACTTCACACACCTCCATTCTATGAATTCACACACCTCCATTCTATGACTTTACACACCTCAATTCTATGACTTCACACACCTCCATTCTATGAATTCACACACCTCCATTCTATGACTTCGCAAACCTCAATTCTATGAGTTCACACACCTCCATTCTATGAGTTCACACACCTCCAATTTGACTTCACACATCTCCATTCTATGACTTCACACACCTTCATTCTTACTTCAGAAACATCCATTCTCTGACTTCACACACCTCCATTCTATGACTTCACAAACCTCCATTCTGTGACTTCACACACCTCCATTCTGAATTCACACACCTCCTTTCTATGACTTCACACACTTCCATTCTATGACTTCACACACCTCCATTCTGTGGCTGCACACACCTACATTCTGAGTTCACACACCTCCATTCTGTGACTTCACACACCTCCATTCTGTAACTTCACACACCTCCATTCTGTGACTTCACACACCTCGATCCTATGACTTCACACACCTCCATTATGTCTTCACACACCTCCATTCTATGAGTTCACACACCTCCATTCTGACTTCACACACCTCCCTTCTCTGACTTCACAGACTTCGAATCTGTGACTTCACTCACCTCCACTCTATGACTTCACACTTCTCCATTCTCTGACTTCCCACACCTCCTTTCTATGACTTCACTCACACCCATTCTATGATTTCACACCTCCATTCTGACTTCACACACCTCCATTCTGTGACTTCACACACCTCCATTCTATGAGTTCACACACCTCCATTTTAACTTCACACACCTCCATTCTATTACTTCACTCACCTTCATTCTTACTTCAGAAACATTCATTCTATGACTTCACACACCTCCATTCTATGACTTCACACACCTCCATTCTATGACTTCACACACCTCCATTCTGTGACTTCAAACACCTCCATTGTGACTTCACACACGTCCATTCTATGAGTTCACACACCTCCATTCTGACTTCACACACTTCCATTCTATGACTTCACACTCCTCCATTCTGACTTCACACAGCTCCATTCTGTGAATTCACAAAATTCCATTCTATGATTTCACACACCTCCATACTGTGACTACACACACCTCCATCTATGACTTCAAAAAGCTCCATTCTGAGTTCACACACCTCCATTCTGTGACTTCATACACCTACATTCTATGACTTCAAACACATCCATTCTTTGACTTCACACACCACCATTTTGACTTCACACACCTCCATTCTGTGACTTCACACACCTCCATTCTCTGACTTCACACACCTCCATTTTGACTTCACACACATCCATTCTGTGACTTCACACACCTCCATTCTATGACTTCACACACCTCCCTTCTATGAATTCACACACCTCCATTCTGTGCATTCACACACCTCCATTGTGAGTTCACCCACTTTCATTCTGTGTCTTCACACACCTCCATTCTGTGACTTCACACACCTCCATTATGTGACTTCACACACCTCCATTCTATGCCTTCACAAAAATCCCTTCTATGAATTCACACCCCTCCATTCTATGACTTCACACACCTCCATTCTATGAATTCACACACCTCCATTCTGTGACTTCACACACCTCCATTGTATGACTTCACACACCTCTATTCTGTGACTTCACACACCTCCTTTCTGAGTTCACACAACTCCATTCTATGACTTCACACACCTGCATTGTGACTTCACCCACCTCCATTCTATGAGTTCACACACCTGCATTGTGACTTCACACACCTCCATTCTATGACTTCACACATCTCCATTCTGATTTCACACACCTCCATGCTATGACTTCACACACCTACATTCTATGACTTCACACTCCTCCATTCTTTGATTTCACACACCTCCATTCTATGACTTCACACACCTCCACTGTGACTTCACAGAACTCCATTCTGTGACTTCACACACCTCCCTCTGTGATTTCACACACCTCCAATTTATGACTTCACAGACTTCCAATCTATGACTTCACACACCTCCATTCTATGACTTCACACACCTGCATTGTGACTTCACACACCTCCATTCTCTGACTTCACACACCTCCATTCTATGACTTCACACACCTCCATTCTGTAACTTCACACACTTCCAATGTTTGACTTCACACACCTCCATTCCATGACTTCATACACCTCCATTCTATGACTTCAAACACATCCATTCTTTGACTTCACACACCTCCATTTTGACTTCACACACATCCATTCTATGACTTCACACACCTCCATTCTATGACTTCACACACCACCATTCTGTGACTTCACACACCTCCATTCTATGACTTCACACACCTCCTTTCTGTCACTTCACCACCTCCATTCTATGACTTCACACACCTCCATTCTGTGACTACACACACCTACATTCTCTTACTTCACACACCTACATTCTATGACTTCACACACCTCCATTCTGTGATTTCAAACACCTCCATACTATGACTTCACACACCTCCATTATGTCTTCACACACCTCCATTCTATGAGTTCACACACCTCCATTCTGACTTCACACACCTCCATTCTCTGACTTCACAGACTTCGAATCTGTGACTTCACTCACCTCCACTCTATGACTTCACACTTCTCCATTGTCTGACTTCCCACACCTCCTTTCTATGACTTCACTCACACCCATTCTATGATTTCACACCTCCATTCTGACTTCACACACCTCCATTCTGTGACTTCACACACCTCCATTCTATGAGTTCACACACCTCCATTTTGACTTCACACACCTCCATTCTATTACTTCACTCACCTTCATTCTATGACTTCACACACCTCCATTCTGTGACTTCAAACACCTCCATTGTGACTTCACACACGTCCATTCTATGAGTTCACACACCTCCATTCTGACTTCACACACTTCCATTCTATGACTTCACACTCCTCCATTCTGACTTCACACAGCTCCATTCTGTGAATTCACAAAATTCCATTCTATGATTTCACACACCTCCATACTGTGACTACACACACCTCCATCTATGACTTCAAAAAGCTCCATTCTGAGTTCACACACCTCCATTCTGTGACTTCATACACCTACATTCTATGACTTCAAACACATCCATTCTTTGACTTCACACACCACCATTTTGACTTCACACACCTCCATTCTGTGACTTCACACACCTCCATTCTCTGACTTCACACACCTCCATTTTGACTTCACACACATCCATTCTGTGACTTCACACACCTCCATTCTATGACTTCACACACCTCCCTTCTATGAATTCACACACCTCCATTCTGTGCATTCACACACCTCCATTGTGAGTTCACCCACTTTCATTCTGTGTCTTCACACACCTCCATTCTGTGACTTCACACACCTCCATTATGTGACTTCACACACCTCCATTCTATGCCTTCACAAAAATCCCTTCTATGAATTCACACCCCTCCATTCTATGACTTCACACACCTCCATTCTATGAATTCACACACCTCCATTCTGTGACTTCACACACCTCCATTGTATGACTTCACACACCTCTATTCTGTGACTTCACACACCTCCTTTCTGAGTTCACACAACTCCATTCTATGACTTCACACACCTGCATTGTGACTTCACCCACCTCCATTCTATGAGTTCACACACCTGCATTGTGACTTCACACACCTCCATTCTATGACTTCACACATCTCCATTCTGATTTCACACACCTCCATGCTATGACTTCACACACCTACATTCTATGACTTCACACTCCTCCATTCTTTGATTTCACACACCTCCATTCTATGACTTCACACACCTCCACTGTGACTTCACAGAACTCCATTCTGTGACTTCACACACCTCCCTCTGTGATTTCACACACCTCCAATTTATGACTTCACAGACTTCCAATCTATGACTTCACACACCTCCATTCTATGACTTCACACACCTGCATTGTGACTTCACACACCTCCATTCTCTGACTTCACACACCTCCATTCTATGACTTCACACACCTCCATTCTGTAACTTCACACACTTCCAATGTTTGACTTCACACACCTCCATTCCATGACTTCATACACCTCCATTCTATGACTTCAAACACATCCATTCTTTGACTTCACACACCTCCATTTTGACTTCACACACATCCATTCTATGACTTCACACACCTCCATTCTATGACTTCACACACCACCATTCTGTGACTTCACACACCTCCATTCTATGACTTCACACACCTCCTTTCTGTCACTTCACCACCTCCATTCTATGACTTCACACACCTCCATTCTGTGACTACACACACCTACATTCTCTTACTTCACACACCTACATTCTATGACTTCACACACCTCCATTCTGTGATTTCAAACACCTCCATACTATGACTTCACACACCTCCATTATGTCTTCACACACCTCCATTCTATGAGTTCACACACCTCCATTCTGACTTCACACACCTCCATTCTCTGACTTCACAGACTTCGAATCTGTGACTTCACTCACCTCCACTCTATGACTTCACACTTCTCCATTGTCTGACTTCCCACACCTCCTTTCTATGACTTCACTCACACCCATTCTATGATTTCACACCTCCATTCTGACTTCACACACCTCCATTCTGTGACTTCACACACCTCCATTCTATGAGTTCACACACCTCCATTTTGACTTCACACACCTCCATTCTATTACTTCACTCACCTTCATTCTTACTTCAGAAACATTCATTCTATGACTTCACACACCTCCATTCTATGACTTCACACACCTCCATTCTATGACTTCACACACCTCCATTCTGTGACTTCAAACACCTCCATTGTGACTTCACACACGTCCATTCTATGAGTTCACACACCTCCATTCTGACTTCACACACTTCCATTCTATGACTTCGCACTCCTCCATTCTGACTTCACACAGCTCCATTCTGTGAATTCACAAAATTCCATTCTATGATTTCACACACCTCCATACTGTGACTACACACACCTCCATCTATGACTTCAAACAGCTCCATTCTGAGTTCACACACCTCCATTCTGTGACTTCATACACCTCCATTCTATGACTTCAAACACATCCATTCTTTGACTTCACACACCACCATTTTGACTTCACACACCTCCATTCTGTGACTTCACACACCTCCATTCTCTGACTTCACACACCTCCATTTTGACTTCACACACATCCATTCTGTGACTTCACACACCTCCATTCTATGACTTCACACACCTCCCTTCTATGAATTCACACACCTCCATTCTGTGAATTCACACACCTCCATTGTGAGTTCACCCACTTTCATTCTGTGTCTTCACACACCTCCATTCTGTGACTTCACACACCTCCATTATGTGACTTCACACACCTCCATTCTATGACTTCACACAAATCCCTTCTATGAATTCACACCCCTCCATTCTATGACTTCACACACCTCCATTCTATGAATTCACACACCTCCATTCTGTGACTTCACACACCTCCATTGTATGACTTCTCACACCTCTATTCTGTGACTTCACACACCTCCTTTCTGAGTTCACACAACTCCATTCTATGACTTCACACACCTGCATTGTGACTTCACCCACCTCCATTCTATGAGTTCACACACCTGCATTGTGACTTCACACACCTCCATTCTATGACTTCACACATCTCCATTCTGACTTCACACACCTCCATGCTATGACTTCACACACCTACATTCTATGACTTCACACTCCTCCATTCTTTGACTTCACACACCTCCATTCTATGACTTCACACACCTCCACTGTGACTTCACAGAACTCCATTCTGTGACTTCACACACCTCCCTCTGTGATTTCACACACCTCCAATCTATGACTTCACAGACTTCCAATCTATGACTTCACACACCTCCATTCTATGACTTCACACACCTGCATTGTGACTTCACACACCTCCATTCTCTGACTTCACACACCTCCATTCTATGACTTCACACACCTCCATTCTGTAACTTCACACACTTCCAATGTTTGACTTCACACACCTCCATTCCATGACTTCATACACCTCCATTCTATGACTTCAAACACATCCATTCTTTGACTTCACACACCTCCATTTTGACTTCACACACCTCCATTCTATGACTTCACACACCTCCATTCTATGACTTCACACACCACCATTCTGTGACTTCACACACCTCCATTCTATGACTTCACACACCTCCATTCTGTCACTTCACCACCTCCATTCTATGACTTCACACACCTCCATTCTGTGACTACACACACCTACATTCTCTTACTTCACACACCTACATTCTATGACTTCACACACCTCCATTCTGTGATTTCAAACACCTCCATACTATGACTTCACACACCTCCATTATGTCTTCACACACCTCCATTCTATGAGTTCACACACCTCCATTCTGACTTCACACACCTCCATTCTCTGACTTCACAGACTTCGAATCTGTGACTTCACTCATCTCCACTCTATGACTTCACACTTCTCCATTCTCTGACTTCCCACACCTCCTTTCTATGACTTCACTCACACCCATTCTATGATTTCACACCTCCATTCTGACTTCACACACCTCCATTCTGTGACTTCACACACCTCCATTCTATGAGTTCACACACCTCCATTTTGACTTCACACACCTCCATTCTATTACTTCACTCACCTTCATTCTTACTTCAGAAACATTCATTCTATGACTTCACACACCTCCATTCTATGACTTCACACACCTCCATTCTATGACTTCACACACCTCCATTCTGTGACTTCACACACGTCCATTCTATGAGTTCACACACCTCCATTCTGACTTCACACACTTCCATTCTATGACTTCACACTCCTCTATTCTGACTTCACACAGCTCCTTTCTGTGAATTCACAAAATTCCATTCTATGATTTCACACACCTCCATACTGTGACTACACACACCTCCATCTATGACTCCAACAGCTCCATTCTGAGTTCACACACCTCCATTCTGTGACTTCATACACCTCCATTCTATGACTTCAAACACATCCATTCTTTGACTTCACACACCACCATTTTGACTTCACACACCTCCATTCTGTGACTTCACACACCTCCATTCTCTGACTTCACACACCTCCATTTTGACTTCACACACATCCATTCTGTGACTTCACACACCTCCATTCTATGACTTCACACACCTCCCTTCTATGAATTCACACACCTCCATTCTGTGAATTCACACACCTCCATTGTGAGTTCACCCACTTTCATTCTGTGTCTTCACACACCTCCATTCTGTGACTTCACACACCTCCATTATGTGACTTCACACACCTCCATTCTATGACTTCACACAAATCCCTTCTATGAATTCACACCCCTCCATTCTATGACTTCACACACCTCCATTCTATGAATTCACACACCTCCATTCTGTGACTTCACACACCTCCATTGTATGACTTCACACACCTCTATTCTGTGACTTCACACACCTCCTTTCTGAGTTCACACAACTCCATTCTATGACTTCACACACCTGCATTGTGACTTCACCCACCTCCATTCTATGAGTTCACACACCTGCATTGTGACTTCACACACCTCCATTCTATGACTTCACACATCTCCATTCTGACTTCACACACCTCCATGCTATGACTTCACACACCTACATTCTATGACTTCACACTCCTCCATTCTTTGACTTCACACACCTCCATTCTATGACTTCACACACCTCCACTGTGACTTCACAGAACTCCATTCTGTGACTTCACACACCTCCATCTGTGATTTCACACACCTCCAATCTATGACTTCACAGACTTCCAATCTATGACTTCACACACCTCCATTCTATGACTTCACACACCTGCATTGTGACTTCACACACCTCCATTCTCTGACTTCACACACCTCCATTCTATGACTTCACACACCTCCATTCTGTAACTGCACACACTTCCAATGTTTGACTTCACACACCTCCATTCCATGACTTCATACACCTCCATTCTATGACTTCAAACACATCCATTCTTTGACTTCACACACCTCCATTTTGACTTCACACACCTCCATTCTGTGACTTCCCACACCTCCATTCTGAGTTCACACATCTCCATTCTGTGACTTCACACACCTCCCTTCTGACTTCACACACCTCCCTTCTGTGACTTCACACACCTCCATTGTGAGTTCACCCACTTCCATTCTGTGACTTCACACACCTCCATTCTCTTACTTCACACACCTCCATTCTCTGACTTCACACACCTCCATTCTATGACTTCACACACCTGCATTCTATGAATTCACACACCTCCATTCTGTGACTTCACACACCTCCATTGTATGACTTCACACACCTCTATTCTGTGACTTCACACACCTCCTTTCTGAGTTCACACAACTCCATTCTATGACTTCACACACCTGCATTGTGACTTCACCCACCTCCATTCTATGAGTTCACACACCTGCATTGTGACTTCACACACCTCCATTCTATGACTTCACACATCTCCATTCTGACTTCACACACCTCCATGCTATGACTTGACACACCTACATTCTATGACTTCACACTCCTCCATTCTTTGACTTCACACACCTCCATTCTATGACTTCACACACCTCCACTGTGACTTCACAGAACTCCATTCTGTGACTTCACACACCTCCTTCTGTGATTTCACACACCTCCAATCTATGACTTCACAGACTTCCAATCTATGACTTCACACACCTCCATTCTCTGACTTCACACACCTCCATTCTATGACTTCACACACCTCCATTCTGTAACTTCAAACACTTCCAATGTTTGACTTCACACACCTCCATTCCATGACTTCATACACCTCCATTCTATGACTTCAAACACATCCATTCTTTGACTTCACACACCTCCATTTTGACTTCACACACCTCCATTCTGTGACTTCACACACCTCCATTCTCTGACTTCACACACCTCCATTTTGACTTCACACACTTCCATTCTGTGACTTCACACTCCTCCATTCTATGACTTCACACACCTCCCTTCTATGAATTCACACACCTCCATTCTGTGACTTCACACACCTCCATTGTGAGTTCACCCACTTCCATTCTGTGTCTTCACACACCTCCATTATGTGACTTCACACACCTCCATTCTATGACTTCACACACCTGCATTTTGACTTCACACACCTCCATTCTCTGACTTCACACACCTCCATTCTATGACTTCACACACCTCCATTCTATAACTTCACACACTTCCAATGTTTGACTTCACACACCTCCATTCCATGACTTCATACACCTCCATTCTATGACTTCAAACACATCCATTCTTTGACTTCACACACCTCCATTTTGACTTCACACACCTCCATTCTGTGACTTCCCACACCTCCATTCTGAGTTCACACATCTCCATTCTGTGACTTCACACACCTCCCTTCTGACTTCACACACCTCCCTTCTGTGACTTCACACACCTCCATTGTGAGTTCACCCACTTCCATTCTGTGACTTCACACACCTCCATTCTCTTACTTCACACACCTCCATTCTCTGACTTCACACACCTCCATTCTATGACTTCACACACCTCCATTCTATGAATTCACACACCTCCATTCTGTGACTTCACACACCTCCATTGTATGACTTCACACACCTCTATTCTGTGACTTCACACACCTCCTTTCTGAGTTCACACAACTCCATTCTATGACTTCACACACCTGCATTGTGACTTCACCCACCTCCATTCTATGAGTTCACACACCTGCATTGTGACTTCACACACCTCCATTCTATGACTTCACACATCTCCATTCTGACTTCACACACCTCCATGCTATGACTTCACACACCTACCTTCTATGACTTCACATTCCTCCATTCTTTGACTTCACACACCTCCATTCTATGACTTCACACACCTCCACTGTGACTTCACAGAACTCCATTCTGTGACTTCACACACCTCCCTCTGTGATTTCACACACCTCCAATCTATGACTTCACAGACTTCCAATCTATGACTTCACACACCTCCATTCTATGACTTCACACACCTGCATTGTGACTTCACACACCTCCATTCTCTGACTTCACACACCTCCATTCTATGACTTCACACACCTCCATTCTGTAACTTCACACACTTCCAATGTTTGACTTCACACACCTCCATTCCATGACTTCATACACCTCCATTCTATGACTTCAAACACATCCATTCTTTGACTTCACACACCTCCATTTTGACTTCACACACCTCCATTCTGTGACTTCACACACATCCATTCTTTGACTTCACACACCACAATT
Organism: Megascapheus bottae; assembly: GCA_024803745.1. Taxonomy (NCBI): domain Eukaryota; kingdom Metazoa; phylum Chordata; class Mammalia; order Rodentia; family Geomyidae; genus Megascapheus; species Megascapheus bottae. Next base: position 706,305 of record JANJXV010000272.1, read on the forward strand.
TTGACTTCACACAAGTCCATTCATTGACTTCACACACCTCCATTCTCTGACTTCACACACCTCCATTTTGACTTCACACACTTCCATTCTGTGACTTCACACTCCTCCATTCTATGACTTCACACACCTCCCTTCTATGAATTCACACACCTCCATTCTGTGACTTCACACACCTCCATTGTGAGTTCACCCACTTCCATTCTGTGTCTTCACACACCTCCATTATGTGACTTCACACACCTCCATTCTATGACTTCACACACCTCCCTTCTTTGAATTCACACCCCTCCATTCTGTGACCTCACACACCTCCATTGTATGACTTCACACACCTCCCTTGTATGAATTCACACCCCTCCATTCTGTGACCTCACACACCTCCATTGTATGACTTCACACACCTCCATTCTATGACTTCACACACCTCCATTCTATGACTTCAGAAACCTACATTGTTACTTCACACACCTCCATTCTATGAGTTCACACACCTGCATTGTGACTTCACACACCTCCATTATCTGACGTCACACACCTCCATTCTGACTTCACACAACTCCATTCTGTCTTCACACACATCAATTCTGTGACTTCACACACCTCCATTCTATGATTTCACAAACCTTCATTCTATGACTTCACAGACCTCCATTCTATGAGTCACACACCTCCTTTATGAGTTCACACACATCCATTCTGTGACTTCACACACCTCCATCTATGACTTCAAACACCTCCATTCTGAGTTCACACACCTCCATTCTGTGACTTCACACAGCTCCATTCTGACTTCACACACCTCCAATATATGACTTCACACACCTCCATTCTATGAGTTCACACACGTCCATTCTAGGACTTCACACTCCTCAATTCTGGCATCGCACAGCTCCATTCTATGACTTCACAGACCTCGGATCTGTGACTTCACTCACCTCCATTCTATGACTTCACATTCCTCTATTCTATGATTTCCCACAACTCCTTTCTATGACTTCACCCACCTCTATTCTATGACTTCACACCTCCATTCTGACTTCACACACCTCCATTCTGTGACTTCACACACCTCCATTCTATGACTTCACACACCTCCATTCTATGACTTCACACACCTTCATTCTTACTTCAGAAACATCCATTCTATGACCTCACACACCTCCATTCTATGACTTCACAAACCTCCATTCTGTCACTTCCCACACCTCCATTCTGAGTTCACACATGTCCATTCTGTGACTTCACACACCTCCCTTGTGACTTCACACACCTCCCTTCTGTGACTTCACACACCTCCATTGTGAGTTCACCCACTTCCATTCTGTGACTTCACACACCTGCATTCTGTGACTTCACACACCTCCATTCTATGACTTCACAAACCTCCATTCTGTGACTTCACACACCTCCACTCTGTGACTTTACACACCTCCATTCTGTGACTTCGCACACCTCCATTCTCTGATTTCACGCACAATCCATTCTATGACTTCACAAACCTCCATTCTTTGATTTCACACACCTCCATCCTATGACTTCACACACCTCCATTGTGACTTCACACAGCTCCATTCTGTGACTTCACCCACCTCCATTCTGTGATTTCACACACCTCCATACTATGACTTCCCCACACCTTCAATCTATGACTTCACACACCTCCATTCTATGACTTCACACGCTTCCAATCTATGACTTCACACATCTCCATTCTATGACTTCACACACCTCCATTCTATGACTTCACACACCTGCATTCTGACTTCACACACCTCCATTCTCTGATTTCACACACCCCCATTCTATGACTTCACACACCTCCATTGTGACTTCACACACCTCCATTCTATGAGTTCATACACCTCCATTCTGACTCAACAAACCTCCATTCTATGACTTCACAGACTTTGAATATATGACTTCACTCACCTCCACTCTATGACTTCACACTTCTCCATTCTATGACTTCCCACACCTCCTTTCCATGACTTCACCCACCCCCATTCTATGATTGCACACCTCCATTCTGACTTCACACACCTCCATACTGTGACTTCACACACCTCCATTCTATGAGTTCACACACCTCCATTTTCACTTCACACACCTCCATTCTATGACTTCACACACCTTCATTCTTACTTCAGAAACATCCATTCTATGATTTCACACACCTCCATTCTATGACTTCACACACCTCCATTCTATGACTTCACACCTCCATTCTGTGACTTCACACACCTCCATTCTCTGTTTTCACACACCTCCATTGTGACTTCACACACGTCCATTCTATGAGTTCACACACCTCCATTCTGACTTCACACACCTCCATTCTATGACTTCACACTCCTCCATTCTGACTTCACACAGCTGCATTCTGTGAATTCACAAAATTCCATTCTATGATTTCACACACCTCCATACTGTGACTTCACACACCTCCATCTATGACTTCAAACACCTCCATTCTGAGTTCACACACCTCCATTCTGTGACTTCACACACCTCCATTCTGACTTCACACACCTCCAATATATGACTTCACACACCTCCATTCTATGAGTTCACACACGACCATTCTAGGACTTCACACACCTCCATTCTATGACTTCACACACCTCCATTCTGTGACATCACCCACCTCCATTCTGAGCTCACATACCTCCATTCTGTGATTCACACACCTTCATTCTGTGACTTCACACACCTCCATTCTGACTTCACAGAGCTCCATTGTGTGACTAAACAAAACTCCATTCTATGATTTCACACACCTCCATTCTATGACTTCACACACCTCCTTTGTGACTTCACACACTTTGATGCTATGATTTCACATACCTCCATTCTGACTTCACACACCACCATTCTATGACTTCACACACCTCCATTCTGACTTCACACAGCTCCATTGTGTGACTTCACAAAAATCCATTCTATGATTTCACACACCTCCATACTATGACTTCACACACCTCCATCTATGACTTCACACACCTCCATTCTGAGTTCACACACCTCCATTCTCTGACTTCACACCCCTCCATTCTGACTTCACTCACCTCCATTGTATGACTTCACACACCTCCATTCTGTGACTTCTCACTCCTCCATTCTATGACTTCACGCACTTCAATTGTGACATCACACACCTCCATTCTATGAATTCACAGACCTTGAATCTGTGTCTTCAGTCACCTCCATTGTATGACTTCACACTCCTCCATTCTATGACTTCCCACACCTCCTTTCTATGACTTCACTCACCTCCCTTCTATGACCGCACACCTCCATTCGAGACTTCACACATCTCCATTGTGTGACTTCACACACCTCCATTCTTGACATCACACACCTCCATTCTTTGACTTCACACACCTCTATTCTTTGACTTCACACACCTTCATTCTTACTTCACAAACATCCATTCTATGACTTCACACACCTCCATTCTATGATTTCACACACCTCCATTCTGTGACTCACACACCTGCATTCTGTGTTCACACACCTCAATTCTGTGACTTCACACACCTCCATTCAGACTTCACACACCTCCATTCTATGACTTCACACACCTCCATTCTTTGACTTCACACACATCCATTCTGTGACTTCACACATCTCCATTCTGAGTTGACACACCTCCATTCTGTGACTTCACACACCTCCATTCTGACTTCACACAGCTCCATTCTATGACTTCACACAACTCCATTCTGTGACGTCACACACCTCCATTCTATGACTTCACACACCTTCATTCTTATTTCACAAAAATCCATTCTATGACTTCACACACCTCCATTCTATGACTTCACACACCTCCATTTTTTGATTTCACACACCTCCATTCTAAGATTTCACACACCTCCATTGTGACTTCACACACCAACATTCTATGAGTTCACACAACTCCATTCTGACTTCACACAGCTCCATTCTGTGACTTCACAAAACTCCATTCTATGATTCCACACACCTCCATACTATGTGTTCACACAGCTCCATCTATGACTTCACACACCTCCATTCTGAGTTCACACACCTCCATTCTGTGACTTCACACACCTCCATTTTGACTTCACACACTTCAGTTCTGTGACTTCACACACCTCCTGTTGTGAGCCAGAGTGGAATCAATCTGTACCTTGGCTTGCATCAGACGATGGCTTTATTGTCTTATTGCTTTCTGGCCCTATTCTATGTAAATGACCTGAGAATTACCATATGAATGTAACACCTGGAGGTTCCTGGGTCAGGAGGAGGGAAGAAGGGGGAGTGGAAAATAAACAGGCAGTCTCGGCAGTCTTTACGTGGACTGCGGACATCCCGGACCCGCTGTGTCTGTCTCTCTTCTCTTTCTTGCTAGTCCTTGCCCCCGATTTCAGGAACCCCAATCTGCGAACCCTGGTTTGCCGCCGGTTGGCCCCGGCAACCTCCATTCTGTGAGTTCACACACCTCCATTCTTTGACTTCACACACCTCCATTCTTGGACTTCACGCACCTCCATTCCATGACTTCACACACCTCAATTCTATGAGTTCACACACCTCCATTCTATGAGTTCACACACCTCCATTTTGACTTCACACACCTCCATTCTATGACTTCACACACCTTCATTCTTACTTTAGAAACATCCATTCTATGACTTCACACACCTCCATTGTATGACTTCACAAACCTCCATTCTGTGACTTCACACACCTCCATTCTGGGTTCACACACCTCAATTCTGTGACTTCACACATGTCCATTCTGACTTCACACACCTCCATTCTATGACATCACACACTTCCATTCTATGACTTCACACACCTCCATTCTTTGACTTCAAACACCTCCATTTTGAGTACACAAACCTCCATTATGTGACTTCACACACCTCCATTCTATGAATTCACACACCTCCATTCCATGAATTCACACACCTCCATTCTGTGACTTCAAACACCTCCATTTTGAGTACACAAACCTCCATTCTATGACTTTACACACCTCCATTCTATGACTTCACACACCTTCATTCTTACTTTAGAAACATCCATTCTATGACTTCACACACCTCCATTGTATGACTTCACAAACCTCCATTCTGTGACTTCACACACCTCTATTCTGGGTTCACACACCTCAATTCTGTGACTTCACACATGTCCATTCTGACTTCACACACCTCCATTCTATGACTTCACACACTTCCATTCTATGACTTCACACACCTCCATTCTTTGACTTCAAACACCTCCATTTTGAGTACACAAACCTCCATTCTGTGACTTCACACACCTCCATTCTATGAATTCACACACCTCCATTCTATGACTTCACACACCTCCATTCTATGACTTCACACACCTCCATTCTATGAATTCACACACCTCAATTCTATGACTTCACAAACCTCAATTCTATGAGTTCACACACCTCCATTCTATGAGTTCACACACCTCCAATTTGACTTCACACATCTCCATTCTATGACTTCACACACCTTCATTCTTACTTCAGAAACATCCATTCTCTGACTTCACACACCTCCATTCTATGACTTCACAAACCTCAATTCTGTGACTTCACACACCTCCATTCTGAGTTCACACACCTCCTTTCTATGACTTCACACACTTCCATTCTATGACTTCAGACACCTCCATTCTGTGGCTGCACACACCTACATTCTGAGTTCACACACCTCCATTCTGTGACTTCACACACCTCCATTCTGTGACTTCACACACCTCCATTCTGTGACTTCACACACCTCGATCCTATGACTTCACACACCTCCATTCAATGAATTAACACACCTCCATTCTGTGATTTCACAAACCTCCATTCTATGACTTCACACACCTCCATTCTGTGACTTCACACACCTCCATTCTGAGTTCACACACCTCCATTCTATGACTTCACAAACCTCCATTCTGAGTTCACAGACCTCCATTCTATGACTTCACACACCTCCATTCTATGACTTCACAAACCTCCATTCTGACTTCACACACCTCCATTCTGACTTCACACACCTTAATTCTGTGACTTCACACACCTCCATTCTATGATTTCACACACTTTCATTCTATGACTTCACACACCTCCATTCTGTGGCTTCACACACCTATATTCTGAGCTCACACACCTCCATTCTGTGACTTCACACACCTCGATTCTGTGATTTCACACACCTCCAATCTGACTTCACACACCTCCATTCTATGACTTCACACACCTCCATTCGTTGACATCAAAAAACAGAATTCTATGACTTCACACAATTCCATTTTTACTTCACACACCTCCATTCTATGAGTTCACACACCTCCATTTTATGACTTCACACACCTCCATTCTATGACTTCACACACCTTAATTCTATGACTTCACACGCCTCCATTCTATGACTTCACACACCTCCATTCTGTGACTTCACACACCTCCACTCTATGACTTCAAGCACCTTCATTCTTACTTCACAAACATCCATTCTGTGACTTCACACACCTCCATTCTGTGACTTCACACACCTTCATTCTGACTTCACACACCTCCATTCTGTGACTTCACACACCTCCATTCTATGACTTCACACACCTCCATTCTGTGACTTCACACACCACATTTTGACTTCACACACCTCCATTCTGTGACTTCACACACCTCCATTCTGTGACTTCACACACCTCCGTTTTGACTTTACACACTTCCATTCTGTGACTTCACACACCTCCATTCTGTGACTTCACACACCTCTATTGTTTCACTTCACACACCTCCATTCTTTGACTTCACACACCTCCATTCCATGACTTCACACACCTCCGTTCTATGAGTTCACACACCTTCATTCTTACTTCAGAAACATCCATTCTCTGACTTCACACACATCCATTCTATGACTTCACAATCCTCCATTCTGTGAGTTCACACACCTCCATTCTGGGACTTCACACACCTCCATTCTGTGGCTTCACACACCTCCATTCTGACTTCACACACCTCCATTCTGTGACTTCACACACCTCCATTCTGTGACTTCACACACCTCCATTCTGTGACTTCACACACCTCGATCCTATGACTTCACACACCTCCATTCTATGAATTCACACACCTCCATTCTGTGATTTCACACACCTCCATTCTATGACTTCACACACCTCCATTCTGTGACTTCACACACCTCCATTCTGAGTTCACACACCTCAATTCTATGACTTCACAAACCCCCATTCTGAGTTCACAGACCTCCATTCTATGACTTCACACACTTCCATTCTATGACTTCACACACCTCCATTCTGACTTCACACACCTCCATTCTGACTTCACACACCTCAATTCTTTGACTTCACACACCTCCATTCTATGATTTCACACACCTCCATTCTATGACTTCACACACCTCCATTCTATGACTTCACACACCTCATTTCTGAGTTGACACACCTCCATTCTGTGGTTTCACACACCTCCAATCTGACTTCACACACCTCCATTCTATGACTTCACACACCTCCATTCGTTGACATCAAAAACAACCATTCTATGACTTCACACAACTCCATTGTGACTTCACACACCTCCATTCTATGAATTCACACACGTCCATTTTATGACTTCACACACCTCCATTCTATGACTTCACACACCTCCATTCTGTGACTTCACACACATCCACTCTATGACTTCACAAACCTCCATTCTGAGTTCACAGTCCTCCATTCTATGACTTCACACACCTCCATTCTATGACTTCACACACCTCCATTCTATGACTTCACACACCTCCATTCCGTGACTTCACACACCTCCATTCTATGACTTCACACACCTCCATTCTGTGACTTCACACACCTCCATTCTATGACTTCACACACCTCCATTCTATGACTTCACACACCTGCAATTTTACTTCACACACCTTCATTCCATGAGTTCACACACCTGCGTTGTGGCTTCACACACCTCCATTCTATGATTTCACACACCTCCATTCTGACTTCACACACCTCCATTCTGACTTCACACACCTCCATTCTGTGACTTCACACACCTCCATTTTGACTTCACACACTTCAATTCTGTGACTTCACACACCTCCTGTTGTGAGCCAGAGTGGAATCAATCTGTACCTTGGCTTGCATCAGACGATGGCTTTATTGTCTTATTGCTTTCTGGCCCTATTCTATGTAAATGACCTGAGAATTACCATATGAATGTAACACCTGGAGGTTCCTGGGTCAGGAGGAGGGAAGAAGGGGTTGTGGAAAATAAACAGGCAGTCTCGGCAGTCTTTACGTGGACTGCGGACATCCCGGACCCGCTGTGTCTGTCTCTCTTCTCTTTCTTGCTAGTCCTTGCCCCCGATTTCAGGAACCCCAATCTGCGAACCCTGGTTTGCCGCCGGTTGGCCCCGGCAACCTCCACTCTGTGAGTTCACACACCTCCATTCTTTGACTTCACACACCTCCATTCTTGGACTTCACACACCTCCATTCCATGACTTCACACACCTCAATTCTATGAGTTCACACACCTCCATTCTATGAGTTCACACACCTCCATTTTGACTTCACACACCTCCATTCTATGACTTCACACACCTTCATTCTTACTTTAGAAACATCCATTCTATGACTTCACACACCTCCATTGTATGACTTCACAAACCTCCATTCTGTGACTTCACACACCTCCATTCTGGGTTCACACACCTCAGTTCTGTGACTTCACACATGTCCATTCTGACTTCACACACGTCCATTCTATGACATCACACACTTCCATTCTATGACTTCACACACCTCCATTCTTTGACTTCAACACCTCCATTTTGAGTACACAAACCTCCATTCTGTGACTTCACACACCTCCATTCTATGAATTCACACACCTCCATTCCATGAATTCACACACCTCCATTCTGTGACTTCAAACACCTCCATTTTGAGTACACAAACCTCCATTCTATGACTTCACACACCTCCATTCTATGACTTCATACACCTTCATTCTTACTTTAGAAACATCCATTCTATGACTTCACACACCTCCATTGTATGACTTCACAAACCTCCATTCTGTGACTTCACACACCTCTATTCTGGGTTCACACACCTCAATTCTGTGACTTCACACATGTCCATTCTGACTTCACACACCTCCATTCTATGACTTCACACACTTCCATTCTATGACTTCACACACCTCCATTGTTTGATTTCAAACACATCCATTTTGAGTACACAAACCTCCATTCTGTGACTTCACACACCTCCATTCTATGAATTCACACACCTCCATTCTATGACTTTACACACCTCAATTCTATGACTTCACACACCTCCATTCTATGAATTCACACACCTCCATTCTATGACTTCGCAAACCTCAATTCTATGAGTTCACACACCTCCATTCTATGAGTTCACACACCTCCAATTTGACTTCACACATCTCCATTCTATGACTTCACACACCTTCATTCTTACTTCAGAAACATCCATTCTCTGACTTCACACACCTCCATTCTATGACTTCACAAACCTCCATTCAGTGACTTCACACACCTCCATTCTGAATTCACACACCTCCTTTCTATGACTTCACACACTTCCATTCTATGACTTCACACACCTCCATTCTGTGGCTGCACACACCTACATTCTGAGTTCACACACCTCCATTCTGTGACTTCACACACCTCCATTCTGTGACTTCACACACCTCCATTCTGTGACTTCACACACCTCGATCCTATGACTTCACACACCTCCATTATGTCTTCACACACCTCCATTCTATGAGTTCACACACCTCCATTCTGACTTCACACACCTCCCTTCTCTGACTTCACAGACTTCGAATCTGTGACTTCACTCACCTCCACTCTATGACTTCACACTTCTCCATTCTCTGACTTCCCACACCTCCTTTCTATGACTTCACTCACACCCATTCTATGATTTCACACCTCCATTCTGACTTCACACACCTCCATTCTGTGACTTCACACACCTCCATTCTATGAGTTCACACACCTCCATTTTGACTTCACACACCTCCATTCTATTACTTCACTCACCTTCATTCTTACTTCAGAAACATTCATTCTATGACTTCACACACCTCCATTCTATGACTTCACACACCTCCATTCTATGACTTCACACACCTCCATTCTGTGACTTCAAACACCTCCATTGTGACTTCACACACGTCCATTCTATGAGTTCACACACCTCCATTCTGACTTCACACACTTCCATTCTATGACTTCACACTCCTCCATTCTGACTTCACACAGCTCCATTCTGTGAATTCACAAAATTCCATTCTATGATTTCACACACCTCCATACTGTGACTACACACACCTCCATCTATGACTTCAAAAAGCTCCATTCTGAGTTCACACACCTCCATTCTGTGACTTCATACACCTACATTCTATGACTTCAAACACATCCATTCTTTGACTTCACACACCACCATTTTGACTTCACACACCTCCATTCTGTGACTTCACACACCTCCATTCTCTGACTTCACACACCTCCATTTTGACTTCACACACATCCATTCTGTGACTTCACACACCTCCATTCTATGACTTCACACACCTCCCTTCTATGAATTCACACACCTCCATTCTGTGCATTCACACACCTCCATTGTGAGTTCACCCACTTTCATTCTGTGTCTTCACACACCTCCATTCTGTGACTTCACACACCTCCATTATGTGACTTCACACACCTCCATTCTATGCCTTCACAAAAATCCCTTCTATGAATTCACACCCCTCCATTCTATGACTTCACACACCTCCATTCTATGAATTCACACACCTCCATTCTGTGACTTCACACACCTCCATTGTATGACTTCACACACCTCTATTCTGTGACTTCACACACCTCCTTTCTGAGTTCACACAACTCCATTCTATGACTTCACACACCTGCATTGTGACTTCACCCACCTCCATTCTATGAGTTCACACACCTGCATTGTGACTTCACACACCTCCATTCTATGACTTCACACATCTCCATTCTGACTTCACACACCTCCATGCTATGACTTCACACACCTACATTCTATGACTTCACACTCCTCCATTCTTTGATTTCACACACCTCCATTCTATGACTTCACACACCTCCACTGTGACTTCACAGAACTCCATTCTGTGACTTCACACACCTCCCTCTGTGATTTCACACACCTCCAATCTATGACTTCACAGACTTCCAATCTATGACTTCACACACCTCCATTCTATGACTTCACACACCTGCATTGTGACTTCACACACCTCCATTCTCTGACTTCACACACCTCCATTCTATGACTTCACACACCTCCATTCTGTAACTTCACACACTTCCAATGTTTGACTTCACACACCTCCATTCCATGACTTCATACACCTCCATTCTATGACTTCAAACACATCCATTCTTTGACTTCACACACCTCCATTTTGACTTCACACACATCCATTCTATGACTTCACACACCTACATTCTCTTACTTCACACACCTACATTCTATGACTTCACACACCTCCATTCTGTGATTTCAAACACCTCCATACTATGACTTCACACACCTCCATTATGTCTTCACACACCTCCATTCTATGAGTTCACACACCTCCATTCTGACTTCACACACCTCCATTCTCTGACTTCACAGACTTCGAATCTGTGACTTCACTCACCTCCACTCTATGACTTCACACTTCTCCATTGTCTGACTTCCCACACCTCCTTTCTATGACTTCACTCACACCCATTCTATGATTTCACACCTCCATTCTGACTTCACACACCTCCATTCTGTGACTTCACACACCTCCATTCTATGAGTTCACACACCTCCATTTTGACTTCACACACCTCCATTCTATTACTTCACTCACCTTCATTCTTACTTCAGAAACATTCATTCTATGACTTCACACACCTCCATTCTATGACTTCACACACCTCCATTCTATGACTTCACACACCTCCATTCTGTGACTTCAAACACCTCCATTGTGACTTCACACACGTCCATTCTATGAGTTCACACACCTCCATTCTGACTTCACACACTTCCATTCTATGACTTCACACTCCTCCATTCTGACTTCACACAGCTCCATTCTGTGAATTCACAAAATTCCATTCTATGATTTCACACACCTCCATACTGTGACTACACACACCTCCATCTATGACTTCAAAAAGCTCAATTCTGAGTTCACACACCTCCATTCTGTGACTTCATACACCTACATTCTATGACTTCAAACACATCCATTCTTTGACTTCACACACCACCATTTTGACTTCACACACCTCCATTCTGTGACTTCACACACCTCCATTCTCTGACTTCACACACCTCCATTTTGACTTCACACACATCCATTCTGTGACTTCACACACCTCCATTCTATGACTTCACACACCTCCCTTCTATGAATTCACACACCTCCATTCTGTGAATTCACACACCTCCATTGTGAGTTCACCCACTTTCATTCTGTGTCTTCACACACCTCCTTTCTGTCACTTCACACACCTCCATTCTATGACTTCACACAAATCCCTTCTATGAATTCACACCCCTCCATTCTATGACTTCACACACCTCCATTCTATGAATTCACACACCTCCATTCTGTGACTTCACACACCTCCATTGTATGACTTCACACACCTCTATTCTGTGACTTCACACACCTCCTTTCTGAGTTCACACAACTCCATTCTATGACTTCACACACCTGCATTGTGACTTCACCCACCTCCATTCTATGAGTTCACACACCTGCATTGTGACTTCACACACCTCCATTCTATGACTTCACACATCTCCATTCTGACTTCACACACCTCCATGCTATGACTTCACACACCTACATTCTATGACTTCACACTCCTCCATTCTTTGATTTCACACACCTCCATTCTATGACTTCACACACCTCCACTGTGACTTCACAGAACTCCATTCTGTGACTTCACACACCTCCCTCTGTGATTTCACACACCTCCAATCTATGACTTCACAGACTTCCAATCTATGACTTCACACACCTCCATTCTATGACTTCACACACCTGCATTGTGACTTCACACACCTCCATTCTCTGACTTCACACACCTCCATTCTATGACTTCACACACCTCCATTCTGTAACTTCACACACTTCCAATGTTTGACTTCACACACCTCCATTCCATGACTTCATACACCTCCATTCTATGACTTCAAACACATCCATTCTTTGACTTCACACACCTCCATTTTGACTTCACACACATCCATTCTATGACTTCACACACCTCCATTCTATGACTTCACACACCACCATTCTGTGACTTCACACACCTCCATTCTATGACTTCACACACCTCCTTTCTGTCACTTCACCACCTCCATTCTATGACTTCACACACCTCCATTCTGTGACTACACACACCTACATTCTCTTACTTCACACACCTACGTTCTATGACTTCACACACCTCCATTCTGTGATTTCAAACACCTCCATACTATGACTTCACACACCTCCATTATGTCTTCACACACCTCCATTCTATGAGTTCACACACCTCCATTCTGACTTCACACACCTCCATTCTCTGACTTCACAGACTTCGAATCTGTGACTTCACTCACCTCCACTCTATGACTTCACACTTCTCCATTCTCTGACTTCCCACACCTCCTTTCTATGACTTCACTCACACCCATTCTATGATTTCACACCTCCATTCTGACTTCACACACCTCCATTCTGTGACTTCACACACCTCCATTCTATGAGTTCACACACCTCCATTTTGACTTCACACACCTCCATTCTATTACTTCACTCACCTTCATTCTTACTTCAGAAACATTCATTCTATGACTTCACACACCTCCATTCTATGACTTCACACACCTCCATTCTATGACTTCACACACCTCCATTCTGTGACTTCAAACACCTCCATTGTGACTTCACACACGTCCATTCTATGAGTTCACACACCTCCATTCTGACTTCACACACTTCCATTCTATGACTTCGCACTCCTCCATTCTGACTTCACACAGCTCCATTCTGTGAATTCACAAAATTCCATTCTATGATTTCACACACCTCCATACTGTGACTACACACACCTCCATCTATGACTTCAAACAGCTCCATTCTGAGTTCACACACCTCCATTCTGTGACTTCATACACCTCCATTCTATGACTTCAAACACATCCATTCTTTGACTTCACACACCACCATTTTGACTTCACACACCTCCATTCTGTGACTTCACACACCTCCATTCTCTGACTTCACACACCTCCATTTTGACTTCACACACATCCATTCTGTGACTTCACACACCTCCATTCTATGACTTCACACACCTCCCTTCTATGAATTCACACACCTCCATTCTGTGAATTCACACACCTCCATTGTGAGTTCACCCACTTTCATTCTGTGTCTTCACACACCTCCATTCTGTGACTTCACACACCTCCATTATGTGACTTCACACTCCTCCATTCTATGACTTCACACAAATCCCTTCTATGAATTCACACCCCTCCATTCTATGACTTCACACACCTCCATTCTATGAATTCACACACCTCCATTCTGTGACTTCACACACCTCCATTGTATGACTTCACACACCTCTATTCTGTGACTTCACACACCTCCTTTCTGAGTTCACACAACTCCATTCTATGACTTCACACACCTGCATTGTGACTTCACCCACCTCCATTCTATGAGTTCACACACCTGCATTGTGACTTCACACACCTCCATTCTATGACTTCACACATCTCCATTCTGACTTCACACACCTCCATGCTATGACTTCACACACCTACATTCTATGACTTCACACTCCTCCATTCTTTGACTTCACTCACCTCCATTCTATGACTTCACACACCTCCACTGTGACTTCACAGAACTCCATTCTGTGACTTCACACACCTCCCTCTGTGATTTCACACACCTCCAATCTATGACTTCACAGACTTCCAATCTATGACTTCACACACCTCCATTCTATGACTTCACACACCTGCATTGTGACTTCACACACCTCCATTCTCTGACTTCACACACCTCCATTCTATGACTTCACACACCTCCATTCTGTAACTTCACACACTTCCAATGTTTGACTTCACACACCTCCATTCCATGACTTCATACACCTCCATTCTATGACTTCAAACACATCCATTCTTTGACTTCACACACCTCCATTTTGACTTCACACACCTCCATTCTATGACTTCACACACCTCCATTCTATGACTTCACACACCACCATTCTGTGACTTCACACACCTCCATTCTATGACTTCACACACCTCCATTCTGTCACTTCACCACCTCCATTCTATGACTTCACACACCTCCATTCTGTGACTACACACACCTACATTCTCTTACTTCACACACCTACATTCTATGACTTCACACACCTCCATTCTGTGATTTCAAACACCTCCATACTATGACTTCACACACCTCCATTATGTCTTCACACACCTCCATTCTATGAGTTCACACACCTCCATTCTGACTTCACACACCTCCATTCTCTGACTTCACAGACTTCGAATCTGTGACTTCACTCATCTCCACTCTATGACTTCACACTTCTCCATTCTCTGACTTCCCACACCTCCTTTCTATGACTTCACTCACACCCATTCTATGATTTCACACCTCCATTCTGACTTCACACACCTCCATTCTGTGACTTCACACACCTCCATTCTATGAGTTCACACACCTCCATTTTGACTTCACACACCTCCATTCTATTACTTCACTCACCTTCATTCTTACTTCAGAAACATTCATTCTATGACTTCACACACCTCCATTCTATGACTTCACACACCTCCATTCTATGACTTCACACACCTCCATTCTGTGACTTCACACACGTCCATTCTATGAGTTCACACACCTCCATTCTGACTTCACACACTTCCATTCTATGACTTCACACTCCTCTATTCTGACTTCACACAGCTCCTTTCTGTGAATTCACAAAATTCCATTCTATGATTTCACACACCTCCATACTGTGACTACACACACCTCCATCTATGACTCCAACAGCTCCATTCTGAGTTCACACACCTCCATTCTGTGACTTCATACACCTCCATTCTATGACTTCAAACACATCCATTCTTTGACTTCACACACCACCATTTTGACTTCACACACCTCCATTCTGTGACTTCACACACCTCCATTCTCTGACTTCACACACCTCCATTTTGACTTCACACACATCCATTCTGTGACTTCACACACCTCCATTCTATGACTTCACACACCTCCCTTCTATGAATTCACACACCTCCATTCTGTGAATTCACACACCTCCATTGTGAGTTCACCCACTTTCATTCTGTGTCTTCACACACCTCCATTCTGTGACTTCACACACCTCCATTATGTGACTTCACACACCTCCATTCTATGACTTCACACAAATCCCTTCTATGAATTCACACCCCTCCATTCTATGACTTCACACACCTCCATTCTATGAATTCACACACCTCCATTCTGTGACTTCACACACCTCCATTGTATGACTTCACACACCTCTATTCTGTGACTTCACACACCTCCTTTCTGAGTTCACACAACTCCATTCTATGACTTCACACACCTGCATTGTGACTTCACCCACCTCCATTCTATGAGTTCACACACCTGCATTGTGACTTCACACACCTCCGTTCTATGACTTCACACATCTCCATTCTGACTTCACACACCTCCATGCTATGACTTCACACACCTACATTCTATGACTTCACACTCCTCCATTCTTTGACTTCACACACCTCCATTCTATGACTTCACACACCTCCACTGTGACTTCACAGAACTCCATTCTGTGACTTCACACACCTCCCTCTGTGATTTCACACACCTCCAATCTATGACTTCACAGACTTCCAATCTATGACTTCACACACCTCCATTCTATGACTTCACACACCTGCATTGTGACTTCACACACCTCCATTCTCTGACTTCACACACCTCCATTCTATGACTTCACACACCTCCATTCTGTAACTGCACACACTTCCAATGTTTGACTTCACACACCTCCATTCCATGACTTCATACACCTCCATTCTATGACTTCAAACACATCCATTCTTTGACTTCACACACCTCCATTTTGACTTCACACACCTCCATTCTGTGACTTCCCACACCTCCATTCTGAGTTCACACATCTCCATTCTGTGACTTCACACACCTCCCTTCTGACTTCACACACCTCCCTTCTGTGACTTCACACACCTCCATTGTGAGTTCACCCACTTCCATTCTGTGACTTCACACACCTCCATTCTCTTACTTCACACACCTCCATTCTCTGACTTCACACACCTCCATTCTATGACTTCACACACCTGCATTCTATGAATTCACACACCTCCATTCTGTGACTTCACACACCTCCATTGTATGACTTCACACACCTCTATTCTGTGACTTCACACACCTCCTTTCTGAGTTCACACAACTCCATTCTATGACTTCACACACCTGCATTGTGACTTCACCCACCTCCATTCTATGAGTTCACACACCTGCATTGTGACTTCACACACCTCCATTCTATGACTTCACACATCTCCATTCTGACTTCACACACCTCCATGCTATGACTTGACACACCTACATTCTATGACTTCACACTCCTCCATTCTTTGACTTCACACACCTCCATTCTATGACTTCACACACCTCCACTGTGACTTCACAGAACTCCATTCTGTGACTTCACACACCTCCTTCTGTGATTTCACACACCTCCAATCTATGACTTCACAGACTTCCAATCTATGACTTCACACACCTCCATTCTCTGACTTCACACACCTCCATTCTATGACTTCACACACCTCCATTCTGTAACTTCAAACACTTCCAATGTTTGACTTCACACACCTCCATTCCATGACTTCATACACCTCCATTCTATGACTTCAAACACATCCATTCTTTGACTTCACACACCTCCATTTTGACTTCACACACCTCCATTCTGTGACTTCACACACCTCCATTCTCTGACTTCACACACCTCCATTTTGACTTCACACACTTCCATTCTGTGACTTCACACTCCTCCATTCTATGACTTCACACACCTCCCTTCTATGAATTCACACACCTCCATTCTGTGACTTCACACACCTCCATTGTGAGTTCACCCACTTCCATTCTGTGTCTTCACACACCTCCATTATGTGACTTCACACACCTCCATTCTATGACTTCACACACCTGCATTTTGACTTCACACACCTCCATTCTCTGACTTCACACACCTCCATTCTATGACTTCACACACCTCCATTCTATAACTTCACACACTTCCAATGTTTGACTTCACACACCTCCATTCCATGACTTCATACACCTCCATTCTATGACTTCAAACACATCCATTCTTTGACTTCACACACCTCCATTTTGACTTCACACACCTCCATTCTGTGACTTCCCACACCTCCATTCTGAGTTCACACATCTCCATTCTGTGACTTCACACACCTCCCTTCTGACTTCACACACCTCCCTTCTGTGACTTCACACACCTCCATTGTGAGTTCACCCACTTCCATTCTGTGACTTCACACACCTCCATTCTCTTACTTCACACACCTCCATTCTCTGACTTCACACACCTCCATTCTATGACTTCACACACCTCCATTCTATGAATTCACACACCTCCATTCTGTGACTTCACACACCTCCATTGTATGACTTCACACACCTCTATTCTGTGACTTCACACACCTCCTTTCTGAGTTCACACAACTCCATTCTATGACTTCACACACCTGCATTGTGACTTCACCCACCTCCATTCTATGAGTTCACACACCTGCATTGTGACTTCACACACCTCCATTCTATGACTTCACACATCTCCATTCTGACTTCACACACCTCCATGCTATGACTTCACACACCTACCTTCTATGACTTCACATTCCTCCATTCTTTGACTTCACACACCTCCATTCTATGACTTCACACACCTCCACTGTGACTTCACAGAACTCCATTCTGTGACTTCACACACCTCCCTCTGTGATTTCACACACCTCCAATCTATGACTTCACAGACTTCCAATCTATGACTTCACACACCTCCATTCTATGACTTCACACACCTGCATTGTGACTTCACACACCTCCATTCTCTGACTTCACACACCTCCATTCTATGACTTCACACACCTCCATTCTGTAACTTCACACACTTCCAATGTTTGACTTCACACACCTCCATTCCATGACTTCATACACCTCCATTCTATGACTTCAAACACATCCATTCTTTGACTTCACACACCTCCATTTTGACTTCACACACCTCCATTCTGTGACTTCACACACATCCATTCTTTGACTTCACACACCACAATTTTGACTTCACACAAGTCCATTCATTGACTTCACACACCTCCATTCTCTGACTTCACACACCTCCATTTTGACTTCACACACTTCCATTCTGTGACTTCACACTCCTCCATTCTATGACTTCACACACCTCCCTTCTATGAATTCACACACCTCCATTCTGTGACTTCACACACCTCCATTGTGAGTTCACCAACTTCCATTCTGTGTCTTCACACACCTCCATTATGTGACTTTACACACCTCCATTCTATGACTTCACACACCTCCCTTCTTTGAATTCACACCCCTCCATTCTGTGACCTCACACACCTCCATTGTATGACTTCACACACCTCCCTTGTATGAATTCACACCCCTCCATTCTGTGACCTCACACACCTCCATTGTATGACTTCACACACCTCCATTCTATGACTTCACACACCTCCATTCTATGACTTCAGAAACCTACATTGTTACTTCACACACCTCCATTCTATGAGTTCACACACCTGCATTGTGACTTCACACACCTCCATTATCTGACGTCACACACCTCCATTCTGACTTCACACAACTCCATTCTGTCTTCACACACATCAATTCTGTGACTTCACACACCTCCATTCTATGATTTCACAAACCTTCATTCTATGACTTCACAGACCTCCATTCTATGAGTCACACACCTCCTTTATGAGTTCACACACATCCATTCTGTGACTTCACACACCTCCATTGTGACTTCATACACCTCCATTCTATGAGTTCACACACCTCCATTCTGACTTCACACACTTTCATTCTATGACTTCAAACAGCTCCATTCTGACTTCACCCACCTCCTTTCTATGACTTCGCACACCTCTATTCTGACTTCACACACCTGCATTCTGTGACTTCACACACCTCCATTCTATGACTTCACAAACCTCCATTCTGTGACTTCACACACCTCCACTCTGTGACTTTACACACCTCCATTCTGTGACTTCACACACCTCCATTCTCTGATTTCACGCACAATCCATTCTATGACTTCACAAACCTCCATTCTTTGATTTCACACACCTCCATCCTATGACTTCACACACCTCCATTGTGACTTCACACAGCTCCATTCTGTGACTTCACACACCTCCATTCTGTGACTTCACACACCTCCATACTATGACTTCCCCACACCTTCAATCTATGACTTCACACACCTCCATTCTATGACTTCACACGCTTCCAATCTATGACTTCACACACCTCCATTCTATGACTTCACACACCTCCATTCTATGACTTCACACACCTGCATTCTGACTTCACACACCTCCATTCTCTGATTTCACACACCCCCATTCTATGACTTCACACACCTCCATTGTGACTTCACACACCTCCATTCTATGAGTTCATACACCTCCATTCTGACTTCACAAACCTCCATTCTATGACTTCACAGACTTTGAATATGTGACTTCACTCACCTCCACTCTATGACTTCACACTTCTCCATTCTATGACTTCCCACAACTCCTTTCCATGACTTCACACACCCCCATTCGATGACTTCACACCTCCATTCTGACTTCACACACCTCCATACTGTGACTTCACACACCTCCATTCTATGAGTTCACACACCTCCTTTTTGACTTCACACACCTCCATTCTATGACTTCACACACCTTCATTCTTACTTCAGAAACATCCATTCTATGATTTCACACACCTCCATTCTATGACTTCACACAACTGCATTCTATGACTTCACACCTCCATTCTGTGACTTCACACACCTCCATTCTCTGTCTTCACACACCTCCATTGTGACTTCACACACGTCCATTCTATGAGTTCACACACCTCCATTCTGACTTCACACACCTCCATTCTATGACTTCACACTCCGCCATTCTGACTTCACAGAGCTCCATTCTGTGAATTCACAAAATTCCATTCTATGATTTCACACACCTCCATACTGTGACTTCACACAACTCCATCTATGACTTCAAACACCTCCATTCTGAGTTCACACACCTCCATTCTGTGACTTCACACAGCTCCATTCTGACTTCACACACCTCCAATATATGACTTCACACACCTCCATTCTATGAGTTCACACACGTCCATTCTAGGACTTCACACTCCTCAATTCTGGCATCGCACAGCTCCATTCTATGACTTCACAGACCTCGGATCTGTGACTTCACTCACCTCCATTCTATGACTTCACACTCCTCTATTCTATGATTTCCCACAACTCCTTTCTATGACTTCACCCACCTCTATTCTATGACTTCACACCTCCATTCTGACTTCACACACCTCCATTCTGTGACTTCACACACCTCCATTCTATGACTTCACACACCTCCATTCTATGACTTCACACACCTTCATTCTTACTTCAGAAACATCCATTCTATGACCTCACACACCTCCATTCTATGACTTCACAAACCTCCATTCTGTGACTTCCCACACCTCCATTCTGAGTTCACACATGTCCATTCTGTGACTTCACACACCTCCCTTCTGACTTCACACACCTCCCTTCTGTGACTTCACACACCTCCATTGTGAGTTCACCCACTTCCATTCTGTGACTTCACACACCTGCATTCTGTGACTTCACACACCTCCATTCTATGACTTCACAAACCTCCATTCTGTGACTTCACACACCTCCACTCTGTGACTTTACACACCTCCATTCTGTGACTTCGCACACCTCCATTCTCTGATTTCACACACAATCCATTCTATGACTTCACAAACCTCCATTCTTTGATTTCACACACCTCCATCTTATGACTTCACACACCTCCATTGTGACTTCACACAGCTCCATTCTGTGACTTCACCCACCTCCATTCTGTGATTTCACACACCTCCATACTATGACTTCCCCACACCTTCAATCTATGACTTCACACACCTCCATTCTATGACTTCACACGCTTCCAATCTATGACTTCACACATCTCCATTCTATGACTTCACACACCTCCATTCTATGACTTCACACACCTGCATTCTGACTTCACACACCTCCATTCTCTGATTTCACACACCCCCATTCTATGACTTCACACACCTCCATTGTGACTTCACACACCTCCATTCTATGAGTTCATACACCTCCATTCTGACTCAACAAACCTCCATTCTATGACTTCACAGACTTTGAATATGTGACTTCACTCACCTCCACTCTATGACTTCACACTTCTCCATTCTATGACTTCCCACACCTCCTTTCCATGACTTCACCCACCCCCATTCTATGATTGCACACCTCCATTCTGACTTCACACACCTCCATACTGTGACTTCACACACCTCCATTCTATGAGTTCACACACCTCCATTTTCACTTCACACACCTCCATTCTATGACTTCACACACCTTCATTCTTACTTCAGAAACATCCATTCTATGATTTCACACACCTCCATTCTATGACTTCACACACCTCCATTCTATGACTTCACACCTCCATTCTGTGACTTCACACACCTCCATTCTCTGTTTTCACACACCTCCATTGTGACTTCACACACGTCCATTCTATGAGTTCACACACCTCCATTCTGACTTCACACACCTCCATTCTATGACTTCACACTCCTCCATTCTGACTTCACACAGCTGCATTCTGTGAATTCACAAAATTCCATTCTATGATTTCACACACCTCCATACTGTGACTTCACACACCTCCATCTATGACTTCAAACACCTCCATTCTGAGTTCACACACCTCCATTCTGTGACTTCACACACCTCCATTCTGACTTCACACACCTCCAATATATGACTTCACACACCTCCATTCTATGAGTTCACACACGACCATTCTAGGACTTCACACTCCTCAATTCTGACATCGCACAGCTCCATTCTATGACTTCACAGACCTCGGATCTGTGACTTCACTCACCTCCATTCTATGACTTCACACTCCTCTATTCTATGATTTCCCCCAACTCCTTTCTATGACTTCACCCACCTCTATTCTATGACTTCACACCTCCATTCTGACTTCACACACCTCCATTCTGTGACTTCACACACCTCCATTCTATGACTTCACACACCTCCATTCTATGACTTCACACACCTTCATTCTTACTTCAGAAACATCCATTCTATGACCTCACACACCTCCATTCTATGACTTGACAAACCTCCATTCTGTGACTTCCCACACCTCCATTCTGAGTTCACACATCTCCATTCTGTGACTTCACACACCTCCCTTCTGACTTCTCACACCTCCCTTCTGTGACTTCAGACACCTCCATTGTGAGTTCACCCACTTCCATTCTGTGACTTCACACACCTCCATTCTCTTACTTCACACACCTCCATTCTCTGATTTCACACACCTCCATTCTATGACTTCACACACCTCCATTCTATGAATTCACACAACTCCATTCTGTGACTTCACACACCTAGATTGTATGACTTCACACACCTCTATTCTGTGACTTCACACACCTCCTTTCTGAGTTCACACAACTCCATTTTATGACTTCACACACCTGCATTGTGACTTCACCCACCTCCATTCTATGACTTCACATATCTCCATTCTGACTTCACACACCTCCATGCTGTGACTTCACACACCTACATTCTATGATTTCACACTCCTCCATTCTTTGACTTCACACACCTCCATTCTATGACTTCACACACCTCCACTGTGACTTCACAGAACTCCATTCTGTGACTTCACACACCTCCCTCTGTGATTTCACACACCTCCAATCTATGACTTCACACACTTCCAATCTATGACTTCACACACCTCCATTCTATGACTTCACACACCTGCATTGTGACTTCACACACCTCCATTCTCTGACTTCACACACCTCCATTCTATGACTTCACACACCTCCATTCTGTAACTTCACACACTTCCAATGTTTGACTTCACACACCTCCATTCCATGACTTCATACACCTCCATTCTATGACTTCAATCACATCCATTCTTTGATTTCACACACCTCCATTTTGACTTTACACACCTCCATTCTGTGACTTCACACACATCCATTCTTTGACTTCACACACCACAATTTTGACTTCACACAAGTCCATTCATTGACTTCACACACCTCCATTCTCTGACTTCACACACCTCCATTTTGACTTCACACACTTCCATTCTGTGACTTCACACTCCTCCATTCTGTGACTTTTCAGACCTCCCTTCTATGAAATCACACACCTCCATTCTGTGACTTCACACACCTCCATTGTGAGTTCACCCACTTCCATTCTGTGTTTTCACACACCTCCATTCTGTGACTTCACACACCTCCATTATGTGACTTCACACACCTCCATTCTATGACTTCACACACCTCCCTTCTATGAATTCACACCCCTCCATTCTGTGACCTCACACACCTCCATTGTATGACTTCACACACCTCCATTCTGTGACTTCACACACCTCCATTCTCAGTTCACACACCCCCATTCTGTGACTTCACACACCTCCATTCTGTGACCTCCACACCTCCATTATATGACTTCACACACCTCCCTTCTATGAATTCACACCCCTCCATCCTGTGACTTCACACACCTCCATTCTCAGTTCACACACCTCCATTCTGTGACTTCACACACCTCCATTCTGTGACTTCCACACCTCCATTGTGTGACTTAACCCACCTCCATTCTATGACTTCACACCCCTCCATTCTATGACTTCACA
Source organism: Megascapheus bottae (assembly GCA_024803745.1). NCBI lineage: Eukaryota > Metazoa > Chordata > Mammalia > Rodentia > Geomyidae > Megascapheus > Megascapheus bottae. The sequence goes on from JANJXV010000272.1 coordinate 731,562, forward strand.
CACCTCCCTTCTATGAATTCACACCCCTCAATTCTGTGACTTCACACACCTCCATTCTATGACTTCACACACTTCCCTTCTATGAATTCACACCCCTCCATCCTGTGACTTCACACTCCTCCATTCTCAGTTCACACACCTCCATTCTGTGACTTCACACACCTCCATTCTGTGACTTCCACACCTCCATTCTATGACTTCACACCCCTCCATTCTATGACTTCACACACCACCATTCTGTCACTTCACCACCTCCATTCTATGACTTCACACACCTCCATTCTGTCACTTCACCACCTCCATTCTATGACTTCACACAACTCCCTTCTATGAATTCACACCCCTCAATTCTGAGACTTCACACACCTCCATTCTATGACTTCACACACTTCCCTTCTATGAATTCACACCCCTCCATCCTGTGACTTCACACTCCTCCATTCTCAGTTCACACACCTCCATTCTGTGACTTCACACACCTCCATTCTGTGACTTCCACACCTCCATTCTATGACTTCACACCCCTCCATTCTATGACTTCACACACCACCATTCTGTGACTTCACACACCTCCATTCTATGACTTCACACACCTCCATTCTGTCACTTCACCACCTCCATTCTATGACTTCACACACCTCCATTCTATGACTTCACACACCTGCATTGTGACTTCACCCACCTCAATTCTTTGAGTTCACACACCTGCATTGTGACTTCACACACCTCCATTCTATGACTTCACACATCTCCATTCTGACTTCACACACCTCCATTCTATGATTTCACACACTTCGATTCTATGACTTCACACACCTCCATTCTATGACTTCACACACCTCGTTTCTGAGTTGACACACCTGCATTCTGTGATTTTACACACCTCGTTTCTGAGTTGACACACCTGCTTTCTGTGATTTCACACACCTCCAATCTGAGTTCACACACCTCCAGTCTATGCCTTCACACACCTCCCTTCTTTGACATCAAAAACCACCATTCTATGACTTCACACACCACCATTTTGACTTCACACCCCTCCATTCTACTAGTTCACAAACTTCCATTCTGCCTTCACCCACCTCCATTCTATGATTTCACTCTGCTGCCTTCTGACTTTACACCCCTCCATTTGTGAATTCACACACCACCATTTTGACTTCACACACCTCCATTCTGTGACTTCACACACCTCCATTCTGTGACTTCACACACCTCCATTCTGTGACTTCACACACCTCCATTGTTTGACTTCACACACCTACATTCTTGGACTTCACACACCTCCATTCCATGACTTCACACACCTCCATTCTATGAGTTCACACACCTCCATTCTTTGAGTTCACACACCTCCATTTTGACTTCACACACCTCCATTCAATGACTTCACACACCTTCATTCCTACTTCAGAAACATCCATTCTATGACTGCACACACCTCCATTCGATGACTTCACACACCTCCATTCTGAATTCACACAGCTCCATTCTATGACTTCACACACCTCCATTCTGTGACTTCACACACTTCCATTATATGACTTCACACACTTTCATTCTTACTTCACAAACATCCATTCTGTGACTTCACACACCTCCATTCTATGTCTTCACACACCTCCATTGTGACTTCACACACCTCCATTCTATGAGTTCACACACCTCCATCCTAACTTCACACACCTCCATTCTATGACTTCACACTCCGCCATTCTGACTTCACACTCCTCCATTCTGTGAATTCACAAAACTCCATTCTATGATTTCACATACCTCCATACTATGACTTCACACACCTCCATCTATGACTTCACACACCTCCATTCTGAGTTCACACACCTCAATTCTGTGACTTCACACACCTCCATTCTGACTTCACACACCAATGTATGACTTCACACACCTCCATTCTATGACTTCACACACCTCCATTCTATGACTTCACACACCTTCATTCTTACTTCAGAAACATCCATTCTATGACCTCACACACCTCCATTCTATGACTTCACAAACCTCCATTCTGTGACTTCCCACACCTCCATTCTGAGTTCACACATCTCCATTCTGTGACTTCACACACCTCCCTTCTGACTTCACACACCTCCCTTCTGTGACTTCAGACACCTCCATTGAGAGTTCACCCACTTCCATTCTGTGACGTCACACACCTCCATTCTCTTACTTCACACACCTCCATTCTCTGACTTCACACACCTCCATTCTATGACTTCACACACCTCCATTCTATGAATTCACACACCTCCATTCTGTGACTTCACACACCTCCATTGTATGACTTCAGACACCTCTATTCTGTGACTTCACACACCTCCTTTCTGAGTTCACACAACTCCATTTTATGACTTCACACACCTGCATTTTGACTTCACCCACCTCCATTCTATGAGTTCACACACCTGCATTGTGACTTCACACACCTCCATTCTATGACTTCACACATCTCCATTCTGACTTCACACACCTCCATGCTGTGACTTCACACACCTACATTCTATGATTTCACACTCCTCCATTCTTTGACTTCACACACCTCCATTCTATGACTTCACACACCTCCACTGTGACTTCACAGAACTCCATTCTGTGACTTCACACACCTCCCTCTGTGATTTCACACACCTCCAATCTATGACTTCACACACTTCCAATCTATGACTTCACACACCTCCATTCTATGACTTCACACACCTGCATTGTGACTTCACACACCTCCATTCTCTGACTTCACACACTTCCATTCTATGACTTCACACACCTCCATTCTGTAACTTCACACACTTCCAATGTTTGACTTCACACACCTCCATTCCATGACTTCATACACCTCCATTCTATGACTTCAAACACATCCATTCTTTGATTTCACACACCTCCATTTTGACTTTACACACCTCCATTCTGTGACTTCACACACATCCATTCTTTGACTTCACACACCACAATTTTGACTTCACACAAGTCCATTCATTGACTTCACACACCTCCATTCTCTGACTTCACACACCTCCATTTTGACTTCACACACTTCCATTCTGTGACTTCACACTCCTCCATTCTATGACTTCACACACCTCCCTTCTATGAATTCACACACCTCCATTCTGTGACTTCACACACCTCCATTGTGAGTTCACCCACTTCCATTCTGTGTCTTCACACACCTCCATTCTGTGACTTCACACACCTCCATTATGTGACTTCACACACCTCCATTCAATGACTTCACACACCTCCCTTCTATGAATTCACACCCCTCCATTCTGTGACCTCACACACCTCCATTGTATGACTTCACACACCTCCATTCTGTGACTTCACATACCTCCATTCTCAGTTCACACACCTCCATTCTGTGACTTCACACACCTCCATTCTGTGACCTCACACACCTCCATTGTATGACTTCACACACCTCCCTTCTATGAATTCACACCCCTCCATCCTGTGACTTCACACACCTCCATTCTCAGTTCACACACCTCCATTCTGTGACTTCACACACCTCCATTCTGTGACTTCCACACCTCCATTGTATGACTTAACCCACCTCCATTCTATGACTTCACACCCCTCCATTCTATGACTTCACACACCTCCCTTCTATGAATTCACACCCCTCCATTCTGTGACTTCACACACCTCCATTCTATGACTTCACACACTTCCCTTCTATGAATTCACACCCCTCCATCCTGTGACTTCACACACCTCCATTCTCAGTTCACACACCTCCATTCTGTGTCTTCACACACCTCCATTCTGTGACTTCCACACCTCCATTCTATGACTTCACACCCCTCCATTCTATGACTTCACACACCACCATTCTGTGACTTCACACACCTCCATTCTATGACTTCACACACCTCCATTCTGTCACTTCACCACCTCCATTCTATGACTTCACACACCTCCATTCTATGACTTCACACACCTGCATTGTGACTTCTCCCACTTCAATTCTATGAGTTCACACACCTGCATTGTGACTTCACACACCTCCATTCTATGACTTCACACATCTCCATTCTGACTTCACACACCTCCATTCTATGATTTCACACACTTCGATTCTATGACTTCACACACCTCCATTCTATGACTTCACACACCTCGTTTCTGAGTTGACACACCTGCTTTCTGTGATTTCACACACCTCCAATCTGAGTTCACACACCTCCAGTCTATGCCTTCACACACCTCCCTTCTTTGACATCAAAAACCACCATTCTATGACTTCACACACCTCCATTTTGACTTCACACGCCTCCATTCTACGAGTTCACAAACTTCCATTCTGCCTTCACCCACCTCCATTCTATGATTTCCATCTGCTGCCTTTTGACTTCACACACCTCCATTTGTGAATTCACACACCACCAGTTTGACTTCACACACCTCCATTCTGTGACTTCACACACCTCCATTCTGTGACTTCACACACCTCCATTCTGTGACTTCACACACCTCCATTGTTTGACTTCACACACCTCCATTGTTTGACTTCACACACCTCCATTCCATGACTTCACACACCTCCATTCTATGAGTTCAACACCTCCATTCTTTGAGTTCACACACCTCCATTTTGACTTCACACACCTCCATTCAATGACTTCACACACCTTCATTCCTACTTCAGAAACATCCATTCTATGACTGCACACACCTCCATTCGATGACTTCACACACCTTCATTCTGAATTCACACAGCTCCATTCTATGACTTCACACACCTCCATTCTGTGACTTCACACACTTCCATTCTATGACTTCACACACCTTCATTCTTACTTCACAAACATCCACTCTATGACTTCACACACCTCCATTCTATGACTTCACACACCTCCATTCTGTGACTTCACACACCTCCATTCTATGTCTTCACACACCTCCATTGTGACTTCACACACCTCCATTCTATGAGTTCACACACCTCCACTGTGACTTCACAGAACTCCATTCTGTGACTTCACACACCTCCCTCTGTGATTTCACACACCTCCAATCTATGACTTCACACACTTCCATTCTATGACTTCACACACCTCCATTCTATGACTTCACACCCCTCCATTCTATGACTTCACATACCTCCCTTCTATGAATTCACACCCCTCCATTCTGGGAACTCACACACCTCCATTCTATGACTTCACACACCTCCCTTCTATGAATTCACACCCCTCCATCCTGTGACTTCACACACCTCCATCCTCAGTTCACCCACCTCCATCTGTGACTTCACAAACCTCCATTCTCTGACTTCCACACCTCCATTCTATGACTTCACACCCCTCCATTCTATGACTTCACACACCAACATTCTGTGACTTCACACACCTCCATTCTATGACTTCACACACCTCCATTCTGTCACTTCACCACCTCCATTCTATGACTTCACACACCTCCATTCTATGACTTCACACACCTGCATTGTGACTTCACCCACCTCAATTCTATGAGTTCACACACCTGCATTGTGACTTCACACACCTCCATTCTATGACTTCACACATCTCCATTCTGACTTCACACACCTCCATTCTATGATTTCACACACTTCGATTCTATGACTTCACACACCTCCATTCTATGACTTCACACACCTCGTTTCTGAGTTGACACATCTGCTTTCTGTGATTTCACACACCTCCAATCTGAGTTCACACACCTCCAGTCTATGACTTCACACACCTCCCTTCTTTGACATCAAAAACCACCATTCTATGACTTCACACACGTCCATTTTGACTTCACACACTTCCATTCTGCCTTCACCCACCTCCATTCTATGATTTCACTCTGCTGCTTTCTGACTTCACACACCTCCATTTGTGAATTCACACACCACCATTTTGACTTCACACACCTCCATTCTGTGACTTCACACACCTCCATTCTGTGACTTCACGCACCTCCATTCTGTGACTTCACACACCTCCATTGTTTGACTTCACACACCTCCATTCTTGCACTTCACACAACTCCATTCCATGACTTCACACACCTCCATTCTATGACTTCACACTCCGCCCTTCTGACTTCACACTCCTCCATTCTGTGAATTCACAAAACTCCATTCTATGATTTCACACACCTCCATACTATGACTTCACACACCTCCATCTATGACTTCACACACCTCCATTCTGAGTTCACACACCTCAATTCTGTGACTTCACACACCTCCATTCTGACTTCACACACCAATGTATGACTTCACACACCTCCATTCTGTGGCTTCACACACTTCCATTGTGACGACACACACCTCCATTCTATGAGTTCACACACCTCTATTCTATGACTTCACATACCTCCATTCTGACTTCACACACCTCCATTCTATGACTTCACAGACCTCGAATCTTTGACTTCACTCACCTCCATTCTATGACTTCACACTGTTCCATTCTATGACTTCCCACACCTCCTTTCTATGACTTCACCCACCTCTATTCTATGACTTCACACCTCGATTCTGACTTCAGATACCTCCATTCTGTGACTTCACACACCTCCATTCTATGACTATAAACACCTCCATTCTCTGACTTCACACACCTCCATTCTGAGCTCACACAACTCCATTCGGTGACTTCACACACCTCCTTTCTTACTTCACAAACCCCCATTCTATGATTTCACACACCTCCATTCTGTGAGTTCACACACCTCCATTCTGACTTCACACACCTCCATTCTGTCTTCACACACATCAATTCTCTGACTTCACACACCTCCATTCTATGATTTCACAAACCTCCATTCTATGACTTCACAGACCTCCATTCTATGACTTCACACACCTCCTTTATGAGGTCACACACATCCATTCTGTGACTTCACACACCTCCATTTTGACTTCATACACCTCCATTCTATGAGTTCACACACCTCCACTGTGACTTCACAGAACTCCATTCTGTGACTTCACACACCTCCCTCTGTGATTTCACACACCTCCAATCTATGACTTCACACACTTCCAATCTATGACTTCACACACCTCCATTGTATGACTTCACACCCCTCCATTCTATGACTTCACTCACCTCCCTTCTATGAATTCACACCCCTCCATTCTGTGACCTCACACACCTCCATTCTATGACTTCACACACCTCCCTTCTATGAATTCACACCCCTCCATCCTGTGACTTCACACACCTCCATCCTCAGATCACACACCTCCATCTGTGACTTCACACACCTCCATTCTCTGACTTCCACACCTCCATTCTATGACTTCACACCCCTCCATTCTATGACTTCACACACCAACATTCTGTGACTTCACACACCTCCATTCTATGACTTCACACACCTCCATTCTGTCACTTCACCACCTCCATTCTATGACTTCACACACCTCCATTCTATGACTTCACACACCTGCATTGTGACTTCACCCACCTCAATTCTATGAGTTCACACACCTGCATTGTTTCTGAGTTGACACACCTGCTTTCTGTGATTTCACACACCTCCAATCTGAGTTCACACACCTCCAGTCTATGCCGTCACACACCTCCCTTCTTTGACAGCAAAAACCACCATTCTATGACTTTACACACCTCCATTTTGACATCACACACCTCCATTCTACGAGTTCACACACTTCCATTCTGCCTTCACACACCTCCATTTGTGAATTCACACACCACCATTTTGAATTCACTCACCTCCATTCTGTGACTTCACACACCTGCATTGTGACTTCACCCACCTCAATTCTACGAGTTCACACACCTGCATTGTGACTTCACACACCTCCATTCTATGACTTCACACATCTCCATTCTGACTTCACACACCTCCATTCTATGATTTCACACACTTCGATTCTATGACTTCACACACCTCCATTCCGTGACTTCACACACCTCCATTCTGTGACTTCACACACCTCCATTTTTTGACTTCACACACCTCCATTCTTGGACTTCACACACCTCCATTCCATGACTTGACACACCTCCATTCTATGAGTTCACAAACCTCCATTCTTTGAGTTCACACACCTCCATTTTGACTTCACACACCTCCATTCTATGACTTCACACACCTTCATTCCTACTTCAGAAACATCCATTCTAGGACTGCACACACCTCCATTCGATGACTTCACACACCTCCATTCTGAATTCACACAGCTCCATTCTATGACTTCACACACCTCCATTCTGTGACTTCACAAACTTCCATTCTATGACTTCACACACCTTCATTCTTACTTCACAAACATCCATTCTATGACTTCACACACCTCCATTCTATGACTTCACACACCTCCATTCTGTGACTTCACACACCTCCATTCTATGTCTTCACACACCTCCATTGTGACTTCACACACCTCCATTCTATGAATTCACACACCTCCATTCTAACTTCACACACCTCCATTCTATGACTTCACACTCCGCCCTTCTGACTTCACACTCCTCCATTCTGTGAATTCACAAAACTCCATTCTATGATTTCACACACCTCCATACTATGACTTCACACACCTCCATCTATGACTTCACACACCTCCATTCTGAGTTCACACACCTCAATTCTGTGACTTCACACACCTCCATTCTGACTTCACACACCAATGTATGACTTCACACACCTCCATTCTGTGACTTCACACACTTCCATTGTGACGACACACACCTCCATTCTATGAGTTCACACACCTCTATTCTATGACTTCACATACCTCCATTCTGACTTCACACACCTCCATTCTATGACTTCACAGACCTCGAATCTGTGACTTCACTCACCTCCATTCTATGACTTCACCCTGCTCCATTCTATGACTTCGCACACCTCCTTTCTATGACTTCACCCACCTCTATTCTATGACTTCACACCTCGATTCTGACTTCAGATACCTCCATTCTGTGACTTCACACACCTCCATTCTATGACTTCAAACACCTCCATTCTCTGACTTCACACACCTCCATTCTGAGCTCACACAACTCCATTCGGTGACTTCACACACCTCCATTCTTACTTCACAACCTCCATTCTATGACTTCAGAAACCTACATTGTTACTTCACACACCTCCATTCTATGAGTTCACACACCTGCATTGTGACTTCACACACCTCCATTATCTGACTTCACACACCTCCATTCTGACTTCACACACCTCCATTCTGTCTTCACACACATCAATTTTGTGACTTCACACACCTCCATTCTATGATTTCACAAACCTCCATTCTATGACTTCACAGACCTCCATTCTATGACTTCACACACCTCCTTTATGAGTTCACACACATCAATTCTGTGACTTCACACACCTCCATTGTGACTTCATACACCTCCATTCTATGAGTTCACACACCTCCATTCTGACTTCACACACTTCCATTCTATGACTTCACACAGCTCCATTCTGACTTCACACACCTCCATTCTTTGACTTCGCACACCTCTATTCTGACTTCACACACCTGCATTCTGTGACTTCACACACCTCCATTCTATGACTTCACAAACCTCCATTCTGTAACTTCACACACCTCCACTCTGTGATTTTACACACCTCCATTCTGTGTCTTCACACACCTCCATTATGTGACTTCACACACCTCCATTCTATGACTTCACACACCTCCCTTCTATGAATTCACACCCCTCCATTCTGTGACCTCACACACCTCCATTGTATGACTTCACACACCTCCATTCTGTGACTTCACACACCTCCATTCTCAGTTCACACACCTCCATTCTGTGACTTCACACACCTCCATTCTGTGACCTCCACACCTCCATTGTATGACTTCACACACCTCCCTTCTATGAATTCACACCCCTCCATCCTGTGACTTCACACACCTCCATTCTCAGTTCACACACCTCCATTCTGTGACTTCACACACCTCCATTCTGTGACTTCCACACCTCCATTGTGTGACTTAACCCACCTCCATTCTATGACTTCACACCCCTCCATTCTATGACTTCACACACCTCCCTTCTATGAATTCACACCCCTCAATTCTGTGACTTCACACACCTCCATTCTATGACTTCACACACTTCCCTTCTATGAATTCACACCCCTCCATCCTGTGACTTCACACTCCTCCATTCTCAGTTCACACACCTCCATTCTGTGACTTCACACACCTCCATTCTGTGACTTCCACACCTCCATTCTATGACTTCACACCCCTCCATTCTATGACTTCACACACCACCATTCTGTCACTTCACACACCTCCATTCTATGACTTCACACACCTCCATTCTGTCACTTCACCACCTCCATTCTATGACTTCACACACCTCCCTTCTATGAATTCACACCCCTCAATTCTGAGACTTCACACACCTCCATTCTATGACTTCACACACTTCCCTTCTATGAATTCACACCCCTCCATCCTGTGACTTCACACTCCTCCATTCTCAGTTCACACACCTCCATTCTGTGACTTCACACACCTCCATTCTGTGACTTCCACACCTCCATTCTATGACTTCACACCCCTCCATTCTATGACTTCACACACCACCATTCTGTGACTTCACACACCTCCATTCTATGACTTCACACACCTCCATTCTGTCACTTCACCACCTCCATTCTATGACTTCACACACCTCCATTCTATGACTTCACACACCTGCATTGTGACTTCACCCACCTCAAATCTTTGAGTTCACACACCTGCATTGTGACTTCACACACCTCCATTCTATGACTTCACACATCTCCATTCTGACTTCACACACCTCCATTCTATGATTTCACACACTTCGATTCTATGACTTCACACACCTCCATTCTGTGACTTCACACACTTCCATTGTGACAACACACACCTCCATTCTATGAGTTCACACACCTCTATTCTATGACTTCACATACCTCCATTCTGACTTCACACACCTCCATTCTATGACTTCACAGACCTCGAATCTGTGACTTCACTCACCTCCATTCTATGACTTCACCCTGCTCCATTCTATGACTTCGCACACTCCTTTCTATGACTTCACCCAGCTCTATTCTATGACTTCACACCTCGATTCTGACTTCAGATACCTCCATTCTGTGACTTCACACACCTCCATTCTATGACTTCAAACACCTCCATTCTCTGACTTCACACACCTCCATTCTGAGCTCACACAACTCCATTCGGTGACTTCACACACCTCCATTCTTACTTCACAACCTCCATTCTATGACTTCAGAAACCTACATTGTTACTTCACACACCTCCATTCTATGAGTTCACACACCTGCATTGTGACTTCACACACCTCCATTCTGTGACTTCACACACCTCCATTCTGACTTCACACACCTCCATTCTGTCTTCACACACATCAATTTTGTGACTTCACACACCTCCATTCTATGATTTCACAAACCTCCATTCTATGACTTCACAGACCTCCATTCTATGACTTCACACACCTCCTTTATGAGTTCACACACATCAATTCTGTGACTTCACACACCTCCATTGTGACTTCATACACCTCCATTCTATGAGTTCACACACCTCCATTCTGACTTCACACACTTCCATTCTATGACTTCACACAGCTCCATTCTGACTTCACACACCTCCATTCTTTGACTTCGCACACCTCTATTCTGACTTCACACACCTGCATTCTGTGACTTCAAACACCTCCATTCTATGTCTTCACACACCTCCATTGTGACTTCACACACCTCCATTCTATGAGTTCACACACCTCCATTCTAACTTCACACACCTCCATTCTATGACTTCACACTCCGCCCTTCTGACTTCACACTCCTCCATTCTGTGAATTCACAAAACTCCATTCTATGATTTCACACACCTCCATACTATGACTTCACACACCTCCATCTATGACTTCACACACCTCCATTCTGAGTTCACACACCTCAATTCTGTGACTTCACACACCTCCATTCTGACTTCACACACCAATGTATGACTTCACACACCTCCATTCTGTGACTTCACACACTTCCATTGTGACGACACACACCTCCATTCTATGAGTTCACACACCTCTATTCTATGACTTCACATACCTCCATTCTGACTTCACACACCTCCATTCTATGACTTCACAGACCTCGAATCTGTGACTTCACTCACCTCCATTCTATGACTTCACCCTGCTCCATTCTATGACTTCGCACACCTCCTTTCTATGACTTCACCCACCTCTATTCTATGACTTCACACCTCGATTCTGACTTCAGATACCTCCATTCTGTGACTTCACACACCTCCATTCTATGACTTCAAACACCTCCATTCTCTGACTTCACACACCTCCATTCTGAGCTCACACAACTCCATTCGGTGACTTCACACACCTCCATTCTTACTTCACAACCTCCATTCTATGACTTCAGAAACCTACATTGTTACTTCACACACCTCCATTCTATGAGTTCACACACCTGCATTGTGACTTCACACACCTCCATTATCTGACTTCACACACCTCCATTCTGACTTCACACACCTCCATTCTGTCTTCACACACATCAATTTTGTGACTTCACACACCTCCATTCTATGATTTCACAAACCTCCATTCTATGACTTCACAGACCTCCATTCTATGACTTCACACACCTCCTTTATGAGTTCACACACATCAATTCTGTGACTTCACACACCTCCATTGTGACTTCATACACCTCCATTCTATGAGTTCACACACCTCCATTCTGACTTCACACACTTCCATTCTATGACTTCACACAGCTCCATTCTGACTTCACACACCTCCATTCTTTGACTTCGCACACCTCTATTCTGACTTCACACACCTGCATTCTGTGACTTCACACACCTCCATTCTATGACTTCACAAACCTCCATTCTGTAACTTCACACACCTCCACTCTGTGATTTTACACACCTCCATTCTGTGTCTTCACACACCTCCATTATGTGACTTCACACACCTCCATTCTATGACTTCACACACCTCCCTTCTATGAATTCACACCCCTCCATTCTGTGACCTCACACACCTCCATTGTATGACTTCACACACCTCCATTCTGTGACTTCACACACCTCCATTCTCAGTTCACACACCTCCATTCTGTGACTTCACACACCTCCATTCTGTGACCTCCACACCTCCATTGTATGACTTCACACACCTCCCTTCTATGAATTCACACCCCTCCATCCTGTGACTTCACACACCTCCATTCTCAGTTCACACACCTCCATTCTGTGACTTCACACACCTCCATTCTGTGACTTCCACACCTCCATTGTGTGACTTAACCCACCTCCATTCTATGACTTCACACCCCTCCATTCTATGACTTCACACACCTCCCTTCTATGAATTCACACCCCTCAATTCTGTGACTTCACACACCTCCATTCTATGACTTCACACACTTCCCTTCTATGAATTCACACCCCTCCATCCTGTGACTTCACACTCCTCCATTCTCAGTTCACACACCTCCATTCTGTGACTTCACACACCTCCATTCTGTGACTTCCACACCTCCATTCTATGACTTCACACCCCTCCATTCTATGACTTCACACACCACCATTCTGTCACTTCACACACCTCCATTCTATGACTTCACACACCTCCATTCTGTCACTTCACCACCTCCATTCTATGACTTCACACACCTCCCTTCTATGAATTCACACCCCTCAATTCTGAGACTTCACACACCTCCATTCTATGACTTCACACACTTCCCTTCTATGAATTCACACCCCTCCATCCTGTGACTTCACACTCCTCCATTCTCAGTTCACACACCTCCATTCTGTGACTTCACACACCTCCATTCTTTGACTTCCACACCTCCATTCTATGACTTCACACCCCTCCATTCTATGACTTCACACACCACCATTCTGTGACTTCACACACCTCCATTCTATGACTTCACACACCTCCATTCTGTCACTTCACCACCTCCATTCTATGACTTCACACACCTCCATTCTATGACTTCACACACCTGCATTGTGACTTCACCCACCTCAATTCTTTGAGTTCACACACCTGCATTGTGACTTCACACACCTCCATTCTATGACTTCACACATCTCCATTCTGACTTCACACACCTCCATTCTATGATTTCACACACTTCGATTCTATGACTTCACACACCTCCATTCTGTGACTTCACACACTTCCATTGTGACGACACACACCTCCATTCTATGAGTTCACACACCTCTATTCTATGACTTCACATACCTCCATTCTGACTTCACACACCTCCATTCTATGACTTCACAGACCTCGAATCTGTGACTTCACTCACCTCCATTCTATGACTTCACCCTGCTCCATTCTATGACTTCGCACACTCCTTTCTATGACTTCACCCAGCTCTATTCTATGACTTCACACCTCGATTCTGACTTCAGATACCTCCATTCTGTGACTTCACACACCTCCATTCTATGACTTCAAACACCTCCATTCTCTGACTTCACACACCTCCATTCTGAGCTCACACAACTCCATTCGGTGACTTCACACACCTCCATTCTTACTTCACAACCTCCATTCTATGACTTCAGAAACCTACATTGTTACTTCACACACCTCCATTCTATGAGTTCACACACCTGCATTGTGACTTCACACACCTCCATTCTGTGACTTCACACACCTCCATTCTGACTTCACACACCTCCATTCTGTCTTCACACACATCAATTTTGTGACTTCACACACCTCCATTCTATGATTTCACAAACCTCCATTCTATGACTTCACAGACCTCCATTCTATGACTTCACACACCTCCTTTATGAGTTCACACACATCAATTCTGTGACTTCACACACCTCCATTGTGACTTCATACACCTCCATTCTATGAGTTCACACACCTCCATTCTGACTTCACACACTTCCATTCTATGACTTCACACAGCTCCATTCTGACTTCACACACCTCCATTCTTTGACTTCGCACACCTCTATTCTGACTTCACACACCTGCATTCTGTGACTTCACACACCTCCATTCTATGTCTTCACACACCTCCATTGTGACTTCACACACCTCCATTCTATGAGTTCACACACCTCCATTCTAACTTCACACACCTCCATTCTATGACTTCACACTCCGCCATTCTGACTTCACACTCCTCCATTCTGTGAATTCACAAAACTCCATTCTATGATTTCACACACCTCCATACTATGACTTCACACACCTCCATCTATGACTTCACACACCTCCATTCTGAGTTCACACACCTCAATTCTGTGACTTCACACACCTCCATTCTGACTTCACACACCAATGTATGACTTCACACACCTCCATTCTGTGACTTCACACACTTCCATTGTGACGACACACACCTCCATTCTATGAGTTCACACACCTCTATTCTATGACTTCACATACCTCCATTCTGACTTCACACACCTCCATTCTATGACTTCACAGACCTCGAATCTGTGACTTCACTCACCTCCATTCTATGACTTCACCCTGCTCCATTCTATGACTTCGCACACTCCTTTCTATGACTTCACCCACCTCTATTCTATGACTTCACACCTCGATTCTGACTTCAGATACCTCCATTCTGTGACTTCACACACCTCCATTCTATGACTTCAAACACCTCCATTCTCTGACTTCACACACCTCCATTCTGAGCTCACACAACTCCATTCGGTGACTTCACACACCTCCATTCTTACTTCACAACCTCCATTCTATGACTTCAGAAACCTACATTGTTACTTCACACACCTCCATTCTATGAGTTCACACACCTGCATTGTGACTTCACACACCTCCATTATCTGACTTCACACACCTCCATTCTGACTTCACACACCTCCATTCTGTCTTCACACACATCAATTTTGTGACTTCACACACCTCCATTCTATGATTTCACAAACCTCCATTCTATGACTTCACAGACCTCCATTCTATGACTTCACACACCTCCTTTATGAGTTCACACACATCAATTCTGTGACTTCACACACCTCCATTGTGACTTCATACACCTCCATTCTATGAGTTCACACACCTCCATTCTGACTTCACACACTTCCATTCTATGACTTCACACAGCTCCATTCTGACTTCACACACCTCCATTCTTTGACTTCGCACACCTCTATTCTGACTTCACACACCTGCATTCTGTGACTTCACACACCTCCATTCTATGACTTCACAAACCTCCATTCTGTAACTTCACACACCTCCACTCTGTGATTTTACACACCTCCATTCTGTGTCTTCACACACCTCCATTATGTGACTTCACACACCTCCATTCTATGACTTCACACACCTCCATTGTATGACTTCACACACCTCCATTCTGTGACTTCACACACCTCCATTCTCAGTTCACACACCTCCATTCTGTGACTTCACACACCTCCATTCTGTGACCTCCACACCTCCATTGTATGACTTCACACACCTCCCTTCTATGAATTCACACCCCTCCATCCTGTGACTTCACACACCTCCATTCTCAGTTCACACACCTCCATTCTGTGACTTCACACACCTCCATTCTGTGACTTCCACACCTCCATTGTGTGACTTAACCCACCTCCATTCTATGACTTCACACCCCTCCATTCTATGACTTCACACACCTCCCTTCTATGAATTCACACCCCTCAATTCTGTGACTTCACACACCTCCATTCTATGACTTCACACACTTCCCTTCTATGAATTCACACCCCTCCATCCTGTGACTTCACACTCCTCCATTCTCAGTTCACACACCTCCATTCTGTGACTTCACACACCTCCATTCTGTGACTTCCACACCTCCATTCTATGACTTCACACCCCTCCATTCTATGACTTCACACACCACCATTCTGTCACTTCACACACCTCCATTCTATGACTTCACACACCTCCATTCTGTCACTTCACCACCTCCATTCTATGACTTCACACACCTCCCTTCTATGAATTCACACCCCTCAATTCTGAGACTTCACACACCTCCATTCTATTACTTCACACACTTCCCTTCTATGAATTCACACCCCTCCATCCTGTGACTTCACACTCCTCCATTCTCAGTTCACACACCTCCATTCTGTGACTTCACACACCTCCATTCTGTGACTTCCACACCTCCATTCTATGACTTCACACCCCTCCATTCTATGACTTCACACACCACCATTCTGTGACTTCACACACCTCCATTCTATGACTTCACACACCTCCATTCTGTCACTTCACCACCTCCATTCTATGACTTCACACACCTCCATTCTATGACTTCACACACCTGCATTGTGACTTCACCCACCTCAATTCTTTGAGTTCACACACCTGCATTGTGACTTCACACACCTCCATTCTATGACTTCACACATCTCCATTCTGACTTCACACACCTCCATTCTATGATTTCACACACTTCCATTGTGACGACACACACCTCCATTCTATGAGTTCACACACCTCTATTCTATGACTTCACATACCTCCATTCTGACTTCACACACCTCCATTCTATGACTTCACAGACCTCGAATCTGTGACTTCACTCACCTCCATTCTATGACTTCACCCTGCTCCATTCTATGACTTCGCACACTCCTTTCTATGACTTCACCCACCTCTATTCTATGACTTCACACCTCGATTCTGACTTCAGATACCTCCATTCTGTGACTTCACACACCTCCATTCTATGACTTCAAACACCTCCATTCTCTGACTTCACACACCTCCATTCTGAGCTCACACAACTCCATTCGGTGACTTCACACACCTCCATTCTTACTTCACAACCTCCATTCTATGACTTCAGAAACCTACATTGTTACTTCACACACCTCCATTCTATGAGTTCACACACCTGCATTGTGACTTCACACACCTCCATTCTGTGACTTCACACACCTCCATTCTGACTTCACACACCTCCATTCTGTCTTCACACACATCAATTTTGTGACTTCACACACCTCCATTCTATGATTTCACAAACCTCCATTCTATGACTTCACAGACCTCCATTCTATGACTTCACACACCTCCTTTATGAGTTCACACACATCAATTCTGTGACTTCACACACCTCCATTGTGACTTCATACACCTCCATTCTATGAGTTCACACACCTCCATTCTGACTTCACACACTTCCATTCTATGACTTCACACAGCTCCATTCTGACTTCACACACCTCCATTCTTTGACTTCGCACACCTCTATTCTGACTTCACACACCTGCATTCTGTGACTTCACACACCTCCATTCTATGACTTCACAAACCTCCATTCTGTAACTTCACACACCTCCACTCTGTGATTTTACACACCTCCATTCTGTGACTTCACACACCTCCATTATGTGACTTCACACACCTCCATTCTATGACTTCACACACCTCCCTTCTATGAATTCACACCCCTCCATTCTGTGACCTCACACACCTCCATTGTATGACTTCACACACCTCCATTCTGTGACTTCACACACCTCCATTCTCAGTTCACACACCTCCATTCTGTGACTTCACACACCTCCATTCTGTGACCTCCACACCTCCATTGTATGACTTCACACACCTCCCTTCTATGAATTCACACCCCTCCATCCTGTGACTTCACACACCTCCATTCTCAGTTCACACACCTCCATTCTGTGACTTCACACACCTCCATTCTGTGACTTCCACACCTCCATTGTGTGACTTAACCCACCTCCATTCTATGACTTCACACCCCTGCATTCTATGACTTCACACACCTCCCTTCTATGAATTCACACCCCTCAATTCTGTGACTTCACACACCTCCATTCTATGACTTCACACACTTCCCTTCTATGAATTCACACCCCTCCATCCTGTGACTTCACACTCCTCCATTCTCAGTTCACACACCTCCATTCTGTGACTTCACACACCTCCATTCTGTGACTTCCACACCTCCATTCTATGACTTCACACCCCTCCATTCTATGACTTCACACACCACCATTCTGTGACTTCACACACCTCCATTCTATGACTTCACACACCTCCATTCTGTCACTTCACCACCTCCATTCTATGACTTCACACACCTCCCTTCTATGAATTCACACCCCTCAATTCTGAGACTTCACACACCTCCATTCTATGACTTCACACACTTCCCTTCTATGAATTCACACCCCTCCATCCTGTGACTTCACACTCCTCCATTCTCAGTTCACACACCTCCATTCTGTGACTTCACACACCTCCATTCTGTGACTTCCACACCTCCATTCTATGACTTCACACCCCTCCATTCTATGACTTCACACACCACCATTCTGTGACTTCACACACCTCCATTCTATGACTTCACACACCTCCATTCTGTCACTTCACCACCTCCATTGTATGACTTCACACACCTCCATTCTATGACTTCACACACCTGCATTGTGACTTCACCCACCTCAATTCTTTGAGTTCACACACCTGCATTGTGACTTCACACACCTCCATTCTATGACTTCACACATCTCCATTCTGACTTCACACACCTCCATTCTATGATTTCACACACTTCGATTCTATGACTTCACACACCTCCATTCTATGACTTCACACACCTCGTTTCTGAGTTGACACACCTGCTTTCTGTGATTTCACACACCTCCAATCTGAGTTCACACACCTCCAGTCTATGCCTTCACACACCTCCCTTCTTTGACATCAAAAACCACCATTCTATGACTTCACACACCACCATTTTGACTTCACACCCCTCCATTCTACTAGTTCACAAACTTCCATTCTGCCTTCACCCACCTCCATTCTATGATTTCACTCTGCTGCCTTCTGACTTTACACACCTCCATTTGTGAATTCACACACCACCATTTTGACTTCACACACCTCCATTCTGTGACTTCACACACCTCCATTCTGTGACTTCACACACCTCCATTCTGTGACTTCACACACCTCCATTGTTTGACTTCACACACCTACATTCTTGGACTTCACACACCTCCATTCCATGACTTCACACACCTCCATTCTATGAGTTCACACACCTCCATTCTTTGAGTTCACACACCTCCATTTTGACTTCACACACCTCCATTCAATGACTTCACACACCTTCATTCCTACTTCAGAAACATCCATTCTATGACTGCACACACCTCCATTCGATGACTTCACACACCTCCATTCTGAATTCACACAGCTCCATTCTATGACTTCACACACCTCCATTCTGTGACTTCACACACTTCCATTATATGACTTCACACACTTTCATTCTTACTTCACAAACATCCATTCTGTGACTTCACACACCTCCATTCTATGTCTTCACACACCTCCATTGTGACTTCACACACCTCCATTCTATGAGTTCACACACCTCCATTCTAACTTCACACACCTCCATTCTATGACTTCACACTCCGCCATTCTGACTTCACACTTCTCCATTCTGTGAATTCACAAAACTCCATTCTATGATTTCACATACCTCCATACTATGACTTCACACACCTCCATCTATGACTTCACACACCTCCATTCTGAGTTCACACACCTCAATTCTGTGACTTCACACACCTCCATTCTGACTTCACACACCAATGTATGACTTCACACACCTCCATTCTATGACTTCACACACCTCCATTCTATGACTTCACACACCGTCATTCTTACTTCAGAAACATCCATTCTATGACCTCACACACCTCCATTCTATGACTTCACAAACCTCCATTCTGTGACTTCCCACACCTCCATTCTGAGTTCACACATCTCCATTCTGTGACTTCACACACCTCCCTTCTGACTTCACACACCTCCCTTCTGTGACTTCAGACACCTCCATTGAGAGTTCACCCACTTCCATTCTGTGACGTCACACACCTCCATTCTCTTACTTCACACACCTCCATTCTCTGACTTCACACACCTCCATTCTATGACTTCACACACCTCCATTCTATGAATTCACACACCTCCATTCTGTGACTTCACACACCTCCATTGTATGACTTCAGACACCTCTATTCTGTGACTTCACACACCTCCTTTCTGAGTTCACAAAACTCCATTTTATGACTTCACACACCTGCATTGTGACTTCACCCACCTCCATTCTATGAGTTCACACACCTGCATTGTGACTTCACACACCTCCATTCTATGACTTCACACATCTCCATTCTGACTTCACACACCTCCATGCTGTGACTTCACACACCTACATTCTATGATTTCACACTCCTCCATTCTTTGACTTCACACACCTCCATTCTATGACTTCACACACCTCCACTGTGACTTCACAGAACTCCATTCTGTGACTTCACACACCTCCCTCTGTGATTTCACACACCTCCAATCTATGACTTCACACACTTCCAATCTATGACTTCACACACCTCCATTCTATGACTTCACACACCTGCATTGTGACTTCACACACCTCCATTCTCTGACTTCACACACTTCCATTCTATGACTTCACACACCTCCATTCTGTAACTTCACACACTTCCAATGTTTGACTTCACACACCTCCATTCCATGACTTCATACACCTCCATTCTATGACTTCAAACACATCCATTCTTTGATTTCACACACCTCCATTTTGACTTTACACACCTCCATTCTGTGACTTCACACACATCCATTCTTTGACTTCACACACCACAATTTTGACTTCACACAAGTCCATTCATTGACTTCACACACCTCCATTCTCTGACTTCACACACCTCCATTTTGACTTCACACACTTCCATTCTGTGACTTCACACTCCTCCATTCTATGACTTCACACACCTCCCTTCTATGAATTCACACACCTCCATTCTGTGACTTCACACACCTCCATTGTGAGTTCACCCACTTCCATTCTGTGTCTTCACACACCTCCATTCTGTGACTTCACACACCTCCATTATGTGACTTCACACACCTCCATTCAATGACTTCACACACCTCCCTTCTATGAATTCACACCCCTCCATTCTGTGACCTCACACACCTATATTGTATGACTTCACACACCTCCATTCTGTGACTTCACACACCTCCATTCTCAGTTCACACACCTCCATTCTGTGACTTCACACACCTCCATTCTGTGACCTCACACACCTCCATTGTATGACTTCACACACCTCCCTTCTATGAATTCACACCCCTCCATCCTGTGACTTCACACACCTCCATTCTCAGTTCACACACCTCCATTCTGTGACTTCACACACCTCCATTCTGTGACTTCCACACCTCCATTGTATGACTTAACCCACCTCCATTCTATGACTTCACACCCCTGCATTCTATGACTTCACACACCTCCCTTCTATGAATTCACACCCCTCCATTCTGTGACTTCACACACCTCCATTCTATGACTTCACACACTTCCCTTCTATGAATTCACACCCCTCCATCCTGTGACTTCACACACCTCCATTCTCAGTTCACACACCTCCATTCTGTGACTTCACACACCTCCATTCTGTGACTTCCACACCTCCATTCTATGACTTCACACCCCTCCATTCTATGACTTCACACACCACCATTCTGTGACTTCACACACCTCCATTCTATGACTTCACACACCTCCATTCTGTCACTTCACCACCTCCATTCTATGACTTCACACACCTCAATTCTATGACTTCACACACCTGCATTGTGACTTCTCCCACCTCAATTCTATGAGATCACACACCTGCATTGTGACTTCACACACCTCCATTCTATGACTTCACACATCTCCATTCTGACTTCACACACCTCCATTCTATGATTTCACACACTTCGATTCTATGACTTCACACACCTCCATTCTATGACTTCACACACCTCGTTTCTGAGTTGACACACCTGCTTTCTGTGATTTCACACACCTCCAATCTGAGTTCACACACCTCCAGTCTATGCCTTCACACACCTCCCTTCTTTGACATCAAAAACCACCATTCTATGACTTCACACACCTCCATTTTGACTTCACACGCCTCCATTCTACGAGTTCACAAACTTCCATTCTGCCTTCACCCACCTCCATTCTATGATTTCCATCTGCTGCCTTCTGACTTCACACACCTCCATTTGTGAATTCACACACCACCAGTTTGACTTCACACACCTCCATTCTGTGACTTCACACACCTCCATTCTGTGACTTCACACACCTCCATTCTGTGACTTCACACACCTCCATTGTTTGACTTCACACACCTACATTCTTGGACTTCACACACCTCCATTCCATGACTTCACACACCTCCATACTATGAGTTCAACACCTCCATTCTTTGAGTTCACACACCTCCATTTTGACTTCACACACCTCCATTCAATGACTTCACACACCTTCATTCCTACTTCAGAAACATCCATTCTATGACTGCACACACCTCCATTCGATGACTTCACACACCTTCATTCTGAATTCACACAGCTCCATTCTATGACTTCACACACCTCCATTCTGTGACTTCACACACTTCCATTCTATGACTTCACACACCTTCATTCTTACTTCACAAACATCCACTCTATGACTTCACACACCTCCATTCTATGACTTCACACACCTCCATTCTGTGACTTCACACACCTCCATTCTATGTCTTCACACACCTCCATTGTGACTTCACACACCTCCATTCTATGAGTTCACACACCTCCACTGTGACTTCACAGAACTCCATTCTGTGACTTCACACACCTCCCTCTGTGATTTCACACACCTCCAATCTATGACTTCACACACTTCCATTCTATGACTTCACACACCTCCATTCTATGACTTCACACCCCTCCATTCTAGGACTTCACATACCTCCCTTCTATGAATTCACACCCCTCCATTCTGGGACCTCACACACCTCCATTCTATGACTTCACACACCTCCCTTCTATGAATTCACACCCCTCCATCCTGTGACTTCACACACCTCCATCCTCAGTTCACCCACCTCCATCTGTGACTTCACAAACCTCCATTCTCTGACTTCCACACCTCCATTCTATGACTTCATACCCCTCCATTCTATGACTTCACACACCAACATTCTGTGACTTCACACACCTCCATTCTATGACTTCACACACCTCCATTCTGTCACTTCACCACCTCCATTCTATGACTTCACACACCTCCATTCTATGACTTCACACACCTGCATTGTGACTTCACCCACCTCAATTCTATGAGTTCACACACCTGCATTGTGACTTCACACACCTCCATTCTATGACTTCACACATCTCCATTCTGACTTCACACACCTCCATTCTATGATTTCACACACTTCGATTCTATGACTTCACACACCTCCATTCTATGACTTCACACACCTCGTTTCTGAGTTGATACATCTGCTTTCTGTGATTTCACACACCTCCAATCTGAGTTCACACACCTCCAGTCTATGACTTCACACACCTCCCTTCTTTGACATCAAAAACCACCATTCTATGACTTCACACACGTCCATTTTGACTTCACACACTTCCATTCTGCCTTCACCCACCTCCATTCTATGATTTCACTCTGCTGCTTTCTGACTTCACACACCTCCATTTGTGAATTCACACACCACCATTTTGACTTCACACACCTCCATTCTGTGACTTCACACACCTCCATTCTGTGACTTCACGCACCTCCATTCTGTGACTTCACACACCTCCATTGTTTGACTTCACACACCTCCATTCTTGCACTTCACACACCTCCATTCCATGACTTCACACACCTCCATTCTATGACTTCACACTCCGCCCTTCTGACTTCACACTCCTCCATTCTGTGAATTCACAAAACTCCATTCTATGATTTCACACACCTCCATACTATGACTTCACACACCTCCATCTATGACTTCACACACCTCCATCCTGAGTTCACACACCTCAATTCTGTGACTTCACACACCTCCATTCTGACTTCACACACCAATGTATGACTTCACACACCTCCATTCTGTGGCTTCACACACTTCCATTGTGACGACACACACCTCCATTCTATGAGTTCACACACCTCTATTCTATGACTTCACATACCTCCATTCTGACTTCACACACCTCCATTCTATGACTTCACAGACCTCGAATCTTTGACTTCACTCACCTCCATTCTATGACTTCACACTGTTCCATTCTATGACTTCCCACACCTCCTTTCTATGACTTCACCCACCTCTATTCTATGACTTCACACCTCGATTCTGACTTCAGATACCTCCATTCTGTGACTTCACACACCTCCATTCTATGACTATAAACACCTCCATTCTCTGACTTCACACACCTCCATTCTGAGCTCACACAACTCCATTCGGTGACTTCACACACCTCCTTTCTTACTTCACAAACCCCCATTCTATGATTTCACACACCTCCATTCTGTGAGTTCACACACCTCCATTCTGACTTCACACACCTCCATTCTGTCTTCACACACATCAATTCTCTGACTTCACACACCTCCATTCTATGATTTCACAAACCTCCATTCTATGACTTCACAGACCTCCATTCTATGACTTCACACACCTCCTTTATGAGGTCACACACATCCATTCTGTGACTTCACACACCTCCATTTTGACTTCATACACCTCCATTCTATGAGTTCACACACCTCCACTGTGACTTCACAGAACTCCATTCTGTGACTTCACACACCTCCCTCTGTGATTTCACACACCTCCAATCTATCACTTCACACACTTCCAATCTATGACTTCACACACCTCCATTGTATGACTTCACACCCCTCCATTCTATGACTTCACACACCTCCCTTCTATGAATTCACACCCCTCCATTCTGTGACCTCACACACCTCCATTCTATGACTTCACACACCTCCCTTCTATGAATTCACACCCCTCCATCCTGTGACTTCACACACCTCCATCCTCAGATCACACACCTCCATCTGTGACTTCACACACCTCCATTCTCTGACTTCCACACCTCCATTCTATGACTTCACACCCCTCCATTCTATGACTTCACACACCAACATTCTGTGACTTCACACACCTCCATTCTATGACTTCACACACCTCCATTCTGTCACTTCACCACCTCCATTCTATGACTTCACACACCTCCATTCTATGACTTCACACACCTGCATTGTGACTTCACCCACCTCAATTCTATGAGTTCACACACCTGCATTGTTTCTGAGTTGACACACCTGCTTTCTGTGATTTCACACACCTCCAATCTGAGTTCACACACCTCCAGTCTATGCCGTCACACACCTCCCTTCTTTGACAGCAAAAACCACCATTCTATTACTTTACACACCTCCATTTTGACATCACACACCTCCATTCTACGAGTTCACACACTTCCATTCTGCCTTCACACACCTCCATTTGTGAATTCACACACCACCATTTTGAATTCACTCACCTCCATTCTGTGACTTCACACACCTGCATTGTGACTTCACCCACATCAATTCTATGAGTTCACACACCTGCATTGTGACTTCACACACCTCCATTCTATGACTTCACACATCTCCATTCTGACTTCACACACCTCCATTCTATGATTTCACACACTTCGATTCTATGACTTCACACACCTCCATTCTGTGACTTCACACACCTCCATTCTGTGACTTCACACACCTCCATTTTTTGACTTCACACACCTCCATTCTTGGACTTCACACACCTCCATTCCATGACTTGACACACCTCCATTCTATGAGTTCACAAACCTCCATTCTTTGAGTTCACACACCTCCATTTTGACTTCACACACCTCCATTCTATGACTTCACACACCTTCATTCCTACTTCAGAAACATCCATTCTAGGACTGCACACACCTCCATTCGATGACTTCACACACCTCCATTCTGAATTCACACAGCTCCATTCTATGACTTCACACACCTCCATTCTGTGACTTCACAAACTTCCATTCTATGACTTCACACACCTTCATTCTTACTTCACAAACATCCATTCTATGATTTCACAAACCTCCATTCTATGACTTCACAGACCTCCATTCTATGACTTCACACACCTCCTTTATGAGTTCACACACATCAATTCTGTGACTTCACACACCTCCATTGTGACTTCATACACCTCCATTCTATGAGTTCACACACCTCCATTCTGACTTCACACACTTCCATTCTATGACTTCACACAGCTCCATGCTGACTTCACACACCTCCATTCTTTGACTTCGCACACCTCTATTCTGACTTCACACACCTGCATTCTGTGACTTCACACACCTCCATTCTATGACTTCACAAACCTCCATTCTGTAACTTCACAGACCTCCACTCTGTGATTTTACACACCTCCATTCTGTGACTTCACACACCTCCATTCTCTGATTTCACGCACAATCCATTCTTTGACTTCAGAAACCTCCATTCTTTGATTTCACACACCTCCATCCTATGACTTCACACACCTCATTGTGACTTCACAAAGCTCCATTCTGTGACTTCACACACCTCAATTCTGTGACTTCACACACCTCCATTCTATGACTTCACACGCTTCCAATCTATGACTTCAAACACCTCCATTCTATGACTTCACACACCTCCATTCTATGACTTTACACACCTGCATTCTGACTTCACACACCTCCATTCTCTGATTTCACACACCCCCATTCTATGACTTCACACACCTCCATTGTGACTTCACACACCTCCATTCTATGAGTTCATACACCTCCATTCTGACTTCACAAACCTCCATTCTATGACTTCACAGACTTTGAATATGTGACTTCACTCACCTCCACTCTATGACTTCACACTTCTCCATTCTATGACTTCCCACACCTCCTTTCCATGACTTCACCCACCCCCATTCTATGACTTCACAACTCCATTCTGACTTCACACACCTCCATTCTGCGACTCCACACACCTCCATTCTATGAGTTCACACACCTCCATTTTGACTTCACACACCTCCATTCTATGACTTCACACACCTTCATTCTTACTTCAGAAACATCCATTCTATGACTTCACACACCTCCATTCTATGACTTCACACACCTCCATTCTATGACTTCACACACCTCCATTCTGTGACTTCACACACCTCCATTCTCTGTCTTCACACACCTCCATTGTGACTTCACACACGTCCATTCTATGAGTTCACACACCTCCATTCTGACTTCACACCCCGCCATTCTATGACTTCACACTCCTCCATTCTGACTTCACACAGCTCCATTCTGTGAATTCACAAAATTCCATTCTATGATTTTACACACCTCCATACTGTGACTTCACACACCTCCATCTATGACTTCACACACCTCCATTCTGAGTTCACACACATCAATTCTGTGACTTCACACACCTCCATTCTGACTTCACACACCAATATATGACTTCACACACCTCCATTCTGTGACTTCACACACTTCCATTGTGACGACACACACCTCCATTCTATGAGTTCACACACCTATATTCTATGACTTCACATACCTCAATTCTGACTTCACACACCTCCATTCTATGACTTCACAGACCTCGAATCTGTGACTTCACTCACCTCCATTCTATGACTTCACCCTGCTCCATTCTATGACTTCGCACACCTCCTTTCTATGACTTCACCCACCTCTATTCTATGACTTCACACCTCGATTCTGACTTCAGATACCTCCATTCTGTGACTTTACACACCTCCATTCTATGACTTCAAACACCTCCATTCTCTGACTTCACACACCTCCATTCTGAGCTCACACAACTATATTCGGTGACTTCACACACCTCCATTCTTACTTTACAACCTCCATTCTATGACTTCAGAAACCTACATTGTTACTTCACACACCTCCATTCTATGAGTTCACACACCTGCATTGTGACTTCACACACCTCCATTATCTGACTTCACACACCTCCATTCTGACTTCACACACCTCCATTCTGTCTTCACACACATCAATTCTGTGACTTCACACACCTCCATTCTATGATTTCACAAAGATCCATTCTATGACTTCACAGACCTCCATTCTATGACTTCACACACCTCCTTTATGAGTTCACACACATCAATTCTGTGACTTCACACACCTCCATTGTGACTTCATACACCTCCATTCTATGAGTTCACACACCTCCATTCTGACTTCACACACTTCCATTCTATGACTTCACACAGCTCCATTCTGACTTCACACACCTCCATTCTTTGACTTCGCACACCTCTATTCTGACTTCACACACCTGCATTCTGTGACTTCACACACCTCCATTCTATGACTTCACAAACCTCCATTCTGTAACTTCACACACCTCCACTCTGTGACTTTACACACCTCCATTCTGTGACTTCACACACCTCCATTCTCTGATTTCACGCACAATCCATTCTTTGACTTCAGAAACCTCCATTCTTTGATTTCACACACCTCCATCCTATGACTTCACACACCTTCATTGTGACTTCACACAGCTCCATTCTGTGACTTCACACACCTCAATTCTGTGACTTCACACACCTCCATTCTATGACTTCACACGCTTCCAATCTATGACTTCGCACACCTCCATTCTATGACTTCACACACCTCCATTCTATGACTTTACACACCTGCATTCTGACTTCACACACCTCCATTCTCTGATTTCACACACCCCCATTCTATGACTTCACACACCTCCATTGTGACTTCACACACCTCCATTCTATGAGTTCATACACCTCCATTCTGACTTCACAAACCTCCATTCTATGACTTCACAGACTTTAAATATGTGACTTCACTCACCTCCACTCTATGACTTCACACTTCTCCATTCTATGACTTCCCACACCTCCTTTCCATGACTTCACCCACCCCCATTCTATGACTTCACAACTCCATTCTGACTTCACACACCTCCATTCTGCGACTTCACACACCTCCATTCTATGAGTTCACACACCTCCATTTTGACTTCACACACCTCCATTCTATGACTTCACACACCTTCATTCTTACTTCAGAAACATCAATTCTATGACATCACACACCTCCATTCTATGACTTCACACACCTCCATTCTATGACTTCACACACCTCCATTCTGTGACTTCACACACCTCCATTCTCTGTCTTCACACACCTCCATTGTGACTTCACACACGTCCATTCTATGAGTTCACACACCTCCATTCTGACTTCACACCCCTCCATTCTATGACTTCACACTCCTCCATTCTGACTTCACACAGCTCCATTCTGTGAATTCACAAAATTCCATTCTATGATTTTACACACCTCCATACTGTGACTTCACACACCTCCATCTATGACTTCAAACACCTCCATTCTGAGTTCACACACCTCCGTTCTGTGACTTCACACACCTCCATTCTGACTTCACATACCTCCAATATATGACTTCACACACCTCCATTCTGTGACTTCACACACTTCCATTGTGACGTCACGCACCTCCATTCTATGAGTTCACACACGTCTATTCTAGGACTTCACACTCCTCAATTCTGACATCACACAGCTCCATTCTATGACTTCACAGACCTCTATTCTGACTTCACACACCTGCATTCTGTGACTTCACACACCTCCATTCTATGACTTCACAAACCTCCATTCTGTGACTTCACACACCTCCACTCTGTGACTTTACACACCTCCATTCTGTGACTTCACACACCACCATTCTCTGATTTCACACACAATCCATTCTATGACTTCACAAACCTCCATTCTTTGATTTCACACACCTCCATCCTATGACTTCACACACCTCCATTGTGACTTCACACAACTCCATTCTGTGACTTCACACACCTCCATTCTGTGACTTCACACACCTCCATACTATGACTTCCCCACACCTTCAATCTATGACTTCACACACCTCCATTCTATGACTTCACACGCTTCCAATCTATGACATCACACACCTGCATTCTATGACTTCACACACCTCCATTCTATGACTTCACACACCTGCATTCTGACTTCACACACCTCCATTCTCTGATTTCACACAGCCCCATTCTATGACATCACACACCTCCATTGTCACTTCACACACCTCCATTCTATGAGTTCATACACCTCCATTCTGACTTCATAAACCTCCATTCTATGACTTCACAGACTTTGAATATGTGACTTCACTCACCTCCACACTATGACTTCACACATCTCCATTCTATGACTTTCCACACCTCCTTTCCATGACTTCACCCACCCCCATTCTATGACTTCACACCTCCATTCTGACTTCACACACCTCCATTCTGTGACTTCACACTCCTCCATTCTATGAGTTCACACACCTTCATTTTGACTTCACACACCTCCATTCTATGACTTCACACACCTTCATTCTTACTTCAGAAACATCCATTCTATGACTTCACACAAATCCATTATATGACTTCACACACCTCCATTCTTTGACTTCACACACCTCCATTCTGTGACTTCACACACCTTCATTCTATGTCTTCACACACCTCCATTGTGACTTCACACACGTCCATTCTATGAGTTCACACACCTCCATTCTGACTTCACACACCTCCATTCTATGACTTCACACTCCTCCATTCTGACTTCACACAGCTCCATTCTGTGAATTCACAAAATTCCATTCTATGATTTCACACACCTCCATACTGTGACTTCACACACCTCCATCTATGACTTCAAACACCTCCATTCTGAGTTCACACACCTCCATTCTGTGACTTCACACACCTCCATTCTGACTTCACACACCTCGAATATATGACTTCACACACCTCCATTCTGTGACTTCACACACTTCCATTGTGACGTCACACACCTCCATTCTTTGATTTCACACACATCCATTCTACGAATTCACACTCCTCAATTCTGACATCACACAGCTCCATTCTATGACTTCACAGACCTCGGATCTGTGACTTCACTCACCTCCATTCTGTGACTTCACACTCCTCTATTCTATGACTTCCCACAACTCCTTTCTATGACTTTACCCACCTCTAGTCGATGACTTCACACCTCCATTCTGACTTCACACACCTCCATACTGTGACTTCACACACCTCCATCTATGACTTCAAACACCTCCATTCTGAGTTCACACACCTCCATTCTGTGACTTCACACACCTCCATTCTGACTTCACACACCTCCAATATATGACTTCACACACCTCCATTCTGTGACTTCACACACTTCCATTGTGACGTCACACTCCTCCATTCTATGAGTTCACGCACATCCATTCTAAGACTTCACACTCCTCAATTCTGACATCACACAGCTCCATTCTATGACTTCACAGACCTCGGATCTGTGACTTCACTCACCTCCATTCTATGACTTCACACTCCTCTATTCTATGACTTCCCACAACTCCTTTCTATGACTTTACCCACCTCTATTCGATGACTTCACACCTCCATTCTGACTTCACACACCTCCATTCTGTGACTTCACAAACCTCCATTCTATGACTTCACACACCTCCATTCTATGACTTCACACACCTTCATTCTTATTTCAGAAACATCCATTCTATGACCTCACACACCTCCATTCTGTGACTTCACAAATCACCATTCTGTGACTTCCCACACCTCCATTCTGAGTTCACACATCTCCATTCTGTGACTTCACACACCTCCCTTCTGACTTCACACACCTTCCTTCTGTGACTTCACACACCTCCATTGTGATTTCACCGACTTCCATTCTGTGACTTCACACACCTCCATTCTGTTACTTCACACACCTCCATTCTGTGACTTCTCACACCTCCATTCTATGACTTCACACACCTCCATTCTATGAATTCACACACCTCCATTCTGTGACTTCACACACCTCCTTTCTGAGTTCACACAACTCCATTCTATGACTTCACACACCTGCATTGTGACTTCACCCACCTCCATTCTATGAGTTCACACACCTGCATTGTGACTTCACACACCTCCATTCTATGACTTCACACATCTCCATTCTGACTTCACACACCTCCATGCTGTGACTTCACACACCTCCATTCTGACTTCACACACCTCCATTCTTTGACTTCACACACCTCCATTCTATGATTTCACACACCTCCACTGTGACTTCACAGAACTCCATTCTGTGACTTCACACACCTCCCTCTGTGACTTCAAACACCTCCAATCTATGACTTCACACACTTCCAATCTATGACTTCACACACCTCCATTCTAGGACTTCACACACCTGCATTCTGACTTCACACACCTCCATTCTCTGACTTCACACACCTCCATTCTGTAACTTCACACACTTCCAATGTTTGATTCACACACCTCCATTCCATGACTTCATACACCTCCATTCTATGACTTTAAACACATCCATTCTTTGACTTCACACACCGCCATTTTGACTTCACACACCTCCATTCTGTGACTTCACACACATCCATTCTTTGACTTCACACACCACAATTTTGACTTCACACAAGTCCATCCATTGACTTCACACATCTCCATTCTCTGACTTCACAAACCTCAATTTTGACTTCACACACTTCCATTCTGTCACTTCACACACCTCCATTCTATGACTTCACACACCTCCCTTCTATGAATTCACACACCTCCATTCTGTGACATCACACAACTCCATTGTGAGTTCACCAACTTCCATTCTGTGTCTTCACACACCTCCATTCTGTGAGTTCACACACCTCCATTATGTGACTTCACACACCTCCATTTATGACTTCACACACCTCCCTTCTATGAATTCACACCCCTCCATTCTGTGACTTCACACACCTCCATTGTATCACTTCACACACCTCAATTCTGTGACATCACACACCTCCATTCTCAGTTCACACACCTCCATTCTGTGACTTCACACACCTCCATTCTGTGACTTCCACACCTCCATTCTATGACTTAACACACCTCCATTCTATGACTTCACACCCCTCCATTCTATGACTTCACACACCAACATTCTGTGACTTCACACACCTCCATTCTATGACTTCACACACCTCCATTCTGTTACTTCACCACCTCCATTCTATGACTTCACACACCTCCATTCTATGACTTCACACACCTTCATTGTGACTTCACCCACCTCAATTCTATGAGTTCACACACCTGCATTGTGACTTCACACACCTCCATTCTATGACTTCACACATCTCCATTCTGACTTCACACACCTCCATTCTATGATTTCACACACTTCGATTCTATGACTTCACACACCTCCATTCTATGACTTCACACACCTCGTTTCTGAGTTGACACACATGCTTTCTGTGATTTCACACAGCTCCATTCTGAGTTCACACACCTCCAGTCTATGACTTCACACACCTCCATTCTTTGACATCAAAAACCACCATTATATGACTTCACACACCTCCCTTTTGACTTCACAAACCTCCAATCTACGAGTTCACACAGTTCCATTCTGCCTTCACCCACCTCCACTCTAAGACTTCACTCAGCTGCCTTCTGACTTCACACACCTCCATTTGTGAATTCACACACCACCATGTTGACTTCACACACCTCCATTCTGTGACTTCACACACCTCCATTCTGTGACTTCACACATCTCCATTCTGTGACTTCACACACCTCCAATGTTTCATTTCACACACCTCCATTCTTGGACTTCACACACTTCCATTCCATGACTTCACACACCTCCATTCTATGAGTTCACACACCTCCATTCTAACTTCACACCCCTCCATTCTATGACTTCACACTCCGCCCTTCTGACTTCACACTCCTCCATTCTGTGAATTCACAAAACTCCATTCTATGATTTCACACACCTCCATACTATGACTTCACACACCTCCATCTATGACTTCACACACCTCCATTCTGAGTTCACACACCTCAATTCTGTGACTTCACACACCTCCATTCTGACTTCACACACTAATATATGACTTCACACACCTCCATTCTGTGACTTCACACACTTCCATTGTGACGACACACACCTCCATTCTATGAGTTCACACACCTCTATTCTACGACTTCACATACCTCCATTCTGACTTCACACACCTCCATTCTATGACTTCACAGACCTCGAATCTGTGACTTCACTCACCTCCATTCTATGACTTCACCCTGCTCCATTCTATGACTTCGCACACCTCCTTTCTATGACTTCACCCACCTCTATTCTATGACTTCACAAACCTCCATTCTGTAACTTCACACACCTCCACTCTGTGACTTTACACACCTCCATTCTGTGACTTCACACACCTCCATTCTGTGACTTCACACACCTCAAATCTGAGTTCACACACCTCCATACTGTGACTTCACAAACCTCTATTCTTTGACTTCACACACCTCCATTCTATGACTTCACACACCTCCATTCTATGCCTTCACACACCTCCATTCTGTGACTTCACACACCTCCATTCTATGACATCACACACCTCCATTCTGTGACTTCACACACCTCCATTCTATGACTTTACACACCTCCAATCTATGACTTCAGAAACCTACATTGTTACTTCACACACCTCCATTCTATGAGTTCACACACCTGCATTGTGACTTCACACACCTCCATTATCTGACTTCACACACCTCCATTCTGACTTCACACACCTCCATTCTGTCTTCACACACATCAATTCTGTGACTTCACACACCTCCATTCTATGATTTCACAAACATCCATTCTATGACTTCACAGACCTCCATTCTATTACTTCACACACCTCCTTTATGAGTTCACACACATCAATTCTGTGACTTCACACACCTCCATTGTGACTTCATACACCTCCATTCTATGAGTTCACACACCTCCATTCTGACTTCACACACTTCCATTCTATGACTTCACACAGCTCCATTCTGACTTCACACACCTCCATTCTTTGACTTCGCACACCTCTATTCTGACTTCACACACCTGCATTCTGTGACTTCACACACCTCCATTCAATGACTTCACAAACCTCCATTCTGTAACTTCACACACCTCCACTCTGTGACTTTACACACCTCCATTCTGTGACTTCACACACCTCCATTCTCTGATTTCACGCACAATCTATTCTTTGACTTCAGAAACCTCCATTCTTTGATTTCACACACCTCCATCCTATGACTTCACACACCTTCATTGTGACTTCACACAGCTCCATTCTGTGACTTCACAGACCTCAATTCTGTGACTTCACACACCTCCATTCTATGACTTCACACGCTTCCAATCTATGACTTCACACACCTCCATTCTATGACTTCACACACCTCCATTCTATGACTTTACACACCTGCATTCTGACTTCACACACCTCCATTCTCTGATTTCACACACCCCCATTCTATGACTTCACACACCTCCATTGTGACTTCACACACCTCCATTCTATGAGTTCATACACCTCCATTCTGACTTCACAAACCTCCATTCTATGACTTCACAGACTTTGAATATGTGACTTCACTCACCTCCACTCTATGACTTCACACTTCTCCATTCTATGACTTCCCAGAGCTCCTTTCCATGACTTCACCCACCCCCATTCTATGACTTCACAACTCCATTCTGACTTCACACACCTCCATTCTGCGACTTCACACACCTCCATTCTATGAGTTCACACACCTCCATTTTGACTTCACACACCTCCATTCTATGACTTCACACACCTCCATTCTGTGACTTCACACACCTCCATTCTCTGTCTTCACACACCTCCATTGTGACTTCACACACGTCCATTCTATGAGTTCACACACCTCCATTCTGACTTCACTCCCCTCCATTCTATGACTTCACACTCCTCCATTCTGACTTCACACAGCTCCAATCTGTGAATTCACAAAATTCCATTCTATGATTTTACACACCTCCATACTGTGACTTCACACACCTCCATCTATGACTTCACACACCTCCATTCTGAGTTCACACACCTCAATTCTGTGACTTCACACACCTCCATTCTGACTTCACACACCAATGTATGACTTCACACACCTCCATTCTGTGACTTCACACACTTCCATTGTGACGACACACACCTCCATTCTATGAGTTCACACACCTCTATTCTATGACTTCACACACCTCCATTCTGACTTCACACACCTCCATTCTATGACTTCACAGACCTCGAATCTGTGACTTCTCTCACCTCCATTCTATGACTTCACCCTGCTCCATTCTATGACTTCGCACACCTCCTTTCTATGACTTCACCCACCTCTATTCTATGACTTCACACCTCGATTCTGACTTCAGATACCTCCATTCTGTGACTTTACACACCTCCATTCTATGACTTCAAACACCTCCATTCTCTGACTTCACACACCTCCATTCTGAGCTCACACAACTCCATTCGGTGACTTCACACACCTCCATTCTTACTTCACAACCTCCATTCTATGACTTCAGAAACCTACATTGTTACTTCACACACCTCCATTCTATGAGTTCACACACCTGCATTGTGACTTCACACACCTCCATTATCTGACTTCACACACCTCCATTCTGACTTCACACACCTCCATTCTGTCTTCACACACATCAATTCTGTGACTTCACACACCTCCATTCTATGATTTCACAAACATCCATTCTATGACTTCACAGACCTCCATTCTATGACTTCACACACCTCCTTTATGAGTTCACACACATCAATTCTGTGACTTCACACACCTCCATTGTGACTTCATACACCTCCATTCTATGAGTTCACACACCTCCATTCTGACTTCACACACTTCCATTCTATGACTTCACACAGCTCCATTCTGACTTCACACACCTCCATTCTTTGACTTCGCACACCTCTATTCTGACTTCACACACCTGCATTCTGTGACTTCACACACCTCCATTCTATGACTTCACAAACCTCCATTCTGTAACTTCACACACCTCCACTCTGTGACTTTACACACCTCCATTCTGTGATTTCACACACCTCCATTCTCTGATTTCACGCACAATCCATTCTTTGACTTCAGAAACCTCCATTCTTTTATTTCACACACCTCCATCCTATGACTTCACACACCTTCATTGTGACTTCACACAGCTCCATTCTGTGACTTCACACACCTCAATTCTGTGACTTCACACACCTCCATTCTATGACTTCACACGCTTCCAATCTATGACTTCACACACCTCCATTCTATGACTTCACACACCTCCATTCTATGACTTTACACACCTGCATTCTGACTTCACACACCTCCATTCTCTGATTTCAGACACCCCCATTCTATGACTTCACACACCTCCATTGTGACTTCACACACCTCCATTCTATGAGTTCATACACCTCCATTCTGACTTCAAAAACCTCCATTCTATGACTTCACAGACTTTGAATATGTGACTTCACTCACCTCCACTCTATGACTTCACACTTCTCCATTCTATGACTTCCCACACCTCCTTTCCATGACTTCACCCACCCCCATTCTATGACTTCACAACTCCATTCTGACTTCACACACCTCCATTCTGCGACTTCACACACCTACATTCTATGAGTT
The DNA here is from genome assembly GCA_024803745.1 of Megascapheus bottae. Taxonomy (NCBI): domain Eukaryota; kingdom Metazoa; phylum Chordata; class Mammalia; order Rodentia; family Geomyidae; genus Megascapheus; species Megascapheus bottae. The sequence goes on from JANJXV010000272.1 coordinate 770,212, forward strand.
CACACACCTCCATTTTGACTTCACACACCTCCATTCTATGACTTCACACACCTCCATTCTATGACTTCACACACCTCCATTCTGTGACTTCACACACCTCCATTCTCTGTCTTCACACACCTCCATTGTGACTTCACACACGTCCATTCTATGAGTTCACACACCTCCATTCTGACTTCACACCCCTCCATTGTATGACTTCACACTCCTCCATTCTGACTTCACACAGCTCCATTCTGTGAATTCACAAAATTCCATTCTATGATTTTACACACCTCCATACTGTGACTTCACACACCTCCATCTATGACTTCAAACAACTCCATTCTGAGTTCACACACCTCCGTTCTGTGACTTCACACACCTCCATTCTGACTTCACATACCTCCAATATATGACTTCACACACCTCCATTCTGTGACTTCACACACTTCCATTGTGACGTCACGCACCTCCATTCTATGAGTTCACACACGTCTATTCTAGGACTTCACACTCCTCAATTCTGACATCACACAGCTCCATTCTATGACTTCACAGACCTCGGATCTGTGACTTCACTCACCTCCATTCTATATCTTCTCACTCCTCTATTCTATGACTTCCCACAACTCCTTTCTATGACTTCACCCACCTCTATTCGATGACTTCACACCTCCATTCTGACTTCACACACCTCCATTCTGTGACTTCACACACCTCCATTCTATGACTTCACACACCTCCATTCTATGACTTCACACACCTTCATTCTTACTTCAGAAACATCCATTCTATGACCTCACACACCTCCATTCTATGACTTCACAAATCTCCATTCTGTGACTTCCCACACCTCCATTCTGAGTTCACACATCTCCATTCTGTGATTTCACACACCTCCCTTCTGACTTCACACACCTACCTTCTGTGAATTCACACACCTCCATTGTGAGTTCACCCACTTCCATTCTGTCACTTCACACACCTCCATTCTGTTACTTCACACACCTCCATTCTGTGACTTCACACACCTCCATTGTATGACTTCACACACCTCTATTCTGTGACTTCACACACCTCCTTTCTGAGTTCACACACCTCCATGCTGTGACTTCACAGACCTCCATTCTATGACTTCACACACCTCCATTCTTTGACTTCACACACCTCCATTCTATGACTTCACACACCTCCACTGTGACTTCACAGAACTCCATTCTGTGACTTCACACACCTCCCTCTGTGACTTCACACACCTCCATTCTGTTACTTCACACACCTCCATTCTGTGACTTCACACACCTCCATTCTATGAGTTCACACACCTGCATTTTGACTTCACACACCTCCATTCTATGACTTCACACATCTCCATTCTGACTTCACACACCTCCATGCTGTGACTTCACACACCTCCATTCTATGACTTCACACACTTCCATTCTTTGACTTCACACACCTCCATTCTATGACTTCACACACCTCCACTGTGACTTCACAGAACTCCATTCTGTGCCTTCACACACCTCCCTCTGTGACTTCACACACCTCCAATCTATGAATTCACACACTTCCAATCTATGACTTCACACACCTCCATTCTATGACTTCACACACCTGCATTCTGACTTCACACACCTCCATTCTCTGACTTCACACACCTCCATTCTCTGACTTCACACACCTCCATTCTGTAACTTCACACACGTCCAATGTTTGACTTCACACACCTCCATTTTGACTTCACACACCTCCATTCTGTGACTTCACACACATCCATTCTTTGACTTCAGACACCACAATTTTGACTTCACACAAGTCCATTCATTGACTTCACACACCTCCATTCTCTGACTTCACACACCTCCATTTTGACTTCACACCCTTCCATTCTGTGACTTCACACTCCTTCATTCTATGACTTCACACACCTCCCTTCTATGAGTTCACACACCTCCATTCTGTGACTTCACACACCTCCATTGTGAGTTCACCCACTTCCATTCTGTGTCTTCACACACCTCCATTATGTGACCTCACACACCTCCATTCTATGACTTCACACACCTCCCTTCTATGAATTCACACCCCTCCATTCTGTGACTTCACACACCTCCATTGTATGACTTCACACACCTCCATTCTGTGTCTTCACACACCTCCATTCTCAGTTCACACACCTCCATTCTGTGATTTCACAAACCTCCATTCTGTTACTTCCACACCTCCATTCTATGAATTAACACACCTCCATTCTATGACTTCACACCCCTCCATTCTATGACTTCACACACCACCATTCTGTGACTTCACACACCTCCATTCTATGACTTCACACACCTCCATTCTGTCACTTCACCACCTCCATTCTATGACTTCACACACCTCCATTCTATGACTTCACACACCTGCATTGTGACTTCACACACGTCCATTATCTGACCTCACACACCTCCATTCTGACTTCACACACCTCCATTCTGTCTTCACACACCTCAATTCTGTGGCTTCACACACCTCCATTCTATGATTTCACACACCTCCATTGTATGACTTCACAGACCTCCATTCTATGACTTCACACACCTCCTTTCTAAGTTCACACACATCCATTCTGTGACTTCACACACCTCCATTGTGACTTCATACACCTCCATTCTATGAGTTTACACACCTCCATTCTGACTTCACACACATCCATTCTATGACTTCACACAGATCCATTCTGACTTCACACACCTCCATTCTATGACTTCGCACACCTCTACTCTGACTTCACACACCTGCATTCTGTGACTTCACACACCTCCATTCTATGACTTCACAAACCTCCATTCTGTGACTTCACACACCTCCACTCTGTGACTTTACACACCTCCATTCTGTGACTTCACACACCACCATTCTCTGATTTCACACACAATCCATTCTATGACTTCACAAACCTCCATTTTTTGATTTCACACACCTCCATCCTATGACTTCACACACCTCCATTGTGACTTCACACAACTCCATTCTGTGACTTCACACACCTCCATTCTGTGACTTCACACACCTCCATACTATGACTTCCCCACACCTTCAATCTATGACTTCACACACCTCCATTCTATGACTTCACACGCTTCCAATCTATGACTTCACACACCTCCATTCTATGACTTCACACACCTCCATTCTATGACTTTACACACCTGCATTCTGACTTCACACACCTCCATTCTCTGATTTCACACACCCCCATTCTACGACATCACACACCTCCATTGTGACTTCACACACCTCCATTCTATGAGTTCATACACCTCCATTCTGACTTCACAAACCTCCATTCTATGACTTCACAGACTTTGAATATGTGACTTCACTCACCTCCACACTATGACTTCACACATCTCCATTCTATGACTTTCCACACCTCCTTTCCATGACTTCACCCACCCCCATTCTATGACTTCACACCTCCATTCTGACTTCATACGCTTCCAATCTATTACTTCACACACCTCCATTCTGTGACTTCACACTCCTCCATTCTATGAGTTCACACACCTTCATTTTGACTTCACACACCTCCATTCTATGACTTCACACACCTTCATTCTTACTTCAGAAACATCCATTCTATGACTTCACACAAATCCATTATATGACTTCACACACCTCCATTCTTTGACTTCACACACCTCCATTCTGTGACTTCACACACCTCCATTCTATGTCTTCACACACCTCCATTGTGAGTTCACACACGTCCATTCTATGAGTTCACACACCTCCATTCTGACTTCACACACCTCCATTCTATGACTTCACACTCCTCCATTCTGACTTCACACAGCTCCATTCTGTGAATTCACAAAATTCCATTCTATGATTTCACACACCTCCATACTGTGACTTCACACACCTCCATCTATGACTTCAAACACCTCCATTCTGAGTTCACACACCTCCATTCTGTGACTTCACACACCTCCATTCTGACTTCACACACCTCGAATATATGACTTCACACACCTCCATTCTGTGACTTCACACACTTCCATTGTGACGTCACACACCTCCATTCTATGATTTCACACACATCCATTCTAAGACTTCACACTCCTCAATTCTGACATCACACAGCTCCATTCTATGACTTCACAGACCTCGGATCTGTGACTTCACTCACCTCCATTCTATGACTTCACACTCCTCTATTCTAAGACTTCCCACAACTCCTTTCTATGACTTTACCCACCTCTATTCGATGACTTCACACCTCCATTCTGACTTCACACACCTTCCTTCTGTGACTTCACACACCTCCATTGTGATTTCACCGACTTCCATTCTGTGACTTCACACACCTCCATTCTGTTACTTCACACACCTCCATTCTGTGACTTCTCACACCTCCATTCTATGACTTCACACACCTCCATTCTATGAATTCACACACCTCCATTCTGTGACTTCACACACCTCCTTTCTGAGTTCACACAACTCCATTCTATGATTTCACACACCTGCATTGTGACTTCACCCACCTCCATTCTATGAGTTCACACACCTGCATTGTGACTTCACACACCTCCATTCTATGACTTCACACATCTCCATTCTGACTTCACACACCTCCATGCTGTGACTTCACACACCTCCATTCTGACTTCACACACCTCCATTCTTTGACTTCACACACCTCCATTCTATGACTTCACACACCTCCACTGTGACTTCACAGAACTCCATTCTGTGACTTCACACACCTCCCTCTGTGACTTCAAACACCTTCAATCTATGACTTCACACCCTTCCAATCTATGACTTCACACACCTCCATTCTAGGACTTCACACACCTGCATTCTGACTTCACACACCTCCATTCTCTGACTTCACACACCTCCATTCTGTAACTTCACACACTTCCAATGTTTGATTCACACACCTCCATTCCATGACTTCATACACCTCCATTCTATGACTTCAAACACATCCATTCTTTGACTTCACACACCACAATTTTGACTTCACACAAGTCCATCCATTGACTTCACACACCTCCACTCTCTGACTTCACAAACCTCCATTTTGACTTCACACACTTCCATTCTGTGACTTCACACACCTCCATTCTATGACTTCACACACCTCCCTTCTATGAATTCACACACCTCCATTCTGTGACATCACACACCTCCATTGTGAGTTCACCCACTTCCATTCTGTGTCTTCACACACCTCCATTCTGTGACTTCACACACCTCCATTATGTGACTTCGCACACCTCCATTTATGACTTCACACACCTCCCTTCTATGAATTCACACCCCTCCATTGTGTGACTTCACACACCTCCATTGTATGACTTCACACACCTCAATTCTGTGACATCACACACCTCCATTCTCAGTTCACACACCTCCATTCTGTGACTTCACACACCTCCATTCTGTGACTTCCACACCTCCATTCTATGACTTAACACACCTCCATTCTATGACTTCACACCCCTCCATTCTATGACTTCACACACCAACATTCTGTGACTTCACACACCTCCATTCTATGACTTCACACACCTCCATTGTGTTACTTCACCACCTCCATTCTATGACTTCACACACCTCCATTCTATGACTTCACACACCTGCATTGTGACTTCACCCACCTCAATTCTATGAGTTCACACACCTGCATTGTGACTTCACACACCTCCATTCTATGACTTCACACATCTCCATTCTGACTTCACACACCTCCATTCTATGATTTCACACACTTCGATTCTATGACTTCACACACCTCCATTCTATGACTTCACACACCTCGTTTCTGAGTTGACACACATGCTTTCTGTGATTTCACACACCTCCATTCTGAGTTCACACACCTCCAGTCTATGACTTCACACACCTCCATTCTTTGACATCAAAAACCACCATTATATGACTTCACACACCTCCATTTTGACTTCACACACATCCATTCTACGAGTTCACACACTTCCATTCTGCCTTCACCCACCTCCATTCTATGACTTCACTCAGCTGCCTTCTGACTTCACACACCTCCATTTGTGAATTCACACACCACCATGTTGACTTCACACACCTCCATTCTGTGAATTCACACACCTCCATTCTGTGACTTCACACACCTCCATTCTGTGACTTCACACACCTCCATTGTTTCACTTCATACACCTCCATTCTTGGACTTCACACACCTCCATTCCATGACTTCACACACCTCCATTCTATGAGTTCACACACCTCCATTCTTTGAGTGAAAACACCTCCATTTTGACTTCACACACCTCCATTCTATGACTTCACACATCTTCATTACTACTTCAGAAACATCCATTCTATGACTGCACACACCTCCATTCGATGACTTCACACACCTCCATTCTGAATTCACACAGCTCCATTCTATGACTTCACACACCTCCATTCTGTGACTTCACACACTTCCATTCTATGACTTCACACACCTTCATTCTTACTTCACAAACATCCATTCTATGACTTCACACACCTCCATTCTATGACTTCACACACCTCCATTCTGTGACTTCACACACCTCCAATCTATGTCTTCACACACCTACATTGTGACTTCACATACCTCCATTCTATGAGTTCACACACCTCCATTCTAACTTCACACACCTCCATTTTATGACTTCACACTCCGCCATTCTGACTTCACACTCCTCCATTCTGTGAATTCACAAAACTCCATTCTATGATTTCTCACACCTCCATATTATGACTTCACACACCTCCATTCTGACTTCACACACCAATGTATGACTTCACACACCTCCATTCTGTGACTTCTCACACTTCCATTGTGACGTCACACACCTCCATTCTATGAGTTCACACACCTCCATTCTATGACTTCACACACCTCCATTCTGACTTCACACACCTACATTCTATGCCTTCTCAGACTTCGAATCTGTGACTTCACTCACCTCCATTCTATGACTTCACACTGCTCCATTCTATGACTTCCCACACCTCCTTTCTATGTCTTCACCCACCTCTATTCTATGATTTAACACATCGATTCTGACTTCAGATACCTCCATTCTGTGACTTCACACACCTCCATTCTATGACTTCAAACACCTCCATTCTCTGACTTCACACACCTCCATTCTGAGCGCACACAACTCCATTCGGTGACTTCACACACCTCCATTCTTTGATTTCACACACCTCCATCCTATGACTTCACACACCTCCATTGTGACTTCACACAACTCCATTCTGTGACTTCACACACCTCCATTCTGTGACTTCACACACCTCCATACTATGACTTCCCCACACCTTCAATCTATGACTTCACACACCTCCATTCTATGACTTCACACGCTTCCAATCTATGACTTCACACACCTCCATTCTATGACTTCACACACCTCAATTCTATGACTTCACACACCTGCATTCTGACTTCACACACCTCCATTCTCTGATTTCACACACCTCTATTCTATGACTTCACACACCTCCATTCTGTAACTTCACACGCTTCCAATGTTTGACTTCACAAACCTCCATTCCATGACTTCATACACCTCCAGTCTATGACTTCTCGCACATCCATTCTTTGACTTCACACACCTCCATTGTGACTTCACACACCTCCATTCTGTGAGTTCACACACCTGCATTTGTTATTTCACACACCACAATTTTGTCTTCACACACGTCCATTCTTTGACTTCACACAACGCCATTCTCTGACTCCACACACCTCCATTTTGACTTCACACACATCCATTCTATGACTTCACACACCTCCATTGTGACTTCACACAACTCTATTCTCTGACTTCACACACCTGCCTTCTGTGACTTCACACACCTCCATTCTGTGACTTCACACCTCCATTCTATGACTTCACACCTCCATTCTATGACTTCACACACCAACATTTATGACGTCACACACCTCCATTCTGTGACTTCACACACCTCCATTCTGACATCACACACCTACATTCTCTGACTTCACACACGTCCATTCTATGACTTCACACACCTCCATTCTGTGACTTCACCTACCACCATTGTGAGTTCACACACATCAATTCTGTGACTTCACACACCTTGATTCTCTGACTTCACACACCTCCAGTCTACGATTTCACACACCTCCATTCTGTGACTTAACACATCTCCATTCTATGACTTCACACACCTCCATTCTGTGACTTCACACACCTCCATTCTGAGTTCACACACCTCCATTCTGTGACTTCACACACCTCCATTATATGACTTCACACACCTCCATATTGTGACTTCACACACCTCCATTCTATGACTTCACACACCTCCATTCTATGACTTCACACACCTACATTGTGACTTCACACAGCTACGTTCTATCAGTTCACACACCTGCATTGTGACTTCACACACGTCCATTCTCTGACTTAACACACCTCCATTCTGAATTCACACACCTCCATTCTGACTTCACACACCTCAATTCTGTGACTTCACACACCTCCATTCTATGACTTCACATACCTCATTTCTGAGTTGACACACCTCCATTTTGTGACTTCACATACCTCTAATCTAACTTCACACACCTCCATTCTATGACTTCACACATCTCCATTGTGACTTCACACACCTTCATTCTATGAGTTCACACAGCTCCATTCTGACTTCACACACCTCCATTCTATGACTTCGCACACCTCTATTCTGACTTCACATATCTCCATTCTGTGACTTCACATTCCTCCATTCTTTGACTTCACACCACTCCATTCTGTGCCTTCACATAACTCCACTCTGTGACTTTACACACCTACATTCTGTGACTTCACACACCTCCATTCTGTGACTTCACACACTTCCATTCTATGACTTCACACACCTCCATTCTAAATCTTCACACACCTCCATTCTATGACTTCACACACTTCCATTTTTTGACATCATACACCTCCATTCTTTGACTTCACACACCTCCGTTCCATGAATTCACACACCTCCATTCTATGAGTTCATACACCTCCATTCTATGAGTTCACACACATTCATTCTTACTTCAGCAACATCCATTCTATGACTTCACACACCTCCATTCTGTGACTTCACACACCTCCATTCTGGGTTCACACACCTCCATTCTGTGACTTCACACACCTCCATTCTGACTTCACACACCTACATACTATGACTTCACACACTTCCATTCTATGACTTCACACACCTCCATTCTGTGACTTCACACACCTCCTCTCTGAGTTCACACACCTCCATTCTGTGTCTTCACACACCTCCATTCTGTGACTTCAGACACCTCCTTCTATGACTTCACACACCTTCATTCTGTGACTTCACACACCTCCATTCTATCACTTCACACACCTACATTCTTTGACATCAAAATCCACCATTCTATGACTTCACACACCTCCATCTATGACTTCAAACACCTCCATTCTGAATTCACACACCTCCATTCTGTGACTTCACACACCTCCATTCTGACTTCACACACCTCCAATATATGACTTCACACACCTCCATTCTGTGACTTCACACACTTCCATTGTGACGTCACACACCTCCATTCTATGAGTTCACACACGTCCATTCTACGACTTCACACTCCTCAATTGTGGCATCACACAGCTCCATTCTATGACTTCACACTCCTCTATTCTATGACTTCCCACAACTCCTTTCTATGACTTCACCCACCTCTATTCTATGACTTCACACCTCCATTCTGACTTCAGATACCTCCAATCTGTGAGTTCACACACCTCCATTCTGTGACTTCACCTACCTGCATTCTATGACTACACAAACCTCCATTCTGTGACCTCACACACCTCCATTCTATGAATTCACACACCTCCATTCTGTGATTTCACACACCTCAATTGTATGACTTCACACAGCTCCATTCTGTGACTTCACACATCTCCATTCTGAGTTCACGTACCTCCATTCTGTGACTTCACACAGCTCCATTCTGTGACTTCACACACCTCCATCCTATGACTTCACACACCTCCATTCTGTGACTTCACCTACCTGCATTCTATGACTTCACAAACCTCCATTCTGTGACTTTACACACCTCCATTCTGTGACTTTACAAACCTCCATTCTATGATTTCACACACCTCCAATCTATGACTTCACAAACCTCCATTTTATGACGTCACACATCTCCATTTTGACTTCACACACTTCCATTCTGTGACTTCACACACCTCCATTTTATGACTTCACACACTTCCATTGGGACGTCACACACCTCCATTCTATGAGTTCACACAACTACATTCTATGACTTCACACACCTTCATTCGACTTCACACACCTCCATTCTATGACTTCACAGACCTCGAATCTGTGACTTCACTCACCTCCAATCTATGACTTCACACTCCTCCATTCTATGACTTCCCACACCTCCTTTCTATGACTTCACACCTCTATTCCGACTTCACACACCTCCATTATGTGACTTCACACACCTCCATTATATGACGTCACACAACTCCATTCTATGACTTCACACATCTCCATTCTATGCCTTCACACACCTGCATTCTGACTTCACACACCGCCATTCTCTGACTTCACACAGCTCCATTCTATGACTTCACACACCTCAATTCTGTAACTTCACACACTTCCAATGTTTGACTTCACAAACCTCCATTCCATGACTTCATACACCTCCATTCTATGACTTCACACACATCCATTCTTTGACTTCACACACCTCCATTTTGACTTCACACACCTCCATTCTGTGACTTCACACACATCCATTCTTTGACTTCACAAACCACAATTTTGTCTTCACACAAGTCCATTCATTGACTTCACACACCTCCATTCTCTGACTTCACACACCTCCATTTTGACTTCACACACTTCCATTCTGTGACTTCACACACCTCCATTCTATGACTTCACAAATCTCCCTTCTATGAATTCACACACCGCCATTCTGTGACATCACACACCTCCATTTTGAGTTCACCCACTTCCATTTTGTGACTTCACACACCTCCATTCTATGACTTCACATACCTCATTTCTGAGTTGACACACCTCCATTTTGTGACTTCACATACCTCTAATCTAACTTCACACACCTCCATTCTATGACTTCACACATCTCCATTCTGTGACTTCAAAAACCACCATTCTATAACTTCACACATCTCCATTGTGACTTCTCACACCTCCACTCTATGAGTTCACACAGCTCCATTCTGTCTTCACACACCTCCATTCTATGACTTCGCACACCTGTATTCTCACTTCACACATCTCCATTCTGTGACTTCACATTCCTCCATTCTTTGACTTCACACCCCTCCATTCTGTGCCTTCACACACCTCCACTCTGTGACTTTACAGACCTCCATTCTGTGACTTCACACACCTCCCTTCTGTGACTTCACACACCTCCATTCTATGACTTCACACACCTCCATTCTAAGACTTCACACACCTCCATTCTATGACTTCACACACTTCCATTCTATGATTTCACATACCTTCATATGATGACTTCACACACCTCCATTCTGTGCCTTCACACACCTCCATTCTGAGTTCACACACCTCCATTCTGTGACTTCACAAACCTCTATTCTATGATTTCACACACCTCCATTCTATGACTTCTCACACCTCCATTTTACGACGTCACACACCTCCATTTTGACTTCACACACTTCCATTCTGTGACTTCACACACCTCCATTCTATGAGTTCACACACTTCCATTGGGACGTCACACACCTCCATTCTATGAGTTCACACACCTACATTCTATGACTTCACACACCTTCATTCGACTTCACACACCTCCATTCTATGACTTCACAGACCTCGAATCTGTGACTTCACTCACCTAAAATCTATGACTACACACTCCTCCATTCTATGACTTCCCACACCTCCTTTCTATGATTTCACACCTCAATTCTGACATCAAACACCTCCATTATGTCTTCACACACCTCAATTATATGACGTCACACAACTCCGTTGTATGACTTCACACACCTCCATTCTATGACTTCACACACCTCCATTTTAGGACGTCACACACCTCCATTTTGACTTCACACACTTCCATTTTGTGACTTCACACACCTCCATTCTGTGACTTCACACATCCATTCTATGAATTCACACATCCATTTTGACTTCACACACTTCCTATATATGACTTCAAACACCTCAATTCTGTGACTTCACACACCTCCATTCTATGTGTTCATACCATCCATTCTGTGACTTCACACACCTCCATTCTATGACTTCACACACTTCCATTCTGTGACTTCACACACCTCCATTCTGTGACTTCACACACCTCCATTCTATGACTTCACACACCTCTATTCTGACTTCACACACCTCCATTCTGACTTCACACACCTCCATTCTATGACTTCGCACACCTCTATTCTGACTTCACACACTTCCATTCTGTGACTTCACACACCTCCATTGTATGACTTCACACATCTTCTTTCTCTAACTTCCCACACTTCCAATGTTTGACTTCACAAACCTCCATTCCATGACTTCACACTCCTCCATTCTATGAATTCACACACCTCCATTCTTTGACTTCACACACCTCCATTTTGACTTCACACACCACCATTCTGTGACTTCACACACCTCCATTCTTTGACTTCACACACCTCCGTTTTGACTTCACACACTTCCATTCTGTGACTTCACACACCTCCATTCTGAGTTCACACAGCTCCATTTTGTGACTTCACAAACCTCTATTCTATGATTTCACACACCTCCACTTTAGGACGTCACACATCTCCATTTTGACTTCAAACACTTTCATTGTGTGACTTCACACACCTCCATTCTATGATTTCACATACCTTCATGCGATGACTTCGCACACCTCCATTCTGTGACTTCACACACCTCCATTCTGAGTTCACACACCTACATTCTGTGACGTCCCAAACCTCTATTCTATGATTTCACACACCTCCATTCTATGACTTCACACACCTCCATTTTAGGACGTCACACACCTCCATTTTGACTTCACACACTTCCATTTTGTGACTTCACACACCTCCATTCTATGACTTCACACACTTCCTTTGTGACGTCACACACCTCCATTCTATTAGTTCACACACCTACATTCTATGACTTCACACAACTTCATTCGACTTCACACACCTCCATTCTGACTTCACACACCTCGATTATGTGACTTCACACACCTCCATTATATGACGTCACACAACTCCGTTCTATGACTTCACCCACCTCCATTCTATGACTTCACACACCTCCATTCTGTGACTTCTCACACCTCCATTCTATGACTTCACACACCTTCATTCTTACTTCACAAACATACATTCTATGACTTCACACACCTCCATTCTATGACTTCACACACCTCCATTCTTTGACTTCACACACCTCTATTCTGTGACTTCACACACCTCCATTCTGTGACTTCACACAGCTCCATTCTGTGACTTCACACACCTCCATTCTCCGACTTCACACACCTCCATTCTATGACTTCACACATCCATTTTGACTTTACACAACTCCAATATACAACTTCAAACACCTCAATTCTTTGACTTCACACACCTCCATTCCATGAAATCATACCCGTCCATTCTGTGACTTCACACACCTCCATTCTTTGACTTCACACACCTCCATTCTGTGACTTCACCCACCTCCATTCTGTGACTTCCCACACCTCCATTCTCCGAATTCACACCCCTACAATTTGACTTCACATAACTCCATTCTATGACTTCACACACCTCCATTCTGTGACTTCACACACCTCCATTCTGTGACTTCACAAACCTCCATTCTATGATTTCACACACCTCCAATCTATGACTTCACACACCTACATTTTATGACGTCACACACCTCCATTTTGACTTCACACACCTCCATTATGTGACTCCACACACCTCGCTTCTGTGACTTCACACACCTCCATTCTATGACTTCACACACTTCCATTCAATGACTTCACACACCGCCATTCCGTGACTTCACACACCTGCATTGTGAGTTCACACACCTCCATTCTGTGACCTCACACACCTCCATTCTATGAATTCACACACTTCCATTCTGTGATTTCACAAACCTCAATTCTATGACTTCACACAACTCCATTCTGTGACTTCACACATCTCCATTCTGAGTTCACGCACCTCCATTCTGTGACTTCACACACCTCCATTCTGTGATTTCACACACCTCAATTCTATGACTTCACACAACTCCATTCTATGACTTCACAAACCTCCATTCTGTGACTTCACACACCTCCATTCTGTGACTTCACAAACCTCCATTCTATGATTTCACACACCTCCAATCCATGACTTCACACACCTCCATTTTATGACGTCACACACCTCCATTCTATGACTTCTCACACCTCCATTTTACGACGTCACACACCTCCATTTTGACTTCACACACTTCCATTCTGTGACTTCACACACCTCCATTCTATGAGTTCACACACTTCCATTGGGACGTCACACACCTCCATTCTATGAGTTCACACACCTACATTCTATGACTTCACACACCTTCATTCGACTTCACACACCTCCATTCTGTGACTTCACTCACCTACAATCTCTGACTACACACTCCTCCATTCTATGACTTCCCACACCTCCTTTCTATGATTTCACACCTCAATTCTGACATCACACACCTCCATTATGTCTTCACACACCTCCATTATATGACGTCACACAACTCCATTCTATGACTTCACACACCTCCATTCTATGACTTCACACACCTCCATTCTGTGACTTCACACACCTCCATTCTATGACTTCACACACCTTCATTCTTAATTCACAAACATACATTCTATGACTTCACACACCTCCATTCTATGACTTCACACACCTCCAATCTATGACTTCACAAACCTCCATTTTATGACGTCACACATCTCCATTTTGACTTCACACACTTCCATTCTGTGACTTCACACACCTCCATTTTATGACTTCAAACACTTCCATTGGGACGTCACACACCTCCATTCTATGAGTTCACACACCTACATTCTATGACTTCATACACCTTCATTCAACTTCACACACCTCCATTCTATGACTTCACAGACCTCGAATCTGTGACTTCACTCACCTCCAATCTATGACTTCACACTCCTCCATTCTATGACTTCCCACACCTCCTTTCTATGACTTCACGACTCCATTCTGACTTCACACACCTCCATTATGTGACTTCACACACCTCCATTATATGACGTCACACAACTCCGTTCTATGACTTCACACACCTCCATTCTATGACTTCACACACCTCCATTCTGTGACTTCACACACCTCCATTCTATGACTTCACATACCTTCATTCTTACTTCACAAACATACATTCTATGACTTCACACACCTCCATTCTATGACTTCACACACCTGCATTCTTTGACTTCACAAACCTCCATTCTGTGACTTCACACACCTCCATTCTGTGACTTCACACATCTCCATTCTGTGACTTCACACATCTCCATTCTGTGACTTCACACAGCTCCATTCTGTGACTTCACACACCTCCATTCTCCGACTTCACACACCTCCATTCTATAACTTCACACATCCATTTTGACATCACACACCTCCAATATATAACTTCAAACACCTCAGTTCTGTGACTTCACACACCTCCATTCTTTGACTTCACACACCTCCATTCTGTGACTTCACCCACCTACATTCTGTTACTTCCCACACCTCCATTCTCCGACTTCACACCCCTCCAATTTGACTTCACATACCTCCATTCTATGACTTCACACACCTCCATTCTGTGACTTCACACACCTCCATTCTGTAACTTCACAAACCTCCATTCTATGATTTCACACACCTCCAAACTATGACTTCACACACCTCCATTTTATGACGTCACACACCTCCATTTTGACTTCTCACACCTCCATTATGTGACTTCACACACCTCTCTTCTGTGACTTCACACACCTCCATTCTATGAGTTCACACACCTTCATTGTATGACTTCGCACACCTCCATTCTATGACTTCACACACTTCCATTCTATGATTTCACATACCTTCATACGATGACTTCACACACCTCCATTCTGTGCCTTCACACACCTCCATTCTGAGTTCACACACCTCCATTCTATGACTTCTCACACCTCCATTTTACGACGTCACACACCTCCATTTTGACTTCACACACTTCCATTCTGTGACTTCACACACCTCCATTCTATGACTTCACACACTTCCATTGGGACGTCACACACCTCCATTCTATGAGTTCACACACCTACATTCTATGACTTCACACACCTTCATTCGACTTCACACACCTCCATTCTATGACTTCACAGACCTCGAATTTGTGATTTCACTCACCTACAATATATGACTACACACTCCTCCATTCTATGACGTCCCACACCTCCTTTCTATGATTTCACACCTCAATTCTGACATCACACACCTCCATTATGTCTTCACACACCTCCATTATATGACGTCACACAACTCCGTTCTATGACTTCACACACCTCCATTCTATGACTTCACACACCTCCATTCTGTGACTTCACACACCTCCATTCTATGACTTCACACACCTTCATTCTTACTTCACAAACATACATTCTATGACTTCACACACCTCCATTCTATGACTTCACACACCTCCATTCTTTGACTTCACACACCTCCATTTTGTGACTTCACACACCTCCATTCTGTGCCTTCACACACCTCCATTCTGTGACTTCACACAGCTCCATTCTGTGACTTCACACACCTCCATTCTATGACTTCACACACCTTCATTCTTACTTCACAAACATACATTCTATGACTTCACACACCTCCATTCTATGACTTCACACACCTCCATTCTTTGACTTCACACACCTGCATTCTGTGACTTCACACAGCTCCATTCTGTGACTTCACACATCTCCATTCTCCGACTTCACACACCTCCATTCTATGACTTCACACATCCATTTTGACTTCACACACCTCCAATATATAACTTCAAACACCTCAATTCTGTGACTTCGCACACCTCCATTCTCCGACTTCACACCCCTCCAATTTGACTTTACATACCTCCATTCTATGACTTCACAAACCTCCACTCTGTGACTTCACACACCTCCATTCTGTTACTTCACAAACCTCCATTCTATGATTTCACACACCTCCAAACTATGACTTCACACCCCTACATTTTATGACGTCACACACCTCCATTTTGACTTCACACACCTCCATTATGTGACTCCACACACCTCGCTTCTGTGACTTCACACACCTCCATTCTATGACTTCACACACTTCCATTCAATGACTTCACACACCGCCATTCCGTGACTTCACACACCTGCATTGTGAGTTCACACACCTCCATTCTGTGACCTCACACACCTCCATTCTGCGATTTCACACACCTCCATTCTGAGATGTCACACCTCCATTCTATGAATTCACACACCTCCATTCTGTGATTTCACACACCTCAATTCTATGACTTCACACAACTCCATTCTGTGACTTCACACATCTCCATTCTGAGTTCATGCACCTCCATTCTGTGACTTCACACACCTCCATTCTGTGACTTCACACACCTCCATTCTATGACTTCACACACCTCCATTCTGTGACTTCACGTACCTCCATTCTATGACTTCACAAACCTCCATTCTGTGACTTCACACACCTCCATTCTGTGACTTCACAAACCTCCATTCTATGATTTCACACACCTCCAATCTATGACTTCACACACCTCCATTTTATGACGTCACACACCTCCATTTTGACTTCTCACACCTCCATTATGTGACTTCACACACCTCTCTTCTGTGACTTCACACACCTCCATTCTATGACTTCACACACCTTCATTGTATGACTTCGCACACCTCCATTCTATGACTTCACACACTTCCATTCTATGATTTCACATACCTTCATACGATGACTTCACACACCTCCATTCTGTGCCTTCACACACCTCCATTCTGAGTTCACACACCTCCATTCTGTGACTTCACAAACCTCTATTCTATGATTTCACACACCTCCATTCTATGACTTCTCACACCTCCATTTTAGGACGTCACACACCTCCATTTGCACTTCACACACTTCCATTCTGTGACATCACACACCTCCATTCTATGAGTTCACACATTTCCATTGGGATGTCACACACATCCATTCTATGAGTTCACACACCTCCATTCTATGACTTCCCACACCTCCTTTCTATGACTTCACACCTCCATTCTGACTTCACACACCTCCATTCTGTGACTTCACCCACCTCCATTCTGTGACTTCCCACACCTCCATTCTCCAACTTCCCACCCCTCCAATTTGACTTCACATACCTCCATTCTATGACTTCACACACCTCCATTCTGTGACTTCACACACCTCCATTCTATGACTTCATTCACGTCCATTCTATGACGTCACACACCGCCATTTCGGGACTTCACACACCTGCATTGTGAGTTCACACACCTCCATTCTGTGACCTCACACACCTCCATTCTGCGATTTCACAAACTTCCATTCTGAGATGTCACACCTCCATTCTATGAATTCACACACCTCCATTCTGTGATTTCACACACCTCAATTCTATGACTTCACACAACTCCATTCTGTGACTTCACACATCTCCATTCTTAGTTCACACACCTCCATTCTGTGACTTCACACACCTCCATTCTGTGACTTCACACACCTCCATTCTATGACTTCACACACCTCCATTCTGTGACTTCACAAACCTCCATTCTATGATTTCACACACCTCCAATCTATGACTTCACACACCTCCACTTTATGACGTCACACACCTCCATTTTGACTTCTCACACCTCCATTATGTGACTTCACACACCTCTCTTCTGTGACTTCACACACCTCCATTCTATGACTTCACACACCTTCATTGTATGACTTCGCACACCTCCATTCTATGACTTCACACACTTCCATTCTATGATTTCACATACCTTCATACGAAGACTTCACACACCTCCATTCTGTGACTTCACACACCTCCATTCTGAGTTCACACACCGCCATTTTGTGACATCACAAACATCTATTCTATGATTTCACACACCTCCATTCTATGACTTCTCACACCTCCATTTTAGGACGTCACACACCTCCATTTTGACTTCACACACTTCCATTCTGTGACTTCACACACCTCCATTCTATGACTTCACACACTTCCATTGGGACGTCACACACCTCCATTCTATGAGTTCACACACCTACATTCTATGACTTCACACACCTTCATTCAACTTCACACACCTCCATTCTATGACTTCACAGACCTCAAATCTGTGACTTCACTCACCTCCAATCTATGACTTCACACTCCTCCATTCTATGACTTCCCACACCTCCTTTCTACGACTTCACACCTCCATTCTGACTTCACACACCTCCATTATGTGACTTCACACACCTCCATTATATGACGTCACACAACTCCGTTCTATGACTTCACACACCTCCATTCTATGTCTTCACACACCTCCATTCTATGACTTCACACACCTCCATTCTATGACTTCACACACCTTCATTCTTACTTCACAAACATATATTCTATGACTTCACACACCTCCATTCTATGACTTCACACACCTCCATTCTTTGACTTCACACACCTCCATTCTGTGACTTCACACACCTCCATTCTGTGACTTCACACAGCTCCATTCTGTGACTTCACACACCTCCATTCTCCGACTTCACACACCTCCATTCTATGACTTCACACACCTCCATTCTGACTTCACAAACCTCCATTCTATGACTTCACAGACCTCGAATCTGTGACTTCACTCAGCTCCACTCTATGACTTCACACTCCTCCATTCTCTGACTTCGCACACCGCCTTTGTATGAATTCACCCACCTCTATTCTATGACTTCACACCTCCATTCTGACTTCACACACCTCCATTCTGTGACTTCACACACCTCCATTATATGATATCACACACCTCCATTCTATGACTTCACACACCTCCATTCTATGACTTCGCACACCTCTATTCTATGACTTCGCACACCTCCATTCTGATATCACACACCTCCATTCTATGACTTCACAGACCTCGAATCTGTGACTTCACTCGCCTGCATTCTATGACTTTACATTCCTCCATTCTATGACTTCCCACACCTCCATTCTATGACTTCACAACCTCCATTATTTGACTTCACACATCTCCATTCTGAGTTCACACAACTCCATTCGGTGACTTCACACATCTCCATTCTGACTTCACACACCTCCATTCTATGACTTCACACACTTCCATTCTATGACTTCACACACCTCTAGTCTGTGACTTCACAAACCTCCATTCTGAGTTCACACACCTCCATTCTGTGACTTCACACACCTCCAGTCTGTGACTTCACACACCTCCATTGTGTGACTTCACACACTTCCATTCTATGACTTCATAAACCTCCCTTTTATAATTTCACACACCTCCATTCTGTGACTTCACACACCTCCATTCTATGACCTCACACACCCTCATTCTATGATTTCACACACCTCCATTCTATGATTTCACACATCCATTTTGACTTCACACACCTCTAATATATGACTTCATACACCTCAATTCTGTGACTTCACACACCTCCATTCTATGACTTCGTACCCTCCATTCTGTGACTTCAAACACCTCCATTCTATGACTTCACACACTTCCATTCTATGACTTCACGCACCTCCATTTTATAACTTCACACACCTCCATTTTATGACTTCACACACCTCCATTCTGAGTTTACACACCTCCATTCTATGACTTCACACACCTCCATTCTTTGATGTCACACCTTTATTCTATGACTTCATACAACTTCATTCTTACTTTACAAACATCCATTCTATAACTTCACACACCTCCATTCTATGACTTCAAACAGCTCCATTCTGTGACTTCACACACCTCCATTGTATGACTTTACACACCTCCATTCTGTGACTTCACACACCTCCATTGTATGACTTCACACACTTCCATTGTGACGTCACTCACCTCCATTCTATGAGTTCACACACCTCCGTTCTGACTTCAAACACCTACATTCTATGACTTCACACACCTCCATTCTGTATTCACACAACTCCATTCTGTGACTTCACAAAACTCCATTCTATGATTTCACACACCTCCATACTATGACTTCACACAACTCCAACTATGACTTCACACACACCTGCATTCTGACATCACACACCTCCATTCTATGACTTCACAGACCTCGAATCTGTGACTTCACTCACCTGCACTCTATGACTTCACCCTCCTAATTCTATGACTTTCCACACCTCCTTTCTATGACTTCACCACCTCCAATCTATGACTACACACCTCCATTCTGACTTCACACACCTTCATTCTGTGAATTCACACACCTCGATTCTATGTGTTCACATACCTCCATTCTATGACTTCACACACCTTCATTCTTACTTCAGAAACATCCATTCTATGACTTCACACAACCCCATTCTATGACTTCACAAACCTCCATTCTATGACTTCACACACCTCCATTCTGAGTTCACACAACTCCATTCGGTGACTTCACACACCTCTATTCTGACTTCACACACCTCCATTCTATGACTTCACACACTTCCATTCTATGACTTCACCCACCTCCATTCTGTGATTTCACACACCTCCATTCTGTGTTCACACACCTCCATTCTGTGACTTCACACACCTCCATTCTGTGACTTCACACACCTCCATTCTGTGACTTCACACACTTCCATTCTATGACTTCACTCACCTCCATTCTATGACTTCACAAACCTCCATTCTATGACTTCACACACCTCCATTCTATGACCTCACACACCCTCATTCTATGGTTTCACACACCTCCATTCTATGAATTCAACATCCATTTTGACTTTACACACCTCCAATATATGACTTCAAACACCTCAATTCTGTGACTTCACACACCTCCATTCTATGAATTCACACATCCATTTTGACTTCACACACCTCCAATATATGACTTCAAACACCTCAATTCTGTGACTTCACACACCTCCATTCTATGAGTTCATACCATCCATTCTGTGACTTCACACACCTCCATTCTATGACTTCACACACTTCCATTCTGTGACTTCCCACACCTCCATTCTGTGACTTCACACACCTCCATTCTATGACTTCACACACCTCTATTGTGACTTCACACACCTCCATTCTATGACTTCACACACCTCTATTCTGACTTCACACACCTCCATTCTATGACTTCGCACACCTCTATTCTGACTTCACACACCTCCATTCTGTGACTTCACACACAACCATTTTGACTTCACACCTCCATTCTGTGACTTCACACACTTACATTTGTGACTTCTCACACCACCTTTTTGACTTCACACATCCCCATTCTGTGACTTCACACACCTCCATTCTGTGACTTCACACACCTCCATTCTGTGATTTCAAACACCTCCCTTCCGTGACTTCACCCACCTCCATTCTATGACTTCACACACATCCATTCTATGACTTCACACACTTCCATTCTCTGACTTCCCACACCTCCTTTCTATGACTTCACCCACCTCTATTCTATGACTTCACACCTCCATTCTGACTTCACACACCTCCATTCTGTGACTTCACACACCTCCATTATATGATATCACACACCTCCATTCTATGACTTCACACACCTCCATTCTATGACTTCACACACTTCCATTGTCACGTCACACACCTCCATTCTATGAGTTCACACACCTCCATTCTGACTTCACACACCTCCATTCTATGACGTCACACACCTCCATTCTGACTTCACACACCTCTATTCTATGACTTCGCACACCTCCATTCTGATATCACACACCTCCATTCTATGACTTCACAGACCTCGAATCTGTGACTTCACTCGCCTGCATTCTATGACTTTACATTCCTCCATTCTATGATTTCCCACACCTCCATTCTATGACTTCACAACCTCCATTCTGTGACTTCACACATCTCCATTCTGAGTTCACACAACTCCATTCGGTGACTTCACACATCTCCATTCTGACTTCACACACCTCCATTCTATGACTTCACACACTTCCATTCTATGACTTCACACACCTCTATTCTGTGCCTTCACAAACCTCCATTCTGAGTTCACACACCTCCATTCTGTGACTTCACACACCTCCATTCTGTGACTTCACACACCTCCATTGTGTGACTTCACACACTTCCATTCTATGACTTCATAAACCTCCCTTTTATAATTTCACACACCTCCATTCTGTGACTTCACACACCTCCATTCTGTGACTTCACACACCTCCATTGTGTGACTTCACACACTTCCATTCTATGACTTCATAAACCTCCCTTTTATAATTTCACACACCTCCATTCTTTGACTTCACACACCTCCATTCTATGACCTCACACACCCTCATTCTATGATTTCACACACCTCCATTCTATGATTTCACACTTCCATTTTGACTTCACACACCTCTAATATATGACTTCAAACACCTCAATTCTGTGACTTCACACACCTCCATTCTATGACTTCGTACCCTCCATTCTGTGACTTCAAACACCTCCATTCTATGACTTCACACACTTCCATTCTATGACTTCACGCACCTCCCTTTTATAACTTCACACACCTCCATTTTATGACTTCACATACCTCCATTCTGAGTTTACACACCTCCATTCTATGACTTCACACACCTCCATTCTTTGACGTCACACCTTTATTCTATGACTTCATACAACTTCATTCTTACTTTACAAACATCCATTCTATAACTTCACACACCTCCATTCTATGACTTCAAACAGCTCCATTCTGTGACTTCACACACCTCCATTCTATGACTTCACACACCTCCATTCTGTGACTTCACACACCTCCATTGTATGACTTCACACACTTCCATTGTGACGTCACTCACCTCCATTCTATGAGTTCACACACCTCCGTTCTGACTTCAAACACCTACAATCTATGACTTCACACAGCTCCATTCTGTATTCACACAGCTCCATTCTGTGACTTCACAAAACTCCATTCTATGATTTCACACACCTCCATACTATGACTTCACACAACTCCATCTATGACTTCACACACCTGCATTCTGACATCACACACCTCCATTCTATGACTTCACAGACCTCCATTCTGTGACTTCACACACTTCCATTCTATGACTTCACACACCTCCATTCTATGACTTCACAAACCTCCATTCTATGACTTCACACACCTCCATTCTATGACCTCACACACCCTCATTCTATGGTTTCACACACCTCCATTCTATGAATTCAACATCCATTTTGACTTTACACACCTCCAATATATGACTTCAAACACCTCAATTCTGTGACTTCACACACCTCCATTCTATGAATTCACACATCCATTTTGACTTCACACACCTCCAATATATGACTTCAAACACGTCAATTCTGTGACTTCACACACCTCCATTCTATGAGTTCATACCATCCATTCTGTGACTTCACACACCTCCATTCTATGACTTCACACACTTCCATTCTGTGACTTCCCACACCTCCATTCTGTGACTTCACACACCTCCATTCTATGACTTCACACACCTCTATTGTGACTTCACACACCTGCATTCTATGACTTCACACACCTCCATTCTGACTTCACACACCTCCATTCTATGACTTCGCACACCTCTATTCTGACTTCACACACCTCCATTCTGTGACTTCACACACCTCTCTTCGATGACTTTACACACCTACATTCTTTGACTTCACACACAACCATTTTGACTTCACACCTCCATTCTGTGACTTCACACACGTACATTTGTGACTTCTCACAACACCTTTTTGACTTCACACATCCCCATTCTGTGACTTCACACACCTCCATTCTGTGACTTCACACACCTCCATTCTGTGATTTCAAACACCTCCCTTCCGTGACTTCACCCACCTCCATTCTATGACTTCACACACCTCCATTTTATGACTTCACACACTTCCATTCTCTGACTTCCCACACCTCCTTTCTATGACTTCACCCACCTCTATTCTATGACTTCACACCTCCATTCTGACTTCACACACCTCCATTCTGTGACTTCACACACCTCCATTATATGATATCACACACCTCCATTCTATGACTTCACACACCTCCATTCTATGACTTCACACACGTCCATTGTCACGTCACACACCTCCATTCTATGAGTTCACACACCTCCATTCTGACTTCACACACCTCCATTCTATGACTTCACACAACTCCATTCTGACTTCACACACCTCTATTCTATGACTTAGCACACCTCCATTCTGATATCACACACCTCCATTCTATGACTTCACAGACCTCGAATCTGTGACTTCACTCGCCTGCATTCTATGACTTTACATTCCTCCATTCTATGACTTCCCACACCTGCATTCTATGACTTCACAACCTCCATTATTTGACTTCACACATCTCCATTCTGAGTTCACACAACTCCATTCGGTGACTTCACACATCTCGGTTCTGACTTCACACACCTCCATTCTATGACTTCACACACTTCCATTCTATGACTTCACACACCTCTAGTCTGTGACTTCACAAACCTCCATTCTGAGTTCACACACCTCCATTCTGTGACTTCACACACCTCCATTCTGTGACTTCACACACCTCCATTGTGTGACTTCACACACTTCCATTCTATGACTTCATAAACCTCCCTTTTATAATTTCACACACCTCCATTCTGTGACTTCACACACCTCCATTCTATGACCTCACACACCCTCATTCTATGATTTCACACACCTCCATTCTATGATTTCACACATCCATTTTGACTTCACACACCTCTAATATATGACTTCAAACACCTCAATTCTGTGACTTCACACACCTCCATTCTATGACTTCGTACCCTCCATTCTGTGACTTCAAACACCTCCATTCTATGACTTCACACACTTCCATTCTATGACTTCACGCACCTCCATTTTATAACTTCACACACCTCCATTTTATGACTTCACACACCTCCATTCTGAGTTTACACACCTCCATTCTATGACTTCACACACCTCCATTCTTTGACATCACACCTTTATTCTATGACTTCATACAACTTCATTCTTACTTTACAAACATCCATTCTATAACTTCACACACCTCCATTCTATGACTTCAAACAGCTCCATTCTGTGACTTCACACACCTCCATTCTATGACTTCACACACCTCCATTCTGTGACTTCACACACCTCCATTGTATGACTTCACACACTTCCATTGTGACGTCACTCACCTCCATTCTATGAGTTCACACACCTCCGTTCTGACTTCAAACACCTACATTCTATAACTTCACACACCTCCATTCTGTATTCACACAGCTCCATTCTGTGACTTCACAAAACTCCATTCTATGATTTCACACACCTCCATACTATGACTTCACACAACTCCATCTATGACTTCACACACCTGCATTCTGACATCACACACCTCCATTCTATGACTTCACAGACCTCGAATCTGTGACTTCACTCACCTGCACTCTATGACTTCACACTCCTAATTCTATGACTTTCCACACCTCCTTTCTATGACTTCACCACCTCCAATCTATGACTACACACCTCCATTCTGACTTCACACACCTTCATTCTGTGAATTCACACACCTCGATTCTATGTGTTCACATACCTCCATTCTATGACTTCACACACCTTCATTCTTACTTCAGAAACATCCATTCTATGACTTCACACAACCCCATTCTATGACTTCACAAACCTCCATTCTTTGACTTCACACACCTCCATTCTGAGTTCACACAACTCCATTCGGTGACTTCACACACCTCCATTCTGACTTCACACACCTCCATTCTATGACTTCACACACTTCCATTCTATGACTTCACCCACCTCCATTCTGTGATTTCACACACCTCCATTCTGTGTTCACACACCTCCATTCTGTGACTTCACACACCTCCATTCTGTGACTTCACACACCTCCATTCTGTGACTTCACACACTTCCATTCTATGACTTCACACACCTCCATTCTATGACTTCACAAACCTCCATTCTATGACTTCACACACCTCCATTCTGTGACCTCACACACCCTCATTCTATGGTTTCACACACCTCCATTCTATGAATTCAACATCCATTTTGACTTTACACACCTCCAATATATGACTTCAAACACCTCAATTCTGTGACTTCACACACCTCCATTCTATGAATTCACACATCCATTTTGACTTCACACACCTCCAATATATGACATCAAACACCTCAATTCTGTGAATTCACACACCTCCATTCTATGAGTTCATACCATCCATTCTGTGACTTCACACACCTCCATTCTATGACTTCACACACTTCCATTCTGTGACTTCCCACACCTCCATTCTGTGACTTCACACACCTCCATTCTATGACTTCACACACCTCTATTCTGACTTCACACACCTCCATTCTATGACTTCACACACCTCCATTCTGACTTCACACACCTCCATTCTATGACTTCGCACACCTCTATTCTGACTTCACACACCTCCATTCTGTGACTTCACACACCTCCCTTCGATGACTTCAGACACCTACATTCTTTGACTTCACACACAACCATTTTGACTTCACACCTCCATTCTGTGACTTCACACACTTACATTTGTGACTTCTCACACCACCTTTTTGACTTCACACATCCCCATTCTGTGACTTCACACACCTCCATTCTGTGACTTCACACACCTCCATTCTGTGATTTCAAACACCTCCCTTCCGTGACTTCACCCACCTCCATTCTATGACTTCACACACCTCCATTCTATGACTTCACACACTTCCATTCTCTGAC
The DNA here is from genome assembly GCA_024803745.1 of Megascapheus bottae. NCBI lineage: Eukaryota > Metazoa > Chordata > Mammalia > Rodentia > Geomyidae > Megascapheus > Megascapheus bottae. The sequence continues at coordinate 798,306 of JANJXV010000272.1, forward strand.
TTCCCACACCTCCTTTCTATGACTTCACCCACCTCTATTCTATGACTTCACACGTCCATTCTGACTTCACACACCTCCATTCTTTGACTTCACACACCTCCACTATATGATATCACACACCTCCATTCTATGACTTCACACACTTCCATTCTATGACTTCATAAACCCCCTTTTATAATTTCACACACCTCCATTCTGTGACTTCACACAACTCCATTCTATGACCTCACACACCCTCATTCTATGATTTCACACACCTCCATTCTATGATTTCACACATCCATTTTGACTTCACACACCTCTAATATATGACTTCAAACACCTCAATTCTGTGACTTCACACACCTCCATTCTATGACTTCGTACCCTCCATTCTGTGACTTCAAACACCTCCATTCTATGACTTCACACACTTCCATTCTATGACTTCACGCACCTCCATTTTATAACTTCACACACCTCCATTTTATGACTTCACACACCTCCATTCTGAGTTTACACACCTCCATTCTATGACTTCACACACCTCCATTCTTTGACATCACACCTTTATTCTATGACTTCATACAACTTCATTCTTACTTTACAAACATCCATTCTATAACTTCACACACCTCCATTCTATGACTTCAAACAGCTCCATTCTGTGACTTCACACACCTCCATTCTATGACTTCACACACCTCCATTCTGTGACTTCACACACCTCCATTGTATGACTTCACACACTTCCATTGTGACGTCACTCACCTCCATTCTATGAGTTCACACACCTCCGTTCTGACTTCAAACACCTACATTCTATGACTTCACACACCTGCATTCTGTATTCACACAGCTCCATTCTGTGACTTCACAAAACTCCATTCTATGATTTCACACACCTCCATACTATGACTTCACACAACTCCATCTATGACTTCACACACCTGCATTCTGACATCACACACCTCCATTCTATGACTTCACAGAACTCGAATCTGTGACTTCACTCACTTGCACTCTATGACTTCACACTCCTAATTCTATGACTTTCCACACCTCCTTTCTATGACTTCACCACCTCCAATCTATGACTACACACCTCCATTCTGACTTCACACACCTTCATTCTGTGAATTCACACACCTCGATTCAATGTGTTCACATACCTCCATTCTATGACTTCACACACCTTCATTCTTACTTCAGAAACATCCATTCTATGACTTCACACAACCCCATTCTATGACTTCACAAACCTCCATTCTTTGACTTCACACACCTCCATTCTGACTTCACACACCTCCATTCTATGACTTCACACACTTCCATTCTATGACTTCACCCACCTCCATTCTGTGATTTCACACACCTCCATTCTGTGTTCACACACCTCCATTCTGTGACTTCACACACCTCCATTCTGTGACTTCACACACCTCCATTCTGTGACTTCACACACTTCCATTCTATGACTTCACACACCTCCATTCTATGACTTCACAAACCTCCATTCTATGACTTCACACACCTCCATTCTGTGACCTCACACACCCTCATTCTATGGTTTCACACACCTCCATTCTATGAATTCAACATCCATTCTGACTTTACACACCTCCAATATATGACTTCAAACACCTCAATTCTGTGACTTCACACACCTCCATTCTATGAATTCACACATCCATTTTGACTTCACACACCTCCAATATATGACTTCAAACACCTCAATTCTGTGACTTCACACACCTCCATTCTATGAGTTCACACACTTCCATTCTGTGACTTCCCACACCTCCATTGTGTGACTTCACACACCTCCATTCTATGACTTCACACACCTCTATTCTGACTTTACACACCTCCATTCTATGACTTCACACACCTCCATTCTGACTTCACACACCTCCATTCTATGACTTCGCACACCTCTATTCTGACTTCACACACCTCCATTCTGTGACTTCACACACCTCCCTCCGATGACTTCACACACCTACATTCTTTGACTTCACACACAACCATTTTGACTTCACACCTCCATTCTGTGACTTCACACACTTACATTTGTGACTTCTCACACCACCTTTTTCTCTTCACACATCCCCATTCTGTGACTTCACACACCTCCATTCTGTGACTTCACACACCTCCATTCTGTGACTTCACACACCTCCATTCTGTGATTTCAAACACCTCCCTTCCGTGACTTCACCCACCTCCATTCTATGACTTCACACACCTCCATTCTATGACTTCACACACTTCCATTCTCTGACTTCCCACACCTCCTTTCTATGACTTCACCCATCTCTATTCTATGACTTCACACCTCCATTCTGACTTCACACACCTCCATTCTGTGACTTCACACACCTCCATTATATGATATCACACACCTCCATTCTATGACTTCACACACCTCCATTCTATGACTTCACACACTTCCATTCTCACGTCACACACCTCCATTCTATGAGTTCACACACCTCCATTCTGACTTCACACACCTCCATTCTATGACTTCACACAACTCCATTCTGACTTCACACACCTCTATTCTATGACTTCGCACACCTCCATTCTGATATCACACACATCCATTCTATGACTTCAGAGACCTCGAATCTGTGACTTCACTCGCCTGCATTCTATGACTTTACATTCCTCCATTCTATGCCTTCCCACACCTCCATTCTATGACTTCACAACCTCCATTATTTGACTTCACACATCTCCATTCTGAGTTCACACAACTCCATTCGGTGACTTCACACATGTCCGTTCTGACTTCACACACCTCCATTCTATGACTTCACACACTTCCATTCTATGACTTCACACACCTCTAGTCTGTGACTTCACAAACCTCCATTCCGAGTTCACACACCTCCATTCTGTGACTTCACACACCTCCATTCTGTGACTTCACACACCTCCATTGTGTGACTTCACACACTTCCATTCTATGACTTCATAAACCTCCCTTTTATAATTTCACACACCTCCATTCTGTGACTTCACACACCTCCATTCTATGACCTCACACACCCTCATTCTATGATTTCACACACCTCCATTCTATGATTTCACACATCCATTTTGACTTCACACACCTCTAATATATGACTTCAAACACCTCAATTCTGTGACTTCACACACCTCCATTCTATGACTTCGTACCCTCCATTCTGTGACTTCAAACACCTCCATTCTATGACTTCACACACTTACATTCTATGACTTCACGCACCTCCATTTTATAACTTCACACACCTCCATTTTATGACTTCACACACCTCCATTCTGAGTTTACACACCTCCATTCTATGACTTCACACACCTCCATTCTTTGAGGTCACACCTTTATTCTATGACTTCATACAACTTCATTCTTACTTTACAAACATCCATTCTGTGACTTCACAAACCTCCATTCTATGACTTCACACACCTCCATTCTGTGACTTCACACACCTCCATTGTATGACTTCACACACTTCCATTGTGACGTCACTCACCTCCATTCTATGAGTTCACACACCTCCGTTCTGACTTCAAACACCTACATTCTATGACTTCACACACCTCCATTCTGTATTCACACAGCTCCATATTGTGACTTCACAAAACTCCATTCTATGATTTCACACACCTCCATACTATGACTTCACACAACTTCATCTATGACTTCACACACCTGCATTCTGACATCACACACCTCCATTCTATGACTTCACAGACCTCGAATCTGTGACTTCACTCACCTGCACTCTATGACTTCACACTCCTAATTCTATGACTTTCCACACCTCCTTTCTATGACTTCACCACCTCCAATCTATGACTACACACATCCATTCTGACTTCACACACCTTCATTCTGTGAATTCACACACCTCAATTCTATGTGTTCACATACCTCCATTCTATGACTTCACACACCTTCATTCTTACTTCAGAAACATCCATTCTATGACTTCACACAACCCCATTCTATGACTTCACAAACCTCCATTCTATGACTTCACACACCTCCATTCTGAGTTCACACAACTCCATTCGGTGACTTCACACACCTCCATTCTGACTTGACACACCTCCATTCTATGACTTCACACACTTCCATTCTATGACTTCACCCACCTCCATTCTGTGATTTCACACATCTCCATTCTGTGTTCACACACGTCCATTCTGTGACTTCACACACCTCCATTCTGTGACTTCACACACCTCCATTCTGTGACTTCACACACCTCCATTCTATGACTTCACACACCTCCATTCTATGACCTCACACACCCTCATTCTATGGTTTCACACACCTCCATTCTATGAATTCACACATCCATTTTGACTTCACACACCTCCAATATATGACTTCAAACACCTCAATTCTGTGACTTCTCACACCTCCATTCTATGAGTTCATACCATCCATTCTGTGACTTCACACACCTCCATTCTATGACTTCACACACGTCCATTCTGTGACTTCCCACACCTCCATTCTGGGACTTCACACACATCCATTCTATGACTTCGCACAACTCTATTCTGACTTCACATACCTCCATTCTGTGACTTCACACACCTCCCTTCGATGACTTCACACACCTACATTCTTTGACTTCACACACAACCATTTTGACTTCACACCACCATTCTGTGACTTCACACACTTACATTTGTGACTTCTCACACCACCTTTTTGACTTCACACATCTCCATTCTGTGACTTCACACACCTCCATTCTGTGATTTCACACACCTCCCTTCCGTGACTTCACCCACCTCCATTCTATGACTTCACACACCTCAATTCTATGACTTCACACACTTCCATTCTATGACTTCACAAACCTCCATTCCATGACTTCACACACCTCCATTCTATGAGTTCACACACCTCCATTCTTTGACTTCACACACCTCCATTTTGACTTCACACACCTACATTCTGTGACTTCACACACCTCCATTTGTGACTCCACACACCACCATTTTGATTTCACACACCACCATTCTGTGACTTCACACACCTCCATTCTTTGACTTCACACACCTCCTTTGTGACTTCACACACTTCCATTCTGTGACTTCACACACCTGCATTCTGAGTTCACACACCTCCATTTTGTGACTTCACAAACCTCTATTCTATGATTTCACATACCTCCATTTTAGGACGTCACACACCTCCATTTTGACTTCACACACTTTCATTCTCTGACTTCACACACCTCCATTCTATGATTTCACATACCTTCATGCGATAACTTCACACACCTCCATTCTGTGACTTCACACACATCATTCTGAGTTCACACACCTCCATTCTGTGACTACCCCAACCTCTATTCTATGATTTCACACACCTCCATTCTATGACTTCACACACCTCCATTTTAGGACGTCACACACCTCCATTTTGACTTCACACACTTCCATTTTGTGACTTCACACACCTCCATTCTATGACTTCACACACTTCCTTTGTGACGTCACACACCTCCATTCTATTAGTTCACACACCTATATTCTATGACTTCACACACCTTCATTCGACTTCACACACCTCCATTCTGACTTCACACACCTCCATTATGTGACTTCACACACCTCCATTATATGACGTCACACAACTCCGTTCTATGACTTCACACACCTCCATTCTATGACTTCACACTCCTCCATTCTGTGACTTCACACACCTCCATTCTATGACTTCACACACCTTCATTCTTACTTCACAAACATACATTCTATGACTTCACACACCTCCATTCTATGTCTTCACACACCTCCATTCTTTGACTTCACACACCTCCATTCTGTGACTTCATACACCTTCATTCGACTTCACACACCTCCATTCTGACTTCACACACCTCCATTATGTGACTTCACACACCTCCATTATATGACGTCACACAACTCCGTTCTATGACTTCACACAGCTACATTCTGTGACTTCACACACCTCCATTCTCGGACTTCACACACCTCCATTCTATGACTTCACACATCCATTTTGACTTGACACACCTCCAATATATAACTTCAAACACCTCAATTCTGTGACTTCACACACCTCCATTCTATGAAATCATACCCGTCCATTCTGTGACTTCACACACCTCCTTTATTTGACTTCACACACCTCCATTCTGTGACTTCACCCACCTCCATTCTGTGACTTCCCACACCTCGATTCTCCGACTTCACACCCCTCCAATTTGACTTCACATACCTCCATTCTATGATTTCACACACCTCCAAACTGACTTCACACATCTAAATTTTATGACGTCACACACCTCCATTTTGACTTGACATACCTCCATTATGTGACTCCACACACCTCGCTTCTGTGACTTCACACACCTCCCTTCTATGACTTCACACACTTCCATTCTATGACTTCACACACCGCCATTCCGTGACTTCACACACCTGCATTGTGAGTTCACACACCTCCATTCTGTGACCTCACACACCTCCATTCTGCGATTTCACACACCCCCATTCTGAGATGTCACACCTCCATTCTATGAATTCTCACACCTCCATTCTGTGATTTCACACACCTCAATTCTATGACTTCACACACCTCCATTCTGTGACTTCACACACCTCCATTCTGTGACTTCACACACCTCCATTCTATGACTTCACACACCTCCATTCTGTGACTTCAGCTACCTGCATTCTATGACTTCACAAATCTCCATTCCTGTGACTTCACACACCTCCATTCTGTGACTTCACAAACCTCCATTCTATGATTTCACACACCTCCAATGTATGACTTCACACACCTCCATTTTATGACGTCACACACCTCCATTTTGACTTCTCACACCTCCATTATGTGACTTCACACACCTCTCTTCTGTGACTTCACACACCTCCATTCTATGACTTCACACACCTTCATTGTATGACTTCGCACACCTCCATTCTATGACTTCACACACTTCCATTCTATGATTTCACATACCTTCATACGATGACTTCACACACCTCCATTCTGTGCCTTCACACACCTCCATTCTGAGTTCACACACCTCCATTCTGTGACTTCACAAACCTCTATTCTATGATTTCACACACCTCCATTCTATGACTTCTCACACCTCCATTTTACGACGTCACACACCTCTATTTTGACTTCATACACTTCCATTCTGTGACTTCACACACCTCCATTCTATGTGTTCACACACCTACATTCTATGACTTCACACACCTTCATTCGACTTCACACACCTCCATTCTATGACTTCACAGACCTCAAATCTGTGACTTCACTCACCTCCAATCTATGACTTCACACTCCTCCATTCTATGACTTCCCACACTTCCTTTCTATGACTTCACACCTCCATTCTGACTTCACACACCTACATTATGTGACTTCACACACCTCCATTATATGACGTCACACACCTCCATTCTATGACTTCACACACCTCCACTCTATGACTTCACACACCTTCATTCTTACTTCACAAACATACATTCTATGACTTCACACACCTCCATTCTATGACTTCACACACCTCCATTCTTTGACTTCACACACCTCCATTCTGTGCTTTCACACACCTCCATTCTGTGACTTCACACACCTCCATTCTGTGACTTCACACAGCTCCATTCTGTGACTTCACACACCTCCATTCTCCGACTTCACACACCTCCATTCTATGACTTCACACATCAATTTTGACTTCACACACCTCCAATAAATAACTTCAAACACCTCAATTCTGTGACTTCACACACCTCCATTCTCTGAAATCATACCCGTCCATGCTGTGACTTCACACACCTCCATTCTTTGACTTCACACACGTCCATTCTGTGACTTCACCCACCTCCATTCTGTGACTTCCCACACCTCCATTCTCCGACTTCACACCCCTCCAATTTGACTTCACATACCTCCATTCTATGACTTCACACACCTCCATTCTGTGACTTCACAAACCTCCATTCTATGATTTCACACACCTCCAATCTATGACTTCACACACCTCCATTTTATGACGTCACACACCTCCATTTTGGCTTCTCACACCTCCATTATGTGACTTCACACACCTCTCTTCTGTGACTTTACACACCTCCATTCTATGACTTCACACACATTCATTGTATGACTTCGCACACCTCCATTCTATGACTTCACACACTTCCATTCTATGATTTCACACACCTTCATACGATGACTTCACACACCTCCATTCTGTGCCTTCACACACCTCCATTCTGAGTTCACACACCTCAATTCTGTGACTTCACAAACCTCTATTCTATGATTTCACACACCTCCATTCTATGACTTCTCACACCTCCATTTTACGACGTCACACACCTCCATTTTGCCTTCACACACTTCCATTCTGTGACTAAACACACCTCCATTCTATGACTTCACACACTTCCATTGGGACGTCACACACCACCATTCTATGAGTTCACACACCTACATTCTATGACTTCACACACCTTCATTCGACTTCACACCTCCATTCTAGGACTTCACAGACCTCTAATCTGTGACTTCACTCACTTCCAATCTATGACTTCACACTCCTCCATTCTATGACTTCCCACACCTCCTTTCTATGACTTCACACCTCCATTCTGACTTCACACACCTCCATTATGTGACTTCACACACCTCCATTATATGACGTCACACACCTCCATTCTATGACTTCACACACCTCCATTCTGTGACTTCACACACCTCCATTCTATGACTTCACACACCTTCATTCTTACTTCACAAACATACATTCTATGACTTCACACACCTCCATTCTATGACTTCACACACCTCCATTCTTTGACTTCACACACCTCCATTCTGTGACTTCACACACCTCCATTCTGTGACTTCACACACCTCCATTCTGTGACTTCACACAGCTCCATTCTGCGACTTCACACACCTCCATTCTCCGACTTCACACACCTCCATTCTATGACTTCACACATCCATTTTGACTTCACACACCTCCAATATATAACTTCAAACACCTCAATTCTGTGACTTCACACACCTCCATTCTCTGAAGTCATACCCGTCCATTCTGTGACTTCACACACCTCCATTCTTTGACTTCACACACCTCCATTCTGTGACTTCACCCACCTCCATTCTGTGACTTCCCACACCTCCATTCTCCGACTTCACACCCCTACATTTGACTTCACATACCTCCATTCTATGACTTCACACACCTCCATTCTGTGACTTCACAAACCTCCATTCTATGATTTCACACACCTCCAATCTATGACTTCACACACCTCCATTTTATGACGTCACACACCTCCATTTTGACTTCTCACACCTCCATTATGTGACTTCACACACCTCTCTTCTGTGACTTCACACACCTCCATTCTATGAGTTCACACACATTCATTGTATGACTTCGCACACCTCCATTCTATGACTTCACACACTTCCATTCTATGATTTCACACACCTTCATACGATGACTTCACACACCTCCATTCTGTGCCTTCACAAACCTCCATTCTGAGTTCACACACCTCCATTCTGTGACTTCACAAACCTCTATTCTATGATTTCACACACCTCCATTCTATGACTTTTCGCACCTCCATTTTACGACGTCACACACCTCCATTTTGCCTTCACACACTTCCATTCTGTGACTTCACACACCAACATTCTATGACTTCACACACTTCCATTGGGACGTCACACACCACCATTCTATGAGTTCACACACCTACATTCTATGACTTCACACACCTTCATTCGACTTCACACACCTCCATTCTAGGACTTCACAGACCTCGAATCTGTGACTTCACTCACCTCCAATCTATGACTTCACACTCCTCCATTCTATGACTTTCCACACCTCCTTTCTATGACTTCACACCTCCATTCTGACTTCACACACCTCCATTATGTGACTTCACACACCTCCATTATATGACGTCACACAACTCCGTTCTATGACTTCACACACCTCCATTCTATGACTTCACACACCTCCATTCTGTGACTTCACACACCTCCATTCTATGACTTCACACACCTTCATTCTTACTTCACAAACATACATTCTATGACTTCACACACCTCCATTCTATGACTTCACACACCTCCATTCTTTGACTTCACACACCTCCATTCTGTGACTTCACACGCCTCCATTCTGTGACTTCACACACCTCCATTCTGTGACTTCACACAGCTCCATTCTGTGACTTCACACACCTCCATTCTCTGACTTCACACACCTCCATTCTATGACTTCACACATCCATTTTGACTTCACACACCTCCAATATATAACTTCAAACACCTCAATTCTGTGACTTCACACAACTCCATTCTCTGAAGTCATACCCGTCCATTCTGTGACTTCACACACCTCCATTCTTTGACTTCACACACCTCCATTCTGTCACTTCACCCACCTCCATTCTGTGACTTCCCACACCTCCATTCTCTGACTTCACACCCCTCCAGTTTGACTTCACATACCTCCATTCTATGACTTCACACACCTCCATTCTGTGACTTCACAAACCTCCATTCTATGACTTCACACACCTCCCATCTATGACTTCACACTCCTACATTTTATGACGTCACACACCTCCATTTTGACTTCACACACCTCCATTATGTGACTCCACACACCTCCCTTCTGTGACTTCACACACCTCCATTCTATGACTTCACACACCTAAAGTCTATGACTTCACAAACCTCCATTCTATGACTTCACACACCTCCATTCTGTGACTTCACAAACCTTCATTGTATGACTTCGCACACCTCCATTCTATGACTTTAAACACTTCCATTCTATGATTTCACATACCTTCATACGATGACTACACACACCTCCATTCTGTGCCTTCACACACCTCCATTCTGAGTCCACACACCTCCATTCTATGACTTCTCACACCTCCGTTTTACGACGTCACACACCTCCATTTTGACTTCACACACTTCCATTCTGTGACTTCACACACCTCCATTCTATGACTTCACACACTTCCATTGGGACGTCACACACCTCCATTCTATGTGTTCACACACCTACATTCTATGACTTCAAACAGCTCCATTCTGTGACTTCACACACCTCCATTCTATGACTTCACACACCTCCATTCTGTGACTTCACACACCTCCATTGTATGACTTCACACACTTCCATTGTGACGTCACTCACCTCCATTCTATGAGTTCACACACCTCCGTTCTGACTTCAAACACCTACATTCTATGACTTCACACACCTCCATTCTGTATTCACACAGCTCCATTCTGTGACTTCACAAAACTCCATTCTATGATTTCACACACGTCCATACTATGACTTCACACAACTCCATCTATGACTTCACACACCTGCATTCTGACATCACACACCTCCATTCTATGACTTCACAGACCTCGAATCTGTGACTTCACTCACCTGCACTCTATGACTTCATACTCCTAATTCTATGACTTTCCACACCTCCTTTCTATGACTTCACCACCTCCAATCTATGACTACACACCTCCATTCTGACTTCACACACCTTCATTCTGTGAATTCACACAGCTCCATTCTATATGTTCACATACCTCCATCCTATGACTTCACACACCTTCATTCTTACTTCAGAAACATCCATTCTATGACTTCACACAACCCCATTCTATGACTTCACAAACCTAAATTCTGTGACTTCACACACCTCCATTCTGAGTTCACACAACTCCATTCGGTGACTTCACACACCTCCATTCTGACTTCACACACCTCCATTCTATGACTTCACACATCCATTTTGACTTCACACACCTCCTATATATGACTTCAAACACCTCAATTCTGTGACTTCACACACATCCATTCTATGAATTCACACATCCATTTTGACTTCACACACTTCCTATATATGACTAAAAACACCTCAATTCTGTGACTTCACACACCTCCATTCTATGAGTTCATACCATCCATTCTGTGACTTCACACACCTCCATTCTATGACTTCACACACTTCCATTCTGTGACTTCCCACACCTCCATTCTGTGACTTCACACACCTCCATTCTATGACTTCACACACCTCTATTCTGACTTCACACAACTCCATTCTATGACTTCACACACCTCCATTTTGACTTCACACACCTCCATTCTATGACTTCGCACACCACTATTCTGACTTCACACACCTCCATTCTGTGACTTCACACACCTCCCTTCGATGATTTCACACACCTACATTCTTTGACTTCACACACAACCATTTTGACTTCACACCACCATTCTGTGACTTCACACACTTACATTTGTGACTTCTCACACCACCTTTTTGACTTCACATATCTCCATTCTGTGACTTCACACACCTCCATTCTGTGACTTCACACACCTCCATTCTGTGATTTCACACACCTCCCTTCCGTGACTTCACCCACCTCCATTCTATGACTTCACACACCTCCATTCTATGACTTCACACACTTCCATTCTATGACTTCACACACCTCCATTCTATGATTTCACACACCTCCATTCTATGACTTCCCACACCTGCATTCTGACTTCACACACCTCCATTGTATGACTTCACACATCTTCTTTCTCTAACTTCCCACACTTCCAATGTTTGACTTCACAAACCTCCATTCCATGACTTCACACTCCTCCATTCTATGAGTTCACACACCTCAATTCTTTGACTTCACACACCTCCATTTTGACTTCACACACCACCATTCTGTGACTTCACACACCTCCATTCTTTGACTTCACACATCTCCGTTTTGACTTCACACACTTCCATTCTGTGACTTCACACACCTCCATTCTGAGTTCACACACCTCCATTTTGTGACTTCACAAACCTCTATTCTATGATTTCACACACCTCCACTTTAGGACGTCACACAACTCCATTTTGACTTCACACACTTTCATTCTGTGACTTCACACACCTCCATTCCATGATTTCACATACCTTCATGCGATGACTTCACACACCTCCATTCTGTGACTTCACACACCTCCATTCTGAGTTCACACACCTACAATCTGTGACTTCACAAACCTCTATTCTATGATTTCACACACCTCCATTCTATGACTTCACACACCTCCATTTTAGGACGTCACACACCTCCATTTTGACTTCACACACTTCCATTTTGTGACTTCACAGACCTCCATTCTCTGACTTCACACACTTCCTTTGTGACGTCACACACATCCATTCTATTAATTCACACACCTACATTCTATGACTTCACACAACTTCATTCGACTTCACACACCTCCATTCTGACTTCACACACCTCGATTATGTGACTTCACACACCTCCATTATATGACGTCACACAACTCCATTCTATGACTTCACACACCTCCATTCTATGACTTCACACACCTCCATTCTGTGACTTCTCACACCTCCATTCTATGACTTCACACACCTTCATTCTTACTTCACAAACATACATTCTATGACTTCACACACCTCCATTCTATGACTTCACACACCTCCATTCTTTGACTTCACACACCTCCATTCTGTGACTTCACACACCTCCATTCTGTGACTTCACACAGCTTCGTTCTGTGACTTCACACACCTCCATTCTCCGACTTCACACACCTCCATTCTATGACTTCACACATCCATTATGACTGTACACAACTCCAATATACAACTTCAAACACCTCAATTCTATGACTTCACACACCTCCATTCTATGAAATCATACCCGTCCATTCTGTGACTTCACACACCTCCATTCTTTGACTTCACACACCTCCATTCTGTGACTTCACCCACCTCCATTCTGACTTACCACACCTCCATTCTCCGACTTCACCCCCCTCCAATTTGACTTCACATACCTCCATTCTATGACTTCACACACCTCCATTCTGTGACTCCACACACCTCGCTTCTGTGACTTCACACACCTCCATTCTATGACTTCACACACTTCCATTCAATGACTTCACACACCGCCATTCCGTGACTTCACACACCTGCATTGTGAGTTCACACACCTCCATTCTGTGACCTCACACACCTCCATTCTATGAATTCACACACCTCCATTCTGTGATTTCACACACTTCAATTCTATGACTTCACACAACTCCATTCTGTGACTTCACACATCTCCATTCTGAGTTCACGCACCTCCATTCTGTGACTTCACACACCTCAATTCTGTGACTTCACACACCTCCATTCTATGAGTTCACACACCTCCATTCTGTGACTTCACCTACCTCCATTCTATGACTTCACAAACCTCCATTCTGTGACTTCACACACCTCCATTCTGTGACTTCACAAACCTCCATTCTATGATTTCACACACCTCCAATCTATGACTTCACACACCTCCATTTTATGACGTCACACACCTCCATTTTGACTTCGCACACCTCCATTATGTGAGTTCACACACCTCTCTTCTGTGACTTCACACACCTCCATTCTATGAGTTCACACACCTTCATTGTATGACTTCACACACCTCCATTCTGTGCCTTCACACACCTCCATTCTGAGTTCACACACCTCCATTCTGTGACTTCACAAACCTCTATTCTATGATTTCACACACCTCCATTCTATGACTTCTCACACCTCCATTTTACGACGTCACACACTTCCATTTTGACTTCACACACTTCCATTCTGTGACTTCACACACCTCCATTCTATGAGTTCACACACTTCCATTGGGACGTCACACACCTACATTCTATGTGTTCACACACCTACATTCTATGACTTCACACACCTTCATTCGACTTCACACACCTCCATTCTATGACTTCACAGACCTCGAATCTGTGACTTCACTCACCTACAATCTATGACTACACACTCCTCCATTCTATGACTTCCCACACCTCCTTTCTATGATTTCACACCTCAATTCTGACATCACACACCTCCATTATGTCTTCACACACCTCCATTATATGACGTCACACAACTCCGTTCTATGACTTCACACACCTCCATTCTATGACTTCACACACCTCCATTCTGTGACTTCACACACCTCCATTCTATGACTTCACACACCTTCATTCTTACTTCACAAACATACATTCTATGACTTCTCACACCTCCATTCTATGACTTCACACACCTCCAATCTATGACTTCACAAACCTCCATTTTATGACGTCACACATCTCCATTTTGACTTCACACACTTCCATTCTGTGACTTCACACACCTCCATTTTATGACTTCACACACTTCCATTGGGACGTCACACACCTCCATTCTATGAGTTCACACACCTACATTCTATGACTTCACACACCTTCATTCGAGTTTACACACCTCCATTCTATGACTTCACAGACCTCGAATCTGTGACATCACTCACCTCCAATCTATGACTTCACACTCCTACATTCTATGACTTCCCACACCTCCTTTCTATGACTTCACACCTCCATTCTGACTTCACACACCTCCATTATGTGACTTCACACACCTCCATTCTATGACTTCACACACCTCCATTCTATGACTTCACACACCTTCATTGTATGACTTCGCACACCTGCATTCTATGACTTCACACACTTCCATTCTATGATTTCACATACCTTCATACGAAGACTTCACACACCTCCATTCTGTGACTTCACACACCTCCATTCTGTGACTTCACACACCTCCATTCTATGACTTCACACACCTCCATTTTATGACTTCACACACTTCCATTGGGACGTCACACACCTCCATTCTATGAGTTCACACACCTACATTCTATGACTTCACACACCTTCATTCAACTTCACACACCTCCATTCTATGACTTCACAGACCTCGAATCTGTGACTTCACTCACCTCCAATCTATGACTTCACACTCCTCCATTCTATGAGTTCCCACACCTCCTTTCTATGACTTCACACCTCCATTCTGACTTCACACACCTCCATTATGTGACTTCACACACCTCTATTATATGACGTCACACAACTCCGTTCTATGACTTCACACACCTCCATTCTATGACTTCACACACCTCCATTCTGTGACTTCACACACCTCCATTCTATGACTTCACACACCTTCATTCTTACTTCACAAACATACATTCTATGACTTCACACACCTCCATTCTATGACTTCACACACCTCCATTCTTTGACTTCACAAACCTCCATTCTGTGACTTCACACACCTCCATTCTGTGACTTCACACACCTCCATTCTGTGACTTCACACAGCTCCATTCTGTGACTTCACACACCTCCATTCTCCGACTTCACACACCTCCATTCTATGACTTCACAGATCCATTTTGACATCACACACCTCCAATATATAACTTCAAACACCTCAGTTCTGTGACTTCACACACCTCCATTCTTTGACTTCACACACCTCCATTCTGTGACTTCACCCACCTACATTCTGTGACTTCCCACACCTCCATTCTCCGACTTCACACCCCTCCAATTTGACTTCACATACGTCCAATCTATGACTTCACACACCTCCATTCTGTGACTTCACACACCTCCATTCTGTGACTTCACAAACCTCCATTCTATGATTTCACACACCTCCAAACTATGACTTCACACACCTCCATTTTATGACGTCACACACCTCCATTTTGACCTCTCACACCTCCATTATGTGACTTCACACACCTCTCTTCTGTGACTTCACACACCTCCATTCTATGACTTCACACACCTTCATTGTATGACTTCGCACACCTCCATTCTATGACTTCACACACTTCCATTCTATGATTTCACATACCTTCATACGATGACTTCACACACCTCCATTCTGTGCCTTCACACACCTCCATTCTGAGTTCACACACCTCCATTCTGTGACTTCACAAACCTCTATTCTATGATTTCACACACCTCCATTCTATGACTTCTCACACCTCCATTTTACGATGTCACACACCTCCATTTTGACTTCACACACTTCCATTCTGTGACTTCACACACCTCCATTCTATGAATTCACACACTTCCATTGGGACGTCACACACCTCCATTCTATGAGTTCACACACCTACATTCTATGACTTCACACACCTTCATTCGACTTCACACACCTCCATTCTATGACTTCACAGACCTCGAATTTGTGATTTCACTCACCTACAATATATGACTACACACTCCTCCATTCTATGACGTCCCACACCTCCTTTCTATGATTTCACACCTCAATTCTGACATCACACACCTCCATTATGTCTTCACACACCTCCATTATATGACGTCACACAACTCCGTTCTATGACTTCACACACCTCCATTCTATGACTTCACACACCTCCATTCTGTGACTTCACACACCTCCATTCTATGACTTCACACACCTTCATTCTTACTTCACAAACATACATTCTATGACTTCACACACCTCCATTCTATGACTTCACACACCTCCATTCTTTGACTTCACAAACCTCCATTCTGTGACTTCACACACCTCCATTCTGTTCCTTCACACACCTCCATTCTGTGACTTCACACAGCTCCATTCTGTGACTTCACACACCTCCATTCTCCGACTTCACACACCTCCATTCTATGACTTCACACATCCATTTTGACTTCACACACCTCCAATATATAACTTCAAACACCTCAATTCTGTGACTTCACACACCTCCATTCTTTGACTTCACACACCTCCATTCTGTGACTTCACCCACCTCCATTCTGTGACTTCCCACACCTCCATTCTCCGACTTCACACCCCTCCAATTTGACTTCACATACCTCCATTCTATGACTTCACAAACCTCCATTCTGTGACTTCACACACCTCCATTCTGTTACTTCACAAACCTCCATCCTATGATTTCACACACCTCCAAACTATGACTTCACACACCTACATTTTATGATGTCACACACCTCCATTTTGACTTCACACACCTCCATTATGTGACTCCACACACCTCGCTTCTGTGACTTCACACACCTCCTTTCTATGACTTCACACACATCCATTCAATGACTTCACACACCGCCATTCCGTGACTTCACACACCTGCATTGTGAGTTCACACACCTCCATTCTGTGACCTCACACACCTCCATTCTGAGATTTCACACACCTCCATTCTGAGATGTCACACCTCCATTCTATGAATTCACACACCTCCATTCTGTGATTTCACACACCTCAATTCTATGACTTCACACAACTCCATTCTGTGACTTCACACATCTCCATTCTTAGTTCACGCACCTCCATTCTGTGACTTCACACATCTCCATTCTGTGACTTCACACACCTCCAATCTATGACTTCACACACCTCCATTCTGTGACTTCACGTACCTCCATTCTATGACTTCACAAACCTCCATTCTGTTACTTCACACACCTCCATTCTGTGACTTCACAAACCTCCATTCTATGATTTCACACACCTCCAATCTATGACTTCACACACCTCCATTTTATGACGTCACACACCTCCATTTTGACTTCTCACACCTCCATTATGTGACTTCACACACCTCTCTTCTGTGACTTCACACACCTCCATTCTATGACTTCACACACCTTCATTGTATGACTTCGCACACCTCCATTCTATGACTTCACACACTTCCATTCTATGATTTCACATACCTTCATACGATGACTTCACACACCTCCATTCTGTGCCTTCACACACCTCCATTCTGAGTTCACACACCTCCATTCTGTGACTTCACAAACCTCTATTCTATGATTTCACACACCTCCATTCTATGACTTCTCACACCTCCATTTTCGGACGTCACACTCCTCCATTTTCACTTCACACACTTCCATTCTGTGACTTCACACACCTCCATTCTATGAGTTCACACACTTCCATTGGGACGTCACACACATCCATTCTATGAGTTCACACACCTCCATTCTATGACTTCCCACACCTCCTTTCTATGACTTCACACCTCCATTCTGACTTCACACACCTCCATTACGTGACTTCACACACCTCCATTATATGACGTCACACAACTCCGTTCTAT
This sequence comes from Megascapheus bottae, assembly GCA_024803745.1. NCBI lineage: Eukaryota > Metazoa > Chordata > Mammalia > Rodentia > Geomyidae > Megascapheus > Megascapheus bottae. The sequence continues at coordinate 817,390 of JANJXV010000272.1, forward strand.
GACTTCACACACCTCCATTCTATGACTTCACACACCTCCATTTTGTGACTTCACACACCTCCATTCTATGACTTCACACACCTTCATTCTTACTTCACAAACATACATTCTATGACTTCACACACCTCCATTCTATGACTTCACACACCTCCATTCTTTGACTTCACACACCTCCATTCTGTGACTTCACACACTTCCATTCTGTGACTTCACACCCCTCCATTCTGTGACTTCACACAGCTCCATTCTGTGACTTCACACACCTCCATTCTCCGACTTCACACACCTCCATTCTATGACTTCACACATACATTTTGACTTCACACACCTCCAATATATAACTTCAAACACCTCAATTCTGTGACTTCACACACCTCCATTCTATGAAATCATACCCGTCCATTCTGTGACTTCACACACCTCCATTCTTTGCCTTCACACACCTCCATTCTGTGACTTCACCCACCTCCATTCTGTGACTTCCCACACCTCCATTCTCCGACTTCCCACCCCTACAAATTGACTTCACATACCTCCATTCTATGACTTCACACACCTCCATTCTGTGACTTCACACACCTCCATTCTATGACTTCATTCACGTCCATTCTATGACGTCACACACCGCCATTTCGTGACTTCACACACCTGCATTGTGAGTTCACACACCTCCATTCTGTGACTTCACACACCTCCATTCTGCGATTTCACACACCTCCAGTCGGAGATGTCACACCTCCATTCTATGAATTCACACACCTCCATTCTGTGATTTCACACACCTCAATTCTATGACTTCACACAACTCCGTTCTGTGACTTCACATATCTCCATTCTTAGTTCACACACCTCTATTCTGTGACTTCACACACCTCCATTCTGTGACTTCACACACCTCCATTCTATGACTTCACACACCTCCATTCTGTGACTTCACAAACCTCCATTCTATGATTTCACACACCTCCAATCTATGACTTCACACACCTCCACTTTGTGACGTCACACACCTCCATTTTGACTTCTCACACCTCCATTATGTGACTTCACACACCTCTCTTCTGTGACTTCACAAACCTCCATTCTATGACTTCACACACCTTCATTGTAAGACTTCGCACACCTCCATTCTATGACTTCACACACTTCCATTCTATGATTTCACATACCTTCATACGAAGACTTCACACACCTCCATTCTGTGACTTCACACACCTCCATTCTGAGTTCACACACCGCCATTTTGTGACTTCACAAACATCTATTCTATGATTTCACACAACTCCATTCTATAACTTCTCACACCTCCATTTTAGGACGTCACACACCTCCATTTTGACTTCACACACTTCCATTCTGTGACTTCACACACCTCCATTCTATGACTTCACACACTTCCATTGGGACGTCACACAACTCCATTCGATGAGTTCACACACCTACATTCTATGACTTCACACTCCATCATTCGACTTCACACACCTCCATTCTATGACTTCACAGACCTCAAATCTGTGACTTCACTCACCTCCAATCTATGACTTCACACTCCTCCATTCTATGACTTCCCACACCTCCTTTCTACGACTTCACACCTCCATTCTGACTTCACACACCTCCATTATGTGACTTCACACACCTCCATTATATGACGTCACACAACTCCGTTCTATGACTTCACACACCTCCATTCAATGACTTCACACACCTCCATTCTGTGACTTCACACACCTCCATTCTATGACTTCACACACCTTCATTCTTACTTCACAAACATATATTCTATGACTTCACACACCTCCATTCTATGACTTCACACACCTCCATTCTTTGACTTCACACACCTCCATTCTGTGACTTCACACAGCTCCATTCTGTGACTTCACACACCTCCATTCTCCGACTTCACACACCTCCATTCTATGACTTCACACACCTCCATTCTGACTTCACAAACCTCCATTCTATGACTTCACAGACCTCGAATCTGTGACTTCACTCAGCTCCACTCTATGACTTCACACTCCTCCATTCTCTGACTTCCCACACCTCCTTTGTATGACTTCACCCACCTCTATTCTATGACTTCACACCTCCATTGTGACTTCACACACCTCCATTCTGTGACTTCACACACCTCCATTATATGATATCACACACCTCCATTCTATGACTTCACACACCTCCATTCTATGACTTCACACACCTCTATTCTATGACATCGCACACCTCCATTCTGATATCACACACCTCCATTCTTTGACTTCACATACCTCGAATCTTTGACTTCACTCGCCTGCATTCTATGACTTTACATTCCTCCATTCTATGACTTCCCACACCTCCATTCTATGACTTCACAAACCTCCATTCTGTGACTTCACACATCTCCATTCTGAGTTCACACAACTCCATTCGGTGACTTCACACATCTCCATTCTGACTTCACACACCTCCATTCTATGACTTCACACACTTCCATTCTATGACTTCACACACCTCTATTCTGTGACTTCACAAACCTCCATTCTGAGTTCACACACCTCCATTCTGTGACTTCACACACCTCCAGTCTGTGACTTCACACACCTCCATTGTGTGACTTCACACACTTCCATTCTATGACTTCATAAACCTCCCTTTTATAATTTCACACACCTCCATTCTGTGACTTCACACACCTCCATTCTATGACCTCACACACCCTCATTCTATGATTTCACACACCTCCATTCTATGATTTCACACATCCATTTTGACTTCACACACCTCTAATATATGACTTCAAACACCTCAATTCTGTGACTTCACACACCTCCATTCTATGACTTCGTACCCTCCATTCTGTGACTTCAAACACCTCCATTCTATGACTTCACACACTTCCATTCTATGACTTCACGCACCTCCATTTTATAACTTCACACACCTCCATTTTATGACTTCACACACCTCCATTCTGAGTTTACACACCTCCATTCTATGACTTCACACACCTCCATTCTTTGATGTCACACCTTTATTCTATGACTTCATACAACTTCATTCTTACTTTACAAACATCCATTCTATAACTTCACACACCTCCATTCTATTACTTCAAACAGCTCCATTCTGTGACTTCACACACCTCCATTCTATGACTTTACACACCTCCATTCTGTGACTTCACACACCTCCATTGTATGACTTCACACACTTCCATTGTGACGTCACTCACCTCCATTCTATGAGTTCACACACCTCCGTTCTGACTTCAAACACCTACATTCTATGACTTCACACACCTCCATTCTGTATTCACACAGCTCCATTCTGTGACTTCACAAAACTCCATTCTATGATTTCACACACCTCCATACTATGACTTCACACAACTCCATCAATGACTTCACACACCTGCATTCTGACATCACACACCTCCATTCTATGACTTCACAGACCTCGAATCTGTGACTTCACTCACCTGCACTCTATGACTTCACACTCCTAATTCTATGACTTTCCACACCTCCTTTCTATGACTTCACCACCTCCAATCTATGTCTACACACCTCCATTCTGACTTCACACACCTTCATTCTGTGAATTCACACACCTCGATTCTATGTGTTCACATACCTCCATTCTATGACTTCACACACCTTCATTCTTACTTCAGAAACATCCATTCTATGACTTCACACAACCCCATTCTATGACTTCACAAACCTCCATTCTATGACTTCACACACCTCCATTCTGAGTTCACACAACTCCATTCGGTGACTTCACACACCTCCATTCTGACTTCACACACCTCCATTCTATGACTTCATACACTTCCATTCTATGACTTCACCCACCTCCATTCTGTGATTTCACACACCTCCATTCTGTGTTCACACACCTCCATTCTGTGACTTCACACACCTCCATTCTGTGACTTCACACACCTCCATTCTGTGACTTCACACACTTCCATTCTATGACTTCACACACCTCCATTCTATGACTTCACAAACCTCCATTCTATGACTTCACACACCTCCATTCTGTGACCTCACACACCCTCATTCTATGGTTTCACACACCTCCATTCTATGAATTCAACATCCATTTTGACTTTACACACCTCCAATATATGACTTCAAACACCTCAATTCTGTGACTTCACACACCTCCATTCTATGAATTCACACATCCATTTTGACTTCACACACCTCCAATATATGACTTCAAACACCTCAATTCTGTGACTTCACACACCTCCATTCTATGAGTTCATACCATCCATTCTGTGACTTCACACACCTCCATTCTATGACTTCACACACTTCCATTCTGTGACTTCCCACACCTCCATTGTGTGACTTCACACACCTCCATTCTATGACTTCACACACCTCTATTCTCACTTCACACACCTCCATTCTATGACTTCACACACCTCCATTCTGACTTCACACACCTCCATTCTATGACTTCGCACACCTCTATTCTGACTTCACACACCTCCATTCTGTGACTTCACACACCTCCCTTCGATGACTTCACACACCTACATTCTTTGACTTCACACACAACCATTTTGACTTCACACCTCCATTCTGTGACTTCACACACTTACATTTGTGACTTCTCACACCACCTTTTTGACTTCACACATCCCCATTCTGTGACTTCACACACCTCCATTCTGTGACTTCACACACCTCCATTCTGTGACTTCACACACCTCCATTCTGTGATTTCAAACACCTCCCTTCCGTGACTTCACCAACCTCCATTCTATGACTTCACACACCTCCATTCTATGACTTCACACACTTCCATTCTCTGACTTCCCACACCTCCTTTCTATGACTTCACCCACCTCTATTCTATGACTTCACACCTCCATTCTGACTTCACACACCTCCATTCTGTGACTTCACACACCTCCATTATATGATATCACACACCTCCATTCTATGACTTCACACACATCCATTCTATGACTTCACACACTTCCATTCTCACGTCACACACCTCCATTCTATGAGTTCACACACCTCCATTCTGACTTCACACACCTCCATTCTATGACTTCACACAACTCCATTCTGACTTCACACACCTCTATTCTATGACTTCGCACACCTCCATTCTGATATCACACACCTCCATTCTATGACTTCACAGACCTCGAATCTGTGATTTCACCTGCCTGCATTCTATGACTTTACATTCCTCCATTCTATGACTTCCCACACCTCCATTCTATGACTTCACAACCTCCATTATTTGACTTCACACATCTCCATTCTGAGTTCACACAACTCCATTTGGTGACTTCACACATCTCAGTTCTGACTTCACACACCTCCATTCTATGACTTCACACACTTCCATTCTATGACTTCACACACCTCTAGTCTGTGACTTCACAAACCTCCATTCTGAGTTCACACACCTCCATTCTGTGACTTCACACACCTCCATTCTGTGACTTCACACACCTCCATTGTGTGACTTCACACACTTCCATTCTATGACTTCATAAACCTCCCTTTTATAATTTCACACACCTCCATTCTGTGACTTCACACACCTCCATTCTATGACCTCACACACCCTCATTCTATGATTTCACACATCTCCATTCTATGATTTCACACATCCATTTTGACTTCACACACCTCTAACATATGACTTCAAACACCTCAATTCTGTGACTTCACACACCTCCATTCTATGACTTCGTACCCTCCATTCTGTGACTTCAAACACCTCCATTCTATGACTTCACACACTTCCATTCTATGACTTCACGCACCTCCATTTTATAACTTCACACACCTCCATTTTATGACTTCACACACCTCCATTCTGAGTTTACACACCTCCATTCTATGACTTCACACACCTCCATTCTTTGACGTCACACCTTTATTCTATGACTTCATACAACTTCATTCTTACTTTACAAACATCCATTCTATAACTTCACACACCTCCATTCTATGACTTCAAACAGCTCCATTCTGTGACTTCACACACCTCCATTCTATGACTTCACACACCTCCATTCTGTGACTTCACACACCTCCATTGTATGACTTCACACACTTCCATTGTGACGTCACTCACCTCCATTCTATGAGTTCACACACCTCCGTTCTGACTTCAAACACCTACATTCTATGACTTCACACACCTCCATTCTGTATTCACACAGCTCCATTCTATGACTTCACAAAACTCCATTCTATGATTTCACACACCTCCATACTATGACTTCACACAACTCCATCTATGACTTCACACACCTGCATTCTGACATCACACACCTCCATTCTATGACTTCACAGACCTCGAATCTGTGACTTCACTCACCTGCACTCTATGACTTCACACTCCTAATTCTATGACTTTCCACACCTCCTTTCTATGACTTCACCACCTGCAATCTATGACTACACACCTCCATTCTGACTTCACACACCTTCATTCTGTGAATTCACACACCTCGATTCTATGTGTTCACATACCTCCATTCTATGACTTCACACACCTTCATTCTTACTTCAGAAACATCCATTCTATGACTTCACACAACCCCATTCTATGACTTCACAAACCTCCATTCTATGACTTCACACACCTCCATTCTGAGTTCACACAACTCCATTCGGTGACTTCACACACCTCCATTCTGACTTGATACACCTCCATTCTATGACTTCACACACTTCCATTCTATGACTTCACCCACCTCCATTCTGTGACTTCACACACCTCCATTCTGTGACTTCACACACCTCCATTCTGTGACTTCACACACCTCCATTCTAAGACCTCACACACCCTCATTCTATTGTTTCACACACCTCCATTCTATGAATTCACACATCCATTTTGACTTTACACACCTCCAATATATGACTTCAAACACCTCAATTCTGTGACTTCACACACCTCCATTCTATGAATTCACACATCCATTTTGACTTCACACACCTCCTATATATGACTTCAAACACCTCAATTCTGTGACTTCTCACACCTCCATTCTATGAGTTCATACCATCCATTCTGTGACTTCACACACCTCCATTCTATGACTTCACACACTTCCATTCTGTGACTTCCCACACCTCCATTCTGTGACTTCACACACCTCCATTCTATGACTTCGCACACCTCTATTCTGACTTCACACACCTCCATTCTGTGACTTCACACACCTCCCTTCGATGACTTCACACACCTACATTCTTTGACTTCACACACAACCATTTTGACTTCACACCACCATTCTGTGACTTCACACACTTACATTTGTGAATTCTCACACCACATTTTTGACTTCACACATCTCCATTCTGTGACTTCACACACCTCCATTCTGTGATTTCACACACCTCCCTTCCGTGACTTCACCCACCTCCATTCTATGACTTCACACACCTCAATTCTATGACTTCACACACTTCAATTCTATGACTTCACAAACCTCCATTCCATGACTTCACACACCTCCATTCTATGAGTTCACACACCTCCATTCTTTGACTTCACACACCTCCATTTTGACTTCACACACCTACATTCTGTGACTTCACACACCTCCATTTGTGACTCCACACACCACCATTTTGATTTCACACACCACCATTCTGTGACTTCACACACCTCCATTCTTTGACTTCACACACCTCCGTTGTGACTTCACACACTTCCATTCTGTGACTTCACACACCTGCATTCTGAGTTCACACACCTCCATTTTGTGACTTCACAAACCTCTATTCTATGATTTCACACACCTCCATTTTGACTTCACACACTTTCATTCTCTGACTTCACACACCTCCATTCTATGATTTCACATACCTTCATGCGATAACTTCACACACCTCCATTCTGTGACTTCACACACTTCATTCTGAGTTCACACACCTCCATTCTGTGACTACCCCAACCTCTATTCTATGATTTCACACACCTCCATTCTATGACTTCATACACCTCCATTTTAGGACGTCACACACCTCCATTTTGACTTCACACACTTCCATTTTGTGACTTCACACACCTCCATTCTATGACTTCACACACTTCCTTTGTGACGTCACACACCTCCATTCTATTAGTTCACACACCTACATTCTATGACTTCACACACCTTCATTCGACTTCACACACCTCCATTCTGACTTCACACACCTCCATTATGTGACTTCACACACCTCCATTATATGACGTCACACAACTCCGTTCTATGACTTCACACACCTCCATTCCATGACTTCACACACCTCCATTCTTACTTCACAAACATACATTCTATGACTTCACACACCTCCATTCTGTGACTTCACACACCTCCATTCTGTGACTTCACACAGCTCCATTCTGTGACTTCACACACCTCCATTCTCCGACTTCACACACCTCCATTCTATGACTTCACACATCCATTTTGACTTCACACACCTCCAATATATAACTTCAAACACCTCAATTCTGTGACTTCACACACCTCCATTCTATGAAATCATACCCATCCATTCTGTGACTTCACACACCTCCTTTCTTTGACTTCACACACCTCCTTTCTGTGACTTCACCCACCTCCATTCTGTGACTTCCCACACCTCGATTCTCCGACTTCACACCCCTCCAATTTGACTTCACATACCTCCATTCTATGATTTCACACACCTCCAAACTGACTTCACACATCTAAATTTTATGACGTCACACACCTCCATTTTGACTTGACATACCTCCATTATGTGACTCCACACACCTCGCTTCTGTGACTTCACACACCTCCCTTCTATGACTTCACACACTTCCATTCTATGACTTCACACACCGCCATTCCGTGACTTCACACACCTCCATTCTGTGACTTCACAAACCTCCATTCTATGATTTCACACACCTCCAATCTATGACTCCACACACCTCCATTTTATGACGTCACACACCTCCATTTTGACCTCTCACACCTCCATTATGTGACTTCACACACCTCTCTTCTGTGACTTCACACACCTCCATTCTATGACTTCACACACCTTCATTGTATGACTTCGCACACCTCCATTCTATGACTTCACACACTTCCATTCTATGATTTCACATACCTTCATACGATGACTTCACACACCTCCATTCTGTGCCTTCACACACCTCCATTCTGAGTTCACACACCTCCATTCTGTGACTTCACAAACCTCTATTCTATGATTTCACACACCTCCATTCTATGACTTCTCACACCTCCATTTTACGACGTCACACACCTCTATTTTGACTTCATACACTTCCATTCTGTGACTTCACACACCTCCATTCTATGTGTTCACACACCTACATTCTATGACTTCACACACCTTCATTCTATGACTTCACAGACCTCAAATCTGTGACTTCACTCACCTCCAATCTATGACTTCACACTCCTCCATTCTATGACTTCCCACACTTCCTTTCTATGACTTCACACCTCCATTCTGACTTCACACACCTACATTATGTGACTTCACACACCTCCATTATATGACGTCACACACCTCCATTCTATGACGTCACACACCTCCATTCTATGACTTCACACACCTTCATTCTTACTTCACAAACATACATTCTATGACTTCACACACCTCCATTCTATGACTTCACACACCTCCATTCTTTGACTTCACACACCTCCATTCTGTGACTTCACACACCTCCATTCTGTGACTTCACACACCTCCATTCTGTGACTTCACACAGCTCCATTCTGTGACTTCACACACCTCCATTCTCCGACTTCACACACCTCCATTCTATGACTTCACACATCCATTTTGACTTCACACACCTCCAATAAATAACTTCAAACACCTCAAATCTGTGACTTCACACACCTCCATTCTCTGAAATCATACCCGTCCATTCTGTGACTTCACAGACCTCCATTCTTTGACTTCACACACCTCCATTCTTTGACTTCACCCACCTCCATTCTGTGACTTCCCACACCTCCATTCTCCGACTTCACACCCCTCCAATTTGACTTCACATACCTCTATTCTATGACTTCACACACCTCCATTCTGTGACTTCACAAACCTCCATTCTATGATTTCACACACCTCCAATCTATGACTTCACACACCTCCATTTTATGACGTCACACACCTCCATTTTGACTTCTCACACCTCCATTATGTGACTTTACACACCTCTCTTCTGTGACTTCACACACCTCCATTCTTTGACTTCACACACCTTCATTGTATGACTTCGCACACCTCCATTCTATGACTTCACACACTTCCATTCTATGATTTCACATACCTTCATATGATGACTTCACACACCTCCCTTCTGTGCCTTCACACACCTCCATTCTGAGTCCACACACCTCCATTCTGTGACTTCACAAACCTCTATTCTATGATTTCACACACCTCCATTCTATGACTTCACACACCTCCATTCTGTGACTTCACAAACCTCCATTCTATGATTTCACACACCTCCAATCTATGACTTCACACACCTCCATTTTGTGACGTCACACACCTCCATTTTGACTTCTCACACCTCCATTATGTGACTTTACACACCTCTCTTCTGTGACTTCACACACCTCCATTCTTTGACTTCACACACCTTCATTGTATGACTTCGCACACCTCCATTCTATGACTTCACACACTTCCATTCTATGATTTCACATACCTTCATATGATGACTTCACACACCTCCCTTCTGTGCCTTCACACACCTCCATTCTGAGTCCACACACCTCCATTCTGTGACTGCACAAACCTCTGTTCTATGTGTTCACACACCTACATTCTATGACTTCACACACCTTCATTCGACTTCACACACCTCCATTCTATGACTTCACAGACCTCGAATCTGTGACTTCACTCACCTCCAATCTATGACTTCACACTCCTCCATTCTATAACTTCCCACACCTCCTTTCTATGACTTCACACCTCCATTCTGACTTCACACACCTCCATTATGTGACTTCACACACCTCCATTATATCACGTGACACACCTCCATCCTATGACTTCACACACCTCCATTCTATGACTTCAAAACCTTCATTCTTACTTCACAAACATACATTCTATGACGTCACACACCTCCATTCTATGACTTCACACACCTCCATTCTTTGACTTCACACACCTCCATTCTGTGACTTCACACACCTCCATTCTGTGACTTCACACAGCTCCATTCTGTGACTTCACACACCTCCATTCTCCGACTTCACACACCTCCATTCTATGACTTCACACATCCATTTTGACTTCACACACCTCCAATATATAACTTCAAACACCTCAATTCTGTGACTTCACACACCTCCATTCTCTGAAGTCATACCCATCCATTCTGTGACTTCACACATCTCCATTCTTTGACTTCACACATCTCCATTCTGTGACTTCACCCACCTCCATTCTGTGACTTCCCACACCTCCATTCTCCGAATTCACACCCCTCCAATTTGACTTCACATACCTCCATTCTATGACTTCACACACCTCCATTCTGTGACTTCACAAACCTCCATTCTATGATTTTACACACCTCCAATCTATGACTTCACACACCTACATTTTATGACGTCACACACCTCCATTTTGACTTCTCACACCTCCATTATGTGACTTCACACACCTCTCTTCTGTGACTTCACACAACTCCATTCTATGAGTTCACACACATTTATTGTATGACTTCGCACACCTCCATTCTATGACTACACACACTTCCATTCTATGATTTCACACACCTTCATATGATGACTTCACACACCTCCATTCTGTGCCTTCACACACCTCCATTCTGAGTTCACACACCTCCATTCTGTGACTTCACAAACCTCTATTCTATGATTTCACACACCTCCATTCTATGACTTCTCACACCTCCATTTTACGACGTCATACACCTCCATTTTGCCTTCACACACTTCCATTCTGTGACTTCACACACCTCCAATCTATGACTTCACACACTTCCATTGGGACGTCACACACCACCATTCTATGAGTTCACACACCTACATTCTATGACCTCACACACCTTCATTCGACTTCACACACCTCCATTCTATGACTTCACAGACCTCGAATCTGTGACTTCACTCACCTCCAATCTATGACTTCAAACTCCTCCATTCTATGACTTCCCACACCTCCTTTCTATGACTTCACACCTCCATTCTGACTTCACACACCTCCATTATGTGACTTCACACACCTCCATTATATGACGTCACACAACTCCGTTCTATGACTTCACACACCTCCATTCTATGACTTCACACACCTCCATTCTGTGACTTCACACACCTCCATTCTATGACTTCACACACCTTCATTCTTACTTCACAAACATACATTCTATGACTTCACACACCTCCATTCTATGACTTCACACACCTCCATTCTTTGACTTCACACACCTCCATTCTGTGACTTCACACACCTCCATTCTGTGACTTCACACACCTCCATTCTGTGACTTCACACAGCTCCATTCTGTGACTTCACACACCTCCATTCTCCGACTTCACACACCTCCATTCTATGAATTCACACATCCATTTTGACTTCACACACCTCCAATATATAACTTCAAACACCTCAATTCTGTGACTTCACACACCTCCATTCTCTGAAGTCATACCCGTCCGTTCTGTGACTTCACACACCTCCATTCTTTGACTTCACACACCTCCATTCTGTGACTTCACCCACCTCCATTCTGTGACTTCCCACACCTCCATTCTTCGACTTCACACCCCTCCAATTTGACTTCACATACCTCCATTCTATGACTCCACACACCTCCATTCTGTGACTTCACAAACCTCCATTCTATGATTTCACACACCTCCAATCTATGACTTCACACACCTACATTTTATGACGTCACACACCTCCATTTTGACTTCACACACCTCCATTATGTGACTCCACACACCTCCCTTCTGTGACTTCACACACCTCCATTCTATGACTTCACACACCTAAAGTCTATGACTTCACAAACCTCCATTCTATGACTTCACACACCTCCATTCTGTGACTTCACAAACCTTCATTGTATGACTTCGCACACCTCCATTCTATGACTTCACACACTTCCATTATATGATTTCACATACCTTCATACGATGACTTCACACACCTCCATTCTGTGCCTTCACACACCTCCATTCTCAGTCCACACACCTCCATTCTGTGACTTCACAAACCTCTATTCTATGATTTCACACACCTCCATTCTATGACTTCTCACACCTCCGTTTTACGACGTCACACACCTCCATTTTGACTTCACACACTTCCATTCTGTGACTTCACACACCTCCATTCTATGACTTCACACACTTCCATTGGGACGTCACACACCTCCATTCTATGTGTTCACACACCTACATTCTATGACTTCAAACAGCTCCATTCTGTGACTTCACACACCTGCATTCTGTATTCACACAGCTCCATTCTGTGACTTCACAAAACTCCATTCTATGACTTCACACACTTCCATTGTGACGTCACTCACCTCCATTCTATGAGTTCACACACCTCCGTTCTGACTTCAAACACCTACATTCTATGACTTCACACACCTGCATTCTGTATTCACACAGCTCCATTCTGTGACTTCACAAAACTCCATTCTATGATTTCACACACCTCCATACTATGACTTCACACAACTCCATCTATGACTTCACACACCTGCATTCTGACATCACACACCTCCATTCTATGACTTCACAGACCTCGAATCTGTGACTTCACTCACCTGCACTCTATGACTTCACACTCCTAATTCTATGACTTTCCACACCTCCTTTCTATGACTTCACCACCTCCAATCTATGACTACACACCTCCATTCTGACTTCACACACCTTCATTCTGTGAATTCACACAGCTCCATTCTATGTGTTCACATACCTCCATTCTATGACTTCACACACCTTCATTCTTACTTCAGAAACATCCATTCTATGACTTCACACAACCCCATTCTATGACTTCACAAACCTAAATTCTGTGACTTCACACACCTCCATTCTGAGTTCACACAACTCCATTCGGTGACTTCACACACCTCCATTCTGACTTCACACACCTCCATTCTATGACTTCACACATCCATTTTGACTTCACACACCTCCTATATATGACTTCAAACACCTCAATTCTGTGACTTCACACACATCCATTCTATGAATTCACACATCCATTTTGACTTCACACACTTCCTATATATGACTTCAAACACCTCAATTCTGTGACTTCACACACCTCCATTCTATGAGTTCATACCATCCATTCTGTGACTTCACACACCTCCATTCTATGACTTCACACACTTCCATTCTGTGACTTCCCACACCTCCATTGTGTGACTTCACACACCTCCATTCTATGACTTCACACACCTCCATTCTGACTTCACACACCTCCATTCTATGACTTCACACACCTCCATTCTGACTTCACACACCTCCATTCTATGACTTCGCACACCACTATTCTGACTTCACACACCTCCATTCTGTGACTTCACACACCTCCCTTCGATGACTTCACACACCTACATTCTTTGACTTAACACACAACCATTTTGACTTCACACCTCCATTCTGTGACTTCACACACTTACATTTGTGACTTCTCACACCACCTTTTTGACTTCACACATCTCCATTCTGTGACTTCACACACCTCCATTCTGTGACTTCACACACCTCCATTCTGTGATTTCACACACCTCCCTTCCGTGACTTCAACCACCTCCATTCTATGACTTCACACACCTCCATTCTATGACTTCACACACTTCCATTCTATGATTTCACACACCTCCATTCTATGATTTCACACACCTCCATTCTATGACTTCCCACACCTGCATTCTGACTTCACACACCTCCATTGTATGACTTCACACATCTTCTTTCTCTAACTTCCCACACTTCCAATGTTTGGCTTCACAAACCTCCATTCCATGACTTCACACTCCTCCATTCTATGAGTTCACACACCTCCATTCTTTGACTTCACACACCTCCATTTTGACTTCACACACCACCATTCTGTGACTTCACACACCTCCATTCTTTGACTTCACACACCTCCGTTTTGACTTCACACACTTCCATTCTGTGACTTCACACACCTCCATTCTGAGTTCACACACCTCCATTTTGTGACTTCACAAACCTCTATTCTATGATTTCACACACCTCCACTTTAGGACGTCACACATCTCCATTTTGACTTCACACACTTTCATTCTGTGACTTCACACACCTCCATTCTATGATTTCACATACCTTCATGCGATGACTTCACACACCTCCATTCTGTGACTTCACACACCTCCATTCTGAGTTCACACACCTACATTCTGTGACTTCACAAACCTCTATTCTATGATTTCACACACCTAAATTTTGACTTCACACACTTCCATTTTGTGACTTCACACACCTCCATTCTATGACTTCACACACTTCCTTTGTGACGTCACACACCTCCATTCTATTAGTTCACACACCTACATTCTATGACTTCACACAACTTCATTCGACTTCACACACCTCCATTCTGACTTCACACACCTCGATTATGTGACTTCACACACCTCCATTATATGACGTCACACAACTCCGTTCTATGACTTCACACACCTCCATTCTATGACTTCACACACCTCCATTCTGTGACTTCTCACACCTCCATTCTATGACTTCACACACCTTCATTCTTACTTTACAAACATACATTCTATGACTTCACACACCTCCATTCTATGACTTCACACACCTCCATTCTTTGACTTCACACACCTCCATTCTGTGACTTCACACACCTCCATTCTGTGACTTCACACAGCTTCATTCTGTGACTTCACACACCTCCATTCTCCGACTTCACACACCTCCTTTCTATGACTTCACACATCCATTTTGACTGTACACAACTCCAATATACAACTTCAAACACCTCAAATCTTTGACTTCACACACCTCCATTCTATGAAATCATACCCGTCCATTCTGTGACTTCACACACCTCCATTCTTTGACTTCACACACCTCCATTCTGTGACTTCACCCACCTCCATTCTGTGACTTCCCACACCTCCATTCTCCGACTTCACACCCCTCCAATTTGACTTCACACCTCCATTCTATGACTTCACACACCTCCATTCTGTGACTTCACACACCTCCATTCTGTGACTTCACAAACCTCCATTCTATGATTTCACACACCTCCAAACTATGACTTCACACACCTACATTTTATGACGTCACACACCTCCATTTTGACTTCACACACCTCCATTATGTGACTCCACACACCTCGCTTCTGTGACTTCACACACCTCCATTCTATGACTTCACACACTTCCATTCAATGACTTCACACACCGCCATTCCGTGACTTCACACACCTGCATTGTGAGTTCACAGACCTCCATTCTGTGACCTCACACACCTCCACTCTATGAATTCACACACCTCCATTCTGTGATTTCACACACTTCAATTCTATGACTTCACACAACTCCATTCTGTGACTTCACACATCTCCATTCTGAGTTCACGCACCTCCATTCTGTGACTTCACACACCTCAATTTGTGACTTCACACACCTCCATTCTGTGACTTCACCCACCTCCATTCTGTGACTTCACCTACCTCCATTCTATGACTTCACAAACCTCCATTCTGTGACTTCACACACCTCCATTCTGTGACTTCACAAACCTCCATTCTATGATATCACACACCTCCAATCTATGACTTCACACACCTCCATTTTATGACGTCACACACCTCCATTTTGACTTCTCACACCTCCATTATGTGACTTCACACACCTTTCTTCTGTGACTTCACACACCTCCATTCTATGAGTTCACACACCTTCATTGTATGACTTCGCACACCTCCATTCTATGACTTCACACACTTCCATTCTGTGATTTCACATACCTTCATACGATGACTTCACACCCCTCGATTCTGTGCCTTCACACACCTCCATTCTGAGTTCACACACCTCCATTCTGTGACTTCACAAACCTCTATTCTATGATTTCACACACCTCCATTCTATGACTTCCCACACCTCCATTTTACGACGTCACACACCTCCATTTTGACTTCACACACTTCCATTCTGTGACTTCACACACCTCCATTCTATGAGTTCACACACTTCCATTGGGACGTCACACACCTCCATTCTATGAGTTCACACACCTACATTCTATGACTTCACACACCTTCATTCGACTTCACACACCTCCATTCTATGACTTCACAGACCTCGAATCTGTGACTTCACTCACCTACAATCTATGACTACACACTCCTCCATTCTATGACTTCCCACACCTCCTTTCTATGATTTCACACCTCAATTCTGACATCACACACCTCCATTATGTCTTCACACACCTCCATTATATGACGTCACACAACTCCGTTCTATGACTTCACACACCTCCATTCTATGACTTCACACACCTCCATTCTGTGACTTCACACACCTCCATTCTATGACTTCACACACCTTCATTCCTACTTCACAAACATACATTCTATGACTTCACACACCTCCATTCTATGACTTCACACACCTCCAATCTATGACTTCACAAACCTCCATTTTATGACGTCACACATCTCCATTTTGACTTCACACACTTCCATTCTGTGACTTCACACACCTCCATTTTATGACTTCACACACTTCCATTGGGACGTCACACACCTCCATTCTATGAGTTCACACACCTACATTCTATGACTTCACACACCTTCATTCAACTTCACACACCTCCATTCTATGACTTCACAGACCTCGAATCTGTGACTTCACTCACCTCCAATCTATGACTTCACACTCCTCCATTCTATGACTTCCCAAACCTCCTTTCTATGACTTCACACCTCCATTCTGACTTCACACACGTCCATTATGTGACTTCACACACCTCCATTATATGACATCACACAACTCCGTTCTATGACTTCACACACCTCCATTCTATGACTTCACACACCTCCATTCTGTGACTTCACACACCTCCATTCTATGACTTCACACACCTTCATTCTTACTTCACAAACATACATTCTATGACTTCACACACCTCCATTCTATGACTTCACACACCTCCATTCTTTGACTTCACAAAGCTCCATTCTGTGACTTCACACACCTCCATTCTGTGACTTCACACACCTCCATTCTGTGACTTCACACAGTTCCATTCTGTGACTTCACACACCTCCATTCTCCGACTTCACACACCTCCATTCTATGACTTCACACATCCATTTTGACATCACACACCTCCAATATATAACTTCAAACACCTCAGTTCTGTGACTTCACACACCTCCATTCTTTGACTTCACACACCTCCATTCTGTGACTTCACCCACCTACATTCTATGACTTCCCACACCTCCATTCTCCGACTTCACACCCCTCCAATTTGACTTCACATACCTCCATTCTATGACTTCACACACCTCCATTCTGTGACTTCACCCACCTCCATTCTGTGACTTCACAAACCTCCATTCTATGACTTCACACACCTCCAATCTATGACTTCACAAACCTCCATTTTATGACGTCACACATCTCCATTTTGACTTCACACACTTCCATTCTGTGACTTCACACACCTCCATTTTATGACTTCACACACTTCCATTGGGACGTCACACACCTCCATTCTATGAGTTCACACACCTACATTCTATGACTTCACACACCTTCATTCAACTTCACACACCTCCATTCTATGACTTCACAGACCTCGAATCTGTGACTTCACTCACCTCCAATCTATGACTTCACACTCCTCCATTCTATGACTTCCCACACCTCCTTTCTATGACTTCACACCTCCATTCTGACTTCACACAACTGCATTATGTGACTTCACACACCTCCATTATATGACCTCACACAACTCCGTTCTATGACTTCACACACCTCCATTCTATGACTTCACACACCTCCATTCTGTGACTTCACACACCTCCATTCTATGACTTCACACACCTTCATTCTTACTTCACAAACATACATTCTATGACTTCACATACCTCCATTCTATGACTTCACACACCTCCATTCTTTGACTTCACACACCTCCATTCTGTGACTTCACACACCTCCATTCTGTGACTTCACACAGCTCCATTCTGTGACTTCACACACCTCCATTCTATGACTTCCCACACCTCCTTTCTATGACTTCACACCTCCATTCTGACTTCACACACCTCCATTATGTGACTTCACACACCTCCATTATATCACGTGACACACCTCCATTCTATGACTTCACACACCTCCATTCTATGACTTCAAAACCTTCATTCTTACTTCACAAACATACATTCTATGACGTCACACACCTCCATTCTATGACTTCACACACCTCCATTCTTTGACTTCACACACCTCCATTCTGTGACTTCACACACCTCCATTCTGTGACTTCACACACCTCCATTCTGTGACTTCACACAGCTCCATTCTGTGACTTCACACACCTCCATTCTCCGACTTCACACACCTCCATTCTATGACTTCACACATCCATTTTGACTTCACACACCTCCAATATATAACTTCAAACACCTCAATTCTGTGACTTCACACACCTCCATTCTCTGAAGTCATACCCATCCATTCTGTGACTTCACACATCTCCATTCTTTGACTTCACACACCTCCATTCTGTGACTTCACCCACCTCCATTCTGTGACTTCCCACACCTCCATTCTCCGACTTCACACCCCTCCAATTTGACTTCACATACCTCCATTCTATGACTTCACACACCTCCATTCTGTGACTTCACAAACCTCCATTCTATGATTTTACACACCTCCAATCTATGACTTCACACACCTACATTTTATGACGTCACACACCTCCATTTTGACTTCTCACACCTCCATTATGTGACTTCACACACCTCTCTTCTGTGACTTCACACACCTCCATTCTATGAGTTCACACACATTCATTGTATGACTTCGCACACCTCCATTCTATGACTTCACACACTTCCATTCTATGATTTCACACACCTTCATATGATGACTTCACACACCTCCATTCTGTGCCTTCACACACCTCCATTCTGAGTTCACACACCTCCATTCTGTGACTTCACAAACCTCTATTCTATGATTTCACACACCTCCATTCTATGACTTCTCACACCTCCATTTTACGACGTCATACACCTCCATTTTGCCTTCACACACTTCCATTCTGTGACTTCACACACCTCCAATCTATGACTTCACACACTTCCATTGGGACGTCACACACCACCATTCTATGAGTTCACACACCTACATTCTATGACCTCACACACCTTCATTCGACTTCACACACCTCCATTCTATGACTTCACAGACCTCGAATCTGTGACTTCACTCACCTCCAATCTATGACTTCAAACTCCTCCATTCTATGACTTCCCACACCTCCTTTCTATGACTTCA
The DNA here is from genome assembly GCA_024803745.1 of Megascapheus bottae. Classification (NCBI taxonomy): domain Eukaryota; kingdom Metazoa; phylum Chordata; class Mammalia; order Rodentia; family Geomyidae; genus Megascapheus; species Megascapheus bottae. Next base: position 837,982 of record JANJXV010000272.1, read on the forward strand.
CACCTCCATTCTGACTTCACACACCTCCATTATGTGACTTCACACACCTCCATTATATGACGTCACACAACTCCGTTCTATGACTTCACACACCTCCATTCTATGACTTCACACACCTCCATTCTGTGACTTCACACACCTCCATTCTATGACTTCACACACCTTCATTCTTACTTCACAAACATACATTCTATGACTTCACACACCTCCATTCTATGACTTCACACACCTCCATTCTTTAACTTCACACACCTCCATTCTGTGACTTCACACACCTCCATTCTGTGACTTCAAACACCTCCATTCTGTGACTTCACACAGCTCCATTCTGTGACTTCACACACCTCCATTCTCCGACTTCACACACCTCCATTCTATGAATTCACACATCCATTTTGACTTCACACACCTCCAATATATAACTTCAAACACCTCAATTCTGTGACTTCACACACCTCCATTCTCTGAAGTCATACCCGTCCGTTCTGTGACTTCACACACCTCCATTCTTTGACTTCACACACCTCCATTCTGTGACTTCACCCACCTCCATTCTGTGACTTCCCACACCTCCATTCTTCGACTTCACACCCCTCCAATTTGACTTCACATACCTCCATTCTATGACTCCACACACCTCCATTCTGTGACTTCACAAACCTCCATTCTATGATTTCACACACCTCCAATCTATGACTTCACACACCTACATTTTATGACGTCACACACCTCCATTTTGACTTCACACACCTCCATTATGTGACTCCACACACCTCCCTTCTGTGACTTCACACACCTCCATTCTATGACTTCACACACCTAAAGTCTATGACTTCACAAACCTCCATTCTATGACTTCACACACCTCCATTCTGTGACTTCACAAACCTTCATTGTATGACTTCGCACACCTCCATTCTATGACTTCACACACTTCCATTATATGATTTCACATACCTTCATACGATGACTTCACAAACCTCCATTCTGTGCCTTCACACACCTCCATTCTCAGTCCACACACCTCCATTCTGTGACTTCACAAACCTCTATTCTATGATTTCACACACCTCCATTCTATGACTTCTCACACCTCCGTTTTACGACGTCACACACCTCCATTTTGACTTCACACACTTCCATTCTGTTACTTCACACACCTCCATTCTATGACTTCACACACTTCCATTGGGACGTCACACACCTCCATTCTATGTGTTCACACACCTACATTCTATGACTTCAAACAGCTCCATTCTGTGACTTCACACACCTCCATTCTATGACTTCACACACCTCCATTCTGTGACTTCACACACCTCTATTGTATGACTTCACACACTTCCATTGTGACGTCACTCACCTCCATTCTATGAGTTCACACACCTCCGTTCTGACTTCAAACACCTACATTCTATGACTTCACACACCTGCATTCTGTATTCACACAGCTCCATTCTGTGACTTCACAAAACTCCATTCTATGATTTCACACACCTCCATACTATGACTTCACACAACTCCATCTATGACTTCACACACCTGCATTCTGACATCACACACCTCCATTCTATGACTTCACAGACCTCGAATCTGTGACTTCACTCACCTGCACTCTATGACTTCACACTCCTAATTCTATGACTTTCCACACCTCCTTTCTATGACTTCACCACCTCCAATCTATGACTACACACCTCCATTCTGACTTCACACACCTTCATTCTGTGAATTCACACAGCTCCATTCTATGTGTTCACATACCTCCATTCTATGACTTCACACACCTTCATTCTTACTTCAGAAACATCCATTCTATGACTTCACACAACCCCATTCTATGACTTCACAAACCTAAATTCTGTGACTTCACACACCTCCATTCTGAGTTCACACAACTCCATTCGGTGTCTTCACACACCTCCATTCTGACTTCACACACCTCCATTCTATGACTTCACACATCCATTTTGACTTCACACACCTCCTATATATGACTTCAAACACCTCAATTCTGTGACTTCACACACATCCATTCTATGAATTCACACATCCATTTTGACTTCACACACTTCCTATATATGACTTCAAACACCTCAATTCTGTGACTTCACACACCTCCATTCTATGAGTTCATACCATCCATTCTGTGACTTCACACACCTCCATTCTATGACTTCACACACTTCCATTCTGTGACTTCCCACACCTCCATTGTGTGACTTCACACACCTCCATTCTATGACTTCACACACCTCCATTCTGACTTCACACACCTCCATTCTATGACTTCACACACCTCCATTCTGACTTCACACACCTCCATTCTATGACTTCGCACACCACTATTCTGACTTCACACACCTCCATTCTGTGACTTCACACACCTCCCTTCGATGACTTCACACACCTACATTCTTTGACTTAACACACAACCATTTTGACTTCACACCTCCATTCTGTGACTTCACACACTTACATTTGTGACTTCTCACACCACCTTTTTGACTTCACACATCTCCATTCTGTGACTTCACACACCTCCATTCTGTGACTTCACACACCTCCATTCTGTGATTTCACACACCTCCCTTCCGTGACTTCAACCACCTCCATTCTATGACTTCACACACCTCCATTCTATGACTTCACACACTTCCATTCTATGATTTCACACACCTCCATTCTATGATTTCACACACCTCCATTCTATGACTTCCCACACCTGCATTCTGACTTCACACACCTCCATTGTATGACTTCACACATCTTCTTTCTCTAACTTCCCACACTTCCAATGTTTGGCTTCACAAACCTCCATTCCATGACTTCACACTCCTCCATTCTATGAGTTCACACACCTCCATTCTTTGACTTCACACACCTCCATTTTGACTTCACACACCACCATTCTGTGACTTCACACACCTCCATTCTTTGACTTCACACACCTCCGTTTTGACTTCACACACTTCCATTCTGTGACTTCACACACCTCCATTCTGAGTTCACACACCTCCATTTTGTGACTTCACAAACCTCTATTCTATGATTTCACACACCTCCACTTTAGGACGTCACACATCTCCATTTTGACTTCACACACTTTCATTCTGTGACTTCACACACCTCCATTCTATGATTTCACATACCTTCATGCGATGACTTCACACACCTCCATTCTGTGACTTCACACACCTCCATTCTGAGTTCACACACCTACATTCTGTGACTTCACAAACCTCTATTCTATGATTTCACACACCTAAATTTTGACTTCACACACTTCCATTTTGTGACTTCACACACCTCCATTCTATGACTTCACACACTTCCTTTGTGACGTCACACACCTCCATTCTATTAGTTCACACACCTACATTCTATGACTTCACACAACTTCATTCGACTTCACACACCTCCATTCTGACTTCACACACCTCGATTATGTGACTTCACACACCTCCATTATATGACGTCACACAACTCCGTTCTATGACTTCACACACCTCCATTCTATGACTTCACACACCTCCATTCTGTGACTTCTCACACCTCCATTCTATGACTTCACACACCTTCATTCTTACTTTACAAACATACATTCTATGACTTCACACACCTCCATTCTATGACTTCACACACCTCCATTCTTTGACTTCACACACCTCCATTCTGTGACTTCACACACCTCCATTCTGTGACTTCACACAGCTTCATTCTGTGACTTCACACACCTCCATTCTCCGACTTCACACACCTCCTTTCTATGACTTCACACATCCATTTTGACTGTACACAACTCCAATATACAACTTCAAACACCTCAAATCTTTGACTTCACACACCTCCATTCTATGAAATCATACCCGTCCATTCTGTGACTTCACACACCTCCATTCTTTGACTTCACACACCTCCATTCTGTGACTTCACCCACCTCCATTCTGTGACTTCCCACACCTCCATTCTCCGAATTCACACCCCTCCAATTTGACTTCACACCTCCATTCTATGACTTCACACACCTCCATTCTGTGACTTCACACACCTCCATTCTGTGACTTCACAAACCTCCATTCTATGATTTCACACACCTCCAAACTATGACTTCACACACCTACATTTTATGACGTCACACACCTCCATTTTGACTTCACACACCTCCATTATGTGACTCCACACACCTCGCTTCTGTGACTTCACACACCTCCATTCTATGACTTCACACACTTCCATTCAATGACTTCACACACCGCCATTCCGTGACTTCACACACCTGCATTGTGAGTTCACACACCTCCATTCTGTGACCTCACACACCTCCACTCTATGAATTCACACACCTCCATTCTGTGATTTCACACACTTCAATTCTATGACTTCACACAACTCCATTCTGTGACTTCACACATCTCCATTCTGAGTTCACGCACCTCCATTCTGTGACTTCACACACCTCAATTTGTGACTTCACCCACCTCCATTCTGTGACTTCACCTACCTCCATTCTATGACTTCACAAACCTCCATTCTGTGACTTCACACACCTCCATTCTGTGACTTCACAAACCTCCATTCTATGATTTCACACACCTCCAATCTATGACTTCACACACCTCCATTTTATGACGTCACACACCTCCATTTTGACTTCTCACACCTCCATTATGTGACTTCACACACCTTTCTTCTGTGACTTCACACACCTCCATTCTATGAGTTCACACACCTTCATTGTATGACTTCGCACACCTCCATTCTATGACTTCACACACTTCCATTCTATGATTTCACATACCTTCATACGATGACTTCACACACCTCGATTCTGTGCCTTCACACACCTCCATTCTGAGTTCACACACCTCCATTCTGTGACTTCACAAACCTCTATTCTATGATTTCACACACCTCCATTCTATGACTTCCCACACCTCCATTTTACGACGTCACACACCTCCATTTTGACTTCTCACACCTCCATTATGTGACTTCACACACCTTTCTTCTGTGACTTCACACACCTCCATTCTATGAGTTCACACACCTTCATTGTATGACTTCGCACACCTCCATTCTATGACTTCACACACTTCCATTCTATGATTTCACATACCTTCATACGATGACTTCACACACCTCGATTCTGTGCCTTCACACACCTCCATTCTGAGTTCACACACCTCCATTCTGTGACTTCACAAACCTCTATTCTATGATTTCACACACCTCCATTCTGTGACTTCACCCACCTACATTCTATGACTTCCCACACCTCCATTCTCCGACTTCACACCCCTCCAATTTGACTTCACATACCTCCATTCTATGACTTCACACACCTCCATTCTGTGACTTCACCCACCTCCATTCTGTGACTTCACAAACCTCCATTCTATGACTTCACACACCTCCAATCTATGACTTCACAAACCTCCATTTTATGACGTCACACATCTCCATTTTGACTTCACACACTTCCATTCTGTGACTTCACACACCTCCATTTTATGACTTCACACACTTCCATTGGGACGTCACACACCTCCATTCTATGAGTTCACACACCTACATTCTATGACTTCACACACCTTCATTCAACTTCACACACCTCCATTCTATGACTTCACAGACCTCGAATCTGTGACTTCACTCACCTCCAATCTATGACTTCACACTCCTCCATTCTATGACTTCCCACACCTCCTTTCTATGACTTCACACCTCCATTCTGACTTCACACAACTGCATTATGTGACTTCACACACCTCCATTATATGACGTCACACAACTCCGTTCTATGACTTCACACACCTCCATTCTATGACTTCACACACCTCCATTCTGTGACTTCACACACCTCCATTCTATGACTTCACACACCTTCATTCTTACTTCACAAACATACATTCTATGACTTCACATACCTCCATTCTATGACTTCACACACCTCCATTCTGTGACTTCACACACTTCCATTCTGTGACTTCACACACCTCCATTCTATGAGTTCACACACTTCCACTGGGAAGTCACACACCTCCATTCTATGAGTTCACACACCTACATTCTATGACTTCACACACCTTCATTCGACTTCACACACCTCCATTCTATGACTTCACAGACCTCGAATCTGTGATTTCACTCACCTACAATCTATGACTACACACTCCTCCTTTCTATGATTTCACACCTCAATTCTGACATCACACACCTCCATTATGTCTTCACACACCTCCATTATATGACGTCACACAACTCCATTCTGTGACTTCACACACCTCCATTCTGTGCCTTCACACACCTCCATTCTGTGACTTCACACAGCTCCATTCTGTGACTTCACACACCTCCATTCTCCGACTTCACACACCTCCATTCTATGACTTCACACATCCATTTTGACTTCACACACCTCCATATATAACTTCAAACACCTCTATTCTATGACTTCACACACCTCCATTCTTTGACTTCACACACCTCCATTCTGTGACTTCACACACCTCCATTCTGTGCCTTCACACACCTCCATTCTGTGACTTCACACAGCTCCATTCTGTGACTTCACACACCTCCATTCTCAGACTTCACACACCTCCATTCTATGACTTCACACATCCATTTTGACTTCACACACCTCCATATATAACTTCAAACACCTCAATTCTGTGACTTCACACACCTCCATTCTTTGACTTCACACACCTCCATTCTGTGACTTCACCCACCTCCATTCTGTGACTTCCCACACCTCCATTCTCCGACTTCACACCCCTCCAATTTGACTACACATACCTCCATTCTATGACTTCACAAACCTCCATTCTGTGACTTCACACACCTCCATTCTGTTACTTCACAAACCTCCATTCTATGATTTCACACACCTCCAAACTATGACTTCACACACCTACATTTTATGACGTCACACACCTCCATTTTGACTTCACACACCTCCATTATGTGACTCCCCACACCTCGCTTCTGTGACTTCACACACCTCCATTCTATGACTTCACACACTTCCATTCAATGACTTCACACACCGCCATTCCGTGACTTCACTCACCTGCATTGTGAGTTCACACACCTCCATTCTGTGACCTCACACACCTCCATTCTGCGATTTCACACACCTCCATTCTGAGATGTCACACCTCTATTCTATGAATTCACACACCTCCATTCTATGATTTCACACACCTCAATTCTATGACTTCACACAACTCCATTCTGTGACTTCACATATCTCAATTCTGAGTTCACGCACCTCCAATCTGTGACTTCACACACCTCCATTCTGTGACTTCACACACCTCCAATCTATGACTTCACACACCTCCATTCTGTGACTTCACGTACCTCCATTCTATGACTTCACAAACCTCCATTCTGTGACTTCACACACCTACATTCTGTGACTTCACAAACCTCCATTCTATGATTTCACACACCTCCAATCTATGATTTCACACACCTCCATTTTATGACGTCACACACCTCCATTTTGACTTCTCATACCTCCATTATGTGACTTCACACACCTCTCTTCTGTGACTTCACACACCTCCATTCTATGACTTCACACACCTTCATTGTATGACTTCGCACACCTCCATTCTATGACTTCACACACTTCCATTCTATGATTTCACATACTTTCATACGATGACTTCACACACCTCCATTCTGTGCCTTCACACACCTCCATTCTGAGTTCACACACCTCCATTCTGTGACTTCACAAACCTCTATTCTATGATTTCACACACCTCCATTCTATGACTTCTCACACCTCCATTTTAGGACGTCACACACCTACATTTTCATTTCACACACTTCCATTCTGTGACTTCACACACCTCCATTCTATGAGTTCACACACTTACATTGGGACGTCACACACATCCATTCTATGAGTTCACACACCTACATTCTATGACTTCCCACACCTCCTTTATATGACTTCACACCTCCATTCTGACTTCACACACCTCCATTACGTGACTTCACACACCTCCATTATATGACGTCACACAACTCCGTTCTATGACTTCACACACCTCCATTCTATGACTTCACACACCTCCATTCTGTGACTTCACACACCTCCATTCTTGACTTCACACACCTTTATTCTTACTTCACAAACATACATTCTATGACTTAACACACCTCCATTCTATAACTTCACACACCTCCATTCTTTGACTTCTCTCACCTCCATTCTGTGACTTCACACACCTCCATTCTGTGACTTCACACCCCTCCATTCTGTGACTTCACACAGCTCCATTCTGTGACTTCACACACCTCCATTCTCCGACTTCACACACCTCCATTCTATGACTTCACACATCCATTTTTGACTTCACACACCTCCAATATATAACTTCAAACACCTCAATTCTGTGACTTCACACACCTCCATTCTATGAAATCATACCCGTCCATTCTGTGACTTCACACACCTCCATTCTTTGACTTCACACACCTCCATTCTGTGACTTCACCCACCTCCATTCTGGGACTTCCCACACCTCCATTCTCCAACTTCCCACCCCTCCAAATTGACTTCACATACCTCCATTCTATGACTTCACACACCTCCATTCTGTGACTTCACACACCTCCATTCTATGACTTCATTCACGTCCATTCTATGACGTCACACACCGCCATTTCGTAACTTCACACACCTGCATTGTGAGTTCACACACCTCCATTCTGTGACCTCACACACCTCCATTCTGCGATTTCACAAACCTCCATCCTGAGATGTCACACCTCCATTCTATGAATTCACACACCTCCATTCTGTGATTTCAAACACCTCAATTCTATGACTTCACACAACTCCATTCTGTGACTTCACACATCTCCATTCTTAGTTCACACACCTCCATTCTGTGACTTCACACACCTCCATTCTGTGACTTCACACACCTCCATTCTATGACTTCACACACCTCCATTCTGTGAATTCACAAACCTCCATTCTATGATTTCACACACCTCCAATCTATGACTTCACACACCTCCACTTTATGACGTCACACACCTCCATTTTGACTTCTCACACCTACGTTATGTGACTTCACACACCTCTCTTCTGTGACTTCACACACCTCCATTCTATGACTTCACAAACCTTCATTGTATGACTTCGCACACCTCCATTCTATGACTTCACACACTTCCATTCTATGATTTCACATACCTTCATACGAAGATTCACACACCTCCACTCTGTGACTTCACACACCTCCATTCTGAGTTCACACACCGCCATTTTGACTTCACAAACATCTATTCTATGATTTCACACACCTCCATTCTATGACTTCTCACACCTCCATTTTAGGACGTCACACACCTCCATTTTGACTTCACACACTTCCATTCTGTGACTTCACACACCTCCATTCTATGACTTCACACACTTCCATTGGGACGTCACACACCTCCATTCTATGAGTTCACACACCTACATTCTATGACTTCACACACCTTCATTCGAGTTCACACATCTCCATTCTATGATTTCACAGACCTCGAATCTGTGACTTCACTCACCTCCAATCTATGACTTCACACTCCTCCATTCTATGACTTCCCACACCTCCTTTCTATGACTTCACACCACCATTCTGACTTCAAACACCTCCATTATGTGACTTCACACACCTCCATTATATGACGTCACACAACTCCGTTCTATGACTTCACACACCTCCATTCTATGACTTCACACACCTCCATTCTGTGACCTCACACACCTCCATTCTATGACTTCACACACCTTCATTCTTACTTCACAAACATATATTCTATGACTTCACACACCTCCACTCTATGACTTCACACACCTCCATTCTTTGACTTCACACACCTCCATTCTGTGACTTCACACACCTCCATTCTGTGACTTCACACAGCTCCATTCTGTGACTTCACACACCTCCATTCTCTGACTTCACACACCTCCATTCTATGACTTCACACACCTCCATTCTGACTTCACACACCTCCATTCTATGACTTCACAGACCTCGAATCTGTGACTTCACTCAGCTCCACTCTATGAGTTCACACTCCTCCATTCTCTGACTTCCCACACCTCCTTTGTATGACTTCACCCACCTCTCTTCTATGACTTCACACCTCCATTCTGACTTCACACACCTCCATTCTGTGACTTCACACACCTCCATTATATGATATCACACACCTCCATTCTATGACTTCACACACCTCCATTCTATGACTTCACACACTTCCATTGTCACGTCACACACCTCCATTCTATGAGTTCACACACCTCCATTCTGACTTCACACACTTCCATTCTATGACTTCACACACCTCCATTCTGACTTCACACACCTCTATTCTATGACTTCGCACACCTCCATTCTGATATCACACACCTCCATTCTATGACTTCACAGACCTCGAATCTGTGACTTCACTCGCCTGCATTCTATGACATTACATTCCTCCATTCTATGACTTCCCACACCTCCATTCTATGACTTCACAAACCTCCATTCTGTGACTTCACACATCTCCATTCTGAGTTCACACAACTCCATTCGGTGACTTCACACATCTCCATTCTGACTTCACACACCTCCATTCTATGACTTCACACACTTCCATTCTATGACTTCACACACCTCTAATCTGTGACTTCACAAACCTTCATTCTGAGTTCACACACCTCCATTCTGTGACTTCACACACCTCCATTCTGTGACTTCACACCCCTCCATTCTGTGACTTCACACAGCTCCATTCTGTGACTTCACACACCTCCATTCTCCGACTTCACACACCTCCATTCTATGACTTCACACATCCATTTTTGACTTCACACACCTCCAATATATAACTTCAAACACCTCAATTCTGTGACTTCACACACCTCCATTCTATGAAATCATACCCGTCCATTCTGTGACTTCACACACCTCCATTCTTTGACTTCACACACCTCCATTCTGTGACTTCACCCACCTCCATTCTGGGACTTCCCACACCTCCATTCTCCAACTTCCCACCCCTCCAAATGGACTTCACATACCTCCATTCTATGACTTCACACACCTCCATTCTGTGACTTCACACACCTCCATTCTATGACTTCATTCACGTCCATTCTATGACGTCACACACCGCCATTTCGTAACTTCACACACCTGCATTGTGAGTTCACACACCTCCATTCTGTGACCTCACACACCTCCATTCTGCGATTTCACAAACCTCCATCCTGAGATGTCACACCTCCATTCTATGAATTCACACACCTCCATTCTGTGATTTCAAACACCTCAATTCTATGACTTCACACAACTCCATTCTGTGACTTCACACATCTCCATTCTTAGTTCACACACCTCCATTCTGTGACTTCACACACCTCCATTCTGTGACTTCACACACCTCCATTCTATGACTTCACACACCTCCATTCTGTGAATTCACAAACCTCCATTCTATGATTTCACACACCTCCAATCTATGACTTCACACACCTCCACTTTATGACGTCACACACCTCCATTTTGACTTCTCACACCTACGTTATGTGACTTCACACACCTCTCTTCTGTGACTTCACACACCTCCATTCTATGACTTCACAAACCTTCATTGTATGACTTCGCACACCTCCATTCTATGACTTCACACACTTCCATTCTATGATTTCACATACCTTCATACGAAGATTCACACACCTCCACTCTGTGACTTCACACACCTCCATTCTGAGTTCACACACCGCCATTTTGACTTCACAAACATCTATTCTATGATTTCACACACCTCCATTCTATGACTTCTCACACCTCCATTTTAGGACGTCACACACCTCCATTTTGACTTCACACACTTCCATTCTGTGACTTCACACACCTCCATTCTATGACTTCACACACTTCCATTGGGACGTCACACACCTCCATTCTATGAGTTCACACACCTACATTCTATGACTTCACACACCTTCATTCGAGTTCACACATCTCCATTCTATGATTTCACAGACCTCGTATCTGTGACTTCACTCACCTCCAATCTATGACTTCACACTCCTCCATTCTATGACTTCCCACACCTCCTTTCTATGACTTCACACCACCATTCTGACTTCAAACACCTCCATTATGTGACTTCACACACCTCCATTATATGACGTCACACAACTCCGTTCTATGACTTCACACACCTCCATTCTATGACTTCACACACCTCCATTCTGTGACCTCACACACCTCCATTCTATGACTTCACACACCTTCATTCTTACTTCACAAACATATATTCTATGACTTCACACACCTCCACTCTATGACTTCACACACCTCCATTCTTTGACTTCACACACCTCCATTCTGTGACTTCACACACCTCCATTCTGTGACTTCACACAGCTCCATTCTGTGACTTCACACACCTCCATTCTCTGACTTCACACACCTCCATTCTATGACTTCACACACCTCCATTCTGACTTCACACACCTCCATTCTATGACTTCACAGACCTCGAATCTGTGACTTCACTCAGCTCCACTCTATGAGTTCACACTCCTCCATTCTCTGACTTCCCACACCTCCTTTGTATGACTTCACCCACCTCTCTTCTATGACTTCACACCTCCATTCTGACTTCACACACCTCCATTCTGTGACTTCACACACCTCCATTATATGATATCACACACCTCCATTCTATGACTTCACACACCTCCATTCTATGACTTCACACACTTCCATTGTCACGTCACACACCTCCATTCTATGAGTTCACACACCTCCATTCTGACTTCACACACTTCCATTCTATGACTTCACACACCTCCATTCTGACTTCACACACCTCTATTCTATGACTTCGCACACCTCCATTCTGATATCACACACCTCCATTCTATGACTTCACAGACCTCGAATCTGTGACTTCACTCGCCTGCATTCTATGACATTACATTCCTCCATTCTATGACTTCCCACACCTCCATTCTATGACTTCACAAACCTCCATTCTGTGACTTCACACATCTCCATTCTGAGTTCACACAACTCCATTCGGTGACTTCACACATCTCCATTCTGACTTCACACACCTCCATTTTATGACTTCACACACTTCCATTCTATGACTTCACACACCTCTAATCTGTGACTTCACAAACCTTCATTCTGAGTTCACACACCTCCATTCTGTGACTTCACACACCTCCATTCTGTGACTTCACACACCTCTATTCTGTGACTTCACAAACCTCCATTCTGAGTTCACACACCTCCATTCTGTGACTTCACAAACCTCCATTTTATGACGTCACACACCTCCAATCTATGACTTCACAAACCTCCATTTTATGACTTCACACATCTCCAATTTGACTTCACACACTTCCATTCTGTGACTTCACACACCTCCATTTTATGACTTCACACACTTCCATTGTGACGTCACACACCTCCATTCTATGAGTTCACACACCTACATTCTATGACTTCACACACCTTCATTCGACTTTACACACCTCCATTCTATGACTTCACAGACCTCGAATCTGTGACTTCACTCACCTCCAATCTATGACCTCACACTCCTCCATTCTATGACTTCCCACACCTCCTTTCTATGACTTCACACATCTCCATTCTGACTTCACACACCTCAATTCTGTGAGTTCACACACCTCCATTCTATGAATTCACAGACCTCCGTTCTATGAGTTCACACACCTCCATTCTTTGACGTCACACCTTTATTCTATGACTTCATACAACTTCATTCTTACTTTACAAACATCCATTCTATAACTTCACACACCTCCATTCTATGACTTCAAACAGCTCCATTCTGTGACTTCACACACCTCCATTCTATGACTTCACACACCTCCATTCTGTGACTTCACACACCTCCATTGTATGACTTCACACACTTCCATTGTGATGTCACTCACCTCCATTCTATGAGTTCATACACCTCCGTTCTGACTTCAAACACCTACATTCTATGACTTCACACACCTCCATTCTGTATTCACACAGCTCCATTCTGTGACTTCACAAAACTCCATTCTATGATTTCACACACCTCCATACTATGACTTCACACAAATCCATCTATGACTTCACACACCTGCATTCTGACATCACACACCTCCATTCTATGACTTCACAGACCTCGAATCTGTGACGTCACTCACCTGCACTCTATGACTTCACACTCCTAATTCTATGACATTCCACACCTCCTTTCTATGACTTCACCACCTCCAATCTATGACTACACACCTCCATTTTGACTTCACACACCTTCATTCTGTGAATTCACACACCTCGATTCTATGTGTTCACATACCTCCATTCTATGACTTCACACACCTTCATTCTTACTTCAGAAACATCCATTCTATGACTTCACACAACCCCATTCTATGACCTGACAAACCTCCATTCTATGACTTCACACACCTCCATTCTGGATTCACACAACTCCATTCGGTGACTTCACACACATCCATTCTGACCTCACACACCTCCATTCTATGACTTCACACACTTACATTCTATGTCTTCACACACCTCCATTCTGTGATTTCACACACCTCTATTCTGTGTTCACACACCTCCATTCTGTGACTTCACACACCTCCATTCTGTGACTTCACACACCTCCATTCTGTGACTTCACACACTTCCATTCTATGACTTCACACAACTCCATTCTATGACTTCACAAACCTCCATTCTATGACTTCACACACCTCCATTCTATGACCTCACACACCCTCATTCTATGGTTTCACACACCTCCATTCTATGAATTCAACATCCATTTTGACTTTACACACCTCCAATATATGACTTCAAACACCTCAATTCTGTGACTTCACACACCTCCATTCTATGAATTCACATATCCATTTTGACTTCACACACCTCCATTATATGACTTCAAACACCTCAATTCTGTGACTTCACACACCTCCATTCTATGAGTTCATACCATCCATTCTGTGACTTCACACACCTCCATTCTATGACTTCACACACTTCCATTCTGTGACTTCCCACACCTCCATTCTGTGACTTCACACACCTCCATTCTATGACTTCACACACCTCTATTCTGACTTCACACACCTCCATTCTATGATTTCACACACGTCCATTCTGACTTCACACACCTCCATTCTATGACTTCGCACACCTCTATTCTGACTTCACACACCTCCATTCTGTGACTTCACACACCTCCCTTCGATGACTTCACACACCTACATTCTTTGACTTCACACATAACCATTTTGACTTCACACCTCCATTCTGTGACTTCACACACTTACATTTGTGACTTCTCACACCACCTTTTTGACTTCACACATCCCCATTCTGTGACTTCACACACCTCCATTCTGTGACTTCACACACCTCTATTCTGTGATTTCAAACACCTCCCTTCCGTGACTTCACCCACCTCCATTCTATGACTTCACACACCTCCATTCTATGACTTCACACACTTCCATTCTCTGACTTCCCACACCTCCTTTCTATGACTTCACCCACCTCTATTGTATGACTTCACACCTCCATTCTGACTTCACACACCTCCATTCTGTGACTTCACACACCTCCATTATATGATGTCACACACCTCCATTCTATGACTTCACACACCTCCATTCTATGACTTCACACACTTCCGTTGTCACGTCACACACCTCCATTCTATGAGTTCACACACCTCCATTCTGACTTCACACACCTCCATTCTATGACGTCACACACCTCCATTCTGACTTCACACACCTCTATTCTATGACTTCGCACACCTCCATTCTGATATCACACACCTCCATTCTATGACTTCACAGACCTCGAATCTGTGACTTCACTCGCCTGCATTCTATGACTTTACATTCCTCCATTCTATGACTTCCCACACCTCCATTCTATGACTTCACAACCTCCATTCTGTGACTTCACACATCTCCATTCTGAGTTCACACAACTCCATTCGGTGACTTAACACATCTCCATTCTGACTTCACACACCTCCATTCTATGACTTCACACACTTCCATTCTATGACTTCACACACCTCTATTCTGTGACTTCACAAACCTCCATTCTGAGTTCACACACCTCCATTCTGTGACTTCACAAACCTCCATTTTATGACGTCACACACCTCCAATCTATGACTTCACAAACCTCCATTTTATGACTTCACACATCTCCAATTTGACTTCACACACTTCCATTCTGTGACTTCACACACCTCCATTTTATGACTTCACACACTTCCATTGGGACGTCACACACCTCCATTCTATGAGTTCACACACCTACATTCTATGACTTCACACACCTTCATTCGACTTTACACACCTCCATTCTATGACTTCACAGACCTCGAATCTGTGACTTCACTCACCTCCAATCTATGACCTCACATTCCTCCATTCTATGACTTCCCACACCTCCTTTCTATGACTTCACACATCTCCATTCTGACTTCACACACCTCAATTCTGTGAGTTCACACACCTCCATTCTATGAATTCACAGACCTCCGTTCTATGACTTCACACACCTCCATTCTTTGACGTCACACCTTTATTCTATGACTTCATACAACTTCATTCTTACTTTACAAACATCCATTCTATAACTTCACACACCTCCATTCTATGACTTCAAACAGCTCCATTCTGTGACTTCACACACCTCCATTCTATGACTTCACACACCTCCATTCTGTGACTTCACACACCTCCATTGTATGACTTCACACACTTCCATTGTGATGTCACTCACCTCCATTCTATGAGTTCATACACCTCCGTTCTGACTTCAAACACCTACATTCTATGACTTCACACACCTCCATTCTGTATTCACACAGCTCCATTCTGTGACTTCACAAAACTCCATTCTATGATTTCACACACCTCCATACTATGACTTCACACAAATCCATCTATGACTTCACACACCTGCATTCTGACATCACACACCTCCATTCTATGACTTCACACCTCCATTCTATGACTTCACACACCTCCTTTCTGAGTGGACACACCTACATTCTGTGACTTCATACACCTCTAATCTGACTTCACACACCTCCATTCTATGACAACACACACCTCCATTCTGACACTTCACACACCTCCACTCTGTGACTTTACACATCTCCACTCTGTGACTACACACACCTCCATTCTGTGATTTCATACACCTCCATTCTATGACTTCACACACCTCCATTCTTTGACTTCACACACCTCCATTCTACGAATTCACACAACTCCATTGTGACTTCACACAACTCTATTCTGTGACTTCCCACACCTGCCTACTGTGACTTCACACACCTCCATTCTATGACTTCACACACCTCCATTCTATGACTTCACACACCTACATTGTGTCTTCACACACCTCCATTCTATGAGTTCACACACCTGCATTGTGACTTCACACACCTCCATTCTATGACTTCACACTCCTCCTTTCTGAGTTCACACACCAACATTCATTGACTTCACACACCTGCAATCTGACTTCACACACCTCCATTCTATGCCTTCACACACCTCCATTCTGTGATTTCAAAAACCACAATTCTGACTTCACACACCTCCATTGTGACCTCACACACCTCCATTGTAAGAGTTCACACACGTCCAATCTGACTTCACACCCCTGCATTCTATGAATTCACAAAGCTCCATTCTGACTTAACACACCTCCATTCTATGACTTCGCATACCTCTATTCTGACTTCATACACCTCCATTCTGTGACTTCACACACCTCCATTCTATGACTTCACACACCTCCATTCTGTGACTTCACACACCTCAACACTGTGACTTTACACACCTCCATTGTGTGACTTCTCACATCTCCATTCTGTGATTTCACACACTTCCATTCTATGACTTCACACACCTCCATACTTTGACTTCACACACCTCCATTCTATGACTTCACACACCTCAATTGTGACTTCACACATCTCCATTCTGTGAATTCACACACCTCCATTCTGTGACTTGACACACCTCCATTCTGTGACTTCACACACCTCCATTCTATGACTTCACATACCTCCATTCTTTAACTTCACACACTTCCAATATTTGACTTCACAAACCTCCATACCATGACTTCACACACCTCCATTCTATGACCTCACACACCTGCATTTTGACTTCACACACCTCCATTCTCTGACTTCTCACACGTCCATTCTATGACTTCACAAACCTCCATTCTTTGACTTCACACACCTCCATTCTATGACTTCACACACCTCTATTGTGACTTCACACAACTCCATTCTGTGATTTCACACACCACCTTTCTGTGACTTCACACACCTCCATACTATGACTTTCCCACACCTTCATTCTATGACTTCACACACCTCCATTCTGTGACTTCACACACCTCCACTCTGAGTTCACACACTTCCATTCTGTGTCTTCACACACCTCCATTCTGTGACCTCACACACCTCAAATCTGAGTTCAGACCCCTCCATAGTGTGACTTCACACACCTCCATTCTGTGACTTCACACACCTACATTCTATGACTTCACACACCTCCATTCTATGACTTCACACACCTCCATTCTATGCCTTTACACACCTCCATTCTGAGACTTCACACACCTCCTTTCTATGACATCACACACCTCCATTCTGTGACTTCACACACCTCCATTCTATGACTTCACACACCTCCGTTCTATGTCTTCAGAAACCTACATTGTGACTTCACACACCTCCATTCTATGAGTTCACACACCTGCATTGTGACTTCACCCACCTCCATTCTCTGAATTCACACACCTCCATTCTGACTTCACACACCTCCATTCTGACTTCACACACTTCAATTCTGTGACTTCACACACCTCCATTCTCTGATTTCACACACCTCCTTTCTATGACTTCACAGACCTCCATTCTATGACTTCACACACCTCCTTTCTGAGTTCACACACATCCATTCTGTGACTTCACACACCTCCATTTTGATTGCATACACCTCCATTCTATGAGTTCACACACCTCCATTCTGACTTAACACACTTCCATTCTATGACTTCGCATACCTCTATTCTGACTTCATACACCTCCATTCTGTGACTTCACACACCTCCATTCTATGACTTCACACACCTCCATTCTTTGACTTCACACACCTCAACACTGTAACTTTACACACCTCCATTGTGTGACTTCTCACATCTCCATTCTGTGATTTCAAACACTTCCATTCTATGACTTCACACACCTCCATACTTTGACTTCACACACCTCCATTCTATGACTTCACACACCTCAATTGTGACTTCACACATCTCCATTCTGTGAATTCACACACCTCCATTCTGTGACTTGACAAACCTCCATTCTGTGACTTCACACACCTCCATTCTATGACTTCACATACCTCCATTCTTTAACTTCACACACTTCCAATGTTTGACTTCACAAACCTCCATACCATGACTTCACACACCTCCATTCTATGACCTCACACACCTGCATTTTGACTTCACACACCTCCATTCTCTGACTTCTCACACCTCCATTCTATGACTTCACAAAACTCCATTCTTAGACTTCACACACCTCCATTCTATGACTTCACAAACCTCTATTGTGACTTCACACAACTCCATTCTGTGATTTCACACACCACCTTTCTGTGACTTCACACACCTCCATACTATGACTTCCCCACACCTTCATTCTATGACTTCACACACCTCCATTCTGTGACTTCACACACCTACACTCTGAGTTCACACACTTCCATTCTGTGTCTTCACACACCTCCATTCTGTGACCTCACACACCTCCATTCTATGACTTCACACACCTCCATTCTATGACTTCACACACCTCCATTCTTTGCCTTTACACACCTCCATTCTGAGACTTCACACACCTCCTTTCTATGACATCACATACCTCCATTCTGTGACTTCACACACCTCCATTCTATGACTTCACACACCTCCATTCTATGACTTCACACACCTCCTTTCTGAGTTCACACACATCCATTCTGTGACTTCACACACCTCCATTTTGACTGCATACACCTCCATTCTATGAGTTCACACTCCTCCATTCTGACTTCACACACTTCCATTCTATGACTTCACACAGCTCCATTCTGACTTAACACCCCTCCATTCTATGACTTCGCACACCTCTATTCTGACTTCACAAAACTGCATTCTGTGACTTCACACACCTCCACTCTGTGACTTCACACACCTCCATACTATGACTTCCACTCACCTTCAATGTATGACTTCACAACCTCCACTCTATGACTTCACAGACTTCCAATCTATGACTTAACAAACCTCCATTCTATGACTTCACACACCTGCAATCTGACTTCACACACCTCCTTTCTCTGACTTCACACACCTCCATTCTATGACTTCACACACCTCCATTCTGTAACTTCACACGCTTCCAATGTTTGACGTCACAAACCTCCATTCCATGACTTCATACACCTCCATTCTATGACTTCACACACATCCATTCTTTGACCTCAAACACCTTCATTTTGACTTCACACACCTCCATTCCGTGACTTCACACACCTGCATTTGTGACTTCACACACCACAATTTTGACTTCACACACGTCCATTCTTTGACTTCACACACCTCCATTTTGACTTCACACACCTCCATTTTGTGACTTCACACACCTCCATTCTATGACTTCACACAACTCCATTCTATGACTTCACACACCTGCATTGTGACTTCACACACCTCCATTCTATGACTGCACACACCTCCAGTTTGAATTCACACACCTCCATTCTGACTTCACACACCTCAATTCTGTGACTTCACACACCTCCATTCTATGATTTCCCACACCTCCATTCTTTGACTTCACACACCTCCATTCTGTGACTTCACATACCTCCTTTCTGAGTTGACACACCTCCATTCTGTGACTTCACATACCTCCAATCTGACTTCACACACCTCCATTCTATGACTTCACACACCTCCATTCTGTGACTTCAAAAACCACCATTCTATGACTTCACACATCTCCATTGTGACTTCACACACCTCCATTCTATGAGTTCACATAGCTCCATTCTGACTTCACACACCTCCATTCTATGACTTCGCACACCTCTATTCTGACTTCACACCCCTCCATTGTGTGATTTCACATACCTCCACTCTTTGACTTCACACACCTCCATTCTATGATTTCACACACCTCCATTCTATGATTTCACACAGCTTCATTCTATGACTTCACACAACTCTTTCTGAGTTGACACACCTCCATTCATTGACTTCACACACCTCCAATCTGACTTCACACACCTCCATTCTATGACTCCACACACTTCCATTCTGTGATTTCAAAAACCAAAATTCTATAACTTCACACACCTCCATTGTGACTTCACATACCTCCATTCTAAGAGTTCACACACCTCCAATCTGACTTCACACACCTGCATTCTATGAATTCCCACAGCTCCATTCTGACTTAACACACCTCCATTCTATGACTTCGCATACCTCTATTCTGACTTCATACACCTCCATTCTGTGACTTCACACACCTCCATTCTATGACTTCAAACACCTCCATTCTATGACTTCACACACCTCCATTCTATGACTTCACACACCTCCATTCTATGCCTTTACACACCTCCATTCTGTGACTTCACACACCTCCTTTCTATGACATCACACACCTCCATTCTGTGACTTCACACACCTCCATTCTATGACTTCACACACCTCCGTTCTATTTCTTCAGAAACCTACATTGTGACTTCACACACCTGCATTCTATGAGTTCACACACCTGCATTGTGACTTCACCCACCTCCATTCTCTGAATTAACACACCTCCATTCTGACTTCACACACCTCCATTCTGACTTCACACACCTCAATTCTGTGACTTCACACACCTCCATTCTCTGATTTCACACACCTCCATTCTATGACTTCACAGACCTCCATTCTATGACTTCACACACCTCCTTTCTGAGTTCACACACATCCATTCTGTGACTTCACACACCTCCATTTTGATTGCATACACCTCCATTCTATGAGTTCACACACCTCCATTCTGACTTAACACACCTCCATTCTACGACTTCGCATACCTCTATTCTGACTTCATACACCTCCATTCTGTGACTTCACACACCTCCATTCTATGACTTCACACACCTCCATTCTGTGACTTCACACACCTCAACACTGTGACTTTACACACCTCCATTGTGTGACTTCTCACATCTCCATTCTGTGATTTCAAACACTTCCATTCTATGACTTCACACACCTCCATACTTTGACTTCACACACCTCCATTCTATGACTTCACACACCTCAATTGTGATTTCACACATCTCCATTCTGTGAATTCACACACCTCCATTCTGTGACTTGACACACCTCCATTCTGTGACTTCACACACCTCCATTCTATGACTTCACATACCTCCATTCTTTAACTTCACACACTTCCAATGTTTGACTTCACAAACCTCCATACCATGACTTCACACACCTCCATTCTATGACCTCACACACCTGCATTTTGACTTCACACACCTCCATTCTCTGACTTCTCACACCTCCATTCTATGACTTCACAAACCTCCATTCTTTGACTTCACACACCTCCATTCTATGACTTCACACACCTCTATTGTCACTTCACACAACTCCATTCTGTGATTTCACACAACACCTTTCTGTGACTTCATACACCTCCATACTATGACTTCCCCACACCTTCATTCTATGACTTCACACACCTCCATTCTGTGACTTCACACACCTCCACTCTGAGTTCACACACTTCCATTCTGTGTCTTCACACACCTCCATTCTGTGACCTCACACACCTCAAATCTGAGTTCAGACCCCTCCATAGTGTGATTTCACACACCTCCCTTCTGTGACTTCACACACCTCCATTCTATGACTTCACACACCTCCATTCTATGCCTTTACAC
Organism: Megascapheus bottae; assembly: GCA_024803745.1. Lineage (NCBI taxonomy): Eukaryota > Metazoa > Chordata > Mammalia > Rodentia > Geomyidae > Megascapheus > Megascapheus bottae. The sequence goes on from JANJXV010000272.1 coordinate 861,101, forward strand.
ACCTCCATTCTGAGACTTCACACACCTCCTTTCTATGACATCACACACCTCCATTCTGTGACTTCACACACCTCCATTCTATGACTTCACACACCTCCGTTCTATGTCTTCAGAAACCTACATTGTGACTTCACACACCTCCATTCTATGAGTTCACACACCTGCATTGTGACTTCACCCACCTCCATTCTCTGAATTCACACACCTCCATTCTGACTTCACACACCTCCATTCTGACTTCACACACCTCAATTCTGTGACTTCACACACCTCCATTCTCTGATTTCACACACCTCCATTCTATGACTTCACAGACCTCCATTCTATGACTTCACACACCTCCTTTCTGAGTTCACACACATCCATTCTGTGACTTCACACACCTCCATTTTGACTGCATACACCTCCATTCTATGAGTTCACACTCCTCCATTCTGACTTAACACACTTCCATTCTATGACTTCACACACCTACATTGTGTCTTCACACACCTCCATTGTATGACTTCACACACCTCCATTCTATGACTTCACACACCTACATTGTGTCTTCACACACCTCCATTCTATGAGTTCACACACCTGCATTGTGACTTCACACACCTCCATTCTATGCCTACACACACCTCCATTCTGTGATTTCAAAAACCACAATTCTGACTTCACACACCTCCATTGTGACCTCACACACCTCCATTGTAAGAGTTCACACACGTCCAATCTGACTTCACACCCCTGCATTCTATGAATTCACAAAGCTCCATTCTGACTTAACACACCTCCATTCTATGACTTCGCATACCTCTATTCTGACTTCATACACCTCCATTCTGTGACTTCACACACCTCCATTCTATGACTTCACACACCTCCATTCTGTGACTTCACACACCTCAACACTGTGACTTTACACACCTCCATTGTGTGACTTCTCACATCTCCATTCTGTGATTTCACACACTTCCATTCTATGACTTCACACACCTCCATACTTTGACTTCACACACCTCCATTCTATGACTTCACACACCTCAATTGTGACTTCACACATCTCCATTCTGTGAATTCACACACCTCCATTCTGTGACTTGACACACCTCCATTCTGTGACTTCACACACCTCCATTCTATGACTTCACATACCTCCATTCTTTAACTTCACACACTTCCAATGTTTGACTTCACAAACCTCCATACCATGACTTCACACACCTCCATTCTATGACCTCACACACCTGCATTTTGACTTCACACACCTCCATTCTCTGACTTCTCACACGTCCATTCTATGACTTCACAAACCTCCATTCTTTGACTTCACACACCTCCATTCTATGACTTCACACACCTCTATTGTGACTTCACACAACTCCATTCTGTGATTTCACACACCACCTTTCTGTGACTTCACACACCTCCATACTATGACTTTCCCACACCTTCATTCTATGACTTCACACACCTCCATTCTGTGACTTCACACACCTCCACTCTGAGTTCACACACTTCCATTCTGTGTCTTCACACACCTCCATTCTGTGACCTCACACACCTCAAATCTGAGTTCAGACCCCTCCATAGTGTGACTTCACACACCTCCATTCTGTGACTTCACACACCTACATTCTATGACTTCACACACCTCCATTCTATGACTTCACACACCTCCATTCTATGCCTTTACACACCTCCATTCTGAGACTTCACACACCTCCTTTCTATGACATCACACACCTCCATTCTGTGACTTCACACACCTCCATTCTATGACTTCACACACCTCCGTTCTATGTCTTCAGAAACCTACATTGTGACTTCACACACCTCCATTCTATGAGTTCACACACCTGCATTGTGACTTCACCCACCTCCATTCTCTGAATTCACACACCTCCATTCTGACTTCACACACCTCCATTCTGACTTCACACACTTCAATTCTGTGACTTCACACACCTCCATTCTCTGATTTCACACACCTCCTTTCTATGACTTCACAGACCTCCATTCTATGACTTCACACACCTCCTTTCTGAGTTCACACACATCCATTCTGTGACTTCACACACCTCCATTTTGATTGCATACACCTCCATTCTATGAGTTCACACACCTCCATTCTGACTTAACACACTTCCATTCTATGACTTCGCATACCTCTATTCTGACTTCATACACCTCCATTCTGTGACTTCACACACCTCCATTCTATGACTTCACACACCTCCATTCTTTGACTTCACACACCTCAACACTGTGACTTTACACACCTCCATTGTGTGACTTCTCACATCTCCATTCTGTGATTTCAAACACTTCCATTCTATGACTTCACACACCTCCATACTTTGACTTCACACACCTCCATTCTATGACTTCACACACCTCAATTGTGACTTCACACATCTCCATTCTGTGAATTCACACACCTCCATTCTGTGACTTGACACACCTCCATTCTGTGACTTCACACACCTCCATTCTATGACTTCACATACCTCCATTCTTTAACTTCACACACTTCCAATGTTTGACTTCACAAACCTCCATACCATGACTTCACACACCTCCATTCTATGACCTCACACACCTGCATTTTGACTTCACACACCTCCATTCTCTGACTTCTCACACCTCCATTCTATGACTTCACAAACCTCCATTCTTTGACTTCACACACCTCCATTCTATGACTTCACACACCTCTATTGTGACTTCACACAACTCCATTCTGTGATTTCACACACCACCTTTCTGTGACTTCACACACCTCCATACTATGACTTCCCCACACCTTCATTCTATGACTTCACACACCTCCATTCTGTGACTTCACACACCTACACTCTGAGTTCACACACTTCCATTCTGTGTCTTCACACACCTCCATTCTGTGACCTCACACACCTCCATTCTATGACTTCACACACCTCCATTCTATGACTTCACACACCTCCATTCTTTGCCTTTACACACCTCCATTCTGAGACTTCACACACCTCCTTTCTATGACATCACATACCTCCATTCTGTGACTTCACACACCTCCATTCTATGACTTCACACACCTCCATTCTATGACTTCACACACCTCCTTTCTGAGTTCACACACATCAATTCTGTGACTTCACACACCTCCATTTTGACTGCATACACCTCCATTCTATGAGTTCACACTCCTCCATTCTGACTTCACACACTTCCATTCTATGACTTCACACAGCTCCATTCTGACTTAACACCCCTCCATTCTATGACTTCGCACACCTCTATTCTGACTTCACAAAACTGCATTCTGTGACTTCACACACCTCCACTCTGTGACTTCACACACCTCCATACTATGACTTCCACTCACCTTCAATCTATGACTTCACAACCTCCACTCTATGACTTCACAGACTTCCAATCTATGACTTAACAAACCTCCATTCTATGACTTCACACACCTGCAATCTGACTTCACACACCTCCATTCTCTGACTTCACACACCTCCATTCTATGACTTCACACACCTCCATTCTGTAACTTCACACGCTTCCAATGTTTGACGTCACAAACCTCCATTCCATGACTTCATACACCTCCATTCTATGACTTCACACACATCCATTCTTTGACCTCAAACACCTTCATTTTGACTTCACACACCTCCATTCCGTGACTTCACACACCTGCATTTGTGACTTCACACACCACAATTTTGACTTCACACACGTCCATTCTTTGACTTCACACACCTCCATTTTGACTTCACACACCTCCATTTTGTGACTTCACACACCTCCATTCTATGACTTCACACAACTCCATTCTATGACTTCACACACCTGCATTGTGACTTCACACACCTCCATTCTATGACTTCACACACCTCCAGTTTGAATTCACACACCTCAATTCTGACTTCACACACCTCAATTCTGTGACTTCACACACCTCCATTCTATGATTTCCCACACCTCCATTCTTTGACTTCACACACCTCCATTCTGTGACTTCACATACCTCCTTTCTGAGTTGACACACCTCCATTCTGTGACTTCACATACCTCCAATCTGACTTCACACACCTCCATTCTATGACTTCACACACCTCCATTCTGTGACTTCAAAAACCACCATTCTATGACTTCACACATCTCCATTGTGACTTCACACACCTCCATTCTATGAGTTCACATAGCTCCATTCTGACTTCACACACCTCCATTCTATGACTTCGCACACCTCTATTCTGACTTCACACCCCTCCATTGTGTGATTTCACATACCTCCACTCTTTGACTTCACACACCTCCATTCTATGATTTCACACACCTCCATTCTATGATTTCACACAGCTTCATTCTATGACTTCACACAACTCCTTTCTGAGTTGACACACCTCCATTCATTGACTTCACACACCTCCAATCTGACTTCACACACCTCCATTCTATGACTCCACACACCTCCATTCTGTGATTTCAAAAACCAAAATTCTATGACTTCACACACCTCCATTGTGACTTCACATACCTCCATTCTAAGAGTTCACACACCTCCAATCTGACTTCACACACCTGCATTCTATGAATTCCCACAGCTCCATTCTGACTTAACACACCTCCATTCTATGACTTCGCATACCTCTATTCTGACTTCATACACCTCCATTCTGTGACTTCACACACCTCCATTCTATGACTTCAAACACCTCCATTCTATGACTTCACACACCTCCATTCTATGACTTCACACACCTCCATTCTATGCCTTTACACACCTCCATTCTGTGACTTCACACACCTCCTTTCTATGACATCACACACCTCCATTCTGTGACTTCACACACCTCCATTCTATGACTTCACACACCTCCGTTCTATTTCTTCAGAAACCTACATTGTGACTTCACACACCTCCATTCTATGAGTTCACACACCTGCATTGTGACTTCACCCACCTCCATTCTCTGAATTAACACACCTCCATTCTGACTTCACACACCTCCATTCTGACTTCACACACCTCAATTCTGTGACTTCACACACCTCCATTCTCTGATTTCACACACCTCCATTCTATGACTTCACAGACCTCCATTCTATGACTTCACACACCTCCTTTCTGAGTTCACACACATCCATTCTGTGACTTCACACACCTCCATTTTGATTGCATACACCTCCATTCTATGAGTTCACACACCTCCATTCTGACTTAACACACCTCCATTCTATGACTTCGCATACCTCTATTCTGACTTCATACACCTCCATTCTGTGACTTCACACACCTCCATTCTATGACTTCACACACCTCCATTCTGTGACTTCACACACCTCAACACTGTGACTTTACACACCTCCATTGTGTGACTTCTCACATCTCCATTCTGTGATTTCAAACACTTCCATTCTATGACTTCACACACCTCCATACTTTGACTTCACACACCTCCATTCTATGACTTCACACACCTCAATTGTGATTTCACACATCTCCATTCTGTGAATTCACACACCTCCATTCTGTGACTTGACACACCTCCATTCTGTGACTTCACACACCTCCATTCTATGACTTCACATACCTCCATTCTTTAACTTCACACACTTCCAATGTTTGACTTCACAAACCTCCATACCATGACTTCACACACCTCCATTCTATGACCTCACACACCTGCATTTTGACTTCACACACCTCCATTCTCTGACTTCTCACACCTCCATTCTATGACTTCACAAACCTCCATTCTTTGACTTCACACACCTCCATTCTATGACTTCACACACCTCTATTGTCACTTCACACAACTCCATTCTGTGATTTCACACACCACCTTTCTGTGACTTCACACACCTCCATACTATGACTTCCCCACACCTTCATTCTATGACTTCACACACCTCCATTCTGTGACTTCACACACCTCCACTCTGAGTTCACACACTTCCATTCTGTGTCTTCACACACCTCCATTCTGTGACCTCACACACCTCAAATCTGAGTTCAGACCCCTCCATAGTGTGATTTCACACACCTCCCTTCTGTGACTTCACACACCTCCATTCTATGACTTCACACACCTCCATTCTATGACTTCACACACCTCCATTCTATGCCTTTACACACCTCCATTCTGAGACTTCACACACCTCCTTTCTATGACATCACACACCTCCATTCTGTGACTTCACACACCTCCATTCTATGACTTCACACACCTCCGTTCTATGTCTTCAGAAACCTACATTGTGACTTCACACACCTCCATTCTATGAGTTCACACACCTGCATTGTGACTTCACCCACCTCCATTCTCTGAATTCACACACCTCCATTCTGACTTCACACACCTCCATTCTGACTTCACACACCTCAATTCTGTGACTTCACACACCTCCATTCTCTGATTTCACACACCTCCATTCTATGACTTCACAGACCTCCATTCTATGACTTCACACACCTCCTTTCTGAGTTCACACACATCCATTCTGTGACTTCACACACCTCCATTTTGACTGCATACACCTCCATTCTATGAGTTCACACTCCTCCATTCTGACTTCACACACTTCCATTCTATGACTTCACACAGCTCCATTCTGACTTAACACCCCTCCATTCTATGACTTCGCACACCTCTATTCTGACTTCACAAAACTGCATTCTGTGACTTCACACACCTCCACTCTGTGACTTCACACACCTCCATACTATGACTTCCACTCACCTTCAATCTATGACTTCACAACCTCCACTCTATGACTTCACAGACTTCCAATCTATGACTTCACAAACCTCCATTCTATGACTTCACACACCTGCAATCTGACTTCACACACCTCCATTCTCTGACTTCACACACCTCCATTCTATGACTTCACACACCTCCATTCTGTAACTTCACACGCTTCCAATGTTTGACGTCACAAACCTCCATTCCATGACTTCATACACCTCCATTCTATGACTTCACACACATCCATTCTTTGACCTCAAACACCTCCATTTTGACTTCACACACCTCCATTCCGTGACTTCACACACCTGCATTTGTGACTTCACACACCACAATTTTGACTTCACACACGTCCATACTTTGACTTCACACACCTCCATTTTGACTTCACACACCTCCATTTTGTGACTTCACACACCTCCATTCTATGACTTCACACACCTCCATTCTATGACTTCACACACCTACATTGTGACTTCACACACCTACGTTCTATCAGTTCACACACCTGCATTGTGACTTCACACACCTCCATTCTATGACTTCACACACCTCCATTTTGAATTCACACACCTCCATTCTGACTTCACACACCTCAATTCTGTGACTTCACACACCTCCATTCTATGATTTCCCACACCTCCATTCTTTGACTTCACACACCTCCATTCTGTGACTTCACATACCTCCTTTCTGAGTTGACACACCTCCATTCTGTGACTTCACATACCTCCAATCTGACTTCACACACCTCCATTCTATGACTTCACACACCTCCATTCTGTGACTTCAAAAACCACCATTCTATGACTTCACACATCTCCATTGTGACTTCACACACCTCCATTCTATGAGTTCACATAGCTCCATTCTGACTTCACACATCTCCATTCTATGACTTCGCACACCTCTATTCTGACTTCACACCCCTCCATTGTGTGATTTCACATACCTCCACTCTTTGACTTCACACACCTCCATTCTATGATTTCACACACCTCCATTCTATGATTTCACACAGCTTCATTCTATGACTTCACACAACTCCTTTCTGAGTTGACACACCTCCATTCATTGACTTCACACACCTCCAATCTGACTTCACACACCTCCATTCTATGACTCCACACACCTCCATTCTGTGATTTCAAAAACCACAATTCTATGACTTCACACACCTCCATTGTGACTTCACATACCTCCATTCTAAGAGTTCACACACCTCCAATCTGACTTCACACACCTGCATTCTATGAATTCCCACAGCTCCATTCTGACTTAACACACCTCCATTCTATGACTTCGCATACCTCTATTCTGACTTCATACACCTCCATTCTGTGACTTCACACACCTCCATTCTATGACTTCAAACACCTCCATTCTATGACTTCACACACCTCCATTCTATGACTTCACACACCTCCATTCTATGCCTTTACACACCTCCATTCTGTGACTTCACACACCTAGTTTCTATGACATCACACACCTCCATTCTGTGACTTCACACACCTCCATTCTATGACTTCACACACCTCCGTTCTATGTCTTCAGAAACCTACATTGTGACTTCACACACCTCCATTCTATGAGTTCACACACCTGCATTGTGACTTCACCCACCTCCATTCTCTGAATTCACACACCTCCATTCTGACTTCACACACCTCCATTCTGACTTCACACACCTCAATTCTGTGACTTCACACACCTCCATTCTCTGATTTCACACACCTCCATTCTATGACTTCACAGACCTCCATTCTATGACTTCACACACCTCCTTTCTGAGTTCACACACATCCATTCTGTGACTTCACACACCTCCATTTTGATTGCATACACCTCCATTCTATGAGTTCACACACCTCCATTTTGACTTCACACACTTCCATTCTATGACTTCACACAGCTCCATTCTGACTTAACACCCCTCCATTCTATGACTCGCACACCTCTATTCTGACTTCACAAAACTGCATTCTGTGACTTCACACTCCTCCATTCTATGACTTCACACACCTCCATTCTGTGACATCACACACCTCCACTCTGTGACTTCACACACCTCCATACTATGACTTCCACTCACCTTCAATCTATGACTTCACAACCTCCACTCTATGACTTCACAGACTTCCAATCTATGACTTCACAAACCTCCATTCTATGACTTCACACACCTGCAATCTGACTTCACACACCTCCATTCTCTGACATCACACACCTCCATTCTATGACTTCACACACCTCCATTCTGTAACTTCACACGCTTCCAATGTTTGACGTCACAAACCTCCATTCCATGACTTCATACACCTCCATTCTATGACTTCACACACATCCATTCTTTGACCTCACACACCTCCATTTTGACTTCACACACCTCCATTCCGTGACTTCACACACCTGCATTTGTGACTTCACGCACCACAATTTTGACTTCACACACGTCCATTCTTTGACTTCACACACCTCCATTTTGACTTCACACACCTCCATTTTGTGACTTCACACACCTCCATTCTATGACTTCACACACCTCCATTCTATGACTTCACACACCTACATTGTGACTTCACACACCTACGTTCTATCAGTTCACACAACTGCATTGTGACTTCACACACCTCCATTCTATGACTTCACACACCTCCATTTTGAATTCACACACCTCCATTCTGACTTCACACACCTCAATTCTGTGACTTCACACACCTCCATTCTATGATTTCCCACACCTCCATTCTTTGACTTCACACACCTCCATTCTGTGACTTCACATACCTCCTTTCTGAGTTGACACACCTCCATTCTGTGACTTCACATACCTCCAATCTGACTTCACACACCTCCATTCTATGACTTCACACACCTCCATTCTGTGACTTCAAAAACCACCATTCTATGACTTCACACATCTCCATTGTGACTTCACACACCTCCATTCTATGAGTTCACATAGCTCCATTCTGACTTCACACACCTCCATTCTATGACTTCGCACACCTCTATTCTGACTTCACACCCCTCCATTGTGTGATTTCACATACCTCCACTCTTTGACTTCACACACCTCCATTCTATGATTTCACACACCTCCATTCTATGATTTCACACAGCTTCATTCTATGACTTCACACAACTCCTTTCTGAGTTCACACACCTGCATTCATTGACTTCACACACCTCCAATCTGACTTCACACACCTCCATTCTATGACTCCACACACCTCCATTCTGTGATTTCAAAAACCACAATTCTATGACTTCACACACCTCCATTGTGACTTCATATACCTCCATTCTAAGAGTTCACACACCTCCAATCTGACTTCACACACCTCCATTCTATGAATTCCCACATCTCCATTCTGACTTAACACACCTCCATTCTATGACTTCGCATACCTCTATTCTGACTTCATACAGCTCCATTCTGTGACTTCACACACCTCCATTCTATGACTTCAAACACCTCCATTCTGTGACTTCACACACCTCAACTCTGTCACTTTACACACCTCCATTCTGTGACTTCTCACACCTCCCTTCTGTGACTTGACACATCTCCATTCTATGACTTCACACACCTCCATTCTATGACTTCGCATACCTCTATTCTGACTTCATACAGCTCCATTCTGTGATGTCACACACCTCCATTCTATGTCTTCACACACATCCATTCTTTGACTTCACACACCTCCATTCTGTGACTTCACACACCTCCATTGTGACTTCACACATCGCCGTTCTCTAACTTCACACACCTCCCTTCTGTGAATTGACACATCTCCATTCTATGACTTCACACACCTCCATTCTGTAATTTCACACACTTCCAATATTTGACTTCACAAACCTCCATTCCATGACTTCATAAACCTCCATTCTATGACTTCACACACATCCATTCTGTGACTTCACACACCTCCATTTTGACTGCATACACCTCCATTCTATGAGTTCACACACCTGCATTCTGACTTCACACACTTCCATTCTATGACTTCACACAGCTATATTCTGACTTAACACCCCTCCATTCTATGACTTCGCACACCTCTATTCTCACTTCACAAAACTGCATTCTGTGACTTCACACACCTCCACTCTGTGACTTCACACACCTCCATACTATGACTTCCACACACCTTCAATCTATGACTTCACAACCTCCACTCTATGACTTCACAGACTTCAAACCTATGACTTCACAAACCTCCATTCTATGACTTCACACACCTGCAATCTGACTTCACACACCTCCATTCTCTGACTTCACACACCTCCATTCTATGACTTCACACACCTCCATTCTGTAACTTCACACGCTTCCAATGTTTGACGTCACAAACCTCCATTCCATGACTTCATACACCTCCATTCTATGACTTCACACACATCCATTCTTTGACCTCACACACCTCCATTTTGACTTCACACACCTCCATTCCGTGACTTCAGACACCTCCATTTGTGACTTCACACACCACAATTTTGACTTCACACACGTCCATTCTTTGACTTCACACACCTCCATTTTGACTTCACACACCTCCATTCTATGACTTCACACACCTCCATTCTATGACTTCACACACCTACATTGTGACTTCACACACCTACGTTCTATCAGTTCACACACCTGCATTGTGACTTCACACACCTCCATTCTATGACTTCACACACCTCCATTTTGAATTCACACACCTCCATTCTGACTTCACACACCTCAATTCTGTGACTTCACACACCTCCATTCTATGATTTCCCACACCGCCATTCTTTGACCTCACACACCTCCATTCTGTGACTTCACATACCTCCTTTCTGAGTTGACACACCTCCATTCTGTGACTTCACATACCTCCAATCTGACTTCACACACCTCTATTCTATGACTTCACACACCTCCATTCTGTGACTTCAAAAACCACCATTCTATGACTTCACAAATCTCCATTGTGACTTCACACACCTCCATTCTATGAGTTCACATAGCTCCATTCCGACTTCACACACCTCCATTCTATGACTTCGCACACCTCTATTCTGACTTCACACCCCTCCATTGTGTGATTTCACATACCTCCACTCTTTGACTTCACACACCTCCATTCTATGATTTCACACACCTCCATTCTATGATTTCACACAGCTTCATTCTATGACTTCACACAACTCCTTTCTGAGTTGACACACCTCCATTCATTGACTTCACACACCTCCAATCTGACTTCACACACCTCCATTCTATGACTCCACACACCTCCATTCTGTGATTTCAAAAACCAAAATTCTATGACTTCACACACCTCCATTGTGACTTCACATACCTCCATTCTAAGAGTTCACACACCTCCAATCTGACTTCACACACCTCCATTCTATGAATTCCCACAGCTCCATTCTGACTTAACACACCTCCATTCTATGACTTCGCATACCTGTATTCTGACTTCATACACCTCCATTCTGTGACTTCACACACCTCCATTCTATGACTTCAAACACCTCCATTCTGTGACTTCACACACCTCAACTCTGTCACTTTACACACATCCATTCTGTGACTTCTCACACCTCCATTCTGTGATGTCACACACCTCCATTCTATGTCTTCACACACATCCATTCCTTGACTTCACACACCTCCATTCTGTGACTTCACACACCTCCATTGTGACTTCACACATCGCCGTTCTGTGACTTCACACACCTCCCTTCTGTTACTTGACACACCTCCATTCTATGACTTCACACACCTCCATTCTCTAATTTCACACACTTCCAATATTTGACTTCACAAACCTCCATTTGTGAGTACACACATCACAATTTTGACTTCACACACCTCCATTCTGTGACTCACACACCTCCATTCTGAGTTAACACACCTCCATTTGTGACTTCACACACCTCCATTCTGACTTCACACACCTCCATTCTAAGACTTCACACACTTCCATCCTATGACTTCACACACCTCCATTCTGTGGCTTAACACACCTCGTTATATGACTTCACACACCTCCATTCTGTGACCTCTCACACCTCAAATCTGAGATCACACCCCTCCATAGTGTGACTTCACACACCTCCATTCTGTGACTTCACAGACCTCCATTCTATGACTTCACACAACTCCATTCTATGACTTCACACACCTCCATTCTATGCCTTTACAAACCTCCATTCTGTGACTTCAAACACCTCCATTCTATGACAGCACACACCTCCATTCTGTGACTTCACACACCTCCATTCTATGACTTCACACACCTCCATTCTATGACTTCAGAAACCTACATTGTGACTTCACACACCTCCATTCTATGAGTTCACACACCTGCATTGTGACTTCACCCACCTCCATTCTCTGACTTCACACACCTCCATTCTGACTTCACACACCTCCTTTCTGACTTCACACACCTCAATTCTGTGACTTCACACACCTCCATTCTATGATTTCACACACCTCCATTCTATGACTTCACAGACCTCCATTCTATGACTTCACACACCTCCTTTCTGAGTTCACACACATTCATTCTGTGACTTCACACACCTCCATTTTGACTTCATACACCTCCATTCTATGAGTTCACACACCCCCATTCTGACTTCACACATTTCCATTCTATGACTTCACACAGCTCCATTCTGACTTCACTCACCTCCATTCTATGACTTCACACACCTCTATTCCGACTTCACACAACTGCATTCTGTGACTTCACACACCTCCATTCTATGACTTCACACACCTCCATTCTGTGACTTCACACACCTCAACTCTGTGACTTTACACACCTCCATTCTGTGACTTCACACACCTCCATTCTGTGATTTCACACACAATCCATTCTATGACTTCACAAACCTCCATTCTTTGATTTCACACACCTCCATTCTATGACTTCTCACACCTCCATTGTGACTTCACACAACTCCATTCTGTGAATTCACACACCTCCTTTCTGTGACTTCACACACCTCCATACTATGACTTCCACACACCTTCAATCTATGACTTCACAACCTCCATTCTATGACTTCACAGACTTCCAATCTATGATTTCACAAACCTCCATTCTAGGACTTCACACACCTGCAATCTAACTTCACACACCTCCATTCTCTGACTTCACACACCTCCATTCTATGACTTCACACACCTCCATTCTGTAACTTCACACGCTTCCAATGTTTGACGTCACAAACCTCCATTCCATGACTTCATAAACCTCCATTCTATGACTTCACACACATCCATTCTTTGACCTCACACACGTCCATTTTGACTTCACACACCTCCATTCCGTGACTTCACACACCTGCATTTGTGACTTCACACACCACAATTTTGACTTCACACACGTCCATTCTTTGACTTCACACACCTCCATTTTGACTTCACACACCTCCTTTTTGTGACTTCACACACCTCCATTCTATGACTTCACACACCTCCATTCTATGACTTCACACACCTGCATTGTGACTTCACACACCTCCATTCTATGACTTCACACACCTCCATTTTGAATTCACACACCTCCATTCTGACTTCACACACCTCAATTCTGTGACTTCACACCCCTCCATTCTATGATTTCCCACACCTCCATTCTTTGACTTCACACACCTCCATTCTGTGACTTCACATACCTCCTTTCTGAGTTGACACACCTCCATTCTGTGACTTCACATACCTCCAATCTGACTTCACACACCTCCATTCTATGACTTCACACACCTCCATTCTGTGACTTCAAAAACCACCATTCTATGACTTCACACATCTCCATTGTGACTTCACACACCTCCATTCTATGAGTTCACATAGCTCCATTCCGACTTCACACACCTCCATTCTATGACTTCGCACACCTCTATTCTGACTTCACACCCCTCCATTGTGTGATTTCACATACCTCCACTCTTTGACTTCACACACCTCCATTCTATGATTTCACACACCTCCATTCTATGATTTCACACAGCTTCATTCTATGACTTCACACAACTCCTTTCTGAGTTCACACACCTCCATTCATTGACTTCACACACGTCCAATCTGACTTCACACACCTCCATTCTATGACTCCACACACCTCCATTCTGTGATTTCAAAAACCACAATTCTATGACTTCACACACCTCCATTGTGACTTCACATACCTCCATTCTAAGAGTTCACACACCTCCAATCTGACTTCACACACCTCCATTCTATGAATTCCCACAGCTCCATTCTGACTTAACACACCTCCATTCTATGACTTCGCATACCTCTATTCTGACTTCATACACCTCCATTCTGTGACTTCACACACCTCCATTCTATGACTTCAAACACCTCCATTCTGTGACTTCACACACCTCAGCTCTGTCACTTTACACACCTCCATTCTGTGACTTCTCACACCTCCATTCTGTGATGTGACACACCTCCATTCTATGACTTCACACACATCCATTCTTTGACTTCACACACCTCCATTCTATGACTTCACACACCTCCATTGTGACTTCACACATCGCCGTTCTGTGACTTCACACACCTCCCTTCTGTGACTTGACACACCTCCATTCTATGACTTCACACACCTCCATTCTGTAATTTCACACACTTTCAAAATTTGACTTCACAAACCTCCATTCCATGACTTCATACACATCCATTCTATGACTTCATACAACTCCTTTCTTTGACTTCACAAAATTCCATTTTGATTTCACACACCTCCACTCTGTGACTTCACACACCTCCATTTGTGACTACACACTTCACAATTTTGACTTCACACACCTCCATTCTGTGACTCACACACCTCCATTCTGAGTTAACACACCTCCATTTGTGACTTCACACACCTCCATTCTGACTTCACACACCTCCATTCTATGACTTCACACACTTCCATTCTATGACTTCACACACCTCCATTCTATGACTTCACACACCTACATTGTGACTTCACACACCTACGTTCTATCAGTTCACACACCTGCATTGTGACTTCACACACCTCCATTCTATGACTTCACACACCTCCATTTTGAATTCACACACCTCCATTCTGACTTCACACACCTCAATTCTGTGACTTCACACACCTCCATTCTATGATTTCCCACACCTCCATTCTTTGACTTCACACACCTCCATTCTGTGACTTCACATACCTCCTTTCTGAGTTGACACACCTCCATTCTGTGACTTCACATACCTCCAATCTGACTTCACACACCTCCATTCTATGACTTCACACACCTCCATTCTGTGACTTCAAAAACCACCATTCTATGACTTCACACATCTCCATTGTGACTTCACACACCTCCATTCTATGAGTTCACATAGCTCCATTCCGACTTCACACACCTCCATTCTATGACTTCGCACACCTCTATTCTGACTTCACACCCCTCCATTGTGTGATTTCACATACCTCCACTCTTTGACCTCACACACCTCCATTCTATGATTTCACACACCTCCATTCTATGATTTCACACAGCTTCATTCTATGACTTCACACAACTCCTTTCTGAGTTGACACACCTCCATTCATTGACTTCACACACCTCCAATCTGACTTCACACACCTCCATTCTATGACTCCACACACCTCCATTAAGTGATTTCAAAAACCAAAATTCTATGACTTCACACACCTCCATTGTGACTTCACATACCTCCATTCTAAGAGTTCACACACCTCCAATCTGACTTCACACACCTCCATTCTATGAATTCCCACAGCTCCATTCTGACTTAACACACCTCCATTCTATGACTTCGCATACCTCTATTCTGACTTCATACACCTCCATTCTGTGACTTCACACACCTCCATTCTATGACTTCAAACACCTCCATTCTGTGACTTCAAACACCTCAACTCTGTCACTTTACACACCTCCATTCTGTGACTTCTCACACCTCCATTCTGTGATGTCACACACCTCCATTCTATGTCTTCACACACATCCATTCTTTGACTTCACACACCTCCATTCTGTGACTTCACACACCTCCATTGTGACTTCACACATCGCCGTTCTGTGACTTCACACACCTCCCTTCTGTGACTTGACACACCTCCATTCTATGACTTCACACACCTCCATTCTGTAATTTCACACACTTCCAATATTTGACTTCACAAACCTCCATTCCATGACTTCATACACATCCATTCTATGACTTCACACAACTCCTTTCTTTGACTTCACAAAATTCCATTTTGATTTCACACACCTCCACTCTGTGACTTCACACACCTCCATTTGTGAGTACACACATCACAATTTTGACTTCACACACCTCCATTCTGTGACTCACACACCTCCATTCTGAGTTAACACACCTCCATTTGTTACTTCACACACCTCCATTCTATGACTTCACACACTTCCATCCTAGGACTTCACACACCTCCATTCTGTGGCTTCACACACCTCGTTATATGACTTCACACACCTCCATTCTGTGACCTCACACACCTCAAATCTGAGATCACACCCCTCCATTGTGTGACTTCACACACCTCCATTCTGTGACTTCACAGACCTCCATTCTATGACTTCACACAACTCCATTCTATGACTTCACACACCTCCATTCTATGCCTTTACAAACCTCCATTCTGTGACTTCACACACCTCCATTCTATGACAGCACACACCTCCATTCTGTGACTTCACACACCTCCATTCTATGACTTCACACACCTCCATTCTATGACTTCAGAAACCTACATTGTGACTTCACACACCTCCATTCTATGAGTTCACACACCTGCATTGTGACTTCACCCACCTCCATTCTCTGACTTCACACACCTCCATTCTGACTTCACACACCTCCTTTCTGACTTCACACACCTCAATTCTGTGACTTCACACACCTCCATTCTATGATTTCACACACCTCCATTCTATGACTTCACAGACCTCCATTCTATGACTTCACACACCTCCTTTCTGAGTTCACACACATTCATTCTGTGACTTCACACACCTCCATTTTGACTTCATACACCTCCATTCTATGAGTTCACCCCCCCATTCTGACTTCACACATTTCCATTCTATGACTTCACACAGCTCCATTCTGACTTCACTCACCTCCATTCTATGACTTCACACACCTCTATTCCGACTTCACACAACTGCATTCTGTGACTTCACACACCTCCATTCTATGACTTCACACACCTCCATTCTGTGACTTCACACACCTCAACTCTGTGACTTTACACACCTCCATTCTGTGACTTCACACACCTCCATTCTGTGATTTCACACACAATCCATTCTATGACTTCACAAACCTCCATTCTTTGATTTCACACACCTCCATTCTATGACTTCTCACACCTCCATTGTGACTTCACACAACTCCATTCTGTGAATTCACACACCTCCTTTCTGTGACTTCACACACCTCCATACTATGACTTCCACACACCTTCAATCTATGACTTCACAACCTCCATTCTATGACTTCACAGACTTCCAATCTATGATTTCACAAACCTCCATTCTAGGACTTCACACACCTGCAATCTAACTTCACACACCTCCATTCTCTGACTTCACACACCTCCATTCTATGACTTCACACACCTCCATTCTGTAACTTCACACGCTTCCAATGTTTGACGTCACAAACCTCCATTCCATGACTTCATAAACCTCCATTCTATGACTTCACACACATCCATTCTTTGACCTCACACACGTCCATTTTGACTTCACACACCTCCATTCCGTGACTTCACACACCTGCATTTGTGACTTCACACACCACAATTTTGACTTCACACACGTCCATTCTTTGACTTCACACACCTCCATTTTGACTTCACACACCTCCTTTTTGTGACTTCACACACCTCCATTCTATGACTTCACACACCTCCATTCTATGACTTCACACACCTGCATTGTGACTTCACACACCTCCATTCTATGACTTCACACACCTCCATTTTGAATTCACACACCTCCATTCTGACTTCACACACCTCAATTCTGTGACTTCACACCCCTCCATTCTATGATTTCCCACACCTCCATTCTTTGACTTCACACACCTCCATTCTGTGACTTCACATACCTCCTTTCTGAGTTGACACACCTCCATTCTGTGACTTCACATACCTCCAATCTGACTTCACACACCTCCATTCTATGACTTCACACACCTCCATTCTGTGACTTCAAAAACCACCATTCTATGACTTCACACATCTCCATTGTGACTTCACACACCTCCATTCTATGAGTTCACATAGCTCCATTCCGACTTCACACACCTCCATTCTATGACTTCGCACACCTCTATTCTGACTTCACACCCCTCCATTGTGTGATTTCACATACCTCCACTCTTTGACTTCACACACCTCCATTCTATGATTTCACACACCTCCATTCTATGATTTCACACAGCTTCATTCTATGACTTCACACAACTCCTTTCTGAGTTCACACACCTCCATTCATTGACTTCACACACGTCCAATCTGACTTCACACACCTCCATTCTATGACTCCACACACCTCCATTCTGTGATTTCAAAAACCACAATTCTATGACTTCACACACCTCCATTGTGACTTCACATACCTCCATTCTAAGAGTTCACACACCTCCAATCTGACTTCACACACCTCCATTCTATGAATTCCCACAGCTCCATTCTGACTTAACACACCTCCATTCTATGACTTCGCATACCTCTATTCTGACTTCATACACCTCCATTCTGTGACTTCACACACCTCCATTCTATGACTTCAAACACCTCCATTCTGTGACTTCACACACCTCAGCTCTGTCACTTTACACACCTCCATTCTGTGACTTCTCACACCTCCATTCTGTGATGTGACACACCTCCATTCTATGACTTCACACACATCCATTCTTTGACTTCACACACCTCCATTCTATGACTTCACACACCTCCATTGTGACTTCACACATCGCCGTTCTGTGACTTCACACACCTCCCTTCTGTGACTTGACACACCTCCATTCTATGACTTCACACACCTCCATTCTGTAATTTCACACACTTTCAAAATTTGACTTCACAAACCTCCATTCCATGACTTCATACACATCCATTCTATGACTTCATACAACTCCTTTCTTTGACTTCACAAAATTCCATTTTGATTTCACACACCTCCACTCTGTGACTTCACACACCTCCATTTGTGACTACACACTTCACAATTTTGACTTCACACACCTCCATTCTGTGACTCACACACCTCCATTCTGAGTTAACACACCTCCATTTGTGACTTCACACACCTCCATTCTGACTTCACACACCTCCATTCTATGACTTCACACACTTCCATTCTATGACTTCACACACCTCCATTCTATGACTTCACACACCTACATTGTGACTTCACACACCTACGTTCTATCAGTTCACACACCTGCATTGTGACTTCACACACCTCCATTCTATGACTTCACACACCTCCATTTTGAATTCACACACCTCCATTCTGACTTCACACACCTCAATTCTGTGACTTCACACACCTCCATTCTATGATTTCCCACACCTCCATTCTTTGACTTCACACACCTCCATTCTGTGACTTCACATACCTCCTTTCTGAGTTGACACACCTCCATTCTGTGACTTCACATACCTCCAATCTGACTTCACACACCTCCATTCTATGACTTCACACACCTCCATTCTGTGACTTCAAAAACCACCATTCTATGACTTCACACATCTCCATTGTGACTTCACACACCTCCATTCTATGAGTTCACATAGCTCCATTCCGACTTCACACACCTCCATTCTATGACTTCGCACACCTCTATTCTGACTTCACACCCCTCCATTGTGTGATTTCACATACCTCCACTCTTTGACCTCACACACCTCCATTCTATGATTTCACACACCTCCATTCTATGATTTCACACAGCTTCATTCTATGACTTCACACAACTCCTTTCTGAGTTGACACACCTCCATTCATTGACTTCACACACCTCCAATCTGACTTCACACACCTCCATTCTATGACTCCACACACCTCCATTAAGTGATTTCAAAAACCAAAATTCTATGACTTCACACACCTCCATTGTGACTTCACATACCTCCATTCTAAGAGTTCACACACCTCCAATCTGACTTCACACACCTCCATTCTATGAATTCCCACAGCTCCATTCTGACTTAACACACCTCCATTCTATGACTTCGCATACCTCTATTCTGACTTCATACACCTCCATTCTGTGACTTCACACACCTCCATTCTATGACTTCAAACACCTCCATTCTGTGACTTCAAACACCTCAACTCTGTCACTTTACACACCTCCATTCTGTGACTTCTCACACCTCCATTCTGTGATGTCACACACCTCCATTCTATGTCTTCACACACATCCATTCTTTGACTTCACACACCTCCATTCTGTGACTTCACACACCTCCATTGTGACTTCACACATCGCCGTTCTGTGACTTCACACACCTCCCTTCTGTGACTTGACACACCTCCATTCTATGACTTCACACACCTCCATTCTGTAATTTCACACACTTCCAATATTTGACTTCACAAACCTCCATTCCATGACTTCATACACATCCATTCTATGACTTCACACAACTCCTTTCTTTGACTTCACAAAATTCCATTTTGATTTCACACACCTCCACTCTGTGACTTCACACACCTCCATTTGTGAGTACACACATCACAATTTTGACTTCACACACCTCCATTCTGTGACTCACACACCTCCATTCTGAGTTAACACACCTCCATTTGTTACTTCACACACCTCCATTCTATGACTTCACACACTTCCATCCTAGGACTTCACACACCTCCATTCTGTGGCTTCACACACCTCGTTATATGACTTCACACACCTCCATTCTGTGACCTCACACACCTCAAATCTGAGATCACACCCCTCCATTGTGTGACTTCACACACCTCCATTCTGTGACTTCACAGACCTCCATTCTATGACTTCACACAACTCCATTCTATGACTTCACACACCTCCATTCTATGCCTTTACAAACCTCCATTCTGTGACTTCACACACCTCCATTCTATGACAGCACACACCTCCATTCTGTGACTTCACACACCTCCATTCTATGACTTCACACACCTCCATTCTATGACTTCAGAAACCTACATTGTGACTTCACACACCTCCATTCTATGAGTTCACACACCTGCATTGTGACTTCACCCACCTCCATTCTCTGACTTCACACACCTCCATTCTGACTTCACACACCTCCTTTCTGACTTCACACACCTCAATTCTGTGACTTCACACACCTCCATTCTATGATTTCACACACCTCCATTCTATGACTTCACAGACCTCCATTCTATGACTTCACACACCTCCTTTCTGAGTTCACACACATTCATTCTGTGACTTCACACACCTCCATTTTGACTTCATACACCTCCATTCTATGAGTTCACCCCCCCATTCTGACTTCACACATTTCCATTCTATGACTTCACACAGCTCCATTCTGACTTCACTCACCTCCATTCTATGACTTCACACACCTCTATTCCGACTTCACACAACTGCATTCTGTGACTTCACACACCTCCATTCTATGACTTCACACACCTCCATTCTGTGACTTCACACACCTCAACTCTGTGACTTTACACACCTCCATTCTGTGACTTCACACACCTCCATTCTGTGATTTCACACACAATCCATTCTATGACTTCACAAACCTCCATTCTTTGATTTCACACACCTCCATTCTATGACTTCTCACACCTCCATTGTGACTTCACACAACTCCATTCTGTGAATTCACACACCTCCTTTCTGTGACTTCACACACCTCCATACTATGACTTCCACACACCTTCAATCTATGACTTCACAACCTCCATTCTATGACTTCACAGACTTCCAATCTATGATTTCACAAACCTCCATTCTAGGACTTCACACACCTGCAATCTAACTTCACACACCTCCATTCTCTGACTTCACACACCTCCATTCTATGACTTCACACACCTCCATTCTGTAACTTCACACGCTTCCAATGTTTGACGTCACAAACCTCCATTCCATGACTTCATAAACCTCCATTCTATGACTTCACACACATCCATTCTTTGACCTCACACACGTCCATTTTGACTTCACACACCTCCATTCCGTGACTTCACACACCTGCATTTGTGACTTCACACACCACAATTTTGACTTCACACACGTCCATTCTTTGACTTCACACACCTCCATTTTGACTTCACACACCTCCTTTTTGTGACTTCACACACCTCCATTCTATGACTTCACACACCTCCATTCTATGACTTCACACACCTGCATTGTGACTTCACACACCTCCATTCTATGACTTCACACACCTCCATTTTGAATTCACACACCTCCATTCTGACTTCACACACCTCAATTCTGTGACTTCACACACCTCCATTCTATGATTTCCCACACCTCCATTCTTTGACTTCACACACCTCCATTCTGTGACTTCACATACCTCCTTTCTGAGTTGACACACCTCCATTCTGTGACTTCACATACCTCCAATCTGACTTCACACACCTCCATTCTATGACTTCACACACCTCCATTCTGTGACTTCAAAAACCACCATTCTATGACTTCACACATCTCCATTGTGACTTCACACACCTCCATTCTATGAGTTCACATAGCTCCATTCCGACTTCACACACCTCCATTCTATGACTTCGCACACCTCTATTCTGACTTCACACCCCTCCATTGTGTGATTTCACATACCTCCACTCTTTGACTTCACACACCTCCATTCTATGATTTCACACACCTCCATTCTATGATTTCACACAGCTTCATTCTATGACTTCACACAACTCCTTTCTGAGTTCACACACCTCCATTCATTGACTTCACACACGTCCAATCTGACTTCACACACCTCCATTCTATGACTCCACACACCTCCATTCTGTGATTTCAAAAACCACAATTCTATGACTTCACACACCTCCATTGTGACTTCACATACCTCCATTCTAAGAGTTCACACACCTCCAATCTGACTTCACACACCTCCATTCTATGAATTCCCACAGCTCCATTCTGACTTAACACACCTCCATTCTATGACTTCGCATACCTCTATTCTGACTTCATACACCTCCATTCTGTGACTTCACACACCTCCATTCTATGACTTCAAACACCTCCATTCTGTGACTTCACACACCTCAGCTCTGTCACTTTACACACCTCCATTCTGTGACTTCTCACACCTCCATTCTGTGATGTGACACACCTCCATTCTATGACTTCACACACATCCATTCTTTGACTTCACACACCTCCATTCTATGACTTCACACACCTCCATTGTGACTTCACACATCGCCGTTCTGTGACTTCACACACCTCCCTTCTGTGACTTGACACACCTCCATTCTATGACTTCACACACCTCCATTCTGTAATTTCACACACTTTCAAAATTTGACTTCACAAACCTCCATTCCATGACTTCATACACATCCATTCTATGACTTCATACAACTCCTTTCTTTGACTTCACAAAATTCCATTTTGATTTCACACACCTCCACTCTGTGACTTCACACACCTCCATTTGTGACTACACACTTCACAATTTTGACTTCACACACCTCCATTCTGTGACTCACACACCTCCATTCTGAGTTAACACACCTCCATTTGTGACTTCACACACCTCCATTCTGACTTCACACACCTCCATTCTATGACTTCACACACTTCCATTCTATGACTTCACACACCTCCATTCTATGACTTCACACACCTACATTGTGACTTCACACACCTACGTTCTATCAGTTCACACACCTGCATTGTGACTTCACACACCTCCATTCTATGACTTCACACACCTCCATTTTGAATTCACACACCTCCATTCTGACTTCACACACCTCAATTCTGTGACTTCACACACCTCCATTCTATGATTTCCCACACCTCCATTCTTTGACTTCACACACCTCCATTCTGTGACTTCACATACCTCCTTTCTGAGTTGACACACCTCCATTCTGTGACTTCACATACCTCCAATCTGACTTCACACACCTCCATTCTATGACTTCACACACCTCCATTCTGTGACTTCAAAAACCACCATTCTATGACTTCACACATCTCCATTGTGACTTCACACACCTCCATTCTATGAGTTCACATAGCTCCATTCCGACTTCACACACCTCCATTCTATGACTTCGCACACCTCTATTCTGACTTCACACCCCTCCATTGTGTGATTTCACATACCTCCACTCTTTGACCTCACACACCTCCATTCTATGATTTCACACACCTCCATTCTATGATTTCACACAGCTTCATTCTATGACTTCACACAACTCCTTTCTGAGTTGACACACCTCCATTCATTGACTTCACACACCTCCAATCTGACTTCACACACCTCCATTCTATGACTCCACACACCTCCATTAAGTGATTTCAAAAACCAAAATTCTATGACTTCACACACCTCCATTGTGACTTCACATACCTCCATTCTAAGAGTTCACACACCTCCAATCTGACTTCACACACCTCCATTCTATGAATTCCCACAGCTCCATTCTGACTTAACACACCTCCATTCTATGACTTCGCATACCTCTATTCTGACTTCATACACCTCCATTCTGTGACTTCACACACCTCCATTCTATGACTTCAAACACCTCCATTCTGTGACTTCAAACACCTCAACTCTGTCACTTTACACACCTCCATTCTGTGACTTCTCACACCTCCATTCTGTGATGTCACACACCTCCATTCTATGTCTTCACACACATCCATTCTTTGACTTCACACACCTCCATTCTGTGACTTCACACACCTCCATTGTGACTTCACACATCGCCGTTCTGTGACTTCACACACCTCCCTTCTGTGACTTGACACACCTCCATTCTATGACTTCACACACCTCCATTCTGTAATTTCACACACTTCCAATATTTGACTTCACAAACCTCCATTCCATGACTTCATACACATCCATTCTATGACTTCACACAACTCCTTTCTTTGACTTCACAAAATTCCATTTTGATTTCACACACCTCCACTCTGTGACTTCACACACCTCCATTTGTGAGTACACACATCACAATTTTGACTTCACACACCTCCATTCTGTGACTCACACACCTCCATTCTGAGTTAACACACCTCCATTTGTTACTTCACACACCTCCATTCTATGACTTCACACACTTCCATCCTAGGACTTCACACACCTCCATTCTGTGGCTTCACACACCTCGTTATATGACTTCACACACCTCCATTCTGTGACCTCACACACCTCAAATCTGAGATCACACCCCTCCATTGTGTGACTTCACACACCTCCATTCTGTGACTTCACAGACCTCCATTCTATGACTTCACACAACTCCATTCTATGACTTCACACACCTCCATTCTATGCCTTTACAAACCTCCATTCTGTGACTTCACACACCTCCATTCTATGACAGCACACACCTCCATTCTGTGACTTCACACACCTCCATTCTATGACTTCACACACCTCCATTCTATGACTTCAGAAACCTACATTGTGACTTCACACACCTCCATTCTATGAGTTCACACACCTGCATTGTGACTTCACCCACCTCCATTCTCTGACTTCACACACCTCCATTCTGACTTCACACACCTCCTTTCTGACTTCACACACCTCAATTCTGTGACTTCACACACCTCCATTCTATGATTTCACACACCTCCATTCTATGACTTCACAGACCTCCATTCTATGACTTCACACACCTCCTTTCTGAGTTCACACACATTCATTCTGTGACTTCACACACCTCCATTTTGACTTCATACACCTCCATTCTATGAGTTCACCCCCCCATTCTGACTTCACACATTTCCATTCTATGACTTCACACAGCTCCATTCTGACTTCACTCACCTCCATTCTATGACTTCACACACCTCCATTCTGTGACTTCACACACCTCAACTCTGTGACTTTACACACCTCCATTCTGTGACTTCACACACCTCCATTCTGTGATTTCACACACAATCCATTCTATGACTTCACAAACCTCCATTCTTTGATTTCACACACCTCCATTCTATGACTTCTCACACCTCCATTGTGACTTCACACAACTCCATTCTGTGAATTCACACACCTCCTTTCTGTGACTTCACACACCTCCATACTATGACTTCCACACACCTTCAATCTATGACTTCACAACCTCCATTCTATGACTTCACAGACTTCCAATCTATGATTTCACAAACCTCCATTCTAGGACTTCACACACCTGCAATCTAACTTCACACACCTCCATTCTCTGACTTCACACACCTCCATTCTATGACTTCACACACCTCCATTCTGTAACTTCACACGCTTCCAATGTTTGACGTCACAAACCTCCATTCCATGACTTCATAAACCTCCATTCTATGACTTCACACACATCCATTCTTTGACCTCACACACGTCCATTTTGACTTCACACACCTCCATTCCGTGACTTCACACACCTGCATTTGTGACTTCACACACCACAATTTTGACTTCACACACGTCCATTCTTTGACTTCACACACCTCCATTTTGACTTCACACACCTCCTTTTTGTGACTTCACACACCTCCATTCTATGACTTCACACACCTCCATTCTATGACTTCACACACCTGCATTGTGACTTCACACACCTCCATTCTATGACTTCACACACCTCCATTTTGAATTCACACACCTCCATTCTGACTTCACACACCTCAATTCTGTGACTTCACACACCTCCATTCTATGATTTCCCACACCTCCATTCTTTGACTTCACACACCTCCATTCTGTGACTTCACATACCTCCTTTCTGAGTTGACACACCTCCATTCTGTGACTTCACATACATCCAATCTGACTTCACACACCTCCATTCTATGACTTCACACACCTCCATTCTGTGACTTCAAAAACCACCATTCTATGACTTCACACATCTCCATTGTGACTTCACACACCTCCATTCTATGAGTTCACATAGCTCCATTCTGACTTCACACACCTCCATTCTATGACTTCGCACACATCTATTCTGACTTCACACCCCTCCATTCTGTGATTTCACATACCTCCACTCTTTGACTTCACACACCTCCATTCTATGATTTCACACACCTCCCTTCTATGATTTCACACAGCTCCATTCTATGATTTCACACAACTCCTTTCTGAGTTCACACACCTCCATTCATTGACTTCACACACCTCCAATCTGACTTCACACACCTCCATTCTATGACTCCACACACCTCCATTCTGTGATTTCAAAAACCACAATTCTATGACTTCACACACCTCCATTGTGACTTCACATACCTCCATTCTAAGAGTTCACACACCTCCAATCTGACTTCACACACCTCCATTCTATGAATTCCCACAGCTCCATTCTGACTTAACACACCTCCATTCTATGACTTCGCATACCTCTATTCTGACTTCATACACCTCCATTCTGTGACTTCACACACCTCCATTCTATGACTTCAAACACCTCCATTCTGTGACTTCACACACCTCAGCTCTGTCACTTTACACACCTCCATTCTGTGACTTCTCACACCTCCATTCTGTGATGTGACACACCTCCATTCTATGACTTCACACACATCCATTCTTTGACTTCACACACCTCCATTCTATGACTTCACACAACTCCATTGTGACTTCACACATCGCCGTTCTGTGACTTCACACACCTCCCTTCTGTGACTTGACACACTTCCATTCTATGACTTCACACACCTCCATTCTGTAATTTCTTTGACTTCACAAAATTCCATTTTGATTTCACACACCTCCACTCTGTGACTTCACACACCTCCATTTGTGACTACACACTTCACAATTTTGACTTCACACACCTCCATTCTGTGACTCACACACCCCCATTCTGAGTTAACACACCTCCATTTGTGACTTCACACACCTCCATTCTGACTTCACACACCTCCATTCTATGACTTCACACACCTCCATTCTCTGACTTCAAAAACCAACATTCTATGACTTCAAACACCTCCATTCTGTGGCTTCACACACCTCGTTATATGACTTCACACACCTCCATTCTGTACCTCACACATCTCAAATCTGAGTTCACACCCTTCCATAGTGTGATTTCACACACCTCCATTCTGTGACTTCACACACCTCCATTCTATGACTTCACACACCTCCATTCTATGACTTCACAAACCTCCATTCTATGCCTTTACACACCTCAATTCTGAGACTTCACACACCTCCATTCTATGACAGCACACACCTCCATCTGTGACTTCACACACCTCCATTCTATGACTTCACACACCTCCATTCTATGACTTCAGAAACCTACATTGTGACTTCACACACCTCCATTCTATGAGTTCACACACCTGCATTGTGACTTCACCCACCTCCATTCTCTGACTTCACACACCTCCATTCTGACTTCACACACCTCCTTTCTGACTTCACACACCTCAATTCTGTGACTTCACACACCTCCATTCTATGATTTCACACACCTCCACTCTATGACTTCACAGACCTCCATTCCATGACTTCACACACCTCCTTTCTGAGTTCACACACATACATTCTGTGACTTCACACACCTCCATTTTGACTTTATACACCTCCATTCTGTGACTTCTCACACCTCCATTCTGTGATTTCACACACCTCCATTCTATGACTTCACACACCTCCATTCTTTGACTTCACACAGCTCCATTCTATGACTTCACACACCTCAATTGTGACTTCACACATCGCCGTTCTTTGACTTCACACACCTCCCTTCTGTGACTTGACACACCTCCATTCTATGACTTCACACACCTCCATTCTATGACTTCACACACCTCCATTCTGTAATTTCACACACTTCCAATGTTTGACTTCACAAACCTCCATTCCATGACTTCATACACATCCATTCTATGACTTCACACAACTCCTTTCTTTGACTTCACAAAATTCCATTTTGATTTCACACACCTCCACTTGTGACTTCACACACCTCCATTTGTGACTTCACACATCACAATTTTTACTTCACACACCTCCATTCTGTGACCCACACACCTCCATTCTGAGTTAACACACCTCCATTTGTGACTTCACACACCTCCATTCTGACTTCACAAACCTCCGTTCTATGACTTCACACACTTCCATTCTATGACTTCACACACCTCCATTCTGTGACTTCACACACCTCCACTCTGAGTTCACACACTTCCATTCTGTGTCTTCACACACCTCCATTCTGTGACTTCACACACCTCGTTATATGACTTCCACACCTCCATTCTGTGACCTCACACATCTCAAATCTGAGTTCACACCCCTCCATAGTGTGACTTCACACACCTCCATTCTGTGACTTCACACAGCTCCATTCTATGACTTCACACACCTCCATTCTATGACTTCACACACCTCCATTCTATGCCTTTACACACCTCCATTCTGTGACTTCGCACACCTCCATTCTATGACATCACACACCTCCATTCTGTGACTTCACACACCTCCATTCTATGACTTCACACACCTCCATTCTATGACTTCAGAAACCTACTTTGTGACTTCACACACCTCCATTCTATGAGTTCACACACCTGCATTTTGACTTCACCCACCTCCATTCTCTGACTTCACACACCTCCATTCTGACTTCACACACCTCAAATCTGTGACTTCACACACCTCCATTGTATGATTTCACACACCTCCATTCTATGACTTCACAGACCTCCATTCTCTTACTTCACACACCTCCTTTCTGAGTTCACACACATCCATTCTGTCACTTCAGACACCTCCATTGTGATTTCATACACCTCCATTCTTTGAGTTCACACACCCCCATTCTGACTTCACACACTTCCATCCTATGACTTCACACAGCTCCATTCTGACTTCACACACCTCTATTCTATGACTTCGCACACCTCTATTTTGACTTCACACAACTGCATTCTGTAACTTCACACACCTCCATTCTATGACTTCACACACCTCCATTCTATGACTTCACACACCTCCATTCTATGACATCACACACCTCCATTCTGTGACTTCACACACCTCCATTCTATGACTTCACACACCTCCATTCTATGACTTCAGAAATCTACATTGTGACTTCACACACCTCCATTCTATTAGTTCACACACCTGCATTGTGACTTCACCCACCTCCATTCTCTGACTTCATCTACCTCCATTCTGACTTCACACATCTCCATTCTGACTTCACACACCTCAATTCTGTGACTTCACACACCTCCATTCTATGATTTCACACACCTCCATTCTATGACTTCACAGAACTCCATTCTATGACTTCACACTCCTTCTTTCTGAGTTCACACACATCCATTCTGTGACTTCACACACCTCCATTGTGACTTCATACACCTCCATTCTATGAGTTCACACACCTCCATTCTGTGACTTCACACACCTCCACTCTGTGACTTTACACACCTCCATTCTGTGACTTCACACACCTCCATTCTGTGATTTCACACACAATCCATTCTATGACTTCACAAACCTCCATTCTTTGATTTCACACAACTCCATTCTATGATTTCACACACCTCCATTGTGATTTCATACTACTCCATTCTGTGAATTCACACAACTCCTTTCTGTGACTTCACACACCTCCATACTATGACTTCCACACACCTTCAATCTATGACTTCACAACCTCCACTCTATGACTTCACAGACTTCCAATCTATGACTTCACAAACCTCCATTCTATGACTTCACACACCTGCAATCTGACTTCACACACCTCCATTCTCTGACTTCACACACCTCCATTCTATGACTTCACACACCTCCATTCTGTAACTTCACACGCTTCCAATGTTTGACGTCACAAAACTCCATTCCATGACTTCATACACCTCCATTCTATGACTTCACACACATCCATTCTTTGACCTCACACACCTCCATTTTGACTTCACACACCTCCATTTTATGACTTCACACACCTACATTCTCTGACTTGACACACCTCCATTCTATGACTTCACACACCTACATTGTGACTTCACACACCTACGTTCTATCAGTTCACACACCTGCATTGTGACTTCACACACCTCCATTCTATGACTTCACACACCTCCATTCTGAATTCACACACCTCCATTCTGACTTCACACACCTCAATTCTGTGACTTCACACACCTCCAATCTATGATTTCCCACACCTCCATTCTTTGACTTCACACACCTCCATTCTATGACTTCACATACCTCCTTTCTAAGTTGACACACCTCCATTCTGTGACTTCACATACCTCCATTCTGACTTCACACACCTCCATTCTATGACTTCACACACCTCCAATCTGTGACTTCAAAACCCACCATTCTATGACTTCACACATCTCCATTGTGACTTCACACACCTCCATTCTATGAATTCACATAGCTCCATTTTGACTTCACACACCTCCATTCTATGACTTCGCACACCTCCATTCTATGAGTTCACATACCTCCACTCTTTGACTTCACACACCTCCATTCTATGATTTCACACACCTCCAATCTGACTTCACACACCTCCATTCTATGACTCCACACACCTCCATTCTGTGATTTCAAAAACCACAATTCTATGACTTTACACACCTCCATTGTGACTTCACATACCTCCATTCTAAGAGTTCACACACCTCCAATCTGACTTCACACACCTCCATTCTATGAATTCCCACATCTTCATTCTGACTTAACACACCTCCATTCTATGACTTCGCATACCTCTATTCTGACTTCATACACCTCCATTCTGTGACTTCACACACCTCCATTCTATGACTTCAAACACCTCCATTCTGTGACTTCACACACCTCAACTCTGTCACTTTATACACCTCCATTCTGTGACGTCTCACACCTCCATTCTGTGATTTCACACACCTCCATTCTATGAATTCACACACCTCCATTCTTTGACTTCACACACCTCCATTTTATGACTTCACACACCTCCATTGTGACTTCACACATCGCCGTTCTGTGACTTCACACACCTCCCTTCTGTGACTTGTCACACCTCCATTTTATGACTTCACACACCTGCGTTCTATGACTTCACACACCTCCATTCTGTAATTTCACACGCTTCCAATGTTGGACATCAAAAACCTCCATTCCATGACTTCATACACCTCCATTCTATGACTTCACACACATCCATTCTTTGATCTCACACACCTCCATTTTGACTTCACACACCTCCATTCTGTGACTTCACACACCTACATTTGTGACTTCACACACCACAATTGTGACTTCACACGTCCATTCTTTGACTTCACACACCTCCATTCTATGACTTCACACACCTCCATTCTATGACTTCACACACCTACATTGTGACTTCACACACCTATGTTCTATCAGTTCACACTCCTGCATTGTGACTTCACACACCTCCATTCTATGATTTCCCACACCTCCATTCTTTGACTTCACACACCTCCATTCTATGAATTCACATACCTCCTTTCTGAGTTCACACACTTCCATTCCTTGACTTCACACACCTCCAATCTGACTTCACACATCTCCATTCTATGACTCTACACACCTCCATTCTGTGATTTCAAAAACCACAATTCTATGACTTCACACACCTCCATTGTGACTTCACATACCTCCATTCTAAGAGTTCACACACCTCCAATCTGATTTCACACACCTCCATTCTATGAATTCCCACAGCTCCATTCTGACTTAACACATCTCCATTCTACGACTTCGCATACCTCTATTCTGACTTCATACACCTCCATTCTGTGACTTCACACACCTCCATTCTATGACTTCAAACACCTCCATTCTGTGACTTCACACACCTCAACTCTGAGTTCACACACTTCCATTCTGTGTCTTCACACACCTCCATTCTGTGCCTTCACACACCTCGTTATATGACTTCACACACCTCCATTCTGTGACTTCACTCACCTCCATTCTATGGCTTCACACACATCCATTGTATGACTTCACACACCTCCATTCTATGCCTTTACACACCTCTATTCTGTGAGTTCCCACACCTCCATTCTATGACATCACACACCTCCATTCTGTGACTTCACACACCTCCATTCTATGACTTCACACACCTCAAATCTCTGACTTCACACACCTCCATTGTATGATTTCACACACCTCCATTCTATGACTTCACAGACCTCCATTCTATGACTTCAGAAACCTACATTGTGACTGCACACACCTCCATTCTATGAGTTCACACACCTGCATTGTGACTTCACCCACCTCCATTCTCTGACTTCACACACCTCTATTCTGACTTCACACACCTCCATTCTGACTTCACACACCTCAAATCTCTGACTTCACACACGTCCATTGTATGATTTCACACACCTCCATTCTATGACTTCACAGACCTCCACTCTGTGACTTCACACACCTCCTTTCTGAGTTCACACACATCCATTCTGTGACTTCACACACCTCCATTTTGACTTCATACACTTCCATTCTATGAGTTCACACACCCCCATTCTGTGATTTCACACACTTCCATTCTATGACTACACACAGCTCCATTCTGACTTCACACAGCTCCATTCTGACTTCACACACCTCCATTCTATGACTTCGCACACCTCTCTTTTGACTTCACACAACTGCATTCTGTGACTTCACACACCTCCATTCCATGACTTCACACACCTCCATTCTGTGACTTCACACACCTCCATTCTATGACATCACACACCTCCATTCTGTGACTTCACACACCTCGATTCTATGACTTCACACACCTCCATTCTATGACTTCAGAAACCTACATTGTGACTTCACACACCTCCATTCTATTAGTTCACACACCTGCATTTTGACTTCACCCACCTCCATTCTCTGACTTCACACACCTCCATTCTGACTTCACACACCTCCATTCTGACTTCACACACCTCAATTCTGTGACTTCACACACCTCCATTCTATGATTTCACACACCTCCATTCTATGACTTCACAGACCTCCATTCTCTGACTTCACACACCTCCTTTCTGAGTTCACACACATCCATTCTGTGACTTCACACACCTCCATTGTGACTTCATACACCTCCATTCTATGAGTGCACACACCTCCATTCTGACTTCACACACTTCCATTCTATGACTTCACACAGCTCCATTCTGACTTCACACACCTCCATTCTATGACTTCGCACACCTCTATTCTGATTTCACACAACTGCATTCTGTGACTTCACACACCTCCATTCTATGATTTCACACAC
Source organism: Megascapheus bottae (assembly GCA_024803745.1). Taxonomy (NCBI): domain Eukaryota; kingdom Metazoa; phylum Chordata; class Mammalia; order Rodentia; family Geomyidae; genus Megascapheus; species Megascapheus bottae. The sequence continues at coordinate 896,359 of JANJXV010000272.1, forward strand.
CTCCATTCTGTGACTTCACACACCTCCACTCTGTGACTTTACACACCTCCATTCTGTGACTTCACACACTTCCATTCTGTGATTTCACACACAATCCATTCTATGACTTCACAAACCTCCATTCTTTGATTTCACACACCTCCATTCTATGACTTCACACACCTCCATTGTGACTTCATACTACTCCATTCTGTGAATTCACACACCTCCTTTCTGTGACTTCACACACCTCTATACTATGACTTCCACAAACCTTCAATCTATGACTTCACAACCTCCATTTTATGACTTCACAGACTTCCAATCTATGACTTCTCAAACCTCCATTCTATGACTTCACACACCTGCAATCTGTCTTCACACACCTCCATTCTCTGACTTCACACACCCCCATTCTATGACTTCACACACCTCCATTCTGTAACTTCACACGCTTCCAATGTTTGACGTCACAAACTTCCATTCCATGACTTCATACACCTCCATTCTATGACTTCCCACACATCCATTCTTTGACCTCATACACCTCCATTTTGACTTCACACACCTCCATTCCGTGACTTCACACACCTGCATTTGTGACTTCACACACCACAATTGTGACTTCACACACGTCCATTCTTTGACTTCACACACCTCCATTTTGACTTCACACACCTCCATTTTGTGACTTCACACACCTCCATTCTATGACTTCACACACCTCCATTCTATGACTTCACACACCTCCATTCTGCAATTTCACACGCTTCCAATGTTGGACGTCACAAACCTCCATTCCATGACTTCATACACCTCCAGTCTATGACTTCACACACATCCATTCTGTGACTTCACACACCTGCCTTTGTGACTTCACACACCACAATTTTGACTTCACACACGTCCATTCTTTGACATCACACACCTCCATTTTGACTTCACACACCTCCATTTTGAGACTTCACACACCTCCATTGTATGTCTTCACACACCTCCATTCTATGACTTCACACAGCTACATTGTGACTTCACACACCTACATTCTATCAGTTCACACACCTGCATTGTGACTTCACACACCTCCATTCTATGACTTCACACACCTCCATTCTGAATTCACACACCTCCATTCTGACTTCACACACCTCAATTCTGTGACTTCACACACCTCCATTCTATGATTTCCCACACCTCCATTCTTTGACTTCACACACCTCCATTCTATGACTTCACATACCTCCTTTCTGATTTCACACACTTCCATTCCTTGACTTCACACACCTCCAATCTGACTTCACACATCTCCATTCTATGACTCTACACACCTCCATTCTGTGATTTCAAAAACCACAATTCTATGACTTCACACACCTCCATTGTGACTTCACATACCTCCATTCTAAGAGTTCACACAACTCCAATCTGTCTTCACACACCTCCATTCTATGAATTCCCACAGATCCATTCTGACTTAACACATCTCCATTCTACGACTTCGCATACCTCTATTCTGACTTCACACACCTCCATTCTATGACTTCAAACACCACCATTCTGTGACTTCACACACCTCAACTCTGTCACTTTACACACCTCCATTCTGTGACTTCTCACACCTCCATTCTGTGATTTCACACACCTCCATTCTATGACTTCACACACCTCCATTCTTTGACTTCACACACCTCCATTCTGTGACTTCACACACCTCCAGTGTGACTTCACACATCTCCGTTCTGTGACTTCACACACCTCCCTTCTGTGACTTGACACACCTCCATTCTATGACTTCACACACCTCCATTCTATGACTTCACACACCTCCATTCTGTATTTTCACACACTTCCAATGTTTGACTTCACAAACCTCCATTTTTGACTTCACACACCTCCATTCTATGACGTCTCACACCTCCATTGTGACTTCACACATCTCCGTTCTGTGACTTCACACACCTCCCTTCTGTGACTTGACACACCTCCATTCTATGACTTCACACACCTCCATTCTTTGACTTCACACACCTACATTTTGACATCACACACCTCCATTCTGTGACTTCACACACCTCCATTTGTGACTTCACACAACACAATTTTGACTTCACACACCTCCATTCTTTGACTTCACACATCTCCATTTTGATTTCACACACTTCCATTCTGTGAATTCACACACCTCCATTCTGTGACTTCACACACCTCCATTTTTTGACTACACACAACTCCATTCTTTGACTTCACAAACCTCCATTCCATGACATCACACACCTCCATTCTATGAGCTCACATACCTCCATTCTATGAGTTCACACACCTCAATTTTGACTTCACACACCTCCATTCAATGACTTCACACACCTTCATTCTTACTTCAGAAACATCCATTCTATGACTTCACACACCTCCATTCTGTGACTTCACACACCTCAACTCTGTCACTTTACACACCTCCATTCTGTGACTTCTCACACCTCCATTCTGTGATTTCACACACCTCCATTCTATGACTTCATACACCTTCATTCTTTGACTTCACACACCTCCATTCTGTGACTTCACACACCTCCATTGTGACTTCACACATCTCCGTTCTGTGACTTCACACACCTCCCGTCTGTGACTTGACACACCTCCATTCTATGACTTCACACACCTCCATTCTCTGACTTCACACACCTCCATTCTGTATTTTCACACACTTCCAATGTTTGACTTCACAAACCTCCATTCTTTGACTTCACACACCTACATTCTATGACGTCTCACACCTCCATTGTGACTTCACACATCTCCGTTCTGTGACTTCACACACCTCCCTTCTGTGACTTGACGCACCTCCATTCTATGACTTCACACACCTCCATTCTTTGACTTCACACACCTACATTTTGACATCACACACCTCCATTCTGTGGCTTCACACACCCCATTTGTGACTTCACACACCACAATTTTGACTTCACACACCTCCATTCTTTGACTTCACACACCTCCATTTTGACTTCACACACTTCCATTCTGTGAAATCACACACCTCAATTCTGTGACTTCACACACCTCCATTGTTTGACTACACACAACTCCATTCTTTGACTTCACACACCTCCATTCCATGACATCACACACCTCCATTCTATGAGCTCACATACCTCCATTCTATGAGTTCACACACCTCCATTCAATGACTTCACACACCTTCATTCTTACTTCAGAAACATCCATTCTATGACTTCACACACCTCCATTCTGTGACTTCAAAAACCACCATTCTATGACTTCACACCCCTCCATTTTGACTTCACACACATCCATTCAATGAGTTCACACCCCTCCATTCTGACTTCACACACCTCCATTCTATGACTTCGCACACCTCTATTCTGACTTCACACACCTCCATCCTGTGACTTCACACACCTCCATTCTCTGACTTCACACACGTCCATTCTGTGACTTCACACACCTCCACTCTGTGACTTTACACACCTCCATTCTGTGTCTTCACAACCTCCATCCTGTGATTTCACACACCTCCATTCTATGACTTCACACACCTCCATTCTAGACTTCACACACCTCCATTTTATGACTTCACACACCTCCGTTCTATGACTTCACACACTTCTATTCTGTGACTAGACACACCTCCATTCTATGACTTCACACACCTCCATTCTATGACTTCACACATCTGCATTCTGACTTCACACACCTCCATTCTATGACTTCACACTTCAATTCTCTGAATTCACACATCTCCATGCTGACTTCACACACCTCCAATCTATGACTTCACACATCTCCCTTCTATGACTTCACACACCTCCATTCTGTAACTTCACACACATCCAATGTTTGACTTCACAAACCTCCATTTCATGACTTCATACACATCCATTCTATGACTTCACACAACTCCTTTCTTTGACTTCACAAAATTCCATTTTTATTTCACACACCTCCACTCTGTGACTTCACACAGCTCCATTTGTGACTTCACACATCACAATTTTGACTTCACACACCTCCATTCTGTGACTTCACACACCTCCATTCTGAGTTAACACACCTCCATTTGTGACTTCACACACCTCCATTCTGACTTCACACAACTCCATTCTATGACTTCACACACTTCCATTCTATGACTTCACACACCTCCATTCTGTGACTTCACACACCTCCACTCTGAGTTCACACACCTCCATTATGTGTCTTCACACACCTCCATTCTGTGACTTCACACACCTCGTTATATGACTTCACACAACTCCATTCTATGACTTCACACACTTCCATTCTATGACTTCACACACCTCCATTCTGTGACTTCACAGACCTCCACTCTGAGTTCACACACCTCCATTCTATGACTTCACATCTCCATTCTATGACTTCACACACCAATATTTATGACGTCACACACCTCCTTTCTGTGACTTCACACACCTCCATTCTGACATCACACACCTACATTCCATGACTTCACACACTTCCATTCTATGACTTCACACACCACCATTCTGTGACTTCACTCACCTCCATTGTGAGTTCACACACCTCCATTCTGTGACTTCACACACCTCCACTCTGAGTTCACACACCTCCATTCTATGACTTCACATCTCCATTCTATGACTTCACACACCAATATTTATGACGTCACACACCTCCTTTCTGTGACTTCACACACCTCCATTCTGACATCACACACCTACATTCCATGACTTCACACACTTCCATTCTATGTCTTCACACACCACCATTCTGTGACTTCACTCACCTCCATTGTGCGTTCACACAACTCCATTCTGTGACTTCACACACCTTGATTCTCTGACGTCACACACCTCCATTCTACGATTTCACACACCTCCATTCTGTGACTTCACACATCTCCATTCTATGATTTCACACACCTCCATTCTGTGACTTCACACACCTCCGTTCTGAGTTCACACACCTCCATTCTGTGACTTCACACACCTCCAATATATGACTTCACACACCTCCATTTTGTGACTTTGCACACCTCCATTCTCTGCCTTCACACACCTCCATTCTGAATTCACACATCTCCATTCTGACTTCACACACCTCAATTCTGTGACTTCACACACCTCCATTCTATGAATTCACATACCTCATTTCTGAGTTGACACACCTCCATTCTGGGACTTCACATACCTCCAATCTGACTTCACACACCTCCATTCTATGACTTCACACACCTCCATTCTGTGACTTCAAAAACCACCATTCTATGACTTCACACATCTCCATTGTGACTTCACACACCTCCATTCTATGAGTTCACACAGCTCCATTCTGACTTCACACACCTCCATTCTATGACTTCGTACACCTCTATTCTGACTTCACACCCCTCCATTCTGTGATTTCACATACCTCCATTCTTTGACTTCACACCCCTCCATTCTGTGACTTCACATACCTCCATTCTTTGACTTCACACCCCTCCATTCTGTGCCTTCACACACCTCCACTCTGTGACTTTACACACCTCCATTCTGTGACTTCACACACCTCCCTTCCGTGACTTCACACACCTTCATTCTATGACTTCACACACCTCCATTCTAAGACTTCACACACATCCATTCTATGACTTCACCCACTTCCATTGTTTGACATCATACACCTCCATTTTTTGACTTCACACACCTCCGTTCCATGAATTCACACACCTCAATTCTATGAGTTCACACACCTCCATTCTATGAGTTCACACCCATTCATTCTTACTTCAGCAACATCCATTCTATGACTTCAGACACCTCCATTCTATGACTTCACACACCTTCATTCTTACTTCAGCAACATCCATTCTATGACTTCACACACCTCCATTCTATGACTTCACAAACCTCCATTCTGTGACTTCACACACCTCCATTCTGGGTTCACACACCTCCATTCTGTGACTTGACACACCTCTATTCTGACTTCACACACCTCCATTCTATGACTTCACACACTTACATTCTATGACTTCACACACCTCCATTCTGTGACTTCACACACCTCCTCACTGAGTTCACACACCTCCATTCTGTGTCTTCACACACCTCCATTCTGTGACTTCATACACCTACTTCTATGACTTCACACACCTCCATTCTGTGACTTCACACACCTCAAATCTGAGTTCACACACCTCCATACTGTGACTTCACACACCTCTATTCTGTGACTTCACGCACCTCCATTCTATGACTTCACACACCTCCATTCTATGCCTTCACACACCTCCATTCTGTGACTTCACACACTTCTATTCTATGACATCACACACCTCCATTCTGTGACTTCACAAACCTCCATTCTATGACTTTACACACCTCCATTCCATGACTTCATACACCTCCATTCTATGCCTTCACACACCTCCATTTTGTGACTTCACACACCTCCATTCTATGACTTCACACACCTCCATTCTATGACTTCACACACCTACATTGTGACTTCACACACCTCCATTCTTTGACTTCACACACCTCCATTCTATGAATTCACACACCTCCATTCTTTGACTTCACACACCTCCATTCTATGAATTCACATACCTCCTTTCTGAGTTCACACACCTCCATTCCTTGACTTCACACACCTCCAATCTGACTTCACACATCTCCATTCTATGACTCCACACACCTCCATTCTGTGATTTCAAAAACCAAAATTCTATGACTTCACACACCTCCATTGTGACTTCACATACCTCCATTCTAAGAGTTCACACACCTCCAATCTGATTTCACACACCTCCATTCTATGAATTCCCACAGCTCCATTCTGACTTAACACATCTCCATTCTACGACTTCGCATACCTCTATTCTGACTTCATACACCTCCATTCTGTGACTTCACACACCTCCATTCTATGACTTCAAACACCTCCATTCTGTGACTTCACACACCTCAACTCTGAGTTCACACACTTCCATTCTGTGTCTTCACACACCTCCATTCTGTGCCTTCACACACCTCGTTATATGACTTCACACACCTCCATTCTGTGACTTCACTCACCTCCATTCTATGACTTCACACACCTCCATTCTATGACTTCACACACCTCCATTCTATGCCTTTACACACCTCTATTCTGTGAGTTCCCACACCTCCATTCTATGACATCACACACCTCCATTCTGTGACTTCACACACCTCCATTCTATGACTTCACACACCTCAAATCTCTGACTTCACACACCTCCATTGTATGATTTCACACACCTCCATTCTATGACTTCACAGACCTCCATTCTATGACTTCAGAAACCTACATTGTGACTGCACACACCTCCATTCTATGAGTTCACACACCTGCATTGTGACTTCACCCACCTCCATTCTCTGACTTCACACACCTCTATTCTGACTTCACACACCTCCATTCTGACTTCACACACCTCAAATCTCTGACTTCACACACGTCCATTGTATGATTTCACACACCTCCATTCTATGACTTCACAGACCTCCATTCTGTGACTTCACACACCTCCTTTCTGAGTTCACACACATCCATTCTGTGACTTCACACACCTCCATTTTGACTTCATACACTTCCATTCTATGAGTTCACACACCCCCATTCTGTGATTTCACACACTTCCATTCTATGACTTCACACAGCTCCATTCCGACTTCACACAGCTCCATTCTGACTTCACACACCTCCATTCTATGACTTCGCACACCTCTCTTTTGACTTCACACAACTGCATTCTGTGACTTCACACACCTCCATTCCATGACTTCACACACCTCCATTCTGTGACTTCACACACCTCCATTCTATGACATCACACACCTCCATTCTGTGACTTCACACACCTCGATTCTATGACTTCACACACCTCCATTCTATGACTTCAGAAACCTACATTGTGACTTCACACACCTCCATTCTATTAGTTCACACACCTGCATTTTGACTTCACCCACCTCCATTCTCTGACTTCACACACCTCCATTCTGACTTCACACACCTCCATTCTGACTTCACACACCTCAATTCTGTGACTTCACACACCTCCATTCTATGATTTCACACACCTCCATTCTATGACTTCACAGACCTCCATTCTCTGACTTCACACACCTCCTTTCTGAGTTCACACACATCCATTCTGTGACTTCACACACCTCCATTGTGACTTCATACACCTCCATTCTATGAGTGCACACACCTCCATTCTGACTTCACACACTTCCATTCTATGACTTCACACAGCTCCATTCTGACTTCACACACCTCCATTCTATGACTTCGCACACCTCTATTCTGATTTCACACAACTGCATTCTGTGACTTCACACACCTCCTTTCTATGATTTCACACACCTCCATTCTGTGACTTCACACACCTCCACTCTGTGACTTTACACACCTCCATTATGTGACTTCACACACTTCCATTCTGTGATTTCACACACAATCCATTCTATGACTTCACAAACCTCCATTCTTTGATTTCACACACCTCCATTCTATGACTTCACACACCTCCATTGTGACTTCATACTACTCCATTCTGTGAATTCACACACCTCCTTTCTGTGACTTCACACACCTCTATACTATGACTTCCACAAACCTTCAATCTATGACTTCACAACCTCCATTTTATGACTTCACAGACTTCCAATCTATGACTTCTCAAACCTCCATTCTATGACTTCACACACCTGCAATCTGTCTTCACACACCTCCATTCTCTGACTTCACACACCTCCATTCTATGACTTCACACACCTCCATTCTGTAACTTCACACGCTTCCAATGTTTGACGTCACAAACTTCCATTCCATGACTTCATACACCTCCATTCTATGACTTCACACACATCCATTCTTTGACCTCATACACCTCCATTTTGACTTCACACACCTCCATTTTGTGACTTCACACACCTGCATTTGTGACTTCACACACCACAATTGTGACTTCACACACGTCCATTCTTTGACTTCACACACCTCCATTTTGACTTCACACACCTCCATTTTGTGACTTCACACACCTCCATTCTATGACTTCACACACCTCCATTCTATGACTTCACACACCTACATTGTGACTTCACACACCTACGTTCTATCAGTTCACACACCTGCATTGTGACTTCACAAACCTCCATTCTATGACTTCTCACACCTCCATTCTGAATTCACACACCTCCATTCTGACTTCACACACCTCAATTCTGTGACTTCACACACCTCCATTCTATGATTTCCCACACCTCCATTCTTTGACTTCACACACCTAAATTCTATGACTTCACATACCTCCTTTCTGAGTTGACACACCTCCATTCTGTGACTTCACATACCTCCAATCTGACTTCACACACCTCCATTCTATGACTTCACACACCTCCATTCTGTGACTTCAAAAACCACCATTCTATGACTTCACACATCTCCATTGTGACTTCACACACCTCCATTCTATGAGTTCACATAGCTCCATTCTGACTTCACACACCTCCATTCTATGACTTCGCACACCTCTATTCTGACTTCAAACCCCTCCATTCTGTGATTTCACATACCTCCACTCTTTGACTTCACACCCCTCCATTCTATGATTTCACACACCTCTATTCTATGATTTCACACAGTTCCATTCTATGACTTCACACACCTCCAATCTGACTTCACACACCTCCATTCTATGACTCCACACACCTCCATGCTGTGATTTCAAAAACCACAATTCTATTACTTTACACACCTCCATTGTGACTTCACATACCTCCATTCTAAGAGTTCACACACCTCCTGTCTGACTTCACACACCTCCATTCTATGAATTCCCACAGCTTCATTCTGACTTAACACACCTCCATTCTATGACTTCGCATACCTCTATTCTGACTTCATACACCTCCATTCTGTGACTTCACACACCTCCATTCTATGACTTCAAACACCTCCATTCTGTGACTTCACACAATTCAACTCTGTCACTTTACACACCTCCATTCTGTGACTTCTCACACCTCCATTCTGTGATTTCACACCCCTCCATTCTATGACTTCACACACCTCCATTCTGTGACTTCACACACCTCCATTGTGACTTCACACATCTCCGTTCTGTGACTTCACACACCTCCCTTCTGTGACTTGACACACCTCCAATCTATGACTTCACAAACCTCCATTCTATGACTTCACACTCCTCCATTCTGCAATTTCACACGCTTCCAATGTTGGACGTCACAAACCTCCATTCCATGACTTCATACACCTCCAGTCTATGACTTCACACACATCCATTCTGTGACTTCACACACCTGCCTTTGTGACTTCACACACCACAATTTTGACTTCACACACGTCCATTCTTTGACATCACACACCTCCATTTTGACTTCACACACCTCCATTTGGAGACTTCACACACCTCCATTGTATGTCTTCACACACCTCCATTCTATGACTTCACACAGCTACATTGTGACTTCACACACCTACGTTCTATCAGTTCACACACCTGCATTGTGACTTCACACACCTCCATTCTATGACTTCACACACCTCCATTCTGAATTCACACACCTCCATTCTGACTTCACACACCTCAATTCTGTGACTTCACACACCTCCATTCTATGATTTCCCACACCTCCATTCTTTGACTTCACACACCTCCATTCTATGACTTCACATACCTCCTTTCTGAGTTCACACACCTCCATTCATTGACTTCACACACCTCCAATCTGACTTCACACACCTCCATTCTATGACTCCACACACCTCCATTCTGTGATTTCAAAAACCAAAATTCTATGACTTCACACACCTCCATTGTGACTTCACATACCTCCATTTTAAGAGTTCACACAACTCCAATCTGTCTTCACACACCTCCATTCTATGAATTCCCACAGATCCATTCTGACTTAACACATCTCCATTCTACGACTTCGCATACCTCTATTCTGACTTCACACACCTCCATTCTATGACTTCAAACACCACCATTCTGTGACTTCACACACCTCAACTCTGTCACTTTACACACCTCCATTCTGTGACTTCTCACACCTCCATTCTGTGATTTCACACACCTCCATTCTATGACTTCACACACCTCCATTCTTTGACTTCACACACCTCCATTCTGTGACTTCACACACCTCCAGTGTGACTTCACACATCTCCGTTCTGTGACTTCACACACCTCCCTTCTGTGACTTGACACACCTCCATTCTATGACTTCACACACCTCCATTCTATGACTTCACACACCTCCATTCTGTATTTTCACACACTTCCAATGTTTGACTTCACAAACCTCCATTTTTGACTTCACACACCTCCATTCTATGACGTCTCACACCTCCATTGTGACTTCACACATCTCCGTTCTGTGACTTCACACACCTCCCTTCTGTGACTTGACACACCTCCATTCTATGACTTCACACACCTCCATTCTTTGACTTCACACACCTACATTTTGACATCACACACCTCCATTCTGTGACTTCACACACCTCCATTTGTGACTTCACACAACACAATTTTGACTTCACACACCTCCATTCTTTGACTTCACACATCTCCATTTTGATTTCACACACTTCCATTCTGTGAATTCACACACCTCCATTCTGTGACTTCACACACCTCCATTTTTTGACTACACACAACTCCATTCTTTGACTTCACAAACCTCCATTCCATGACATCACACACCTCCATTCTATGAGCTCACATACCTCCATTCTATGAGTTCACACACCTCAATTTTGACTTCACACACCTCCATTCAATGACTTCACACACCTTCATTCTTACTTCAGAAACATCCATTCTATGACTTCACACACCTCCATTCTGTGACTTCACACACCTCAACTCTGTCACTTTACACACCTCCATTCTGTGACTTCTCACACCTCCATTCTGTGATTTCACACACCTCCATTCTATGACTTCATACACCTTCATTCTTTGACTTCACACACCTCCATTCTGTGACTTCACACACCTCCATTGTGACTTCACACATCTCCGTTCTGTGACTTCACACACCTCCCGTCTGTGACTTGACACACCTCCATTCTATGACTTCACACACCTCCATTCTCTGACTTCACACACCTCCATTCTGTATTTTCACACACTTCCAATGTTTGACTTCACAAACCTCCATTCTTTGACTTCACACACCTACATTCTATGACGTCTCACACCTCCATTGTGACTTCACACATCTCCGTTCTGTGACTTCACACACCTCCCTTCTGTGACTTGACACACCTCCATTCTATGACTTCACACACCTCCATTCTTTGACTTCACACACCTACATTTTGACATCACACACCTCCATTCTGTGGCTTCACACACCCCATTTGTGACTTCACACACCACAATTTTGACTTCACACACCTCCATTCTTTGACTTCACACACCTCCATTTTGACTTCACACACTTCCATTCTGTGAAATCACACACCTCAATTCTGTGACTTCACACACCTCCATTGTTTGACTACACACAACTCCATTCTTTGACTTCACACACCTCCATTCCATGACATCACACACCTCCATTCTATGAGCTCACATACCTCCATTCTATGAGTTCACACACCTCCATTCAATGACTTCACACACCTTCATTCTTACTTCAGAAACATCCATTCTATGACTTCACACACCTCCATTCTGTGACTTCAAAAACCACCATTCTATGACTTCACACCCCTCTATTTTGACTTCACACACATCCATTCAATGAGTTCACACCCCTCCATTCTGACTTCACACACCTCCATTCTATGACTTCGCACACCTCTATTCTGACTTCACACACCTCCATCCTGTGACTTCACACACCTCCATTCTCTGACTTCACACACGTCCATTCTGTGACTTCACACACCTCCACTCTGTGACTTTACACACCTCCATTCTGTGTCTTCACAACCTCCATCCTGTGATTTCACACACCTCCATTCTATGACTTCACACACCTCCATTCTAGACTTCACACACCTCCATTTTATGACTTCACACACCTCCGTTCTATGACTTCACACACTTCTATTCTGTGACTAGACACACCTCCATTCTATGACTTCACACACCTCCATTCTATGACTTCACACATCTGCATTCTGACTTCACACACCTCCATTCTATGACTTCACACTTCAATTCTCTGAATTCACACATCTCCATGCTGACTTCACACACCTCCAATCTATGACTTCACACATCTCCCTTCTATGACTTCACACACCTCCATTCTGTAACTTCACACACATCCAATGTTTGACTTCACAAACCTCCATTTCATGACTTCATACACATCCATTCTATGACTTCACACAACTCCTTTCTTTGACTTCACAAAATTCCATTTTTATTTCACACACCTCCACTCTGTGACTTCACACAGCTCCATTTGTGACTTCACACATCACAATTTTTACTTCACACACCTCCATTCTGTGACTTCACACACCTCCATTCTGAGTTAACACACCTCCATTTGTGACTTCACACACCTCCATTCTGACTTCACACAACTCCATTCTATGACTTCACACACTTCCATTCTATGACTTCACACACCTCCATTCTGTGACTTCACACACCTCCACTCTGAGTTCACACACCTCCATTATGTGTCTTCACACACCTCCATTCTGTGACTTCACACACCTCGTTATATGACTTCACACAACTCCATTCTATGACTTCACACACTTCCATTCTATGACTTCACACACCTCCATTCTGTGACTTCACACACCTCCACTCTGAGTTCACACACCTCCATTCTATGACTTCACATCTCCATTCTATGACTTCACACACCAATATTTATGACGTCACACACCTCCTTTCTGTGACTTCACACACCTCCATTCTGACATCACACACCTACATTCCATGACTTCACACACTTCCATTCTATGACTTCACACACCACCATTCTGTGACTTCACTCACCTCCATTGTGAGTTCACACAACTCCATTCTGTGACTTCACACACCTTGATTCTCTGACGTCACACACCTCCATTCTACGATTTCACACACCTCCATTCTGTGACTTCACACATCTCCATTCTTTGATTTCACACACCTCCATTCTGTGACTTCACACACCTCCGTTCTGAGTTCACACACCTCCATTCTGTGACTTCACACACCTCCAATATATGACTTCACACACCTCCATTTTGTGACTTTGCACACCTCCATTCTCTGCCTTCACACACCTCCATTCTGAATTCACACATCTCCATTCTGACTTCACACACCTCAATTCTGTGACTTCACACACCTCCATTCTATGAATTCACATACCTCATTTCTGAGTTGACACACCTCCATTCTGGGACTTCACATACCTCCAATCTGACTTCACACACCTCCATTCTATGACTTCACACACCTCCATTCTGTGACTTCAAAAACCACCATTCTATGACTTCACACATCTCCATTGTGACTTCACACACCTCCATTCTATGAGTTCACACAGCTCCATTCTGACTTCACACACCTCCATTCTATGACTTCGTACACCTCTATTCTGACTTCACACCCCTCCATTCTGTGATTTCACATACCTCCATTCTTTGACTTCACACCCCTCCATTCTGTGACTTCACATACCTCCATTCTTTGACTTCACACCCCTCCATTCTGTGCCTTCACACACCTCCACTCTGTGACTTTACACACCTCCATTCTGTGACTTCACACAGCTCCCTTCTGTGACTTCACACACCTTCATTCTATGACTTCACACACCTCCATTCTAAGACTTCACACACATCCATTCTATGACTTCACCCACTTCCATTGTTTGACATCATACACCTCCATTTTTTGACTTCACACACCTCCGTTCCATGAATTCACACACCTCAATTCTATGAGTTCACACACCTCCATTCTATGAGTTCACACCCATTCATTCTTACTTCAGCAACATCCATTCTATGACTTCAGACACCTCCATTCTATGACTTCACACACCTTCATTCTTACTTCAGCAACATCCATTCTATGACTTCACACACCTCCATTCTATGACTTCACAAACCTCCATTCTGTGACTTCACACACCTCCATTCTGGGTTCACACACCTCCATTCTGTGACTTCACACACCTCTATTCTGACTTCACACACCTCCATTCTATGACTTCACACACTTACATTCTATGACTTCACACACCTCCATTCTGTGACTTCACACACCTCCTCACTGAGTTCACACACCTCCATTCTGTGTCTTCACACACCTCCATTCTGTGACTTCATACACCTACTTTTATGACTTCACACACCTCCATTCTGTGACTTCACACACCTCAAATCTGAGTTCACACACCTCCATACTGTGACTTCACACACCTCTATTCTGTGACTTCACGCACCTCCATTCTATGACTTCACACACCTCCATTCTATGCCTTCACACACCTCCATTCTATGACTTCACACACTTCTATTCTATGACATCACACACCTCCATTCTGTGACTTCACAAACCTCCATTCTATGACTTCACACACCTCCATTCTATGACTTCAGAAACCTACATTGTTACTTCACACACCTCCATTCTATGAGTTCACACACCTGCATTGTGACTTCACACACCTCCATTATCTGACTTCACATACCTCCATTCTGACTTCACACACATCCATTCTGACTTCACACACCTCAATTCTGTGACTTCACACACCTCCATTCTATGATTTCACACACCTCCATTCTATGACTTCACAGACCTCCATTCTATGACTTTACACACCTCCTTTCTGAGTTCACACACATCCATTCTGTGACTTCACACACCTCCATTGTGACTTCATACACCTCCATTGTATGAGTTCACACACCTCCATTCTGACTTCACACACTTCCATTCTATGACTTCACACAGCTCCATTCTCACTTCACACTCCTCCATTCTATGACTTCGCACACCTCTGTTCTGACTTCACACACCTGCATTCTGTGACTTCACACACCTCCATTCTATGATTTCACACACCTCCATTCTGTGACTTCACACACCTCCACTCTGTGACTTTACACACCTGCATTCTCTGACTTCACACACCTCCATTCTGTGATTTCACACACTTCCATTCTATCACTTCACACCCCTCCATTCTATGAGTTCACACACCTCCATTCTGTGACTTCACACACCTCCATTCTATGACTTCACACACCTCCATTCTATGACTTCACACAGATCCATTCTGACTTCTCACACTTCCATTTTGACTTCAAACACCTCATTTCTGTGACTTCACACCTCCATTCTATGATTTCACACACCTCCATTCTATGACTTCACACACCTCCATTCTATGACTTCACACACCTCCTTTCTGAGTTGACACACTTCCATTCTGTGATTTCACACACCTCCAATCTGACTTCACACACCTCCATTCTATGACTTCACACACCTCCATTCTGAGACTTCACACACCTCCATTCTGTGACTTTACACACCTCCACTCTGTGACTACACCCACCTCCATTCTGACTTCACACACCTCAATTCTGTGACTTCACACACCTCCATTCTATGATTTCACACACCTCCATTCTATGACTTCTCAGACCTCCATTCTATGACTTTACACACCTCCTTTCTGAGTTCCCACACATCCATTCTGTGACTTCACACACCTCCATTGTGACTTCATACACCTCAATTCTGTGAGTTCACACACCTCCATTCTGACTTCACACACTTCCATTCTATGACTTCACACAGCTCCATTCTGACTTCACACTCCTCCATTCTAGGACTTCGCACACCTCTATTCTGACTTCACACACCTGCATTCTGTGACTTCACACACCTCCATTCTATGATTTCAGAAACCTCCATTCTGTGACTTCACACACCTCCACTCTGTGACTTTACACACCTCCATTATGTGACTTCACACACCTGCATTCTGTGATTTCACACACAATCCATTCTATGACTTCACAAACCTCCCTTCTGTGAATTCACACATCTCCATTTTATGCCTTTACACACCTCCATTCTGTGACTTCACACACCTCCATTCTATGACATCACACACCTCCATTCTGTGACTTCACACACCTCCATTCTGGGACTTCACACACCTCCATTCTGTGACTAGACACACCTCCATCTGTGACTTCACACACCTCCATTCTATGACTTCACATTCCTCCATTCTATGAGTTCACACACCTCCATTCTATGCCTTTACACACCTCCATTCTGTGACTTCACACACCTCCATTCTATGACATCACACACCTCCATTCTGTGACTTCACACACCTCCATTCTGGGACTTCACACACCTCCATTCTGTGACTAGACACACCTCCATCTGTGACTTCACACACCTCCATTCTATGATTTCACACTCCTCCATTCTATGAGTTCACACACCTCCTTTCTGTGACTTCACACACCTCCATTCTATGACTTCACACACCTCCATTCTGTGACTTCACACACCACCATGCTGACTTCACATACTTCCATTTTGACTTCAAACACTTCATTTCTGTGACTTCACTCACCTCCATTCTATGATTTCACACACCTCCATTCTATGACTTCACACACCTCCATTCTATGACTTCACACACCTCCTTTCTGAGTTGACACACTTCCATTCTGTGACTTCACACACCTCCAATCTAACCTCACACACCTCCATTCTCTGACTTCACACACCTCCATTCTCTGACTTCAAAAACCAACATTCTATGACTTCAAACACCTCCATTCTATGACTTCACACACCTCCATTCTGAGACTTCACACACCTCCATTCTGTGACTTTACACACCTCCACTCTGTGACTACACACACTTCCATTCTGTGATTTCACACACCTCCATTCTATGACTTCACACACCTCCATTCTCTGACTTCACACACCTCCATTCTGTGACTTTACACACCTCCACTCTGTGACTTTACACACCTCCATTCTGTGTCTTCACACACCTCCATCCTGTGATTTCACACACCTCCATTCTATGACTTCACACACCTCCATTCTATGACTTCACACACCTCCATTCTATGACTTCACACACCTCCATTCTATGACTTCACACACCTCCTTTCTGAGTTGACACACTTCCATTCTGTGACTTCACACACCTCCAATCTAACCTCACACACCTCCATTCTATGACTTCACACACCTCCATTCTCTGACTTCAAAAACCAACATTCTATGACTTCAAACACCTCCATTCTATGACTTCACACACCTCCATTCTGAGACTTCACACACCTCCATTCTGTGACTTTACACACCTCCAATCTGTGACTACACACACTTCCATTCTGTGATTTCACACACCTCCATCCTATGACTTCACACACCTCCATTCTCTGACTTCACACACCTCCATTCTGTGACTTCACACACTTCCACTCTGTGACTTTACACGCCTCCATTCTGTGTCTTCACACACCTCCATCCTGTGATTTCACACACCTCCATTCTATGACTTCACACACCCCCATTCTATGACTTCACACACCTCCATTCTATGACTTCACACACCTCAATTCTATCACTTCACACACTTCTATTCTGTGACTAGACACACCTCCATTCTATGACTTCACACACCTCCATTCTATGACTTCACACATCTGCATTCTGACTTCACACACCTCCATTCTATGATTTCACAACTCCATTCTCTGACTTCACACATCTCCATTCTGACTTCACACACCTCCAATCTATGACTTCACACATCTCCCTTCTATGACTTCACACACCTCCATTCTGTAACTTCACACACTTCCAATATTTGACTTCACCAACCTCCATTCCATGACTTCATACACATCCAATCTATGACTTCACACAACTCCTTTCTTTGACTTCACAAAATTCAATTTTGATTTCACACACCTCCACTCTGTGACTTCACACACCTCCATTTGTGACTTCACACATCACAATTTTGACTTCACAAACCTCCATTCTGTAACTTCAGACACCTCCATTCTGAGTTAACACACCTGCATTTGTGACTTCACACACCTCAATTCTGACTTCACACACCTCCATTCTATGACTTCACACACTTCCATTCTATGACTTCACACACCTCCATTCTGTGACTTCACACACCTCCACTCTGAGTTCACACACCTCCATTCTGTGTCTTCACACACCTCCATTCTGTGACTTCACACACCTCGTTATATGACTTCACACACCTCCATTCTGTTACCTCACACACCTCAAATCTGAGATCACACCCCTCCATAGTGTGATTTCACACACCTCCATTCTGTGACTTCACACACCCCCATTCTATGACTTCACACTCCTCCATTCTACGACTTCACACACCTCCATTCTATGCCTTTACACACCTCCATTCTGTGACTTAACACACCTCCATTCTATGACATCACACACCTCCATTCTGTGACTTCACAAACCTCCATTCTATGACTTCACACACCTCCATTCTATGACTTCAGAAACCTACATTGTGACTTCACACACCTCCATTCTCTGAGTTCACACACCTGCATTGTGACTTCACACACCTCCATTCTCTGACTTCACACACCTCCATTCTGACTTCACACACCTCCATTCTGACTTCACACACCTCAATTCTGTGACTTCACATACCTCCATTCTGTGACTTCACACACCTCGTTATATGACTTCACACACCTCCATTCTGTTACCTCACACACCTCAAATCTGAGATCACACCCCTCCATGGTGTGATTTCACACACCTCCATTCTATGACTTCACAGACCTCCATTCTGTGACTTCCCACACCTCCTTTGTGAGTTCACAAACATCCATTCTGTGACTTCACACACCACCATTGCGACTTCATACACCTCCATTCTATGAGTTCAGACACCACCATTCTGACTTCACACACTTCCATTCTATGACTTCACACAGCTCCATTCTGACTTCACACACCTCCATTCTATGACTTCGCACACCTCTATTCTGACTTCACACACCTGCATTCTGTGACTTCACACCCCTCCATAGTGTGACTTCACACACCTCCATTCTGTGACTTCACACACCCCTATTCTATGAATTCACACTCCTCCATTCTATGACTTCACACACCTTCATTCTATGCCTTTATACACCTCAATTCTGTGACTTCACACACCTCCATTCTATGATTTCATACACCTCCATTCTATGACTTCACAGACCTCCATTCTATGACTTCCCACACCTCGTTTCTGAGTTCACACACATCCATTCTGTGACTTCACACACCTCCATTGTGACTTCATATACCTCAATTCTATGAGTTCACACACCTCCATTCTGACTTCACACACTTCCATTCTATGACTACACACAGCTCCATTCTGACTTCACACACCTCCATTCTATGACTTCACACACCTCTATTCTGACTTCACACACCTGCATTCTGTGACTTCACACACCTCCATTCTATGACTTCACACACCTCCATTCTGTGACTTCACACACCTCCACTCTGTGACTTTACACACCTCCATTCTGTGACTTCACACACTTCCATTCTGTGATTTCACACAGAATCCATTCTATGACTTCACAAACCTCCATTCTTTGATTTCACACACCTCCATTGTATGACTTCACACACCTGCATTGTGACTTCATACAACTCCATTCTGTGAATTCACACACCTCCTTTCTGTGACTTCACACACCTCCATACTATGACTTCCACACACCTTCAATCTATGACTTCACAACCTCCATTCTATGACTTCACACACTTCCAATCTATGACTTCACAAACCTCCATTCTATGACTTCACAAACCTGCAATCTGACTTCACACACCTCCATTCTCTGACTTCAAAAACCAACATTCTATGACTTCCAACACCTCCATTCTATGACTTCACACACCTCCATTCTGAGACTTCACACACCTCCATTCTGTGACTTTACACACCTCCACTCTGTGACTACACACACTTCCATTCTGTGATTTCACACACCTCCATTCTATGACTTCACACACCTCCATTCTCTGACTTCACACACCTCCATTCTGTGACTTCACACACCTCCAGTCTGTGACTTTACACGCATCCATTCTGTGTCTTCACACACCTCCATCCTGTGATTTCACACACCTCCATTCTATGACTTCACACACCTCCATTCTATGACTTCACACACCTCCATTCTATGACTTCACACACCTCCATTCTATGACTTCACACACTTCTATTCTGTGACTAGACACACCTCCATTCTATGACTTCACACACCTGCATTCTATGACTTCACACATCTGCATTCTGACTTCACACACCTCCATTCTATGATTTCACACCTCCATTCTCTGACTTCACACATCTCCATTCTGACTTCACAAACCTCCAGTCTATGACTTCACACATCTCCCTTCTATGACTTCACACAACTCCATTCTGTAGCTTCACACACTTCCAATGTTTGACTTCACCAACCTCCATTCTATGACTTCACACACATCCATTCTATGACTTCACACAACTCCTTTCTTTTACTTCACAAAATTCCATTTTGATTTCACACACCTCCACTCTGTGACTTCACACACCTCCATTTGTGACTTCACACATCACAATTTTGACTTCACACACCTCCATTCTGTGACTTCACTCACCTCCATTCTGAGTTAACACACCTCCATTTGTGACTTCACACACCTCCATTCTGACTTCACACACCTCCATTCTATGACTTCACACACTTCCATTCTATGACTTCACACACCTCCATTCTGTGACTTCACACACCTCCAATCTGAGTTCACACACCTCCATTCTGTGTCTTCACACACCTCCATTCTGTGACTTCACACACCTCGTTATATGAGTTCACACACCTCCATTCTGTGACCTCACACACCTCAAATCTGAGTTCACACCCCTCCATAGTGTGACTTCACACACCTCCATTCTGTGACTTCACACACCCCCATTCTATGACTTCACACACCTCCGTTCTATGACTTCACACACCTCCATTCTTTGCCTTTACACACCTCCATTCTGTGACTTCACACACCTCCATTCTATGACATCACACACCACCATTCTGTGACTTCACACACCTCCATTCTATGATTTCACACACCTCCATTCTATGACTTCAGAAACCTACATTGTGACTTCACACACCTCCATTCTATGAGTTCACACACCTGCATTGTGACTTCACACACCTCCATTCTCTGACTTCACACACCTCCATTCTGACTTCACACACCTCCATTCTGACTTCATACACCTCAATTCTGTGACTTCACACACCTCCATTCTATGATTTCACACACCTCCATTCTATGACTTCACAGACCTCCATTCTATGACTTCCCACACCTCCTTTCTGAGTTCACACACATCCATTCTGTGACTTCACACACCTCCATTGTGACTTCATACACCTCCATTCTATGAGTTCACACACCTCCATTCTGACTTCACACACTTCCATTCTATGACTTCACACAGCTCCATTCTGACTTCACACACCTCCATTCTATGACTTCGCACACCTCTATTGGGACTTCACACAACTGCATTCTGTGACTTCACACACCTCCATTCTATAACTTCACACACCTCCATTCTGTGACTTCACACACCTCCACTCTGTGACTTTACACACCTCCATTCTGTGACTTCACACACTTCCATTCTTTGATTTCACACACAATACATTCTATGACTTCACAAACCTCCATTCTTTGATTTCACACACATCCATTGTATGACTTCACACACCTGCATTGTGACTTCATACAACTCCATTCTGTGAATTCACACACCTCCTTTCTGTGACTTCACACACCTCCATACTATGACTTCCACACACCTTCAATCTATGACTTCACAACCTCCATTCTATGACTACTCACACTTCCAATCTATGACTTCACAAACCTCCATTCTATGACTTCACAAACCTGCAATCTGACTTCACACACCTCCATTCTCTGACTTCACACACCTCGATTCTATGACTTCACACACCTCCATTCTGTAACTTCACACGCTTCCAATGTTTGACTTCACCAACCTCCATTCTATGACTTCACACACATCCAATCTATGACTTCACATTCCTCCATTCTATGAGTTCACACACCTCCATTCTATGCCTTTACACACCTCCATTCTGTGACTTCACACACCTCCATTCTATGACATCACACACCTCCATTCTGTGACTTCACACACCTCCATTCTGGGACTTCACACACCTCCATTCTGTGACTA
The DNA here is from genome assembly GCA_024803745.1 of Megascapheus bottae. Taxonomy (NCBI): domain Eukaryota; kingdom Metazoa; phylum Chordata; class Mammalia; order Rodentia; family Geomyidae; genus Megascapheus; species Megascapheus bottae. The sequence goes on from JANJXV010000272.1 coordinate 919,701, forward strand.
GACACACCTCCATCTATGACTTCACACACCTCCATTCTATGATTTCACACTCCTCCATTCTATGAGTTCACACACCTCCTTTCTGTGACTTCACACACCTCCATTCTATGACTTCACACACCTCCATTCTGTGACTTCACACACCACCATGCTGACTTCACATACTTCCATTTTGACTTCAAACACTTCATTTCTGTGACTTCACTCACCTCCATTCTATGATTTCACACACCTCCATTCTATGACTTCACACACCTCCATTCTATGACTTCACACACCTCCTTTCTGAGTTGACACACTTCCATTCTGTGACTTCACACACCTCCAATCTAACCTCACACACCTCCATTCTCTGACTTCACACACCTCCATTCTCTGACTTCAAAAACCAACATTCTATGACTTCAAACACCTCCATTCTATGACTTCACACACCTCCATTCTGAGACTTCACACACCTCCATTCTGTGACTTTACACACCTCCACTCTGTGACTACACACACTTCCATTCTGTGATTTCACACACCTCCATTCTATGACTTCACACACCTCCATTCTCTGACTTCACACACCTCCATTCTGTGACTTCACACGCCTCCACTCTGTGACTTTACACACCTCCATTCTGTGTCTTCACACACCTCCATCCTGTGATTTCACACACCTCCATTCTATGACTTCACACACCTCCATTCTATGACTTCACACACCTCCATTCTATGACTTCACACACCTCCATTCTATGACTTCACACACCTCCTTTCTGAGTTGACACACTTCCATTCTGTGATTTCACACACCTCCAATCTAACCTCACACACCTCCATTCTATGACTTCAAACACCTCCATTCTCTGACTTCAAAAACCAACATTCTATGACTTCAAACACCTCCATTCTATGACTTCACACACCTCCATTCTGAGACTTCACACACCTCCATTCTGTGACTTTACACACCTCCAATCTGTGACTACACACACTTCCATTCTGTGATTTCACACACCTCCATCCTATGACTTCACACACCTCCATTCTCTGACTTCACACACCTCCATTCTGTGACTTCACACACCTCCACTCTGTGACTTTACACACCTCCATTCTGTGTCTTCACACACCTCCATCCTGTGATTTCACACACCTCCATTCTATGACTTCACACACCCCCATTCTATGACTTCACACACCTCCATTCTATGACTTCACACACCTCAATTCTATCACTTCACACACTTCTATTCTGTGACTAGACACACCTCCATTCTATGACTTCACACACCTCCATTCTATGACTTCACACATCTGCATTCTGACTTCACACACCTCCATTCTATGATTTCACAACTCCATTCCCTGACTTCACACATCTCCATTCTGACTTCACACACCTCCAATCTATGACTTCACACATCTCCCTTCTATGACTTCACACACCTCCATTCTGTAACTTCACACACTTCCAATATTTGACTTCACCAACCTCCATTCCATGACTTCATACACATCCAATCTATGACTTCACACAACTCCTTTCTTTGACTTCACAAAATTCAATTTTGATTTCACACAGCTCCACTCTGTGACTTCACAAACCTCCATTTGTGACTTCACACATCACAATTTTGACTTCACACACCTCCATTCTGTAACTTCAGACACCTCCATACTGAGTTAACACACCTGCATTTGTGACTTCACACACCTCAATTCTGACTTCACACACCTCCATTCTATGACTTCACACACTTCCATTCTATGACTTCACACACCTCCATTCTGTGATTTCACACACCTCCACTCTGAGTTCACACACCTCCATTCTGTGTCTTCACACACCTCCATTCTGTGACTTCACACACCTCGTTATATGACTTCACACACCTCCATTCTGTTACCTCACACACCTCAAATCTGAGATCACACCCCTCCATAGTGTGATTTCACACACCTCCATTCTGTGACTTCACACACCCCATTCTATGACTTCACACTCCTCCATTCTATGACTTCACACACCTCCATTCTATGCCTTTACACACCTCCATTCTGTGACTTCACACACCTCCATTCTATGACATCACACACCTCCATTCTGTGACTTCACACACCTCCATTCTATGACTTCACACACCTCCATTCTATGACTTCAGAAACCTACATTGTGACTTCACACACCTCCATTCTATGAGTTCACACACCTGCATTGTGACTTCACACACCTCCATTCTCTGACTTCACACACCTCCATTCTGACTTCACACACCTCCATTCTGACTTCACACACCTCAATTCTGTGACTTCACATACCTCCATTCTATGATTTCACACACCTCCATTCTATGACTTCACAGACCTCCATTCTGTGACTTCCCACACCTCCTTTGTGAGTTCACACACATCCATTCTGTGACTTCACACACCACCATTGTGACTTCATACACCTCCATTCTATGAGTTCAGACACCACCATTCTGACTTCACACACTTCCATTCTATGACTTCACACAGCTCCATTCTGACTTCACACACCTCCATTCTATGACTTCGCACACCTCTATTCTGACTTCACACACCTGCATTCTGTGACTTCACACCCCTCCATAGTGTGACTTCACACACCTCCATTCTGTGACTTCACACACCCCTATTCTATGAATTCACACTCCTCCATTCTATGACTTCACACACCTCCATTCTATGCCTTTATACACCTCCATTCTGTGACTTCACACACCTCCATTCTATGACATCACACACCTCCATTCTGTGACTTCACACACCTCCATTCTATGACTTCACACACCTCCATTCTATGACTTCAGAAACCTATATTGTGACTTCACACACCTCCATTCTATGAGTTCACACACCTGCATTGTGACTTCACACACCTCCATTATCTGACTTCACACACCTCCATTCTGACTTCACACACCTCCTTTCTGACTTCACACACCTCAATTCTGTGACTTCACACACCTCCATTCTATGATTTCATACACCTCCATTCTATGACTGCACAGACCTACATTCTATGACTTCCCACACCTCGTTTCTGAGTTCACACACATCCATTCTGTGACTTCACACACCTCCATTCTGACTTCACACACTTCCATTCTATGACTACACACAGCTCCATTCTGACTTCACACACCTCCATTCTATGACTTCACACACCTCCATTCTATGACTTCACACACCTCCATTCTGTGATTTCACACACCTCCACTCTGTGACTTTACACACCTCCATTCTGTGACTTCACACACTTCCATTCTGTGATTTCACACACAATCCATTCTATGACTTCACAAACCTCCATTCTTTGATTTCACACACCTCCATTGTATGACTTCACACACCTGCATTGTGACTTCATACAACTCCATTCTGTGAATTCACACACCTCCTTTCTGTGACTTCACACACCTCCATACTATGACTTCCACACACCTTCAATCTATGACTTCACAACCTCCATTCTATGACTTCACACACTTCCAATCTATGACTTCACAAACCTCCATTCTATGACTTCACAAACCTGCAATCTGACTTCACACACCTCCATTCTCTGACTTCAAAAACCAACATTCTATGACTTCCAACACCTCCATTCTATGACTTCACACACCTCCATTCTGAGACTTCACACACCTCCATTCTGTGACTTTACACACCTCCACTCTGTGACTACACACACTTCCATTCTGTGATTTCACACACCTCCATTCTATGACTTCACACACCTCCATTCTCTGACTTCTCACACCTCCATTCTGTGACTTCACACACCTCCAGTCTGTGACTTTACACGCATCCATTCTGTGTCTTCACACACCTCCATCCTGTGATTTCACACACCTCCATTCTATGACTTCACACACCTCCATTCTATGACTTCACACACCTCCCTTCTATGACTTCACACACCTCCATTCTGTAACTTCACACACTTCCAATATTTGACTTCACCAACCTCCATTCCATGACTTCATACACATCCATTCTATGACTTCACACAACTCCTTTCTTTGACTTCACAAAATTCCATTTTGATTTCACACACCTCCACTCTGTGACTTCACACACCTCCATTTGTGACTTCACACATCACAATTTTGACTTCACACACCTCCATTCTGTGACTTCACACACCTCCATTCTGAGTTAACACACCTGCATTTGTGACTTCACACACCTCAATTCTGACTTCACACACCTCCATTCTGTGACTTCACACACCTCGTTATGTGACTTCACACACCTCCATTCTGTTACCTCACACACCTCAAATCTGAGATCACACCCCTCCATAGTGTGATTTCACACACCTCCATTCTGTGACTTCACACACCCCCATTCTTTGACTTCACACTCCTCCATTCTATGACTTCACACACCTCCATTCTATGCCTTTACACACCTCCATTCTGTGACTTAACACACCTCCATTCTGTGTCATCACACACCTCCATTCTGTGACTTCACACACCTCCATTCTATGACTTCACACACCTCCATTCTATGACTTCAGAAACCTACATTATGACTTCACACACCTCCATTCTATGAGTTCACACACCTGCATTGTGACTTCACACACCTCCATTCTCTGACTTCACACACCTCCATTCTGACTTCACACACCTCCATTCTGACTTCACACACCTCAATTCTGTGACTTCACACACCTCCATTCTATGATTTCACACACCTCCATTCTATGACTTCACAGACCTCCATTCTGTGACTTCCCACACCTCCTTTGTGAGTTCACACACATCCATTCTGTGACTTCACACACCACCATTGTGACTTCATACACCTCCATTCTATGAGTTCAGACACCACCATTCTGACTTCACACACTTCCATTCTATGACTTCACACAGCTCCATTCTGACTTCACACACCTCCATTCTATGACTTCGCACACCTCTATTCTGACTTCACACACCTGCATTCTGTGACTTCACACCCCTCCATAGTGTGACTTCACACACCTCCATTCTGTGACTTCACACACCCCTATTCTATGAATTCACACTCCTCCATTCTATGACTTCACACACCTCCATTCTATGCCTTTATACACCTCCATTCTGTGACTTCACACACCTCCATTCTATGACATCACACACCTCCATTCTGTGACTTCACACACCTCCATTCTATGACTTCACACACCTCCATTCTATGACTTCAGAAACCTACATTGTGACTTCACACACCTCCATTCTATGAGTTCACACACCTGCATTGTGACTTCACACACCTCCATTATCTGACTTCACACACCTCCATTCTGACTACACACACCTCCTTTCTGACTTCACACACCTCAATTCTGTGACTTCACACACCTCCATTCTATGATTTCATACACCTCCATTCTATGACTTCACAGACCTCCATTCTATGACTTCCCACACCTCGTTTCTGAGTTCACACACATCCATTCTGTGACTTCACACACCTCCATTGTGACTTCATATACCTCAATTCTATGAGTTCACACACCTCCATTCTGACTTCACACACTTCCATTCTATGACTACACACAGCTCCATTCTGACTTCACACACCTCCATTCTATGACTTCACACACCTCTATTCTGACTTCACACACCTGCATTCTGTGACTTCACACACCTCCATTCTATGACTTCACACACCTCCATTCTGTGACTTCACACACCTCCACTCTGTGACTTTACACACCTCCATTCTGTGACTTCACACACTTCCATTCTGTGATTTCACACAGAATCCATTCTATGACTTCACAAACCTCCATTCTTTGATTTCACACACCTCCATTGTATGACTTCACACACCTGCATTGTGACTTCATACAACTCCATTCTGTGAATTCACACACCTCCTTTCTGTGACTTCACACACCTCCATACTATGACTTCCACACACCTTCAATCTATGACTTCACAACCTCCATTCTATGACTTCACACACTTCCAATCTATGACTTCACAAACCTCCATTCTATGACTTCACAAACCTGCAATCTGACTTCACACACCTCCATTCTCTGACTTCAAAAACCAACATTCTATGACTTCCAACACCTCCATTCTATGACTTCACACACCTCCATTCTGAGACTTCACACACCTCCATTCTGTGACTTTACACACCTCCACTCTGTGACTACACACACTTCCATTCTGTGATTTCACACACCTCCATTCTATGACTTCACACACCTCCATTCTCTGACTTCACACACCTCCATTCTGTGACTTCACACACCTCCAGTCTGTGACTTTACACGCATCCATTCTGTGTCTTCACACACCTCCATCCTGTGATTTCACACACCTCCATTCTATGACTTCACACACCTCCATTCTATGACTTCACACACCTCCATTCTATGACTTCACACACCTCCATTCTATGACTTCACACACTTCTATTCTGTGACTAGACACACCTCCATTCTATGACTTCACACACCTGCATTCTATGACTTCACACATCTGCATTCTGACTTCACACACCTCCATTCTATGATTTCACACCTCCATTCTCTGACTTCACACATCTCCATTCTGACTTCACAAACCTCCAGTCTATGACTTCACACATCTCCCTTCTATGACTTCACACAACTCCATTCTGTAGCTTCACACACTTCCAATGTTTGACTTCACCAACCTCCATTCTATGACTTCACACACATCCATTCTATGACTTCACACAACTCCTTTCTTTTACTTCACAAAATTCCATTTTGATTTCACACACCTCCACTCTGTGACTTCACACACCTCCATTTGTGACTTCACACATCACAATTTTGACTTCACACACCTCCATTCTGTGACTTCACTCACCTCCATTCTGAGTTAACACACCTCCATTTGTGACTTCACACACCTCCATTCTGACTTCACACACCTCCATTCTATGACTTCACACACTTCCATTCTATGACTTCATACACCTCCATTCTGTGACTTCACACACCTCCAATCTGAGTTCACACACCTCCATTCTGTGACTTCACACACCTCCATTCTGTGACTTCACACACCTCGTTATATGACTTCACACACCTCCATTCTGTGACCTCACACACCTCAAATCTGAGTTCACACCCCTCCATAGTGTGACTTCACACACCTCCATTCTGTGACTTCACACACCCCCATTCTATGACTTCACACTCCTCCATTCTATGACTTCACACACCTCCATTCTTTGCCTTTACACACCTCCATTCTGTGACTTCACACACCTCCTTTCTATGACATCACACACCACCATTCTGTGACTTCACACACCTCCATTCTATGATTTCACACACCTCCATTCTATGACTTCAGAAACCTACATTGTGACTTCACACACCTCCATTCTCTGAGTTCACACACCTGCATTGTGACTTCACACACCTCCATTCTCTGACTTCACACACCTCCATTCTGACTTCACACACCTCCATTCTGACTTCACACACCTCAATTCTGTGACTTCACACACCTCCATTCTATGATTTCACACACCTCCATTCTATGACTTCACAGACCTCCATTCTATGACTTCCCACACCTCCTTTCTGAGTTCACACACATCCATTCTGTGACTTCACACACCTCCATTGTGACTTCATACACCTCCATTCTATGAGTTCACACACCTCCATTCTGACTTCACACACTTCCATTCTATGACTTCACACAGCTCCATTCTGACTTCACACACCTCCATTCTATGACTTCGCACACCTCTATTGGGACTTCACACAACTGCATTCTGTGACTTCACACACCTCCATTCTATAACTTCACAAACCTCCATTCTGTGACTTCACACACCTCCACTCTGTGACTTTACACACCTCCATTCTGTGACTTCACACACTTCCATTTTTGATTTCACACACAATACATTCTATGACTTCACAAACCTCCATTCTTTGATTTCACACACCTCCATTGTATGACTTCACACACCTGCATTGTGACTTCATACAACTCCATTCTGTGAATTCACACACCTCCTTTCTGTGACTTCACACACCTCCATACTATGACTTCCACACACCTTCAATCTATGACTTCACAACCTCCATTCTATGACTACTCACACTTCCAATCTATGACTTCACAAACCTCCATTCTATGACTTCACAAACCTGCAATCTGATTTCACACACCTCCATTCTCTGACTTCACACACCTCCATTCTGTGACTTCACACACCTCCATTCTGTAACTTCACACGCTTCCAATGTTTGACTTCACCAACCTCCATTCTATGACTTCACACACATCCATTCTATGACTTCACATTCCTCCATTCTATGAGTTCACACACCTCCATTCTATGCCTTTACACACCTCCATTCTGTGACTTCACACACCTCCATTCTATGACATCACACACCTCCATTCTGTGACTTCACACACCTCCATTCTGGGACTTCACACACCTCCATTCTGTGACTAGACACACCTCCATCTGTGACTTCACACACCTCCATTCTATGATTTCACACTCCTCCATTCTATGAGTTCACACACCTCCTTTCTGTGACTTCACACACCTCCATTCTATGACTTCACACACCTCCATTCTGTGACTTCACACACCACCATGCTGACTTCACATACTTCCATTTTGACTTCAAACACTTCATTTCTGTGACTTCACTCACCTCCATTCTATGATTTCACACACCTCCATTCTATGACTTCACACACCTCCATTCTATGACTTCACACACCTCCTTTCTGAGTTGACACACTTCCATTCTGTGACTTCACACACCTCCAATCTAACCTCACACACCTCCATTCTCTGACTTCACACACCTCCATTCTCTGACTTCAAAAACCAGCATTCTATGACTTCAAACACCTCCATTCTATGACTTCACACACCTCCATTCTGAGACTTCACACACCTCCATTCTGTGACTTTACACACCTCCACTCTGTGACTACACACACTTCCATTCTGTGATTTCACACACCTCCATTCTATGACTTCACACACCTCCATTCTCTGACTTCACACACCTCCATTCTGTGACTTCACACACCTCCACTCTGTGACTTTACACACCTCCATTCTGTGTCTTCACACACTTCCATCCTGTGATTTCACACACCACCATTCTATGACTTCACACACCTCCATTCTATGACTTCACACACCTCCATTCTATGACTTCACACACCTCCATTCTATGACTTCACACACCTCCTTTCTGAGTTGACACACTTCCATTCTGTGACTTCACACACCTCCAATCTAACCTCACACACCTCCATTCTATGACTTCACACACCTCCATTCTCTGACTTCAAAAACCAACATTCTATGACTTCAAACACCTCCATTCTATGACTTCACACACCTCCATTCTGAGACTTCACACACCTCCATTCTGTGACTTTACACACCTCCAATCTGTGACTACACACACTTCCATTCTGTGATTTCACACACCTCCATCCTATGACTTCACACACCTCCATTCTCTGACTTCACACACCTCCATTCTGTGACTTCACACACCTCCACTCTGTGACTTTACACGCCTCCATCTGTGTCTTCACACACCTCCATCCTGTGATTTCACACACCTCCATTCTATGACTTCACACACCCCCATTCTATGACTTCACACACCTCCATTCTATGACTTCACACACCTCAATTCTATCACTTCACACACTTCTATTCTGTGACTAGACACACCTCCATTCTATGACTTCACACACCTCCATTCTATGACTTCACACGTCTGCATTCTGACTTCACACACCTCCATTCTATGATTTCACAACTCCATTCCCTGACTTCACACATCTCCATTCTGACTTCACACACCTCCAATCTATGACTTCACACATCTCCCTTCTATGACTTCACACACCTCCATTCTGTAACTTCACACACTTCCAATATTTGACTTCACCAACCTCCATTCCATGACTTCATACACATCCAATCTATGACTTCACACAACTCCTTTCTTTGACTTCACAAAATTCAATTTTGATTTCACACACCTCCACTCTGTGACTTCACACACCTCCATTTGTGACTTCACACATCACAATTATGACTTCACACACCTCCATTCTGTAACTTCAGACACCTCCATTCTGAGTTAACACACCTGCATTTGTGACTTCACACACCTCAATTCTGACTTCACACACCTCCATTCTATGACTTCACACACTTCCATTCTATGACTTCACACACCTCCATTCTGTGACTTCACACACCTCCACTCTGAGTTCACACACCTCCATTCTGTGTCTTCACACACCTCCATTCTGTGACTTCACACACCTCGTTACATGACTTCACACACCTCCATTCTGTTACCTCACACACCTCAAATCTGAGATCACACCCCTCCATAGTGTGATTTCACACACCTCCATTCTGTGACTTCACACACCCCCATTCTATGACTTCACACTCCTCCATTCTATGACTTCACACACCTCCATTCTATGCCTTTACACACCTCCATTCTGTGACTTAACACACCTCCATTCTATGACATCACACACCTCCATTCTGTGACTTCACACACCTCCATTCCATGACTTCACACACCTCCATTCTATGACTTCAGAAACCTACATTGTGACTTCACACACCTCCATTCTATGTGTTCACACACCTGCATTGTGACTTCACACACCTCCATTCTCTGACTTCACACACCTCCATTCTGACTTCACACACCTCCATTCTGACTTCACACACCTCAATTCTGTGACTTCACACACCTCCATTCTATGATTTCACACACCTCCATTCTATGACTTCACAGACCTCCATTCTGTGACTTCCCACACCTCCTTTGTGAGTTCACACACATCCATTCTGTGACTTCACACACCACCATTGTGACTTCATACACCTCCATTCTATGAGTTCAGACACCACCATTCTGACTTCACACACTTCCATTCTATGACTTCACACAGCTCCATTCTGACTTCACACACCTCCATTCTATGACTTCGCACACCTCTATTCTGACTTCACACACCTGCATTCTGTGACTTCACACCCCTCCATAGTGTGACTTCACACACCTCCATTCTGTGACTTCACACACCCCTATTCTATGAATTCACACTCCTCCATTCTATGACTTCACACACCTCCATTCTATGCCTTTATACACCTCCATTCTGTGACTTCACACACCTCCATTCTATGACATCACACACCTCCATTCTGTGACTTCACACACCTCCATTCTATGACTTCACACACCTCCATTCTATGACTTCAGAAACCTACATTGTGACTTCACACACCTCCATTCTATGAGTTCAACACCTGCATTGTGACTTCACACACCTCCATTATCTGACTTCACACACCTCCATTCTGACTTCACACACCTCCTTTCTGACTTCACACACCTCAATTCTGTGACTTCACACACCTCCATTCTATGATTTCATACACCTCCATTCTATGACTTCACAGACCTACATTCTATGACTTCCCACACCTCGTTTCTGAGTTCACACACATCCATTCTGTGACTTCACACACCTCCATTGTGACTTCATATACCTCAATTCTATGAGTTCACACACCTCCATTCTGACTTCACACACTTCCATTCTATGACTACACACAGCTCCATTCTGACTTCACACACCTCCATTCTATGACTTCACACACCTCTATTCTGACTTCACACACCTGCATTCTGTGACTTCACACACCTCCATTCTATGACTTCACACACCTCCATTCTGTGATATCACACACCTCCACTCTGTGACTACACACCTCCATTCTGTGACTTCACACACTTCCATTCTGTGATTTCACACACAATCCATTCTATGACTTCACAAACCTCCATTCTTTGATTTCACACACCTCCATTGTATGACTTCACACACCTGCATTGTGACTTCATACAACTCCATTCTGTGAATTCACACACCTCCTTTCTGTGACTTCACACACCTCCATACTATGACTTCCACACACCTTCAATCTATGACTTCACAACCTCCATTCTATGACTTCACACACTTCCAATCTATGACTTCACAAACCTCCATTCTATGACTTCACAAACCTGCAATCTGACTTCACACACCTCCATTCTCTGACTTCAAAAACCAACATTCTATGACTTCCAACCCCTCCATTCTATGACTTCACACACCTCCATTCTGAGACTTCACACACCTCCATTCTGTGACTTTACACACCTCCACTCTGTGACTACACACACTTCCATTCTGTGATTTCACACACCTCCATTCTATGACTTCACACACATCCTTTCTCTGACTTCTCACACCTCCATTCTGTGACTTCACACACCTCCAGTCTGTGACTTTACACGCCTCCATTCTGTGTCTTCACACACCTCCATCCTGTGATTTCACACACCTCCATTCTATGACTTCACACACCTCCATTCTATGACTTCACACACCTCCATTCTATGACTTCACACACCTCCATTCTATGACTTCTCACACTTCTATTCTGTGACTAGACACACCTCCATTCTATGACTTCACACACCTCCATTCTATGACTTCACACATCTGCATTCTGACTTCACACACCTCCATTCTATGATTTCACACCTCCATTCTCTGACTTCACACATCTCCATTCTGACTTCACACACCTCCAATCTATGACTTCACACATCTCCTTTCTATGACTTCACACACCTCCATTCTGTAACTTCACACACTTCCAATGTTTGACTTCACCAACCTACATTCTATGACTTCACACACATCCATTCTATGACTTCACACAAGTCCTTTCTTTTACTTCACAAAATTCCATTTTGATTTCACACACCTCCACTCTGTGACTTCCCACACCTCCATTTGTGACTTCACACATCACAATTTTGACTTCACACACTTCCATTCTGTGAATTCACACACCTCCATTCTGAGTTAACACACCTCCATTTGTGACTTCACACACCTCCATTCTGACTTCACACACCTCCATTCTATGACTTCACACCCCTCCATAGTGTGACTTCACACACCTCCATTCTGTGACTTCACACACCCCCATTCTATGACTTCACACACCTCCATTCTATGACTTCACACACCTCCATTCTATGCCTTTACACACCTCCATTCTGTGACTTCACACACCTCCATTCTATGACAGCACACACCTCCATTCTGTGACTTCACACACCTCCATTAAATGACTTCACACACCTCCATTCTATGACTTCAGAAACCTACATTGTGACTTCACTCATCTCCATTCTATGAGTTCACACACCTACATTGTGACTTCACACACCTCCATTCTCTGACTTCACACACCTCCATTCTGACTTCACACACCTCCATTCTGACTTCACACACCTCAATTCTGTGACTTCACACACCCTCATTCTATGATTTCACACACCTCCATTCTATGACTTCACAGACCTCCATTCTATGACTTCCCACACCTCCTTTCTGAGTTCACACACATCCATTCTGTGACTTCACACACATCCATTGTGACTTCATACACCTCCATTCTATGACTTTACGCACCTCCGTTCCATGAATTCACACACCTTCATTCTATGAGTTCACACACTCCATTCTATGAGTTCACACACCTTCATTCTTACTTCAGCAACATCCATTCTATGACTTCACACACCTCCATTTTATGACTTCACAAACCTCCATTCTTTGAATTCACACACCTCCATTCTGGGTTCACACACCTCCATTCTGTGACTTCACACACCTCGATTCTGACTTCACACACCTCCATTCTATGACTTCACACACTTCCATTCTATGACTTCACACACCTCCATTCTGTGACTTCACATACCTCCACTCTAAGTTCACACACCTCCATTCTGAGTATTCACACACCTCCATTCTGTGACTTCACAAACCTACTTCTATGACTTCACACCCCTCCATTCTGTGACTTCACACACCTCAAATCTGAGTTCACACACCTGCATACTGTGACTTCACAAACCTCTATTCTTTGACTTCACACACCTCCATTCTATGACTTCACACACCTCCATTCTATGCCTTCACACACCTCCATTCTGTGACTTCACACACCTCCATTCTATGACATCACACACCTCCATTCTGTGACTTCACACACCTCCATTCTATGACTTCACACACCTCCAATCTATGACTTCAGAAACCTACATTGTTACTTCACACACCTCCATTCTATGAGTTCACACACCTGCATTGTGACTTCACACACCTCCATTATCTGACTTCACACACCTCCATTCTGACTTCACACACCTCCATTCTGACTTCACACACCTCAATTCTGTGACTTCACACACCTCCATTCGATGATTTCACACACCTCCATTCTATGACTTCACAGACCTCCATTCTATGACTTTACACACCTCCTTTCTGAGTTCACACACATCCATTCTGTGACTTCACACACCTCCATTGTGACTTCATATACCTCCATTCTATGAGTTCACACACCTCCATTCTGACTTCACACACTTCAATTCTATGACTTCACACAGCTCCATTTTCACTTCACACTCCTCCATTCTATGACTTCGCACACCTCTGTTCTGATTTCACACACCTGCATTCTGTGACTTCACACACCTCCATTCTGTGACTTCACACACTTCCATTCTGTGATTTCACACACAATCCATTCTATGACTTCACAAACCTCCCTTCTGTGAATTCACACATCTCCATTCTGGGTTCACACACCTCCATTCTGTGACTTCACACACCTCCATTCTGTGACTTCACACACCTACATTCTATGAATTCACACACCTCCATCTGTGACTTCACACACCTCCATTCTATGACTTCACACTCCTCCATTCTATGAGTTCACACACCTCCTTTTTGTGACTTCACACACCTCCATTCTATGACTTCACACACCTCCATTCTATGACTTCACACACCTCCATTCTGACTGCAAATCCTTCCATTTTGACTTCAAACACCTCATTTCTGTGACTTCACACACCTCCATTCTATGATTTCACACACCTCCATTCTATCACTTCACACACCTCCATTCTATGACTTCACACACCTCCTTTCGGAGTTGACACACTTCCATTCTGTGACTTCACACACCTCCAATCTGACCTCACACACCGTCATTCTGTGACTTCAAAAACCACCATTCTATGACTTCGCACATCTCCATTGTGACTTCACACACCTCCATTCTATGAGTTCACACAGCTCCATTCTGACTTCACACACCTCCATTCTATGACTTCGCAAACCTCTATTCTGACTTCACACCCCTCCATTCTGTGACTTCACATACCTCCATTCTTTGACTTCACACCCCTCCACTCTGTGCCTTCACACACCTTAAATCTGAGTTCACACACCTCCATACTGTGACTTCACACATCTCCATTCTGTGACTTCACACACCTCCATTCTATGACTTCACACACCTCCATTCTATGACTTCACACACCTCCATTTTATGCCTTCACACACCTCCATTCTGTGACTTCACACACCTCCATTCTATGACATCACAGGCCTCCATTCTATGACTTCACACACCTCCATTCTATGACTTCACACACCTCCATTCTATGACTTCAGAAACCTACATTGTTACTTCACACACCTCCATTCTGTGACTTCACACACCTCCATTGTTTGCCTTCACACACCTCCACTTTGACTAAACACACCTCCATTCTATGTCTTCACACACCTTCATTCTTACTGCAGAAATCTTCATTCTATGACTTCACAAACCTCCCTTCTGTGAATTCACACATCTCCATCCTGTGACTTCACACACCTCCATTCTGTGACTTCACACACCTCCATTCTATGACTTCACACACCTCCATTCTATGACTTCACACACCTCCGTTCTGCCTTCACAGACTTCCATTTGACTTCAAACACCTCATTTCTGTGACTTCACACACCTCCATTCTATGATTTCACACACCTCCATTCTATGACTTCAAACACCTCCATTCTATGACTTCATACACCTCCTTTCTGAGTTGACACACCTCCATTCTGTTACTTCCCACCCCTCCAATCTGACTTCACACACCTCCATTCTATGACTTCACACACCTGCATTCTGTGACTTCAAACACCTCCATTCTATGACTTCACACACCTCCATTCTGAGACTTCACAAACCTCCACTCTGTGACTTTACACACACCCACTCTGTGACTGCACACACCTCCATTCTGTGATTTCACACACCTCCATTCTATGACTTCACACACGTCCATTCTTTGACTTCACACACCTCCATTCTATGTATTCACACACCTCCATTGTGACCTCACACAACTCTATTCTGTGACTTCACACACCTGACTTCTGTGACTTCACACACCTCCATTCTATGACTTCACACACCTCCATTCTATGACTTCACACCAACATACTATGACTTCACACACCAAAATTTATGACGTCACCCACCTCCATTCTGTGACTTAACACACCTCCATTCTGACATCACACACCTCCATTCTATTTCTTCACACACTTCCATTCTATGACTTCACACACCTCCATTCTGTGACTTCACTCACCTCCATTGTGAGTTCACCCACCTCCATTCTGTGACTTCACACACCTCCATTCTATGACTTCACACACCTCCATTATATGATTTCACAAACCTACATTGTGACTTCACACACCTCCATTCTATGAGTTCACACACCTCCGTTCTGACTTCACACACTTCCATTCTATGACTTCACACAGCTCCATTCTGACTTCACACACCTCCATTCTATGACTTCGCACACCTCTATACTGACTTCACACACCTGCATTCTGTGACTTCACACACCTCCATTCTATGACTTCACACACCTCCATTCTGTGACTTCACACACCTCCAATCTGTGACTTTACACACCTCCATTCTGTGACTTCACACACTTCCATTCTGTGATTTCACACACAATCCATTCTATGACTTCACAAACCTCCATTCTTTGATTTCACACACCTCCATTCTATGACTTCACACACCTGCATTGTGACTTCATACAACTCCATTCTGTGAATTCACACACCTCCTTTCTATGACTTCACACACCTCCATACTATGTCTTCCACACACCTTCAATCTATGACTTCACAACCTCCATTCTATGACTTCACACACTTCCAATCTATGACTTCACAAACCTCCATTCTATGACTTCACAAACCTGCAATCTGACTTCACACACCTCCATTCTCTGACTTCGAAAACCAACATTCTATGACTTCCAACACCTCCATTCTATGTCTTCACACACCTCCATTCTGAGATTTCACACACCTCCATTCTGTGACTTTACACACCTCCACTCTGTGACTACACACACTTCCATTCTGTGATTTCACACACCTCCATTCTATGACTTCACACACCTCCATTCTCTGACTTCACACACCTCCATTCTGTGACTTCACACACCTCCACTCTGTGACTTCACACACCTCCATTCTATGACTTCACACACCTCCATTCTATGACTTCACACACCTGCAATTTGTGACTTCAAAAACCAACATTCTATGACTTCAAACACCTCCATTCTATGACTTCACACACCTCCATTCTGAGACTTCACAAACCTCCACTCTGTGACTTTACACACACCCACTCTGTGTCTACACACACCTCCATTCTGTGATTTCACACACCTCCATTCTATGACTTCACACACATCCATTCTTTGACTTCACACACCTCCATTCTATGTATTCACACACCTCCATTGTGACCTCACACAACTCTATTCTGTGACTTCACACACCTGACTTCTGTGACTTCACACACCTCCAGTCTATGACTTCACACACCTCCATTCTATGACTTCACACCAACATACTATGACTTCACACACCAAAATTTATGACGTCACACACCTCCATTCTGTGACTTAACACACCTCCATTCTGACATCACACACCTCCAATCTATTTCTTCACACACTTCCATTCTATGACTTCACACACCTCCATTCTGTGACTTCACTCACCTCCATTCTGTGAATTCACACACCTCGATGCTCTGACTTCACACACCTCTCTTCTGTGAGTTCACACACCTCCATTCTTTGACTTCACACACCTCCGTTCCATGAATTCACACACCTGCATTCTATGAGTTCACACACCTCCATTCTATGAGTTCACACACCTCCATTCTTACTTCAGCAACATCCATTCTATGACTTCAGACACCTCCATTCTATGACTTCACACACCTTCATTATTACTTCAGCCACATCCATTCTGTGACTTCACACACCTCCCTTCTGTGACTTCACACACCTCCATTCTATGACTTCACACACCTCCATTCTAAGACTTCACACACCTCCATTCTATGACTTCACACACTTCCATTCTATGACTTCACACACCTCCATTTTGTGACTTCACACACCTCCATTCTATGACTTCCCACAACTCCATTCTATGACTTCACACAGGTGCATTCTGACTTCACACACCTCCATTCCATGACTTCATACACCTCCATTCTTTGACTTCACACACCAACATTCCTTGACTTCACACACCTCCATTCTGTGACTTCACATATCTCCATTCTGACTTCACACACATCCATTCTATGACTTCCCACAACTCCATTCTATGGCTTCACACACGTGCATTCTGACTTCACACACCTCCATTCCATGACTTCATACACCTCCATTCTATGACTTCACACAACAACATTCTTTGACTTCACACACCTCCATTCTGTGACTTCACATATCTCCATTCTGACTTCACACACATCCATTCTATGACTTCACAAATCTCCATTCTATGACTTCAGAAACCTCAATTCTATGACTTCATACACCTCCATTCTATGACTTCACACACCTCCTTTCTTTGACTTCACACACCTCCATTTTGACTTCACACGCCACAATTCTGTGACTTCACACACCTCCATTTGTGACTTCACACATCAAAAATTTGACTTCACACACCTCCATTCTGTGACTTCACACACCTCAATTTTGACTTCACACACTTCCATTCTGTGACTTCACACATCTCCATTCTCTGACTTTACACCAACATACTATGACTTCACACACCTCCATTCTATGACTTCACACACATCCACTCTTTGACTTCACACACCTCCATTCTATGAATTCACACACCTCCATTGTGACGTCACACAACTCTATTCTGTGACTTCACACACCTGACTTCTGTGACTTCACACACCTCCATTCTTTGACTTCAGACACCTCCATTCTATGACTTCACACCAACATACTATGACTTCACACACCTCCATTCCATGACTTCACACACATCCATTCTATGACTTCACACACCTCCATTCTGAATTCACAACCCTCCATTCTGACTTCATACACCTCAATTCTGTGACTTCACACACCTCCATTCTATGATTTCCCACAACTCCATTCTTTGACTTCACACACCTCCATTCTATGACTTCACATACCTCCTTTCTGAGTTGACACACCTCCATTCTGTGACTTCACATACCTCCAATCTGACTTCACACACCTCCATTCTATGACTTCACACACCTCCATTCTGTGACTTCAAAAACCACCATTCTATGACTTCACACATCTCCATTGTGACTTCACACACCTCCATTCTATGATTTCACACAGCTCCTTTCTGACTTCGCACACCTCCATTCTATGACTTCGCACACCTCTATTCTGACTTCACACCCCTCCATTCTGTGACTTCACATACCTCCATTCTTTGATTTCACACCCCTCAATTCTCGGAATTCACACAGCTCCACTCTGTGACTTTACACACCTCCATTCTGTAACTTCACACACCTCCCTTCTGTGACTTCACACACCTCCATTCAATGACTTCACACACCTCCATTCTAAGACTTCACACACCTCCATTCTATCACTTCACACACTTCCATTGTTTGACATCATACACCTCCATTCTTTGAATTCACACACCTCCGTTCTATGACTTCCACACCTCCATTCTGTAACTTCACATACCACCATTCTATGACTTCACACACCTCCATTCTGACTTCACACACCTCCATTCTATGACTTCACACACCTCCATTCTGACTTCACACACCTCTATTCTATGACTTAGCACACATCAATTCTGATTTCACACACCTCCATTCTGTGACTTCACACACCTCCATGACATGACTTTACATACCTCCATTCGATGACTTCATACACCTCCATTCTTTGACTTCACACACCTCCATTTTGATTTAACACACCTCCATTCTGTGACTTTACACACGTCCATTTGTGACTTCACACACCACCTTTTTGACTTCACACACCTTCATTCTGTGACTTCACACACCTCCATTTTGTGACTTCACACACCTCCGTTTTGACTTCACACACATCCATTCTGTGACTTCACACACCTCCATTGTTTGGCTTCACACACCTCCATTCTTTGACTTCTCACACCTCCATTCCATGACTTCACAACCTCCATTCTATGAGTTCACACACCTTCATTCTATGAGTTCACAAACTCCATTTTTACTTCCCACACCTCCATTCTATGACTTCACAAACCTCCATTCTGTGACTGCAAAAACCCCCATTCTATGACTTCACACACCTCCATTGTGACTTCACACACCTCTATTCTATGAGTTCACACACCTCCATTCTGACTTCACACACCTCCATTCTAAGACTTCACACCGCTCCATTCTGACTTCACACATCTCCATTCTATGACTTCGCACACCTCTATTCTGACTTCACACACCTCCATTCTATGACTTCACACACCTCCATTGTGACTTCAGACAACTCGATTCTGTGACTTCACACATCTCGCTTCTGTGACTTCACACACCTCCATTCTATGACTTCACACACCTCCATTCTATGACTTCCCACACCTCCATTCTATGACTTCACACACTTCCAATTTATGACTTCACACACCTCAATTCTATGACTTCACACACATCCATTCTATGACTTCACACACCTGCATTCTGACTACACACACCTCCATTCTATGACTTCACACACCAACATACTATGACTTCACACACCTCCATTATGTGACTTCACACATCTCCATTCTGACATCACACACCTGCATTCTGTGACTTCACACACCTCCATTCTATGACTTCACACACAACTCCATTCTGTGACTTCACACACCTCCACTCTGTGACTTTACACACCTCAATTCTGTGACTTAACACACCTCCATTCTATGATTTCACACACCTCCATTCTATGACTTCACACACCTCAATTGTGACTTCACACAAGTCCATTCTGTGACTTCACACACCTGCCTTCTGTGACTTCACACACCTCCATTCTAAGACTTCACACACCTCCATTCTATGACTTCACACACCTCCATTCTATGACTTCACAAACCTCCATTCTATGACTTCCCACACCTCCATTCTATGACTTCACACACCTGCATTCTGACTTCACACACCTCCATTCTATGACTTCATACACCTCCATTCTATGACTTCACACACCAACATACTATGACTTCACACACCTGCATCATGTGACTTCACACATCTCCATTCTGACTTCACACTCCTCCACTCTATGACTTCACACACCTCCATTCTATGACTTCACACACCTCCATTCTGTAACTTCACACACCTCCATTTTGACTTCACACACCTCCATTCTGTGACTTCACACACCTCCTTTCTGTGACTTCACACACCTCCATACTATGACTTCCACACACCTTCAATCTATGACTTCACGCACCTCCATTCTATGACTTCACACACTTCCAATCTATGACTTCACACACCTCCATTCTATGACTTCACACACCTCCATTCTTTGACTTCACACACCTGCATTCTGACGTCCCACACCTCCATTCCATGACTTCACACAACTGTATTCTTTGACTTCACACACCTGCCTTCTGTGACTTTACCACCTCCATTCTATGACTTCACACACCTCCATTCTATGACTTCACACCTCCATTCTATGACTTCACACACCAACATTTATGACGTCACATACCTCCATTCTGTGACTTCACACACCTCCATTCTGACATCACACACCTGCATTCTGTGACTTCACACACCTCCATTCTATGACTTCACACACAACTCCATTCTGTGACTTCACACACCTCCACTCTGTGACTTTACACACCTCAATTCTGTGACTTCACACACCTCCATTCTATGATTTCACACACAATCCATTTTATGACTTAACAAACCTCCATTCTTTGATTTCACACACCTCCATTCTATGACTTCACTCACCTCAATTGTGACTTCACACAACTCCATTCTGTGACTTCACACACCTGCCTTCTGTGACTTCACACACCTCCATTCTAAGACTTCACACACCTCCATTCTATGACTTCACACACCTCCATTCTATGACTTCACACACCAATATTTATGACGTCACATACCTCCATTCTGTGACTTTACACCCCTCCATTCTGACATCACACACCTACATGCTATGACTTCACACGCTTCCATTCTATTACTTCACACACCTCTATTCTGTGACTTCACTCACCTCCATTGTGAGTTCACACACCTCCATTCTGTGACTTCACACACCTCCATTCTGTGACTTCACACACCTCGATTCTCTGACTTCACACACCTCCATTCCACGATTTCACACACCTGCATTCTGTGACTTCACACATCTCCATTCTATGACTTCACACACGTCCATTCTGTGACTTCACACACCTCCATTCTGAGTTCACACACCTCCATTCTGTGACTTCACACACCTCCATTATATGACTTCACACACCTCCATATTGTGACTTCACACACCTCTATTCTATGACTTCACACACCTCCATTCTATGACTTCACACACCTACATTGTGACTTCACACATCTACGTTCTATCAGATCACACACCTGCATTGTGACTTCACACAACTCCAGTCTCTGACTTCACACACCTCCATTCTGAATACACACACATCCATGCTGACTTCACACACCTCACTTCTGTGACTTCACACACTTCCATTCTATGATTTCCCATACCTCCATTCTTTGACTTCACACACCTCCATTCTATGACTTCACATATCTCCTTTCTGAGGTGACACACCTCCATTTTGTGACTTCACATACCTCCAATCTGACTTCACACACCTCCATTCTGTGACTTCAAAAACCACCATTCTATGACTTCACACATCTCCATTGTGACTTCACACACCTCCATTCTATGAGTTCACACAGCTCCATTCTGACTTCACACACCTCCATTCTATGACTTCACACACCTCTATTCTGACTTTACACACCTCCATTCTATGACTTCACACACTTCCATTGTTTGATATTATACACCTCCATTCTTTGACTTCACACACCTCCGTTCCATGAATTCACACACCTCCATTCTATGAGTTCACACACCTCCATTCTGTGACTTCACACACCTCCATTCTGTGACTTCACACACCTCCATTCTTTGACTTCACACACCTGCATTCTGACGTCCCACACCTCCATTCCATGACTTCACACAACTGTATTCTTTGACTTCACACACCTGCCTTCTGTGACTTTACCACCTCCATTCTATGACTTCACACACCTCCATTCTATGACTTCACACCTCCATTCTATGACTTCACACACCAACATTTATGACGTCACATTCCTCCATTCTGTGACTTCACACACCTCCATTCTGACATCACACACCTGCATTCTGTGACTTCACACACCTCCATTCTATGACTTCACACACAACTCCATTCTGTGACTTCACACACCTCCACTCTGTGACTTTACACACCTCAATTCTGTGACTTCACACACCTCCATTCTATGATTTCACACACAATCCATTTTATGACTTAACAAACCTCCATTCTTTGATTTCACACACCTCCATTCTATGACTTCACTCACCTCAATTGTGACTTCACACAACTCCATTCTGTGACTTCACACACCTGCGTTCTGTGACTTCACACACCTCCATTGTAAGACTTCACACACCTCCATTCTATGACTTCACACACCTCCATTCTATGACTTCACACACCAATATTTATGACGTCACATACCTCCATTCTGTGACTTTACACCCCTCCATTCTGACATCACACACCTACATGCTATGACTTCACACGCTTCCATTCTATTACTTCACACACCTCTATTCTGTGACTTCACTCACCTCCATTGTGAGTTCACACACCTCCATTCTGTGACTTCACACACCTCCATTCTGTGACTTCACACACCTCGATTCTCTGACTTCACACACCTCCATTCCACGATTTCACACACCTGCATTCTGTGACTTCACACATCTCCATTCTATGACTTCACACACGTCCATTCTGTGACTTCACACACCTCCATTCTGAGTTCACACACCTCCATTCTGTGACTTCACACACCTCCATTATATGACTTCACACACCTCCATATTGTGACTTTACACACCTCTATTCTATGACTTCACACACCTCCATTCTATGACTTCACACACCTACATTGTGACTTCACACATCTACGTTCTATCAGATCACACACCTGCATTGTGACTTCACACAACTCCAGTCTCTGACTTCACACACCTCCATTCTGAATACACACACATCCATGCTGACTTCACACACCTCACTTCTGTGACTTCACACACTTCCATTCTATGATTTCCCATACCTCCATTCTTTGACTTCACTCACCTCCATTCTATGACTTCACATATCTCCTTTCTGAAGTGACACACCTCCATTTTGTGACTTCACATACCTCCAATCTGACTTCACACACCTCCATTCTGTGACTTCAAAAACCACCATTCTATGACTTCACACATCTCCATTGTGACTTCACACACCTCCAATCTATGAGTTCACACAGCTCCATTCTGACTTTACACACCTCCATTCTATGACTTCACACACCTCTATTCTGACTTTACACACCTCCATTCTATGACTTCACACACTTCCATTGTTTGATATTATACACCTCCATTCTTTGACTTCACACACCTCCGTTCCATGAATTCACACACCTCCATTCTATGAGTTCACACACCTCCATTCTATGAGTTCACACACCTTCATTCTTACTTCAGCAACATCCATTCTATGACTTCAGACACCTCCATTCTGTGACTTCACACATCTTCATTCTTACTTCAGCAACATCCATTCTATGACTTCACACACCTCCATTCTATGACTTCACACACCTCCATTCTGTGACTTCACACACCTCCATTCTGACTTCACACGCCTCCATTCTATGACTTCACACACTTCCATTCTATGACTTCACACACCTCCATTCTGTGACTTCACACACCTCCTCTCTGAGTTCACACACCTCCATTCTGTGTCTTCACACACCTCCATTCTGTGACTTCAGACACCTCCTTCTTTGACTTCACACACCTCCATTCTGTGACTTCACACACCTCAAATCTGAGTTCACACACCTCCATACTGTGACTTCACACACCTCCATTCTGTGACTTCACACACCTCCATTCTATGACTTCACACACCTCCATTCTATGACTTCACACACCTCCATTCTATGCCTTCACAAACCTCCATTCTGTGACTTCACACACCTCCATTCTATGACTTCACACACCTCCATTCTATGACTTCAGAAACCTACATTGTGACTTCACACACCTCCATTCTATGAGTTCACACACCTGCATTGTGACTTCACACACCTCCATTCTCTGAATTCACACACCTCCACTCTGACTTCACACACCTCCATTCTGACTTCACACACCTCAATTCTGTGAATTCACACACCTCCATTATATGACTTCACACACCTCCATATTGTGACTTCACACACCTCTATTCTATGACTTCACATACATCCATTCTATGACTTCACAGACCTCCATTCTAAGACTTCACACACCTCCTTTCTGAGTTCTTACACATCCATTCTGTGACTTCCCACACCTCCATTGTGACTTCATACACCTCCATTCTATGAGTTTACACACCTCCATTCTGACTTCACACACTTCAATTCTATGACTTCACACAGCTCCATTCTGACTTCAAACACCTCCATTCTATGACTTCGCACACCTCTATTCTGACTTCACACACCTGCATTCTGTGACTTCACACACCTCCATTCTGTGACTTCACACAAAACTCCATTCTGTGACTTCACACACCTCCACTCTGTGACTTTACACACCTCCATTCTGTGACTTCACACACATCCATTCTATGATTTCTCACACAATCCATTTTATGACTTCACAAAATTCCATTCTTTGATTTCACACACCTCCATTCTATGACTTCACACACATCCCTTCTATGACTTCACACACGACCATTCTGTGACTTCACACACCTCCTCTCTGAGTTCACACACCTCCATTCTGTGTCTTCACACACCTCCATTCTGTGACTTCAGACACCTCCATTCTGACTTCACACACCTCAATTCTGTGCATTCACACACCTCCATTCTATGATTTCACACACCTCCATTCTATGACTTCACTTACCTCCATTCTAAGACTTCACACACCTCCTTTCTAAGTTCTTACACATCCATCCTGTGACTTCCCACACCTCCATTGTGACTTCATACACCTCCATTCTATGAGTTTACACACCTCCATTCTGACCTCACACACTTCCATTCTATGACTTCACACAGCTCCATTCTGACTTCACACACCTCCATTCTATGACTTCGCACACCTCTATTCTGACTTCACACACCTGCATTCTGTGACTTCACACACCTCCATTCTGTGACTTCACACAAAACTCCATTCTGTGACTTCACAAACCTCCACTCTGTGACTTTACACACCTCCATTCTGTGACTTCACACACCTCCATTCTATGATTTCTCACACAATCCATTCTATGACTTCACAAACCTCCATTCTTTGATTTCACACACCTCCATTCTATGACTTCACACACCTCCATTGTGACTTCACACAAATCCATTCTGTGATTTCACACACCTCCTTTCTGTGACTTCACACACCTCCATACTGTGACTTCCACACATCTTCAATCTATGACTTCACACACCTCCATTCTACGACTTCACACACCTCCATTCTATGACTTCACACACCTCCATTTTGTAACTTCACACACTCCCAATATTTGACTTCACAAACCTCCATTCCATGACTTCATACACCTCCATTCTATGACTTCAAACAAATCCATTCTTTGACTTCACACACCTCCATTTTGACTTCACACACCTCCATTTTCTGATTTCACACATCTGCATTTGTGACTTCACACACCACAATTTTGACTTCACACACGTCCATTCTTTGACTTCACACACCTCCATTCTGACTTCAAACACCTCCATTTTGACTTCACACACTTCCATTCTGTGACTTCACACACCTCCATTCTGTGACTTCACACACCTCCATTGTTTGACTTCACACACCTGCATTTTGACTTCACACACCTCCATTCTATGACTTCACACACATTCATTATTACTTCAGAAACATCCATTCTATGACTTCACAAACCTCCCTTCTGTGAATTCACACACCTCCATTCTGAGTTCACACACCTCCATTCTGTGACTTCACACACCTCCATTCTGTGACTTCACACACCTCCATTCTTTGACTTCACACACCTGCATTCTGACGTCCCACACCTCCATTCCATGACTTCACACAACTGTATTCTTTGACTTCACACACCTGCCTTCTGTGACTTTACCACCTCCATTCTATGACTTCACACACCTCCATTCTATGACTTCACACCTCCATTCTATGACTTCACACACCAACATTTATGACGTCACATACCTCCATTCTGTGACTTCACACACCTCCATTCTGACATCACACACCTGCATTCTGTGACTTCACACACCTCCATTCTATGACTTCACACACAACTCCATTCTGTGACTTCACACACCTCCACTCTGTGACTTTACACACCTCAATTCTGTGACTTCACACACCTCCATTCTATGATTTCACACACAATCCATTTTATGACTTAACAAACCTCCATTCTTTGATTTCACACACCTCCATTCTATGACTTCACTCACCTCAATTGTGACTTCACACAACTCCATTCTGTGACTTCACACACCTGCCTTCTGTGACTTCACACACCTCCATTCTAAGACTTCACACACCTCCATTCTATGACTTCACACACCTCCATTCTATGACTTCACACACCAATATTTATGACGTCACATACCTCCATTCTGTGACTTTACACCCCTCCATTCTGACATCACACACCTACATGCTATGACTTCACACGCTTCCATTCTATTACTTCACACACCTCTATTCTGTGACTTCACTCACCTCCATTGTGAGTTCACACACCTCCATTCTGTGACTTCACACACCTCCATTCTGTGACTTCACACACCTCGATTCTCTGACTTCACACACCTCCATTCCACGATTTCACACACCTGCATTCTGTGACTTCACACATCTCCATTCTATGACTTCACACACGTCCATTCTGTGACTTCACACACCTCCATTCTGAGTTCACACACCTCCATTCTGTGACTTCACACACCTCCATTATATGACTTCACACACCTCCATATTGTGACTTCACACACCTCTATTCTATGACTTCACACACCTCCATTCTATGACTTCACACACCTACATTGTGACTTCACACATCTACGTTCTATCAGATCACACACCTGCATTGTGACTTCACACAACTCCAGTCTCTGACTTCACACACCTCCATTCTGAATACACACACATCCATGCTGACTTCACACACCTCACTTCTGTGACTTCACACACTTCCATTCTATGATTTCCCATACCTCCATTCTTTGACTTCACACACCTCCATTCTATGACTTCACATATCACCTTTCTGAGGTGACACACCTCCATTTTGTGACTTCACATACCTCCAATCTGACTTTACACACCTCCATTCTGTGACTTCAAAAACCACCATTCTATGACTTCACACATCTCCATTGTGACTTCACACACCTCCATTCTATGAGTTCACACAGCTCCATTCTGACTTCACACACCTCCATTCTATGACTTCACACACCTCTATTCTGACTTTACACACCTCCATTCTATGACTTCACACACTTCCATTGTTTGATATTATACACCTCCATTCTTTGACTTCACACACCTCCGTTCCATGAATTCACACACCTCCATTCTATGAGTTCACACCCCTCCATTCTATGAGTTCACACACCTTCATTCTTACTTCAGCAACATCCATTCTATGACTTCAGACACCTCCATTCTGTGACTTCACACATCTTCATTCTTACTTCAGCAACATCCATTCTATGACTTCACACACCTCCATTCTATGACTTCACACACCTCCATTCTGTGACTTCACACACCTCCATTCTGACTTCACACGCCTCCATTCTATGACTTCACACACTTCCATTCTATGACTTCACACACCTCCATTCTGTGACTTCACACACCTCCTCTCTGAGTTCACACACCTCCATTCTGTGTCTTCACACACCTCCATTCTGTGACTTCAGACACCTCCTTCTTTGACTTCACACACCTCCATTCTGTGACTTCACACACCTCAAATCTGAGTTCACACACCTCCATACTGTGACTTCACACACCTCCATTCTGTGACTTCACACACCTCCATTCTATGACTTCACACACTTCCATTCTATGACTTCACACACCTCCATTCTATGCCTTCACAAACCTCCATTCTGTGACTTCACACACCTCCATTCTATGACTTCACACACCTCCATTCTATGACTTCAGAAACCTACATTGTGACTTCACACACCTCCATTCTATGAGTTCACACACCTGCATTGTGACTTCACACACCTCCATTCTCTGAATTCACACACCTCCACTCTGACTTCACACGCCTCCATTCTATGACTTCACACACTTCCATTCTATGACTTTACACACCTCCATTCTGTGACTTCACACACCTCCTCTCTGAGTTCACACACCTCCATTCTGTGTCTTCACACACCTCCATTCTGTGACTTCAGACACCTCCTTCTTTGACTTCACACACCTCCATTCTGTGACTTCACACACCTCAAATCTGAGTTCACACACCTCCATACTGTGACTTCACACACCTCCATTCTGTGACTTCACACACCTCCATTCTATGACTTCACACACTTCCATTCTATGACTTCACACACCTCCATTCTATGCCTTCACAAACCTCCATTCTGTGACTTCACACACCTCCATTCTATGACTTCACACACCTCCATTCTATGACTTCAGAAACCTACATTGTGACTTCACACACCTCCATTCTATGAGTTCACACACCTGCATTGTGACTTCACACACCTCCATTCTCTGAATTCACACACCTCCACTCTGACTTCACACGCCTCCATTCTATGACTTCACACACTTCCATTCTATGACTTTACACACCTCCATTCTGTGACTTCACACACCTCCTCTCTGAGTTCACACACCTCCATTCTGTGTCTTCACACACCTCCATTCTGTGACTTCAGACACCTCCTTCTTTGACTTCACACACCTCCATTCTGTGACTTCACACACCTCAAATCTGAGTTCACACACCTCCATACTGTGACTTCACACACCTCCATTCTGTGACTTCACACACCTCCATTCTATGACTTCACACACCTCCATTCTATGACTTCACACACCTCCATTCTATGCCTTCACAAACCTCCATTCTGTGACTTCACACACCTCCATTCTATGACTTCACACACCTCCATTCTATGACTTCAGAAACCTACATTGTGACTTCACACACCTCCATTCTATGAGTTCACACACCTGCATTGTGACTTCACACACCTCCATTCTCTGAATTCACACACCTCCACTCTGACTTCACACACCTCCATTCTGACTTCACACACCTCAATTCTGTGAATTCACACACCTCCATTATATGACTTCACACACCTCCATATTGTGACTTCACACACCTCTATTCTATGACTTCACATACATCCAT
Source organism: Megascapheus bottae (assembly GCA_024803745.1). NCBI lineage: Eukaryota > Metazoa > Chordata > Mammalia > Rodentia > Geomyidae > Megascapheus > Megascapheus bottae. The sequence continues at coordinate 950,828 of JANJXV010000272.1, forward strand.
TCTATGACTTCACAGACCTCCATTCTAAGACTTCACACACCTCCTTTCTGAGTTCTTACACATCCATTCTGTGACTTCCCACACCTCCATTGTGACTTCATACACCTCCATTCTATGAGTTTACACACCTCCATTCTGACTTCACACACTTCAATTCTATGACTTCACACAGCTCCATTCTGACGTCAAACACCTCCATTCTATGACTTCGCACACCTCTATTCTGACTTCACACACCTGCATTCTGTGACTTCACACACCTCCATTCTGTGACTTCACACAAAACTCCATTCTGTGACTTCACACACCTCCACTCTGTGACTTTACACACCTCCATTCTGTGACTTCACACACATCCATTCTATGATTTCTCACACAATCCATTTTATGACTTCACAAACCTCCATTCTTTGATTTCACACACCTCCATTCTATGACTTCACACACATCCCTTCTATGACTTCACACACGACCATTCTGTGACTTCACACACCTCCTCTCTGAGTTCACACACCTCCATTCTGTGTCTTCACACACCTCCATTCTGTGACTTCAGACACCTCCATTCTGACTTCACACACCTCAATTCTGTGCATTCACACACCTCCATTCTATGATTTCACACACCTCCATTCTATGACTTCACTTACCTCCATTCTAAGACTTCACACACCTCCTTTCTAAGTTCTTACACATCCATTCTGTGACTTCCCACACCTCCATTGTGACTTCATACACCTCCATTCTATGAGTTTACACACCTCCATTCTGACCTCACACACTTCCATTCTATGACTTCACACAGCTCCATTCTGACTTCACACACCTCCATTCTATGACTTCGCACACCTCTATTCTGACTTCACACACCTGCATTCTGTGACTTCACACACCTCCATTCTGTGACTTCTCACAAAACTCCATTCTGTGACTTCACAAACCTCCACTCTGTGACTTTACACACCTCCATTCTGTGACTTCACACACCTCCATTCTATGATTTCTCACACAATCCATTCTATGACTTCACAAACCTCCATTCTTTGATTTCACACACCTCCATTCTATGACTTCACACACCTCCATTGTGACTTCACACAAATCCATTCTGTGATTTCACACACCTCCTTTCTGTGACTTCACACACCTCCATACTGTGACTTCCACACATCTTCAATCTATGACTTCACACACCTCCATTCTATGACTTCACACACCTCCATTCTATGACTTCACACACATTCATTCTTACTTCAGAAACATCCATTCTATGACTTCACAAACCTCCCTTCTGTGAATTCACACACCTCCATTCTGAGTTCACACACCTCCATTCTGTGACTTCACACACCTCCATTCTGTGACTTCACACACCTCCATTCTATGACTTCACACTCCTCCATTCTATGAATTCACACACCTCCATTCTGTGAGTTCACACACCTCCATTCTATGACTTCACACACCTCCATTCTATGACTTCACAACACTCCATTCTGTCTTCACACACCTCTATATTGACTTCAAACACCTCATTTCTGTGACTTCACACACCTCCATTCTATGATTTCACACACCTCCGTTCTATGACTTCACACAACTCCATTCTATGACTTCACACACCTCCTTTCTGAGTTGACACACCTCCATTCTGTTACATCACACACCTCCAATCTGACTTCACACACCTCCATTCTATGACTTCGCACACCTCCATTCTGAGACTTCACACATCTCCACTCTGTGACTTTACACACCTCCACTCTGTGACTACACACAACTCCATTCTGTGATTTCACACACCTCCATTCTATGACTTCACACACCTCCGTTCTTTGACTTCACACACCTCAATTCTATGAATTCACACACCTCCATTGTGACTTCACACAACTCTATTCTGTGACTTCACACACCTGCCTTCTGTGACTTCACACACCTCCATTCTATGACTTCACACACCTCCATTCTATGACTTCACACTTCCATTCTATGACTTCACACACCAACATTTATGACGTCACATACCTCCATTCTGTGACTTCACACACCTCCATTCTGACATCACACACCTCCATTCTATGACTTCACACACTTCCATTCTATTACTTCACACACCTCCATTCTGTGACTTCACTCACCTCCATTGTGAGTTCACACACCTCAGTTCTGTGACTTCACACACCTCCATTCTGTGACTTCACACCCTTCGATTCTCTGACTTCACACACCTCCATTCTGTGACTTCACACACCTCCATTCTGACTTCACACACCTCCATTCTGTGACTTCACAGACCTACATTATATGACTTCACACACCTCCATATTGTGGCTTCAAACACCTCCATTCTATGACTAAACACACCTCCATTCTATGACTTCACACACCTACATTGTGACTTCACACACCTACGTTCTATCAGTTCACACACCTGCATTGTGACTTCACACACCTCCATTCTGACTTCACACACCTCAATTCTGTGACTTCACACACTTCCATTCTATGATTTCCCACACCTCCATTCTTTGATTTCACACACCTCCATTCTATGACTTCACATACCTGCTTTCTGTGTTGACACACCTCCATTCTGTGACTTCACATACCTCCAATCTGACTTCACACACCTCCATTCTATGACTTCACACACCTCCATTCGGTGACTTCAAAAACCACCATTCTATGACTTCACACATCTCCATTGTGACTTCACACACCTCCGTTCTATGAGTTAACACAGCTCCATTCTGACTTCACAGACCTCCATTCTATGACTTCGTCCACCTCTATTCTGACTTCACACCCCTCCATTCTGTGACTTCACATACCTCCATTCTTTGACTTCACACCCCTCCATTCTGTGCCTTCACACACCTCCACTCTGTGAGTTTACACACCTCCATTCTGTGACTTCACACACCTCCTTTCTGTGACTTCTCACACCTCCATTCTATGACTTCACACACCTCCATTCTAGACTTCACACACCTCCATTCTATGACTTCACACACCAATATTCTTTGACTTCACACACCTCCATTCTGTGACTTCACACATCTTCATTCTGACTTCACACACATCCATTCTATGACTTCACAAATCTCTATTCTATGACTTCACAAACCTCCATTCCATGACTTCATACACCTCCATTCTATGACTTCACACCCCTCCTTTCTTTGATTTCACACACCTCCATTTTGACTTCACACACCACAATTCTGACTTCACACACCTTCATTTGTGACTTCACACATCACAATTTTGACTTCACTCACCTCCATTCTGTGACTTCACACACCTCCATTCTGTGACTTCACACACCTCAATTTTGACTTCACACACTTCCATTATGTGACTTCACACACCTCCATTCTGTGACTTCACACACCTCCATTGTTTGATTTCGAACTCCTCTATTCTTGGATTTCACACACCTCCATTCCATGACTTCACACATCTCCATTCTATGATGTCACACATCTCTATTCTATGAGTTCACACACCTCCATTTTGACTTCACACACCTCCAGTCTATGACTTCACACACCTTCATTCTTACTTCACAAACATCCATTCTATGACCTCACACACCCCCATTCTGTGTCTTCACAAATCTCCATTCTGTGACTTCACACACCTCCATTATGAATTCACACAGCTCCTTTCTATGACTTCACACACCTCCTTGTGACTTCACTCACCTCTATTCTATGACTTCACACACCTCCATTGTGATTTCACACACCTCCCTTCTATGTGTTCACACACCTCCATTCTGACTTTACACACCTCAATTCTATCACTTCACACACCTCCATTCTGACTTCACACACCTCCATTCTGTGACTTGGCACACCTCAATTCTATGATTTCACACACCTCCATTCCATGACTTCACACACCTCCATTATATGACTTCACACACCTCCATTCTGAATTCACACACCTCTATTCTGTGAATTCACACACCTCAATTTCTGACTTCACACACCTCCATTCTATGACTTCCACACCTCTATTCTGTAACTTCACATACCACCATTCTATGACTTCACACACCTCCATTGTGACTTCACATACCTCCAATCTATGAGTTCACACACCTCCATTCTGACTTCACACACCTCCGTTCTATGAGTTCACACACCTCCATTCTGACTTCACACAACTCCATTCTATGACTTAGCACACCTCAGTTCTGATTTCACACACCTCCATTCTGTGACTTCACACACCTCCATGACATGACTTTACATACCTCCATTCAATGACTTCACACACCTCCATTCTTTGACTTCATACACCTCCATTTTGACCTCACACCCCTCCATTCTGTGACTTTACACATGTCCATTTGTGACTTCACACACCACCTTTTTGACTTCACAATCCTTCATTCTGTGACTTCACACACCTCCATTTTGTGACTTCACACACCTCCGTTTTGACTTCACACACATCCATTCTGTGACTTCACAGACCTCCATTGTTTGACTTCACACACCTCTATTATTTGACTTCACACACCTCCATTCTTTGACTTCACACACCTCCATTGTTTGACTTCACACACCTCCATTCCATGACTTCACAACCTCCATTCTATGAGTTCACACACGTTTATTCTATGAGTTCACAAACTCCATTTTTACTTCCCACACCTGCATTCTATGACTTCACACACCTCCATTCTGTGACTGCAAAAACCCCCATTCTATGACTTCACACACCTCCTTTGTGACTTCACACACCTCCATTGTATGAGTTCATACACCTCCATTCTGACTTCACACACCTGAATTCTAAGACTTCACACAGCTCCATTCTGACTCCACAAACCTCCATTCTATGACTTCGCACACCTCTATTCTGACTTCACACACCTCCATTCTATGACTTCACACACCTCCATTGTGACTTCACACAACTCGATTCTGTGACTTCACACACCTCCATTCTATGACTACACACACCTCCATTCTATGACTTCACACACTTCCAATCTATGACTTCACACACCTCCATTCTATGACTTCACACACCTCCATTCTATGACTTCACACACCTGCATTCTGACTTCACACACCTCCATTCTATGACTTCATACACCTCCATTCTATGACTTCACACACCAACATTCTATGACTTCACACACCTCCATTATGTGACTACACATCTCCATTCTGACTTCACACTCCTCCTTTCTATGACTTCACACAACTCCATTCTATGACTTCCCACACTTCCAATCTATGACTTCACACACCTCCACTCTGTGACTTTACACACCTCAATTCTGTGATTCACACACCTCCATTCTATGATTTCACACACAATCCATTCTATGACTTAACAAACCTCCATTCTTTGATTTCACACAACTCCATTCTATGACTTCACACACCTCTATTGTGACTTCACACAACTCCATTCTGTGACTTCACACACCTCCTTTGTGTGACTTCACACATCTCCATACTATGACTTCCACACACCTTCAATCTATGACTTCACACACCTCCATTCTATGACTTCACACGCTTCCAATCTATGACTTCACACACCTCCATTCTATGACTTCACACACCTCCATTCTATGACTTCACACACCTGCTTTCTGACTTCACACACCTCCATTCTCTGACTTCACACACCTCCATTCGATGACTTCACACACCTCCATTCTGTAACTTTACACACTTCCAATGTTTGACTTCACAAACCTCCATTCCATGACTTCATACACCTCCATTCTATGACTTCAAACACATCCACTGTTTGACTTCACACACCTCCATTTTGATTTCACACACCTCCATTCTGTGACTTCACACACCTGCATTTGTGACTTCACACACCAAAATTTTGACTTCACACACGTCCATGATTTGACTTCACACACCGCCATTCTCTGACTTCACACACCTCCATTTTGACTTCACACAATTCCATTCTGTGACTTCACACACCTCCATTCTGTGACTTCACACACCTCCATTGTTTGACTTCACACACCTCCATTTTATGGCTTCACACAACTTCATTCTTACTTCAGAAACATTCATTCTATGACTCCACAAACCTCCCTTCTGTGAATTCACACACCTCCATTCTGAGTTCACACACCTCCATTCTGTGACTTCACACACCTCCATTCTGTAACTTCACACCCCTCCATTCTATGACTTCACACACCTCAATCTGTGACTTCACACACCTCCATTCCATGACTTCACACTCCTCCATTGTATGAGTTCACAAACCTCCATTCTGTGACTTCACACACCTCCATTCTATGACATCACACACCTCCATTCTGACTTCACACACTTCCATTTTGACTTCAAACACCTCATTTCTGTGACTTCACAGACCTCCATTCTATGATTTCACACACCTCCAATCTATGACTTCACACACCTCCATTCTATGACTTCACACACCTCCTTTCTGAGTTGACACACCTCCATCCTGTTACTTCACACACCTCCAATCTGACTTCACACACCTCCATTCTATGACTTCACACACCTCCATTCTGTGACTTCAAAAACCAACATTCTATGACTTCAAACACCTCCATTCGATGACTTCACACACCTCCATTCTATGACTTCACACACCTCCTTTCTGAGTTGACACACCTCCATTCTGTTACTTCACACACCTCCAATCTGACTTCACACACCTCCAATCTGTGACTTTACACACCTCCACTCTGTGACTACACACAAATCTATTCTGTGATTTCACACACCTCCTTTCTATGACTTCACACAACTCCATTCTTTCACTTCACACATCTCCATTCTATGAATTCACACACCTCCATTGTGATTTCACACAACTCTATTCTGTGACTTCACACACCTGCCTTCTGTGACTTCACACACCTCCATTCTATGACTTCACACACCTCCATTCTATGACTTCACACACCTCCTTTCTGTAACTTCACACACTTCAAATATTTGACCTCACAAACCTCCATTCCATGACTTCACAGACCCCATTCTATGACTTCACACACCTCTTTCTTTGACTTCACACACCTCCATTTTGACTTCACACACCTCCATTCTGTGACTTCACACACCTCCATTCTGTGACTTCACACACCTCAATTTTGACCTCACACACTTCCATTCTGTGACTTCACACACCTCCATTTTTTCACTTCCCACACCTCCATTCTTTGATTTCACACACGTCCAGTCCATGATTTCACACACCTCCATTCTCAGTTCACACACCTCCATTCTATGACTTCACACACTTCCATTATATGACTTCACACACCTCGATTCTTTGACGTCACACAACTCCATTCTATGACTTCACACACCTCGATTCTCTGACTTCACACACCTCCATTCTATGATTTCACACAGCTCCATTCTGTGACTTCACACATCTCCATTTCATGACTTCACACACCTGCATTCTATGACTTCACAAACCTCCATCCTTTGACTTCACACACCTCCATTCTATGACTTCTCACACCTCCATTTTGTGACTTCACACACCTCCATTCTATGACTTCACACACCTCCATTCTGTGCCTTCACTCACCTCCATTGTGTGTTCACACACCTCCATTCTGTGACCTCACACACCTCCATTCTGTGACTTCACACACCTCGATTCTCTGTCTTCACACACCTCCATTCTATGATTTCACACAACTCCATTCTGTGCCTTAACACATCTCCATTCTCTGACTTCACACACCTCCATTTTATGACTTCCCACAACTGCATTCTGAGTTCACACACCTCCAATTTTTGACTCAAGCACCTCCATTGTTTGACTTCACACATCTCCATTTTTTGTCTTTACACACCTACATTCTATGGCTTTACACACCTCCATTGTATGACTTCACACACCTTCTTTCTCTGAGTTCACACACCTGCATTGTGACTGCACACACCTCCATTCTATGACTTTACACACCTCCATTCTGACTTCACACACCTCCATTCTGACTTCACTCACCTCAATCTGTGATTTCACACACCTCCATTCTATGATTTCACACACCTCCATTCTATGACTTCACACACCTCCATTCTCTGACTTCACACACCTCCATTTGGACTTCACACACCTCCATTCTCTGACTTCAAAAACCAACATTCTATGACTTCCAACACCTCCATTCTATGACTTCACACACCTCCATTCTGAGACTTCACACACCTCCATTCTGTGACTTTACACACCTCCACTCTGTGACTACACACACTTCCATTCTGTGATTTCACACACCTCCATTCTATGACTTCACACACATCCTTTCTCTGACTTCTCACACCTCCATTCTGTGACTTCACACACCTCCAGTCTGTGACTTTACACGCCTCCATTCTGTGTCTTCACACACCTCCATCCTGTGATTTCACACACCTCCATTCTATGACTTCACACACCTCCATTCTATGACTTTACACACCTCCATTCTATGACTTCACACACCTCCATTCTATGACTTCTCACACTTCTATTCTGTGACTAGACACACCTCCATTCTATGACTTCACACACCTCCATTCTATGACTTCACACATCTGCATTCTGACTTCACACACCTCCATTCTATGATTTCACACCTCCATTCTCTGACTTCACACATCTCCATTCTGACTTCACACACCTCCAATCTATGACTTCACACATCTCCTTTCTATGACTTCACACACCTCCATTCTGTAACTTCACACACTTCCAATGTTTGACTTCACCAACCTACATTCTATGACTTCACACACATCCATTCTATGACTTCACACAAGTCCTTTCTTTTACTTCACAAAATTCCATTTTGATTTCACACACCTCCACTCTGTGACTTCCCACACCTCCATTTGTGACTTCACACATCACAATTTTGACTTCACACACTTCCATTCTGTGAATTCACACACCTCCATTCTGAGTTAACACACCTCCATTTGTGACTTCACACACCTCCATTCTGACTTCACACACCTCCATTCTATGACTTCACACCCCTCCATAGTGTGACTTCACACACCTCCATTCTGTGACTTCACACACCCCCATTCTATGACTTCACACACCTCCATTCTATGACTTCACACACCTCCATTCTATGCCTTTACACACCTCCATTCTGTGACTTCACACACCTCCATTCTATGACAGCACACACCTCCATTCTGTGACTTCACACACCTCCATTAAATGACTTCACACACCTCCATTCTATGACTTCAGAAACCTACATTGTGACTTCACTCATCTCCATTCTATGAGTTCACACACCTACATTGTGACTTCACACACCTCCATTCTCTGACTTCACACACCTCCATTCTGACTTCACACACCTCCATTCTGACTTCACACACCTCAATTCTGTGACTTCACACACCCTCATTCTATGATTTCACACACCTCCATTCTATGACTTCACAGACCTCCATTCTATGACTTCCCACACCTCCTTTCTGAGTTCACACACATCCATTCTGTGACTTCACACACATCCATTGTGACTTCATACACCTCCATTCTATGACTTTACGCACCTCCGTTCCATGAATTCACACACCTTCATTCTATGAGTTCACACACTCCATTCTATGAGTTCACACACCTTCATTCTTACTTCAGCAAAATCCATTCTATGACTTCACACACCTCCATTTTATGACTTCACAAACCTCCATTCTTTGAATTCACACACCTCCATTCTGGGTTCACACACCTCCATTCTGTGACTTCACACACCTCGATTCTGACTTCACACACCTCCATTCTATGACTTCACACACTTCCATTCTATGACTTCACACACCTCCATTCTGTGACTTCACATACCTCCACTCTAAGTTCACACACCTCCATTCTGAGTATTCACACACCTCCATTCTGTGACTTCACAAACCTACTTCTATGACTTCACACCCCTCCATTCTGTGACTTCACACACCTCAAATCTGAGTTCACACACCTGCATACTGTGACTTCACAAACCTCTATTCTTTGACTTCACACACCTCCATTCTATGACTTCACACACCTCCATTCTATGCCTTCACACACCTCCATTCTGTGACTTCACACACCTCCATTCTATGACATCACACACCTCCATTCTGTGACTTCACACACCTCCATTCTATGACTTCACACACCTCCAATCTATGACTTCAGAAACCTACATTGTTACTTCACACACCTCCATTCTATGAGTTCACACACCTGCATTGTGACTTCACACACCTCCATTATCTGACTTCACACACCTCCATTCTGACTTCACACACCTCCATTCTGACTTCACACACCTCAATTCTGTGACTTCACACACCTCCATTCGATGATTTCACACACCTCCATTCTATGACTTCACAGACCTCCATTCTATGACTTTACACACCTCCTTTCTGAGTTCACACACATCCATTCTGTGACTTCACACACCTCCATTGTGACTTCATATACCTCCATTCTATGAGTTCACACACCTCCATTCTGACTTCACACACTTCAATTCTATGACTTCACACAGCTCCATTTTCACTTCACACTCCTCCATTCTATGACTTCGCACACCTCTGTTCTGATTTCACACACCTGCATTCTGTGACTTCACACACCTCCATTCTGTGACTTCACACACTTCCATTCTGTGATTTCACACACAATCCATTCTATGACTTCACAAACCTCCCTTCTGTGAATTCACACATCTCCATTCTGGGTTCACACACCTCCATTCTGTGACTTCACACACCTCCATTCTGTGACTTCACACACCTACATTCTATGAATTCACACACCTCCATCTGTGACTTCACACACCTCCATTCTATGACTTCACACTCCTCCATTCTATGAGTTCACACACCTCCTTTTTGTGACTTCACACACCTCCATTCTATGACTTCACACACCTCCATTCTATGACTTCACACACCTCCATTCTGACTGCAAATCCTTCCATTTTGACTTCAAACACCTCATTTCTGTGACTTCACACACCTCCATTCTATGATTTCACACACCTCCATTCTATCACTTCACACACCTCCATTCTATGACTTCACACACCTCCTTTCGGAGTTGACACACTTCCATTCTGTGACTTCACACACCTCCAATCTGACCTCACACACCGTCATTCTGTGACTTCAAAAACCACCATTCTATGACTTCGCACATCTCCATTGTGACTTCACACACCTCCATTCTATGAGTTCACACAGCTCCATTCTGACTTCACACACCTCCATTCTATGACTTCGCAAACCTCTATTCTGACTTCACACCCCTCCATTCTGTGACTTCACATACCTCCATTCTTTGACTTCACACCCCTCCACTCTGTGCCTTCACACACCTTAAATCTGAGTTCACACACCTCCATACTGTGACTTCACACATCTCCATTCTGTGACTTCACACACCTCCATTCTATGACTTCACACACCTCCATTCTATGACTTCACACACCTCCATTTTATGCCTTCACACACCTCCATTCTGTGACTTCACACACCTCCATTCTATGACATCACAGGCCTCCATTCTATGACTTCACACACCTCCATTCTATGACTTCACACACCTCCATTCTATGACTTCAGAAACCTACATTGTTACTTCACACACCTCCATTCTGTGACTTCACACACCTCCATTGTTTGCCTTCACACACCTCCACTTTGACTAAACACACCTCCATTCTATGTCTTCACACACCTTCATTCTTACTGCAGAAATCTTCACTCTATGACTTCACAAACCTCCCTTCTGTGAATTCACACATCTCCATCCTGTGACTTCACACACCTCCATTCTGTGACTTCACACACCTCCATTCTATGACTTCACACACCTCCATTCTATGACTTCACACACCTCCGTTCTGCCTTCACAGACTTCCATTTGACTTCAAACACCTCATTTCTGTGACTTCACACACCTCCATTCTATGATTTCACACACCTCCATTCTATGACTTCAAACACCTCCATTCTATGACTTCATACACCTCCTTTCTGAGTTGACACACCTCCATTCTGTTACTTCCCACCCCTCCAATCTGACTTCACACACCTCCATTCTATGACTTCACACACCTGCATTCTGTGACTTCAAACACCTCCATTCTATGACTTCACACACCTCCATTCTGAGACTTCACAAACCTCCACTCTGTGACTTTACACACACCCACTCTGTGACTGCACACACCTCCATTCTGTGATTTCACACACCTCCATTCTATGACTTCACACACGTCCATTCTTTGACTTCACACACCTCCATTCTATGTATTCACACACCTCCATTGTGACCTCACACAACTCTATTCTGTGACTTCACACACCTGACTTCTGTGACTTCACACACCTCCATTCTATGACTTCACACACCTCCATTCTATGACTTCACACCAACATACTATGACTTCACACACCAAAATTTATGACGTCACCCACCTCCATTCTGTGACTTAACACACCTCCATTCTGACATCACACACCTCCATTCTATTTCTTCACACACTTCCATTCTATGACTTCACACACCTCCATTCTGTGACTTCACTCACCTCCATTGTGAGTTCACCCACCTCCATTCTGTGACTTCACACACCTCCATTCTATGACTTCACACACCTCCATTATATGATTTCACAAACCTACATTGTGACTTCACACACCTCCATTCTATGAGTTCACACACCTCCGTTCTGACTTCACACACTTCCATTCTATGACTTCACACAGCTCCATTCTGACTTCACACACCTCCATTCTATGACTTCGCACACCTCTATACTGACTTCACACACCTGCATTCTGTGACTTCACACACCTCCATTCTATGACTTCACACACCTCCATTCTGTGACTTCACACACCTCCAATCTGTGACTTTACACACCTCCATTCTGTGACTTCACACACTTCCATTCTGTGATTTCACACACAATCCATTCTATGACTTCACAAACCTCCATTCTTTGATTTCACACACCTCCATTCTATGACTTCACACACCTGCATTGTGACTTCATACAACTCCATTCTGTGAATTCACACACCTCCTTTCTATGACTTCACACACCTCCATACTATGTCTTCCACACACCTTCAATCTATGACTTCACAACCTCCATTCTATGACTTCACACACTTCCAATCTATGACTTCCCAAACCTCCATTCTATGACTTCACAAACCTGCAATCTGACTTCACACACCTCCATTCTCTGACTTCGAAAACCAACATTCTATGACTTCCAACACCTCCATTCTATGTCTTCACACACCTCCATTCTGAGATTTCACACACCTCCATTCTGTGACTTTACACACCTCCACTCTGTGACTACACACACTTCCATTCTGTGATTTCACACACCTCCATTCTATGACTTCACACACCTCCATTCTCTGACTTCACACACCTCCATTCTGTGACTTCACACACCTCCACTCTGTGACTTCACACACCTCCATTCTATGACTTCACACACCTCCATTCTATGACTTCACACACCTGCAATTTGTGACTTCAAAAACCAACATTCTATGACTTCAAACACCTCCATTCTATGACTTCACACACCTCCATTCTGAGACTTCACAAACCTCCACTCTGTGACTTTACACACACCCACTCTGTGTCTACACACACCTCCATTCTGTGATTTCACACACCTCCATTCTATGACTTCACACACATCCATTCTTTGACTTCACACACCTCCATTCTATGTATTCACACACCTCCATTGTGACCTCACACAACTCTATTCTGTGACTTCACACACCTGACTTCTGTGACTTCACACACCTCCAGTCTATGACTTCACACACCTCCATTCTATGACTTCACACCAACATACTATGACTTCACACACCAAAATTTATGACGTCACACACCTCCATTCTGTGACTTAACACACCTCCATTCTGACATCACACACCTCCAATCTATTTCTTCACACACTTCCATTCTATGACTTCACACACCTCCATTCTGTGACTTCACTCACCTCCATTCTGTGAATTCACACACCTCGATGCTCTGACTTCACACACCTCTGTTCTGTGAGTTCACACACCTCCATTCTTTGACTTCACACACCTCCGTTCCATGAATTCACACACCTGCATTCTATGAGTTCACACACCTCCATTCTATGAGTTCACACACCTCCATTCTTACTTCAGCAACATCCATTCTATGACTTCAGACACCTCCATTCTATGACTTCACACACCTTCATTATTACTTCAGCCACATCCATTCTGTGACTTCACACACCTCCCTTCTGTGACTTCACACACCTCCATTCTATGACTTCACACACCTCCATTCTAAGACTTCACACACCTCCATTCTATGACTTCACACACTTCCATTCTATGACTTCACACACCTCCATTTTGTGACTTCACACACCTCCATTCTATGACTTCCCACAACTCCATTCTATGACTTCACACAGGTGCATTCTGACTTCACACACCTCCATTCCATGACTTCATACACCTCCATTCTTTGACTTCACACACCAACATTCCTTGACTTCACACACCTCCATTCTGTGACTTCACATATCTCCATTCTGACTTCACACACATCCATTCTATGACTTCCCACAACTCCATTCTATGGCTTCACACACGTGCATTCTGACTTCACACACCTCCATTCCATGACTTCATACACCTCCATTCTATGACTTCACACAACAACATTCTTTGACTTCACACACCTCCATTCTGTGACTTCACATATCTCCATTCTGACTTCACACACATCCATTCTATGACTTCACAAATCTCCATTCTATGACTTCAGAAACCTCAATTCTATGACTTCATACACCTCCATTCTATGACTTCACACACCTCCTTTCTTTGACTTCACACACCTCCATTTTGACTTCACACGCCACAATTCTGTGACTTCACACACCTCCATTTGTGACTTCACACATCAAAAATTTGACTTCACACACCTCCATTCTGTGACTTCACACACCTCAATTTTGACTTCACACACTTCCATTCTGTGACTTCACACATCTCCATTCTCTGACTTTACACCAACATACTATGACTTCACACACCTCCATTCTATGACTTCACACACATCCACTCTTTGACTTCACACACCTCCATTCTATGAATTCACACACCTCCATTGTGACGTCACACAACTCTATTCTGTGACTTCACACACCTGACTTCTGTGACTTCACACACCTCCATTCTTTGACTTCAGACACCTCCATTCTATGACTTCACACCAACATACTATGACTTCACACACCTCCATTCCATGACTTCACACACATCCATTCTATGACTTCACACACCTCCATTCTGAATTCACAACCCTCCATTCTGACTTCATACACCTCAATTCTGTGACTTCACACACCTCCATTCTATGATTTCCCACAACTCCATTCTTTGACTTCACACACCTCCATTCTATGACTTCACATACCTCCTTTCTGAGTTGACACACCTCCATTCTGTGACTTCACATACCTCCAATCTGACTTCACACACCTCCATTCTATGACTTCACACACCTCCATTCTGTGACTTCAAAAACCACCATTCTATGACTTCACACATCTCCATTGTGACTTCACACACCTCCATTCTATGATTTCACACAGCTCCTTTCTGACTTCGCACACCTCCATTCTATGACTTCGCACACCTCTATTCTGACTTCACACCCCTCCATTCTGTGACTTCACATACCTCCATTCTTTGATTTCACACCCCTCAATTCTCGGAATTCACACAGCTCCACTCTGTGACTTTACACACCTCCATTCTGTAACTTCACACACCTCCCTTCTGTGACTTCACACACCTCCATTCAATGACTTCACACACCTCCATTCTAAGACTTCACACACCTCCATTCTATCACTTCACACACTTCCATTGTTTGACATCATACACCTCCATTCTTTGAATTCACACACCTCCGTTCTATGACTTCCACACCTCCATTCTGTAACTTCACATACCACCATTCTATGACTTCACACACCTCCATTCTGACTTCACACACCTCCATTCTATGACTTCACACACCTCCATTCTGACTTCACACACCTCTATTCTATGACTTAGCACACATCAATTCTGATTTCACACACCTCCATTCTGTGACTTCACACACCTCCATGACATGACTTTACATACCTCCATTCGATGACTTCATACACCTCCATTCTTTGACTTCACACACCTCCATTTTGATTTAACACACCTCCATTCTGTGACTTTACACACGTCCATTTGTGACTTCACACACCACCTTTTTGACTTCACACACCTTCATTCTGTGACTTCACACACCTCCATTTTGTGACTTCACACACCTCCGTTTTGACTTCACACACATCCATTCTGTGACTTCACACACCTCCATTGTTTGGCTTCACACACCTCCATTCTTTGACTTCTCACACCTCCATTCCATGACTTCACAACCTCCATTCTATGAGTTCACACACCTTCATTCTATGAGTTCACAAACTCCATTTTTACTTCCCACACCTCCATTCTATGACTTCACAAACCTCCATTCTGTGACTGCAAAAACCCCCATTCTATGACTTCACACACCTCCATTGTGACTTCACACACCTCTATTCTATGAGTTCACACACCTCCATTCTGACTTCACACACCTCCATTCTAAGACTTCACACCGCTCCATTCTGACTTCACACATCTCCATTCTATGACTTCGCACACCTCTATTCTGACTTCACACACCTCCATTCTATGACTTCACACACCTCCATTGTGACTTCAGACAACTCGATTCTGTGACTTCACACATCTCGCTTCTGTGACTTCACACACCTCCATTCTATGACTTCACACACCTCCATTCTATGACTTCCCACACCTCCATTCTATGACTTCACACACTTCCAATTTATGACTTCACACACCTCAATTCTATGACTTCACACACATCCATTCTATGACTTCACACACCTGCATTCTGACTACACACACCTCCATTCTATGACTTCACACACCAACATACTATGACTTCACACACCTCCATTATGTGACTTCACACATCTCCATTCTGACATCACACACCTGCATTCTGTGACTTCACACACCTCCATTCTATGACTTCACACACAACTCCATTCTGTGACTTCACACACCTCCACTCTGTGACTTTACACACCTCAATTCTGTGACTTAACACACCTCCATTCTATGATTTCACACACCTCCATTCTATGACTTCACACACCTCAATTGTGACTTCACACAAGTCCATTCTGTGACTTCACACACCTGCCTTCTGTGACTTCACACACCTCCATTCTAAGACTTCACACACCTCCATTCTATGACTTCACACACCTCCATTCTATGACTTCACAAACCTCCATTCTATGACTTCCCACACCTCCATTCTATGACTTCACACACCTGCATTCTGACTTCACACACCTCCATTCTATGACTTCATACACCTCCATTCTATGACTTCACACACCAACATACTATGACTTCACACACCTGCATCATGTGACTTCACACATCTCCATTCTGACTTCACACTCCTCCACTCTATGACTTCACACACCTCCATTCTATGACTTCACACACCTCCATTCTGTAACTTCACACACCTCCATTTTGACTTCACACACCTCCATTCTGTGACTTCACACACCTCCTTTCTGTGACTTCACACACCTCCATACTATGACTTCCACACACCTTCAATCTATGACTTCACGCACCTCCATTCTATGACTTCACACACTTCCAATCTATGACTTCACACACCTCCATTCTATGACTTCACACACCTCCATTCTTTGACTTCACACACCTGCATTCTGACGTCCCACACCTCCATTCCATGACTTCACACAACTGTATTCTTTGACTTCACACACCTGCCTTCTGTGACTTTACCACCTCCATTCTATGACTTCACACACCTCCATTCTATGACTTCACACCTCCATTCTATGACTTCACACACCAACATTTATGACGTCACATACCTCCATTCTGTGACTTCACACACCTCCATTCTGACATCACACACCTGCATTCTGTGACTTCACACACCTCCATTCTATGACTTCACACACAACTCCATTCTGTGACTTCACACACCTCCACTCTGTGACTTTACACACCTCAATTCTGTGACTTCACACACCTCCATTCTATGATTTCACACACAATCCATTTTATGACTTAACAAACCTCCATTCTTTGATTTCACACACCTCCATTCTATGACTTCACTCACCTCAATTGTGACTTCACACAACTCCATTCTGTGACTTCACACACCTGCCTTCTGTGACTTCACACACCTCCATTCTAAGACTTCACACACCTCCATTCTATGACTTCACACACCTCCATTCTATGACTTCACACACCAATATTTATGACGTCACATACCTCCATTCTGTGACTTTACACCCCTCCATTCTGACATCACACACCTACATGCTATGACTTCACACGCTTCCATTCTATTACTTCACACACCTCTATTCTGTGACTTCACTCACCTCCATTGTGAGTTCACACACCTCCATTCTGTGACTTCACACACCTCCATTCTGTGACTTCACACACCTCGATTCTCTGACTTCACACACCTCCATTCCACGATTTCACACACCTGCATTCTGTGACTTCACACATCTCCATTCTATGACTTCACACACGTCCATTCTGTGACTTCACACACCTCCATTCTGAGTTCACACACCTCCATTCTGTGACTTCACACACCTCCATTATATGACTTCACACACCTCCATATTGTGACTTCACACACCTCTATTCTATGACTTCACACACCTCCATTCTATGACTTCACACACCTACATTGTGACTTCACACATCTACGTTCTATCAGATCACACACCTGCATTGTGACTTCACACAACTCCAGTCTCTGACTTCACACACCTCCATTCTGAATACACACACATCCATGCTGACTTCACACACCTCACTTCTGTGACTTCACACACTTCCATTCTATGATTTCCCATACCTCCATTCTTTGACTTCACACACCTCCATTCTATGACTTCACATATCTCCTTTCTGAGGTGACACACCTCCATTTTGTGACTTCACATACCTCCAATCTGACTTCACACACCTCCATTCTGTGACTTCAAAAACCACCATTCTATGACTTCACACATCTCCATTGTGACTTCACACACCTCCATTCTATGAGTTCACACAGCTCCATTCTGACTTCACACACCTCCATTCTATGACTTCACACACCTCTATTCTGACTTTACACACCTCCATTCTATGACTTCACACACTTCCATTGTTTGATATTATACACCTCCATTCTTTGACTTCACACACCTCCGTTCCATGAATTCACACACCTCCATTCTATGAGTTCACACACCTCCATTCTGTGACTTCACACACCTCCATTCTGTGACTTCACACACCTCCATTCTTTGACTTCACACACCTGCATTCTGACGTCCCACACCTCCATTCCATGACTTCACACAACTGTATTCTTTGACTTCACACACCTGCCTTCTGTGACTTTACCACCTCCATTCTATGACTTCACACACCTCCATTCTATGACTTCACACCTCCATTCTATGACTTCACACACCAACATTTATGACGTCACATACCTCCATTCTGTGACTTCACACACCTCCATTCTGACATCACACACCTGCATTCTGTGACTTCACACACCTCCATTCTATGACTTCACACACAACTCCATTCTGTGACTTCACACACCTCCACTCTGTGACTTTACACACCTCAATTCTGTGACTTCACACACCTCCATTCTATGATTTCACACACAATCCATTTTATGACTTAACAAACCTCCATTCTTTGATTTCACACACCTCCATTCTATGACTTCACTCACCTCAATTGTGACTTCACACAACTCCATTCTGTGACTTCACACACCTGCGTTCTGTGACTTCACACACCTCCATTGTAAGACTTCACACACCTCCATTCTATGACTTCACACACCTCCATTCTATGACTTCACACACCAATATTTATGACGTCACATACCTCCATTCTGTGACTTTACACCCCTCCATTCTGACATCACACACCTACATGCTATGACTTCACACGCTTCCATTCTATTACTTCACACACCTCTATTCTGTGACTTCACTCACCTCCATTGTGAGTTCACACACCTCCATTCTGTGACTTCACACACCTCCATTCTGTGACTTCACACACCTCGATTCTCTGACTTCACACACCTCCATTCCACGATTTCACACACCTGCATTCTGTGACTTCACACATCTCCATTCTATGACTTCACACACGTCCATTCTGTGACTTCACACACCTCCATTCTGAGTTCACACACCTCCATTCTGTGACTTCACACACCTCCATTATATGACTTCACACACCTCCATATTGTGACTTTACACACCTCTATTCTATGACTTCACACACCTCCATTCTATGACTTCACACACCTACATTGTGACTTCACACATCTACGTTCTATCAGATCACACACCTGCATTGTGACTTCACACAACTCCAGTCTCTGACTTCACACACCTCCATTCTGAATACACACACATCCATGCTGACTTCACACACCTCACTTCTGTGACTTCACACACTTCCATTCTATGATTTCCCATACCTCCATTCTTTGACTTCACACACCTCCATTCTATGACTTCACATATCTCCTTTCTGAAGTGACACACCTCCATTTTGTGACTTCACATACCTCCAATCTGACTTCACACACCTCCATTCTGTGACTTCAAAAACCACCATTCTATGACTTCACACATCTCCATTGTGACTTCACACACCTCCAATCTATGAGTTCACACAGCTCCATTCTGACTTTACACACCTCCATTCTATGACTTCACACACCTCTATTCTGACTTTACACACCTCCATTCTATGACTTCACACACTTCCATTGTTTGATATTATACACCTCCATTCTTTGACTTCACACACCTCCGTTCCATGAATTCACACACCTCCATTCTATGAGTTCACACACCTCCATTCTATGAGTTCACACACCTTCATTCTTACTTCAGCAACATCCATTCTATGACTTCAGACACCTCCATTCTGTGACTTCACACATCTTCATTCTTACTTCAGCAACATCCATTCTATGACTTCACACACCTCCATTCTATGACTTCACACACCTCCATTCTGTGACTTCACACACCTCCATTCTGACTTCACACGCCTCCATTCTATGACTTCACACACTTCCATTCTATGACTTCACACACCTCCATTCTGTGACTTCACACACCTCCTCTCTGAGTTCACACACCTCCATTCTGTGTCTTCACACACCTCCATTCTGTGACTTCAGACACCTCCTTCTTTGACTTCACACACCTCCATTCTGTGACTTCACACACCTCAAATCTGAGTTCACACACCTCCATACTGTGACTTCACACACCTCCATTCTGTGACTTCACACACCTCCATTCTATGACTTCACACACCTCCATTCTATGACTTCACACACCTCCATTCTATGCCTTCACAAACCTCCATTCTGTGACTTCACACACCTCCATTCTATGACTTCACACACCTCCATTCTATGACTTCAGAAACCTACATTGTGACTTCACACACCTCCATTCTATGAGTTCACACACCTGCATTGTGACTTCACACACCTCCATTCTCTGAATTCACACACCTCCACTCTGACTTCACACACCTCCATTCTGACTTCACACACCTCAATTCTGTGAATTCACACACCTCCATTATATGACTTCACACACCTCCATATTGTGACTTCACACACCTCTATTCTATGACTTCACATACATCCATTCTATGACTTCACAGACCTCCATTCTAAGACTTCACACACCTCCTTTCTGAGTTCTTACACATCCATTCTGTGACTTCCCACACCTCCATTGTGACTTCATACACCTCCATTCTATGAGTTTACACACCTCCATTCTGACTTCACACACTTCAATTCTATGACTTCACACAGCTCCATTCTGACTTCAAACACCTCCATTCTATGACTTCGCACACCTCTATTCTGACTTCACACACCTGCATTCTGTGACTTCACACACCTCCATTCTGTGACTTCACACAAAACTCCATTCTGTGACTTCACACACCTCCACTCTGTGACTTTACACACCTCCATTCTGTGACTTCACACACATCCATTCTATGATTTCTCACACAATCCATTTTATGACTTCACAAAATTCCATTCTTTGATTTCACACACCTCCATTCTATGACTTCACACACATCGCTTCTATGACTTCACACACGACCATTCTGTGACTTCACACACCTCCTCTCTGAGTTCACACACCTCCATTCTGTGTCTTCACACACCTCCATTCTGTGACTTCAGACACCTCCATTCTGACTTCACACACCTCAATTCTGTGCATTCACACACCTCCATTCTATGATTTCACACACCTCCATTCTATGACTTCACTTACCTCCATTCTAAGACTTCACACACCTCCTTTCTAAGTTCTTACACATCCATCCTGTGACTTCCCACACCTCCATTGTGACTTCATACACCTCCATTCTATGAGTTTACACACCTCCATTCTGACCTCACACACTTCCATTCTATGACTTCACACAGCTCCATTCTGACTTCACACACCTCCATTCTATGACTTCGCACACCTCTATTCTGACTTCACACACCTGCATTCTGTGACTTCACACACCTCCATTCTGTGACTTCACACAAAACTCCATTCTGTGACTTCACAAACCTCCACTCTGTGACTTTACACACCTCCATTCTGTGACTTCACACACCTCCATTCTATGATTTCTCACACAATCCATTCTATGACTTCACAAACCTCCATTCTTTGATTTCACACACCTCCATTCTATGACTTCACACACCTCCATTGTGACTTCACACAAATCCATTCTGTGATTTCACACACCTCCTTTCTGTGACTTCACACACCTCCATACTGTGACTTCCACACATCTTCAATCTATGACTTCACACACCTCCATTCTACGACTTCACACACCTCCATTCTATGACTTCACACACCTCCATTTTGTAACTTCACACACTCCCAATATTTGACTTCACAAACCTCCATTCCATGACTTCATACACCTCCATTCTATGACTTCAAACAAATCCATTCTTTGACTTCACACACCTCCATTTTGACTTCACACACCTCCATTTTCTGATTTCACACATCTGCATTTGTGACTTCACACACCACAATTTTGACTTCACACACGTCCATTCTTTGACTTCACACACCTCCATTCTGACTTCAAACACCTCCATTTTGACTTCACACACTTCCATTCTGTGACTTCACACACCTCCCTTCTGTGAATTCACACACCTCCATTCTGAGTTCACACACCTCCATTCTGTGACTTCACACACCTCCATTCTGTGACTTCACACACCTCCATTCTTTGACTTCACACACCTGCATTCTGACGTCCCACACCTCCATTCCATGACTTCACACAACTGTATTCTTTGACTTCACACACCTGCCTTCTGTGACTTTACCACCTCCATTCTATGACTTCACACACCTCCATTCTATGACTTCACACCTCCATTCTATGACTTCACACACCAACATTTATGACGTCACATACCTCCATTCTGTGACTTCACACACCTCCATTCTGACATCACACACCTGCATTCTGTGACTTCACACACCTCCATTCTATGACTTCACACACAACTCCATTCTGTGACTTCACACACCTCCACTCTGTGACTTTACACACCTCAATTCTGTGACTTCACACACCTCCATTCTATGATTTCACACACAATCCATTTTATGACTTAACAAACCTCCATTCTTTGATTTCACACACCTCCATTCTATGACTTCACTCACCTCAATTGTGACTTCACACAACTCCATTCTGTGACTTCACACACCTGCCTTCTGTGACTTCACACACCTCCATTCTAAGACTTCACACACCTCCATTCTATGACTTCACACACCTCCATTCTATGACTTCACACACCAATATTTATGACGTCACATACCTCCATTCTGTGACTTTACACCCCTCCATTCTGACATCACACACCTACATGCTATGACTTCACACGCTTCCATTCTATTACTTCACACACCTCTATTCTGTGACTTCACTCACCTCCATTGTGAGTTCACACACCTCCATTCTGTGACTTCACACACCTCCATTCTGTGACTTCACACACCTCGATTCTCTGACTTCACACACCTCCATTCCACGATTTCACACACCTGCATTCTGTGACTTCACACATCTCCATTCTATGACTTCACACACGTCCATTCTGTGACTTCACACACCTCCATTCTGAGTTCACACACCTCCATTCTGTGACTTCACACACCTCCATTATATGACTTCACACACCTCCATATTGTGACTTCACACACCTCTATTCTATGACTTCACACACCTCCATTCTATGACTTCACACACCTACATTGTGACTTCACACATCTACGTTCTATCAGATCACACACCTGCATTGTGACTTCACACAACTCCAGTCTCTGACTTCACACACCTCCATTCTGAATACACACACATCCATGCTGACTTCACACACCTCACTTCTGTGACTTCACACACTTCCATTCTATGATTTCCCATACCTCCATTCTTTGACTTCACACACCTCCATTCTATGACTTCACATATCACCTTTCTGAGGTGACACACCTCCATTTTGTGACTTCACATACCTCCAATCTGACTTTACACACCTCCATTCTGTGACTTCAAAAACCACCATTCTATGACTTCACACATCTCCATTGTGACTTCACACACCTCCATTCTATGAGTTCACACAGCTCCATTCTGACTTCACACACCTCCATTCTATGACTTCACACACCTCTATTCTGACTTTACACACCTCCATTCTATGACTTCACACACTTCCATTGTTTGATATTATACACCTCCATTCTTTGACTTCACACACCTCCGTTCCATGAATTCACACACCTCCATTCTATGAGTTCACACCCCTCCATTCTATGAGTTCACACACCTTCATTCTTACTTCAGCAACATCCATTCTATGACTTCAGACACCTCCATTCTGTGACTTCACACATCTTCATTCTTACTTCAGCAACATCCATTCTATGACTTCACACACCTCCATTCTATGACTTCACACACCTCCATTCTGTGACTTCACACACCTCCATTCTGACTTCACACGCCTCCATTCTATGACTTCACACACTTCCATTCTATGACTTCACACACCTCCATTCTGTGACTTCACACACCTCCTCTCTGAGTTCACACACCTCCATTCTGTGTCTTCACACACCTCCATTCTGTGACTTCAGACACCTCCTTCTTTGACTTCACACACCTCCATTCTGTGACTTCACACACCTCAAATCTGAGTTCACACACCTCCATACTGTGACTTCACACACCTCCATTCTGTGACTTCACACACCTCCATTCTATGACTTCACACACTTCCATTCTATGACTTCACACACCTCCATTCTATGCCTTCACAAACCTCCATTCTGTGACTTCACACACCTCCATTCTATGACTTCACACACCTCCATTCTATGACTTCAGAAACCTACATTGTGACTTCACACACCTCCATTCTATGAGTTCACACACCTGCATTGTGACTTCACACACCTCCATTCTCTGAATTCACACACCTCCACTCTGACTTCACACGCCTCCATTCTATGACTTCACACACTTCCATTCTATGACTTTACACACCTCCATTCTGTGACTTCACACACCTCCTCTCTGAGTTCACACACCTCCATTCTGTGTCTTCACACACCTCCATTCTGTGACTTCAGACACCTCCTTCTTTGACTTCACACACCTCCATTCTGTGACTTCACACACCTCAAATCTGAGTTCACACACCTCCATACTGTGACTTCACACACCTCCATTCTGTGACTTCACACACCTCCATTCTATGACTTCACACACTTCCATTCTATGACTTCACACACCTCCATTCTATGCCTTCACAAACCTCCATTCTGTGACTTCACACACCTCCATTCTATGACTTCACACACCTCCATTCTATGACTTCAGAAACCTACATTGTGACTTCACACACCTCCATTCTATGAGTTCACACACCTGCATTGTGACTTCACACACCTCCATTCTCTGAATTCACACACCTCCACTCTGACTTCACACGCCTCCATTCTATGACTTCACACACTTCCATTCTATGACTTTACACACCTCCATTCTGTGACTTCACACACCTCCTCTCTGAGTTCACACACCTCCATTCTGTGTCTTCACACACCTCCATTCTGTGACTTCAGACACCTCCTTCTTTGACTTCACACACCTCCATTCTGTGACTTCACACACCTCAAATCTGAGTTCACACACCTCCATACTGTGACTTCACACACCTCCATTCTGTGACTTCACACACCTCCATTCTATGACTTCACACACCTCCATTCTATGACTTCACACACCTCCATTCTATGCCTTCACAAACCTCCATTCTGTGACTTCACACACCTCCATTCTATGACTTCACACACCTCCATTCTATGACTTCAGAAACCTACATTGTGACTTCACACACCTCCATTCTATGAGTTCACACACCTGCATTGTGACTTCACACACCTCCATTCTCTGAATTCACACACCTCCACTCTGACTTCACACTCCTCCATTCTGACTTCACACACCTCAATTCTGTGAATTCACACACCTCCATTATATGACTTCACACACCTCCATATTGTGACTTCACACACCTCTATTCTATGACTTCACATACATCCATTCTATGACTTCACAGACCTC
This sequence comes from Megascapheus bottae, assembly GCA_024803745.1. Taxonomy (NCBI): domain Eukaryota; kingdom Metazoa; phylum Chordata; class Mammalia; order Rodentia; family Geomyidae; genus Megascapheus; species Megascapheus bottae. The sequence continues at coordinate 977,824 of JANJXV010000272.1, forward strand.
CATTCTAAGACTTCACACACCTCCTTTCTGAGTTCTTACACATCCATTCTGTGACTTCCCACACCTCCATTGTGACTTCATACACCTCCATTCTATGAGTTTACACACCTCCATTCTGACTTCACACACTTCAATTCTATGACTTCACACAGCTCCATTCTGACGTCAAACACCTCCATTCTATGACTTCGCACACCTCTATTCTGACTTCACACACCTGCATTCTGTGACTTCACACACCTCCATTCTGTGACTTCACACAAAACTCCATTCTGTGACTTCACACACCTCCACTCTGTGACTTTACACACCTCCATTCTGTGACTTCACACACATCCATTCTATGATTTCTCACACAATCCATTTTATGACTTCACAAACCTCCATTCTTTGATTTCACACACCTCCATTCTATGACTTCACACACATCCCTTCTATGACTTCACACACGACCATTCTGTGACTTCACACACCTCCTCTCTGAGTTCACACACCTCCATTCTGTGTCTTCACACACCTCCATTCTGTGACTTCAGACACCTCCATTCTGACTTCACACACCTCAATTCTGTGCATTCACACACCTCCATTCTATGATTTCACACACCTCCATTCTATGACTTCACTTACCTCCATTCTAAGACTTCACACACCTCCTTTCTAAGTTCTTACACATCCATTCTGTGACTTCCCACACCTCCATTGTGACTTCATACACCTCCATTCTATGAGTTTACACACCTCCATTCTGACCTCACACACTTCCATTCTATGACTTCACACAGCTCCATTCTGACTTCACACACCTCCATTCTATGACTTCGCACACCTCTATTCTGACTTCACACACCTGCATTCTGTGACTTCACACACCTCCATTCTGTGACTTCTCACAAAACTCCATTCTGTGACTTCACAAACCTCCACTCTGTGACTTTACACACCTCCATTCTGTGACTTCACACACCTCCATTCTATGATTTCTCACACAATCCATTCTATGACTTCACAAACCTCCATTCTTTGATTTCACACACCTCCATTCTATGACTTCACACACCTCCATTGTGACTTCACACAAATCCATTCTGTGATTTCACACACCTCCTTTCTGTGACTTCACACACCTCCATACTGTGACTTCCACACATCTTCAATCTATGACTTCACACACCTCCATTCTATGACTTCACACACCTCCATTCTATGACTTCACACACATTCATTCTTACTTCAGAAACATCCATTCTATGACTTCACAAACCTCCCTTCTGTGAATTCACACACCTCCATTCTGAGTTCACACACCTCCATTCTGTGACTTCACACACCTCCATTCTGTGACTTCACACACCTCCATTCTATGACTTCACACTCCTCCATTCTATGAATTCACACACCTCCATTCTGTGAGTTCACACACCTCCATTCTATGACTTCACACACCTCCATTCTATGACTTCACAACACTCCATTCTGTCTTCACACACCTCTATATTGACTTCAAACACCTCATTTCTGTGACTTCACACACCTCCATTCTATGATTTCACACACCTCCGTTCTATGACTTCACACAACTCCATTCTATGACTTCACACACCTCCTTTCTGAGTTGACACACCTCCATTCTGTTACATCACACACCTCCAATCTGACTTCACACACCTCCATTCTATGACTTCGCACACCTCCATTCTGAGACTTCACACATCTCCACTCTGTGACTTTACACACCTCCACTCTGTGACTACACACAACTCCATTCTGTGATTTCACACACCTCCATTCTATGACTTCACACACCTCCGTTCTTTGACTTCACACACCTCAATTCTATGAATTCACACACCTCCATTGTGACTTCACACAACTCTATTCTGTGACTTCACACACCTGCCTTCTGTGACTTCACACACCTCCATTCTATGACTTCACACACCTCCATTCTATGACTTCACACTTCCATTCTATGACTTCACACACCAACATTTATGACGTCACATACCTCCATTCTGTGACTTCACACACCTCCATTCTGACATCACACACCTCCATTCTATGACTTCACACACTTCCATTCTATTACTTCACACACCTCCATTCTGTGACTTCACTCACCTCCATTGTGAGTTCACACACCTCAGTTCTGTGACTTCACACACCTCCATTCTGTGACTTCACACCCTTCGATTCTCTGACTTCACACACCTCCATTCTGTGACTTCACACACCTCCATTCTGACTTCACACACCTCCATTCTGTGACTTCACAGACCTACATTATATGACTTCACACACCTCCATATTGTGGCTTCAAACACCTCCATTCTATGACTAAACACACCTCCATTCTATGACTTCACACACCTACATTGTGACTTCACACACCTACGTTCTATCAGTTCACACACCTGCATTGTGACTTCACACACCTCCATTCTGACTTCACACACCTCAATTCTGTGACTTCACACACTTCCATTCTATGATTTCCCACACCTCCATTCTTTGATTTCACACACCTCCATTCTATGACTTCACATACCTGCTTTCTGTGTTGACACACCTCCATTCTGTGACTTCACATACCTCCAATCTGACTTCACACACCTCCATTCTATGACTTCACACACCTCCATTCGGTGACTTCAAAAACCACCATTCTATGACTTCACACATCTCCATTGTGACTTCACACACCTCCGTTCTATGAGTTAACACAGCTCCATTCTGACTTCACAGACCTCCATTCTATGACTTCGTCCACCTCTATTCTGACTTCACACCCCTCCATTCTGTGACTTCACATACCTCCATTCTTTGACTTCACACCCCTCCATTCTGTGCCTTCACACACCTCCACTCTGTGAGTTTACACACCTCCATTCTGTGACTTCACACACCTCCTTTCTGTGACTTCTCACACCTCCATTCTATGACTTCACACACCTCCATTCTAGACTTCACACACCTCCATTCTATGACTTCACACACCAATATTCTTTGACTTCACACACCTCCATTCTGTGACTTCACACATCTTCATTCTGACTTCACACACATCCATTCTATGACTTCACAAATCTCTATTCTATGACTTCACAAACCTCCATTCCATGACTTCATACACCTCCATTCTATGACTTCACACCCCTCCTTTCTTTGATTTCACACACCTCCATTTTGACTTCACACACCACAATTCTGACTTCACACACCTTCATTTGTGACTTCACACATCACAATTTTGACTTCACTCACCTCCATTCTGTGACTTCACACACCTCCATTCTGTGACTTCACACACCTCAATTTTGACTTCACACACTTCCATTATGTGACTTCACACACCTCCATTCTGTGACTTCACACACCTCCATTGTTTGATTTCGAACTCCTCTATTCTTGGATTTCACACACCTCCATTCCATGACTTCACACATCTCCATTCTATGATGTCACACATCTCTATTCTATGAGTTCACACACCTCCATTTTGACTTCACACACCTCCAGTCTATGACTTCACACACCTTCATTCTTACTTCACAAACATCCATTCTATGACCTCACACACCCCCATTCTGTGTCTTCACAAATCTCCATTCTGTGACTTCACACACCTCCATTATGAATTCACACAGCTCCTTTCTATGACTTCACACACCTCCTTGTGACTTCACTCACCTCTATTCTATGACTTCACACACCTCCATTGTGATTTCACACACCTCCCTTCTATGTGTTCACACACCTCCATTCTGACTTTACACACCTCAATTCTATCACTTCACACACCTCCATTCTGACTTCACACACCTCCATTCTGTGACTTGGCACACCTCAATTCTATGATTTCACACACCTCCATTCCATGACTTCACACACCTCCATTATATGACTTCACACACCTCCATTCTGAATTCACACACCTCTATTCTGTGAATTCACACACCTCAATTTCTGACTTCACACACCTCCATTCTATGACTTCCACACCTCTATTCTGTAACTTCACATACCACCATTCTATGACTTCACACACCTCCATTGTGACTTCACATACCTCCAATCTATGAGTTCACACACCTCCATTCTGACTTCACACACCTCCGTTCTATGAGTTCACACACCTCCATTCTGACTTCACACAACTCCATTCTATGACTTAGCACACCTCAGTTCTGATTTCACACACCTCCATTCTGTGACTTCACACACCTCCATGACATGACTTTACATACCTCCATTCAATGACTTCACACACCTCCATTCTTTGACTTCATACACCTCCATTTTGACCTCACACCCCTCCATTCTGTGACTTTACACATGTCCATTTGTGACTTCACACACCACCTTTTTGACTTCACAATCCTTCATTCTGTGACTTCACACACCTCCATTTTGTGACTTCACACACCTCCGTTTTGACTTCACACACATCCATTCTGTGACTTCACAGACCTCCATTGTTTGACTTCACACACCTCTATTATTTGACTTCACACACCTCCATTCTTTGACTTCACACACCTCCATTGTTTGACTTCACACACCTCCATTCCATGACTTCACAACCTCCATTCTATGAGTTCACACACGTTTATTCTATGAGTTCACAAACTCCATTTTTACTTCCCACACCTGCATTCTATGACTTCACACACCTCCATTCTGTGACTGCAAAAACCCCCATTCTATGACTTCACACACCTCCTTTGTGACTTCACACACCTCCATTGTATGAGTTCATACACCTCCATTCTGACTTCACACACCTGAATTCTAAGACTTCACACAGCTCCATTCTGACTCCACAAACCTCCATTCTATGACTTCGCACACCTCTATTCTGACTTCACACACCTCCATTCTATGACTTCACACACCTCCATTGTGACTTCACACAACTCGATTCTGTGACTTCACACACCTCCATTCTATGACTACACACACCTCCATTCTATGACTTCACACACTTCCAATCTATGACTTCACACACCTCCATTCTATGACTTCACACACCTCCATTCTATGACTTCACACACCTGCATTCTGACTTCACACACCTCCATTCTATGACTTCATACACCTCCATTCTATGACTTCACACACCAACATTCTATGACTTCACACACCTCCATTATGTGACTACACATCTCCATTCTGACTTCACACTCCTCCTTTCTATGACTTCACACAACTCCATTCTATGACTTCCCACACTTCCAATCTATGACTTCACACACCGCCACTCTGTGACTTTACACACCTCAATTCTGTGATTCACACACCTCCATTCTATGATTTCACACACAATCCATTCTATGACTTAACAAACCTCCATTCTTTGATTTCACACAACTCCATTCTATGACTTCACACACCTCTATTGTGACTTCACACAACTCCATTCTGTGACTTCACACACCTCCTTTGTGTGACTTCACACATCTCCATACTATGACTTCCACACACCTTCAATCTATGACTTCACACACCTCCATTCTATGACTTCACACGCTTCCAATCTATGACTTCACACACCTCCATTCTATGACTTCACACACCTCCATTCTATGACTTCACACACCTGCTTTCTGACTTCACACACCTCCATTCTCTGACTTCACACACCTCCATTCGATGACTTCACACACCTCCATTCTGTAACTTTACACACTTCCAATGTTTGACTTCACAAACCTCCATTCCATGACTTCATACACCTCCATTCTATGACTTCAAACACATCCACTGTTTGACTTCACACACCTCCATTTTGATTTCACACACCTCCATTCTGTGACTTCACACACCTGCATTTGTGACTTCACACACCAAAATTTTGACTTCACACACGTCCATGATTTGACTTCACACACCGCCATTCTCTGACTTCACACACCTCCATTTTGACTTCACACAATTCCATTCTGTGACTTCACACACCTCCATTCTGTGACTTCACACACCTCCATTGTTTGACTTCACACACCTCCATTTTATGGCTTCACACAACTTCATTCTTACTTCAGAAACATTCATTCTATGACTCCACAAACCTCCCTTCTGTGAATTCACACACCTCCATTCTGAGTTCACACACCTCCATTCTGTGACTTCACACACCTCCATTCTGTAACTTCACACCCCTCCATTCTATGACTTCACACACCTCAATCTGTGACTTCACACACCTCCATTCCATGACTTCACACTCCTCCATTGTATGAGTTCACAAACCTCCATTCTGTGACTTCACACACCTCCATTCTATGACATCACACACCTCCATTCTGACTTCACACACTTCCATTTTGACTTCAAACACCTCATTTCTGTGACTTCACAGACCTCCATTCTATGATTTCACACACCTCCAATCTATGACTTCACACACCTCCATTCTATGACTTCACACACCTCCTTTCTGAGTTGACACACCTCCATCCTGTTACTTCACACACCTCCAATCTGACTTCACACACCTCCATTCTATGACTTCACACACCTCCATTCTGTGACTTCAAAAACCAACATTCTATGACTTCAAACACCTCCATTCGATGACTTCACACACCTCCATTCTATGACTTCACACACCTCCTTTCTGAGTTGACACACCTCCATTCTGTTACTTCACACACCTCCAATCTGACTTCACACACCTCCAATCTGTGACTTTACACACCTCCACTCTGTGACTACACACAAATCTATTCTGTGATTTCACACACCTCCTTTCTATGACTTCACACAACTCCATTCTTTCACTTCACACATCTCCATTCTATGAATTCACACACCTCCATTGTGATTTCACACAACTCTATTCTGTGACTTCACACACCTGCCTTCTGTGACTTCACACACCTCCATTCTATGACTTCACACACCTCCATTCTATGACTTCACACACCTCCTTTCTGTAACTTCACACACTTCAAATATTTGACCTCACAAACCTCCATTCCATGACTTCACAGACCCCATTCTATGACTTCACACACCTCTTTCTTTGACTTCACACACCTCCATTTTGACTTCACACACCTCCATTCTGTGACTTCACACACCTCCATTCTGTGACTTCACACACCTCAATTTTGACCTCACACACTTCCATTCTGTGACTTCACACACCTCCATTTTTTCACTTCCCACACCTCCATTCTTTGATTTCACACACGTCCAGTCCATGATTTCACACACCTCCATTCTCAGTTCACACACCTCCATTCTATGACTTCACACACTTCCATTATATGACTTCACACACCTCGATTCTTTGACGTCACACAACTCCATTCTATGACTTCACACACCTCGATTCTCTGACTTCACACACCTCCATTCTATGATTTCACACAGCTCCATTCTGTGACTTCACACATCTCCATTTCATGACTTCACACACCTGCATTCTATGACTTCACAAACCTCCATCCTTTGACTTCACACACCTCCATTCTATGACTTCTCACACCTCCATTTTGTGACTTCACACACCTCCATTCTATGACTTCACACACCTCCATTCTGTGCCTTCACTCACCTCCATTGTGTGTTCACACACCTCCATTCTGTGACCTCACACACCTCCATTCTGTGACTTCACACACCTCGATTCTCTGTCTTCACACACCTCCATTCTATGATTTCACACAACTCCATTCTGTGCCTTAACACATCTCCATTCTCTGACTTCACACACCTCCATTTTATGACTTCCCACAACTGCATTCTGAGTTCACACACCTCCAATTTTTGACTCAAGCACCTCCATTGTTTGACTTCACACATCTCCATTTTTTGTCTTTACACACCTACATTCTATGGCTTTACACACCTCCATTCTATGACTTCACACACCTTCTTTCTCTGAGTTCACACACCTGCATTGTGACTGCACACACCTCCATTCTATGACTTTACACACCTCCATTCTGACTTCACACACCTCCATTCTGACTTCACTCACCTCAATCTGTGATTTCACACACCTCCATTCTATGATTTCACACACCTCCATTCTATGACTTCACACACCTCCATTCTCTGACTTCACACACCTCCATTTGGACTTCACACACTTCCATTCTGTGACTTCACACACCTTCATTCTGTGACTTAACACACATCCATTGTTTGACTTCACACACCTGCATTTTGACTTCACACACCTCCATTCTATGACTTCACACACCTTCATTCTTACTTCAGAAACATCCATTCTATGAATACACAAACCTACCTTCTGTGAATTCACACACCTCCATTCTGAGTTCACACACCTCCATTCTGTGGCTTCACACACCTCCATTCTCTGACTTCACACACCTCCATTCTATGATTTCACACACCTCCATCTGTGACTTCACACACCTCCATTCTGACTTCACACTCCTCCATTGTATGAGTTCACACACCTCCATTCTGTGACTTCACACACCTCCATTCTATGACTTCACACACCTCCATTCTATGATTTCACACACCTGCATTCTATAACTTCACACACCTCCACTATATGACTTCAAACACCTCCTTTCTGAGTTGACACACCTCCATTCTGTTACTTCGCACACCTCCAATCTGACGTCACACACCTCCATTCAATCACTTCACACACCTCCATTCTGTGTCTTCAAAAACCAACACTCTATGACTTCAAACACATCCATTCTATGACTTCACCACCTCCATTCTGAGACTTCACACACCTCCACTCTGTGACTTTGCACACCTACACTCAGTGACTACACACAACTCCATTTTGTGATTTCACACACCTACCTTCTATGACTTCACACACCTCCATTCTTTGACTTCACACACCTCCATTCTATGAATTCACACACCTACATTGTGACTTCACACAACTCTATTCTGTGACTTCACACACCTGCCTTCTGTGACTTCACACACCTCCATTCTATGACTTCACACACCTCCATTCTATGACTTCACACCTCCATTCTATGACTTCACACACCAACATTTATGACGTCACATACCTCCATTCTGTGACTTCACACACCTCCATTCTGAAATCACACACCTCCATCTATGACTTCACACACTTCCATTCTGTGACTTCTCACACCTCCATTCTGTGACTTCACACACCTCGATTCTGTGACTTCACACACCTCCATTCTACGATTTCACACACCTCCATTGTGTGACTTCACACACCTCAATTCTGTGACTTCACACACCTCCATTCTGAGTTCACACATCTCCATTCTATGACATCACACACCTCCATTATATGACTTCACACACCTCCATTTTGTGACTTCACACTCCTCCATTCTAAGACTTCACACACCTCCATTCTATGACTTCACACACCTACATTGTGACTTCACACACCTCCAGTCTCTGACTTCACACACCTCCATTCTGAATACATACACCTGCATTCTGACTTCACACACTTCAGTGCTTTCACTTCACACAACTCCATTCTATGATTTCCCACACCTCCATTCTTTGACTTCACACACCTCCATTCTATGACTTCACATACCTCCTTTCTGAGTTGACACACCTCCATTCTGTGACTTCACATACCTCCAATCTGACTTCACACACCTCCATTCTATGACTTCACACACCTCCATTCTGTGACTTCAAAAACCACCATTCTATGACTTCACACATCTCCATTGTGACTTCACACACCTCCATTCTACGAGTTCACACAGCTCCATTCTGACTTCACACACCTCCATTCTACGACTTCACACACCTCCATTCTGTGACTTCACTCACTTCCATTGTGTGTTCACACACCTCCATTCTGTGACCTCACACACCTCCATTCTGTGACTTCACACACCTCGATTCTCTGACTTCACACACCTCCATTCTATGATTTCACACACCTCCATTCTGTGCCTTCACACATCTCCATTCTATGACTTCACACACCTCCATTCTGTGACTTCATACACCTCCATTCTGTAACTTCACACACCTCCAATATATGACTTCACACACCTCCATTCTATGACTTCACACACCTCCATTCTATGACTTCACACACCTCCATTCTGTGACTCAAACACCTCCATTCTATGACTTCACACACCTCAATTTTTTGACTTTACACACATACATTCTATGACTTCACTCACCTACATTGTGACTTCACACACCTCCATAATCTGAGTTCAAACACCTGCATTGTGACTTCACACACCTCCATTCTATGACTTTACACACCTCCATTCTGACTTCACACACCTCCATTCTGACTTCACACACCTCAATCTGTGACTTCACAAACCTCCATTCTATGAATTCACACACCTCCATTCTATGACTTCACACACCTCCATTCTATGACTTCATACACCTCCATTGTATGACTTCACACACCAACATTCTATGACTTCACATACCTCCATTCTGTGCCTTCACACATCTCCATTCTGACTTGACACACCTCAATTCTATGACTTCACACACTTCCATTCTCTGACTTCACACACCTCCATTCTCTGACTTCATACACCTCCATTTTGACTTCACACACTTCCATTCTGTGACTTCACACACCTCCATTCTGTGATTTAACCCACCTCCATTGGTTGACTTCACACACTTGCATTTTGACTTCACACACCTCCATTCTATGACTTCACACACCTTCATTCTTAAATCAGAAACATCTATTCTATGACTTCACAAACCTCCCTTCTGTGAATTCACACACCTCCATTCTAAGTTCACACACCTCCATCTTATGACTTCACACACCTCCATTCTATGACTTCACACACCTCCATTCTGACTTCACACACTTCCATTTTGACTTCAAACACCTCATTTCTGTGGCTTACCACACCTCCATTCATGATTTCACACACCTGCATTCTAGGACTTCACACACCTCCATTCTATGACTTCACACACCTCTTTTCTGAGTTGAAACACCTCCATTCTGTTACTTCACACACCTCCAATCTGACCTCACACACCTCCATTCTGAGACTTCAGACACCACCACTCTGTGACTTTACACACCTACACTCTGTGACTACACACAACTCCATTCTATGACTTCACACACCTCCATTTTTGACTTCACACACCTCCATTCTATGAATTCACACACCTCCATTGTGACTTCACACAACTCTATTCTGTGACTTCACACACCTGCCTTCTGTGACTTCACACATCCATTCTATGACTTCACACACCTCCATTCTATGACTTCACACCTCCATTCTATGACTTCACACACCAACATTTATGACGGCACATACCTCCATTCTGTGACTTCACACACTTCCATTCTGACATCACACAGCTCCATTCTATGACTTTACAGACTTCCATTCTATGACTTCACACACCTCCATTCTGTGACTTCACTCAGCTCCAATGTGAGTTCACACACCTCCATTCTGTGACTTCACACACCTCCATTCTGTGACTTCACACACCTCGATTCTCTGACTGCACACACCTCCATTCTACGATTTCACACACCTCCATTCTGTGACTTCACACATATCCATTCTTTGACTTCACACACCTCCATTTTGTGACTTCACACACCTCCATTCTATGACTTCACACACCTCCATTCTATGACTTCACACACCTACATTGTGACTTCACACACCTACGTTCTATCAGTTCACACACCTGCATTGTGACTTCACACACCTCCAGTCTCTGATTTCACACACATCCATTCTGAATACACACACCTCCATTCTGACTTCATACACCTGAATTCTGTGACTTCACACACCTCCATTCTATGATTTCCCACACCTCCATTCTGTGACTTCAAATACCTCCTTTCTGAGTTGACACCCCTCCATTCTGTGACGTCACATACCTCCAATCTGACTTCACACACCTCCATTCTATGACTTCACACATCTCCATTGTGACTTCACACACCTTCATTCTACGAGTTCACACAGCTCCATTCTGACTTCACACACCTCCATTCTATGACTTCGCCCACCTCTATTCTGACTTCACACCCCTCCATTCTGTGACTTCACATACCGCCATTCTTTGACTTCACACCCCTCCCTTCTGTGCCTTCACACACCTCCACTCTGTGACTTTACACACCTCCATTCTATGACTTCACACACCTTCTTTCTGTGACTTCACACACCTCCATTCTATGACTTCACACACCTCCAATCTAAGACTTCACACACCTCCATTCTATGACTTCACACACCAATATTCTTTGACTTCACACACCTCCTTTCTGTGACTTCACACATCTCCATTCTGACTTCACACACATCCATTCTATGACTTCACAAATCTCCATTCTATAACTTCACAAACCTCCATTCCATGACTTCACACACCTCCATTCTATGAGGTCACACATCTATATTCTATGAGTTCAAACACCTCCATTTTGACTTCACACACCTCCAATCTATGACTTCACACACCTTCATTCTTACTTCAGAAACATCCATTCTATGACTTCACACACCTCCATTCTGTGACTTCACAAACCTCCATTCTGTGACTTCACACACCTCCATTCTGAATTCACACAGCTCCTTTCTATGACTTCACACACCTCCTTCTGTGACTTCACACACCTCTATTCTAGACTTCACACACCTCCATTGTGATTTCACACACCTCCATTCTATGTGTTCACACACCTCCATTCTGTGACTTCACACACCTCCATTCTATGATTTCACACACCTCCATTCCATGACTTAACACACCTCCATTCTATGACTTCACACACCTCCATTCTGAATACCCACACCTATATTCTGTGACTTCACACACCTCAATTTCTGACTTCACACACCTCCATTCCATGACTTCACAACCTCCATTCTATGAGTTCACACACATTCATTCTATGAGTTCACAAACTCCATTTTTACTTCCCACACCTCCATTCTATGACTTCACACACCTCCATTCTGTGACTTCAAAAGCCCTCATTCTATGACTTCACACACCTCCATTGTGACTTCACACCTCCATTCTATGAGTTCACACAGCTCCATTCTGACTTCACACACCTCCATTCTATGACTTCGCACACCTCTATTCTGACTTCACACCCCTCCATTCTGTGACTTCACATACCGCCATTCTTTGACTTCACACCCCTCCATTCTGTGCCTTCACACACCTCCACTCTGTGAGTTTACACACCTCCATACTGAGACTTCACACACCTTCCTTCTGTGACTTCACACACCTCCATTCTATGATTTCACACACCTCCATTCTAAGACTTCACACACCTCCATTCTATGACCTCAGCTCCAATATTCTTTGACTTCACACACCTCCATTCTGTGACTTCACACATCTCCATTCTGACTTCACACACATCCATTCTATGACTTCACAAATCTCCATTCTATGACTTCACAAACCTCCATTCCATGACTTCATACACCTCCATTCTATGAGTTCACACAGCTCCTTTCTTTGACTTCATACACCTCCATTTTGACTTCACACACCGCAATTCTGTGACTTCACACACCTCCATTTGTGACTTCACACATCACAATTTTGACTTCACACACGTCCATCCTGTGACTTCACACACCTCCATTCTGTGATTTCACACACCTTAATTTTGACTTCACAAACTTCCATTCTGTGACTTCACACACCTCCATTCTGTGACTTCACACACCTCGATTGTCTGATTCCACACACCTCCATTCGTGGATTTCAAACACCTCCATTCCATGACTTCACACACCTCCATTCTATGAGGTCACACATCTATATTCTAGGAGTTCACACACCTCCATTTTGACTTCACAAACCTCCATTCTATGACTTCACACACCTTCATTCTTACTTCAGAAACATCCATTCTATGACTTCACACACCTCCATTCTGTGACTTCACAAACCTCCATTCTGTGACTTCACACACCTCCATTCTGAATTCACACAGCTCCTTTCTATGACTTCACACACCTCCTTCTGTGACTTCACACACCTCTATTCTATGACTTCACACACCTCCATTGTGATTTCACACACCTCCATTCTATGTGTTCACACACCTCCATTCTGTGACTTCACACACCTCCATTCTATGATTTCACACACCTCCATTCCATGACTTCACACACCTCCATTCTATGACTTCACACACCTCCATTCTGAATTCCCACACCTATATTCTGTGACTTCACACACCTCAATTTCTGACTTCACACACCTCCATTCTATGACTTCCACACCTCCATTCTGTAACTTCACACACAACCATTCTATGACTTCACACACCTCCATTGTGACTTCACACACCTCCATTCTATGAGTTCACACACCTCCATTCTGACTTCACACACCTCCATTCTATGCTTCACACACCTACATTCTGACTTCACACACCTCCATTATATGACTTAGCACACCTCAATTCTGACTTCACACACCTCCATTCTGTGACTTCACACACCTAAATGACATGACTTTACATACCTCCATTCGATGACTTCACACACCTCCATTCTTTGACTTCACACACCTCCATTTTGACTTCACACACCTCCATTCTGTGACTTTACACACGTCCATTTGTGACTTCACACACCACCTTTTTGACTTCACACACCTTCATTCTGTGACTTCACACACCTCCATTTTGGGACATCACACACTTCCGTTTTGACTTCACACACATCCATTTTGTGACTTCACACACCTCCATGGTTTCACCTCACACACCTCTATTGTTTGACTTCACACACCTCCATTCTTTGACTTCACACACCTCCATTCCATGACTTCACAACCTCCATTCTATGAGTTCACACACATTCATTCTATGAGTTCACAAACTCCATTTTTACTTCCCACACCTCCATTCTATGACTTCACACACCTCCATTCTGTGACTTCAAAAGCCCTCATTCTATGACTTCACACACCTCCACTGTGACTTCACACACCTCCATTCTATGAGTTCACACAGCTCCATTCTGACTTCACACACCTCCATTCTATGACTTCGCACACCTCTATTCTGACTTCACACCCCTCCATTCTGTGACTTCACATACCGCCATTCTTTGACTTCACACCCCTCCATTCTGTGCCTTCACACACCTCCACTCTGTGACTTTACACACCTCCATACTGTGACTTCACACACCTTCCTTCTGTGACTTCACACACCTCAATTCTATGACTTCACACACCTCCATTCTAAGACTTCACACACCTCGATTCTATGACTTCACACACCAATATTCTTTGACTTCACACACCTCCATTCTGTGACTTCACACATCTCCATTCTGACTTCACACACATCCATTCTATGACTTCACAAATCTCCATTCTATGACATCACAAACCTCCATTCCATGACTTCATACACCTCCATTCTATAACTTCACACACCTCCTTTCTTTGACTTCATACACCTCCATTTTGACTTCACACACCACAATTCTGTGACTTCACAGACCTCCATTTGTGACTTCACACATCACAATTTTGACTTCACACACGTCCATTCTGTGACTTCACACACCTCCATTCTGTGATTTCACACACCTTAATTTTGATTTCACAAACTTCCATTCTGTGACTTCACACACCTCCATTCTGTGACTTCACACACCTCGATTGTCTGATTTCATACACCTCCATTCGTGTATTTCACACACCTCCATTCCATGACTTCACACACCTCCATTCTATGAGGTCACACATCTATATTCTAGGAGTTCACACAACTCCATTTTGACTTCACACACCTCCGTTCTATGTCTTCACACACCTTCATTCTTACTTCAGAAACATCCATTCTATGACTTCACACACCTCCATTCTGTGACTTCACAAACCTCCATTCTGAGACTTCACACACCTCCATTCTGAATTCACACAGCTCCTTTCTATGACTTCACACACCTCCTTCTGTGACTTCACACACCTCTATTCTATGACTTCACACACCTCCATTGTGATTTCACACACCTCCATTCTATGTGTTCACACACCTCCATTCTGTGACTTCACACACCTCCATTCTATGATTTCACACACCTCCATTCCATGACTTCACACACCTCCATTCTATGACTTCACACACCTCCATTCTGAATTCCCACACCTATATTCTGTGACTTCACACACCTCAATTTCTGACTTCACACACCTCCATTCTATGACTTCCACACCTCCATTCTGTAACTTCACACACCACCATTCTATGACTTCACACACCTCCATTGTGACTTCATACACCTCCATGCTATGAGTTCACACACCTCCACTCTGACTTCACACACCTCCATTCTATGACTTCACACACCTACATTCTGACTTCACACACCTCCATTATATGACTTAGCACACCTCAATTCTGACTTCACACACCTCCATTCTGTGACTTCACACACCTCCATTTTGAATTCACACACCTCCATTCTGTGACTTTACACACGTCCATTTGTGACTTCACACACCACATTTTTGACTTCACACACCTTCATTCTGTGACTTCACACACCTCCATTTTGGGACTTCACACACTTCCGTTTTGACTTCACACACATCCATTTTGTGACTTCACAAACCTCCATGGTTTCACCTCACACACCTTTATTTTTTGACTTCACAAAATTCCATTCTATGAGTTCACACACATTGATTCTATGAGTTCACAAACTCCATTTTTACTTCCCACACCTCCATTCTATGACTTCACACACCTCCATTCTGTGACTTCAAAAGCCCTCATTCTATGACTTCACACACCTCCATTGTGACTTCCCACACCTCCATTCTATGAGTTCACACACCTCCATTCTGACTTCACACACCTCCATTCTATGACTTCGCACACCTCTATTCTGACTTCACACACCTCTATTCTATGACTTCACACACCTCCATTGTGACTTCACACAACTCGATTCTGTGACTTCACACACCTCCATTCTATAACTTCACACACCTCCATTCTATGACTTCCCACAGCTCCATTCTATGACTTCACACACTTCCAATCTATGACTTCACACACCTCAATTCTATGACTTCACACACTCCATTCTATGACTTCACACACCTGCATTCTGACTTCACACACCTCCATTCTATGACTTCATACACCTCCAATCTAGGACTTCATACACCAATATTCTATGACTTCACACACCTCAATTATGTGACTTCACACTTCTCCATTCTGACTTCACAAACCTCCATTCTATTACTTCACACAACTTCATTCTATGACTTCACACACTTCCAATCTATGACTTCACACACCTCCATTCTATGACTTCACACACCTCCATTCTATGACTTCACACACCTGCATTCTGACTTCACACACCTCCATTCTATGACTTCATACACCTCCATTCTATGACTTCCCACACCTCCATTATGTGACTTCACACATCTCCATTCTGACTTAACACTCCTCCATTCTATGACTTCACACACCTCCTTTCTATGACTTCACACACCTCCATCCTGTACCTTCACACACTTCCAATGTTTGACTACACAAACCTCCATTCCATGACTTCATACACCTCCATTCTATGACTTCACACACCTCCATTCTTTGACTTCACACACCTCCATTTTGACTTCACACACCTCCATTCTGTGACTTCACACACCTCCTCTCAGTGACTTCACACACCTCCATACTATGCCTTCCACCCACCTTCAATCTATGACTTCACACACCTCCATTCTATGACTTCACACATTTCCAATCTATGACTTCACACACCTCCATTCTATGACTTCACACACCTCCATTCTATGACTTCACACACCTGCATTCTGACTTCACACACCTCCATTCCATGATTTCACACAACTGTATTCTGTGACTTCACACACCTGCCTTCTGTGACTTCACACACCTCCATTCTATGACTTCACACTCCTCCATTCTATGACTTCACACCTCCATTCTATGACTTCACACACCAACATTTATGAAGTCACATACCTCCATTCTGTGACTTCACACACCTCCATTCTGACATCACACACCTGCATTCTGTGACTTCACTCACCTCCATTCTATGACTTCACACACAACTCCATTCTGTGACTTCACACACCTCCACTCTGTGACTTTACACACCTCAATTCTGTGACTTCACACACCTCCATTCTATGATTGCACACACAATCCATTCTATGACTTAACAAACCTCCATACTTTGATTTCACACACCTCCATTCTATGACTTCACACACCTCCATTGTGACTTCACACACCTCCATTCTATGACTTCACACACCTCCATTCTATGACTTCACACACCTCCATTCTGTGACTCAAACACCTCCATTCTATGACTTCACACACCTCAATTTTTTGACTTTACACACATACATTCTATGACTTCACTCACCTACATTGTGACTTCACACACCTCCATTCTCTGAGTTCACACACCTGCATTGTGTCTTCACACACCTCCATTCTATGACTTTACACACCTCCATTCTGACTTCACACACCTCAATCTGTGACTTCACAAACCTCCATTCTATGAATTCACACACCTTCATTCTATGACTTCACACACCTCCATTCTATGACTTCATACACCTCCAATGTATGACTTCACACACCAACATTCTATGACTTCACACACCTCCATTCTGTGCCTTCACACATCTCCATTCTGAGTTGACACACCTCCATTCTATGACTTCATACACTTCCATTCTCTGACTTCACACACCTCCATTCTGTGATTTAACCCACCTCCATTGGTTGATTTCACACACTTGCATTTTGACTTCACAAACCTCCATTCTATGACTTCACACACCTTCATTCTTACTTCAGAAACATCTATTCTATGACTTCAGAAACCTCCCTTCTATGAATTCACACACCTCCATTCTAAGTTCACACACCTGCATCCTATGATTTCACACACCTCCATTTTATGACTTCACACACCTCCATTCTGACTTCACACACTTCCATTTTGACTTCAAACACCTCATTTCTGTGGCTTACCACACCTCCGTTCATGATTTCACACACCTGCATTCTAGGACTTCACACACCTCCATTCTATGACTTCACACACCTCTTTTCTGAGTTGAAACACCTCCATTCTGAGACTTCACACACCACCACTCTGTGACTTTACACACCTACACTCTGTGACTACACACAACTCCATTCTATGACTTCACACACCTACATTCTTTGACTTCACACACCTCCATTCTATGAATTCACACACCTCCATTGTGACTTCACACAACTCCATTCTGTGACTTCACACACCTGCCTTCTGTGACTTCACACATCCATTCTATGACTTCACACACCTCCATTCTATGACTTCACACCTCCATTCTATGACTTCACACACCAACATTTATGACGGCATGTACCTCCATTCTGTGACTTCACACACTTCCATTCTGACATCACACACCTCCATTCTATGACTTTACACACTTCCATTCTATGACTTCACACACCTCCATTCTGTGAATTCACTCACCTCCATTGTGAGTTCACACACCTCCATTCTGTGACTTCACACACCTCCATTCTGTGACTTCACACACCTCGATTCTCTGACTGCACACACCTCCATTCTACGTTTTCACACACCTCCATTCTGTGACTTCACACATATCCATTCTTTGACTTCACACACCTCCATTTTGTGACTTCACACACCTCCATTCTATGACTTCACACACCTCCATTCTATGACTTCACACACCTACATTGTGACTTCACACACCTACGTTCTATCAGTTCACACACCTGCATGGTGACTTCACACACCTCCAGGCTCTGACTTCACACACCTCCATTCTGAATACACACACCTCCATTCTGACTTCATACACCTCAATTCTGTCACTTCACACACCTCCATTCTATGATTTCCCACACCTCCATTCTGTGACTTCACATACCTCCTTTCTGAGTTGACACACCTCCATTCTGTGACTTCACATACCTTCAATCTGACTTCACACACCTCCATTCTATGACTTCACTTACCTCCATTCTGTGACTTCAAAAACCACCATTCTATGACTTCACACATCTCCATTGTGACTTCACACACCTCCATTCTATGAGTTCACACAGCTCCATTCTGACTTCACACACCTCCATTCTATGACTTCGCACACCTCTCTTCTGACTTCACACCCCTCCATTCTGTGACTTCACATACCGCCATTCTTTGACTTCACACCCCTCCATTCTGTGCCTTCACACATATCCACTCTGTGACTTTACACACCTCCATTCTGTGACTTCACACACCTTTCTGTGACTTTACACACCTCCATTCTATGACTTCACACACCTCCAATCTAAGACTTCACACACCTCCATTCTATGACTTCACACACCAATATTCTTTGACTTCACACACCTCCATTCTGTGACTTCACACATCTCCATTCTGACTTCACACACATCCATTCTATGACTTCACAAATCTCCATTCTATAACTTCACAAACCTCCATTCCACGACTTCATACACCCCCATTCTATGACTTCACACACCTCATTTCTTTGACTTCATACACCTCCATTTTGACTTCACACGTCCATTCTGTGACTTCACACACCTCCATTCTGTGATTTCACGCACCTTAATTTTGACTTCACAAACTTCCATTCTGTGACTTCACACACCTCCATTCTGTGACTTCACACACCTCGATTGTCTGATTTCACACACCTCCATTCATGGATTTCACACACCTCCATTCCATGACTTCACACACCTCCATTCTATGAGGTCACACATCTATATTCTATGAGTTCACACACCTCCATTTTGACTTCACACACCTCCATTCTATGACTTCACACACCTTAATTCTTACTTCAGAAACATCCATTCTATGACTTCACACACCTCCATTCTGTGACTTCACAAACCTCCATTCTGTGACTTCACACACCTCCATTCTGAATTCACACAGCTCCTTTCTATGACTTCACACACCTCCTTCTGTGACTTCACACACCTCTATTCTATGACTTCACACACCTCCATTGTGATTTCACACACCTCCATTCTATGTGTTCACACACCTCCATTCTGTGACTTCACACACCTCCATTCTATGATTTCACACACCTCCATTCCATGACTTCACACACCTCCATTCTATGACTTCACACACCTCCATTCTGAATACCCACACCTATATTCTGTGACTGCACACACCTCAATTTCTGACTTCACACACCTCCATTCTATGACTTCCACACCTCCATTCTGTAACTTCACACACCACCATTCTATGACTTCACACACCTCCATTGTGACTTCACACACCTCCATTCTATGAGTTCACACACCTCCATTCTGACTTCACACACCTCCATTCTATGACTTCACACACCTACATTCTGACTTCACACACCTCCATTATATGACTTAGCACACCTCAATTCTGACTTCACACACCTCCATTCTGTGACTTCACACACCTCCATGACATGACTTTACATACCTCCATTCGATGACTTCACACACCTCCATTGTTTGACTTCACACACCTCCATTTTGACTTCACACACCTCCATTCTGTGACTTTACACACGTCCATTTGTGACTTCACACACCACCTTTTTGACTTCACACACCTTCATTCTGTGACTTCACACACCTCCATTTTGGGACTTCACACACTTCCGTTTTGACTTCACACATATCCATTTTGTGACTTCACACACCTCCATGGTTTCACCTCACACACCTCTATTGTTTGACTTCACACACCTCCATTCTTTGACTTCACACACCTCCATTCCATGACTTCACAACCTCCATTCTATGAGTTCACACACATTCATTCTATGAGTACACAAACTCCATTTTTACTTCCCACACCTCCATTCTATGACTTCACACACCTCCATTCTGTGACTTCAAAAGCCCTCATTCTATGACTTCACACACCTCCATTGTGACTTCACACACCTCCATTCTATGAGTTCACACAGCTCCATTCTGACTTCACACACCTCCATTCTATGACTTCGCACACCTCTATTCTGACTTCACACCCCTCCATTCTGTGACCTCACATACCGCCATTCTTTGACTTCACACCCCTCCATTCTGTGCCTTCACACACCTCCACTCTGTGACTTTACACACCTCCATACTGTGATTTCACACACCTTCCTTCTGTGACTTCACACACCTCCATTCTATGACTTCACACACCTCCATTCTAAGACTTCACACACCTCGATTCTATGACTTCACACACCAATATTCTTTGACTTCACACACCTCCATTCTGTGACTTCACACATCTCCATTCTGACTTCACACACATCCATTCTATGACTTCACAAATCTCCATTCTATGACTTCACAAACCTCCATTCCATGACTTCATACACCTCCATTCTATGACTTCACACACCTCCTTTCTTTGACTTCATACACCTCCATTTTGACTTCACACACCACAATTCTGTGACTTCACACACCTCCATTTGTGACTTCACACATCACAATTTTGACTTCACACTCGTCCATTCTGTGACTTCACACACCTCCATTCTGTGATTTCACACACCTTAATTTTGACTTCACAAACTTCCATTCTGTGACTTCACACACCTCGATTGTCTGATTTCACACACCTCCATTCGTGGATTTCACACACCTCCATTCCATGACTTCACACACCTCCATTCTATGAGGTCACACATCTATATTCTATGAGTTCACACACCTCCGTTTTGACTTCACACACCTCCGTTCTATGACTTCACACACCTTCATTCTTACTTCAGAAACATGCATTCTATGACTTCACACACCTCCATTCTGTGACTTCACAAACCTCCATTCTGTGACTTCACACACCTCCATTCTGAATTCACACAGCTCCTTTCTATGACTTCACACACCTCCTTCTGTGACTTCACTCACCTCTATTCTATAACTTCACACACCTCCATTGTGATTTCACACACCTCCATTCTATGTGTTCACACACCTCCATTCTGTGACTTCACACACCTCCATTCTATGATTTCACACACCTCCATTCCATGACTTCACACACCTCCATTCTATGACTTCACACACCTCCATTCTGAATTCCCACACCTATATTCTGTGACTTCACACACCTCAATTTCTGATTTCACACACCTCCATTCTATGACTTCCACACCTCCATTCTGTTACTTCACACACCACCATTCTATGACTTCACACACCTCCATTGTGACTTCACACACCTCCATTCTATGAGTTCACACACCTCCATTCTGACTTCACACAAATCCATTCTATGACTTCACACACCTACATTCTGACTTCACACACCTCCATTATATGACTTAGCACACCTCAATTCTGACTTCACACACCTCCATTCTGTGACTTCACACACCTCCATGACATGACTTTACATACCTCCATTCGATGACTTCACACACCTCCATTCTTTGACTTCACACACCTCCATTTTGACTTCACACACCTCCATTCTGTGACTTTACACACGTCCATTTGTGACTTCACACACCTTCATTCTGTGACTTCATACACTTCCATTTTGGGACTTCACACACTTCCGTTTTGACTTCACACACATGCATTTTGTGACTTCACACACCTCCATGGTTTCACCTCACACACCTCTATTGTTTGACTTCACACACCTCCATTCTTTGACTTCACACACCTCCATTCCATGACTTCACAACATCCATTCTTTGAGTTCACACACATTCATTCTATGAGTTCACAAACTCCATTTTTACTTCCCACACCTCCATTCTATGACTACACACCTCCATTCTGTGACTTCAAAAGCCCTCATTCTATGACTTCACACACCTCCATTGTGACTTCACACACCTCCATTCTATGAGTTCACACACCTCCATTCTGACTTCACACACCTCCATTCTATGACTTCGCACACCTCTATTCTGACTTCACACACCTCTATTCTATGACTTCACAAACCTCCATTGTGACTTCACACAACTCCATTCTGTGACTTCACACACCTCCATTCTATAACTTCACACACCTCCATTCTATGACTTCCCACAGCTCCATTCTATGACTTCACACACTTCCAATCTATGACTTCACACACCTCAATTCTATGACTTCACACACTCCATTCTATGACTTCACACACCTGCATTCTGACTTCACACACCTCCATTCTATGACTTCATACACCTCCAATCTAGGACTTCATACACCAATATTCTATGACTTTACACACCTCAATTATGTGACTTCACACATTTCCATTCTGACTTCACAAACCTCCATTCTATTACTTCACACACCTCCATTCTATGACTTCACACACTTCCAATCTATGACTTCACACACCTCCATTCTATGACTTCACACACCTCCATTCTATGACTTCACACACCTGCATTCTGACTTCACACACCTCCATTCTATGACTTCATACACCTCCATTCTATGACTTCCCACACCTCCATTATGTGACTTCACACATCTCCATTCTGACTTCACACATCTCCATCCTGTACCTTCACACACTTCCAATGTTTGACTACACAAACCTCCATTCCATGACTTCATACACCTCCATTCTATGACTTCACACACCTCCATTCTTTGACTTCACACACCTCCATTGTGACTTCACACAAATCCATTCTGTGACTTCACACACCTCCATACTATGCCTTCCACACACTTCCAATCTATGACTTCACACACCTCCATTCTATGACTTCACACACCTGCATTCTATGACTTCACACACCTGCATTCTGACTTCACACACCTCCATTCCATGATTTCACACAACTGTATTCTGTGACTTCACACACCTGCCTTCTGTGACTTCACACACCTCCATTCTATGACTTCACACACCTCCATTCTATGACTTCACACCTCCATTCTATGACTTCACACACCAACATTTATGAAGTCACATACCTCCATTCTGTGACTTCACACACCTCCATTCTGACATCACACACCTGCATTCTGTGACTTCACACACCTCCATTCTATGACTTCACACACAACTCCATTCTGTGACTTCACACACCTCCACTCTGTGACTTTACACACCTCAATTCTGTGACTTCACACACCTCCATTCTATGATTTCACACACAAACCATTCCATGACTTAACAAACCTCCATACTTTGATTTCACACACCTCAATTCTATGACTTCACACACCTCCATTGTGACTTCACACAACTCCATTCTGTGACTTCACACACCTCCTTTCTGTTACTTCACACACCTCCATACTATGACTTCCACACACCTTCAATCTATGACTTCACACACCTCCATTCTATGACTTCACACACTTCCAATCTATGACTTCACACAGCTCCATTCTGTGACTTCACACACCTCCATTCTTTGACTTCACACACCTGCATTCTGACTTCACACACCTCCATTCTCTGACTTCACACACCTCCATTCTATGACTTCACACACCTCCATTCTGTACCTTCACACACTTCCAATGTTTGACTTCACAAACCTCCATTCCATGACTTCACACACCTCCATTCTCTGACTTCACACACCTCCATTTTTACTTCACACACTTCCATTCTGTGACTTCACACACCTCCATTCTGTGACGTCACACACCTCCATTCTGTGACTTCACACACCTCCATTGTTTGACTTCACACACCTGCATTTTGACTTCACACACCTCCATTCAATGGCTTCACACACCTTCATTCTTACTTCAGAAACATCCATTCCATGACTTCACAAACCTCCCTTCTGTGAATTCACACACCTCCATTCTGAGTTCACACACCTCCATTCTGTGACTTCACACACCTCCATTCTATGACTTCACACACCTCCATTCTATGACTTCAAACACCTCCATCTGTGACTTCACACACCTCCATTCCATGACTTCACAATCCTCCATTCTATGAGTTCACACACCTCCATTCTGTGACTTCACACACCTCCATTCTATGACTTCACACACCTCCATTCTATGACTTCACACACCTCCAATCTGACTTCGCACACTTCCATTTTGACTTCAAACACCTCATTACTGTGACTTCACACACCTCCATTCTATGATTTCACACACCTCTATTCTATGACTTCACACACCTCCATTCTATGACTTCACACACCTCCTTTCTGAGTTGACACACCTCCATTCTGTTACTTCAAACACCTCCAATCTGACTTCACACACCTCCATTCTTTCACTTCACACACCTCCATTCTATGAATTCACACACCTCCATTGTGATTTCACACAACTCTATTCTGTGACTTCACACACCTGCCTTGTGTGACTTCACACACCTCCATTCTATGACTTCACACACCTCCATTCTATGACTTCACACACCTCCTTTCTGTAACTTCACAGACTTCAAATACTTGACCTCACAAACCTCCATTTCATGACTTCACAGACCTCCATTCTATGACTTCACACACCTATTTCTTTGACTTCACACACCTCCATTTTGACTTCACACACCTCCATTCTGTGACTTCACACACCTCCATTCTGTGACTTCACACACCTCAATTTTGACTTCACACACTTCCATTCTGTGACTTCACACACCTCCATTCTGTGAATTCACACACCTCCATTTTTTCACTTCCCACACCTCCATTCTTTGATTTCACACACATCCAATCCATGACTTCACACACCTCCATTCTATGAGTTCACACACCTCCATTCTATGACTTCACACACTTCCATTATATGACTTCACACACCTCGATTCTGTAACGTCACACACCTCAATTCTGTGACTTCACACAACACCATTCTGACTTCACGCACCTCCATTCTGTGACTTCACACACCTCGATTCTCTGACTTCACACACCTCCATTCTATGATTTCACACAGCTCCATTCTGTGACTTCACACATCTCCATTTTATGACTTCACACACCTGCATTCTATTACTTCACACATCTCCATCCTTTGACTTCACACACCTCCATTCTAGGACTTCACACACCTCAATTTTGTGACTTCACAGACCTCCATTCTATGACTTCACACACCTCCATTCTGTGACTTCACACATCTCCATTCTATGACTTCACACACCTCCATTCTGTGATTTCACTCAACTCCATTGTGTGTTCACACACCTCCATTCTGTGACCTCACACACCTCCATTCTGTGACTTCACACACCTCCATTCTGTGACCTCACACACCTCCATTCTATGATTTCACACACCTCCATTCTTTGCCTTCACACATCTCCATTCTATGACTTCACACACCTCCATTTTGTGACTTCCCACACCTCCATTCTGAGTTCACACACCTCCATTCTGTGATTTCACACACCTCCATTCTGTAACTTTACACCTCCAATATATGACTTCACACACCTCCATTCTATGACTTCACACACCTCCATTCTATGACTTCACACACCTCCATTCTGTGACTCAAACACCTCCATTCTATGACTTCACACACCTCCATTTTTTGACTTTACACACCTACATTCTATGACTTTACACACCTCCATTCTATGACCTCACACACCTCCATTCTCTGAGTTCACACACCTGCATTTTGACTTCACACACCTCCATTGTGACTTCACACAACTCCATTCTGTGACTTCACACACCTCCTTTCTGTTACTTCACACACCTCCATACTATGACTTCCACACACCTTCAATCTATGACTTCACACACCTCCATTCTATGACTTCACACACTTCCAATCTATGACTTCACACAGCTCCATTCTGTGACTTCACACACCTCCATTCTATGACTTCACACACCTGCATTCTGACTTCACACACCTCCATTCTCTGACTTCACACACCTCCATTCTATGACTTCACACACCTCCATTCTGTACCTTCACACACTTCCAATGTTTGACTTCACAAACCTCCATTCCATGACTTCACACACCTCCATTCTCTGACTTCACACACCTCCATTTTTACTTCACACACTTCCATTCTGTGACTTCACACACCTCCATTCTGTGACGTCACACACCTCCATTCTGTGACTTCACACACCTCCATTGTTTGACTTCACACACCTGCATTTTGACTTCACACACCTCCATTCAATGGCTTCACACACCTTCATTCTTACTTCAGAAACATCCATTCCATGACTTCACAAACCTCCCTTCTGTGAATTCACACACCTCCATTCTGTGACTTCACACACCTCCATTCTATGACTTCACACACCTCCATTCTATGACTTCAAACACCTCCATCTGTGACTTCACACACCTCCATTCCATGACTTCACAATCCTCCATTCTATGAGTTCACACACCTCCATTCTGTGACTTCACACACCTCCATTCTATGACTTCACACACCTCCATTCTATGACTTCACACACCTCCAATCTGACTTCGCACACTTCCATTTTGACTTCAAACACCTCATTACTGTGACTTCACACACCTCCATTCTATGATTTCACACACCTCTATTCTATGACTTCACACACCTCCATTCTATGACTTCACACACCTCCTTTCTGAGTTGACACACCTCCATTCTGTTACTTCAAACACCTCCAATCTGACTTCACACACCTCCATTCTTTCACTTCACACACCTCCATTCTATGAATTCACACACCTCCATTGTGATTTCACACAACTCTATTCTGTGACTTCACACACCTGCCTTGTGTGACTTCACACACCTCCATTCTATGACTTCACACACCTCCATTCTATGACTTCACACACCTCCTTTCTGTAACTTCACAGACTTCAAATACTTGACCTCACAAACCTCCATTTCATGACTTCACAGACCTCCATTCTATGACTTCACACACCTATTTCTTTGACTTCACACACCTCCATTTTGACTTCACACACCTCCATTCTGTGACTTCACACACCTCCATTCTGTGACTTCACACACCTCAATTTTGACTTCACACACTTCCATTCTGTGACTTCACACACCTCCATTCTGTGAATTCACACACCTCCATTTTTTCACTTCCCACACCTCCATTCTTTGATTTCACACACATCCAATCCATGACTTCACACACCTCCATTCTATGAGTTCACACACCTCCATTCTATGACTTCACACACTTCCATTATATGACTTCACACACCTCGATTCTGTAACGTCACACACCTCAATTCTGTGACTTCACACAACACCATTCTGACTTCACGCACCTCCATTCTGTGACTTCACACACCTCGATTCTCTGACTTCACACACCTCCATTCTATGATTTCACACAGCTCCATTCTGTGACTTCACACATCTCCATTTTATGACTTCACACACCTGCATTCTATTACTTCACACATCTCCATCCTTTGACTTCACACACCTCCATTCTAGGACTTCACACACCTCAATTTTGTGACTTCACACACCTCCATTCTATGACTTCACACACCTCCATTCTGTGACTTCACACATCTCCATTCTATGACTTCACACACCTCCATTCTGTGATTTCACTCAACTCCATTGTGTGTTCACACACCTCCATTCTGTGACCTCACACACCTCCATTCTGTGACTTCACACACCTCCATTCTGTGACCTCACACACCTCCATTCTATGATTTCACACACCTCCATTCTTTGCCTTCACACATCTCCATTCTATGACTTCACACACCTCCATTTTGTGACTTCCCACACCTCCATTCTGAGTTCACACACCTCCATTCTGTGATTTCACACACCTCCATTCTGTAACTTTACACCTCCAATATATGACTTCACACACCTCCATTCTATGACTTCACACACCTCCATTCTATGACTTCACACACCTCCATTCTGTGACTCAAACACCTCCATTCTATGACTTCACACACCTCCATTTTTTGACTTTACACACCTACATTCTATGACTTTACACACCTCCATTCTATGACCTCACACACCTCCATTCTCTGAGTTCACACACCTGCATTTTGACTTCACACACCTCCATTCTATGACTTTACACTCCTCCATTCTGACTCCACACACCTCCATTCTGAGTTCACACACGTCAATCTGTGACATCACAAACCTCCATTCTATGATTTCACACACCTCCATTCTATGACTTCACACACCTCCATTCTATGACTTCATACACCTCCATTGTATGAGTTCACACACCAACATTCTATGACTTCACACACCTCCATTCTGTGCCTTCACACATCTCCATTCTGACTTGACACACCTCCATTCTATGACTTCACACACCTCCATTCTCTGACTTCACACACCTCCATTTTGACTTCACACACTTCCATTCTGTGACTTCACACACGTCCATTCTTTGACTTAACACACATCCATTGTTTGATTTCACGCACCTGCATTTTG
This sequence comes from Megascapheus bottae, assembly GCA_024803745.1. Taxonomy (NCBI): domain Eukaryota; kingdom Metazoa; phylum Chordata; class Mammalia; order Rodentia; family Geomyidae; genus Megascapheus; species Megascapheus bottae. The sequence continues at coordinate 1,008,243 of JANJXV010000272.1, forward strand.
ACTTCACACACCTCCATTCTATGACTTCACACACGTTCATTCTTACTTCAGAAACATCCATTCTATGACTTCACAAACCTCCCTTCTTTGAATTCACACACCTCCATTCTGAGTTCACACAAATACATTCTGTGACTTCACACACCTCCATTCTGTGACTACGCACACTTCTATTCTATGACTTCACACTCCTCCATTGTATGAGTTCACACACCTCCATTCTATGAGTTCACACACCTCCATTCTGTGACTTCACACACCTCCATTCTATGACTTCACAGACCTCCATTCTATGACTTCACACATCTCCATTCTGACTTGACACTCTTCAATTTGACTTCAAACACCTCATTTCTGTGGCTTCACACACCTCCATTCTATGATTTCACACACCTGCATTCTATGACTTCACACACCTCCATTCTATGACTTCACACACCTCCTTTCTGAGTTGACACACCTCCATTCTGTTACTTAACACACCTCCAATCTGACTTCACACAATTCCATTCTATGACTTCCCACACCTCCATTATGTGACATCACACATCTCCATTCTGACTTCACACATCTCCATCCTGTACCTTCACACACTTCCAATGTTTGACTACACAAACCTCCATTCCATGACTTCATACACCTCCATTCTATGACTTCACACACCTCCATTCTTTGACTTCACACACCTCCATTGTGACTTCACACAAATCCATTCTGTGACTTCACACACCTCCTTTCAGTGACTTCACACACCTCCATACTATGCCTTCCACACACCTTCAATCTATGACTTCACACACCTCCATTCTATGACTTCACACACCTGCATTCTATGACTTCACACACCTGCATTCTGACTTCATACACCTCCATTCCATGATTTCACACAACTGTATTCTCTGACTTCACACACCTGCCTTCTGTGACTTCACACACCTCCATTCTATGACTTCACACATCTCCATTCTGTGACTTCACACACCTCCCTTCTGAGTTCACACACCTCCATTTTGTGACTTCACACACCTCCATTCTATGACTTCCCACACCTACATTGTGACTTCACACACCTACGTTCTCTCAGTTCACACACCTGCATTGTGACTTCACACAGCTCCAGTCTCTGAATTCACACACCTCCATTCTGAATACACACACCTCCATTCTGACTTCACACACCTCAGTTCTGTCACTTCACACACCTCCATTGTATGATTTCCCACACCTCCATTCTTTGACTTCACAAACCTCCATTCCATGACTTCACATACCTCCTTTCTGAGTTGACACACCTCCATCCTTTTACTTCACACACCTCCAATCTGACTTCACACACCTCCATTCTATGACTTCACACACCTCCATTCTGTGGCTTCACACACCTCGATTCTCTGACTTCACCCACCTCCATTCTATGATTTCACACACCTCCATTCTGTGCCTTCACGCATCTCCATTCTATGGCTTCACACACTTCCATTCTGTGACTTCACACACCTCCATTCTGTATCTTCACACACCTCCAATATATGACTTCACACACCTCCATTCTATGACTTCACACACCTCCATTCTATGACTTCACACACCTCCATTCTGTGACTCAAACACCTCCATTCTATGATTTCACACACCTCCATTTTTTGACTTTACACACCTACATTCTATGACTTTACACACCTCCATTCTATGACTTCACACACCTACATTGTGACTTCACACACCTCCATTCTCTGAGGTCACACACCTGCATTGTGACTTCACACACCTCCATTCTATGACTTTACACACCTCCATTCTGACTTCACACACCTCCATTCTGACTTCACACACCTCAATCTGTGACTTCACAAACCTCCATTCTATGATTTCAGACACCTCCATTCTATGACTTCACACACCTCTATTCTATGATTTCATACACCTCCATTGTATGACTTCACACACAACATTCTATGACTTCACAGACCTCCATTCTGTGCCTTCACAAATCTCCATTCTGACTTGACACCCCTCCATTCTGACTTCACACACCTCCATTCTGACTTCACACACGTCAATCTGTGACGTCACAAACCTCCATTCTATGATTTCACACACCTTCATTCTATGACTTCACACACCTCCATTCTATGACTTCATACACCTCCATTGTATGACTTCACACACCAACATTCTATGACTTCACACACCTCCATTCTGTGCCTTCACACATCTCCATTCTGACTTGACACACCTCCATTCTATGACTTCACACACCTCCATTCTGTGACTTCACACACCTTCATTTTGACTTCACACACTACCATTCTGTGACTTCACACACGTCCATTCTTTGACTTAACACACATCCATTGACTTCACACACCTGCACTTTGACTTCACACACCTCCATTCTATGACTTCACACACGTTCATTCTTACTTCAGAAACATCCATTCTATGACTTCACAAACCTCCCTTCTTTGAAATCACACACCTCCATTCTGAGTTCACACACCTCCATTCTGTGACTTCACACACCTCCATTGTGTGACTACGCACACTTCTATTCTATGACTTCACACTCCTGCATTCTATGAGTTCACACACCTCCATTCTGTCACTTCACACACCTCCATTCTATGACTTCACCCACCTCCATTCTATGAGTTCACACACCTCCATTCTGTGACTTCACACACCTCCATTCTATGACTTCACACATCTCCATTCTGACTTGACACTCTTCAATTTGACTTCAAACACCTCATTTCTGTAGCTTCACACACCTCCATTCTATGATTTCACACACCTGCATTCTATGACTTCACACACCTCCATTCTATGACTTCACACACCTCCTTTCTGAGTTGACACACCTCCATTCTGTTACTTAACACACCTCCAATCTGACTTCACACACCTCCATTCTATGACTTCACACACCTCCATTCTGTGTCTTCAAAAACCAACATTCTATGACTTCAAACACCTCCATTCTATGACTTCCCACACCTCCATTCTGAGACTTCACACACCTCCACTCTGTGACTTTACACACCTACACTCTGTGACTACACACAACTACATTCTGTGATTTCACACACCTCCATTCTATGACTTCACACACCTCCATTCTTTGACTTCACACACCTCCATTCTATGAATTCACACACCAACATTTGTGACTTCACAAACCCCCATTCTGTGACTTCACACACCTCCATTCTATGAGTTCACACACCTCCATTCTATGACTTCACACACTTCCATTATATGACTTCACACACCTCGATTCTGTAACGTCACACACCTCAATTCTGTGACTTCACACAACACCATTCTGACTTCACGCACCTCCATTCTGTGACTTCACACACCTCGATTCTCTGACTTCACACACCTCCATTCTATGATTTCACACAGCTCCATTCTGTGACTTCACACATCTCCATTTTATGACTTCACACACATGCATTCTATTACTTCACACACCTCCATCCTTTGACTTCACACACCTCCATTCTAGGACTTCACACACCTCAATTTTGTGACTTCACACACCTCCATTCTATGACTTCACACACCTCCATTCTGTGACTTCACACATCTCCATTCTTTGACTTCACACACCTCCATTCTGTGATTTCACTCACCTCCATTGTGTGTTCACACACCTCCATTCTGTGACCTCACACACCTCCATTCTGTGACCTCACACACCTCCATTCTATGGCTTCACACACTTCCATTCTGTGACTTCACACACCTCCATTCTGTATCTTCACACACCTCCAATACATGACTTCACACACCTCCATTCTATGACTTCACACACCTCCATTCTATGACTTCACACACCTCCAATCTGTGACTCAAACACCTCCATTCTATGATTTCACACACCTCCATTTTTTGACTTTACACACCTACATTCTATGACTTTACACACCTCCATTCTATGACTTCACACACCTACATTGTGACTTCACACACCTCCATTCTCTGAAGTCACACACCTGCATTGTGACTTCACACACCTCCATTCTATGACTTTACACACCTCCATTCTGACTTCACACACCTCCATTCTGACTTCACACACCTCAATCTGTGACTTCACAAACCTCCATTCTATGATTTCAGACACCTCCATTCTATGACTTCACACACCTCTATTCTATGATTTCATACACCTCCATTGTATGACTTCACACACAACATTCTATGACTTCACACACCTCCATTCTGTGCCTTCACAAATCTCCATTCTGACTTGACACCCCTCTATTCTGACTTCACACACCTCCATTCTGACTTCACACACCTTCATTTTGACTTCACACACTAACATTCTGTGACTTCACACACGTCCATTCTTTGACTTAACACACATCCATTGTTTGACTTCACACACCTGCACTTTGACTTCACACACCTCCATTCTATGACTTCACACACGTTCATTCTTACTTCAGAAACATCCATTCTATGACTTCACAAACCTCCCTTCTTTGAAATCACACACCTCCATTCTGAGTTCACACACCTCCATTCTGTGACTTCACACACCTCCATTCTGTGACTACGCACACCTCTATTCTATGACTTCACACTCCTCCATTCTATGAGTTCACACACCTCCATTCTGTCACTTCACACACCTCCATTCTATGACTTCACCCACCTCCATTCTATGAGTTCACACACCTCCATTCTGTGACTTCACACACCTCCATTCTATGACTTCACATACCTCCATTCTATGACTTCACACATCTCCATTCTGACTTGACACTCTTCAATTTGACTTCAAACACCTCATTTCTGTAGCTTCACACACCTCCATTCTATGATTTCACACACCTGCATTCTATGACTTCACACACCTCCATTCTATGACTTCACACACCTCCTTTCTGAGTTGACACACCTCCATTCTGTTACTTAACACACCTCCAATCTGACTTCACACACCTCCATTCTATGACTTCACACACCTCCATTCTGTGTCTTCAAAAACCAACATTCTATGACTTCAAACACCTCCATTCTATGACTTCCCACACCTCCATTCTTAGACTTCACACACCTCCACTCTGTGACTTTACACACCTACACTCTGTGACTACACACAACTACATTCTGTGATTTCACACACCTCCATTCTATGACTTCACACACCTCCATTCTTTGACTTCACACACCTCCATTCTATGAATTCACACACTAACATTTGTGACTTCACACACCCCCATTCTGTGACTTCACTCACCTCCATTCTGTGACTTCACACACCTCGATTCTCTGACTTCACACACCTCCATTCTGTGACTCACACACCTCCATTCTGTGACTTCACACATCTCCATTCTATGACTTCACACATCTCCATTCTGTGACTTCACACACCTCCCTTCTGAGTTCACACACCTCCATTCTGTGACTTCACACACCTCCATTATATGACTTCACACACCTCCATTTTGTGACTTCACACACCTCCATTCTATGACTTCACACACCTACATTGTGACTTCACACACCTACGTTCTATCAGTTCACACACCTGCATTGTGACTTCACACACCTCCAGTCTCTGACTTCACACACCTCCATTCTTAATACACACACCTCCATTCTGACTTCACACACCTCAGTTCTGTCACTTCACACACCTCCATTGTATGATTTCCCACACCTCCATTCTTTGACTTCACAAACCTCCATTCCATGACTTCACATACCTCCTTTCTGAGTTGACACACCTCCATCCTTTTACTTCACACACCTCCAATCTGACTTCACACACCTCCATTCTATGACTTCACACACCTCCATTCTGTGGCTTCACACACCTCGATTCTCTGACTTCACCCACCTCCATTCTATGATTTCACACACCTCCATTCTGTGCCTTCACGCATCTCCATTCTATGGCTTCACACACTTCCATTCTGTGACTTCACACACCTCCATTCTGTATCTTCACACACCTCCAATATATGACTTCACACACCTCCATTCTATGACTTCACACACCTCCATTCTATGACTTCACACACCTCCATTCTGTGACTCAAACACCTCCATTCTATGATTTCACACACCTCCATTTTTTGACTTTACACACCTACATTCTATGACTTTACACACCTCCATTCTATGACTTCACACACCTACATTGTGACTTCACACACCTCCATTCTCTGAGGTCACACACCTGCATTGTGACTTCACACACCTCCATTCTATGACTTTACACACCTCCATTCTGACTTCACACACCTCCATTCTGACTTCACACACCTCAATCTGTGACTTCACAAACCTCCATTCTATGATTTCAGACACCTCCATTCTATGACTTCACACACCTCTATTCTATGATTTCATACACCTCCATTGTATGACTTCACACACAACATTCTATGACTTCACACACCTCCATTCTGTGCCTTCACAAATCTCCATTCTGACTTGACACCCCTCCATTCTGACTTCACACACCTCCATTCTGACTTCACACACGTCAATCTGTGACGTCACAAACCTCCATTCTATGATTTCACACACCTTCATTCTATGACTTCACACACCTCCATTCTATGACTTCATACACCTCCATTGTATGACTTCACACACCAACATTCTATGACTTCACACACCTCCATTCTGTGCCTTCACACATCTCCATTCTGACTTGACACACCTCCATTCTATGACTTCACACACCTCCATTCTGTGACTTCACACACCTTCATTTTGACTTCACACACTACCATTCTGTGACTTCACACACGTCCATTCTTTGACTTAACACACATCCATTGTTTGACTTCACACACCTGCACTTTGACTTCACACACCTCCATTCTATGACTTCACACACGTTCATTCTTACTTCAGAAACATCCATTCTATGACTTCACAAACCTCCCTTCTTTGAAATCACACACCTCCATTCTGAGTTCACACACCTCCATTCTGTGACTTCACACACCTCCATTCTGTGACTACGCACACCTCTATTCTATGACTTCACACTCCTCCATTCTATGAGTTCACACACCTCCATTCTGTCACTTCACACACCTCCATTCTATGACTTCACCCACCTCCATTCTATGAGTTCACACACCTCCATTCTGTGACTTCACACACCTCCATTCTATGACTTCACACACCTCCATTCTATGACTTCACACATCTCCATTCTGACTTGACACTCTTCAATTTGACTTCAAACACCTCATTTCTGTAGCTTCACACACCTCCATTCTATGATTTCACACACCTGCATTCTATGACTTCACACACCTCCATTCTATGACTTCACACACCTCCTTTCTGAGTTGACACACCTCCATTCTGTTACTTAACACACCTCCAATCTGACTTCACACACCTCCATTCTATGACTTCACACACCTCCATTCTGTGTCTTCAAAAACCAACATTCTATGACTTCAAACACCTCCATTCTATGACTTCCCACACCTCCATTCTTAGACTTCACACACCTCCACTCTGTGACTTTACACACCTACACTCTGTGACTACACACAACTACATTCTGTGATTTCACACACCTCCATTCTATGACTTCACACACCTCCATTCTTTGACTTCACACACCTCCATTCTATGAATTCACACACCAACATTTGTGACTTCACACACCCCCATTCTGTGACTTCACTCACCTCCATTCTGTGACTTCACACACCTCGATTCTCTGACTTCACACACCTCCATTCTGTGACTCACACACCTCCATTCTGTGACTTCACACATCTCCATTCTATGACTTCACACATCTCCATTCTGTGACTTCACACACCTCCCTTCTGAGTTCACACACCTCCATTCTGTGACTTCACACACCTCCATTATATGACTTCACACACCTCCATTTTGTGACTTCACACACCTCCATTCTATGACTTCACACACCTACATTGTGACTTCACACACCTACGTTCTATCAGTTCACACACCTGCATTGTGACTTCACACACCTCCAGTCTCTGACTTCACACACCTCCATTCTTAATACACACACCTCCATTCTGACTTCACACACCTCAGTTCTGTCACTTCACACACCTCCATTGTATGATTTCCCACACCTCCATTCTTTGAGTTCACAAACCTCCATTCCATGACTTCACATACCTCCTTTCTGAGTTGACACACCTCCATCCTTTTACTTCACACACCTCCAATCTGACTTCCCACACCTCCATTCTATGACTTCACACACCTCCATTCTGTGACTTCAAAAGCCCTCATTCTATGACTTCACACACCTCCATTGTGACTCCACACACCTCCATTCTATGAGTTCACACACCTCCATTCTGACTTCACACACCTCCATTCTATGACTTCGCACACCTCTATTCTGACTTCACACACCTCTATTCTATGACTTCACACACCTCCATTGTGACTTCACACAACTCCATTCTGTGACTTCACACACCTCCATTCTATAACTTCACACACCTCCATTCTATGACTTCCCACAGCTCCATTCTATGACTTCACACACTTCCAATCTATGACTTCACACACCTCAATTCTATGACTTCACCCACTCCATTCTATGACTTCACACACCTGCATTCTGACTTCACACACCTCCATTCTATGACTTCATACACCTCCAATCTAGGACTTCATACACCAATATTCTATGACTTCACACACCTCAATTATGTGACTTCACACATCTCCATTCTGACTTCACAAACCTCCATTCTATTACTTCACACACCTCCATTCTATGACTTCACACACTTCCAATCTATGACTTCACACACCTCCATTCTATGACTTCACACACCTCCATTCTATGACTTCACACACCTGCATTCTGACTTCACACACCTCCATTCTATGACTTCATACACCTCCATTCTATGACTTCCCACACCTCCATTATGTGACTTCACACATCTCCATTCTGACTTCACACATCTCCATCCTGTACCTTCACACACTTCCAATGTTTGACTACACAAACCTCCATTCCATGACTTCATACACCTCCATTCTATGACTTCACACACCTCCATTCTTTGACTTAACACACCTCCATTGTGACTTCACACAAATCCATTCTGTGACTTCACACACCTCCTTTCAGTGACTTCACACACCTCCATACTATGCCTTCCACACACCTTCAATCTATGACTTCACAAACCTCCATTCTATGATTTCAGACACCTCCATTCTATGACTTCACACACCTCTATTCTATGATTTCATACACCTCCATTGTATGACTTCACACACAACATTCTATGACTTCACACACCTCCATTCTGTGCCTTCACAAATCTCCATTCTGACTTGACACCCCTCTATTCTGACTTCACACACCTCCATTCTGACTTCACACACCTTCATTTTGACTTCACACACTACCATTCTGTGACTTCACACACGTCCATTCTTTGACTTAACACACATCCATTGTTTGACTTCACACACCTGCACTTTGACTTCACACACCTCCATTCTATGACTTCACACACGTTCATTCTTACTTCAGAAACATCCATTCTATGACTTCACAAACCTCCCTTCTTTGAAATCACACACCTCCATTCTGAGTTCACACACCTCCATTCTGTGACTTCACACACCTCCATTCTGTGACTACGCACACCTCTATTCTATGACTTCACACTCCTCCATTCTATGAGTTCACACACCTCCATTCTGTCACTTCACACACCTCCATTCTATGACTTCACCCACCTCCATTCTATGAGTTCACACACCTCCATTCTGTGACTTCACACACCTCCATTCTATGACTTCACACACCTCCATTCTATGACTTCACACATCTCCATTCTGACTTGACACTCTTCAATTTGACTTCAAACACCTCATTTCTGTAGCTTCACACACCTCCATTCTATGATTTCACACACCTGCATTCTATGACTTCACACACCTCCATTCTATGACTTCACACACCTCCTTTCTGAGTTGACACACCTCCATTCTGTTACTTAACACACCTCCAATCTGACTTCACACACCTCCATTCTATGACTTCACACACCTCCATTCTGTGTCTTCAAAAACCAACATTCTATGACTTCAAACACCTCCATTCTATGACTTCCCACACCTCCATTCTTAGACTTCACACACCTCCACTCTGTGACTTTACACACCTACACTCTGTGACTACACACAACTACATTCTGTGATTTCACACACCTCCATTCTATGACTTCACACACCTCCATTCTTTGACTTCACACACCTCCATTCTATGAATTCACACACCAACATTTGTGACTTCACACACCCCCATTCTGTGACTTCACTCACCTCCATTCTGTGACTTCACACACCTCGATTCTCTGACTTCACACACCTCCATTCTGTGACTCACACACCTCCATTCTGTGACTTCACACATCTCCATTCTATGACTTCACACATCTCCATTCTGTGACTTCACACACCTCCCTTCTGAGTTCACACACCTCCATTCTGTGACTTCACACACCTCCATTATATGACTTCACACACCTCCATTTTGTGACTTCACACACCTCCATTCTATGACTTCACACACCTACATTGTGACTTCACACACCTACGTTCTATCAGTTCACACACCTGCATTGTGACTTCACACACCTCCAGTCTCTGACTTCACACACCTCCATTCTTAATACACACACCTCCATTCTGACTTCACACACCTCAGTTCTGTCACTTCACACACCTCCATTGTATGATTTCCCACACCTCCATTCTTTGAGTTCACAAACCTCCATTCCATGACTTCACATACCTCCTTTCTGAGTTGACACACCTCCATCCTTTTACTTCACACACCTCCAATCTGACTTCCCACACCTCCATTCTATGACTTCACACACCTCCATTCTGTGACTTCAAAAGCCCTCATTCTATGACTTCACACACCTCCATTGTGACTCCACACACCTCCATTCTATGAGTTCACACACCTCCATTCTGACTTCACACACCTCCATTCTATGACTTCGCACACCTCTATTCTGACTTCACACACCTCTATTCTATGACTTCACACACCTCCATTGTGACTTCACACAACACCATTCTGTGACTTCACACACCTCCATTCTATAACTTCACACACCTCCATTCTATGACTTCCCACAGCTCCATTCTATGACTTCACACACTTCCAATCTATGACTTCACACACCTCAATTCTATGACTTCACCCACTCCATTCTATGACTTCACACACCTGCATTCTGACTTCACACACCTCCATTCTATGACTTCATACACCTCCAATCTAGGACTTCATACACCAATATTCTATGACTTCACACACCTCAATTATGTGACTTCACACATCTCCATTCTGACTTCACAAACCTCCATTCTATTACTTCACACACCTCCATTCTATGACTTCACACACTTCCAATCTATGACTTCACACACCTCCATTCTATGACTTCACACACCTCCATTCTATGACTTCACACACCTGCATTCTGACTTCACACACCTCCATTCTATGACTTCATACACCTCCATTCTATGACTTCCCACACCTCCATTATGTGACTTCACACATCTCCATTCTGACTTCACACATCTCCATCCTGTACCTTCACACACTTCCAATGTTTGACTACACAAACCTCCATTCCATGACTTCATACACCTCCATTCTATGACTTCACACACCTCCATTCTTTGACTTAACACACCTCCATTGTGACTTCACACAAATCCATTCTGTGACTTCACACACCTCCTTTCAGTGACTTCACACACCTCCATACTATGCCTTCCACACACCTTCAATCTATGACTTCACAAACCTCCATTCTATGATTTCAGACACCTCCATTCTATGACTTCACACACCTCTATTCTATGATTTCATACACCTCCATTGTATGACTTCACACACAACATTCTATGACTTCACACACCTCCATTCTGTGCCTTCACAAATCTCCATTCTGACTTGACACCCCTCTATTCTGACTTCACACACCTCCATTCTGACTTCACACACCTTCATTTTGACTTCACACACTACCATTCTGTGACTTCACACACGTCCATTCTTTGACTTAACACACATCCATTGTTTGACTTCACACACCTGCACTTTGACTTCACACACCTCCATTCTATGACTTCACACACGTTCATTCTTACTTCAGAAACATCCATTCTATGACTTCACAAACCTCCCTTCTTTGAAATCACACACCTCCATTCTGAGTTCACACACCTCCATTCTGTGACTTCACACACCTCCATTCTGTGACTACGCACACCTCTATTCTATGACTTCACACTCCTCCATTCTATGAGTTCACACACCTCCATTCTGTCACTTCACACACCTCCATTCTATGACTTCACCCACCTCCATTCTATGAGTTCACACACCTCCATTCTGTGACTTCACACACCTCCATTCTATGACTTCACACACCTCCATTCTATGACTTCACACATCTCCATTCTGACTTGACACTCTTCAATTTGACTTCAAACACCTCATTTCTGTAGCTTCACACACCTCCATTCTAGGATTTCACACACCTGCATTCTATGACTTCACACACCTCCATTCTATGACTTCCCACAGCTCCATTCTATGACTTCACACACTTCCAATCTATGACTTCACACACCTCAATTCTATGACTTCACCCACTCCATTCTATGACTTCACACACCTGCATTCTGACTTCACACACCTCCATTCTATGACTTCATACACCTCCAATCTAGGACTTCATACACCAATATTCTATGACTTCACACACCTCAATTATGTGACTTCACACATCTCCATTCTGACTTCACAAACCTCCATTCTATTACTTCACACACCTCCATTCTATGACTTCACACACTTCCAATCTATGACTTCACACACCTCCATTCTATGACTTCACACACCTCCATTCTATGACTTCACACACCTCCATTCTATGACTTCACACACCTGCATTCTGACTTCACACACCTCCATTCTATGACTTCATACACCTCCATTCTATGACTTCCCACACCTCCATTATGTGACTTCACACATCTCCATTCTGACTTCACACATCTCCATCCTGTACCTTCACACACTTCCAATGTTTGACTACACAAACCTCCATTCCATGACTTCATACACCTCCATTCTATGACTTCACACACCTCCATTCTTTGACTTCACACACCTCCATTGTGACTTCACACAAATCCATTCTGTGACTTCACACACCTCCTTTCAGTGACTTCACACACCTCCATACTATGCCTTCCACACACCTTCAATCTATGACTTCACACACCTCCATTCTATGACTTCACACACTTCCAATCTATGACTTCACACACCTCCATTCTATGACTTCACACACCTGCATTCTATGACTTCACACACCTGCATTCTGACTTCATACACCTCCATTCCATGATTTCACACAACTGTATTCTCTGACTTCACACACCTGCCTTCTGTGACTTCACACACCTCCATTCTATGACTTCACACATCTCCATTCTGTGACTTCACACACCTCCCTTCTGAGTTCACACACCTCCATTTTGTGACTTCACACACCTCCAATCTATGACTTCCCACACCTACATTGTGACTTCACACACCTACGTTCTCTCAGTTCACACACCTGCATTGTGACTTCACACAGCTCCAGTCTCTGAATTCACACACCTCCATTCTGAATACACACACCTCCATTCTGACTTCACACACCTCAGTTCTGTCACTTCACACACCTCCATTGTATGATTTCCCACACCTCCATTCTTTGACTTCACAAACCTCCATTCCATGACTTCACATACCTCCTTTCTGAGTTGACACACCTCCATCCTTTTACTTCACACACCTCCAATCTGACTTCACACACCTCCATTCTATGACTTCACACACCTCCATTCTGTGGCTTCACACACCTCGATTCTCTGACTTCACCCACCTCCATTCTATGATTTCACACACCTCCATTCTGTGCCTTCACGCATCTCCATTCTATGGCTTCACACACTTCCATTCTGTGACTTCACACACCTCCATTCTGTATCTTCACACACCTCCAATATATGACTTCACACACCTCCATTCTATGACTTCACACACCTCCATTCTATGACTTCACACACCTCCATTCTGTGACTCAAACACCTCCATTCTATGATTTCACACACCTCCATTTTTTGACTTTACACACCTACATTCTATGACTTTACACACCACCATTCTATGACTTCACACACCTACATTGTGACTTCACACACCTCCATTCCCTGAGGTCACACACCTGCATTGTGACTTCACACACCTCCATTCTATGACTTTACACACCTCCATTCTGACTTCACACACCTCCATTCTGACTTCACACACCTCAATCTGTGACTTCACAAACCTCCATTCTATGATTTCAGACACCTCCATTCTATGACTTCACACACCTCTATTCTATGATTTCATACACCTCCATTGTATGACTTCACACACAACATTCTATGACTTCACACACCTCCATTCTGTGCCTTCACAAATCTCCATTCTGACTTGACACCCCTCCATTCTGACTTCACACACCTCCATTCTGACTTCACACACGTCAATCTGTGACGTCACAAACCTCCATTCTATGATTTCACACACCTTCATTCTATGACTTCACACACCTCCATTCTATGACTTCATACACCTCCATTGTATGACTTCACACACCAACATTCTATGACTTCACACACCTCCATTCTGTGCCTTCACACATCTCCATTCTGACTTGACACACCTCCATTCTATGACTTCACACACCTCCATTCTGTGACTTCACACACCTTCATTTTGACTTCACACACTACCATTCTGTGACTTCACACACGTCCATTCTTTGACTTAACACACATCCATTGTTTGACTTCACACACCTGCACTTTGACTTCACACACCTCCATTCTATGACTTCACACACGTTCATTCTTACTTCAGAAACATCCATTCTATGACTTCACAAACCTCCCTTCTTTGAAATCACACACCTCCATTCTGAGTTCACACACCTCCATTCTGTGACTTCACACACCTCCATTCTGTGACTTCACACACCTCCATTCTATGACTTCACCCACCTCCATTCTATGAGTTCACACACCTCCATTCTGTGACTTCACACACCTCCATTCTATGACTTCACCCACCTCCATTCTATGAGTTCACACACCTCCATTCTGTGACTTCACACACCTCCATTCTATGACTTCACACACCTCCATTCTATGACTTCACACATCTCCATTCTGACTTGACACTCTTCAATTTGACTTCAAACACCTCATTTCTGTAGCTTCACACACCTCCATTCTATGATTTCACACACCTGCATTCTATGACTTCACACACCTCCATTCTATAACTTCACACACCTCCTTTCTGAGTTGACACACCTCCATTCTGTTACTTAACACACCTCCAATCTGACTTCACACACCTCCATTCTATGACTTCACACACCTCCATTCTGTGTCTTCAAAAACCAACATTCTATGACTTCAAACACCTCCATTCTATGACTTCCCACACCTCCATTCTGAGACTTCACACACCTCCACTCTGTGACTTTACACACCTACACTCTGTGACTACACACAACTACATTCTGTGATTTCACACACCTCCATTCTATGACTTCACACACCTCCATTCTTTGACTTCACACACCTCCATTCTATGAATTCACACACCAACATTTGTGACTTCACACACCCCCATTCTGTGACTTCTATCACCTCCATTCTGTGACTTCACACACCTCGATTCTCTGACTTCACACACCTCCATTCTGTGACTCACACACCTCCATTCTGTGACTTCACACATCTCCATTCTATGACTTCACACATCTCCATTCTGTGACTTCACACACCTCCCTTCTGAGTTCACACACCTCCATTCTGTGACTTCACACACCTCCATTATATGACTTCACACACCTCCATTTTGTGACTTCACACACCTCCATTCTATGACTTCACACACCTACATTGTGACTTCACACACCTACGTTCTATCAGTTCACACACCTGCATTGTGACTTCACACACCTCCAGTCTCTGACTTCACACACCTCCATTCTGAATACACACACCTCCATTCTGACTTCACACACCTCAGTTCTGTCACTTCACACACCTCCATTGTATGATTTCCCACACCTCCATTCTTTGAGTTCACAAACCTCCATTCCATGACTTCACATACCTCCTTTCTGAGTTGACACACCTCCATCCTTTTACTTCACACACCTCCAATCTGACTTCCCACACCTCCATTCTATGACTTCACACACCTCCATTCTGTGACTTCAAAAGCTCTCATTCTATGACTTCACACACCTCCATTGTGACTTCACACACCTCCATTCTATGAGTTCACTCACCTCCATTCTGACTTCACACACCTCCATTCTATGACTTCACACACTTCCAATCTATGACTTCACACACCTCCATTCTATGACTTCACACACCTGCATTCTATGACTTCACACACCTGCATTCTGACTTCATACACCTCCATTCCATGATTTCACACAACTGTATTCTGTGACTTCACACACCTGCCTTCTGTGACTTCACACACCTCCATTCTACGACTTCACACACCTCCATTCTATGACTTCACACCTCCATTCTATGACTTCACACACCAACATTTATGAAGTCACATACCTCCATTCTGTGACTTCACACACCTCCATTCTGACATCACACACCTGCATTCTATGACTTCACACACCTCCATTCTATGACTTCACACACAACTCCATTCTGTGACTTCACACACCTCCACTCTGTGACTTTACACATCTCAATTCTGTGACTTCACACACCTCCATTCTATGATTGCACACACAAACCATTCCATGACTTAACAAACCTCCATACTTTGATTTCACACACCTCAATTCTATGACTTCACACACCTCCATTGTGACTTCACACAACTCCATTCTGTGACTTTACACACCTCCTTTCTGTTACTTCACACACCTCCATACTATGACTTCCACACACCTTCAATCTATGACTTCACACACCTCCATTCTATGACTTCACACACTTCCAATCTATGACTTCACACAGCTCCATTCTATGACTTCACACACCTCCATTCTATGACTTCACACACCTGCATTCTGACTTCACACACCTCCATTCTCTGACTTCACACACCTCCATTCTATGACTTCACACACCTCCATTCTGTACCTTCACACACTTCCAATGTTTGACTTCACAAACCTCCATTCCATGACTTCACTCACCTCCATTCTCTGACTTCACACACCTCCATTTTTACTTCACACACTTCCATTCTGTGACTTCACACACCTCCATTCTGTGACGTCACACACCTCCATTCTGTGACTTCACACACCTCCATTGTTTGACTTCACACACCTGCATTTTGACTTCACACACCTCCATTCAATGGCTTCACACACCTTCATTCTTACTTCAGAAACATCCATTCCATGACTTCACAAACCTCCCTTCTGTGAATTCACACACCTCCATTCTGAGTTCACACACCTCCATTCTGTGTCTTCACACACCTCCATTCTATGACTTCACACACCTCCATTCTATGACTTCAAACACCTCCATCTGTGACTTCACACACCTCCATTCCATGACTTCACAATCCTCCATTCTATGAGTTCACACACCTCCATTCTGTGACTTCACACACCTCCATTCTATGACTTCACACACCTCCATTCTATGACTTCACACACCTCCAATCTGGCTTCACACACTTCCATTTTGAATTCAAACACCTCATTTCTGTGACTACACACACCTCCATTCTATGATTTCACACACCTCTATTCTATGACTTCACACACCTCCATTCTGTTACTTCAAACACCTCCAATCTGACTTCACACACCTCCATTCTTTCACTTCACACACCTCCATTCTATGAATTCACACACCTCCATTGTGATTTCACACAACTCTATTATGTGACTTCACACACCTGCCTTGTGTGACTTCACACACCTCCATTCTATAACTTCACACACCTCCATTCTATGACTTCACACACCTCCTTTCTGTAACTTCACAGACTTCAAATATTTGACCTCAAAAACCTCCATTCCATGACTTCACAGAGCTCCATTCTATGACTTCACACACCTATTTCTTTGACTTCACACACCTCCATTTTGACTTCACACACCTCCATTCTGTGACTTCACACACCTCCATTCTGTGACTTCACGCACCTCAATTTTGACTTCACACACTTCCATTCTGTGACTTCACACACCTCCATTCTGTGAATTCACACACCTCCATTTTTTCACTTCCCACACCTCCATTCTTTGATTTCACACACATCCAATCCATGACTTCACACACCTCCATTCTATGAGTTCACACACCTCCATTCTATGACTTCACACACTTCCATTATATGACTTCACACACCTCGATTCTACAACGTCACACACCTCAATTCTGTGACTTCACACAACACCATTCTGACTTCACGCACCTCCATTCTGTGACTTCACACACCTCGATTCTCTGACTTCACACACCTCCATTCTATGATTTCACACAGCTCCATTCTGTGACTTCACACATCTCCATTTTATGACTTCACACACCTGCATTCTATTACTTCACACACCTCCATCCTTTGACTTCACACACCTCCATTCTAGGACTTCACACACCTCAATTTTGTGACTTCACACACCTCCATTCTATGACTTCACACACCTCCATTCTGTGACTTCACACATCTCCATTCTTTGACTTCACACACCTCCTTTCTGTGATTTCACTCACCTCCATTGTGTGTTCACACACCTCCATTCTGTGACCTCACACACCTCCATTCTGTGACTTCACACACCTCGATTCTCTGACTTCACACACCTCCATTCTATGATTTCACACACCTCCATTCTTTGCCTTCACACATCTCCATTCTATGACTTCACACACCTCCATTTTGTGACTTCCCACACCTCCATTCTGAGTTCACACACCTCCATTCTGTGATTTCACACACCTCCATTCTGTAACTTTACACCTCCAATATATGACTTCACACACCTCCATTCTGTGACTTCACACATCTCCATTCTATGACTTCACACACCTCCATTCTGTGACTCAAACACCTCCATTCTATGACTTCACACACCTCCATTTTTTGACTTTACACACCTACATTCTATGACTTTACACACCTCCATTCTATGACTTCACACACCTCCATTCTCTGAGTTCACACACCTGCATTGTGACTTCACACAGCTCCAGTCTCTGAATTCACACACCTCCATTCTGAATCCACACACCTCCATTCTGACTTCACACACGTCAATCTGTGACGTCACAAACCTCCATTCTATGATTTCACACACCTCCATTCTTTGACTTCACACACCTCCATTCCATGACTTCACATACCTCCTTTCTGAGTTGACACACCTCCATCCTTTTACTTCACACACCTCCATTCTGTGCCTTCACACACCTCCATTCTATGACTTCACACACCTCCATTCTATGACTTCACACACCTCGATTCTCTGACTTCACCCACCTCCATTCTATGATTTCACACACCTCCATTCTGTGCCTTCACGCCTCTCCATTCTATGGCTTCACACACTTCCATTCTGTGACTTCACACACCTCCATTCTGTATCTTCACACACCTCCAATATATGACTTCACACATCTCCATTCTATGACTTCACACACCTCCATTCTATGACTTCACACACCTCCATTCTGTGACTCAAACACCTTCATTCTATGATTTCACACACCTCCATTTTTTGACTTTACACACCTACATTCTATGACTTTACACACCTCCATTCTATGACTTCACACACCTACATTGTGACTTCACACACCTCCATTCTCTGAGGTGACACACCTGCATTGTGACTTCACACACCTCCATTCTATGACTTTACACACCTCCATTCTGACTTCACACACCTCCATTCTGACTTCACACACCTCAATCTGTGACTTCACAAACCTCCATTCTATGATTTCAGACACCTCCATTCTATGACTTCACACACCTCTATTCTATGATTTCATACACCTCCATTGTATGACTTCACACACAACATTCTATGACTTCACACACCTCCATTCTGTGCCTTCACAAATCTCCATTCTGACTTGACACACCTCCGTTCTATGACTTCACACACCTCCATTCTCTGACGTCACACACCTCCATTTTGACTTCACACACTTCCATTCTGTAACTTCACACACGTCTATTCTGTGACTTAACACCCATACATTGTTTGACTTCACACACCTGCATTTTGACTTCACACACCTCCATTCTATGACTTCACACACCTTCCTTCTTACTTCAGAAACATCCATTCTATGAATACACAAACCTACCTTCCGTGAATTCACACACCTCCATTCTGAGTTCACACACGTCCATCTGTGACTTCACACACCTCCAGTCTATGACTTCACACTCCTCCATTCTATGAGTTCACACACCTCCATTCTATGACTTCACACACCTGCATTCTATGACTTCACACACCTCCATTCTGACTTCACACACTTCCATTTTGACTTCAAACACCTCATTTCTGTGGCTTCACACACCTCCATTCTATGATTTCACACACCTGCATTCTATAACTTCACAAACCTCCACTATATGACTTCACACACCTCCTTTCTGAGTTGACACACCTCCATTCTTTTACTTCACAAACCTCCAATCTGACTTCACACACCTCCTTTCTATGACTTCACACACCTGCATTCTATGACTTCACACACCTCCATTCTATGATTTCACACCTCCATTCTATGACTTCACACCTCCATTCTATGACTTCACACACCAACATCTATGACGTCACATACCTCCATTCTGTGACTTCACACACCTCCATTCTGACATCACACACCTCCATTCTATGACTTCACACACTTCCATACTATGACTTCACACACCTCCATTCTGTGACTTCACTCACCTCCATTGTGTGTTCACACACCTCCATTCTGTGACCTCACACACCTCCATTCTGTGACTTCACACACCTCGATTCTCTGACTTCACACACCTGCATTCTATGATTTCACACACCTCCATTCTTTGCCTTCACACATCTCAATTCTATGACTTCACACACCTCCATTTTGTGACTTCCCACACCTCCATTCTGAGTTCACACACCTCCATTCTGTGATTTCACACACCTCCATTCTGTAACTTTACACCTCCAATATATGACTTCACACATCTCCATTCTATGACTTCAAACACCTCCATTCTATGACTTCACACACCTCCATTCTGTGACTCAAACACCTCCATTCTATGACTTCACACACCTCCATTTTTTGACTTTACACACCTACATTCTATGACTTTACACACCTCCATTCTATGACTTCACACACCTCCATTCTGTAACTTTACACCTCCAATATATGACTTCACACATCTCCATTCTATGACTTCACACACCTCCATTCTATGACTTCACACACCTCCATTCTGTGACTCAAACACCTCCATTCTATGACTTCACACACCTCCATTCTATGACATTACACACCACCATTTTGACTTCACACACCTCCATTCTGACTTCAAACACGTCAATCTGTGACGTCACAAACCTCCATAATATGATTTCACACACCTCCATTCTATGAATTCACACACCTCCATTCTATGACTTCATACACCTCCATTGTATGACTTCACACACCAACATTCTATGACTTCACACACCTCCATTCTGTGCATCCACGAATCTCCATTCTGACTTGACACACCTCCATTCTATGACTTCACACACCTCCATTCTCTGACTTCACACACCTCCATTTTGACTTCACACACTTCCATTCTATGACTTCACACACCTCCATTCTGTGACTCAAACACCTCCATTCTATGACTTCACACAACTCAATTTTTTGACTTTACACACCTACATTCTATGACTTTACACACCTCCATTCTATGACTTCACACACCTCCATTCTGTAACTTTACACCTCCAATATATGACTTCACACATCTCCATTCTATGACTTCACACACCTCCATTCTATGACTTCACACACCTCCATTCTGTGACTCAAACACCTCCATTCTATGACTTCACACACCTCCATTTTTTGACTTCACACACCTCCATTCTATGACATTACACACCTCCATTCTGACTTCACACACCTCCATTGTGACTTCACACACGTCAATCTGTGACGTCACAAACCTCCATTCTATGATTTCACACACCTCCATTCTATGACTTCACACACCTCCATTCTATGACTTCAAACACCTCCATTGTATGACTTCAAACACCAACATTCTATGACTTCACACACCTCAATTCTGTGCCTTCACACATCTCCATTCTGACTTGACACACCTCCATTCTATGACTTCACACACCTCCATTCTCTGACTTCACACACCTCCATTTTGACTTCACACACTTCCATTCTGTGACTTCACACACGTCCATTCTTTGACTTAACACACATCCATTGTTTGACTTCACACACCTCCATTCTGAGTTCACACACCTCCATTCTGTGACTTCACACACCTCCATTCTGTGACTACGCACACCTCTATTCTATGACTTCACACACCTCCATTCTATGACTTCACACCTCCATTCTATGACTTCACACACCAACATTTATGAAGTCACATACCTCCATTCTGTGACTTCACACACCTCCATTCTGACATCACACACCTGCATTCTGTGACTTCACACACCTCCATTCTATGACTTCACACACAACTCCATTCTGTGACTTCACACACCTCCACTCTGTGACTTTACACACCTCAATTCTGTGACTTCACACACCTCCATTCTATGATTGCACACACAAACCATTCCATGACTTAACAAACCTCCATACTTTGATTTCACACACCTCAATTCTATGACTTCACACACCTCCATTGTGACTTCACACAACTCCATTCTGTGACTTTACACACCTCCTTTCTGTTACTTCACACACCTCCATACTATGACTTCCACACACCTTCAGTCTATGACTTCACACACCTCCATTCTATGACTTCACACACTTCCAATCTATGACTTCACACAGCTCCATTCTATGACTTCACACACCTCCATTCTATGACTTCACACACCTGCATTCTGACTTCACACACCTCCATTCTCTGACTTCACACACCTCCATTCTATGACTTCACACACCTCCATTCTGTACCTTCACACACTTCCAATGTTTGACTTCACAAACCTCCATTCCATGACTTCACTCACCTCCATTCTCTGACTTCACACACCTCCATTTTTACTTCACACACTTCCATTCTGTGACTTCACACACCTCCATTCTGTGACGTCACACACCTCCATTCTGTGACTTCACACACCTCCATTGTTTGACTTCACACACCTGCATTTTGACTTCACACACCTCCATTCAATGGCTTCACACACCTTCATTCTTACTTCAGAAACATCCATTCCATGACTTCACAAACCTCCCTTCTGTGAATTCACACACCTCCATTCTGAGTTCACACACCTCCATTCTGTGACTTCACACACCTCCATTCTATGACTTCACACACCTCCATTCTATGACTTCAAACACCTCCATCTGTGACTTCACACACCTCCATTCCATGACTTCACAATCCTCCATTCTATGAGTTCACACACCTCCATTCTGTGACTTCACACACCTCCATTCTATGACTTCACACACCTCCATTCTATGACTTCACACACCTCCAATCTGACTTCACACACTTCCATTT
The DNA here is from genome assembly GCA_024803745.1 of Megascapheus bottae. Taxonomy (NCBI): domain Eukaryota; kingdom Metazoa; phylum Chordata; class Mammalia; order Rodentia; family Geomyidae; genus Megascapheus; species Megascapheus bottae. The sequence continues at coordinate 1,032,148 of JANJXV010000272.1, forward strand.
TGACTTCAAACACCTCATTTCTGTGACTACACACACCTCCATTCTATGATTTCACACACCTCTATTCTATGACTTCACACACCTCCATTCTATGACTTCACACACCTCCTTTCTGAGTTGACACACCTCCATTCTGTTACTTCAAACACCTCCAATCTGACTTCACACACCTCCATTCTTTCACTTCACACACCTCCATTCTATGAATTCACACACCTCAATTGTGATTTCACACAACTCTATTCTGTGACTTCACACACCTGCCTTGTGTGACTTCAGACACCTCCATTCTATGACTTCACACACCTCCATTCTATGACTTCACACACCTCCTTTCTGTAACTTCACAGACTTCAAATATTTGACCTCACAAACCTCCATTCCATGACTTCACAGACCTCCATTCTATGACTTCACACACCTATTTCTTTGACTTCACACACCTCCATTTTGACTTCACACACCTCCATTCTGTGACTCAAACACCTCCATTCTATGACTTCACACACCTCCATTTTTTGACTTCACACACCTCCATTCTATGACATTACACACCTCCATTTTGACTTCACACACCTCCATTCTGACTTCACACACGTCAATCTGTGACGTCACAAACCTCCATTCTATGATTTCACACACCTCCATTCTATGACTTCACAAACCTCCATTCTATGACTTCATACACCTCCATTGTATGACTTCACACACCAACATTCTATGACTTCACACACCTCCATTCTGTGCCTTCACAAATCTCCATTCTGACTTGACACGCCTCCATTCTATGACTTCACACACCTCCATTCTCTGACTTCACACACCACCATTTTGACTTCACACACTTCCATTCTATGACTTCACACACCTCCATTCTGTGACTCAAACACCTCCATTCTATGACTTCACACAACTCCATTTTTTGACTTTACACACCTACATTCTATGACTTTACACACCTCCATTCTATGACTTCACACACCTCCATTCTGTAACTTTACACCTCAAATATATGACTTCACACATCTCCATTCTATGACTTCACACACCTCCATTCTATGACTTCACACACCTCCATTCTGTGACTCAAACACCTCCATTCTATGACTTCACACACCTCCATTTTTTGACTTCACACACCTCCATTCTATGACATTACACACCTCCATTCTGACTTCACACACCTCCATTCTGACTTCACACACGTCAATCTGTGACGTCACAAACCTCCATTCTATGATTTCACACACCTCCATTCTATGACTTCACACACCTCCATTCTATGACTTCAAACACCTCCATTGTATGACTTCAAACACCAACATTCTATGACTTCACACACCTCAATTCTGTGCCTTCACACATCTCCATTCTGACTTGACACACCTCCATTCTATGACTTCATACACCTCCATTCTCTGACTTCACACACCTCCATTTTGACTTCACACACTTCCATTCTGTGACTTCACACACGTCCATTCTTTGACTTAACACACATCCATTGTTTGACTTCACACACCTGCATTTTGACTTCACACACCTCCATTCTATGACTTCACACAAGTTCATTCTTACTTCAGAAACATCCATTCTATGACTTCACAAACCTCCCTTCTTTGAATTCACACACCTCCATTCTGAGTTCACACAACTCCATTCTGTGACTTCACACACCTCCATTCTGTGACTACGCACACCTCTATTCTATGACTTCACACTGCTTCATTCTATGAGTTCACACACCTCCATTCTGTCACTTCACACACCTCCATTCTATGACTTCACACACCTCCATTCTATGAGTTCACACACCTCCATTCTGTGACTTCACACACCTCCATTCTATGACTTCACACACCTCCATTCTATGACTTCACACACCTCCATTCTATGACTTCACACATCTCCATTCTGACTTGACACACTTCCATTTTGACTTCAAACACCTCATTTCTGTGGCTTCACACACCTCCATTCTATGACTTCACACACCTCCTTTCTGAGTTGACACACCTCCATTCTGTTACTTAACACACCTCCAATCTGACTTCACACACCTCCATTCTATGACTTCACACACCTCCATTCTGTGTCTTCAAAAACCAACATTCTATGACTTCAAACACCTCCATTCTATGACTTCCCACACCTCCATTCTGAGACTTCACACACCTCCACTCTGTGACTTTACACACCTACACTCTGTGACTACACACAACTAATTTCTGTGATTTCACACACCTCCATTCTATGACTTCACACACCTCCATTCTTTGACTTCACACACCTCCATTCTATGAATTCACACACCAAAATTTATGACGTCACATACCTCCATTCTGTGACTTCATACACCTCCATTCTGACATCACACACCTCCATTTATGACTTCACACACTTCCATTCTATGACTTCACACACCCCCATTCTGTGACTTCACTCACCTCCATTGTGAGTTCACACACCTCCATTCTGTGACTTCTCACACCTCCATTCTGTGACTTCACACACCTCGATTCTCTGACTTCACACACCTCCATTCTGTGACTCACACACCTCCATTCTGTGACTTCACATATCTCCATTCTATGACTTCACACATCTCCATTCTGTGACTTCACACACCTCCCTTCTGAGTTCACACACCTCCACTCTGTGACTTCACACACCTCCATTATATGACTTCACACACCTCCATTTTGTGACTTCACACACCTCCATTCTATGACTTCACACACCTACATTGTGACTTCACACACCTACGTTCTATCAGTTCACACACCTGCATTGTGGCTTCACACACCTCCAGTCTCTGACTTCACACACCTCCATTCTGAATACACACACCTCCATTCTGACTTCACACACCTCAGTTCTGTCACTTCACACACCTCCATTGTATGATTTCCCACACATCCATTCTTTGACTTCACAAACCTCCATTCCATGACTTCACATACCTCCTTTCTGAGTTGACACACCTCCATCCTTTTACTTCACACACCTCCAATCTGACTTCACACACCTCCATTCTATGACTTCACACACCTCCATTCTGTGGCTTCACACACCTCGATTCTCTGACTTCACCCACCTCCATTCTATGATTTCACACACCTCCATTCTGTGCCTTCACGCATCTCCATTCTATGGCTTCACACACTTCCATTCTGTGAATTCACACACCTCCATTCTGTATCTTCACACACCTCCAATATATGACTTCACACACCTCCATTCTATGACTTCACACACCTCCATTCTGTGACTCAAACACCTCCATTCTATGATTTCACACACCTCCATTTTTTGAGTTTACACACCTACATTCTATGACTTTACACACCTCCATTCTATGACTTCACACACCTACATTTTGACTTCACACACCTCCATTCTCTGAGTTCACACACCTGCATTGTGACTTCACACACCTCCATTCTATGACTTTACACACCTCCATTCTGACTTCACACACCTCCATTCTGACTTCACACACCTCAATCTGTGACTTCACAAACCTCCATTCTATGATTTCACACACCTCCATTCTATGACTTCACAAACCTCTATTCTATGATTTCATACACCTCCATTGTATGACTTCACACACAACATTCTCTGACTTCACACACCTCCATTCTGTGCCTTCACAAATCTCCATTCTGACTTGACACACCTCCATTCTATGACTTCACACACCTCCATTCTCTGACTTCACACACCTCCATTTTGACTTCATACACTTCCATTCTGTGACTTCACACACCTCCATTCTGTGATTTAACACCCATCCATTGTTTGACTTCACACACCTGCATTTTGACTTCACACACCTCCATTCTATGACTTCACACACCTTCATTCTTACTTCAGAAACATCCATTCTATGAATACACAAACCTACCTTCTTTGAATTCACACACCTCCATTCTGAGTTCACACACGTCCATCTGTGACTTCACACACCTTCATTCTTACTTCAGAAACATCCATTCTATGAATACACAAACCTACCTTCTGTGAATTCACACACCTCCATTCTGAGTTCACACACGTCCATCTGTGACTTCACACACCTCCATTCTATGACTTCACACTCCTCCATTCTATGAGTTCACACACCTCCATTCTATGACTTCACACACCTCCATTCTATGACTTCACACACCTCCATTCTGACTTCACACACTTCCATTTTGACTTCAAACACCTCATTTCTGTGGCTTCACACACCTCCATTCTATGATTTCACACACCTGCATTCTATAACTTCACACACCTCCACTATATGACTTCACACACCTCCTTTCTGAGTTGACACACCTCCATTCTTTTACTTCACACACCCCCAATCTGACTTCCCACACCTCCATTCTATGACTTCACACACCTGCATTCTATGACTTCACACACCTCCATTCTATGACTTCACCCCTCCATTCTATGACTTCACACCTCCATTCTATGACTTCACACACCAACATTTTTGACGTCACATACCTCCATTCTGTGACTTCACACACCTCCATTCTGATATCACACACCTCCATTCTATGACTTCACACACTTCCATTCTATGACTTCACACACCTCCATTCTGTGACTTCACTCACCTCCATTGTGAGTTCACACACCTCCATTCTGTGACTTCACACAGAGTTTGGCCTAGTGGTAGAGTGCTTGTCTAGCATGCACGAAGACCTGGGTTTAATTCCTCAATACCACATACATAGAAAAATGCTGGAAGTGGTGCTGAGGCTGAAGTGGTAGAGCCCTAGCCTTGAGAAAATATAAGGACAGTGCTCAGTCCCTGAGTTCAAGCCCAGGACTGGCCAAATCAAAAGTAGTAGAGCACTTGCATTGAACTGAAGATCTGAGGAACAGCCCAGGCACAGAGTTCAAGCACCGCAAACAACAACAAAAAATCTATGAAATGGCAGTGGTGGTTTTAAGCTAAGCAAAAATAGAGTAGAAACTAGTAAAATACATATTTGTCTGTAAGCAAAATAGCCAGACTTATGCATTAGAACAGGATAGCAACTTGAAAAAAAATTTTGTTTTCCATCTCACTAGGTCCTGCCTCTTAATTTATTCAAGTAAGTAAAATGCTGGGTTTTATAATCATTGCTCTGAATATTAGAAAATCATAATATCTCTCATTAACCAACAAAGACCAGGAACTGGGGCTTCGTTCAAATGGCAGAGTATCAGGCAAGAGAAGAAAAAATTGAAGTAAGAACTTGAAGTTCTTGATCCAGAACCTGCATAGTAACAGAGCAGCAGCCTGGTGATGGTACCTCACACTTATAATCTTAGCTACTCAGGAGGCTAAGATATGAGAATCAAAGTTTAAAGCCAGCCAAAGTACCCAGTTAACTGCCAGAAAAACCAGAAGTGGCACTGTGGCTCACAGATTAAAGCACTAGCCTTGAGCTGAAGAGCTCAGGGACAGTGCCCAGGCCCAGAGTTCAAGCCCCACAATTGACAAAAGTCAAACAAGCAAACAAAACTCACAAAGAAGCCTGCAGACCACAGTGGTTCTGCTGAGTCTCTTCTCTATGGGGATCAGGAAACATTTCACTTTTTCTGTCTCTTCCCATCTCAACATTCATATTAAAATAAGACTCTGTTGAAAGTTTCAATTTATAAAAATGTTTTTCATGAAGCACCCTGAAATATTCATCGCTTATATCTCAATTGAAGATAGTTGATTTGGGGCTGCATTGGTAGAGTGCTAGCCTTGAGCAGAAAAGGTCAGGGATAGAGCTGAAGTACTCAGTTGAAGACCCAGTGCCAACACACAAAAGAAATTATGCACTTTATACATATTTTCTAATTTCTTAATGAGTTTTTCAGTCTGTATAAATATAGGGTACATTCCTTGTTACTTAAGTAAGATTGCTCTTTTTTTTTCTTTTTGCCAGTCCTACGGCTTGGACTCAGGGCCTAGACATTTTCATTGGACTCGCTTGCCCAAGGTGAGTGCTCTGTCTCTTGAGACACAGCGCCACTTCTAGCTTTTTTCTTGAGTATGCGGTACCGGTGAATAGAACCTAGGTCTTCATGCATTCTAGGTGAGCACTCTACCATTAGGCTACATTCCCAGGCAGTGAGATTCCTCTTACAGTCCTTGTATGTTCACAGAGTTTGATCTCACACACTGTAGGGCCCTGGTTGGCTTTGACCTGTGATCCTAAGCCCTGAGACTCCTAAGTAGCTGAAATTAAGTTGTGAGCCAGCATGATGGCTTCCATTCCCAATTGTCCAGAAAAAAGGACATACTAAAGCCACTAGCACAATGATGCTCATTGCAGCACTATTTACCATAGCAAAGATATGAAACCAACCCAGATGCCACTCAGTAGATGACTGAATCAAGACGATGTGGTACTTATACACAATGGAATGCTGTGCTGCCATAAGAAGGAAAGACATCACCCCATTTGTAAGGAAATGGAAAGAGTTGGAAAAATTCATATTAAGTGAAGCAAGCCAGACCCAAAGAAACATAAGCTCAATGGTTTCCCTCATTTGTAATAATTAGTTCACATCTAGGACTCTCCTAGCAGAGGATTACAATAACTCAAAAACCTAGGTATATAAGCTCATATAGGATGAGACTAAATGAAAGGATCTCTAGGATATGGGAACAAGAGCTATATCTTGTGTCATCGTTGCTCTTAATCTTGTGTGATTTTTGTCCTTAATCTATTATGTTATTTCTCATCTCTTATTTTGCCCTTTGGTTAATGTCAGATTGTTACTGTATCTGATATTTTCCCTGGCATATTGTATATATGTTTATTTGTTTATGTCAAATAGGAAAGGGAAGGGGGGAAACAAGATGATTGGGAAGGGGAGGGGAGAGGGAACTGGGGACAAAAACATGAGTGGAATAAATGTGTGAGAAGTAATGCAGTCCACTACCTGTAAATGTAATCGTAACCCCTCTATACAATACCCTGAAAATAAAAAAGAGACTATAAAAATATCTTTAGAAAATGAGGCTGGATGATGGAAACAACCAGATGCCCTACTACAAAAAATGTGATACACACACACACACACACACACACACACACACACACACACACACAATGGAATGATACATAGCCAACCGACAAGATAAAATAATGGCATTCTCGGGGAAGTGGATGAAAAGGAAAAAAATCATATTAAGTGAAGTAAGTCAAACTCAAAGGAACATAGGCCCAAGAGTCTCCCTCATTTGTCAAATTCAGTGGAAACCTTGGGCTCTGCTACCAGAGATTTACAATAGAACAAAATCTAGAGACATCGTGACAAATAGTATGGCACTAAATGTAAGGACCTCCAAGATAAAGAAACAAAACTCATATAATGAGTGATTGTTGTCCTTAATGAACTATGTGATCTCTTATCTCTTTTGCTATCCCTTGGTTATATCATATTGTTACAATATTTCACCTTGTTTTCTGATATATTTCATATGTGCCTAATTGGTTATTTGAAATTGGATAGGGAAGGGGGGAAATGAACATGAGTGGGGGTAGGGGAAGGGAAATGGGGACCATATCATTACATGGGGTATCAAAGTTTGAGAAGTAATGCACCTTCTATCTGGTGAATATAATGTAACCCTTCTATAAATTACAATAAAAATAAATACATAAAAAGAAGATCTGCACAGAAAAAAATAATGGCATTTTTGGGGTAGTGGATGAAATTAGAGTGAATCCTGTTGAGTGAGATAAGTCAAGACCAAGGAACAAAAGGTACATGGTATCCTCAATATATGGATATTAGTTTCAAACAGTAGTAGAGCGATGATTGAATAGTTGATACCCAAAGTTCTGGACATAATTTTGGAGATATAAACATAACTACATAGACATAAAAATCTAGGATAGACTATACACTCTATAGACATGTGTTTTATTATAGATTAATCTGTATCTATGACATACAAAGACTCAGCTTAATTTTTACTATATTCTAAAATCTATGTGCCAGTGATTGTACAGCGATTCCCTTCTTGAATACTTGTTGGTTAAACATGACAATTGAAATATGATGTAAAATTCAATGTTAATAAATTTTTTTAAAAAAAGAGGCCAGAGGTAAATACCACTAATGTACTTGCTCTAAGTGGTACAGAAATTTTCTTAATGAATCAAGGGGTTTTATTACATCTTTATGCAATTATTTTAGTTCTGAGTGTTCTACACTCAATGATACTTCTGGAAAGATGATATAGCTGACTGTGTAGATGGTATGAAGACATACTGGCCTAAACGTAGAATAAAGCATTGGTAATTGGCTGTTAGCTGTCCAAATTCTACTGGAATATGTGGAATGAATTTATTAAGCACAATGCAGGCTCTTAGTCAGATCAGGATCAAGATTATGTGGTTCCATGAGATGAATGAGGAGAGATCAGAAAAATCTACTAAGATATCCAGATATACTTTTGAACCTAAGGTATCTGGACTCCTTTTTTTTCTTTCTTGGTGGGGAGCTTGAACTTTGGACCTGGGCAAGGTCTCTTAGTTCTTTTTCCTCAAGGCTAATGCTGTACCAGTTTTAGCCACAACTCCACTTAGTTTTTGGGTGGATAAGTGGAGAGAAGAATCTTACAGTTTTTTTTTGTTTTCGTTTTTTTGCTTGCAAAGGCTTTGAATCACCTTCTCCCTGGCTAGTAGAATGACAATTATGACCCTCCAGCGCCTGGCTAGTGATTTTTTGAAAATTGGACTTTCTTCCAAATCACGTAACTGGTTCCTAGCAAAGTTTTGAAGCCTGACTTAAATGTGACAGATTTTTGTCACTTGGAGACACTCTGTGCTGAACGTTAGAAATCTACCAGCTGAGTCACAGTGGCACTTCCAGTTTTTGTTTATGTGGTGCTGAGGAATGGAATCCAGGGTTTCATACAGGCTAGGCAATCTTCATTTTCAGCCCAAGGTTTTATGTTTTGTTTTTTCAGTGTTGTTGCTTCTAAGGTACTGTATGATGTTCTTTCATTTTCTTTGCTTTTTACCTCTTTTCTTCTTTTTCCCTTTAGTTTTATTCTCTGTAGTCACTGTGTTGAATTCGGCTACCCTGTGTCTTGTACATAGGTTTATGTGATTTGGGGAATGGAGAGGGTATAATAAAATGGTAAAAAAAAAACAAAGGAAAATGGGTGAACCAATTGAACAGTGATACTTGGAAGACACTAAACGGAAATGAACTGAACAATCTGGGTAGAGAGGGGGCTGAGGGTAGGAAAACAGAGAAAAAGGAGGGAGGGGATAACAATTTTCTTAAGAAATGTGTTCATTACTTATGTAACCGTATGCCAACTATATATTGACTTAACAAAAGAAATTAACTTAAAAAATAATTTAGCCGGGTGTGGTGGCTCACACTTGTAAATGTAGCTACTCAAGAGGCTGGGATCCAAGGATAGCAGTTCAAAGTCAGCCTGGGCACTGAAGTCCATGTGACTCTTATCTCCAATTAACCACCAGAAACCCAGAAGTGGCCCTATGGCTCAAGGGATAGGGCAGTAGTCTTGAGCTGAAAAGCTCAGTGACAAGACCCAGGTGCAGAATTGCAGTCCCATGACTTGAATGATGAATGATACTAGCCAGGCTCTGTGCGCTCACACTTGGAATCCTATCTACAGAGAATCAGGTTTGAATCCAGCCCAAACAAATTGCATGATATTCTGATTTACAGTTCATTACCAAAAATCTGGAGGTGGATCTGTGGATCAAGTGGTAGAACACTAGCCTGAAGCAAAAAAATAAAAAACATTTAAGGACAGTTCCGAGGCCCTGGGTTCAAGTCCTCCATCATTTACTGTTATAGTTCAATATTCTTGATATGCGTCTTAGAAATTAAGTCCCTAGCAAATACTCTCCCCTGAAATTCTGCTTCATAGCTGATTCATAGAATTTCAGCATCATTACTATCACCTTCCAGTTAGCATAGCAGTCTACTACTGAAAATTTGAAGAAAACTTTTGAGTAATCCTAATAAATATGTGTATCATTTGCACACACATCAAATCAGCAGCAGCTATGTTCTACTATTATCTAAATGTATTTAATCCCTTCTTGAGTTAATGAGCCTTAAAGAGTAAAACATATGAAATAGTTATGAAACTAACAGTCACCATTCTTCTACCTAATATTGTAATATAAGTTTATAAATGCAAGGACTATTCTGAAGTGTGCAGAAGATAGCTTCTAATTATAATATTCTCATGAAGTATAGTTTTTAAGAAACATGTTGCTTGCTTTGGGAAGGCAAAGGCAAGGAAAAATGATATAAGTAAGTTCCCTATTTATCAGAAGGAAAATACTATTGGGTTTAGATCAACTTCATTCATTCCGTGCTGATGAAACAAATATTTGCAATTCCTGAGGCCAATCACTTCATTGAGATGCACAATCAGCCAGCTTAGATCAATCTTCCAAAAAAGGAAAGGAACAAATGAGAAGCAATTAAGGTTTCCAAAATGAACCAGGTGGTGGTGGCAGCTCACACTTGTAATTCTATCTACTCAAGGCCTGAAATCCAAGGATCTGGATTAAGTCTGTCTGGGATGAAAATATTCCTGTCTGAAACATCATCTCTGTTATCACAGCCCAGCTGATACACTCTGCCCAACAGGTTCCAAACACCAAAGTCCATCTCCTATCTGAAATACTAGCAAACGTACTCACACATTATTTCCTCTTTGGGAGATAGTTGAAACATGTACCAGAAACATTTCCCTGGCTTCAGAGTGGAAGTGGAAATATATACTCACTAGAAGCCCATGTAATAAATTACAGTCAATCATCTTTCCTCACATCTTGTTAGTTAAATTGAACAATGAGTGTTTGGATCAGAAGCGATGTGTATGAGCATACAGGTTGTAAAAGTACTGTAATCCTAGCTACTCAAGATAAGCTGAGACCTGAGGATTCCAGGTCAAAATCAGCCATGCAATAAATTCCATAAGACTTTTACCTCTAATTAACCAGCAAAAAACAGAACGTTGAAATATGCTTAAAATGCCACAGGCCTAAGCTTTGCATAAAAGTGCTAAGGGTTAGCATTCAGGATGCCCATTCTCTCCACTCCTTTTTAACATAGTACTAGAACGCCTAGGCAGTGCAATAAGGCAAGAAACAAGCATAAAGGGGATCCAAGTAGGGAAAGAGGAAATAAAACTATCCCTCTTTGCAGATGACATGATTCTGTATTTAAAGAATCCTATAGACCCTACTCCCAAGCTCCTTGTGCTGATTCAAAGCTTTGGAAGGGGAGCAGTCCATAAAATCAACCCTCACAAATCAACTACCTTCCTTTACGCCAACACTGAGAGGAACGAGGCAATAATCAGGAAAGAAACTCCTTTCACAGTAGCCTCAAAGAAAATAAAGTACCTAGGAATTAGCTTAACTAAGAATGTAAAGGACCGTTTAGATGAAAACTTTAAAACCATAAAAAAGGAAATTAAAGCAGAACTAAGGAAATGGAAAAACCTCCCATGCTCCTGGATTGGAAGAATCAACATTGTGAAAATGACAATCTTGCCAAGGGCTATCTACAAAATCAATGTAATACCAATCAACATCCCAATGTCATTCTTTGAAGAAATAGAAGAGGCAATTCAAAATTTCATATGGAATAATAAAAGACCCCGTATAGCAAAAACACTTCTTAGCAGAAAGAACAGCGCTGGAGGAATTTCAATTCCAAACTTAAGACTCTATTACAGAGCTATAATTCTCAAAACAGCTTGGTACTGGCACAAGGACAGGCCTGAAGTCCAATGGAGTAGAACTGCGGACCCAGATATTAAACCACAGACCTATGGCCACCTAATCTTTGACAAGGGAGCCAAAAAAATAGAATGGAAGAAAGATAGCCTCTTCAACAAGTGGTGCTGGCAGAACTGGTTAAACACCTGCAGAAAACTAAAGTTGGATCCTTCTTTGTCACCTTGCACTAGAATTAACTCCAAATGGATCAAAGACCTGGAGGTAAAAGCTGACACACTGAAAAGTTTACAGGAAGGAATAGGAGATACACTAGGCCTCCTTAGCACAGGTCGAAACTTTCTGAATAAGGACCAAGAATCACAACAAATCAGAGAAAGGCTGGATAAGTGGGACTGCATTAAACTGCAGAGCTTTTGTATGGCAACGGATATAGCTAGAAAACTAATCAGAAAGCCTACAGAGAGGGAGAAGATCTTCCCCAACCAAACAACAGACAAAGGCCTCATATCTAAAATATATCAACAACTCAAAAAATTGAATCACTCCAAAACTAACCTCCAAAGTAACACCCATCCCATTACAAAATGGGCCAAAGACTTAAAGAGAGTCTTCTCTGAAGAAGAAACAAAAATGGCCTATAGACACATGAAGAAATGCTCCATATCTCTGGTCATAAAAGAAATGCAAATCAAAACAATTCTAAGATTCCACCTCACTCCAGTTAGAATGGCCAGGATCAGGAAAACGAATGACAACAGATCCTGGAGGGGATGCGGCCAGGAGGGATCACTACTACACTGTTGGTGGGAGTGCAAACTCATTCAACCACTATGGAAAGCAGTGTGGCAGTGCCTCAAAAGGCTAAACATAGAACTCCCCTATGACCCAGCAATTCCACTACTTGGCATTTACCCAACAATCCAGAAACAAGGGCATACTAAACCCACTAGCACAACAATGTTCATTGCAGCACTATTCACCATAGCAAAGATATGGAACCAACCCAGATGTCCCTCAGTTGATGAGTGGATCAACAAGTTTTGGTATTTGTACACAATGGAATTCTATGCTGCTGTCAGAAAGAATGGCATCGCCCCATTTGTTAGGAAATGGAAAGACTTAGAACAAATCATATTAAGTGAAGTAAGACAGACTCAAAGGAACTTAGGCTCAGTGGTTTCCTTCATTCGTCATAATCAGTAGAAACCTTGGGCTCTACTAGCAGAGATTGTCAATAGAGCAAAAGGCCATATATAAGGCCATATAATGTGAAGCTAATTGAAAAGACCTCCAGGATATTGACACAAAAGCCATATAATGAATGATGGTTGTCCTTAAAGTACTATGTTGTCTCTCATCTCGTTTGCTGTCCCTTGGTTATCCCTTATTGGTATAGTATCTCACTTTATCTTATATATTGAATTTATTTGTATTTGGATATTTGAAATTTGATAGGGAAGGGGGGAAAACCAAGACGGGTGGGGGGTGTGGGGTTGGAGGGAAATGGGTACCAAGACATGTGAAAGGGTATCAATGTATGTGAATTAATGCACCTTCTATCTGGCAAATATCATCTAACCCTTTTACTAATTATAATAAAAAAATGAAAAAAAGAAAGTTGTAGTGTGTAGGGAGGATGATGGGGTCAAATACATTTCTTCTTAGAAATTTACCTCATCTGGTTGCCCTGGATTTTCCTGGCCTTCTTCTTAGAGAAAGTTCTGTTATACTGGATTTGTGGCTTGGCAATGATCTAGCATGTACATCTTCGAGTAAGACATCCACAACTTCCATGCCTGAGACTCGAGTTTCCTGACCTTTGGCAAGAGCACAGCAACATCTTTCTTCCTCCTGAGCCACAGGCCAAGTGAGCTGGCTTGAGCTGGTTGTTAGTTACAGTGGCTTGGTTACCAAGGTTCCATATTCTGTTCCATTGTGAGGGAGGCAGGGTCACCTTTCAGGGCCCAATGACCAAAGATCCTTGCTCACAAAAGACCTCACCAGAGACATACTGGAGGCTGAACATCTCCTCCAATCTCACAATATACATGTGGATGTAGTAAACAGCACACCTTATTTGTCCAATCCCAATGTCTTCCACTAGGCCCAACTACAAGTCTGGTCTCAGGCTCAAGGAGCCTTTCTTAGGTAAGATCCAAACTTAAGGGTAAATATTGCCCTCATCCTTTACAAAACATTTGCTTCACAGTGCCTTCTCTGCCTGCATTTTGCACCTTGTCGAATTTTTTTTTGTTTTTGCTAGTCTTGGGGTTGACTTCACAGTGTGAACATTGTTCTTGGGCTTTCTTTAGGCTTTAGCTGTCCCATCGAGCCACAGCACCACTTGCAGCGTTTTCTATGTATGTGGTAATGAGGAATCAAACCTGAGCCTTTTTGCTTGTTAGCCAAGTACTCTACCACTAGGTGAAACACACAGGGCATCTTGCACATATTTTTGACGTCAATCTACTAGGATATTATTAGGTTTCTGTATCCTAATCAATTTTTTCCTGATGATTAGCTTTGCTGTCAAGTGTAAAAAATGCAAGAGGGAAAAACACAGAAGAATTAGTGAAATTAAAAAAAAGCATTAGACACAGTTAAGTGTTCATTCTTTGTAGGAGAAAAGATATTTGGATATGATGATGATGATGTTGACTTTATAATTACTATGTCAGGGTTGAGAGTTTGGCATAGTGGTAGAGTGCTTGCCTAGCATCCATGAAGATCTGGGTTTGATTGCTCAGTATCACATAGATAGAAAATCTAGATGTGGCACTGTGGCTCAAGTGGCAGAGGGCTAGACTTGGGAAAACCCGAGGACAGTGCTCAGGCCCTGAATTCAAGCCCCAAGACTGGCAGAAAGATAAAAGAAAATAAAAATGCTTTTTATGAGCTAATTCACTCACAGCATTTGCTTCTGAAATCTTTGCTTCTGCATCTTGTGAAATACCCCTTTCTCTCAACGTAGAGAAGAAAAACAGATCCATCCCATGATCCACTGTGAGGCCACTGGTTGGGCTAAGAGCTAGTCGTGCAGCAACACATAAGTTTTATTCTAATACTTTCCAAACTTTGTACTCAAACATGCTACCTACTTACCAACTTAGGTCAGTTATCCTTATGCTATACATTTTCTTCATGACTACAATATTCTTACACTCCTACGTTATTCCTTTTGTACCTCCCCTGACCTCTCTCATTCTTTTTTTCTATCTCTGGACTTCTGCTCGTCTTCAACCCTTATACTGCACGGATCTACACTTGATGGCTGTTGAGCAATATTGTATATGTAGGTGGTAAATTATTCTCTAGGCTCAGAGGGACTTAAAGACAATAGAGATAGATTGAGAGGCTTATTGTTTGGGGTATAAATCGCTTATGAGTGGTTGTATTAGACTGGTCTGTAAGTGCACAAAAAGAAAGAGTGATAATACCAATCAAAACTTGTGAACATCTAGTGTCTGCCAGCTACAGATGTCTAGGTTAGTTAAATCTGAAAAACTATAATCGTATTTAGTAGTAATCTTGCTCCCATTTTCAAATGGGCAGAACAAGAAACTCAAGAAAAATGTCAAATCAAGAAACAACATCCCCCACCCAATGTAAATAGACAATGGAACAGTCACTAGCAAACCTAGACCAGAGTCTTCCAAGTGCTACACAAATGCAATTGATAAACATCATTAATGGAAAATGTGAAAATATAAAGACAGAGATAATGGAGGAAGCCATAACTGAACAAGAGGAAAGGAAAAACAAGGTGACAAGTGAAAAAGAAGAAGCCATAAAGGAGGCCATAATAAAGGTTTTTCAAAGAAAGATGGATGAATTCATAGAATCCACAAATAAAAACGTGACGAAACTCCAGCAAATGTCCAAAGAAAATAAAGCTACCTAGCTAACCACTCAAAAGGAAATCAAGGAGATAAAGAAATCCATACATGTTCAAAAACAAGAGACGCAAGGCATCAAAAGTGAGCAATTACAAGCGAGAGAGAGGAAAAATAAAGTAGATAGCTTTGATAGCAGGTTAGACAATGCAGAGGAGAGAATTTCCGGGGCTGAAGATAATTTAGGTATTATAAAGAACAGAAAATGAGTCAATCCAAATCTAGGAAATATGAGAGAGCGCTTCAGGAGGTCCAAGATACAATTAGGAAGCCTAATTTAAGGCTAGTTGGTATTGAGGAGGGCGTGGAGAAAGAGGTCAATGGTATTGGAAATATACTTCAGGGAATCATCTCAGAGAATTTCCCAAATATCCAGAAGGACAGGCCCATCCAGATACGAGAAGCTTTTAGAACCCCAAACAGACCTGACCAGAAAAGAACATGCCACCGCCACATTGTGATACGAACTGGATCAATAGAAACGAAAGGAAAGATCCTAAAGGCAGCCAGGGAAAAGGGATCAGTACCTATAAAGGCAAACCAATCAGAATAACCCCAGATTTCTCAGCAGAGACCATGCAAGCACGAAGTGACTGGAAGCATATATGTCATGCCCTTAAATCAAATAACTACCAACCAAGAATACTGTAGCCAGCTAACCTCTCATTCAAACTGAGGGAACAATAAAACATTCCATTCCAGGGAAAAGCTGCAACAACATGTCGAAAGAAAACCAACACTACAGAGAATTCTCAACGATGCTCTATACATACAAAACCAAAATAAATGCATTATAGGGAAAGAAATGGCACCTAAACAGCATACCATCTAAGGACCACAAGAACTTTCAAGACACAGGCCCTACTAAAAGCTTTTAAAAATGGTAGGAACTAATAAATATCTCTAAATCCTAAATATCAATGGACTTAACTCTCCAATTAAACGGCATATTTTGTCTAGTTGGAACAAAAGCAAGAGCCATCGTTCTGCTGTCTTCAAGAGACACATCTTACCCAAAAACAATCATCTTTTGAAAGTGAGAGGTTGGAATAAACTCTATCAAGCTAACTGCCTCCATAAACAGGCTGGAGTTGCCATCCTCATATCAGATACAACAGACTTCAAACTAAAATTAGTAAGAAAAGACAAAGAAGGTTACTACATACTACTAAAGGGGTCTTTCCTCCAGGAAGCATAACGATCCTAAATATTTACACACACAATCCCGGAGCTCCAAACTTCATCAAGCAAACTTTACTTACACTAAAACCATACATAGATCGAAATACAGTGATTGTTGGTGAGTTTAACACACCACTCTCACCTATGGACAGATGAACTCAACAGAGAAACCTTAGAACTGAACAACTATATAGACCGACTAGATGTAACAGACATCTGCAGAATATTCCACCCAGTAACACCACAATATACGTTTTTCTCAGCAGCACATGGAACATTTTCCAAAATAGACCACATCTTAGGCCATAAAGCAAACCTGGACAGATTCAGAAACACTGAAATTATTCCATGCACACTCTCAGACCATAAAGGCATCAAATTGGAACTGAACACACATCTCCACCAAAGACAACCCTGTAACTCATGGAGACTGAACAACACATTGTTGAATCAAAAACAATGGGTAATCGAAGAGATCAGAACAGATATCCAACTGTTTATGAAATTTAACAATAAGGAGCACACAAATATCAACTCCTTAGGGACACAACAAAGGCAGTACTCAGAGGAAAATTTATAGCGCTGAGTGCCTACAACAGCAAGTTGGAAAAATGGCAAACCAACTAGTTAATGTCTCACCTTAACCTCCTGGAAAAAGAGCAACAAACCAACCCTAAACCCATTAGGAGAAAGCAAATTATTAAAATCAAAGCAGAATTGGAATAAAAAAACTATACAAAGAATCAACAAAACAAGGAGTTGGTTCTTTGAAAGAATTAACAAAATCGACAAGCCCTTAGCAAATCTTACCAAAAAAAAGAAGAGAGCATATCGAAATAAACAAAATCGCAGATGAAAATGGTAATATCACGACAGAAATTACCAAGATCCAGAATATCATGAGGGAACACTTCTCAAACCTTTACGCCAACAAATTTGAGAATCTAGAAGAAATGGATGAATTCCTCGACAATATTAACATACCCACACTGAACCAAGAAGAGCTAACCCAACTCAACAGGCATATTTCAAGCTCTGAAATAGAAATGGAAATTAGACAACTTCCACTTAAAAAGAGCCCAGGGCCAGATGGATTCACAGCTGAATTCTATAAGGTCTTCAAAGCAGAGCTCACACCAATACTCCTCAAGCTCTTCAACGAAATTGAAAATGAAGGTTCTTTACCAAACTGATTCCGTGAAGCCAGCATATCCCTCATCCCCAAACCAGACAGAGATTCATCAAAGAAAGAGATCTATAGACCCATTTCTTTGATGAACATCGATGCAAAACTTCTCAACAAAATACTGGCCAACCGTCTACAACAACTCATCAAAAAAATTATACACTATAATCAAACTGGATTCATCACAGAGAGGCAAAGCTGGTTCAACATACACAAATCAATTAATATAATTCAACACATCAACAGGAGCAGGGATAAAATCACATGATTGTCTCAATAGATGCGGAAAAGGCATTTGACAAGATCCAAAACCCCTTTATGTAAAAAGATGTGGAGAAACTAGGAATCCATGGAACATTTCTCAATGTAATAAAGGCTGTGTATGAGAAACCCACTGCTAGTATTATACTTAATGGTGAAAATCTAAAGCCATTCCCTCTAAAATCAGGAACGAGATAAGAATGCCCACTCTCTCCACTCCTTTTTAACATAGTACTAGAATTCCTAGGCAGTGCAATAAGGCAAGAAGCAAGCATAAAGGGGATCCAAGTAGGGAAAGAGGAAATAAAACTATCCCTCTTTGCAGATGACATGATTCTGTATTTAAAGAATCCTATAGACTCTACTCCCAAGTTCCTTGAGCTGATTCAAAGCTTTGGAAGGGTAGCAGGACATAAAATCAACCCTCACCAATGAACTGCCTTACTTTACGCCAACACTGAGAGGAACGAGGCAATAATCAGGAAAGAAAATCCTTTCACAATAGCCTCAAAGAAAATAAAGTACCTAGCAATTAGCTTAACTAAGAATGTAAAGGACCGTTTAGATGAAAAATTTAAAACGATAAAAAAGGAAATTAAAGCAGAACTACGCAAATGGAAAAATCTCCCATGCTCCTAGATTGGAAGAATCAACATTGTGAAAATGACAATCTTGCCAAGGGCTATCTACAAATTCAATATAATACCCATCAACATCCCAATGTCATTCTTTAAAGACATAGAAGAGGCAATTCAAAATTTCATATGGAATAATAAAAGACCCCGTATAGCAAAAACACTTCTTAGCAGAAAGAACAGCACTGGAGGAATTTCAATTCCAAACTTAAGGCTCTATTACAGAGCTATAATTCTCAAAACAGCTTGGTACTGGCACAAGGCCAGGCCTGAAGTCCAATGGAGTAGAACTGCGGACCCAGATATTAAACCACAGACCTATGGCCACCTAATCTTTGACAAGGGAGCCAAAAAAATAGAATGGAAGAAAGATAGCCTCTTCAACAAGTTGTGCTGGCAGAACGGGTTAAACACCTGCACAAAACTAAAGTTGGATCCTTCTTTGTCACCTTGCATTAGAATTAAATCGAAATGGATGAAAGAAGTGGAGGTAAAAGCTGACACACTGAAAAGTTTACAGGAAGGAATAGGAGATACACTAGGCCTCCTTGGCACAGGTCGAAACTTTCTTAATAAGGACCAAGAATCACAACAAATCAGAGAAAGGCTGGATAAGTGGGACTGCATTAAACTGCAGAGCTTTTGTATGGCAACGGATATAGCTAGTAAACTAATCAGGAAGCCTACAGAGTGGGAGAAGATCCTCACCAACCAAACAATATGGCTTCAAGTCATGGCCAGAGCACTGTCCCAGGGCTTGCTCAAGGATAGCACTTTACTTCAGCCAGCCAACTCCCGGTCCAAATAGGCCACTCTTGAAGCTAGAATTACAGAGATCTGCCATAATACTGGCATGTCGTTATCTAAGTATATAATTTTTCTTCTATTTTTGATGGCTTTTCCTTAGTGTACATATTTCCTACATATTTTATGGAAAACTTCCTTCCCACTGGGGCCATAAATTAAGCCTAGTTGAAGAGTTCTTGCCGAGCATGAATGAAGACCCAAGTTCAATTCCTCAGCACAACATAGATAAAAAGATAAAAGTGGTGCTGTGGCACATGTGATAGAACTTGCGCCTTAAGAATAAACAAAAACAAAAACAAGGATCGTGCTCAGGTCCTGAGTCTAAGCCCAGTACTGGCAAGAAAAAATTCTGCCCAAAGTAGACATTTAAACTTATTGTACTTTTCAAAAAATTTGTTGTCAAGGTGATATACAAAGAGATTGCTGTTACATATGTAACACTGTTACCCCCTCCCCCTTTATCTCTTTCCCTTCCCCCAAGTCATAAATTTCATTTACAACAAATATATATGAATTTTCATTCCTGAAAAAAATAGTTTAAAATGTGTTCAAATAAATGATGTAGGTTGATATATTTATCAAAATGGATTACTTGAACTCTAAAATAAACATTCTAGGTAATTTTTCTCATAAAATTGTAGTAATGCTATAAAAATAATAAAAAAGGAATTTTAGTTATTAATTTCTTATGTTTTACCTTTAACATTATTACACTAAGCATACTGTTTATGGTATTAATACAGACAGCATGAAATATGATTATGTAAAAAAATTAAATGATTAAAAATAGTAAGGTTGGGGGCCAGTAGTTTGGCTTGGTGGCACACACCCTGGACTGGCAAAAAAGAAGTGGGGTTAGATAAAACAGATTTATTTCCAAATGTGTGGAAAATGGTATGATTTCTTGTTTGGGTAGTCCTGGGGCTTGAACTGAGGGACCAGAAACTGTCCTTGGCCACATTTGTTCAAGGGTGGCACTCTGACACCTGAGCCACAGTGCCCCATCTGCTTTTTCTGTGTATGCAGTGTCGAGGAATTGAATCAAGGTCTTCTCATATACTAGGCGAGCACTCTACAACTAGGCCACATTCAAAGCCAAAGTAGATTTTTGATGCTATTGTGGAGTTTTAATTTTCTTAAATATTTGTACAAAGCACAATGGATATATAAACAGACTTGAACTCACAGAACAGAGTCCCACATAATATTACAGTTACTCTGGCACTTCTCCCGATTGACAAAACACATTTCCAGGCATCTGCTCTGTCCTTAAGCTTTGGTAGCTGACTTGTCTTTCCATGGAGGCCTGGCCTGGATTCCAGGTGATTCCATGCATTTCATAGTTCCCTGTATATCCAGTAAGGTTGTCTTCTATGGGACCAGACCTGTCTGGTTTTTGGCCCACCCAGGACCTATGTGTCTGAGGTCTCACATTATAAGTGGAAAATAAAGCACAGTATAATAAGCACTGAAGAACTGCACACCATAATATTAACAATGAGAGTTTAATAGTTAGCAATGTAAATACAATGAATACTTGACAAGAATCATGAGAGCAAGATAAAGAGATGTCTTTTTAGGAAGGGGACAGGGAAGCTCTAAATCCAGACTGGCCTCCAAGTTGCCTTCAGACAGTAATTCTACTTCAGAGTCTTCAGAAGGGTCTCCTTCCTCATGAGAAACAGAATGTCCTTCCTGAGTTAAGAGGGGGACTGATTCTGGTTTGTCGAATGGAGATTGAGTCTCTTTTAGTGAGATGGATGGGTCTGGATATTCTGTGAGGATGGATTCATTTTCCTCCAATGAATCCAGTATTGAGAGTACACTTGCTGCTTCCCATGGGGACATTTTCCATGAGCCCAGCGTGTGCCCCTTCAGCTTGCACAATAAGTGGAGTGTTACTCTGACTCAGATGGACTGACTCTGGGTGGAGTGTGAAAGGAAACGGAAGGAAATCTGGCTGCTCTTTTTCTTCCTCCATAGTATCTGCAGGTTCAACTGTGTCACACATGGGGTTCAGAGCAAAAGGTATATCCACAGGACTCTAAACCTGTTTGGTAATTTCTACAGAAGGCCCATGCTTTCTGGAGTGCAGTGATGATTCTCAGTCTCCATCAGTCACCAGCTCCATTGGTGGGTTTTTCATCCGGAGTTCAGGATAAGCTCTTACACGATGACCCAAACCTAAGAATGGAAATAGGTACAGAGTGGACAGAGTGGACTCTGCAAGTTGAAGTGTCACTCAACTTCCATGAGGATCTAATGGAGGAACCTGTAGAACTGGAGTTTGGACTGAACACTGAGGAGGTGTAGGGTCTTTCTAATGAGTGCTTATTCCCGAGTCCTTTCAGAGGACAGACATTACCTGGCTGACACCACCCATAAAGGGCATTTTGCCAAGCTCTGTAGAAGTAAGGGCCAACCAATATCTAGACCACATGGGCTTCCTACTCACAGGCTCTGAGGCACCCACACCAGGACTTCTACTTTTTCTTGGTCTTACTGGTCGCACATTCCTCCAGCTGGTCAAAAAGTATGTGTTTAGAAGAGCAGGTCCAAAGCCGGCATGTGGAGCCTCACATAGAACTTGAGTTGTGTCAGGGTGTGGCAGTTCTTGAACTCGTAGAAATCACTGGGGTAGAAGTCCATTCACATCGTATAGATGGAACACATGATGCTGTGGGCATATTCGGTACAAGGAAAGTGAGAGCCTTCTCTCTCCATCCTGAGCCTTCTATAAAAGCCCCTTTCTTGCAGGACTCTAATGCTGTGGCTGTCCTGCAGAGATGTGCACTTATGTGCTGGGAGGGGGGTAAGAGACACTCGAGAACAGGATGACTTTTACACCCCACTTCCAGAAGCTTCTGAGAGAGGCCTCTATGCATCTGTCCAAAGTAAACGCACCTTAAATTAACTAAGTAAATGCTCTAAATAAATCAATAAGTGAATGCTCTAAATAAAGAACTAAATGCTCATTCCTCTAATCTTAGCCACCCAGCAGGCTGAGCTCTGAAGTTCACAGCGGAAAGCCAGTCTAGTCAGTAAAAGTCTAAAGGCACTTGTCTTCAATTAGGCAGCAAAAAGCCAGAACTTGACCTATGACTCAAATGGTACAGTGCTAATTTTTGAACACCAAAGGGATGGAATTTAGACCTGGGTTCAGGTTCAAGTGGCAGCACTGGACCACACACCAAAATGTAAATGCTTTCAGGTTCTAACAGGCAAAGCTATCACAATCCCTCCCTGATGGCTCAAAAGTGATTCAGCCCCCAGCTTTTCCTCTGACTCCAGTATTTCACAGGCCTCCGCCATTAGTACTGACACCTCATTGCTTACTGGGAAATGGGATTTCCTAGGATGTCACCTAGGTGAGGGCTGCAGTTGGGAGCCACTTAGTCATGCCTGAAATCTAACTTCTCAGTAAGCACACTGTTGAGACTCCAGTAGCTTGTGAGGGAAATGAAATGGCATGGTGTCCCAGTCATAATAAAGTAGTTTGTGCACTTGTATCATGCTTAGCTCCCCTGTGAACACCCCAGTGAAACAAACAGGCTCAGAGAGGAGCCAAGTATTCCAAGACTTGGCCAGGAGGGGTGAGCAAACCTGGGTTTGGAGGAGGAACACTCACCTTTTCAGGAGAATTTCCAGCAACTACTACATTGTCCTCCACTATTTGAAATTGTGCAGGAAGTTTCCCACATAAAAGAGATCACCTTTCTGGTAGGCAGGGATCAGCTTTGTCAGCAGCATCTCCAACAGGCCTTCCTCCATGATCCATAGGTTACAAGGCTCATTCAGAGTCTGAGCTGACTTACCATCACACTATGTTGGCAAAACAGTGGATATTTCAAAAGTAGGAATGGGACCACACTTCACACTGAGGAATTGGAATAGAGTAGATTGGAAATGACACACTCTAATCTCAGTAGAGTCACTTGAAAGCACACAAGAAGGTTGTAGTGTGTGGGCAGGATGATGGGTTCAAATAGGTTTCCTCTCAATATACCTCATCTGAGTTACCCTGGAGTTTCCTGGCTTTCTTCCTAGAGAAATGCCTGATATACGGAAATTTTGGCTTGGCACTGATCCAGCATCTACTTCTTCAAGTGAGACATCCATATCTCTCATGCCTGAGATCCGAGCCTCCTGACCTTTGGCAACAGCACAGCAACATCTTTCTTCCTCCTGAGCCACAGGCCAAGGGAGCTGGCTTGAGCTGGTTGTCACATACAGTGTCTTGGTTACCAGGGTTCCATATTCTGTTCCAATGTGAGGGAGGTAGGGTCACCTTTCAAGGCCCAATGACCAAAGCTACTTGCTCACAGAAGACCTCCCCAAAGACATACTGGAGGCTGAATCTCCCTTCCCACCTCACATATGGATGTAGTAAACAGCACACATTTTTGTTCAAATCCCAAGTCATTAACTAGGCGTAAGTGCTAGCCTGGTCTCAGGCTCAAGGAGCCTTTCTTAGGTAAGATCCAAACTTAACTGTCACTATTTCCCTTATCCTTCACAAGACATTTTGCTTCACAGTGCCTTCTCAGCTTGCATTTTGCCTCTTGCACAATTTTTTGCTAGTCCTGGGACTTGACCTCAGACCCTGACCATTGTTCTTAGGCTTTCTTTAGGCTATAGCGGTCCCACCAAGCCACAGCACCACTTCCAGCGTTGTGTATGTATATGGTACTGCAGAATCAAACCAGAGTCTTTTTGTGTGGTAGCCCAGCACTCTATAAATAGATGAAACACCCAGGCCATCTTGCACATATTTTTCACCTCAATCTACTAGGACTTTGTTAAGTTTCTGTATCGTAATCTATTTTTCTTCCTGATAAATATCTGTGCTGTCATCTGTAAAAATGCAACTGGGAAAATCACAGAAGCATTGGTGACATAAAAAAAGTCTTACAGACATAGATAAGTGTTCATTCTTTGTAGGAGAAAGGATATTTTGATATGATGATGATGACTATTTATAAATACTTTATCGGGGTTTAGAGTTTGGCCCAGTGGTAGAGTGCTTGCCTAGCATCCATGAAGATCTAGGTTTGAGTCCTTAATATCACACAGATATAAAAATCCATATGGCAATGTGGCTCAAGTGGCAGAGGGCTAGACTTGGGAAAAGCCAAGAGCAGTGCTCAGGCCCTGAGTTCAAGCCCCAGGAATGGCAGAAAAAACAAAAGAAAAGAAAAGAAAAGAAATGTGCTTTTTACAAGTTATTCACTCACAGCATTTGCCTCTGAATTCTTCGCTTCTGCATCTTGTGACTTATCCCTTTCCCTCAATGTAGACAAGAAAAACAGATTTTATTACTTGCTATCCTGTTGTCCAATCTTTGGATATTAATTCAAAATACAATATTGCCTGAGATATTGTGTGTGTGCGTGTGTGTGTGTATCTGCCAATGTGTGCATGCACACATGTGTACAGGGTTTAGGGCTTACTCATAGGGCCTGTGTGATAACCCTCAGCATCTTTTCCTCAAAGGTATTGGTCTTTCACTTCTAGCTTATTATAGCTAATTGGAGTTGAGAGATTCACTCAATTTCTTGCCCTGTGCATTGGAACCCAGTGCTGGGTTCTCATATTGTTAATTGTAGCTATAGAAAAGGCTGAGGTCTGGGGATCCTCGTTAGAATCCAGCCCCTGAAAGAAAGTCACTGATAGAAATCTTTATCTTCATTTAAGCACGAATAAATAAAGCAAAAGTGGAACTGTGGCTCAGTTCCTCTTGTACAAGCCATGAGAAAATTAGTAATTGGCAGCACCTGGTCCCTGAGAGAAATCCTTAGCACTGGTTCAAAAAAAGAAAGAAAATAATGAAAAAAATTAAAACTTGCTGAGGAATCCATAAGGATAAACGTGCCTGTGAATAATCTTTTCATTTCAGATTCCCTCAAGAGCTTATGTCTCTCGATATTTTATCAAGTTTTTTTTAAAGATATTTACATATTTTCTATCTTTCTTAAACAGAGATAGCCATCCACAAAACACAAACACAAACTCTCACACAGTATTCCACCCACCCATAAGTGTCTGGCTATGTATATATGTATAGTCATATGTATTGAACTGTCTCTCTATACTAATATATAAATGCATAAACATATGTATTTAGACAAACAGGAAACATACATAGATAGGTCTCAGGCATTTCCAGATTTTGTGCAAGTCTTCTGAGTGCAACTTACCATTGTATTGTTTGTCAAGATAGAGTCCCTCTAACTTTTGGCCAGCTTCTTGTCCTTTGATACTTTTTTCTGGCAGTCCTGGGTTTTGAACGCTAGGCCTGGATGCTGTCACTGAGCTTGAGCTTCTTGCATTCAGTAGTTTATTGCAGATAAGAGTCTCATGGAGTTTCTGTCCTGGGCTGGCTTTGAATTGTGATCCTCAGATCTCAAACTCCTGAGTAGCTAGGATGACAGTCTTGAGCTACCAGTACCTGGTTCCTTTGCCTCTTTTACCCTTTTTTTTGGCCCCACCACAGCCATGGTATCTACCTTCCTATGTTCTCTCCACCTGCCCCCAGACAGGTGTCTGACAGATGCTTTCCACCCACTTATTCATGTCCTCCTCTGTATTGGCTGACAGCTAAGACATGCACTCACTTGTCTGGATGCCAAACACACAGCCATGTGATTGTTTCTCAGTCTGGAACATCCTATCAGATTTATAGCACCACAGAGGGTCAGGTTGTTGCTCCTCCAGGGCTTCTTAAATTGTTCTCATATTAATCCTCAACACGTTTGTCATCACTTGTCCAGCTAATTCATGGACTATACCAGCATTCCCTACAAACTTAGATCCCAATACCATGAGGACACTCAAGGGTGCATTAGGAGTGTGACCTGCAGGTGGATGTGAGCCTGTCTAACTTGGAAGGGATATCTCCACCACAGGAAATGGAATACAAATTTAGAATCTGCTTTCATGAGGTGACAATCTCTGGCAGATGTTCTTATCAAATGTGGCACTGCCTACTTCCACCTTAAAACATGGGTTGATGACCCAGCATAACAGAGAATGTATTCACCCAGGCCCAACACATAGGCTGGGACCCTGAACTTTCAGGTAGCATTTGGCTTTGAAGGTCATGAGATCTTACTCTACAAATGATGAGCCCCCTCCCGTGAGGCATAGCAAACGGAGCCAAAGTGCAACCCAGTTAAGCACCAGATCAAGCTTCCCTTCTTCAGTAGGGTATGGTTTGAAAACTGTGCATACCTTCTGTTTGAAGCCAGTCCAGAAATGAAAGTCCATGAAAGTCTCATTTCCAGTTAACTGCCAAGAAAAAGCCAAAGATAGAGATGAAGCTCAAGAGAGGTAGAGAGCCATCTGAAAAGAATGGTTACACCCTGCAACATCCTCATTACCTGATCTTGAAAACATCTCTGCGTGCATCCCAGCATGCAGCCAGCATCTGGGGTTGACAGTGAACCCTGCGCCCATTGGCAATCTGCACTGTCTCTGACATCTGTAATGTGAACCTCATTCTGTTGGGTTTGTGAAGCGGTGTCAACCCTGCAGAAGGAACCAACTGAGCCCTAACTCCCACTGTCCCTTGGGGCCCCTAGCATTCCCCCATCTGCACCCCGCCTGTGGCTTCTGATCCTAGGGAGCCCTCCTTCCCTGCCCACAACTCACATGAAGTGCATATTTCTTCTCCTGGGGCAACTTCTCCACAGAGAATACATGACATGCCCACTCTCCAGGCACGGGGAGATCCTGCCAAAATAGCAAATCAGTGATAAGGACATAAAGTGATGAATAGAATTTTAGATCCTGATGGTAGACAGTCTGCAAAATCCAAGGGAGAATGGAATTGGAGGGGACCAGGGATCAGGATGTGGGCATGGAGCTTCCCTGCCAAGGGGGTGGGGGAAGTCACAGGCTGGGGGATGCACAGGATGATCCATGGGCCCTGTGAAGCTACTGGGTCACCCCCTTCTGCATCTCAGCCTTTGGCTTTGAGCTCTGTGATCGTCAAGATGTGCACAGTCTGTACTCTGGCTGGCAGAAGAAAGGACCCTGGGAAGACAATTGTAGACCCTTTGTGAGTGTAGGAAGGGGTAGGCTGGACACCCAGTCCAAGAGGAGTTAAAACTGGAGTCGAGGGGTGTGCAAGGAGTGGGTGTGAGGGTTGTGGGCAGTCACAGTCACGGCAGACGTGGCTCTGACTGTGGGGTGAGTGCCTCCCTGCAGGCACAGCACTGGACATATCAGAGATCCACATGAAAAGGAAAAGCTCGAAATGTCACTATGGTTCAAATGGTAGAGCATCAACCTTGAGCAAAAGAGCTCAGGGACAGTACCCAGGACCTGAGTTCAAGCCTCATGACTGTAAAAAAAAAGAACCAGGACTATGAGAGGAAACCTGGTACTCTCTTGGTCTAATCAGACACAAGAAGAGGCCGGGATAGGCTGTGGAAAAACACAGAGAACATCTTCCCCCAGCTCATCCTGTCCTGCATGCAGGGACAGCCATGTAACTAGGGCTACGGTGAGATCATCTTCACCCCTGTGCTGCCATCTGAATTGTAGGCCTCTGTCCTGGCATGGGGTGTCCTGATGGCTGAGCAGGTGCCCTAACCCTAGATGGAGAGCAGCCACTGACTGTGGTAGCTAAGGAGAGATCTGTTCCATAGCTATCAGGCCACCCAGCATGGGAGCCATAACCACCCCTCACCCAGGTAGAGGCCAATGGTTTTCCAGGTGCTACTGACATTGCCCCACCCCTAGCTCTGGGTACACGTGACATTCCCTCCACAAGGAGCAGGACTAAGTGAAGGATCAGGAAGCTGCCTATGGGCTTCAGATGATGGCCAGGCTGGCACTACAGATGGCCTCACTCTGTCACCACCTTCCTCTGCCTCCATCATTCCTCCATCATGCCTATCTACCTCCCACCCATTAACCTTGGAAACCAATGAACTGGGCTCTCATCATTCCTCTCATCTCTTCACCCACCTTGCCATGCGTACTTCCACCCCACACACATCCCACCACCAGCCACCCTCTAGCTTATGAGGATCCCCGAGGAAGCTCTTGGTGAAGGGCTTGTGACCACAAAACAGTTACTATCACCCGTTCCGGCCTGATCCACCACAGAATAAGAACAGCCAAGCAGGCACACACTGCAGCAGAGTTGCTCTGCTGCCACCCTGATTTCTTCATGGCCAGGACTTGGCTCTCCTCAGCCTCCCAGCTCAGTAACCAGAACATTGTGCTTTCACAGAGCCATGGCTTCCAGTCTCCATGGACACAATGACATCAAGGTGATGCCAACTTCCCCATCTCTATATACTTCTAACTATGGGATGGGAGCTGAGGTTCTCTTCTGTGACTCCATCCGCTAAGAGGCTCATGCAGATTTCTATCCTTTGCTCATCATGGTGACTCTTTGGTTAACAAGTCACTGCTGGGCTTCCAGTTCACCACATATAGAACCCATACTCCAACACTTTTCTTAGAAGGACTGATGACTTTTAAATATTCTCTAGTTTTAAATTTCTAGTTCCTTCTCTCTTTCATTTAAATATTTCCCTTCCTCACATACTTCCCTTTTTTTACCTTCCTTCTTTCATTCCTGGCCTTGAACTCAAGACCTGGAGCTTTTTCTTAGGTTTTCTTTGCTCAAGGTAGCACTCTAGCTCTTGAGCCACAGCTCTACTTCAATCTTTGTTCTTGCTCTAAACTGGGAGTATGAGTCTCATGCATTTTTCCCTTTCCTGGGTTGGTTTTAAACCACAATACTAAGATCAGGATCCTGAATACGCCTCAGATCACAGGTATTATCTAATCAAAACAAATTCCTGATTTCTTTTTTAGACATAATTAGTTCTTTCACGTGAGCCACCAGCCACTCATGCAAGAGCATTGCAGGATCCCAGCATTCATCTTGTCTCCAGTCTTATTCCATCCATCTCACAATGGTCATCTAAAACACCCTGCTGCATGCCTGAAGTCGCAAGGAACGTTCTCAACGCCATGAGAAGCCCCCTTAAGCTCTGCCTCAGACATGCCCAGCCCCCATCCCACTTCCACATGAGCATTTGTTTAGGAGAAATTTCCTGAGTACATCATCATCTTTTCCTCACCATTCAAATTTCATCTTTGGAGTCATTTCTCCCAGACAAAGAGGAACATGATCCATGGTTTGATAGCAGCTCCAGCTTCATAGTCCCAGCCACCAACATCCCCCCATTACCCTGCCAGACACCTGAATTCAAGAACAATGTTTTCACTACCCCTGACTCTTATCAAATGTTTTAACTTATACAGTGCATTAAAATAATTTTACTAAATGGAATAAACACATGGCATCAAGCTTCAGAATCTTTGCACCTGAACTTTTAGTGAATCACAGACACACCAGCATTTCTGTAGCCAACAGAAATCTTAGCTTTGAGATTTCAGCATTCCTGGTATCCAAGTTTGGATGTGCTAACACTGCCCTTAATGGGGCACTTCAATCACACAATCCCACAACAATCAATGTCATTTGACATTCACTGGTAGGTGGTGCTAGGAAAAAGACTGATGTGCCAACTCCATGCTGGCTTGACCTATGCCATCTTCAAGTGGGGCTCCTCTCTCCATGACACCTTTTGTGTACTACCCCAGGAGGACCTTTACCTTGAGACAAAATTATGAAGACTATCTCTACCAGCAAAGATTCCAGTGAGATGTGCCTACATGGATAAAGCTAAAATCTCACTAAAGTGAGGTTGTTGGCAGTGCTGGAGCCTGAACTCAGGGCCTGGGCACTAAGTATTTGTACTCAAGACTAACCCTTTACCACTGGAGCACAAACTCCATTCCCAGCTGTTTTTATTTTTGGTAGTAAAAATCTATCAGACTTTCCTGTTCTAGGTGACTTGGAACTTCCATACTCAGATCTCAGCCTCCTGACCAGCCTGGATTAAAAGTGTGGATCAGCCATGCGCCACACCTGAGGACTTCAGCCAGCACATTTTTTCCCAAAATTTGGAAGAGGAAGATGAGGGAGGGTTGGGCTCATCCTGCCCTGCATATGAAGGAGAGCATCAGCGCCTTAACTTCATTCCCTGTTGTAGGCTGCTGGAGGAAAAGGAAGCAAATAGGCACAGGCTGGCAGCAGATGCCACAGAACAACTTGTGACCAAGACTCCCAGAGCAGACCTCAGAATCGATGACAGAGTTGGATCTACCCAGTAACAGAGGCAGTGGTGACACCTGAAACTGCGCGTTTGAGCATTTGCTGCTAGTAAACAGGGCCACCTGTGTCTCAATGAGAAAGGTGAGATTTTGGTGGAGAAGGTGAGATTAAACTTTATGTATCATGCAAGAAGACAGACTATAAGGGGTCTTTTATTATTCCAAGTGAAATTTTGGATTTCCTCTTCTGTTTCTTTAAAGAATGACATTCTGATCTTGATGAATATTGCACTGAATTTGTAGATAGTCCTTATCAAGATTGCCATTTTTACAATATTACTTCTTCCAAACCAGGAGCATAGGTTTTTGCATTTCCTCAGTTCTGCGTTAATTTCCTTCTCCAGGGTTTATAGTTTCATCAAAAAGGTGCTTTACATTCTAAGTTAATTCCTAGGTATTTTATTTTCTTTGATAGCAAAATGAGTTGCTATCCTGATTCTTGCCTAATTCCTCTCATTTGTTGGCATATAGGAAGGCAGTTGACATTGAGGGTTAATTGTATACCCTGCTACCTTACCAAAGTTTTATATCAGCTCAAACAGCTTTGGAGTAGAGTCTATAGGGTTCTTTAAATACAGAATCATGTCATCTGTAAGGAGAGAAAGTTTCAGTTCCTCTTTCCCTTTTCCTCCTCACTCCAGTAAGAATGGCCAAGATCCAGAAATCTAATAACGTATGCTGGAGGTGATGTGGCCAGGAGGGATCACTACTACACTGCTGGTGGGATTGCAAACTCGTTCAACCACTATGGAAAGCACTATGGCAGTATCCCAAAAAGACTAAACATAGAGCTCCCCTGTGATCCAGCAATTTCACTACTTGCCAATCGGCCAGATAGGACATACTAAATTCACTAGAACAATAACATTTATCACAGCACTATTTACTATGGCAAAGGTATGGAACCAACCCAGATGCCCGTCAGTTGATGAGTAGATCAAATATGGTATTTTTACACAATGGAATTCTGTGCTTGTGTCAGAAAGAATGACATAGACGAATTTGTAAAGAAATAGAAAGACTGTAAAGTTTAGAAATTAGTTTCTGTCTCCTTCTCTCTCTCCTTCTCTATCTCTGTAAAATTTAGAAGTTCCCGTTTCTCTCTCTTTTCTCTCTTTTTCTCTCTTTCTGTCTCTCTCTGTCTGTCTGTCTGTCTCTCTCTCTCTCTCTCTCTCTCTCTCTCTCTCTCTCTCTCTCTCTCTCTCTCTCTCTCTCTCTCTCTCTCTCCAATCCTTAGGCTTGAACTCAGGGCCTGAGCTACTTTTGCTCAAGGTTAGCACTCTACCATTTGAACCACAGTGCTGCTTCTGGCTTGCTCTTTTCACGTAGTATTGAGGAATCTAACCCAGGCCTTCATCCTTGATAGGTTAGCACTCTACCACTAAGCCACACAGTCAGCTTTTAGAGGTTTCTGACAAAGGTTTTCCTACATGCTATTATTTCTTCTGTGAGTGCTCTTAATGCTTGCTGAAGGTTGACTTTGTTTAGAAGACATACCTTAATGCTCCCATATACAGAGATTCTATATATAGCTAAATGTTTTTCATTACTCAGAATTTCTCTATTGTGTATGTTCTGAAATGTACTGAAGACTGACTTCTGATTAAAAGTCATTGCACATTTGTTCTATTCATTAGTTTTCTTTTCTTCTATGGGAATCAGGTTTGTGATGAACACAGAAGTATGCCTTCCAGGTCAAACACTTTCCACATTTGTAATATTCATAAGGTTTTTCTCTCCTATGTGCATTTTATACTTAGTCATGCGTTCATGATGGATTTTTCATATTCTTATATTCATACGATTTTTATCCTGTGTCTGTGTGGTATCATGCAAACTCAACTATGAGTTCTTCAAAAAAATTTCCCTTTCATTTTATTCATAGGATTCTATCCTGTGGGTGTTTAGTGATAAATCTTGACTTGTGCCTTCTGGGGAAAAGACTGAACATTTGCTACATTCATTAAGGGTTTGATCTTGTGTTGGTTCTGTGACACAAGCTGAGTTTTCTTCCACAGACTAAAAAGTCTTTCCTATTTATTACATTGCTAAGGATTCTCATATGTGTGAACTCTCTTACGCTTTCTGAAGGGTGAATACTGCACGAAAGACTTTCAACTTTGGTTATATTCCTAAGGTTTCTAATATGTGTGAATGCTGTTATGCCTCCTGTAATGTGACTTCCATCTGAAGGTCTTACCACATTTGATGCACTCGTACAGTTTCTCTCCTGTGTGTGTTCTCTGATGCAATTTGAGGGAAGACTTCCATTTGAAAGACATTCCACATCGGTTACATTCATAAGGTTTTTCTCCTGTTTGAATTGTCTTATGCATGTTGAGGTTTGGCTTCTGTGTGAAGGACTTTCCACATATGTTACACACATAAGGTGTTTCTCCTGAGTATATTCTCTGATGAACATGGAGTTTTACCTTCCATTTGAAAGACTTTCCGCATTCACTACATGCATAAGTTTTCTCTCCTGTGTGTGTTCTATTTTGCCCATCAAGATATGACTTCCACTTGAAGGTCTTTCCACAGTTGTTGCACACATAAGGTTTCTCTCCTGTGTGTGTTCTTTGATGCAATTTGAGGGAAGATTTCTGTCTGAAAGACTTTACACATTGGTTACATTCATAAGGTTTCAGTCCTGTGTGTATTCTCTGATGAACACGAAGTTTTCCCTTCCCTTGGAAAGACTTTCCACATTCATTACACTTATAAGATTTCTCTCCTGTGTGTGTTATTTGATGAACCCGAAGGTGTATCTTCTGGGTGAAAGACTTTTCACATTTATTACATTCATAAGGTTTCTCTTCTGTGTGTCTTCTCTGGTGCAAAGTGAGGTATGATTTCAGTCTAAAAGTCTTCCCACATTTATCCCATTAAAGATTTTTCTTCTGTATGAGATCTCTGATGTGTGCTGAGAGCTGAATTCTGGGCAGAAATTTTATTACGTTCCTCATATTCATAAGGTTTGTCTTCTGTTGGAGATCGAGGTTGGAGCGTCAGGTCTGACTTCTCAGAAATTAATTTTCACACTTGATGTACGCATCACATATCTCAGGATATTTGCTCTGAGGTATTGTAAGGCGTATTTCATTACTGAAAGATTTCTCACATTCACTACATGTATGAGGAGTCTCTCCTGTGTACATTTTCGGATGTGTAGTGATGGTCGGTGTTAAGTACAATATTTTTCATCACACAATACATTTAGCAGTTTTCCTCCCTCCCTGAAGAATTTCTTGGGCAGGGAGAACAGAATTATGATACTGCAGATCTTTTGGACTGTCACAATCATGAATAAAATGCTCAGAATATCCGATGGATTTTTTAAGAACAGGAGACATACGAGATCTATATGCAGCATGCATCTCATCAGGCTTAGGAGACAGAAGCATGTTCTGACACTTAATGAACTCCTCAGTCCTCACCCCTAAGTTGTTACCGTTATTACTAATCAGCTCTGGATTATGTGTAGAGCTCAAATTTAAAGTTGTTGCAAATCTCACGTTTTCCTCCACTTCGATACTACTTGCAACTGCTACTTCACAAAGACATTCATGTGGACTTTCCTGGCAGGTCTTGAACACATTTTCCATTACCTGGACATCTAAAATGAGTCATAGAAAAAAAGACACAAACATACATGAGATACAAATATTCCTTACTGTAAAGGTAATGACTTTACTTTCCCATCCTAAGTGTTAGATATTTTAAAATATAAAAGTGGAAATTGATTTGTGAGAAATATATGCTTTTCTCCCTAACATATTAAGAAAATGATATTTTACAATGACCAATAATGTTTTTCTGTGTTTTAGTTCTCTATTTTTTTGTATTTTTTTAATTGTAATTAGTAAAAGGGTTACATGATATTGGCCAGATAGAAGGTGCATTAATTCACATACATTGATACCCTTTCACATGTCTTGGTACCCGTATCCCTCCCCCCCCACACCCCCCACCCGTCTTGATTTTCCCCCCTTCCCTATCAAATTTCAAATATCCAAATACAAATAAATTCAATAAATCAGAAGACAAAGTGAGATACTATACCAATATGAGATAACCAAGGGACTGCAAAGGAGTGCTCCAGTGGCGCAATCGGTTAGAGCGCGGTACTTATATAATAGTTCTCTTTTTATATCACAGGAAATATTTATTGAAATTACACATCCATGTATTGCTACAGTTTTAAGCTGAGTACTACCTATAATATACCTGCAGCTGTTTTTTTTCAAATACTGTTTTGTTTATACATTGAGGAATAGCTGCCTTTCTTTTATTTTTGAGAAATACTCTAAATAGTGTGCTGTTTTGCATCTTTTTAAAACTTTCTTTTCTTTTCTTTTCTTTTTTTTTGTAGTTCATAGGCCTCGGCCCTGTCCCTGAACACTTCAGCAGAAGACTATAACCCCTATCCTTGAGCTACAGCCCCACTTCCTCTTTTCAAGAGTTAACTACAGATAAGAGTCTCAGGTCCTGAGTAGCAGATAGGATTACCTTACCCAGTTTCAATGCTGTTTGCTTATTAACCATTAAGTGAGGAACACGAATTTTTCTAGATTCTGCGGCCACAAGTTTGGTGTATATGTCTGTTGGCTTTGATCCAAGCAAGAACGATTCTTGAGAGTAAGGACTTACACCTATATCCCTTCAGTTACAACTTCTCACTAAAGTCTCAATTTAGGTATTTGTGGGAATTTTGAAATTTATTTCTTTCCATTTGAAGTCTTATAAAAATTCCTTTTCTATCACTCCTGTCCCTTAGAACCATGGAAGACCAGAAAATCCCCAGCTCATTGTCTAGTTAATTTTCTTATGTTGATTGAAACTTTGTTGTTTTTTTTCCCTTCCATTCCTGGGTTTGAACTTAGGACCTAACCACTGTCCTTGGGTTTTCTCAAGACTAGAACCCTACCAATGAAGTCATTACTTCTGGCTTTTTCTATGTATGTGGTAATAAGGAATCAAACCTGTGTCTTTGTGCATCCTAGGCAAGCACTCTACCACTAGGCTCAATTTCTGGTGGAAAGGTCTGGTTCTGAATACCAGTGTCTTCCTACCAGCAAAAAGATATTATCCTTATCAGAGAATAATGCCCTGACTTATTCCTTGTTTGCTCAATCATTTATAGTCTTAGTTTTAAAGAAATGAAATATCATTCATTCATTCTTTCTTTCTTTCTTTCTTTCCTTCCTTCCCTCTTTCTTCCCTCTTTCTTCCCTCTTTCTTCTTTCTTTCTTTCTTTCTTTCTTTCTTTCTTTCTTTCTTTCTTTCTTTCTTTCTTTCTTTCTTTCTTTCTTGTTTTGCAGTCATGGGACTTGAATTCTAGACCTGGCTGTTCTTCCTGAGCTCTTCAGCTCAAGGCTACTGCCCTATGTCTTTAGCCTCAACCCCACTTCCCATTTTCTATTGGTTCATTGGAGAGAAGAGTCTAAGGTGTTTTTGTGATAGGTCAGTCTTTGAACCTTGATCCTCAGATCTCAGCCTCCTAAGTAGCTAGGATTACAGGCATGAGCCACGGGCTCATGGCTTTCTCATTTTATTTTGTTTCACAGTGATTTCTACAGAGAAATCTAACTTTAACTCTACTGCCACATAGAACTCATCATATCACCCTATGATTCTTGGTGCCGGTGGTTTGGGCTAGCATGCACAAAGACCTGGTTCAGTTCCTTGGTACTACATACAAAGAAAAAGCCAGAAGTGGTGCTATGACTCAAGAAGTAGAGAGCTAGCCTTGAGAAAACCCAAGGACCATGCTCAGGCCCTGAGACCAAGCATAGGATTGGGAAAATAAAATGATTCTTGATTCATTCACAAAGAATTCCATAGGTTCCACACAGGATTTAGGGTAACTAAGAATATTATTGCTCAGTACATCACAACATGAACTTACCAATGGGGCTCAGGCTCCAACATCAATATGAAGATGAATTCACTCACCTGTGATATTCTTGTCAGAGGAATTTCCTATCCAGATTTCTGCACAGTGGTCTAGCTTGTCAATTAATACAGGTTTGGGAACACAGGGCCCTGTAAATTAGAAACAGTAGAGAATTATTGCTTATGCTGTGTCATCATTTCTTTAAGATCGCAGACATCCTACTCACAAGTTACCTATTAAATCTTTTTTCTCATTTCTAACTGGCTCCATGGTTGACTTTTCCCCAGCTCTGGATTCATTTTGTATGGCATAAACTTAGCTGTCTTGCTCAACGCTAGAAAAATACCAGTTTGAGTCCCAGCTCCACTTACATGCATAGGTCTTCATGCATGCTAGGCAAGCACTCAACCACTAAGTCAAACTCTTGACACTCCACTAACATTTTTGAGGGGTTACTTGGAGTTATAGAGTTTCATGGCAATTTTTATGCCATTGCTGGCTTCAAATTAGAATTCTTAGATCTCTTCCTCCTGAATATTTTAAGATTACAGGCATGAAACATTGCACCTAGTGCCAGGTTTCCAGTATAAACTCATTGTTAAGTGATTTGTAGATCCTATTTCCAATAATGATATATACTCTATTCTGGATTGTTTATCCACTTACAATTACTGTGTAAGTTTGGAATGTCGTCTCCATTAGAGGAAACATAATTTAGAACTGTTGTCAAAGTATCCTGAAGGTATCCTGAAGAATGAGTACAAAATTACCTTAGGTTTTCTTTAGAAAGTAATGATACTTCTCAGGGCCTGGAATCTTTCATTTAAATAGTATTGAAAGTTTGATAGACATTCACGTATCTGCAAAATAACAAGGCACTTGGCCTTGCAAGTGAATTTGACTTTTGCTCACCTAAGGGCACCAGGTTGCTGTAGGTCTCCAGCATTACATCTCTGTACAGGGTTCTCTGAGCATTGTCCAGATGCTGCCACTCCTCCCAGCTGAAATCCACAGCTACATCATCAAATGACACCAGCTTCTGGAATGGCACATTTTCATCAACTAATTAGCACTGAGTTATAAACACACCATGTCTGGAATTTTATTCTTTTTTTGTTGGAATTGTATTCCTTTACTTAAATATTTAGACTTACATGAAATATTGACCTGAAAAGCTTAGGGATGGTGCCTAGGCCCAGAGTTCAAGTCCCAAGACCCACAAAAAAATAAAAAGGCAAGCCAGGTGTTGGTGGCTCACGCCTGTCATCCTAGCTACTCAGGAGACTGAGATCTGAGGACCATGGTTCAAAGCCAGCCTAGCACAAAATTCCATGAGACTCCTTTCCAATTACCCACCATAAAATGTTTAATGGCTTGTGGCATATCATGGTAGAGCAATTGTGGTATCGACAAAAATAAGTCGGGGGAGTAGATTTAGGTTATAAATGGAATTATTCCATTGAAAAGGAACTACATTATATGATGACATATGCTGGTACTGTGAGAATATTGCAAAATCTTAGGGTATCAAGTAATAATACTGTGAAGTACACCCAGAATGTTAATGTTCTATGTCTGGCATAATAATCACTTGGGGAAGAAACTTTTTTTTCTTTTGTTTGGCTGGGGGATTTGTAAGGCTTGAACTCTGGGCCTGGGCACTGTCCTGAGCTCTTCAACTCAAGGCTATCACCCTACCTATGAAGCCACAG
The DNA here is from genome assembly GCA_024803745.1 of Megascapheus bottae. Taxonomy (NCBI): domain Eukaryota; kingdom Metazoa; phylum Chordata; class Mammalia; order Rodentia; family Geomyidae; genus Megascapheus; species Megascapheus bottae. Next base: position 1,070,669 of record JANJXV010000272.1, read on the forward strand.
TGCCATTTCCCATATTCTAGTGGTTAACTGTAGATGAGAGTCTCATAGACTTTCTAATGCCCAGGCTGGCTTTGAACCAAATCTTTAGATATCAGCCTGATATCTGAGTAGCTAGGATTACAGGTAGAAGTCACTGCACCTGGCAAGAAATTTATTTCTTGCTGTTGTATACTACAAATTTACTGTATGTTTTACTTTTTCAAAAAGTCTGAGGATGACCTTTGTTCTGTATATAATGAGAAGAGGGGTAGGGAGCTGTGAGCAGAAGAACTGAGGGGCAATACTCAGGGTAGGACAATAGCCTTAAACTAAAGAGCTCACTGCCCAAGGTCCAAGCCCCATGACTTTCCCCACTACCCCACAAAAAAAGGGAAAAAAATTGGAGATTGGAGAGGATTTTCTAAAAAGAATATATAGAAATAGTAGTTCAAAATATAGAAAGAAGTTCAATATTAACAGTCATGAGAAAAATTAAAATTACAATGAAATCATTACTTTAAATATGTTAATATAAATATAATTTTAAACAAAAAGATCCACATACACACACAAACACACACACATACACACATACAAAAAAACAACTTTCAAAGTCTAACTATTACTGGGAAGGTAGTGAGAAGAAGTAGAACTTTGGAATAGTTCTGCAAGGAATATAAAACAATCAAAAATTGCGTGGAGAGTGCTAAAAAAGTTCTAAATATAGAATTACATAGAAATATGGTCCAACACTTCAATTTCTAGATTTGTACCTAACGGAAGAGAAAGCAGAGACTAGGACAAATATGTGGAGAATCCATTCACAACTATTAATAATAATCCAAAGATAGAAATATGCAAAACAATGCATTGAAAAGGAAGAACATTTTACTATATTTTACAGATGAATCTTGATTACAGTAAACTAAAAATACAGCAGTCATAAAGGAAGAGCTAGCGTATGTTTTCCCTTCCAGAGCTTCCAAGGATCAACAAACCCTTAGAGCCAAAAAGCAGGATGGTTCCAGAGAATGGAGTAGAGAGGAACAGGAGCTGAATGTTTAATGATTATACATGGAAGATGAAAATTGCTCTAGATGGGTAGAATGAAGAGAGAACTGTACCCTAAACAATGGTTATGTAGCCACACAGGATGGGACACACCTATACTCCCTGATCTTGGGAAACTCAAGAAGGATTTCTAGCCAACCTGGATGCATGGAAAGATCTATCATAAAAACTAATGTGGAGGGGCTGGGAGTTTGGCATAGTTGTAGAGTGCTTGTATGAAGACGAAGGTTCAATTCCGCAGTACCACATACACGGAAAAAAACAGAAGTAGTGCTGTGGCTCAAGTAGAAGATCACTAGGCTTGAGGAAAGCTGAAAGACAGTGCTCAGACCGAGTTCCAGCCAAAGGGCTTGTTTAAAAAAAAACCAGAAAGCTGAGCATGATGGGGTGGTGGCTCACTTCTATAATCCTAGCTACTCAGGAGGCTGAGATCTGAGGATCAAGGTTTAAAGCCATCCTGGCACAAAAAGACCTGAGACTCTTATCTCCAATTTACTTTTAAAAAATTGGAAGTGGGGCTTGGCTCCAGGGTAAGGTGGTAACCTGGAGCTGAAGAGCTCAGGAATAGTGCCCAGGCTGAGTTCAAGATCTATGACCCACCAAAAAAAAACAAAAAACAAAAAATAATATGGAAAAATTTGGATTCTGTGAATTTTATCAGGCATATAAATGTTTTTTTGCTGTTGAAATGAATTGTTTGGAAATATTTTAAAAGTTTTTACCTAGAAATGTACACTACAAATGGAATTAATAACAAACACAAAATATGAAAAAGATACAAATTATCACAATATGGGTATCCTGCTTCTGTATCTTTCACTGACTCCTGTTCAAATGAGTCACATATTCTGAATCATTTCTCCCAGTCGATATATGCCACACATGTTAGCTTGTACTGAACTTCTTGGAAAATCAAAAGCAATTACTAAGCAAATGTGTGTTAGCTTTTGTCAACAGTGATATTTCAAATATAAATCCCTACTCATTGCATTATTTAATATCAATGCCGGAATCTAACTTACACTGGCAGAATCTTCAATCTTTTGAGAATCTTCAAAAGGGTGTGTAAATATTTAGGATCGTTATGTCTTCCTGGAGGAAAGATCCGGTTAGTGGTATATAGTAACCTTCTTTGTCTTTTCTTACTAATTTTAGTTTGAAGTCTATTTTATCTGATATGAGGATGGCAACTCCAGCCTGTTTATGGGGGCAGTTAGCTTGATAGAGTTTATTCCAACCTCTCACTTTCAAAAGATGATTGTTTTTGGGTAAGATGTGTCTCTTGAAGACAGCAGAACGATGGCTCTTGCTTTTTGATCCAACTAGACAGCCTATGCCGTTTAATTGGAGAGTTAAGTCCATTGATATTGAGAGTTAGGATTGAGAGATATTTATTAGTTCCTACCATTTTTAAAAGCTTTTAGTAGTGCCTGTGTCTTGACAGTTCTTGTGGTCCTTAGATGGTATGCTGTTTAGGTGCCATTTCTTTCCCTATATTGCATTTATTTTGGTTTTCTATGTATAGAGCTTCGTTGAGAATTCTCTGTAGTGTTGGTTTGTTTCGACATATTGTTGCAGCTTTTCCCTGGAATGGAATGTTTTTATTGTTCCCTCAGTTATGAATGAGAGCTTAGCTGGCTACAGTATTCTTGGTTGGTAGTTATTTAAGGGCATGACATATATGCTTCCAGTCACTTCGTGCTTGCATGGTCTCTGCTGAGAAATCTGGGGTTATTCTGATTGGTTTGCCTTTATGGGTTACTGATCCCTTTTCCCTGGCTGCCTTTAGGATCTTTCCTTTCGTTTCTCTTGATCCAGTACGGATCACAATGTGGCGGTGGCATGTTCTTTTCTGGTCAGGTCTGTTTGGGGTTCTAAAAGCTTCTCGTATCTGGATGGGCCTGCCCTTCTGGATATTTGGGAAATTCTATGAGATGATTCCCTGAAGTATATTTCCAATACCATTGACCTCTTTCTCCATGCCCTCCTCAATACCAACTAGCCTTAAATTAGGCTTCCTAATTGCATCTTGGACCTCCTTAAGTGCTCTCTCATATTTCCTAGATTTGGATTGACTCATTTTCTGTTCTTTCTCTATAATAACTAAATTATCTTCAGCCCCGGAAATTCTCTCCTCTGCATTGTCTAACCTGCTATCAAAGCTATCTACTTTATTTTTCATCTCCCTTGCTTCTAATTGTTCATTTTTGATGCCTTGCATCTCCTGATTTTAATCATGTATGGATTTCTTTATCTCCTTGATTTCCTTTTGAGTGGTTAGCTCAGTAGCTTTATTTTCTTTGGACATTTGCTGGAGTTTGGTCCCGTTTTTATTTGTGGATTCTATGAATTCATCCATCTTTCTTTGAAAAACCTTTATTATGGCCTCCTTTATGGCTTCTTCTTTTTCACTTATCACCTTGTTTTTGCTTTCCTCTTGTTCAGCTATGGCTTCCTCCATTATCTCTTTCTTTATATTTTCACGTTTTCCATTAAAGATGTTTATCAATTGCATTTGTGTAGCACTTGGAAGACTCTGGTCTAGGTTTGCCAGTGACTGTTCCATTGTCTGTTTGCATTGGGTGGGTGATGTTGATTCTTGATTTGACATTTTTCTTGAGTTTCTTGTTCTGCCCATTTGAAAATGGGAGCAAGATTACTACTAAATACGATTATAGTTTTTCAGATGTAACCAACCTAGACCTCTGTAGCTGGCAGACACTAGATGTTCGCAAGTTTTGGTTGGTATTATCACTTCCTTTTTGTGCACTTACAGACCAGTCTAATACAACCACTGATAAGCGATTTATTCCCAAAACAATAAGCCTCTCAATCCAATCTCTATTGTCTTTAAGTCCCTCTGAGCCTAGAGAATAATTAACCACCTTCATATACAATATTGCTCAACAGCCATCAAGTGTAGATCCGTGCAGTATAAGGGTTGAAAGACGAGCAGAGGTCCAGAGATAGAAAAAAAGAATGAGAGAGGTCAGGGGAGGTACAAAAGGATTAACGTAGGAGTGTAAGAATAGTGTAGTAATGAAGAACAGATATAGCATAAGGATAACTGACCTAAGTTGGTAAGTAGGTAGCATATTTGAGTACAAAGTTTGGAAAGTATTAGAATAAAACTTATGTGTTGCTGCACGACTAGCTCTTAGCCCAACCAGTGGCCTCACAGTGGACCATGGGATGGATCTGTTTTTCTTGTCTACGTTGAGGGAAAGGGGTATTTCACAAGATGCAGAAGCGAAGATTTCAGAAGCAAATGCTGTGAGTGAATTAGCTCGTAAAAAGCATTTTTATTTTCTTTTATTTTCTGCCAGTTTTGGGGCTTGAATTCAGGGCCTGAGCACTGTCCTCGGGTTTTCTCGAGTCTAGCCCTCTGCCACTTGAGCCACAGTGCCACATCAAGATTTTCTATCTATGTGATACTGAGCAATCAAACCCAGATCTGCATGGATGCTAGGCAAGCACTCTACCACTATGCCAAACTCTCAACCCTGACATAGTAATTATAAAGTCATCATCATCATATCCAAATATCCTTTCTCCTACAAAGAATGGACACTTAACTGTGTCTAATGCTTTTTTTTAATTTCACTAATTCTTCTGTGTTTTTCCCTCTTGCATTTTTTCCACATGACAGCAAAGCTAATCATCAGGAAAAAATTGATTAGGATACAGAAACCTAATAATATCCTAGTAGATTGACGTCAAAAATATGTGCAAGATGCCCTGTGTGTTTGACCTAGTGGTAGAGTACTTGGCTAACAAGCAAAAAGACTCAGGTTTCATTCCTCATTACCACATACATAGGAAACACTGCAAGTAGTGCTGTGGCTCGGTGGGACAGCTAAAGCCTAAAGAAAGCCCAAAAACAATGTTCACACTCTGAGGTCAAGTCCCAAGACTAGCAAAAACAAAAAAAAATTCGACAAGCGGCAAAATGCAGGCAGAGAAGGCACTGTGAAGCAAATGTTTTGTAAAGCATGAGGGCAATGTTGACCCTTGTTTGGATCTTACCTAAGAAAGGCTGCTTGAGTCTGAGACCAGACTGGTAGTTGGGCCTAGTGGAAGACATTGGGATTGGACAAATAAGGTGTGCTGTTTACTACATCCACATGTATATTGTGAGATTGGAGGAGATGTTCAGCCTCGAGTATGTCTTTGGTGAGGTCTTTTGTGAGCAAGGATCTTTGGTCATTGGGCCCTGAAAGGTGACCCTGCCTCCCTCACAATGGAACAGAATATGGAACCCTGGTAACCAAGCCACTGTAACTAACAACCAGCTCAAGCCAGCTCACTTGGCCTGTGGCTCAGGAGGAAGAAAGATGTTGCTGTGCTGTTGCCAAAGGTCAGGAAACTCGAGTCTCAGGCATGGAAGTTGTGGATGTCTTACTCGAAGATGTACATGCTAGATCATTGCCAAGCCACAAATCCAGTATAACAGAACTTTCTCTAAGAAGAAGGCCAGGAAAATCCAGGGCAACCAGATAAGGTAAATTTCTAAGAAGAAATGTATTTGACCCCATCATCCTCTCCACACACTACAACTTTCTATTTTTTAATTTTTTATTGTAATTAGTAAAAGGGTTAGATGATATTTGCCAGATAGAAGGTGCATTAATTCACATACACTGATACCTTTTCACATGTCTTGGTACCCATTTCCCTCCAACTCCACACCCCCCACCCGTCTTGGTTTTCCCCCCTTCCCTATCAAATTTCAGATATCCAAGTACAACTAAATTCAATATATAAGATAAAGTGAGATACTATACTAATATGGGATAACCAAGGGACAGCAAACGAGATGAGAGACAACATAGTACATTAAGGACAACAATCATTTTTATATGGCTTTTGTTTCAATATCCTGGAGTTCCTGTCAATTAGCTTCACATTATATGGCCTTATATATGGCCTTTTGCTCTATTGACAATCTCTGCTAGTAGAGCCCAAGGTTTCTACTGATTATGATGAATGAGGGAAACTACTGAGCCTAAGATCCTTTGAGTCTGGCTTACTTCACTTAATATGATTTGTTCTAAGTCTTTCCATTTCCTAACAAATGGGGCGATGTCATTCTTTCTGACAGCAGCATAGAATTCCATTGTGTACAAATACCACAACTTGTTGATCCACTCATCAACTGAGGGACATCTGGGTTCGTTCCATATCTTTGCCATGTTGAATAGTGCTGCAATGAACATTGTTGTGCTAGTGGGTTTAGTATGCCCTTGTTTCTGGATTGTTGGGTAAATGCCAAGTAGTGGAATTGCTGGGTCATAGGGGAGTTCTATGTTTAGCCTTTTGAGGCACTGCCACCCTGCTTTCCATAGTGGTTGAACGAGTTTGCACTCCCACCAACAGTGTAGTAGTGATCCCTCCTGGCCACATCCCCTCCAGCATCTGTTGTCATTCGTTTTCCTGATCCTGGCCATTCTAACTGGAGTGAGGTGGAATCTTAGAGTTGTTTTGATTTGCATTTCTTTTATGATCAGAGATGTGGAGCATTTCTTCATGTGTCTATAGGCCATTTTTGTTTCTTCTTCAGAGAAGACTCTCTTTAAGTCTTTGGCCCATTTTTATTGGCATGGGGGTTACTTTGGAGGTTAGTTTTTGAGTGATTCAATTTTTTGAGTTGTTGATATATTTTAGATATGAGGCCTTTGTCCGTTGTTTGGTTGGTGAAGATCTTCTCCCACTCTGTAGGCTTCCTGATTAGTTTACTAGCTATATCCGTTGCCATACAAAAGCTCTGCAGTTTAATGCAGTCCCACTTATCCAGCCTTTCTCTGATTTGTTGTGATTCTTGATCCTTATTAAGAAATTTTCGACCTGTGCTAAGGAGGCCTAGTGTATCTCCTATTCCTTCCTGTAAACTTTTCAGTGTGTCAGCTTTTACCTCCAGGTCTTTGATCCATTTGGAGTTAATTCTAGTGCAAGGTGACAAAGAAGGATCCAACTTTAGTTTTCTGCAGGTGTTTAACCAGTTCTGCCAGCACCACTTGTTGAAGAGGCTATCTTTCTTCCATTCTATTTTTTTGGCTCCCTTGTCAAAGATTAGGTGGCCATAGGTCTGTGGTTTAATATCTGGGTCCGCAGTTCTACTCCACTGGACTTCAGGCCTGTTCTTGTGCCAGTACCAAACTGTTTTGAGAATTATAGCTCTGTAATAGAGTCTTAAGTTTGGAATTGAAATTCCTCCAGCGCTGTTTTTTCTGCTAAGAAGTGTTTTTGCTATACGGGGTCTTTTATTATTCCATATGAAATTTTGAATTGCCTCTTCTATTTCTTTAAAGAATGACATTGGGATGTTGATTGGTATTACATTGAATTTGTAGATAGCTCTTGGCAAGATTGTCATTTGCACAATGTTGATTCTTCCAATCCAGGAGCATGGGAGGTTTTTCCATTTCCTTACTTGTGCTTTAATTTCCTTTTTAGGGTTTGAAAGTTTTCATCTAAACGGTCCTTTACATTCTTAGTTAAGCTAATTGCTATTTACTTTATTTTTTTAAGGCTATTGTGAAAGGATTTTCTTTCCTGATTATTGCCTCGTTCCTCTCAGTGTTGGCGTAAAGTAAGGCAGTTGATTTGTGAGGGTTGATTTTATGGCCTGCTACCCTTCCAAAGCTTTGAATCAGCTCAAGGAGCTTGGAAGTAGAGTCTATAGGATTCTTTAAATACAGAATCATGTCATCTGCAAGGAGGGATAGTTTTCTTTCCTCTTTCCCTACTTGGATCCCCTTTATGCTTGCTTCTTGCCTTATTGCACTGCCTAGGAATTCTAGTACTATGTTAAAAAGGAGTGGAGAGAGTGGGCATCCTTGTCTCTTTCCTGATTTTAGAGGGAATGGCTTTAGATTTTCACCATTAAGTATAATACTAGCAGTGGGTTTCTCATACACAGCCTTTATTACATTGAGAAATGTTCCATGAATTCCTAGTTTCTCCACATCTTTACCATAAAGGGGTTTTGGATCTTGTCAAATGCCTTTTCCGCATCTATTGAGACAACCATGCGATTTTTGTCCTTGCTCCTGTTGATGTGTTTATTTATATTAATTGATTTGTGTATGTTGAACCAGCTTTGCCTCCCTGGATGAATCAAGTTTGATCATATTGTATAATTTTTTGATGAGTTGTTGTAGACGGTTGGCCAGTATTTTGTTGAGAAGTTTTGCTTCGATGTTCATCAAAGAAATGGGTCTATAGATCTCTTTCTTTGATGAATCTCTGTCTGGTTTGGGGATGAGGGATATACTGGCTTCACAGAATGAGTTCGGTAAAGGACCTTCATTTTCAATTTCGTTGAAGAGCTTGAGGAGTATTGGTGTGAGCTCTGCTTTGAAGACCTTATAGAATTCAGCTGTGAATCCATCTGGCCCTGGGCTCTTAAGTGGAAGTTGTCTAATATCCATTTCTATTTCAGAGCTTGAAATAGGCCTGTTGAGTTGGGTTTGCTCTTCTTGGTTCAGTGTGGGTATGTTAATATTGTCTAGGAATTCATCCATTTCTTCTAGATTGCAAATTTGTTGGCGAAAAGGTTTGAGAAGTATTCCCTCATGATATTCTGGATCTTGGTAATTTCTGTCGTGATATTACCATTTTCATCTGCGATTTTGTTTATTTCGATATGCTCTCTTCTTTTTTTGGTAAGATTTGCTAAGGGGTTGTCAATTTTGTTAATTCTTTCAAAGAACCAACTCCTTGTTTTGTTGATTCTTTCTATAGTTTTTTTATTCCAAATCATTTAATTCTGCTTTGAGTTTAATAATTTGCTTTCTCCTAATGGGTTTAGGGTTGGTTTTTTTGCTCTTTTTCCAGGAGGTTAAGGTGAGACATTAACTAGTTGGTTTGCCATTTTCCCAACTTGCTGTTGTAGGCACTCAGCGCTATAAATTTTCCTCTGAGTACTGCCTTTGTTGTGTCCCTAAGGAGTTGATATTTGTGTGCTCCTTATTGTTACATTTCATAAACAGTTGGATATCTGTTCTGATCTCTTCGATTACCCATTGTTTTTGATTCAACAATGTGTTGTTCAGTCTCCATGAGTTACAGGGTTTTCTTTGGTGGAGATGTGTGTTCAGCTCCAATTTGATGCCTTTATGGTCTGAGAGTGTGCATGGAATAATTTCAGTGTTTCTGAATCTGTCCAGGTTTGCTTTATGGCCTAAGATGTGGTCTATTTTGGAAAATGTTCCATGTGCTGCTGAGAAAAACGCATATTGTGGTGTTACTGGGTGTAATATTCTGCAGATGTCTGTTACATCTAGTCGGTCTATATAGTTGTTCATTTCTAAGGTTTCTCTTTTGAGTTTTTGCCTTGTTGATCTGTCCATAGGTGAGAGTGGTGTGTTAAACTCACCAACAATCACTGTATTTCGATCTATGTATGGTTTCAGTATAAGTAAAGTTTGCTTGATGAAGTTTGGAGCTCCGGGATTAGGTGTGTAAATATTTAGGATCGTTATGTCTTCCTGGAGAAAAGATCCCTTTAGTAGTATGTTGTAACCTTCTTTGTCTTTTCTTACTAATTTTAGTTTGAAGTCTATTGTATCTGATATGAGGATGGCAACTCCAGCCTGTTTATGGGGGCAGTTAGCTTGATAGAGTTTATTCCAACCTCTCACTTTCAAAAGATGATTGTTTTTGGTTAAGATGTGTCTCTTGAAGACAGGAGAACGATGGCTCTTGCTTTTTGATCCAACTAGACAGCCTATGCCGTTTAATTGGAGAGATAAGTCCATTGATATTGAGAGTTAGGATTGAGAGATATTTATTAGTTCCTACCATTTTTAAAAGCTTTTAGTAGGGCCTGTGTCTTGACAGTTCTTGTGGTCCTTAGATGGTATGCTGTTTAGATGCCATTTCTTTCCCTATAATGCATTTATTTTGGTTTTGTATGTATAGAGCATCGTTGAGAATTCTCTGTAGTGTTGGTTTTGTTTCGACATATTGTTGCATCTTTTCCCTGGAATGGAATGTTTTATTGTTCCCTCAGTTTGAATGAGAGCTTAGCTGGCTACAGTATTCTTGGTTGGTAGTTATTTGATATAAGGGCATGACATATATGCTTCCAGTCACTTCGTGCTTGCATGGTCTCTGCTGAGAAATCTGGGGTTATTCTGATTGGTTTGCCTTTATAGGTTACTGATCCCTTTTCCCTGGCTGCCTTTAGGATCTTTCCTTTCGTTTCTATTGATCCAGTTCGGATCACAATGTGGCGGTGGGATGTTCTTTTCTGGTCAGGTCTGTTTGGGGTTCTAAAAGCTTCTCGTATCTGGATGGGCCTGCCCTTCTGGATATTTGGGAAATTCTCTGAGATGATTCCCTGAAGTATATTTCCAATACCATTGACCTCTTTCTCCACGCCCTCCTCAATACCAACTAGCCTTAAATTAGGCTTCCTAATTGTATCTTGGACTTCCTGAAGCGCTCTCTCATATTTCCTAGATTTGGATTGACTCATTTTCTGTTCTTTATAATACCTAAATTATCTTCAGCCCCGGAAATTCTCTCCTCTGCATTGTCTAACCTGCTATCAAAGCTATCTACTTTATTTTTCATCTCCCTTGCTTCTAATTGCTCACTTTTTATGCCTTGCGTCTCTTATTTTACATCATGTATGGATTTCTTTATCTCCTTGATTTTCTTTTGAGTGGTTAGCTCAGTAGCTTTATTTTCTTTGGACATTTGCTGGAGTTTGGTCCCGTTTTTATTTGTGGATTCTATGAATTCATCAATCTTTCTTTGAAAAACCTTTATTATGGCCTCCTTTATGGCTTCTTCTTTTTCACTTATCACCTTGTTTTTGCTTTCCTCTTGTTCAGCTATGCTTTCCTCCATTATCTCTTTCTTTATATTTTCACATTTTCCATTAAGGATGTTTATCAATTGCATTTGTGTAGCACTTGGAAAACTGTCTTCTAGGTTTGCCAGTGAGTGTTCCATTGTCTATTTACATTGGGTGGGGGATGTTGTTTCTTGATTTGACATTTTTGTTCAGTTTCTTGTTCTGCCCATTTGAAAATGGGAGCAAGATTACTACTAAATACGATTACAGTTTTTCAGATATAACCAACCTAGACCTCTGTAGCTGGCAGACACTAGATGTTCACAAGTTTTGATTGGTATTATCACTCTTTCTTTTTGTGCACTTACAGACCAGTCTAATACAACCACTGATAAGCGATTTATACCCAAAATAATAAGCCTCTCAATCCAATCTCTATTGTCTTTAAGTCCCTCTGAGCATAGAGAATAATTAACCACCTACATATACAATATTGCTCAAAAGCCATCAAGTGTAGATCCGTGCAGTATAAGGGTTGAAAGACGAGCAGAGGTCCAGAGATAGAAAAAAGAATGAGAGAGGTCAGGGGAGGTACAAAAGGATTAACGGAGGAGTGTACGAATATTGTAGTCATGAAGAAAAGGTATAGCATAAGGATAACTGACCTAAGTTGGTAAGTAGGTAGCATATTTGAGTACAAAGTTTGGAAAGTATTAGAATAAAACTTATATGTTGCTGCACGACTAGCTCCTAGCCCAACCAGTGGCCTCACAGTGGACCATGGGATGGATCTGTTTTTCTTGTCTACGTTGAGGGAAAGGGGTATTTCACAAGATGCAGAAGCGAAGATTTCAGAAGCAAATGCTGTGAGTGAATTAGCTCGTAAAAAGCATTTTTATTTTCTTTTATCTTTCTGCCAGTCTTGGGGCTTGAATTCAGGGCCTGAGCACTGTCCTCGGGTTTTCTCAAGTCTAGCCCTCTGCCACTTGAGCCACAGTGCCACATCTAGATTTTCTATCTATGTGATACTGAGCAATCAAACCCAGATCTTCATGGATGCTAGGCAAGCACTCTACCACTATGCCAAACTCTCAACCCTGACATAGTAATTATAAAGTCATCATCATCATCATCATATCCAAATATCTTTTCTCCTACAAAGAATGAAACACTTAACTATGTCTAATGCTTTTTTTTAATTTCACTAATTCTTCTGTGTTTTTCCCTCTTGCATTTTTTACACTTGAAAGCAAAGCTAATCATCAGGAAAAAATAGATTAGGATATATAAACCTAATAATATCCTAGTAGATTGACCTCAAAAATATGTGCAAGATGCCCTGTGTGTTTCACCTAGTGGTAGAGTACTTGGCTAACAAGCAAAAAGACTCACGTTTCATTCCTCATTACCACATACATAGAAAACGCTGCAAGTGGTGCTGTGGCTCGGTGGGACAGCTAAAGCCTAAAGAAAGCCCAAGAACAATGTTCACACTCTGAGGTCAAGTCCCAAGACTAGCAAAAACAAAAAAAATTCGACAAGGGGCAAAATGCAGGCAGAGAAGGCACTGTGAAGCAAATGTTTTGTAAAGGATGAGGGCAATATTGACCCTTAAGTTTGGATCTTACCTAAGAAAGGCTCCTTGAGCCTGAGACCAGACTGGTAGTTGGGCCTAGTGGAAGACATTGGGATTGGACAAATAAGGTGTGCTGTTTACTACATCCACATGTATATTGTGAGATTGGAGGAGATGTTCAGCCTCGAGTATGTCTTTGGTGAGGTCTTTTGTGAGCAAGGATCTTTGGTCATTGGGCCCTGAAAGGTGACCCTGCCTCCCTCACAATGGAACAGAATATGGAACCCTGGTAACCAAGCCACTGTAACTAACAACCAGCTCAAGCCAGCTCACTTGGCCTGTGGCTCAGGAGGAAGAAAGATGTTGCTGTGCTGTTGCCAAAGTTCAGGAAACTCGAGTCTCAGGCATGGAAGTTGTGGATGTCTTACTCGAAGATGTACATGCTAGATCATTGCCAAGCCACAAATCCAGTATAACAGAACTTTCTCTAAGAAGAAGGCCAGGAAAATCCAGGGCAACCAGATGAGGTAAATTTCTAAGAAGAAATGTATTTGACCCCATCATCCTCCCCACACACTACATCTTTCTTTTTTTTCCATTTTTTATTGTAATTAGTAAAAGGGTTAGATGATATTTGCCAAATAGAAGGTGCATTAATTCACATACATTGATACCCTTTCACATGTCTTGGTACCCATTTTCCTCCTACCCCACACTCCCACCCGTCTTGGTTTTCCCCCCTTCCCTATCAAATTTCAAATATCCAAATACAAATAAATTCAATATATCAGATAACAAAGTGAGATACTATACCAATATGGGATAACCAAGGGACAGCAAACGAGATGAGAGACAAAATAGTACATTAAGGACAACAATCATTCTTTATATGGCTTTTGTGTCAATATCCTGGAGGTCTTTTCAATTAGCTTCACATTATATGGCCTTATATATGGCCTTTTGCTCTATTGACAATCTCTGCTAGTAGAGCCCAAGGTTTCTACTGATTATGACGAATGAGGGAAACCACTGAGCCTAAGTTCCTTTGAGTCTGGCTTACTTCACTTGATATGATTTGTTCTAAGTCTTTCCATTACCTAACAAATGGGGTGATGTCATTCTTTCTGACAGCAGCATAGAATTCCATTGTGTACAAATACCACAACTTGTTGATCCACTCATCCACTGAGGGACATCTGGATTGGTTCCATATCTTTGCTATGGTGAATAGTGCTGCAATGAACATTGTTGTGCTAGTGGGTTTAGTATGCCCTTGTTTCTGGATTGTTGGGTAAATGCCAAGTAGTGGAGTTGCTGGGTCATAGGGGTGTTCTATGTTTAGCCTTTTGAGGCACTGCCACACTGCTTTCCATAGTGGTTGAACGAGTTTGCACTCCCACCAACAGTGTAGTAGTGATCCCTCCTGGCCACATCCCCTCCAGCATCTGTTGTCATTCGTTTTCCTGATCCTGGCCATTCTAACTGGAGTGAGGTGGAATCTTAGAGTTGTTTTGATTTGCATTTCTTTTATGACCAGAGATGTGGAGCATTTCTTCATGTGTCTATAGGCCATTTTTGTTTCTTCTTCAGAGAAGAATCTCTTTAAGTCTTTGACCCATTTTTAATGGGATGGGTGTTACTTTGGAGGTTAGTTTTTGAGTGATTCAATTTTTTGAGTTGTTGATATATTTTAGATATGAGGCCTTTGTCCGTTGTTTGGGTGGTGAAGATCTTCTCCCACTCTGTAGGCTTCCTGATTAGTTTACTAGCTATATCCGTTGCCATACAAAAGCTCTGCAGTTTAATGCAGTCCCACTTATCCAGCCTTTCTCTGATTTGTTGTGATTCTTGGTCCTTATTAAGAATGTTTCGACCTGTGCCAAGGAGGCCTAGTGTATCTCCTATTCCTTCCTGTAAACTTTTCAGTGTGTCAGCTTTTACCTCCACGTCTTTGATCCATTTGGAGTTAATTCTAGTGCAAGGTGACAAAGAAGGATCCAACTTTAGTTTTCTGCAGGTGTTTAACCAGTTCTGCCAGCACAACTTGTTGAAGAGGCTATCTTTCTTCCATTCTATATTTTTGGCTCCCTGGTCAAAGATTAGGTGGCCATAGGTCTGTGGTTTAATATCTGGGTCCGCAGTTCTACTCCATTGGACTTCAGGCCTGTTTTTGTGCCAGTACCAAGCTGTTTTGAGAATTATAGCTCTGTAATAGAGTCTTAAGTTTGGAATTGAAATTCCTCCAGCGCTGTTCTTTCTGCTAAGAAGTGTTTTTGCTATACGGGGTCTTTTATTATTCCATATGAAATTTTGAATTGCCTCTTCTATTTCTTTAAAGAATGACATTGGGATGTTGATTGGTATTACATTGAATTTGTAGATAGCCCTTGGCAAGATTGTCATTTTCACAATGTTGATTCTTCCAATCAAGGAGCATGGGAGGTTTTTCCATTTCCTTAGTTCTGCTTTAATTTCCTTTTTTATGGTTTTAAAGTTTTCATCTAAACTGTCCTTTACATTCTTAGTTAAGCTAATTGCTAGGTACTTTATTTTCTTTGAGGCTATTGTGAAAGGAATTTCTTTCCTGATTATTGCCTCTTTCCTCTCAGTGTTGGCGTAAAGTAAGGCAGTTGATTTGTGAGGGTTGATTTTATGGCCTGCTACCCTTCCAAAGCTTTGAATCAGCTCAAGGAGCTTGGGAGTAGAGTCTAAAGGATTCTTTAAATACAGAATCATGTCATCTGCAAAGAGGGATAGTTTTATTTCCTCTTTCCCTACTTGGATCCCCTTTATGCTTGCTTCTTGCCTTATTGCACTGCATAGGAATTCTAGTACTATGTTAAAAAGGAGTGGAAAGAGTGGGCATCCTTGTCTCGTTCCTGATTTTAGAGGGAATGGCTTTAGATTTTCACCATTAAGTATAATACTAGCAGTGGGTTTCTCATACACAGCCTTTATTACATTGAGAAATGTTCCATGGATTCCTAGTTTCTCCACATTTTTTAACATAAAGGGGTTTTGGATCTTGTCAAATGCCTTTTCCGCATCTATTGAGACAATCATGTGATTTTATCCCTGCTCCTGTTGATGTGTTGAATTATATTAATTGATTTGTGTATGTTGAACCAGCTTTGCCTCTCTGTGATGAATCCAATTTGATCATAGTGTATAATTTTTTTGATGAGTTGTTGTAGACGGTTGGCCAGTATTTTGATGAGAAGTTTTGCTTCGATGTTCATCAAAGAAATGGGTCTATAGATCTCTTTCTTTGATGAATCTCTGTCTGGTTTGGGGATGAGGGATATACTGGCTTCACAGAATGAGTTTGGTAAAGAACTTTCATTTTCAATTTCGTTGAAGAGCCTGAGTAGTATTGGTGTGAGCTCTGCTTTGAAGACCTTATAGAATTCAGCTGTGAATCCATCTGGCCCTGGGCTCTTAAGTGGAAGTTGTCTAATTTCCATTTCTATTTCAGAGCTTGAAATAGGCCTGTTGAGTTGGGTTAGCTCTTCTTGGTTCAGTGTGGGTATGTTAATATTGTCTAGGAATTCATCCATTTCTTCTAGATTGCAAATTTGTTGGCGTAAAGGTATGAGAAGTATTCCCTCATGATATTCTGGATCTTGGTAATTTCTGTCGTGATATTACCATTTTCATCTGCGATTTTGTTTATTTCGATATGCTCTCTTCTTTTTTTGGTAAGATTTGCTAAGGGGTTGTCAATTTTGTTAATTCTTTCAAAGAACCAACTCCTTGTTTTGTTGATTCTTTCTATAGTTTTTTTTATTCCAAATCATTTAATTCTGCTTTCATTTTAATAATTTGCTTTCACCTAATGGGTTTAGGGTTGGTTTGTTGCTCTTTTTCCAGGAGGTTAAGGTGAGACATTAACTAGTTGGTTTGCCATTTTCCCAACTTGCTGTTGTAGGCACTCAGCGCTATAAATTTTCCTCTGAGTACTGCCTTTGTTGTGTCCCTAAGGAGTTGATATTTGTGTGCTCCTTATTGTTACATTTCATAAACAGTTGGATATCTGTTCTGATCTCTTCGATTACCCATTGTTTTTGATTCAACAATGTGTTGTTCAGTCTCCATGAGTTACAGGGTTTTCTTTGGTGGAGATGTGTGTTCAGCTCCAATTTGATGCCTTTATGGTCTGAGAGTGTGCATGGAATAATTTCAGTGTTTCTGAATCTGCCCAGGTTTGCTTTATGGCCTAAGATGTGGTCTATTTTGGAAAATGTTCCATGTGCTGCTGAGAAAAACGTATATTGTGTTGTTACTGGGTGGAATATTCTGCAGATGTCTGTTAGATCTAGTCGGTCTATATAGTTGTTCAGTTCTAAGGTTTCTCTTTTGAGTTTTTGCCTTGTTGATCTGTCCATAGGTGAGAGTGGTGTGTTAAACTCACCAACAATCACTGTATTTTGATCTATGTATGGTTTCAGTGTAAGTGAAGTTTGGAGCTCCGGGACTGGGTGTGTAAATATTTAGGATGGTTATGACTTCCTGGAGGAAAGATCCCTTTAGTAGTATGTAGTAACCTTCTTTGTCTTTTCTTACTAATTTTAGTTTGAAGTCTATTGTGTCTGATATGAGGATGGCAACTCCAGCCTGTTTATGGGGGCAGTTAGCTTGACACAGTTTATTCCAACCTCTCACTTTCAAAGATGATTGTTTTTGGGTAAGATGTGTCTCTTGAAGACAGCAAAACGATTGCTCTTGCTTTTTGATCCAACTAGACAGCCTATGCCGTTTAATTGGAGAGTTAAGTCCATTCATATTCAGAGTTAGGATTGAGAGATATTTATTAGTTCCTACCATTTTTAAAAGCTTTTAGTAGGGCCTGTGTCTTGACAGTTCTTGTAGTCCTTAGATGATATGCTGTTTAGGTGCCATTTCTTTCCCTATGTTGCATTTATTTTGGTTTTGTATGTTTAGAGCATCGTTGAGAATTCTCTGTAGTGTTGGTTTTGTTTCGACATATTGTTGTAGCTTTTCCCTGAAATGGAATGTTTTTATTGTTCCCTCAGTTATAAATGAGAGCTTAGCTGGCTACAGTATTCTTGGTTGGTAGTTATTTGATTTAAGGGCATGACATATATGCTTCCAGTCACTTCGTGCTTGCATGGTCTCTGCTGAGAAATCTGGGGTTATTCTGATTGGTTTGCTTTTATAGGTTACTGATCCTTTTTCCCTGGCTGCCTTTAGGATCTATTCTTTCGTTTCTATTGATCCAGGTCGGATCACAATGTGGCGGTGGGATGTTCTTTTCTGGTCAGTTCTGTTTGGGGTTCTAAAAGCTTTTTGTATGTGGATGGGCCTGCCCTTCTGGATATTTGGGAAATTCTCTGAGATGATTCCCTGAAGTATATTTTCAATACCATTGACCTCTTTCTCCACGCCCTCCTCAATACCAACTAGCCTTAAATTAGCCTTCCTAATTGTATCTTGGACCTCCTGAAGCGCTCTCTCATATTTCCTAGATTTGGATTGACTCATTTTCTGTTCTTTCTCTATAATAACTAAATTATCTTCAGCCCCGGAAATTCTCTCCTCTGCATTGTCTAAACTGCTATCAAACTATCTACTTTATTTTCATCTCCCTTGCTTCTAATTGCTCATTTTTGATGCCTTGCATCTCTTGTTTTAGATCATGTATGTATTTCTTTATCTCCTTGATTTCCTTTTGAGTGGTTAGCTCAGTAGCTTTATTTTCTTTGGACATTTGTTGGAGTTTGGTCGCGTTTTTATTTGTGGATTCTATGAATTCATCCTTATTTCTTTGAAAAACCTTTATTATGGCCTCCTTTATGGCTTCTTCTTTTTCACTTATCACCTTGTTTATGCTTTCCTCTTGTTCAGCTATGGCTTCCTCCATTATCTCTTTCTTTATATTTTCACATTTTCCATTAAGGATGTTTATCAATTGCATTTGTGTAGCACTTAGAAGACTCTTCTAGGTTTGCCAGTGACTGTTCCATTGTCTGTTTATATTGGGTGGGGGATGTTGTTTCTTGATTTGACATTTTTCTTGAGTTTCTTGTTCTGCCCATTTGAAATGGGAGCAAGATTACTACTAAATACGGTTATAGTTTTTCAGATATAACCAACCTAGACCTCTGTAGCTGGCAGACACTAGATGTACACAAGTTTTGATTGGTATTATCACTCTTTCTTTTTGTGCACTTACAGACCAGTCTAATACAACTACTGATAAGCGATTTATACCCAAAATAATAAGCCTCTCAATCCAATCTCTATTGTCGTTAAGTCCCTCTGAGCCTAGAGAATAATTAACCACCTACATATACAATATTGCTCAACAGCCATCAAGTGTAGATCCGTGCAGTATAAGGGTTGAAAGACGAGCAGAGGTCCAGAGATAGAAAAAAAGAATGAGAGAGGTCAGGGGAGGTACAAAAGGATTAACGTTGGAGTGTAAGAATATTGTAGTCATGAAGAAAAGGTATAGCATAAGGATAACTGACCTAAGTTGGTAAGTAGGTAGCATATTTGAGTACAAAGTTTGGAAAGTATTAGAATAAAACTTATATGTTGCTGCACGACTAGCTCTTAGCCCAACCAGTGGCCTCACAGTGGACCATGGGATGGATCTGTTTTTCTTGTCTACGTTGAGGGAAAGGGGTATTTCACAAGATGCAGAAGCGAAGATTTCAGAAGCAAATGCTGTGAGTGAATTAGCTCGTAAAAAGCATTTTTATTTTCTTTTATCTTTCTGCCAGTCTTGGGGCTTGAATTCAGGGCCTGAGAACTGTCCTCGGGTTTTCTCAAGTCTAGCCCTCTGCCACTAGAGCCACAGTGCCACATCTAGATTTTCTATCTATGTGATACTGAGCAATCAAACCCAGATCTTCATGGATGCTAGGCAAGCACTCTACCACTATGCCAAACTCTCAACCCTGACATAGTAATTATAAAGTCATCATCATCATCATCATATCCAAATATCTTTTCTCCTACAAAGAATGAACACTTAACTGTGTCTAATGCTTTTTTTTAATTTCACTAATTCTTCTGTGTTTTTCCCTCTTGCATTTTTTCCACATGACAGCAAAGCTAATCATCAGGAAAAAATTGATTAGGATACAGAAACCTAATAATATCCTAGTAGATTGACGTCAAAAATATGTGCAAGATGCCCTGTGTGTTTGACCTAGTGGTAGAGTACTTGGCTACCAAGCAAAAAGACTCAGGTTTGATTCCTCATTACCACATACATAGGAAACGCTGCAAGTGGTGCTGTGGCTCGGTGGGACAGCTAAAGCCTAAAGAAAGTCCAAGAACAATGTTCACACTCTGAGGTCAAGTCCCAAGACTAGCAAAAAAAAAAATTCGACAAGGGGCAAAATGCAGGCCGAGAAGGCACTGTGAGGCAAATGTTTTGTAAAGCATGAGATCAATGTTGACCCTTGTTTGGATCTTACCTAAGAAAGGCTCCTTGAGTCTGAGACCAGACTGGTAGTTGGGCCTAGTGGAAGACATTGGGATTGGACAAATAAGGTGTGCTGTTTACTACATCCACATGTATATTGTGAGATTGGAGGAGAGATTCAGGCTCCAGTATGTCGTTGGTGAGGTCTTTTGTGAGCAAGGATCTTTGGTCATTGGGCCCTGAAAGGTGACCCTGCCTCCCTCACAATGGAAGAGAATATGGAACCCTGGTAACCAAGCCACTGTAACTAACAAACAGCTAAAGCCAGCTCACTTGGCCTGTGGCTCAGGAGGAAGAAAGATGTTGCTGTGCTGTTGCCAAAGGTCAGGAAACTCGAGTCTCAGGCATGGAAGTTGTGGATGTCTTACTCGAAGATGTACATGCTAGATCATTGCCAAGTCACAAATCCAGTATAACAGAACTTTCTCTAAGAAGAAGGCCAGGAAAGTCCAGGGCAACCAGATGAGGTAAATTTGTAAGAAGAAATGTATTTGACCCCATCATCCTCTCCACACACTACAACTTTCTATTTTTTAATTTTTTATTGTAATTAGTAAAAGGGTTAGATGATATTTGCCAGATAGAAGGTGCATTAATTCACATACATTGATACCTTTTCACATGTCTTGGTACCCATTTCCCTCCAACTCCACACCCCCCACCCGTCTTGGTTTTCCCCCCTTCCCTATCAAATTTCAGATATCCAAGTACAACTAAATTCAATGTATAACATAAAGTGAGATACTATACCAATATGGGATAACCAAGGGACAGCAAACAAGATGAGAGACAACATAGTACATTAAGGACAACAATCATTCATTATATTGCTTTTGTTTCAATATCCTGGAGTTCCTGTCAATTAGCTTCACATTATATGGCCTTATATATGGCCTTTTGCTCTATTGCCAATCTCTGCTAGTAGAGCCCAAGGTTTCTACTGATTATGACGAATGAGGGCAACTACTGAGCCTAAGATCCTTTGTGTCTGGCTTACTTCACTTAATATGATTTGTTCTAAGTCTTTCCATTTCCTAACAAATGGGGCGATGTCATTCTTTCTGACAGCAGCATAGAATTCCATTGTGTACAAATACCACAACTTGTTGATCCACTCATCAACTGAGGGACATCTGGGTTCGTTCCATATCTTTGCCATGTTGAATAGTGCTGCAATGAACATTGTTGTGCTAGTGGGTTTAGTATGCCCTTGTTTCTGGATTGTTGGGTAAATGCCAAGTAGTGGAATTGCTGGGTCATAGGGGAGTTCTATGTTTAGCCTTTTGAGGCACTGCCACCCTGCTTTCCATAGTGGTTGAACGAGTTTGCACTCCCACCAACCGTGTAGTAGTGATCCCTCCTGGCCACATCCCCTCCAGCATCTGTTGTCATTCGTTTTCCTGATCCTGGCCATTCTAACTGGAGTGAGGTGGAATCTTAGAGTTGTTTTGATTTGCATTTCTTTTATGACCAGAGATGTGGAGCATTTCTTCATGTGTCTATAGGCCATTTTTGTTTCTTCTTCAGAGAAGAATCTCTTTAAGTCTTTGACCCATTTTTAATGGGATGGGTGTTACTTTGGAGGTTAGTTTTTGAGTGATTGAATTTTTTGAGTTGTTGATATATTTTAGATATGAGGCCTTTGTCCGTTGTTTGGTTGATGAAGATCTTCTCCCACTCTGTAGGATTCCTGATTAGTTTACTAGCTATATCCGTTGCCATACAAAAGCTCTGCAGTTTAATGCAGTCCCACTTATCCAGCCTTTCTCTGATTTGTTGTGATTCTTGGTCCTTATTCAGAAAGTTTCGACCTGTGCTAAGGAGGCCTAGTGTATCTCCTATTCCTTCCTGTAAACTTTTCAGTGTGTCAGCTTTTACCTCCAGGTCTTTGATCAGTTTGGAGTTAATTCTAGTGCAAGGTGACAAAGAAGGATCCAACTTTAGTTTTCTGCAGGTGTTTAACCAGTTCTGCCAGCACCACTTGTTGAAGAGGCTATCTTTCTTCCATTCTATTTTTTTGGCTCCCTTGTCAAAGATTAGGTGGCCATAGGTCTGTGGTTTAATATCTGGGTCCGCAGTTCTACTCCATTGGACTTCAGGCCTGTTTTTGTGCCAGTACCAAGCTGTTTTGAGAATTATAGCTCTGTAATAGAGTCTTAAGTTTGGAATTGAAATTCCTCCAGCGCTGTTCTTTCTGCTAAGAAGTGTTTTTGCTATACGGGGTCTTTTATTATTCCATATGAAATTTTGAATTGCCTCTTCTATTTCTTTAAAGAATGACATTGGGATGTTGATTGGTATTACATTGAATTTGTAGATAGCTCTTGGCAAGATTGTCATTTGCACAATGTTGATTCTTCCAATCCAGGAGCATGGGAGGTTTTTCCATTTCCTTACTTGTGCTTTAATTTCCTTTTTAGGGTTTGAAAATTTTCATCTAAACGGTCCTTTACATTCTTAGTTAAGCTAATTGCTATTTACTTTATTTTTTTAAGGCTATTGTGAAAGGATTTTCTTTCCTGATTATTGCCTCGTTCCTCTCAGTGTTGGCGTAAAGTAAGGCAGTTGATTTGTGAGGGTTGATTTTATGGCCTGCTAACCTTCCAAAGCTTTGAATCAGCTCAAGGAGCTTGGAGTAGAGTCTATAGGATTCTTTAAATACAGAATCATGTCATCTGCAAAGAGGGATAGTTTTATTTCCTCTTTCCCTACTTGGATCCCCTTTATGCTTGCTTCTTGCCTTATTGCACTGCCTAGGAATTCTAGTACTATGTTAAAAAGGAGTGGAGAGAGTGGGCATCCTTGTCTCTTTCCTGATTTTAGAGGGAATGGCTTTAGATTTTCACCATTAAGTATAATACTAGCAGTGGGTTTCTCATACACAGCCTTTATTACATTGAGAAATGTTCCATGAATTCCTAGTTTCTCCACATCTTTTACCATAAAGGGGTTTTGGATCTTGTCAAATGCCTTTTCCGCATCTATTGAGACAATCATGTGATTTTTGTCCTTGCTCCTGTTGATGTGTTTAATTATATTTATTGATTTGTGTATGTTGAACCAGCTTTGCCTCCCTGTGATGAATCAAGTTTGATCATAGTGTATAATTTTTTTGATGAGTTGTTGTAGACAGTTGGCCAGTATTTTGTTGAGAAGTTTTGAATCGATGTTCATCAAAGAAATGGGTCTATAGATCCCTTTCTTTGATGAATCTCTGTCTTGTTTGGGGATGAGTGATATACTGGCTTCAAATAATGAGTTTGGTAAAGCACCTTCATTTTCAATTTCGTTGAAGAGCTTGAGGAGTATTGGTGTGAGCTCTGCTTTGAAGAACTTATAGAATTCAGCTGTGAATCCATCTGGCCCTGGGCTCTTTTTGAGTGGAAGTTGTCTAATTTCCGTTTCTATTTCAGAGCTTGAAATAGGCCTGTTGAGTTGGGTTAGCTCTTCTTGGTTCCGTGTGGGTATGTTAATATTGTCTAGGAATTCATCCATTTCTTCTAGATTCTCAAATTTGTTGGCGTAAAGGCTTGAGAAGTATTCCCTCATGATATTCTGGATCTTGGTAATTTCTGTCGTGATATTACCATTTTCATCTGCGATTTTGTTTATTTCGATATGCTCTCTTTTTTTGGTAAGATTTGCTAAGGGCTTGTCAATTTTGTTAATTCTTTCAAAGAACCAACTCCTTGTTTTGTTGATTCTTTGTACAGTTTTTTTTATCCCAATTCTGCTTTGATTTTAATAATTTGCTTTCTCCTAATGGGTTTAGGGTTGGTTTGTTGCTCTTTTTCCAGGAGGTTAAGGTGAGACATTAACTAGTTGGTTTGCCATTTTTCCAACTTGCTGTTGTAGGCACTCAGCGCTATAAATTTTCCTCTGAGTACTGCCTTTGTTGTGTCCCTAAGGACTTGATATTTGTGTGCTCCTTATTGTTAAATTTCATAAACAGTTGGAAATCTCTTCTGATCTCTTCGAATACCCATTGTTTTGGATTCAACAATGTGTTTTTCAGTCTCCATGAGTTACAGGGTATTCGTTGGTGGAGATGTGTGTTCAGCTCCAATTTGATGTCTTTATGGTCTGAGAGTGTGCATGGAATAATTTCAGTGTTTTTGAATCTGTCCAGGTTTGTTTTATGGCCTAAGATGTGTTCTATTTTGGAAAATGTTCCATGTGCTGCTGAGAAAAACGTATATTGTGTTGTTACTGGGTGTAATATTCTGCAGATGTCTGTTAGATCTAGTTGGTCTATATAATTGTTCAGTTCTAAGATTTCTCTGTTGAGTTTTTGCCTTGTTGATCTGTCCATAGGTGAGAGTGGTGTGTTAAACTCACCAACAATCACTGTATTTCGATCTATGTATGGTTTCAGTGTAAGTGAAGTTTGGAGCTCCGGGACTGGGTGTGTAAATATTTAGGATGGTTATGTCTTCCTGGAGGAAAGATCCCTTTAGTAGTATGTAGTAACCTTCTTTGTCTTTTCTTACTAATTTTAGTTTGAAGTCTATTGTGTCTGATATGAGGATGGCAACTCCAGCCTGTTTATGAGGGCAGTTAGCTTGACACAGTTTATTCCAACCTCTCACTTTCAAAGATGATTGTTTTTGGGTAAGATGTGTCTCTTGAAGACAGCAAAAGGATTGCTCTTGCTTTTTCATACAACTAGACAGCCTATGCCGTTTAATTGGAGAGTTAAGTCCATTGATATTCAGAGTTAGGATTGAGAGATATTTATTAGTTCCTACCATTTTTAAAAGCTTTTAGTAGGGCCTGTGTCTTGACAGTTCTTGTAGTCCTTAGATGGTATGCTGTTTAGGTGCCATTTCTTTCCCTATGTTGCATTTAATTTGGTTTTGTATGTATAGAGCATCGTTGAGAATTCTCTGTAGTGTTGGTTTTGTTTCGACATATTGTTGCAGCTTTTACCTGAAATGGAATGTTTTTTATTGTTCCCTCAGTTATAAATGAAAGCTTAGCTGGCTACAGTATTCTTGGTTGGTAATTATTTGATTTAAGGGCATGACATATATGCTTCCAGTCACTTCGTGCTTGCATGGTCTCTGCTGAGAAATCTGGGGTTATTCTGATTGGTTTGCTTTTATAGGTTACTGATCCTTTTTCCCTGGCTGCCTTTAGGATCTATTCTTTCGTTTCTATTGATCCAGGTTGGATCACAATGTGGCGGTGGGATGTTCTTTTCTGGTCAGTTCTGTTTGGGGTTCTAAAAGCTTTTTGTATGTGGATGGGCCTGCCCTTCTGGATATTTGGGAAATTCTCTGAGATGATTCCCTGAAGTATATTTTCAATACCATTGACCTCTTTCTCCACGCCCTCCTCAATACCAACTAGCCTTAAATTAGCCTTCCTAATTGTATCTTGGACCTCCTGAAGCGCTCTCTCATATTTCCTAGATTTGGATTGACTCATTTTCTGTTCTTTCTCTATAATAACTAAATTATCTTCAGCCCCGGAAATTCTCTCCTCTGCATTGTCTAAACTGCTATCAAACTATCTACTTTATTTTCATCTCCCTTGCTTCTAATTGCTCATTTTTGATGCCTTGCATCTCTTGTTTTAGATCATGTATGTATTTCTTTATCTCCTTGATTTCCTTTTGAGTGGTTAGCTCAGTAGCTTTATTTTCTTTGGACATTTGTTGGAGTTTGGTCGCGTTTTTATTTGTGGATTCTATGAATTCATCCTTATTTCTTTGAAAAACCTTTATTATGGCCTCCTTTATGGCTTCTTCTTTTTCACTTATCACCTTGTTTATGCTTTCCTCTTGTTCAGCTATGGCTTCCTCCATTATCTCTTTCTTTATATTTTCACATTTTCCATTAAGGATGTTTATCAATTGCATTTGTGTAGCACTTGGAAGACTCTCCTCTAGGTTTGCAGTGACTGTTCCATTGTCTGTTTATATTGGGTGGGGGATGTTGTTTCTTGATTTGACATTTTTCTTGAGTTTCTTGTTCTGCCCATTTGAAATGGGAGCAAGATTACTACTAAATACGGTTATAGTTTTTCCGATAAAACCAACCTAGACCTCTGTAGCTGGCAGACACTAGATGTTCACAAGTTTTGATTGGTATTATCACTCTTTCTTTTTGTGCACTTACAGACCAGTCTAATACAACTACTGATAAGCGATTTATACCCAAAATAATAAGCCTCTCATTCCAATCTCTATTGTCGTTAAGTCCCTCTGAGCCTAGAGAATAATTAACCACCTACATATACAATATTGCTCAACAGCCATCAAGTGTAGATCCGTGCAGTATAAGGGTTGAAAGACGAGCAGAGGTCCAGAGATAGAAAAAAAGAATGAGAGAGGTCAGGGGAGGTACAAAATTTTAACGTAGGAGTGTAAGAATATTGTAGTCATGAAGAAAAGGTATAGCATAAGGATAACTGACCTAAGTTGGTAAGTAGGTAGCATATTTGAGTACAAAGTTTGGAAAGTATTAGAATAAAACTTATATGTTGCTGCACGACTAGCTCTTAGCCCAACCAGTGGCCTCACAGTGGACCATGGGATGGATCTGTTTTTCTTGTCTACGTTGAGGGAAAGGGGTATTTCACAAGATGCAGAAGCGAAGATTTCAGAAGCAAATGCTGTGAGTGAATTAGCTCTTAAAAAGCATTTTTATTTTCTTTTATCTTTCTGCCAGTCTTGGGGCTTGAATTCAGGGCCTGAGAACTGTCCTCGGGTTTTCTCAAGTCTAGCCCTCTGCCACTAGAGCCACAGTGCCACATCTAGATTTTCTATCTATGTGATACTGAGCAATCAAACCCAGATCTTCATGGATGCTAGGCAAGCACTCTACCACTATGCCAAACTCTCAACCCTGACATAGTAATTATAAAGTCATCATCATCATCATCATCATATCCAAATATCTTTTCTCCTACAAAGAATGAACACTTAACTGTGTCTAATGCTTTTTTTTTAATTTCACTAGTTCTTCTGTGTTTTTCCCTCTTGCATTTTTTCCACATGACAGCAAAGCTAATCATCAGGAATCAATTGATTAGGATACAGAAACCTAATAATATCCTAGTAGATTGACGTCAAAAATATGTGCAAGATGCCCTGTGTGTTTGACCTAGTGGTAGAGTACTTGGCTACCAAGCAAAAAGACTCAGGTTTGATTCCTCATTACCACATACATAGGAAACGCTGCAAGTGGTGCTGTGGCTCGGTGGGACAGCTAAAGCCTAAAGAAAGTCCAAGAACAATGTTCACACTCTGAGGTCAAGTCCCAAGACTAGCAAAAACAAAAAAAAATTCGACAAGGGGCAAAATGCAGGCAGAGAAGGCACTGTGAAGCAAATGTTTTGTAAAGCATGAGGGCAATGTTGACCCTTGTTTGGATCTTACCTAAGAAAGGCTCCTTGAGTCTGAGACCAGACTGGTAGTTGGGCCTAGTGGAAGACATTGGGATTGGACAAATAAGGTGTGCTGTTTACTACATCCACATGTATATTGTGAGATTGGAGGAGAGATTCAGCCTCCAGTATGTCTTTGGTGAGGTCTTTTGTGAGCAAGGATCTTTGGTCATTGGGCCCTGAAAGGTGACCCTGCCTCCCTCACAATGGAACAGAATATGGAACCCTGGTAACCAAGCCACTGTAACTAACAACCAGCTCAAGCCAGCTCACTTGGCCTGTGGCTCAGGAGGAAGAAAGATGTTGCTGTGCTGTTGCCAAAGGTCAGGAAACTCGAGTCTCAGGCATGGAAGTTGTGGATGTCTTACTCGAAGATGTACATGCTAGATCATTGCCAAGCCACAAATCCAGTATAACAGAACGTTCTCTAAGAAGAAGGCCAGGAAAATCCAGGGCAACTAGATGAGGTATATTTCTAAGAAGAAATGTATTTGACCCCATCATCCTCTCCACACACTACAACTTTCTATTTTTTAATTTTTTATTGTAATTAGTAAAAGGGTTAGATGATATTTGCCAGATAGAAGGTGCATTAATTCACATACATTGATACCTTTTCACATGTCTTTGTACCCATTTCCCTCCAACCCCACACCCCCCACCCGTCTTGGTTTTCCCCCCTTCCCTATCAAATTTCAAATATCCAAATACAAATAAATTCAATGTATAAGATAAAGTGAGATACTATACCAATATGGGATAACCAAGGGACAGCAAACGAGATGAGAGACAACATAGTACATTAAGGACAACAATCATTCATTATATGGCTTTTGTTTCAATATCCTGGAGTTCCTTTCAATTAGCTTCACATTATATGGCCTTATATATGGCCTTTTACTCTATTGCCAGTCTCTCCTAGTAGAGCCCAAGGTTTCTACTGATTATGACGAATGAGGGAAACCACTGAGCCTAAGTTCCTTTGAGTCTGGCTTACTTCACTTAATATGATTTGTTGTAAGTCTTTCCATTTCTTAACAAATGTGGCGATGTCATTCTTTCTGACAGCAGCATAGAATTCCATTGTGTACAAATACCACAACTTGTTGATCCACTCATCAACTGAGGGACATCTGGGTTGGTTCCATATCTTTGCTATGGTGAATAGTGCTGCAATGAACATTGTTGTGCTAGTGGGTTTAGTATGCCCTGGTTTCTGGATTGTTGGGTAAATGCCAAGTAGGGAATTGCTGGGTCATAGGGGAGTTCAATGTTTAGCCTTTTGAGGCACTGCCACCCTGCTTTCCATAGTGGTTGAACGAGTTTGCACTCCCACCAAAAGTGTAGTAGTGATCCCTCCTGGCCACATCCCCTGCAGCATCTGTTGTCATTCGTTTTCCTGATCCTGGCCATTCTAACTGGAGTGAGGTGGAATCTTAGAGTTGTTTTGATTTGCATTTCTTTTATGATCAGAGATGTGGAGCATTTCTTCATGTGTCTATAGGCCATTTTTGTTTCTTCTTCAGAGAAGACTCTCTTTAAGTCTTTGGCCCATTTTTAATGGGATGGGTGTTACTTTGGAGGTTAGTTTTGGAGTGATTCAATTTTTTGAGTTGTTGATATATTTTAGATACGAGGCCTTTGTCCGATGTTTGGTTGGTGAAGATTTCTCCCACTCTGTAGACTTCCTGATTAGTTTACTAGCTATATCCGTTGCCATACAATAGCTCTGCAGTTTAATGCAGTCCCACTTATCCAGCCTTTCTCTGATTTGTTGTGATTCTTGGTCCTTATTAAGAAAGTTTCGACCTGTGCTAAGGAGGCCTAGTGTATCTCCTATTCCTTCCTGTAAACTTTTCAGTGTGTAAGCTTTTACCTCCAGGTCTTTGATCCATTTGGAGTTAATTCTAGTGCAAGGTGACAAAGAAGGATCCAACTTTAGTTTTGTGCAGGTGTTTAACCAGTTCTGCCAGCACAACATGTTGAAGAGGCTATCTTTCTTCCATTCTATTTTTTTGGCTCCCTGGTCAAAGATTAGTTGGCCATAGGTCTGTGGTTTAATATCTGGGTCCGCAGTTCTACTCCATTGGTCTTCAGGCCTGTTCTTGTGCCAGTACCAAGCTGTTTTGAGAATTATAGCTCTGTAATAGAGTCTTAAGTTTGGAATTGAAATTCCTCCAGCGCTGTTTTTTCTGCTAAGAAGTGTTTTTGCTATACGGGGTCTTTTATTATTCCATATGAAATTTTGAATTGCCTCTTCTATTTCTTTAAAGAATGACATTGGGATGTTGATTGGTATTACATTGAATTTGTAGATAGCTCTTGGCAAGATTGTCATTTGCACAATGTTGATTCTTCCAATCCAGGAGCATGGGAGGTTTTTCCATTTCCTTACTTGTGCTTTAATTTCCTTTTTAGGGTTTGAAAGTTTTCATCTAAACGGTCCTTTACATTCTTAATTAAGCTAATTGCTATTTACTTTATTTTTTAAGGCTATTGTGAAAGGATTTTATTTCCTGATTATTGCCTCGTTCCTCTCAGTGTTGGCGTAAAGTAAGGCAGTTGATTTGTGAGGGTTGATTTTATGGCCTGCTAGCCTTCCAAAGCTTTGAATCAGCTCAAGGAGCTTGGGAGTAGAGTCTATAGGATTCTTTAAATACAGAATCATGTCATCTGCAAAGAGGGAGAGTTTTATTTCCTCTTTCCCTACTTGGATCCCCTTTATGCTTGCTTCTTGCCTTATTGCACTGCCTAGGAATTCTAGTACTATGTTAAAAAGGAGTGGAGAGAGTGGGCATCCTTGTCTCTTTCCTGATTTTAGAGGGAATGGCTTTAGATTTTCATCATTAAGTATAATACTAGCAGTGGGTTTCTCATACACACCCTTATTACATTGAGAAATGTTCAATGAATTCCTAGTTTCTCCACATCTTTTAGCATAAAGGGGTTTTGGATCTTGTCAAATGCCTTTTCCGCATCTATTGAGACAATCATGTGATTTTTGTCCTTGCTCCTGTTGATGTGTTTAATTATATTAATTGATTTGTGTATGTTGAACCAGCTTTGCCTCCCTGTGATGAATCAAGTTTGATCATAGTGTATAATTTTTTGATGAGTTGTTGTAGACGGTTGGCCAGTATTTTGTTGAGAAGTTTTGAATCGATGTTCATCAAAGAAATGGGTCTATAGATCTCTTTCTTTGATGAATCTCTGTCTGGTTTGGGGATGAGGGATATACTGGCTTCAAATAATGAGTTTGGTAAAGAACCTTCATTTTCAATTTCGTTGAAGAGCTTGAGGAGTATTGGTGTGAGCTCTGCTTTGAAGACCTTATAGAATTCAGCTGTGAATCCATCTGGCCCTGGGCTCTTTTTAAGTTGAAGTTGTCTAATTTCCGTTTCTATTTCAGAGCTTGAAATAGGCCTGTTGAGTTGGGTTAGCTCTTCTTTGTTCAGTGTGTGTATGTTAATATTGTCTAGGAATTCATCCATTTCTTCTAGATTCTCAAATTTGTTGGCGTAAAGGCTTGAGAAGTATTCCCTCATGATATTCTGGATCTTGGTAATTTCTGTCGTGATATTACCATTTTCATCTGCGATTTTGTTTATTTCGATATGCTCTCTTTTTTTTGGTAAGATTTGCTAAGGGCTTGTCAATTTTGTTAATTCTTTCAAAGAACCAACTCCTTGTTTTGTTGATTCTTTGTATAGTTTTTTTATTCCAATTCTGCTTTGATTTTAATAATTTGCTTTCTCCTAATGGGTTTAGGGTTGGTTTGTTGCTCTTTTTCCAGGAGGTTAAGGTGAGACATTAACTAGTTGGTTTGCCATTTTTCCAACTTGCTGTTGTAGGCACTCAGCGCTATAAATTTTCCTCTGAGTACTGCCTTTGTTGTGTCCCTAAGGACTTGATATTTGTGTGCTCCTTATTGTTAAATTTCATAATCAGTTGGAAATCTCTTCTGATCTCTTCGAATACCCGTTGTTTTGGATTCAACAATGTGTTGATCAGTCTCCATGAGTTACAGGGTATTCGTTGGTGGAGATGTGTGTTCAGCTCCAATTTGATGTCTTTATGGTCTGAGAGTGTGCATGGAATAATTTCAGTGTTTTTGAATCTGTCCAGGTTTGTTTTATGGCCTAAGATGTGTTCTATTTTGGAAAATGTTCCATGTGCTGCTGAGAAAAACATATATTGTGTTGTTACTGGGTGTAATATTCTGCAGATGTCTGTTAGATCTAGTTGGTCTATATAACTGTTCAGTTCTAAGATTTCTCTGTTGAGTTTTTGCCTTGTTGATCTGTCCATAGGTGAGAGTGGTGTGTTAAACTCACCAACAATCACTGTATTTCGATCTATGTATGGTTTCAGTGTAAGTGAAGTTTGGAGCTCCGGGACTGGGTGTGTAAATATTTAGGATGGTTATGTCTTCCTGGAGGAAAGATCCCTTTAGTAGTATGTAGTAACCTTCTTTGTCTTTTCTTACTAATTTTAGTTTGAAGTCTATTGTGTCTGATATGAGGATGGCAACTCCAGCCTGTTTATGGGGGCAGTTAGCTTGACACAGTTTATTCCAACCTCTCACTTTCAAAGATGATTGTTTTTGGGTAAGATGTGTCTCTTGAAGACAGCAAAACGATTGCTCTTGCTTTTTCATACAACTAGACAGCCTATGCCGTTTAATTGGAGAGTTAAGTCCATTGATATTGAGAGTTAGGATTGAGAGATATTTATTAGTTCCTACCATTTTTAAAAGCTTTTAGTAGGGCCTGTGACTTGACAGTTCTTGTAGTCCTTAGATGGTATGCTGTTTAGGTGCCATTTCTTTCCCTATGTTGCATTTATTTTGGTTTTGTATGTATAGAGCATCGTTGAGAATTCTCTGTAGTGTTGGTTTTGTTTCGACATATTGTTGCAGCTTTTCCCTGAAATGGAATGTTTTTATTGTTCCCTCAGTTATAAATGAGAGCTTAGCTGGCTACAGTATTCTTGGTTGGTAGTTATTTGATTTAAGGGCATGACATATATGCTTCCAGTCACTTCGTGCTTGCATGGTCTCTGCTGAGAAATCTGGGGTTATTCTGATTGGTTTGCATTTATAGGTTACTGATCCTTTTTCCCTGGCTGCCTTTAGGATCTATTCTTTCGTTTCTATTGATCCAGGTCGGATCACAATGTGGCGGTGGGATGTTCTTTTCTGGTCAGGTCTGTTTGGGGTTCTAAAAGCTTTTCGTATGTGGATGGGCCTGCCCTTCTGGATATTTGGGAAATTCTCTGAGATGATTCCCTGAAGTATATTTTCAATACCATTGACCTCTTTCTCCACGCCCTCCTCAATACCAACTAGCCTTAAATTAGCCTTCCTAATTGTATCTTGGACCTCCTGAAGCGCTCTCTCATATTTCCTAGATTTGGATTGACTCATTTTCTGTTCTTTCTCTATAATAACTTAATTATCTTCAGCCCCAGAAATTCTCTCCTCTGCATTGTCTAAACTGCTATCAAACTATCTACTTTATTTTCATCTCCCTTGCTTCTAATTGCTCATTTTTGATGCCTTGCATCATTATTTTAGATCATGTATGTATTTCTTTATCTCCTTGATTTCCTTTTGAGTGGTTAGCTCAGTAGCTTTATTTTCTTTGGACATTTGTTGGAGTTTGGTCGCGTTTTTATTTGTGGATTCTATGAATTCATCCTTATTTCTTTGAAAAACCTTTATTATAGCCTCCTTTATGGCTTCTTCTTTTTCACTTATCACCTTGTTTATGCTTTCCTCTTGTCCAGTTATGGCTTCCTCCATTATCTCTTTCTTTATATTTTCACATTTTCCATTAAGGATGTTTATCAATTGCATTTGTGTAGCACTTGGAAGACTCTCCCCTAGGTTTGCAGTGACTGTTCCATTGTCTGTTTATATTGGGTGGGGGATGTTGTTTCTTGATTTGACATTTTTCTTGAGTTTCTTGTTCTGCCCATTTGAAATGGGAGCAAGATTACTACTAAATACGGTTATAGTTTTTCAGATATAACCAACCTAGACCTCTGTAGCTGGCAGACACTAGATGTTCACAAGTTTTGATTGGTATTATCACTCTTTCTTTTTGTGCACTTACAGACCAGTCTAATACAACTACTGATAAGCGATTTATACCCAAAATAATAAGCCTCTCAATCCAATCTCTATTGTCGTTAAGTCCCTCTGAGCCTAGAGAATAATTAACCACCTACATATACATATTGCTCAACAGCCATCAAGTGTAGATCCGTGCAGTATAAGGGTTGAAAGACGAGCAGAGGTCCAGAGATAGAAAAAAAGAATGAGAGAGGTCAGGGGAGGTACAAAAGGATTAACGTTGGAGTGTAAGAATATTGTAGTCATGAAGAAAAGGTATAGCATAAGGATAACTGACCTAAGTTGGTAAGTAGGTAGCATATTTGAGTACAAAGTTTGGAAAGTATTAGAATAAAACTTATATGTTGCTGCACGACTAGCTCTTAGCCCAACCAGTGGCCTCACAGTGGACCATGGGATGGATCTGTTTTTCTTGTCTACGTTGAGGGAAAGGGGTATTTCACAAGATGCAGAAGCGAAGATTTCAGAAGCAAATGCTCTGTGTGAATTAGCTCGTAAAAAGCATTTTTATTTTCTTTTATCTTTCTGCCAGTCTTGGGGCTTGAATTCAGGGCCTGAGAACTGTCCTCGGGTTTTCTCAAGTCTAGCCCTCTGCCACTTGAGCCACAGTGCCACATCTAGATTTTCTATCTATGTGATACTGAGCAATCAAACCCAGATCTTCATGGATGCTAGGCAAGCACTCTACCACTATGCCAAACTCTCAACCCTGACATAGTAATTATAAAGTCATCATCATCATCATCATCATATCCAAATATCTTTTCTCCTACAAAGAATGAACACTTAACTGTGTCTAATGTTTTTTTTTAATTTCACTAATTCTTCTGTGTTTTTCCCTCTTGCATTTTTTCCACATGACAGCAAAGCTAATCATCAGGAAAAAATTGATTAGGATACAGAAACCTAATAATATCCTAGTAGATTGGCGTCAAAAATATGTGCAAGATGCCCTGTGTGTTTGACCTAGTGGTAGAGTACTTGGCTACCAAGCAAAAAGACTCAGGTTTGATTCCTCATTACCACATACATAGGAAACGCTGCAAGTGGTGCTGTGGCTCGGTGGGACAGCTAAAGCCTAAAGAAAGCCCAAGAACAATGTTCACACTCTGAGGTCAAGTACCAAGACTAGCAAAAACAAAAAAAAATTCGACAAGGGGCAAAATGCAGGCAGAGAAGGCACTGTGAAGCAAATGTTTTGTAAAGCATGAGGGCAATGTTGACCCTTGTTTGGATCTTACCTAAGAAAGGCTCCTTGAGTCTGAGACCAGACTGGTAGTTGGGCCTAGTGGAAGACATTGGGATTGGACAAATAAGGTGTGCTGTTTACTACATCCACATGTGTATTGTGAGATTGGAGGAGAGATTCAGCCTCCAGTATGTCTTTGGTGAGGTCTTTTGTGAGCAAGGATCTTTGGTCATTGGGCCCTGAAAGGTGACCCTGCCTCCCTCACAATGGAACAGAATATGGAACCCTGGTAACCAAGCCACTGTAACTAACAACCAGCTCAAGCCAGATCACTTGGCCTGTGGCTCAGGAGGAAGAAAGATGTTGCTGTGCTGTTGCCAAAGGTCAGGAAACTCGAGTCTCAGGCATGGAAGTTGTGGATGTCTTACTCGAAGATGTACATGCTAGATCATTGCCAAGCCACAAATCCAGTATAACAGAACTTTCTCTAAGAAGAAGGCCAGGAAAATCCAGGGCAACTAGATGAGGTAAATTTCTAAGAAGAAATGTATTTGACCCCATCATCCTCTCCACACACTACAACTTTCTATTTTTTAATTTTTTATTGTAATTAGTAAAAGGGTTAGATGGTATTTGCCAGATAGAAGGTGCATTAATTCACATACATTGATACCTTTTCACATGTCTGGGTACCCATTTCCCTCCAACTCCACACCCCCCACCCGTCTTGGTTTTCCCCCCTTCCCTATCAAATTTCAGATATCCAAGTACAACTAAATTCAATGTATAAGATAAAGTGAGATACTATACCAATATGGGATAACCAAGGGACAGCAAACGAGATGAGAGACAACATAGTACATTAAGGACAACAATCATTCATTATATGGCTTTTGTTTCAATATCCTGGAGTTCCTGTCAATTAGCTTCACATTATATGGCCTTATATATGGCCTTTTGCTCTATTGACAATCTCTGCTAGTAGGGCCCAAGGTTTCTACTGATTATGACGAATGAGGGCAACTACTGAGCCTAAGATCCTTTGAGTCTGGCTTACTTCACTTAATATGATTTGTTCTAAGTCTTTCCATTTCCTAACAAATGGGGCGATGTCATTCTTTCTGACAGCAGCATAGAATTCCATTGTGTACAAATACCACAACTTGTTGATCCACTCATCAACTGAGGGACATCTGGGTTCGTTCCATATCTTTGCCATGTTGAATAGTGCTGCAATGAACATTGTTGTGCTAGTGGGTTTAGTATGCCCTTGTTTCTGGATTGTTGGGTAAATGTCAAGTAGTGGAATTGCTGGGTCATAGGGGAGTTCTATGTTTAGCCTTTTGAGGCACTGTCACCCTGCTTTCCATAGTGGTTGAACGAGTTTGCACTTCCCACCAACAGTGTAGTAGTGATCCCTCCTGGCCACATCCCCTCTAGCATCTGTTGTCATTCGTTTTCCTGATCCTGGCCATTCTAACTGGAGTGAGGTGGAATCTTAGAGTTGTTTTGATTTGCATTTCTTTTATGATCAGAGATGTGGAGCATTTCTTCATGTGTCTATAGGTCATTTTTGTTTCTTCTTCAGAGAAGACTCTCTTCAAGTCTTTGGCCCATTTTTAATGGGATGGGTGTTACTTTGGAGGTTAGTTTTGGAGTGATTCAATTTTTTGAGTTGTTGATATATTTTAGATATGAGGCCTTTGTCCGTTGTTTGGTTGGTGAAGATCTTCTCCCACTCTGTAGGCTTCCTGATTAGTTTACTAGCTATATCCGTTGCCATACAAAAGCTCTGCAGTTTAATGCAGTCCCACTTATCCAGCCTTTCTCTGATTTGTTGTGATTCTTGGTCCTTATTAAGAAAGTTTCGACCTGTGCTAAGGAGGCCTAGTGTATCTCCTATTCCTTCCTGTAAACTTTTCAGTGTGTCAGCTTTTACCTCCAGGTCTTTGATCCATTTGGAGTTAATTCTAGTGCAAGGTGACAAAGAAGGATCCAACTTTAGTTTTCTGCAGGTGTTTAACCAGTTCTGCCAGCACCACTTGTTGAAGAGGCTATCTTTCTTCCATTCTATTTTTTTGGCTCCCTTGTCAAAGATTAGGTGGCCATAGGTCTGTGGTTTAATATCTGGGTCCGCAGTTCTACTCCATTGGACTTCAGGCCTGTTCTTGTGCCAGTACCAAGCTGTTTTGAGAATTATAGCTCTGTAATAGAGTCTTAAGTTTGGAATTGAAATTCCTCCAGCGCTGTTCTTTCTGCTAAGAAGTGTTTTTGCTATACGGGGTCTTTTATTATTCCATATGAAATTTTGAATTGCCTCTTCTATTTCTTTAAAGAATGACATTGGGATGTTGATTGGTATTACATTGAATTTGTAGATAGCTCTTGGCAAGATTGTCATTTGCACAATGTTGATTCTTCCAATCCAGGAGCATGGGAGGTTTTTCCATTTCCTTACTTCTGCTTTAATTTCCTTTTTAGGGTTTGAAAGTTTTCTTCTAAACGGTCCTTTACATTCTTAGTTAAGCTAATTGCTATTTACTTTATTTTTTAAGGCTATTGTGAAAGGATTTTCTTTCCTGATTATTGCCTCGTTCCTCTCAGTGTTGGCGTAAAGTAAGGCAGTTGATTTGTGAGGGTTGATTTTATGGCCTGCTAACCTTCCAAAGCTTTGAATCAGCTCAAGGAGCTTGGGAGTAGAGTCTATAGGATTCTTTAAATACAGAATCATGTCATCTGCAAAGAGGGAGAGTTTTATTTCCTCTTTCCCTACTTGGATCCCCTTTATGCTTGCTTCTTGCCTTATTGCACTGCCTAGGAATTCTAGTACTATGTTAAAAAGGAGTGGAGAGAGTGGGCATCCTTGTCTCTTTCCTGATTTTAGAGGGAATGGCTTTAGATTTTCACCATTAAGTATAATACTAGCAGTGGGTTTCTCATACACAGCCTTTATTACATTGAGAAATGTTCCATGAATTCCTAGTTTCTCCACATCTTTTAGCATAAAGGGGTTTTGGATCTTGTCAAATGCCTTTTCCGCATCTATTGAGACAATCATGTGATTTTTGTCCTTGCTCCTGTTGATGTGTTTAATTATATTTATTGATTTGTGTATGTTGAACCAGCTTTGCCTCCCTGTGATGAATCAAGTTTGATCATAGTGTATAATTTTTTTGATGAGTTGTTGTAGACGGTTGGCCAGTATTTTGTTGAGAAGTTTTGCATCGATGTTCATCAAAGAAATGGGTCTATAGATCTCTTTCTTTGATGAATCTCTGTCTGGTTTGGGGATGAGGGATATACTGGCTTCAAATAATGAGTTTGGTAAAGAACCTTCATTTTCAATTTCGTTGAAGAGCTTGAGGAGTATTGGTGTGAGCTCTGCTTTGAAGACCTTATAGAATTCAGCTGTGAATCCATCTGGCCCTGGGCTCTTATTAAGTGGAAGTTGTCAAATTTCCGTTTCTATTTCAGAGCTTGAAATAGGCCTGTTGAGTTGGGTTAGCTCTTCTTTGTTCAGTGTGGGTATGTTAATATTGTCTAGGAATTCATCCATTTCTTCTAGATTCTCAAATTTGTTGGCGTAAAGGCTTGAGAAGTATTCCCTCATGATATTCTGGATCTTGGTAATTTCTGTCGTGATATTACCATTTTCATCTGCGATTTTGTTTATTTCGATATGCTCTCTTTTTTTTGGTAAGATTTGCTAAGGGCTTGTCAATTTTGTTAATTCTTTCAAAGAACCAACTCCTTGTTTTGTTGATTCTTTGTATAGTTTTTTTATTCCAATTCTGCTTTGATTTTAATAATTTGCTTTCTCCTAATGGGTTTAGGGTTGGTTTGTTGCTCTTTTTCCAGGAGGTTAAGGTGAGACATTAACTAGTTGGTTTGCCATTTTTCCAACTTGCTGTTGTAGGCACTCAGCGCTATAAATTTTCCTCTGAGTACTGCCTTTGTTGTGTCCCTAAGGACTTGATATTTGTGTGCTCCTTATTGTTAAATAATCAGTTGGAAATCTCTTCTGATCTCTTCGAATACCCATTGTTTTGGATTCAACAATGTGTTGTTCAGTCTCCATGAGTTACAGGGTATTCGTTGGTGGAGATGTGTGTTCAGCTCCAATTTGATGTCTTTATGGTCTGAGAGTGTGCATGGAATAATTTCAGTGTTTCTGAATCTGTCCAGGTTTGTTTTATGGCCTAAGATGTGGTCTACTTTGGAAAATGTTCCATGTGCTGCTGAGAAAAACGTATATTGTGTTGTTACTGGGTGTAATATTCTGCAGACGTCTGTTAGATCTAGTTGGTCTATATAACTGTTCAGTTCTAAGATTTCTCTGTTGAGTTTTTGCCTTGTTGATCTGTCCATAGGTGAGAGTGGTGTGTTAAACTCACCAACAATCACTGTATTTCGATCTATGTATGGTTTCAGTGTAAGTAAAGTTTGCTTGATGAAGTTTGTAGCTCCGGGATTGCGTGTGTAAATATTTAGGATTGTTATGTCTTCCGGGAGGAAAGATCCCATTAGTAGTATGTAGTAACCTTCTTTGTCTTTTCTTACTAATTTTAGTTTGAAGTCTATTGTATCTGATATGAGGATGGCAACTGTAGCCTGTTTATGGGGGCAGTTAGCTTGATAGAGTTTATTCCAACCTCTCACTTTCAAAAGATGATTGTTTTTGGGTAAGATGTGTCTCTTGAAGTCAGCAGAACGATGGCTCTTGCTGTTTGATCCAACTAGACAACCTATGCCATTTAATTGGAGAGTTAAGTCCATTGATATTGAGAGTTAGGATTGAGAGATATTTATTAGTTCCTACCATTTTTAAAAGCTTTTAGTAGGGCCTGTGTCTTGATAGTTCTTGTGGTCCTTAGATGGTATGCTGTTTAGGTGCCATTTCTTTCCCTATATTGCATTTATTTTGGTTTTGTATGTATAGAGCATCATTGAGAATTCTCTGTAGTGTTGGTTTTGTTTCGACATATTGTTGCAGCTTTTCCCTGGAATGGAATGTTTTTATTTTTCCCTCAGTTATGAATGAGAGCTTAGCTGGCTACAGTATTCTTTGTTGGTAGTTATTTGATTTAAGGGCATGACATATATGCTTCCAGTCACTTCGTGATTGCATGGTCTCTGCTGAGAAATCTGGGGTTATTCTGATTGGTTTGCCTTTGTAGGTTACTGATCCCTTTTCCCTGGCTACCTTTAGGATCTTTCCTTTCGTTTCTATTGATCCAGTTCGGATCACAATGTGGCGGTGGGATGTTCTTTTCTGGTCAGGTCTGTTTGGGATTCTAAAAGCTTCTCGTATCTGGATGGGCCTGCCCTTCTGGATATTTGGGAAATTCTCTGAGATGATTCCCTGAAGTATATTTCCAATACCATTGATCTCTTTCTCCACGCCCTCCTCAATACCAGACAGTAATATTTTCATCCCAGACAGACTTAATCCAGATCCTTGGATTTCAGGCCTTGAGTAGATAGAATTACAAATGTGAGCTGCCACCACCACCTGGTTCATTTTGGAAACCTTAATTGCTTCTCATTTGTTCCTTTCCTTTTTTGGAAGATTGATCTAAGCTGGCTGATTCTGCATCACAATGAAGTGATTGGCCTCAGGAATTGCAAATATTTGTTTCATCAGCACGGAATGAATGAAGTTGATCTAAACTCAATAGTATTTTCCTTCTGATAAATAGGGAACTTACTTATATCATTTTTCCTTGCCTTTGCTTTCCCAAAGCAAGCAACATGTTTCTTAAAAACTATACTTCATGAGAATATTATAATTAGAAGCTATCTTCTGCACACTTCAGAATAGTCCTTGCATTTATAAACTTATATTACAATATTAGGTAGAAGAATGGTGATTGTTAGTTTCATAACTATTTCATATGTTTTCCTCTTTAAGGCTCATTAAGTCAAGAAGGGATTAAATACATTTATATAATAGTAGAACATAGCTCCTGCTGATTTGATGTGTGTGCAGATGATACACAGATTTATTAGGATTACTCAAAAGTTTTCTTCAAATTTTCAGTAGTAGACTGCTATGCTAACTGGAAGGTGATAGTAATGTTGCTGAAATTCTATGAATCAGCTATGAAGCTGAATATCAGGGGAGAGTATTTGCTAGGGACTTAATTTCTAAGACGCATATCAAGAATATTGAACTATAACACCCAATGATGGAGGACTCAGTGTCACATTTTGTTGTTTTATGCAAGTCCTGGGACTTGAACCCAGGGCCTGGCAACTGTCCTTAAAAGTTTTTTTTTGCTTCAGGCTAGTGTTCTACCACTTGATCCACAGCTCCACTTCCAGATTTTTGGTAATGAACTGTAAATCAGAATATCATGCAATTTGTTTGGGCTGGATTCAAACCTGATTCTGTGTAGATAGGATTCCAAGTGTGAGCGCACAGAGCCTGGCTAGTATCATTCATCATTCAAGTCACGGGACTGCAATTCTGCAGCTGGGTCTTGTCACTGAGCTTTTCAGCTCAAGACTACTGCCCTATCCCTTGAGCCTTAGGGCCACTTCTGGGTTTCTGGTGGTTAATTGGAGATAAGAGTCACATGGACTTCAGTGCCCAGGCTGACTTTGAACTGCTATCCTTGGATCCCAGCCTCTTGAGTAGCTACATTTACAAGTGTGAGCCACCATACCCGGCTAAATTATTTTTTAAGTTAATTTATTTTGTTAAGTCAATATATAGTTGGCATATGGTTACATAAGTAATGAACATATTTCTTAAGAAAATTGTTATCCCCTCCCTCATTTTTCCCTGTTTTCTTACCCTCAGCCCCCTCTCCACCCAGATTGTTCAGTTCATTTCCGTTTAGTGTCTTCCAAGCATCACTGTTCAATGGGTTCACCCTTTTTCCTTTGTTTTTTTTTTACCATTTTATTATACCCTCTCCATTCCCCAAATCACATAAACCTATGTACAAGACACAGGGTACCCGAATTCAACACAGTGACTACAGAGAATAAAACTAAAGGGAAAAAGAAGAAAAGAGGTAACAAGCAAAGAAAATGAAAGAACATCATGCAGTACCTTAGAAGCAACAACACTGAAAAAACAAAACATAAAACCTTGGGCTGAAAATGAAGCTTGCCTAGCATGTATGAAACCCTGGATTCCATTCCTCAGCACCACATAAACAAAAAACTGGAAGTGCCACTGTGACTCAGCTGGTAGATTTCTAACATTCAGCACAGAGTGTCTCTAAGTGACAAAAATCTGTCACATTTAAGTCAGGCTTCAAAACTTTGCTAGGAACCAGTTATGTGATTTGGAATAAAGTCCAGTTTTCAAAAAATCACTAGCCAGGCGCTGGAGGGTCATAATTGTCATTCTACTAGCCAGGGACAAGGTGATTCAAAGCCTTTGCAAGCAAAAAAATGAAAACAAAAAAAACTGTAAGATTCTACTCTCCACTTATCCACCCAAAAACTAAGTGGAGTTGTGGCTAAAACTGGTACAGCATTAGCCTTGAGGAAAAAGAACTAAGAGACCTTGCCCAGGTCCAAAGTTCAACCTCCCCACCAAGAAAGAAAAAAAAAGGAGTCCAGATACCTTAGTTTAAAAAGTATATCTGGATATCTTAGTAGATTTTTCTGATCTTTCCTCATTCATCTCATGGAACCACATAATCTTGATCCTGATCTGACTAAGAGCCTGCATTGTGCTTAATAAATTCATTCCACATATTCCAGTAGAATCTGGACAGCTAACAGCCACTTACTAATGCTTTATTCTACGTTTAGGCCAGTATGTCTTCATACCATCTACACAGTCAGCTATATCATCTTTCCAGAAGTATCATTGAGTGTAGAACACTCAGAACTAAAATAATTGCATAAAGATGTAATAAAACCCCTTGATTCATTAAGAAAATTTCTGTACCACTTAGAGCAAGTACATTAGTGGTATTTACCTCTAGCCTCTTTTTTAAAAAATTTATTAACATTGAATTTTACATCATATTTCAAATGTCATGTTTAACCAACAAGTATTCAAGAAGGGAATCGCTATACAATCACTGGCACATAGATTTTAGAATATAGTAAAAATTAAGCTGAGTCTTTGTATGTCATAGATACAGATTAATCTATAATAAAACACATGTCTATAGAGTGTATAGTCTATCCTAGATTTTTATGTCTATGTAGTTATGTTTATATCTCCAAAATTATGTCCAGAACTTTGGGTATCAACTATTCAATCATCGCTCTACTACTGTTTGAAACTAATATCCATATATTAAAGATATCATGTACCTTTTGTTCCTTGGTCTTGACTTATCTCACTCAACAGGATTCACTCTAATTTCATCCACTACCCCAAAAATGCCATTATTATTTTTTTCTGTGCAGATCTTCTTTTTATGTATTTATATTTATTGTAATTTATAGAAGGG
The DNA here is from genome assembly GCA_024803745.1 of Megascapheus bottae. Taxonomy (NCBI): domain Eukaryota; kingdom Metazoa; phylum Chordata; class Mammalia; order Rodentia; family Geomyidae; genus Megascapheus; species Megascapheus bottae. The sequence continues at coordinate 1,113,699 of JANJXV010000272.1, forward strand.
TTACATTATATTCACCAGATAGAAGGTGCATTACTTCTCAAACTTTGATACCCCATGTAATGATATGGTCCCCATTTCCCTTCCCCTACCCCCATTCATGTTCATTTCCCCCCTTCCCTATCCAATTTCAAATAACCAATTAGGTACATATGGAATATATCAGAAAACAAGGTGAAATATTGTAACAATATGATATAACCAAGGGATAGCAAAAGAGATAAGAGATCACATATTTCATTAAGGACAACAATCACTCATTATATGAGTTTTGTTTCTTTATCTTGGAGGTCCTTACATTTAGTGTCATACTATTTGTCACGATGTCTCTAGATTTTGTTCTATTGTAAATCTCTGGTAGCAGAGCCCAAGGTTTCTACTGAATTTGACAAATGAGGGAGACTCTTGGGCCTATGTTCCTTTGAGTTTGGCTTACTTCACTTAATATGATTTTTTTCCTTTTCATCCACTTCCCTGAGAATGCCATTATTTTATCTTGTCGGTTGGCTATGTATCATTCCATTGTGTGTGTGTGCGTTTGTGTGTGTGTGTGTGTGTGTGTGTGTGTGTGTGTGTGTGTATGTGTGTGTGTGTGTGTGTGCGTGTATCACATTTTTTGTAGTAGGGCATCTGGTTGTTTCCATCATCCAACCTCATTTTCTACAGATATTTTTATAGTCTCTTTTTTATTTTCAGTTTAATGTATAGAGGGGTTATGATTACATTTACAGGTAGTGGACTGCATTACTTCTCACACATTTATTCCACTCCACATGTTTTTGTCCCCAGTTCCCTCTCCCCTCCCCTTTCCAATCATCTTGTTTCCCCCCTTCCCTTTCCTATTTGACATAAACAAATAAACATATATACAATATGCCAGGGAAAAAATCAGATACAGTAACAATCTGACATTAACCAAAGTGCAAAATAAGAGATGAGAAATAACATAGTAGTTTAAGGACAAAAATCACAGAAGATTAAGAGCAACGATGACACAAGATATAGCTCTTGTTCCCATATCCTAGAGATCCTTTCATTTAGTCTCATCCTATATGACCTTATATACCTAGGTTTTTGAGTTATTGTAATCCTCTGCTAGGAGAGTCCTAGATGTGAACTAATTATTACAAATGAGGGAAACCATTGAGCTTATGTTTCTTTGGGTCTGGCTTGCTTCACTTAATATGAATTTTTCCAAGTCTTTCCATTTCCTTACAAATGGGGCGATGTCATTCCTTCTGATGGCAGCATAGCATTCCATTGTGTATAAGTACCAAATCTTCTTGATTCAGTCATCTACTGAGTGGCATCTGGGTTGGTTTCATAGCTTTGCTATGGTAAATAGTGCTGCAATGAGCATCATTGTCCTAGTGGCTTTAGTATGTCCTTTTTTCTGGACAATTGGGTAGATGCCAAGTAGTGGATTTGCTGGATCATAGGGGAGCTCTATGCTCAGTCTTTTGAGGAACCACCAAACTGCTTTCCCTAGTGGTTGAACGAGTTTACACTCACACCAACAGTGTAGGTGTGATCCCCCCTGGTCACTTCCCCACCAGTATCTCTTATTAGATTTTTTGATAATGGCCATTCTGACTGGAGTCAGGTGGAATCTCAAAGTTGTTTTGATTTTGATTTCCCATATTGCTAGAGATATGGAGCATTTCTTCATGTGTCTAAAGCCCATTTTAATTTTTTCTTCGGAGAATACTCTTTTAAGTCTTTAGCCCACCTTTTAATAGGATGGTTGTTTCTTTGAAGATTTGTTTGGGAGAGATTCATTTTTTTCAGCTATAGATATATTTTAGATAACTACATATATTTTTGTAGAAAAAAGAATGGAAGCCATCATGCTGGCTCACAACTTAATTTCGGCTACTTAGGAGGCTCAGGGCTTAGGATCACAGGTCAAAGCCAACCAGGGCCCTACAGTGTGTGAGATCAAACTCTGTGAACATACAATGACTGTAAGAGGAATCTCACTGCCTGGGAATGTAGCCTAATGGTAGAGTGCTCACCTAGAATGCATGAAGACCTAGGTTGTATTCACCGGTACCGCATACTCAGAAAAAAGCTAGAAGTGGCTCTGTGTTTCAAGAGGCAGAGCACTCACCTTGGGCAAGCGAGTCCAATGAAAATGTCTAGGCCCTGAGTCCAAGCCGTAGGACTGGCAAAAAGAAAAAAAAGAGCAATCTTACTTAAGTAACAAGGAATGTACCCTATATTTATACAGACTGAAAAATTCATTAAGAAATTAGAAAATATGTATAAAGTGCATAATTTCTTTGGTGTGTTGGCACTGGGTCTTCAACTGAGTGCTTCAGCTCTATCCCTGACCATTTCTGCTCAAGGCTAGCACTGTACCAATGCAGCCCCAAATCAACTATCTTCAATTGAGATATAAGCGATGAATATTTCAGGGGGCTTCATGAAAAACATTTTTATAAATTGAAACTTTCAACACAGTCTTATTTATTATGAATGTTGAGATGGGAAGAGACAGAAAAAGTGAAATGTTTCCTGATCCCCATAGAGAAGAGACTCAGCAGAACCACTGTGGTCTGCAGGCTTCTTTGTGAGTTTTGTTTGCTTGTTTGATTTTTGTCAATTGTGGGGCTTGAACTCTGGGCCTGGGCACTGTCCCTGAGCTCTTCAGCTCAAGGCTAGTGCTTTAATCTGTGAGCCACAGTGCCACTTCTGGTTTTTCTGGCAGTTAACTGGGTACTTTGGCTGGCTTTAAACTTTGATTCTCAGATCTTAGCCTCCTGAGTAGCTAAGATTATAGGTGTGAGGTACCATCACCAGGCTGCTGCTCTGTTACTATGCAGGTTCTGGATCAAGAACTTCAAGTTCTTACTTCAATTTTTTCTTCTCTTGCCTGATACTCTGCCATTTGAACGAAGCCCCAGTTCCTGGTCTTTGTTGGTTAATGAGAGATATTACCATTTTCTAATATTCAGAGCAATGATTATAAAACCCAGCATTTTACTTACTTGAATAAATTAAGAGACAGGACCTAGTGAGATGGAAAACAAAATTTTTTTCAAGTTGCTATCCTGTTCTAATGCATAAGTCTGGCTATTTTGCTTACACACAAATATGTATTTTACCAATTTCTACTCTATTTTTGCTTAGCTTAAAACCACCACTGCCATTTCATAAATTTTGTTGTTGTTGTTTGAGGTGCTTGAACTCTGTGCCTGGGCTGTTCCTCAGATCTTCAGTTCAATGCCAGTGCTCTACTACTTTTGATTTGGCCAGTCCTGGCCTTGATCTCAGGGACTGAGCACTGTCCTTATATTTTCTCAAGGCTAGGGCTTTACCACTTCAGCCTCAGCACCACTTCCAGCATTTTTCTATGTATGTGATATTGAGGAATTGAACCCAGGTCTTCGTGCATGCTAGGCAAGCACTCTACCACTAGGCCAAACTCCCAGCCCAAAATTATTCATCATTACTATTAGCTATCTTCTTTTTTTTATTATTGATTCGTCATGTTGCTTGGACTTTGGGCCTGGACTGTCCCTGACCTCTTCAGCTCAAGGCTAGTGCTCTTCCTCTACAGCTCCACTTTTGGTTTCTGGTAGTTAATTGGTGATGTAAGTCTCACAAACATATGTTCCAGGCTGGCTTTGGGCTTTGAACCAAGATCCTCCAATCTCAGCCTCCATAGTAGGTAGAATTACACGCTTCAGCCAGCAGTGCCTGACTGTTTGATGTCTCTGTCTCTGTCTCTCTGTCTGTCTGTCTCTCTCTCTGCCTGTTTCTCTCTCTCTCTCTGTCTCTCTCTCTGTCTCTATCTCTCTCTCTCTGTCTCTCTCTCTCTCTGTCTCTCTCTCTCTGTCTGTCTCTCTCTCTCTCTCTCTTTCTCTCTCTCTCTCTCTCTCTCTCTCTCTCTCTCTCTCTCTCTCTCTCTCTCTCTCTCTCTTTTGGTTGTAAGACTTTAATTGTGCACCTGGGCAGTGTCCCTGGGCTCTTCAGCTCAAGGCTACAACCTTAAACACCTTGAGCCACAGTGTCACTTCTGGTTTTCTGGTGCTTAAGTGGAAGTAACAGTTTCATGGACTTTAGTGTCTGGCCTGGCTTTGAACTGTGATCCTCAGAACCCAACCTTCTGAGATCAATTCCAGCTTTTCTTTGGTGTAAGTGGTACAGAGTAATTGAACACTGGGCTTTGTGCATACTAGGCAAGCAAACTACCACTAGTGTGCACTCCAGCCTTAGATAAGGCCTTTCTTTTTATTTTTCTTTTTTTCACTCATGGGGCTTGAACTCTGGGCCTGGATGTTTACCTTAAGCTCTTCAGCTCAAGGCAAGAGCTCTACCACTTGAGGCACATTGTCATTTTGAATTTTCTGGATTATTTGGAAATAAGATTCTCACAGATTTTTATGCCTGGGCCGTCTTTGAAACTCGATCCTCCAGGGTAGCTAGGATTACCAGGGTGAGCCACCAGTCACGGGCATTAAATTATTATTTTTTGCATGTCCTATGGCTTCAACTCATGGCCAGAGCACTATCCTAGTGCTTGCTCAAGGATAGCACTTTACTTCAGCCAGCCAACTCCCGGTCCAAATAGGCCACTCTTGAAGCTAGAATTACAGAGATCGGCCATAATACTGGCATGTTGTTATCTAAGTATATAATTTTTCTTCTATTTTTGATGGCTTTTCCTTAGTGTACATATTTCCTACATATTTTATGGAAAACTTCCTTCCCACTGGGGCCATAAGTTAAGCCTAGTGGAAGCGTTCTTGCCGAGCATGAATGAAGACCCAAGTTCAATTCCTCAGCACAACATTGATAAAAAAAGATAAAAGTGGTGCTGTGGCACGTGTGATAGAACTTGCGCCATAAGAATAAACAAAAACAAAAACAAGGATCGTGCTCAGGTCCTGAGTCTAAGCCCAGTACTGGCAAAAAAAAATTCTGCCCAAAGTAGACATTTAAACTTATTGTACTTTTCAAAAATTTGTTGTTCAAGGTGATATACAAAGAGATTGCTGTTACATATGTAATGAGTACATTTCTTGTAAACACTGTTACCCCCTCCCCCGTTTTCTCTTTCCCTTCCCCCCAAGTCATAAATTTCATTTACAACAAATATATATGTATTTTCATTCCTGAAAAAAATAGTTTAAAATGTGTTCAAATAAATGATGTAGGTTGATATATTTATCAAAATGGATTACTTGAACTCTAAAATCAACATTCTAAGTAATTTTTCTCATAAAATTGTAGTAATGCTATAAAACTAATATAAAAGGAATTTTAGTTATTAATTTCTTATGTTTTACCTTTAACATTATTACACTAAGCATACTGTTTATGGTATTAATACAGACAGCATGAAATATGATTATGTAAAAAAATTAAATGATTAAAAATAGTAAGGTTGGGGGCCAGTAGTTTGGCTTGGTGGCACACACCCTGGACTGGCAAAAAAGAAGTAGGGTTAGATAAAACAGATTTATTTCCAAATGTGTGGAAAATGGTATGATTTCTTGTTTGGCTAGTCCTGCGGCTTGAACTGAGGGACCAGGAACTGTCCTTGGCCACATTTGTTCAAGGGTGGCACTCTTACACCTGAGCACAGTGCCCCATGTGCTTTTTCTGTGTATGCAGTGTCGAAGAATTGAATCAAGGTCTTCTTGTATACTAGGTGAGCACTCTACAACTAGGCAACATTAAAAGCCAAAGTAGATTTTTGATGCTATTGTGGAGTTTTAATTTTCTTAAATATTTGTACAAAGCACAATGGATATATAAACAGACTTGAACTCACAGAACAGAGTCCCACATAATATTACAGTTACTCTGGTACTTCTCCCGATTGACAAAACACATTTCCAGGCATCTGCTCTGTCCTTAAGCTTTGGTAGCTGACTTGTCTTTCCATGGAGGCCTGGCCTGGATTCCTGGTGATTCCATGCATTTCATAGTTCCCTGTATATCCAGTAAGGTTGTTTTCTATGGGACCAGACCTGTCTGGTTTTTGGCCCACCCAGGACCTATGTGTCTGAGGTCTCACATTATAAGTGGAAAATAAAACACAGTATAATAAGCACTGAAGAACTGCACACCATAATATTAACAATGAGAGTTTAATAGTTAGCAAAGTAAATACAATGAATACTTGACAAGAATCATGAGAGCAAGATAAAGAGATGTCTTTTTAGGAAGGGGACAGGGAAGCTCTAAATCCAGACTGGCCTCCAAGTTGCCTTCAGACAGTAATTCTCCTTCAGAGTCCTCAGAAGGGTCTCCTTCCTCATGAGAAACAGAATGTCCTTCCTGAGTTAAGAGGGGGATGGATTCTGGTTTGTCGAATGGAGATTGAGTCTCTTTTAGTGAGATGGATGGGTCTGGATATTCTGTGAGGATGGATTCATTTTCCTCCAATGAATCCAGTATTGAGAGTACACTTGCTGCTTCCCATGGGGACATTTTCCATGAGCCCAGCGTGTGCCCCTTCAGCTTGCACAATAAGTGGAGTGTTACTCTGACTCAGATGGACTGACTCTGGGTGGAGTGTGAAAGGAAACGGAAGGAAATCTGGCTGCTCTTTTTCTTCCTCCATAGTATCTGCAGGTTCAACTGTGTCACACATGAGGTTCAGAGGAAAAGGTATATCCACAGGACTCTAAACCTGTTTGGTAATTTCTACAGAAGGCCCATGCTTTCTGGAGTGCAGTGATGATTCTCAGTCTCCATCAGTCACCAGCTCCATTGGTGCGTTTTTCATCCGGAGTTCAGGATAAGCTCTTACACGATGACCCAAACCTAAGAATGGAAATAGGTACAGAGTGGACAGAGTGGACTCTGCAAGTTGAAGTGTCACTCAACTTCCATGAGGATCTAATGGAGGAACCTGTAGAACTGGAGTTTGGACTGAACACTGAGGAGGTGTAGGGTCTTTCTAATGAGTGCTTATTCCCGAGTCCTTTCAGAGGACAGACATTACCTGGCTGACACCACCCATAAAGGGCATTTTGCCAAGCTCTGTAGAAGTAAGGGCCAACCAATATCTAGACCACATGGGCTTCCTACTCACAGGTTCTGAGGCACCCACACCAGGACTTCTACTTTTTCTTGGTCTTACTGGTCGCATATTCCTCCAGCTGGTCAAAAAGTTTGTGTTTAGAAGAGCAGGTCCAAAGCCGGCATGTGGAGCCTCATATAGAGCTTGAGTTGTGTCAGGGTGTGGCAGTTCTTGAACTCGTAGAAATCACTCGGGTAGAAGTCCATTCACATCGTATACATGGAACACATGATGCTGTGGGCACATTCGGTACAAGGAAAGTGAGAGCCTTCTCTCTCCATCCTGAGCCTTTTACCAAAGCCCCTTTCTTGCAGGATTCTAATACTGTGGCTGTCCTGCAGAGATGTGCACTTATGTGCTGGGAGGGGGGTAAGAGACACTCGAGAACAGGATGACTTTTACACCCCACTTCCAGAAGCTTCTGAGAGAGGCCTCTATGCATCTGTCCAAAGTAAACGCACCTTAAATTAACTAAGTAAATGCTCTAAATAAATCAATATGTGAATGCTCTAAATAAAGAACTAAATGCTCATTCCTCTAATCTTAGCCACCCAGCAGGCTGAGCTCTGAAGATCACAGTGGAAAGCCAGTCTAGTCAGTAAAAGTCTAAAGGCACTTGTCTTCAATTAGGCAGCAAAAAGCCAGAACTTGACCTATGACTCAAATGGTACAGTGCTAATTTTTGAACACCAAAGGGATGGCATTTAGACCTGGGTTCAGGTTCAAGTGGCAGCACTGGACCACACACCAAAATGTAAATGCTTTCAGGTTCTAATAGGCAAAGCTATCACAATCCCTCCCTGATGGCTCAAAAGTGATTCAGCCCCCAGCTTTTCCTCTGACTCCAGTATTTCACAGGCCTCCGCCATTAGTACTGACACCTCATTGCTTACTGGGAAATGGGATTTCCTAGGATGTCACCTAGGTGAGGGCTGCAGTTGGGAGCCACTTACTCATGCCTGAAATCCAACTTCTCAGTAAGCACACTGTTGAGACTCCAGTAGGTTGTGAGGGAAATGAAATGGCATGGTGTCCCAGTCATAATAAAGTAGTTTGTGCACTTGTATCATGCTTAGCTCCCCTGTGAACACCCCAGTGAACCAAACAGGCTCAGAGAGGAGCCAAGTATTCCAAGACTTGGCCAGGAGGGGTGAGCAAACATGGGTTTTTCAAGAGAATTTCCAGCAACTACTACATTGTCCTCCACTATTTGAAATTGTGCAGGAAGTTTCCCACATAAAAGAGATCACCTTTCTGGTAGGCAGGGATCAGCTTTGTCAGCAGCATCTCCAACAGGCCTTCCTCCAGGATCCATAGGTTACAAGGCTCATTCAGAGTCTGAGCTGACTTACCATCACACTGTATTGGCAAAACAGTGGATATTTCAAACGTAGGAATGGGACCACACTTCACACTGAGGAATTGGTATAGAGTAGATTGGAAATGACACACCCTAATCTCAGTATAGTCACTTGAAAGCACACAAGAAGGTTGTAGTTTGTGGGCAGGATGATGGGTTTAAATAGGTTTCCTCTCAATATACCTCATCTGAGTTTCCCTGGAGTTTCCTGGCTTTCTTCCTAGAGAAATGCCTGATATACTGGAATTTTGTCTTGGCCCTGATCCAGCATCTACTTCTTCAAGTGAGACATCCATATCTCTCATGCCTGAGATCCAAGCCTCCTGACCTTTGGCAACAGCACAGCAACATCTTTCTTCCTCCTGAGCCACAGGCCAAGGGAGCTGACTTGAGCTGGTTGTCACATACAGTGGCTTGGTTACCAGGGTTCCATATTCTGTTCCATTGTGACGGAGGTAGGGTCACCTTTCAAGGCAAAATGACCAAAGCTCCTTGCTCACAGAAGACCTCCCCAAAGACATACTGGAGGCTGAATCTCCCTTCCCACCTCACATATGGATGTAGTAAACAGCACACCTTTTTGTTCAAATCCCAAGTCATTAACTAGGCGTAAGTGCTAGCCTGGTCTCAGGCTCAAGGAGCCTTTCTTAGGTAAGATCCAAACTTAACTGTCACTATTCCCCTTACCCTTCACAAGACATTTTGCTTCACAGTGCCTTCTCAGCTTGCATTTTGCCTCTTGCACATTTTCTTTGCTAGACCTGGGACTTGACCTCAGAGCCTGACCATTGTTCTCAGGCTTTCTTTAGGCTATAGCTGTCCCACCAAGCCACAGCACCACTTCCAGAGTTTTCTATGTATATGGTACTGCAGAATCAAACCGGACTCTTTTTGTGTGGTAGCCAAGCACTCTACAAATAGATGAAAGACCCAGGCCATCTTGCACATATTTTTCACTTCAATCTACTAGCACGTTGTTAGGTTTCTGTATCCTAATCTATTTTTCTTCCTGATGAATATCTGTGCTGTCATCTGTAAAAATGCAAGTGCGAAAATCACAGAAGCATTCGTGACATAAAAAAAGTCTTACAGACATAGATAAGTATTCATTCTTTGTAGGAGAAAGGATATTTTGATATAATGATGATGACTATTTATAATACTTAATCGGGGTTTAGAGTTTGGCCCAGTGGTAGAGTGCTTGCCTAGCATCCATGAAGATCTAGGTTTGAGTCCTTAATATCACACAGATATAAAAATCCATATGGCAATGTGGCTCAAGTGGCAGAGGGCTAGACTTGGGAAAAGCCAAGAGCAGTGCTCAGGCCCTGAGTTCAAGCCCCAGGAATGGCAGAAAAAACAAAAGAAAAGAAAAGAAAAGAAATGTGCTTTTTACAAGTTATTCACTCACAGCATTTGCCTCTGAATTCTTCGCTTCTGCATCTTGTGACTTATCCCTTTCCCTCAATGTAGACAAGAAAAACAGATTTTATTACTTGCTATCCTGTTGTCCAATCTTTGGATATTAATTCAAAATACAATATTGCCTGAAATATTGTGTGTGTGCATGTGTGTGTATCTGCCAATGTGTGCATGCACATATGTGTACAGGGTTTAGGGCTTACTCATAGGGCCTGTGTGATAACCCTCAGCATCTTTTCCTCAAAGGTATTGGTCTTTCACTTCTAGCTTATTATAGCTAATTGGAGTTGAGAGATTCACTCAATTTCTTTCCCTGTGCATTGGAACCCAGTGCTGGGTTCTCATATTGTTAATTGTAGCTATAGAAAAGGCTGAGGTCTGGGGATCCTCGTTAGAATCCAGCCCCTGAAAGAAAGTCACTGATAGAAATCTTTATCTTCAGTTAAGCACGAACAAATAAGGCAAAAGTGGAACTGTGGCTCAGTTCCTCTTGTACCAGCCATGAGAAAATTAGTAATTGGCAGCACCTGGTCCCTGAGAGAAATCCTTAGCACTGGTTCAAAAAAAGAAAGAAAATAATGAAAAAAATTAAAACTTGCTGAGGAATCCATAAGGATAAACGTGCCTGTGAATAATCTTGTCATTTCAGATTCCCTCAAGAGCTTATGTCTCTCTATATTTTTTCAAGTTTTTTTAAAGATATTTACATATTTTCTATCTTTCTTAAACAGAGATAGCCATCCACAAAACACAAACACAAACTCTCACACAGTATACCACCCACCCATAAGTGTCTGGCTATGTATATATGTATAGTCATATGTATTGATCTGTCTCTCTATACTAATATATAAATGCATAAACATATGTATTTAGACAAACAGGAAACATACATAGATAGGTCTCAGGCATTTCCAGATTTTGTGCAAGTCTTCTGAGTGCAACTTACCATGGTATTGTTTGTCAAGATAGAGTCCCTCTAACTTTTGGCCAGCTTCTTGTCCTTTGATACTTTTTTCTGCCAGTCCTGGGTTTTGAACGCTAGGCGTGGATGCTGTCACTGAGCTTGAGCTTCCTGCATTCAGTAGTTTATTGCAGATAAGAGTCTCATGGAGTTTCTGTCCTGGGCTGGCTTTGAATTGTGACCCTCAGATCTCAAACTCCTGAGTAGCTAGGATGACAGTCTTGAGCTACCAGTACCTGGTTCCTTTGCCTCTTTTACCCTTTTTTTGGCCCCACCACAGCCATGGTATGTACCTTCCTATGTTCTCTCCACCTGCCCCCAGACAGGGGTCTGACAGATGCTTTCCACCCACTTATTCATGTCCTCCTCTGTATTGGCTGACAGCTAAGACATGCACTCACTTGTCTGGATGCCAAACACAAAGCCATGTGATTGTTTCTCAGTCTGGAACATCCTATCAGATTTATAGCACCACAGAGGGTCAGGGTGATGCTCCTCCAGGGCTTCTTAAATTGTTGTCATATTAATCCACAACACGTTTGTCATCACTTGTCCAGCTAATTCATGGACTAAACCAGCATTCCCTACAAACTTAGATCACAATACCATGAGGACACTCAAGGGTGCATTAGGAGTGGGACCTGCAGGTGGATGTGAGCCTGTCTAAGTTGAAGGGGATTTCTCCACCACAGGAAATGGAATACAAATTTAGAATCTGCTTTCATGAGGTGACAATCTCTGGCAGATGTTCTTATCAAATGTGGCACTGCCTACTTCCACCTTAAAACATGGGTTGATGACCCAGCATAACAGTGAATGTATTCACCCCGGCCCAACACATAGGCTGGGTCCCTGAACTTTCAGGTAGCATTTGGCTTTGAAGGTCATGAGATCTTAGTCTACAAATGATGAGCCCCCTCCCGTGAGGCATAGCAAACGGAGCCAAAGTGCAACCCAGTTAAGCACCAGATCAAACTTCCCTTCTTCAGTAGGGTATGGTTTGAAAACTGTGCATAGCTTCTGTTTGAAGCCAGTCCAGAAAGGAAAGTCCATGAAACTCTCATTTCCAGTTAACTGCCAAGAAAAAGCCAAAGATAGAGATGAAGCTCAAGAGAGCTAGAGAGCCATCTGAAAAAAATGGTTACACCCTGCAACATCCTCATTATCTGATCTTGAAAACATCTCTGCGTGCATCCCAGCATGCAGCCAGCATCTGGGGGTGACAGTGACCCCTGCGCCCATTGGCAATCTGCACTGTCTCTGATATCTGTAATGTGAACCTCATTCTGTTGGGTTTGTGAAGCGGTGTCAACCCTGCAGAAGGAAACAACTGTGCCCTAACTCCCACTGTCCCCTGGGGCCCCTAGCATTCCCCCATCTGCACCCCTCCTGTGGCTTCTGATCCTAGGGAGCCCTCCTGCCCTGTCCAACACTCACATGAAGTGCATGTTTCTTCTCCTGGGGCAACTTCTCCACAGAGAGTACATGACATGCCCACTCTCCAGGCACAGGGAGATCCTGCCCAAGTAGCAAATCAGTGATAAGGACATAAAGTGATGAATAGAATTTTAGATCCTGATGGTAGACAGTCTGCAAAATCCAAGGGAGAATGGAATTGGAGGGGACCAGGGATCAGGATGTGGGCATGGAGCTTCCCTGCCAAGGGGGTGGGGGAAGTCACAGGCTGGGGGATGCACAGGATGATCCATGGGCCCTGTGCAGCTACTGGGTCACCCCCTTCGGCATCTCAGCCTTTGGCTTTGAGCTCTGTGATCGTCAAGATGTGCACAGTCTGTACTCTGCCTGGCAGAAGAAAGGACCCTGGGAAGACAATTGTAGACCCTTTGTGAGTGTAGGAAGGGGTAGGCTGGACACCCAGTCCAAGAGGAGCTAAAACTGGAGTCGAGGGGTGTGCAAGGATTGGGTGTGAGGGTTGTGGGCAGTCACAGTCACGGCAGAGGTGGCTCTGTCTGTGGGGTGAGTGCCTCCCTGCAGGCACAGCACTGGACATATCAGAGATCCACATGAAAAGGAAAAGCTGGAAATGGCACTATGGTTCAAATGGTAGAGCATCAACCTTGAGCAAAGAGCTCAGGGACAGTACCCAGGACCTGAGTTCAAGCCTCATGACTGTAAAAGAAAAAGAACCGGGACTATGAGAGGGAACCTGGTACTCTCTTGGTCTAATCAGACACAAGAAGAGGCCGGGATAGGCTGTGGAAAAACACAGAGAACATCTTCCCCCAGCTCATCCTGTCCTGCATGCAGGGACAGCCATGTAACTAGGGCTACGGTGAGATCATCTTCACCCCTGTGCTGCCATCTGAATTGTAGGCCTCTGTCCTGCATGGGGTGTCCTGATGGCTGAGCAGGTGCCCTAACCCTAGATGGAGAGCAGCCACTGACTGTGGTAGCTAAGGAGAGATCTGTTCCATAGCTATCAGGCCACCCAGCATGGGAGCCATAACCACCCCTCACCCAGGTAGAGGCCAATGGTTCTCCAGGTGCTACTAACATTGCCCCACCCCTAGCTCTGGGTACACGTGACATTCCCTCCACAAGGAGCAGGACTAAGTGAAGGATCAGGAAGCTGCCTATGGGCTTCAGATGATGGCCAGGCTGGCACTACAGATGGCCTCAATCTGTCACCATCTTCCCCTGCCTCCATCATTCCTCCATCATGCCTCTCTACCTCCCACCCATTAACCTTGGAAACCAATGAACTGGGCTCTCATCATTCCTCTCATCTCTTCACGCACCTTGCCATGCGTCCATCCCACTGTCACTTCCACCCCACAAACATCCCACCACCAGCCACCCTGTAGCTTATGAGGATCACAGAGGAAGCTCTTGGTGAAGGGCTTGTGACCACAAAACAGTTACTATCACCCGCTCCGGCCTGATCCACCACAGAATAAGAACAGCCAAGCAAGCACACACTGCAGCAGAGTTGCTCTGCTGCCACTCTGATTTCTTCATGGCCAGGACTTGGCTCTCCTCAGCCTCTCAGCTTAGTAACCAGAACATTGTGCTTTCACAGAGCCATGGCTTCCAGTCTCCATGGACACAATGACATCAAGGTGATGCCAACTTCCCCATCTCTATATACTTCTAACTTTGGGATGGGAGCTGAGGTTCTCTTCTGTGACTCCATCCGCTAAGAGGCTCATGCAGATTTCTATCCTTTGCTCATCATGGTGACTCTTTGGTTAACAAGTCACTGCTGGGCTTCCAGTTCACCACATATAGAACCCATACTCCAACACTTTTCTTAGAAGGACTGATGACTTTTAAATATTCTCTAGTTTTAAATTTCTACTTCCTTCTCTTTTTCTTTTATATATTTCCCTTCCTCACATACTTCTCTTTTTTTACCTTCCTTCTTTCATTCCTGGCCTTGAACTCAAAACCTGGAGCTTTTTCTTAGCTTTTCTTTGCTCAAGGTAGCACTCTAGCTCTTGAGCCACAGCTCTACTTCAATCTTTGTTCTTGCTCTAAACTGGGAGTATGAGTCTCATGCATTTTTCCCTTTGCTGGGTTGGTTTTAAACCACAATACTAAGATCAGAATCCTGAATATGCCTCGGATTACAGGTATTATCTAATCAAAACAAATTCCTGATTTCTTTTTTAGACATAATTAGTTCTTTCAGGTGAGCCACCAGCCACTCATGCAAGAGCATTGCAGGATCCCAGCATTCATCTTGTCTCCAGTCTTATTCCATCCATCTCACAATGGTCATCTAAAACACCCTGCTGCATGCCTGAAGTCGCAAGGAACGTTCTCAACGCCATGAGAAGCCCCCTTAAGCTCTGCCTCAGACATGCCCAGCCCCCATCCCACTTCCACATGAGCATTTGTTTAGGAGAAATTTCCTGAGTACATCATCATCTTTTCCTCACCATTCAAATTTCATCTTTGGAGTCATTTCTCCCAGACAAAGAGGAACATGATCCATGGTTTGATAGCAGCTCCAGCTTCATAGTCCCAGCCACCAACACCCCCCCCCATTACCCTGCCAGACACCTGAATTCAAGAACAATGTTTTCACTACCCCTGACTCTTATCAAATGTTTTAACTTATACAGTGCATTAAAATAATTTTACTAAATGGAATAAACACATGGCATCAAGCTTCAGAATCTTTGCACCTGAACTTTTAGTGAATCACAGACACACCAGCATTTCTGTAGCCAACAGAAATCTTAGCTTTGAGATTTCAGCATCCCTGGTATCCAAGTTTGGATGTGCTAACACTGCCCTTAATGGGGCACTTCAATCACACAATCCCACAACAATCAATGTCATTTGACATTCACGGGTAGGTGGTGCTAGGAAAAAGACTGATGTGCCAACTCCATGCTGGCTTGACCTATGCCATCTTCAAACCTGGAGCAAGTGGGGCTCCTCTCTCCATGACACCTTTTGTGTACTACCCCAGGAGGACCTTTACCTTGAGACAAAATTATGAAGACTATCTCTACCAGCAAAGATTCCAGTGAGATGTGCCTACATGGATAAAGCTAAAATCTCACTAAAGTGAGGTTGTTGGCAGTGCTGGAGCCTGAACTCAGGGCCTGGGCACTAAGCATTTGTACTCAAGACTAGCCCTTTACCACTTGAGCCCAAACTCCATTCCCAGCTGTTTTTATTTTTGGTAGTAAGAATCTATCAGACTTTCCTGTTCTAGGTGACTTGGAACTTCCATACTCAGATCTCAGCCTCCTGACCAGCCTGGATAAAAAGTGTGGATCAGCCATGCGCCACACCTGAGGACTTTTGCCAGCACATTTTTTCCCAAAAATTGCAAGAGGAAGATGAGGGAGGGTTGGGCTCATCCTGCCCTGCATATGAAAGAGAGCATCAGCGCCTGAACTTCATTCCCTGTTGTAGGCTGCTGGAGGAAAAGGAAGCAAATAGGCACAGGCTGGCAGCAGATGCCACAGAACAACTTGTGACCAAGACTCCCAGAGCAGACCTCAGAATCGATGACAGAGTTGGATCTACCCAGTAACAGAGGCAGTGGTGACACCTGAAACTGCGCGTTTGAGCCTTTGCTGCTAGTAAACAGGGCCACCTATGTCTCAATGAGAAAGGTGAGATTTTGGTGGAGAAGGTGAGATTAAACATTATGTATCATGCAAGAAGACAGACTATAAGGGGTCTTTTATTATTCCAAGTGAAATTTTGGATTTCCTCTTCTGTTTCTTTAAAGAATGACATTGGGATATTGATGAATATTGCACTGAATTTGTAGATAGTCCTTATCAAGTTTGCCATTTTTACAATATTACTTCTTCCAAACCAGGAGCATAGGTTTTTGCATTTCCTCAGTTTTGCGTTAATGTCCTTCTCCAGAGTTTATAGTTCCATCAAAAAGGTGGTTTACATTCTAAGTTAATTCCTAGGTATTTTATTTTCTTTGATAGCAAAATGAGTTGCTATCCTGATTCTTGCCTCATTCCTCTCATTTGTTGACATATAGGAAGGCAGTTGACATTGGGGGATAATTTTATACCCTGCTACCTTACCAAAGGTTTATATCAGCTCAAGCAGCTTTGGAGTAGAGCCTATAGAGTTCTTTAAATACAGAATCATGTCATCTGTAAGGAGAGAAAGTTTCAGTTCCTCTTTCCCTTTTCCTCCTCACTCCAGTTAGAATGGCCAAAATCCAGAAATCTAATAACGTATGCTATAGGGGATGTGGCCAGGAGGAATCACTACTACACTGCTGGTGGGATTGCAAACTCGTTCAACCACTATGGAAAGCACTATGGCAGTATCCCAAAAAGACTAAACATAGAGCTCCCCTGTGATCCAGAAATTACACTACTTGCCAATCGTCCAGATAGGACATATTAATTCACTAGAACAATAACATTTATCACAGCACTATTTACTATAGCAAAGGTATGGAACCAACCCAGATGCCCGTCAGTTGATGAGTAGATCAAATATGGTATTTTTACACAATGGAATTCTGTGCTTCTGTCAGAAAGAATGACATAGACGAATTTGTAAGGAAATAGAATGACTGTAAAGTTTAGAAATTAGTTTCTGTCTCCTTCTCTCTCTCCTTCTCTATCTCTGTAAAATTCTCTCTCTCTCTCTCTCTCTCTCTCTCTCTCTCTCTCTCTCTCTCTCTCTCTCTCTCTCTCTCTCTCTCCAATCCTTAGGCTTGAACTCAGGGCCTGAGCTACTTTTGCTCAAGGTTAGCACTCTACCATTTGAACCACAGTGCTGCTTCTGGCTTGCTCTTTTCACGTAGTATTGAGGAATCTAACCCAGGCCTTCATCCTTGATAGGTTAGCACTCTACCACTAAGCCACACAGTCAGCTTTTAGAGGTTTCTGACAAAGGTTTTCCTACATGCTATTATTTCTTCTGTGAGTGCTCTTAATGCTTGCTGACGGTTGACTTTGTTTAGAAGACTTACCCTAATGCTCCCATATACAGAGATTCTATATATAGCTAAATGTTTTTCATTACTCAGAATTTCTCTATTGTGTATGTTCTGAAATGTACTGAAGACTGACTTCTGATTAAAAGTCATTGCACATTTGTTCTATTCATTAGTTTTCTTTTCTTCTATGGGAATCAGGTTTGTGATGAACACAGAAGTATGCCTTCCAGGTCAAACACTTTCCACATTTGTAATATTCATAAGGTTTTTCTCTCCTATGTGCATTTTATACTTAGTCATGCGTTCATGATGGATTTTTCATATTCTTATATTCATACGATTTTTATCCTGTGTCTGTGTGGTATCATGCAAACTCAACTATGAGTTCTTCAAAAAAATTTCCCTTTCATTTTATTCATAGGATTCTATCCTGTGGGTGTTTAGTGATAAATCTTGACTTGTGCCTTCTGGGGAAAAGACTGAACATTTGCTACATTCATTAAGGGTTTTATCTTGTGTTGTTTCTGTGACACAAGCTGAGTTTTCTTCCACAGACTAAAAAGTCTTTCCTATTTATTACATTGCTAAGGCTTCTCATATGTGTGAACTCTCTTACGCTTCCTGAAGGGTGAATACTGCACGAAAGACTTTCAACTTTGGTTATATTCCTAAGGTTTCTAATATGTGTGAATTCTGTTATGCCTCCTGTAATGTGACTTCCATCTGAAGGTCTTACCACATTTGATGCACTCGTACAGTTTCTCTCCTGTGTGTGTTCTCTGATGCAATTTGAGGGAAGACTTCCATTTGAAAGACATTCCACATCGGTTACATTCATAAGGTTTTTCTCCTGTTTGAATTGTCTTATGCATGTTGAGGTTTGGCTTCTGTGTGAAGGACTTTCCACATATGTTACACTCATAAGGTGTTTCTCCTGAGTATATTCTCTGATGAACATGGAGTTTTACCTTCCATTTGAAAGACTTTCCACATTCACTACATGCATAAGTTTTCTCTCCTGTGTGTGTTCTATTATGCCCATCAAGGTATGACTTCCACTTGAAGGTCTTTCCACATTTGTTGCACACATAAGGTTTCTCTCCTGTGTGTGTTCTTTGATGCAATTTGAGGGAAGATTTCTGTCGGAAAGACTTTACACATTGGTTACATTCATAAGGTTTCACTCCTGTGTGTATTCTCTGATGAACACGAAGTTTTTCCTTCCCTTGGAAAGACTTTCCACATTCATTACACTTATAAGATTTCTCTCCTGTGTGTGTTATTTGATGAACTCGAAGGTGTATCTTCTGTCTGAAAGACTTTTCACATTTGTTACATTCATAAGGTTTCTCTTCTGTGTGTCTTCTCTGGTGCAAAGTGAGGTATGATTTCAGTCTAAAAGTCTTCCCACATTTATCCCATTCATAAGATTTCTCTTCTGTGTGAGATCGCTGATGTGTGCTGAGAGCTGAATTCTGGGCAGAAATTTTATTACGTTCCTCATATTCATAAGGTTTGTCTTCTCTTGGAGATCGAGGTTGGAGCGTCAGGTCTGACTTCTCAGAAATTAATTTTCACACTTGATGTACGCATCACATATCTCAGGATATTTGCTCTGAGGTATTGTAAGGCATATTTCATTACTGAAAGATTTCTCACATTCACTACATGTATGAGGAGTCTCTCCTGTGTACATTTTCAGATGTGTAGTGATGGTCGGTGTTAAGTACAATATTTTTCATCACACAGTAAATTTAGCAGTTTTCCTCCCTCCCTGAAGAATTTCTTGGGCAGGGAGAACAGAATTATGATACTGCAGATCTTTTGGACTGTCACAATCATGAATAAAATGCTCTGAATATCCGATGGATTTTTTAAGAACAGGAGACATACGAGATCTATATGCAGCATGCATCTCATCAGGCTTAGGAGACAGAAGCATGTTCTGACACTTAATGAACTCCTCAGTCCTCACCCCTAAGTTGTTACCGTTATTCCTAATCAGCTCTGGATTTTGTGTAGAGCTCAAATTTAAAGTTGTTGCAAATCTCACGTTTTCCTCCACTTCGATACTACTTGCAACTGCTACTTCACAAAGACATTCATGTGGACTTTCCTGGCAGGTCTTGAACACATTTTCCATTACCTGGACATCTAAAATGAGTCATAGAAAAAAAGACACAAACATACATGAGATACAAATATTCCTTACTGTAAAGGTAATGACTTTACTTTCCCATCCTAAGTGTTAGATATTTTAAAATATAAAAGTGGAAATTGATTTGTGAGAAATATATGCTTTTCACCCTAACCTATTAAGAAAATGATATTTTACAATGACCAATAATGTTTTTCTGTGGTTTAGTTCTCTTTTTATATCACAGGAAATATTTATTGAAATTACCCAACTATGTATTGCTACAGTTTAAGCTGAGAACTACCTATACTATACCTGCAGATGTTTTTTTTTCAAATACTCTTTTGTTTATACATTGAGGAATAGCTGCCTTTCTTTTATTTTTGAGAAATAATCTAAATACTGTGCTGTTTTGCATCTTTTTAAAATTTTTTCTTTTCTTTTCTTTTTTTTTGTAGTTCATAGGTCTCGGCCCTGTCTTTGAACACTTCAGCAGAAGACTATAACCCCTATCCTTGAGCTACAGCCCCACTTCCTGTTTTCTAGAGTTAACTACAGATAAGAGTCTCAGGTCCTGAGTAGCAGATAGGATTACCTTACCCAGTTTCAATGCTGTTTGCTTCTTAACCATTAAGTGAGGAACACGAATTTTTTCTAGATTCAGCGGCCACAAGTTTGGTTTATATGTCTGTTTGCCTTTGATCCAAGCAAGAACGATTCTTGAGAGTAAGGACTTACACCTATACCCCTTCAGTTACAACTTCTCACTAAAGTCTCAATTTAGGTATTTGTGGGAATTTTGAAATTTGTTTCTTTCCATTTGAAGTCTTATAAAAATTCCTTTTCTAACACTCCTGTCCCTCAGAACCATGGAAGACCAGAAAATCCCCAGCTCATTGTCTAGTTTATTTTCTTATGTTGATTGAAACTTTGTTGTTTTTTTTTCCTTCCATTCCTGGGTTTGAACTTAGGACCTAACCACTCTCCTTGGGTTTTCTCAAGACTAGTACCCTACCAATGAAGTCATTACTTCTGGTTTTTTCTATGTATGTTGTAATAAGGAATCAAACCTGTGTCTTTGTGCATGCTAGGCAAGCACTCTACCACTAGGCTCAATTTCTGGTGGAAAGGTCTGGTTCTGAATACCAGTCTCTTCCTACCAGCATAAAGATATTATCCTTATCAGAGAATAATGCCCTGACTTATTCCTTGTTTGCTCAATCATTTATAGTCTTAGTTTTAAAGAAATGAAATTTCTTTCTTTCTTTCTTTCTTTCTTTCTTTCTTTCTTTCTTTCTTTCTATCTTTCTTTCTTGTTTTGTGGTCATGGGACTTGAATTCTAGACCTGGCTGTTCTTCCTGAGCTCTTCAGCTCAAGGCTACTGCCCTATGTCTTTAGCCTCAACCCCACTTCTCATTTTCTATTGGTTCATTGGAGAGAAGAGTCTAAGGTGTTTTTGTGATAGGTCAGTCTTCGAACCTTGATCCTCAGATCTCAGCCTCCTAAGTAGCTAGTATTACAGGCATGAGCCACGGGCTCATGGCTTTCTCATTTTATTTTGTTTCACAGTGATTTCTACAGAGAAATCTAACTTTAACTCTACTGCCACATAGAATTCATCATATCACCCTATGATTCTTGGTGCCGGGGGTTTGGGCTAGCATGCACAAAGACCTGGTTCAGTTCCTTGGTACTACATACAAAGAAAAAGCCAGAAGTGGTGCTATGACTCAAGAAGTAGAGAGCTAGCCTTGAGAAAACCCAAGGATCATGCTCAGGCCCTGAGACCAAGCATAGGCTTGGGAAAAGAAAATGATTCTTGATTCATTCACAAAGAATTCCATAGGTTCCACACAGGATTTAGGGTAACTAAGAATATTATTGCTCAGTACATCACAACATGAACTTACCAATGGGGCTCAGGCTCCAACATCAATATGAAGATGCATTCACTCACCTGTGATATTCTTGTCAGAGGAATTTCCTATCGAGAGTTCTGCACAGTGCTCTAGCTTGTCAATTAATACAGGTTTGGGAACACAGGGCCCTGTAAATTAGAAACAGTAGAGAATTATTGCTTATGCTGTGTCATCATTGTTTAAGTTCGCAGACATCCTACTCACAAGTTATCTATTAAATCTTTTTTCTCATTTCTCACTGGCTCCATGGTTGACTTTTCCCCAGCTCTGGATTCATTTTCTATGGCATAAACTTAGCTGTCTTGCTCAAGGCTAGAAAAATACCAGTTTGAGTCCCAGCTCCACTTACATGCATAGGTCTTCATGCAAGCTAGGCAAGCACTCAACAACAAAGTCAAAGTCTTGACACTCCACTAGCATTTTTGAGGGGTTACTTGGAGTTATAGAATTTCATGGCAATTTTTATGCCATTGCTGGCTTCAAATTAGAATTCTTAGATTTCTTCCTCCTGAATATTTTAAGATTACAGGCATGAAACATTGCACCTAGTGCCAGGTTTCCATTATAAACTCACTGTTTAGTGATTTGTAGATCCTATTTCCAATAATGATATATATTCTATTCTGGATGGTTTATCCACTTACAATTACTGTGTAAGTTTGGAATGTCGTCTCCATTAGAGGAAACATAATTTAGAACTGTTGTCAAAGTATCCTGAAGGTATCCTGAAGAATGAGTACAAAATTACCTTAGGTTTTCTTTAGAAAGTAATGATAATTCTCAGGGCCTGGAATCTTTCATTTAAATAGTATTGAAAGTTTGATAAACATTCACGTATCTGCAAAATAACAAGGCACTTGGCCTTGCAAGTGAATTTGACTTTTGCTCACCTAAATACACCAGGTTGGTTTAGGTCTCCAGCATTACATCTCTGTACAGGGTCCTCTGAGCATTGTCCAGATGCTGCCACTCCTCCCAGCTGAAATCCACAGCTACATCATCAAATGACCCCAGCTTCTGGAATGGCACATTTTCATCAAGTAATTAGCACTGAGTTATAAACACACAATGTCTGGAATTTTATTCTTTTTTTTGTTTGAATTGTATTCCTTTACTTAAATCTTTAGACTTACATGAAATATTGACCTGAAAAGCTTAGGGATGGTGCCTAGGCCCAGAGTTCAAGTCCCAAGACCCACAAAAAAATAAAAAGGCAAGCCAGGTGTTGGTTGCTCACGCCTGTCATCCCAGCTACTCAGGAGACTGAGATCTGAGGACCATAGTTCAAAGCCAGCCTGGCACAAAATTCCGTGACACTCCTTTCCAATTACCCACCATAAAATGTTTAATGGCTTGTGGCATATCATGGGAGAGCAATTGTGGTATCGACAAAAATAAGTCGAGGGAGTAGATTTAGGTTATAAATGGAATTATTCCATTGAAAAGGAACTACATTATATGATGACATATGCTGGTACCGTGAGAATATTGCAAAATCTTAGGGTATCAAGTAATAATACTGTGAAGTACACCCAGAATGTTAATGTTCTATGTCTGGCATAATAATCACTTGGGGAAGAAACTTTTTTTTCTTTTTTTTTTGGCTGGGGGATTTGTAAGGCTTGAACTCTGGGCCTGGGCACTGTTCCTGAGCTCTTCAACTCAAGGCTATCACCCTACCGATGAAGCCACAGTGCCATTTCCCATATTCTAGTGGTTAACTGTAGATGAGAGTCTCATAGACTTTCTATCAGGCTGGCTGAACCAAATCTTTAGATACCAGCCTGATATCTGAGTAGCTAGGATTACAGGTAGAAGTCACTGCACCTGGCAAGAAATTTATTTCTTGCTGTTTTATACTACAAATTTACTGTATGTTTTACTTTTTCAAAAAGACTGAGGATGACCTTTGTTCTGTATATAATGGGAAGAGGGGTAGGGAGCTGTGAGCAGAAGAACTGAGGGGCAATACTCAGGGTAGGACAATAGCCTTAAACTAAAGAGCTCACGGCCCAAGATCCAAGCCCCATGACTTTCCCCCTACCCCATAAAAAAAGGGAAAAAAATAGGAGATTGGGGATGATTTTCTAAAAAGAATATATAGAAATAGTAGTTCAAAATGTAGAAAGAAGTTCAATATTAACAGTCATGAGAAAAATTAAAATTACAATGAAATCATTACTTTAAATATGTTAATATAAATATAGTTTTAAACAAAAAGATCCACATACACACACACAAACACACACACACACACGCATACAATAAAACAACTTTCAAAGTCTATTACTGGGAAGGTAGTGAGAAGAAGTAGAACTTTGGAATAGTTCTGTAAGGAATATAAAGCAATCAAAAATTGCGTGGAGAGTGCTAAAAAAGTGCTAATTATAGAATTACATAGAAATATGGTCCAACACTTCTATTTCTAGATTTGTACCTAATGGAAGAGAAAGCAGAGACTAGAACAAATATGTGGAGAATCCATTCACAACTATTAATAATAATCAAAAGATAGAAATATGCAAAACAATGCATTGAAAAGGAAGAACATTTTACTATATTTTACAGATGAATCTTGCTTACAGTAAACTAAAAATACAGCAGTCATAAAGGAAGAGCTAGGGTATGTTTTCCCTTCCAAAGCTTCCAAGGATCAACAAACCCTTAGAGCCAAAAAAGCACGATGGTTCCAGAGAATGGAGTAGAGAGGAACAGGAGCTGAATGTTTAATGATTATACATGGAAGATGAAAATTGCTCTAGATGGATAGAATGAAGAGAGAACTGTACCCTAAACAATGGTTATGTAGCCACACAGGATGGGACACACCTATACTCCCTGATCTTGGGAAACTCAAGAAGGATTTCTAGCCATCCTAGATGCATGGAAAGATCTATCATAAAAACTAATGTGGAGGGGCTGGGAGTTTGGCATATTTGTAGAGTGCTTGTATGAAGATGAAGGTTCAATTCCGCAGTACCACATAGACAGAAAAAACCAGAAGTAGTTCTGTGGCTCAAGGAAAAGATCACTAGGCTTGAGGAAAGCTGAAGGACAGTGCTCAGACCGAGTTCCAGCCAAAGGGCTTGTTTAAATAAAACCAGAAAGCTGAGCATGATGGGGTGGTGGCTCACTTCTATAATCCTAGCTACTCAGGAGGCTGAGATCTGAGGATCAAGGTTTAAAGCCATCCTGGCACAAAAAGACCTGAGACTCTTATCTCCAATTTACCTTTAGAAAATGGGAAGTGGGGCTTGGCTCCAGGGTAAGGTGGTAGCCTGGAGCTGAAGAGCTCAGGGATAGTGCCCAAGCTGAGTTCAAGATCTATGACCCACCAAAAAAAAAAGAAAAAACAAAAAATAATATGGAAAAATTTGGATTCTATGAATTTTATCAGGCATATAAATGTCTTTTTTGCTGTTGAAATAACAAATTGTTTGGAAACATTTTAAAAGTTTTTACCTAGAAATGTACACCACAAATGGAATTAATAACAAACACAAAATATGCAAAAGATACAAATTATCACAATATGGGTATCCTGCTTTTGTATCTTTTCACTGACTCCTGTTCAAATGAGTCACATATTCTGAATCATTTCTCCCAGTCGATATATGCCACACATGTTAGCTTGTACTGAACTTCTTGGGAAATCAAAAGCAAATACTAAGCAAATGTGTGTTAGATTTTGTCAACAGTGATATTTCAAATATAAATCCCTACTCATTGCATTATTTAATATCAATGCCGGAATCTAAATTACACTGGCAGAATCTTCAATCTTTTGAGAATCTTCAAAAGGGTGTGTAAATATTTAGGATCGTTATGTCTTCCTGGAGGAGAGATCCCTTTAGTAGTATGTAGTAACCTTCTTTGTGTTTTCTTACTATTTTTAGTTTGAAGTCTATTGTATCTGATATGAGGATGGCAACTCCAGCATGTTTATGGGGGCAGTTAGCTTGATAGAGTTTATTCCAACCTCTCACTCTCAAAAGATGATTGTTTTTGGGTAAGATGTGTCTCTTGAAGACAGCAGAACGATGGCTCTTGCTTTTTGATCCAACTAGACAGCCTATGCCGTTTAATTAGAGAGTTAAGTCCATTGATATTGAGAGTTAGGATTGAGAGATATTTATTAGTTCCTACCATTTTTAAAAGCTTTTAGTAGGGCCTGTGTCTTGACAGTTCTTGTGGTCCATAGATGGTATGCTGTTTAGGTGCCATTTCTTTCCATATATTGCATTTATTTTGGTTTTCTATGTATAGAGCATCTTTGAGAATTCTCTGTAGTGTTGGTTTTGTTTCGACATATTGTTGCAGCTTTTCCCTGGAATAGAATGTTTTTCTTGTTCCCTCAGTTATGAATGAGAGCTTAGCTGGCTACAGTATTCTTGGTTGGTAGTTATTTGATTTAAGGGCATGACATATATGCTTCCAGTCACTTCGTGCTTGCATGGTCTCTGCTTTGAAATCTGTGGTTATTCTGATTGGTTTGCCTTTATAGGTTACTGATCCCTTTTCCCTGGCTGCCTTTAGGATCTATTCTTTCGTTTCTATTGATCCAGTTCGGATCACAATGTGGCAGTGGGATGTTCTTTTCTGGTCAGGCCTGTTTGGGGTTCTAAAAGCTTCTCGTATCTGGATGGACCTGCCCTTCTGGATATTTGGGAAATTCTCTGAGATGATTTCCTGAAGTATATTTCCAATACCATTGACCTCTTTCTCCACGCCCTCCTCAATACCAAGTAGCCTTAAATTAGGCTTCCTAATTGTATCTTGGACCTCCTGAAGCGCTCTCTCATATTTCCTAGATTTGGATTGACTCATTTTCTGTTCATTCTCTATAATAACTAAATTATCTATAGCCCCGGAAATTCTCTCCTCTGCATTGTCTAACCTGCTATCAAAACTATCTACTTTATTTTTCATCTCCCTTGCTTCTAATTGCTCATTTTTGATGCCTTGCATCTCTTGTTTTAGATCATGTATGGATTTCTTTATCTCCTTGATTTCCTTTTGAGTGGTTAGCTAAGTAGCTTTATTTTCTTTGGACATTTGCTGGAGTTTGGTCACGTTTTTATTTGTGGATTCTATGAATTCATCCATCTTTCTTTGAAAAACCTTTATTATGGCCTCCTTTTGGCTTCTTCTTTTTCACTTATCACCTTGTTTATGCTTTCCTCTTGTTTAGCTATGTCTTCCTGTATTATCTCTTTGTTTATATTTTCACATTTTCCATTAAGGATGTTTATCAATTGCATTTGTGTAGCACTTGGAAGACTCTCCGCTAGGTTTGCCAGTGACTGTTCCATTGTCTGTTTACATTGTGTGGGGGATGTTGTTTCTTGATTTGATATTTTTCTTGAGTTTCTTGTTCTGCCCATTTGACAATGGGAGCAAGATTACTACTAACTACGACTATAGTTTTTCAGATATAACCAACCTAGACCTCTGTAGCTGGCAGACACTAGATGTTCGCAAGTTTTGGTTGGTATTATCACTCTTTCTTTTTGTGCACTTACAGACGAGTCTAATACAACCACTGATAAGCGATTTATACCCAAAGCAATAAGCCTCTCAATCCAATCTCTATTGTCTTTAAGTCCCTCTGAGCCTAGAGAATAATTAACCACCTACATGTACAATATTGCTCAACAGCCATCAAGTGTAGATCCGTGCAGTATAAGGGTTGAAAGACGAGCAGAGGTCCAGAGATAGAAAAAAAGAATGAGAGAAGTCAGGGGAGGTACAAGAGGATTAACGTAGGAGTGTAAGAATATTGTAGTAAAGAAGAAAAGGTATAGAATAAGGATAACTGAAATAAGTTGGTAACTAGGTAGCATATTTGAGTACAAAGTTTGGAAAGTATTAGAATAAAACTCATGTGTTGCTGCACGTCTAGCTCTTAGCCTAACCAGCGGCCTCACAGTGGACCATAGGATGGATCTGTTTTTCTTGTCTACGTTGAGGGAAAGGGGTATTTCACAAGATGCAGAAGCGAAGATTTCAGAAGCAAATGCTGTGAGTGAATTAGCTCATAAAAAGCAGTTTCATTTTCTTTTATTTTCTACCAGTTTTGGGGCTTGAATTCAGGGCCTGAGCACTGTCCTCGCGTTTTCTCAAGTCTAGCCCTCTGCCACTTGAGCCACAGTGCCACATCTAGATTTTCTATCTATGTGATACTGAGCAATCAATCCCAGATCTTCATGGATGCTAGGCAAGCACTCTACCACTATGCCAAACTCTCAACGCTGACATAGTAATTATAAAGTCATCATCATCATATCAAAATATCCTTTCTCCTACAAAGAATGAACACTTATCTATGTGTGTAATGATATTTTTTTAAATTTCACTAATTCTTCTGTGTTTTTCCCTCTTGCATATTTTACACATGACAGCAAAGAAAATCATCAATAAAAAAGTGATTAGGATACAGAAACCTAATAATATTCTAGTAGATTGACGTCAAAAATATGTGCAAGATGCCCTGTGTGTTTGACCTAGTGGTAGAGTCCTTGGCTACCACGCAAAAAGCCTCAGGTTTGATTCCTTATTAACACATACATAGAAAACGCTGCAAGTGGTGCTGTGGCTCGGTGGGACAGCTAAAGCCTAAAGAAAGCCCAAGGACAATGTTCAAACTCTGAGGTCAAGTCCCAAGACTAGCAAAAACAAAAAAAATTCGACAAGGGGCAAAATACAGGCAGAGAAGGCACTGTGAAGCAAATGTTTTGTAAAGGATGAGGGCAATATTGACCCCTAAGTCGGGATCTTACCTAAGAAAGGCTCCTTGAGCCTGAGACCAGACTGGTAGTTGGGCCTAGTGGAACACATTGGGATTGGACAAATCAGGTGTGCTGTTTACTACATCCACATGTATATTGTGAGATTGGAGGAGAGATTCAGCCTCCAGTATGTCTTTGGTGAGGTCTTCTGTGAGTAAGGATCTTTGGTCATTGGGCCCTGAAAGGTGACCCTGCCTCCCTCACAATGGAACAGAATATGGAACAATGGTAACCAAGCCACTGTAACTAACAACCAACTCAAGCCAGCTCACTTGGCCTGTGGCTCAGGAGGAAGAAAGATGTTGCTGTGCTGTTGCCAAAGGTCAGGAAACTCGAGTCTCAGGCATGGAAGTTGTGGATGTCTTACTCGAAGATGTACATGCTAGATCATTGCCAAGCCACAAATCCAGTATAACAGGCCTTTCTCTACGAAGAAGGCCACGAAAATCCAGGACAACCAGATGAGGTATATTTCTAAGAAGAAATGTATTTGACCCCATCATCCTCCACACACACTACAACTTTCTTTTTTTCATTTTTTTATTGTAATTAGTAAAAGGGTTACATGATATTTGCCAGATAGAA
This sequence comes from Megascapheus bottae, assembly GCA_024803745.1. Lineage (NCBI taxonomy): Eukaryota > Metazoa > Chordata > Mammalia > Rodentia > Geomyidae > Megascapheus > Megascapheus bottae. The sequence continues at coordinate 1,142,314 of JANJXV010000272.1, forward strand.
GGTGCATTAATTCACATACATTGATACCCTTTCACATGTCTTGGTACCCATTTCCCTCCAACCCCACACCCCCCACCCGTCTTGGTTTTCCCCCCTTCCCTATCAAATTTCAAATATCCAAATACAAATAAATTCAATATATCAGATAACAAAGTGAGATACTATACCAATATGGGATAACCAAGGGACAGCAAAGGAGATGAGAGACAACATAGTACATTAAGGACAACAATCATTCATTATATGGCTTTTGTTTCAATATCCTGGAGGTCCTTTCAATTAGCTTCACATTACATGGCCTTATATATGGCCTTTTGCTCTATTGACAATCTCTGCTAGTACAGCCCAAGGTTTCTACTGATTATGACGAATGAGGGAAACCACTGAGCCTAAGTTCCTTTGAGTCTGGCTTACTTCACTTAATATGATTTGTTCTAAGTCTTTCCATTTCCTAACAATTGGGGCGATGTCATTCTTTCTTACAGCCGCATAGAATTCCATTGTGTACAAATACCACAACTTGTTGATCCACTAATCAACTGAGGGACGTCTGGGTTGGTTCCATATCTTTGCTATGGTGAATAGTGCTGCAATGAATATTGTTGTGCTAGTGGGTTTAGTATGCCCTTGTTTCTGGATTGTTGGGTAAATGCCAAGTAGTGGAATTGCTGGGTCATAGGGGAGTTTTATGTTTAGCCTTTTGAGGCACTGCCACCCTGCTTTCCATAGTGGTTGAACGAGTTTGCACTCCCACCAACAGTGTAGTAGTGATCCCTCCTGGCCACATCGCCTCCAGCATCTGTTGTCATTCGTTTTCCTGATCCTGGCCATTCTAACGGGAGTGAGGTGGAATCTTAGACTTCTTTTCATTTGCATTTCTTTTATGACCAGAGATGTGGAGCATTTCTTCATGTGTCTATAGGCCATTTTTGTTTCTTGTTCAGAGAAGACTCTCTTTCAGTCTTTGGCCCATTTTGTAATGGGATGGGTGTTACTTTGGAGGTTAGTTTTGGAGTGATTCAATTTTTTGAGTTGTTGATATATTTTAGATATGAGGCCTTTGTCCGTTATTTGGTTGGTGAAGATCTTCTCCCACTCTGTAGGCTTCCTGATTAGTTTACTAGCTATATCCCTTGCCATACAAAAGCTCTGCAGTTTAATGCAGTCCCACTTATCCAGCCTTTCTCTGATTTGTTGTGATTCTTGGTCCTTATTAAGAAAGTTTCGACCTGTGCCAAGGAGGCCTAGTGTATCTCCTATTCCTTCCTGTAAACTTTTCAGTGTGTCAGCTTTTGCCTCCAGGTCTTTGATCCATTTGGAGTTAAATCTAGTGAAAGGTGACAAAGAAGGATCCAACTTTAGTTTTCTGCAGGTGTTTAACTAGTTCTGCCAGCACAACTTGTTGAAGAGTCTATCTTTCTTCCATTTTATTTTTTTGCCTCCCTGATCAAAGATTGGGTGGCCATAGGTCTGTGGTTTAATATCTGGGTCCGCAGTTCTACTCCATTGGACTTCAGGCCTGTTCTTGTGCCAGTACCAAGCTGTTTTGAGAATTATAGCTCTGTAATAGAGTCTTAAGTTTGGACTTGAAATTCCTCCAGCGCTGTTCTTTCTGCTAAGAAGTGTTTTTACTATACGGTGTCTTTTATTATTCCATATGACATTTTGAATTGCCTCTTCTATTTCTTTAAAGAATGACATTGGGATGTTGATTGGTATTACATTGAATTTGTAGATAGCCATTGGCAAGATTGTCATTTTTACAATGTTGATTCATCCAATCCAGGAGCATGGGAGGTTTTTCCATTTCCTTAGTTCTGCTTTAATTTCCTTTTTTAGGGTTTTAAAATTTTCATCTAACCGGTTCTTTACATTCTTAGTTAAGCTAATTCCTAGGTACTTTATTTTCTTTGAGGCTATTGTGAAACGAGTTTCTTTCCTGATTATTGCCTTGTTCCTCTCACTGTTGGCCTAAAGTAAGGCAGTTTATTTGTGAGGGTTTATTTTTATGGCTTGCTACCCTTCCAAAGCTTTGAATCAGCTCAAGAAGCTTGGGAGTAGAGTCTATAGGATTCTTTAAATACAGAATCATGTCATCTGCAAAGAGGGATAGTTTTATTTCCTCTTTCCCTACTTGGATCCCCTTTATGCTTGCTTCTTGCCTTATTGCACTGCCTAGGAATTCTTGTGCTATGTTAAAAAGGAGTGGAGAGAGTGGGCATCCTTGTCTTGTTCCTGATTTTAGAGGGAATGGCTTTAGATTTTCACCATTAAGTATGCTACTAGCCTTGGGTTTCTCATACACAGCCTTTATAACATTGAGAAATGTTCCATGGATTCCTAGTTTCTCCACATCTTTTACCATAAAGGGGTTTTGGATCTTGTCAAATGCCTTTTCCGCATCTATTGAGACAATCATGTGATTTTTGTCCTTGCTCCTGTTGATTTGTTGCATTATATTAATTGATTTGTGTATGTTGAACCAGCTTTGCCTCCCTGTGATGAATCCAGTTTGATCATAGTGTATAATTTTTTTGATGAGTTGTTGTAGACGGTTGGCCAGTATTTTGTTGAGAAGTTTTGCATCGATGTTCATCAAAGAAATGGGTCTATAGTTCTCTTTCTTTGATGAATCTCAGTGTCGTTTGGGGATGAGGGATATGCTGGCTTCACAGAATGAGTTTGGTAAAGAACCCTCATTTTCAATTTCGTTGAAGAGCTTGAGGAGTATTGGTGTGAGCTCTGCTTTGAAGACTTTATAGAATTCAGCTGTGAATCCATCTGGCCCTGGGCTCTTTTTAAGTGGAAGTTGTCTAATTTCCATTTCTATTTCAGAGCTTGAAATAGGCCTGTTGATTTGGGTTAGCTCTTCTTGGTTCCGTGTGGGTATGTTAATATTGTCTAGGAATTCATCCATTTCTTATAGATTCTCAAATTTGTTGGCGTAAAGGTTTGAGAAGTATTCCCTCATTATATTCTGGATCTTGGTAATTTCTGTCGTGATATTACCATTTTCATCTGCGATTTTGTTTATTTCGAAATGCTCTCTTCTTTTTTCGGTAAGATTTGCTAAGGGCTTGTCAATTTTGTTAATTCTTTCAAAGAACCAACTCCTTGTTTTCTTGATTCTTTGTATAGTTTTTTTATTCCAATTCTGCTTTGATTTTAATAATTTGCTTTCTCCTAATGGGTTTAGGGTTGGTTTGTTGCTCTTTTTCCAGGAGGTTAAGGTGAGACATTAACTAGTTGGTTTGCCATTTTTCCAACTTGCTGTTGTAGGCACTCAGCGCTATAAATTTTCCTCTGAGTACTGCCTTTGTTGTGTCACTAAGGAGTTGATATTTGTGTGCTCCTTATTGTTAAATTTCATAAACAGTTGGATATCTGTTCTGATCTCTTCGATTACCCATTGTTTTGGATTCAACAATGTGTTGTTCAGTCTCCATGAGTTACAGGGTATTCGTTGGTGGAGATGTGTGTTCAGTTCCAATTTGATGCCTTTATGGTCTGAGAGTGTGCATGGAATAATTTCAGTGTTTCTGAATCTGTCCAGGTTTGTTTTATGGCCTAAGATGTGCTCTATTTTGGAAAATGTTCCATGTGCTGCTGAGAAAAACGTATATTGTGGTGTTACTGGGTGGAATATTCTGCAGATGTCTACTAGAACTTGTTGTTCTATATAGTTGTTCAGGTCTAAGGTTTCTCTGTTGAGTTTTTGCCTTGTTGATCTTTCCATAGGTTAGAGTGGTGTGTTAAACTCACCAACAATCACTGTATTTCGATCTATGTATTGTTTCAGTGTAAGAAAAGTTTGCTTGATGAAGTTTGGAGCTCTGGGATTGGGTGTGTAAACATTTAGGATCGTTCTGTCTTCTGGGAGGAAAGACACCTTTAGTAGTATGTAGTAACCTTCTTTGTCTTTTCTTACTAATTTTAGTTTGAAGTCTATTGTATCTGATATGAGGATGGCAACTCCAGCCTGTTTATGGTTGCAGTTAGCTTGATAGAGTTTGTTCCAACCTCTCACATTCAAAAGATGATGGTTTTTGGGTAAGATGTGTCTCTTGAAGACAGCAGAACAATGGCTCTTGCTTTTTGATCCAATTAGACAGCCTATGCCGTTTAATTGGATAGTTAAGTCCATTGATATTGAGAGTTAGGATTGAGAGATATTTATTAGTTCCTACCATTTTTAAAAGCTTTTAGTAGGGTTTGTGTCTTGACAGTTCTTGTGGTGCTTATATGGTATGCTGTTTAGGTGCCATTACTTTCCCTATATTGCATTTATTTTGGTTTTCTATGTATAGAGCATCTTTGAGAATTCTCTGTAGTGTTGGTTTTGTTTCGACATATTGTTGCAGCTTTTCCCTGGAATGGAATTTTTTCTTGTTCCCTCAGTTATGAATGAGAACTTAGCTGGCTACAGTATTCTTGGTTGGTAGTTATTTGATTTAAGGGCATGACAGATATGCTTCCAGTCACTTCGTGCTTGCATGGTCTCTGCTGAGAAATCTGGGGTTATTCTGATTGGTTTGCCTTTATAGGTTACTGATACCTTTTCCCTGGCTGCTTTTAGGATCTTTTCTTTCGTGTCTATTGATCCAGTTCGGATCACAATGTGGCGGTGGGATGTTCTTTTCTGGTCAGGTGTGTTTGGGGTTCTAAAAGCTTCTCGTATCTGGATGGACCTGCCCTTCTGGTTATTTGGGAAATTCTCTGAGACGATTCCCTGAAGTATATTTCCAATACCATTGACCTCTTTCTCCACGCCCTCCTCAATACCAACTAGCCTTAAATTAGGCTTCCTAATTGTATCTTGGACCTCCTGAAGCGCTCTCTCATATTTCCTAGATTTGGATTGACTCATTTTCTGTTCTTTCTCTATAATACCTAAATTATCTTCAGCCCTGGAAATTCTCTCCTCTGCATTGTCTAACCTGCTATCAAAGCTATCTACTTTATTTTTGATCTCCCTTCTTCCAATTGCTCATTTTTGATGCCTTGCATCTCTTGTTTTAGATCATGTATGGATTTCATTATCTCCTTCATTTCCTTTTGAGTGGTTAGCTAAGTAGCTTTATTTTCTTTGGACATTTGCTGGAGTTTGGTGACGTTTTTATTTGTGGATTCTATGGAATTCATCCATCTTTCTTTGAAAAACCTTAATTATGGGCTCTTTAATGGCTTCTTCTTTTTCACTTATCACCTTGTTTTTGCTTTCCTCTTGTTCAGCTATGGCTTCCTCCATTATCTCTTTCTTTATATTTTCACATTTTCCATTAAGGATGTTTATCAATTGCATTTGTGTAGCACTTGGAAGACTCTCCTCTAGGTTTGCCAGTGACTGTTCCTTGTCTGTTTATATTGGGTGGGGGATGTTGTTTCTTGATTTGACATTTTTCTTGAGTTTCTTGTTCTGCCCATTTGAAAATGGGAGCAAGATTACTACTAAATACGATTATAGTGTTTCAGATATAATCAACCTAGACCTCTGTAGCTGGCAGACACTAGATGTTCACAAGTTTTGATTGGTATTATCACTCTTTCTTTTTGTGCACATACAGACCAGTCTAATACAACCACTGATAAGCGATTTATACCCAAAACAATAAGCCTCTCAATCCAATCTCTATTATCTTTAAGTCCCTCTGAGCCTAGAGAATAATTAACCACCTACATATACAATATTGCTCAACAGCCATCAAGTGTAGATCCGTGCAGTATAAGGTTTGAAAGACCAGCAAAGGTCCAGAGATAGAAAAAAAGAATGAGAGAGGTCAGGGGAGGTACAAAACGATTAACGTAGGAGTGTAAGAATATTGTAGTCATGAAGAAAAGGTATAGCATAAGGATAACTGACCTAAGTTGGTAAGTAGGTAGCATATTTGAGTACAAAGTTTGGAAAGTAGTAGAATAAAACATATGTGTTGCTGCACGACTAGCTCTTAGCCCAACCAGTGGCATCACAGTGGACCATGGGATGGATCTGTTTTTCTTGTCTACGTTGAGGGAAAGGGGTATTTCACAAGATGCAGAAGCGAAGATTACAGAAGCAAATGCTGTGAGTGAAGTAGCTCGTAAAAAGCATTTTTATTTTCTTTTATCTTTCTGCCAGTCTTGGGGCTTGAATTCAGGGACTGAGCACTGTCTTGGGGTTTTCTCAAGTCTATCCCCCTGCCACTTGAGCCACAGTGCCACATCTAGATTTTCTATCTATGTGATACTGCGCAATCAAACCCAGATCTTCATGGATGCTAGGCAAGCACTCTACCACTATGCCAAACTCTCAACCCTGACATAGTAATTATAAAGTCATCATCATCATATCAAAATAACCTTTCTCCTACAAAGAATGAACACTTATCTATGTGTGTAATGTTTTTTTTAATTTCACCACTTCTTCTGTGTTTTACCCTCTTGCATTTTTACACATGACAGCAAAGCTAATCATCAGGAAAAAATTGATTAGGATACAGAAACCTAATAATATCCTAGTAGATTGACGTCAAAAATATGTGCAAGATGCCCTGTGTGTTTGACTTAGAGGTCGAGTCCTTGGCTACCACGCAAAAAGCCTCAGGTTTGATTCCTCATTAACACATACATAGAAAACGCTGCAAGTGGTGCTGTGGCTCGGTGGGACAGCTAAAGCCTAAAGAAAGCCCAAGAACAATGTTCAAACTCTGAGGTCTAGTCCCAAGACTAGCAAAAACAAAAAAAAATTCGACAAGGGGCAAAATGCAGGCAGAGAAGGCACTGTGAAGCAAATGTTTTGTAAGGGATGAGGGCAATATTGACCCTTAAGTTTGGATCTTACCTAAGAAAGGCTCCTTGAGCCTGAGACCAGACTGGTAGTTGGGCCTAGTGGAAGACATTGGGTTTGGACAAATAAGGTGTGATGTTTACTACATACACATGTATATTGTGAGATTGGAGGAGAGATTCAGCCTCCAGTATGTCTTTGATGAGGTCTTCTGTGAGCAAGGATCTTTGGTCATTGTGCCCTGAAGTTTGACCCTGCCTCCCTCACAATGGAACAGAATATGGAACCCTGGTATCCAAGCCACTGTAACTAACAACCAGCTCAAGCCAGCTCACTTGGCCTGTGGTTCAGGAGGAAGAAAGATGTTGCTGTGCTGTTGCCAAAGGTCAGGAAACTCGAGTCTCAGGCATGGAAGTTGTGGATGTCTTACTCGAAGATGTACATGCTAGATCATTGCCAAGCCACAAATCCAGTATAACAGAACTTTCTCTAAGAAGAAGGCCAGGAAAATCCACGGCAACCAGATGAGGTATATTTCTAAGAAAAAAATGTATTTGACCCCATCATCCTCCCCACACATTACAACTTTCTTTTTTTTAATTTTTTTATTGTAATTAGTAAAACGGTTACATGATATTTGCCAGATAGAAGGTGCATTAATTCACATACATTGATACCCGTTCACATGTCTTGGTACCCATTTCCCTCTAACGCTACACCCCCACCCGTCTTGGTTTCCCCCCTTCCCTATCAAATTTCAAATATCCAAATACAAATAAATTCAATATATCAGATAACAAAGTGAGACACTACACCAATATGGGATAACCAAGGGACAGCAAAGGAGATGAGAGACAACATAGTACATTAAGGACAACAATCATTCATTATGTGGCTTTTGTTTCAATATCCTGGAGGTCCTTTCAATTAGCTTCACATTATATGGCCTTATTTATGGCCTTTTGCTCTATTGCAAATCACAGCTAGTACAGCCCAAAGTTTCTGCTGGTTATCACGAATGAGGGAATCCACTGAGCCCAAGTTCCTGTGAGTCTGGCTTACTTCACTTAATATGATTTGTTCTAAGTCTTTCCATTTCCTAACAAATGGGGCGATGTCTTTTTTTCTGACAGCCGCATAGAATTCCCTTGTGTACAAATACCACAACCTGTTGATCCACTCATCAACTGAGGGACATCTTGGTTGGTTCCATATCTTTGCTATGGTGAATAGTGCTGCAATGAACATTGTTGTGCTAGTGGGTTCAGTATGCCCTGGTTTCTGGATTGTTGGGTAAATGCCAAGTAGTGGAATTGCTGGGTCATAGGGGAGTTCTATTTTTTGCCTTTTGAGGCACTGCCGCACTGCTTTCCATAGTGGTTGAACGAGTTTGCACTCCCATCAACAGTGTAGTACTGATCCCTCCTGGCCACATCGCCTCCAGCATCTGTTGTCATTCATTTTCCTGATCCTGGCCATTCTAACTGGAGTGAGGTGGAATCTTAGAGTTGTTTTGATTTGCATTTCTTTTATGACCAGAGATGTGGAGCATTTCTTCATGTGTCTATAGGCCATTTTTGTTTCTTCTTCAGAGAAGACTCTCTTTAAGTCTTTGGCCCATTTTTAATGGGATGGATGTTACTTTGGAGGTTAGTTTTGGAGTCATTCAATTTTTTGAGTTGTTGATATATTTTAGATATGAGGCCTTTGTCCGTTGTTTGGGTGGTGAAGATCTTCTCCCACTCTGTAGGCTTCCTGATTAGTTTACTAGCTATATCCGTTGCCATACAAAAGCTCTGCAGTTTAATGCAGTCCCACTTATCCAGCCTTTCTCTGATTTGTTGTGATTCTTGGTCCGTATTAAGAAAGTTTCGACCTGTGCCAAGGAGGCCTAGTGTATCTCCTATTCCTTCCTGTAAACTTTTCTGTGTGTCAGCTTTTACCTCCAGGTCTTTGATCCATTTGGAGTTAATTCTAGTGCAAGGTGACAAAGAAGATCCAACTTTAGTTTTCTGCAGGTGTTTAACCAGTTCTGCCAGCACAACTTGTTGAAGAGGCTATCTTTCTTCCATTCTATTTTTTTGGCTCCCTGGTCAAAGGTTAGGTGGCCATAGGTCTGTGGTTTAATATCTGGGTCCGCAGTTCTCCTCCAATGGACTTCAGGCCTGTTCTTGTGCCAGTACCAAGCTGTTTTGAGAATTATAGCTCTGTAATAGAGTCTTAAGTTTGGAATTGAAATTCCTCCAGCGCTGTTCTTTCTGCTAAGAAGTATTTTTGCTATACGGGGTCTTTTATTATTCCATATGAAATTTTGAATTGCCTCTTCTATTTCTTTAAAGAATGACATTGGGATGTTGATGGGTATTACATTGAATTTGTAGATAGCCCTTGGCAAGATTGTCATTTTCACAATGTTGATTCTTCCAATCCAGGAGCATGGGAGGTTTTTCCATTTCCTTAGTTCTGTTTTTATTTCCTTTTTTATGGTTTTAAAGTTTTCATCTAAACGGTCCTTTACATTCTTAGTTAAGCTAATTGCTAGGTACTTTATTTTCTTTGAGGCTACTGTGAAAGGAATTTCTTTCCTGATTATTGCCTCGTTCCTCTCAGTGTTGGCGTAAAGTAAGGTAGTTGATTTGTGATGGTTCATTTTATGGCCTGTTACCCTTCCAAATCTTTGAATCAGCTCAAGGAGCTTGGGACTAGAGTCTGTAGGATTCTTTAAATACAGAATCATGTCATCGGCAAAGAGGGATAGTTTTATTTCCTCTTTCCCTACTTGGATCCCCTTTATGCTTGCTTCTTGCCTTATTGCACTGCCTAGGAATTCTAGTACTATGTTAAAAGTAGTGGAGGGAGTGGGCATCCTGAATGCTACCCCCTAGCACTTTAATGCAAAGCTTAGGGCTGTGGCATTTTAAGCACAATTGAACGCTCTGTTTTTTGCTGGTTAATTAGAGGTAAAAATATTATGGAATTTATTGCGTGGCTGATTTTGAACTGGAATCCTCAGTTCTCAGCTTATCTTGAGTAGCTAGGATTACAGTACTTTTACAACATGTATGCTCCTACACATTGCTTCTGATCCAAACACTCATTGTTCAATTTAAGTAACAAGATGTGAGGAACGATGATTGACTGTAATTTACTAGATGGGATTCTAGTGAGTATATATTTCCACTTCCACTCTGAAGCCAGGGAAATGTTTCTGGTACATGTTTCAACTATCTCCCAAAGAGGAAATAATATGTGAGTACGTTTGATAGTATTTCATATAGGAGATGGACTTTGGTGTTTGGAACCTGTTGGGCAGAGTGTATCAGCTGGGCTGTGATAACAGAGATGATGTTACAGACAGTAATATTTTCATCCCAGACAGACTTAATCCAGATCCTTGGATTTCAGGCCTTGAGTAGATAGAATTACAAGTGTGAGCTGCCACCACCACCTGGTTCATTTTGGAAACCTTAATTGCTTCTCATTTGTTCCTTTCCTTTTTTGGAAGATTGATCTAAGCTGGCTGATTGTGCATCACAATGAAGAGATTGGCCTCAGGAATTGCAAATATTTGTTTCATCAGCACGGAATGAATGAAGTTGATCTAAACCCAATAGTATTTTCCTTCTGATAAATAGGGAACTTACTTATATCATTTTTCCTTGCCTTTGCTTTCCCAAAGCAAGCAACATGTTTCTTAAAAACTATACTTCATGAGAATATTATAATTAGAAGCTATCTTCTGCACACTTCAGAATAGTCCTTGCATTTATAAACTTATATTACAATATTAGGTAGAAGAATGGTGACTGTTAGTTTCATAACTATTTCATATGTTTTCCTCTTTAAGGCTCATTAAGTCAAGAAGGGATTAAATACATTTATATAATAGTAGAACATAGCTCCTGCTGATTTGATGTGTGTGCAGATGATACACAGATTTATTAGGATTACTCAAAAGTTTTCTTCAAATTTTCAGTAGTAGACTGCTATGCTAACTGGAAGGTGATAGTAATGATGCTGAAATTCTATGAATCAGATATGAAGCAGAATTTCAGGGGAGAGTATTTGCTAGGGACTTAATTTCTAAGACGCATATCAAGAATATTGAACTATAACACCCAATGATGGAGGACTCAGCGTCACATTTTGTTGTTTTATGCAAGTCCTGGGACTTGAACCCAGGGCTTGGGAACTGTCTTTAAAACTTTTTTTTTGCTTCAGGCTAGTGTTCTACCACTTGATCCACAGCTCCACTTCCAGATTTTTGGTAATGAACTGTAAATCAGAATATCATGCAATTTGTTTGGGCTGGATTCAAACCTGATTCTGTGTAGATAGGATTCCAAGTGTGAGCGCACAGAGCCTGGCTAGTATCATTCATCATTCAAGTCATGGGACTGCAATTCTGCAGCTGGGTCTTGTCACTGAGCTTTTCAGCTCAAGACTACTGCCCTATCCCTTGAGCCATAGGGCCACTTCTGGGTTTCTGGTGGTTAATTGGAGATAAGAGTCACATGGACTTCAGTGCCCAGGCTGACTTTGAACTGCTATCCTTGGATCCCAGCCTCTTGAGTAGCTACATTTACAAGTGTGAGCCACCATACCCGGCTAAATTATTTTTTAAGTTAATTTATTTTGTTAAGTCAATATATAGTTGGCATACGGTTACATAAGTAATGAACATATTTCTTAAGAAAATTGTTATCCCCTCCCTCATTTTTCTCTGTTTTCCTACCCTCAGCCCCCTCTCCACCCAGATTGTTCAGTTCATTTCCGTTTAGTGTCTTCCAAGCATCACTGTTCAATGGGTTCACCCTTTTTCCTTTGTTTTTTTTTTTACCATTTTATTATACCCTCTCCATTCCCCAAATCACATAAACCTATGTACAAGACACAGGGTACCCGAATTCAACACAGTGACTACAGAGAATAAAACTAAAGGGAAAAAGAAGAAAAGAGGTAAAAAGCAAAGAAAATGAAAGAACATCATACAGTACCTTAGAAGCAACAACACTGAAAAAACAAAACATAAAACCTTGGATGAAAATGAAGCTTGCCTAGCATGTATGAAACCCTGGATTCCATTCCTCAGCACCACATAAACAAAAAACTGGAAGTGCCACTGTGAATCAGCTGGTAGATTTCTAACGTTCAGCACAGAGTGTCTCCAAGTGACAAAAATCTGTCACATTTAAGTCAGGCTTCAAAACTTTGCTAGGAACCAGTTATGTGACTTGGAATAAAGTCCAGTTTTCAAAAAATCACTAGCCAGGCGCTGGAGGGTCATAATTGTCATTCTACTAGCCAGGGAGAAGGTGATTCAAAGCCTTTGCAAGCAAAAAAATGAAAACAAAAAAACTGTAAGATTCTACTCTCCACTTATCCACCCAAAAACTAAGTGGAGTTGTGGCTAAAACTGGTACAGCATTAGCCTTGAGGAAAAAGAACTAAGAGACCTTGTCCAGGTCCAAAGTTCAACCTCCCCACCAAGAAAGAAAAAAAAAGGAGTCCAGATACCTTAGTTTAAAAAGTATATCTTGATATCTTAGTAGATTTTTCTGATCTTTCCTCATTCATCTCATGGAACCACATAATCTTGATCCTGATCTGATTAAGAGCCTGCATTGTGCTTAATAAATTCATTCCACATATTCCAGTAGAATCTGGACAGCTAACAGCCACTTACCAATGCTTTATTCTACGTTTAGGCCAGTATGTCTTCATACCATCTACACAGTCAGCTATATCATCTTTCCAGAAGTATCATTGAGTGTAGAACACTCAGAACTAAAATAATTGCATAAAGATGTAATAAAACCCCTTGATTCATTAAGAAAATTTCTGTACCACTTAGAGCAAGTACATTAGTGGTATTTACCTCTAGCCTCTTTTTTAAAAAATTTATTAACATTGAATTTTACATCATATTTCAAATGTCATGTTTAACCAACAAGTATTCAAGAAGGGAATCGCTGTACAATCACTGGCACATAGATTTTAGAATATAGTAAAAATTAAGCTGAGTCTTTGTATGTCATAGATACAGATTAATCTATAATAAAACACATGTCTATAGAGTGTATAGTCTATCCTAGATTTTTATGTCTATGTAGTTATGTTTATATCTCCAAAATTATGTCCAGAACATTGGGTATCAACTATTCAATCATCGCTCTACTACCGTTTGAAACTAATATCCATATATTAAGGATATCATGTACCTTTTGTTCCTTGGTCTTGACTTATCTCACTCAACAGGATTCACTCTAATTTCATCCACTACCCCAAAAATGCCATTATTATTTTTTTCTGTGCAGATCTTCTTTTTATGTATTTATATTTATTGTAATTTATAGAAGGGTTACATTATATTCACCAGATAGAAGGTGCATTACTTCTCAAACTTTGATACCCCATGTAATGATATGGTCCCCATTTCCCTTCCCCTACCCCCATTCATGTTCATTTCCCCTCTTCCCTATCCAATTTCAAATAACCAATTAGGCACATATGAAATTTATCAGAAAACAAGGTGAAATATTGTAACAATATGATATAACCAAGGGATAGCAAAAGAGATAAGAGATCACATATTTCATTAAGGACAACAATCACTCATTATATGAGTTTTGTTTCTTTATCTTGGAGGTCCTTACATTTAGTGTCATACTATTTGTCACGATGTCTCTAGATTTTGTTCTATTGTAAATCTCTGGTAGCAGAGCCCAAGGTTTCTACTGAATTTGACAAATGAGGGAGACTCTTGGGCCTATGTTCCTTTGAGTTTGGCTTACTTCACTTAATATGATTTTTTTCCTTTTCATCCACTTCCCCGAGAATGCCATTATTTTATCTTGTCGGTTGGCTATGTATCATTCCATTGTGTTTGTGTGCGTTTGTGTGTGTGTGTGTGTGTGTGTGTGTGTGTGTGTGTGTGTGTGTGTGTGCGTGCGTGTATCACATTTTTTGTAGTAGGACATCTGGTTGTTTCCATCATCCAACCTCATTTTCTACAGATATTTTTATAGTCTCTTTTTTATTTTCAGGGTAATGTATAGAGGGGTTACGATTACATTTACAGGTAGTGGACTGCATTACTTCTCACACATTTATTCCACTCCACATGTTTTTGTCCCCAGTTCCCTCTCCCCTCCCCTTTCCAATCATCTTGTTTCCTCTCTTCCCTTTCCTATTTGACATAAACAAATAAACATATATACAATATGCCAGGGAAAAAATCAGATACAGTAACAATCTGACATTAACCAAAGGGCAAAATAAGAGATGAGAAATAACATAGTAGATTAAGGACAAAAATCACACAAGATTAAGAGCAACGATGACACAAGATATAGCTCTTGTTCCCATATCCTAGAGATCCTTTCATTTAGTCTCATCCTATATGACCTTATATACCTAGGTTTTTGAGTTATTGTAATCCTCTGCTAGGAGAGTCCTAGATGTGAACTAATTATTACAAATGAGGGAAACCATTGAGCTTATGTTTCTTTGGGTCTGGCTTGCTTCACTTAATATGAATTTTTCCAAGTCTTTCCATTTCCTTACAAATGGGGCGATGTCATTCCTTCTGATGGCAGCATAGCATTCCATTGTGTATAAGTACCAAATCTTCTTGATTCAGTCATCTACTGAGTGGCATCTGGGTTGGTTTCATATCTTTGCTATGGTAAATAGTGCTGCAATGAGCATCATTGTGCTAGTGGCTTTAGTATGTCCTTTTTTCTGGACAATTGGGTAGATGCCAAGTAGTGGATTTGCTGGATCATAGGGGAGCTCTATGCTCAGTCTTTTGAGGAACCACCAAACTGCTTTCCCTAGTGGTTGAACGAGTTTACACTCACACCAACAGTGTAGGTGTGATCCCCCCTGGTCACTTCCCCACCAGTATCTCTTATTAGATTTTTTGATAATGGCCATTCTGACTGGAGTCAGGTGGAATCTCAAAGTTGTTTTGATTTTCATTTCACTTATTGCTAGAGATATGGAGCATTTCTTCATGTGTCTAAAGCCCATTTTAATTATTTCTTCGGAGAATACTCTTTTAAGTCTTTAGCCCACCTTTTAATAGGATGGTTGTTTCTTTGAAGATTTGTTTGGGAGAGATTCATTTTTTTCAGCTATAGATATATTTTAGATAACTACATATATTTTTGTAGAAAAAAGAATGGAAGCCATCATGCTGGCTCACAACTTAATTTCAGCTACTTAGGAGGCTCAGGGCTTAGGATCACAGGTCAAAGCCAACCAGGGCCCTACAGTGTGTGAGATCAAACTCTGTGAACATACAATGACTGTAAGAGGAATCTCACTGCCTGGGAATGTAGCCTAATGGTAGAGTGCTCACCTAGAATGCATGAAGACCTAGGTTGTATTCACCGGTACCGCATACTCAGAAAAAAGCTAGAAGTGGCTCTGTGTTTCAAGAGGCAGAGCACTCACCTTGGGCAAGCGAGTCCAATGAAAATGTCTAGGCCCTGAGTCCAAGCCGTAGGACTGGCAAAAAGAAAAAAAAGAGCAATCTTACTTAAGTAACAAGGAATGTACCCTATATTTATACAGACTGAAAAATTCATTAAGAAATTAGAAAATATGTATAAAGTGCATAATTTCTTTGGTGTGTTGGCACTGGGTCTTCAACTGAGTGCTTCAGCTCTATCCCTGACCATTTCTGCTCAAGGCTAGCACTCTACCAATGCAGCCCCAAATCAACTATCTTCAATTGAGATATAAGGGATGAATATTTCAGGGTGCTTCATGAAAAACATTTTTATAAATTGAAACTTTCAACACAGTCTTATTTTAGTATGAATGTTGAGATGGGAAGAGACAGAAAAAGTGAAATGTTTCCTGATCCCCATAGAGAAGAGACTCAGCAGAACCACTGTGGTCTGCAGGCTTCTTTGTGAGTTTTGTTTGCTTGTTTGATTTTTGTCAGTTGTGGGGCTTGAACTCTGGGCCTGGGCACTGTCCCTGAGCTCTTCAGCTCAAGGCTAGTGCTTTAATCTGTGAGCCACACTTCTGGTTTTTCTGGCAGTTAACTGGGTACTTTGGCTGGCTTTAAACTTTGATTCTCAGATCTTAGCCTCCTGAGTAGCTAAGATTATAGGTGTGAGGTACCATCACCAGGCTGCTGCTCTGTTACTATGCAGGTTCTGGATCAAGAACTTCAAGTTCTTACTTCAATTTTTTCTTCTCTTGCCTGATACTCTGCCATTTGAACGAAGCCCCAGTTCCTGGTCTTTGTTGGTTAATGAGAGATATTACGATTTTCTAATATTCAGAGCAATGATTATAAAACCCAGCATTTTACTTACTTGAATAAATTAAGAGACAGGACCTAGTGAGATGGAAAACAAAATTTTTTTTCAAGTTGCTATCCTGTTCTAATGCATAAGTCTGGCTATTTTGCTTACACACAAATATGTATTTTACCAATTTCTACTCTATTTTTGCTTAGCTTAAAACCACCACTGCCATTTCATAGATTTTGTTGTTGTTGTTTGCGGTGCTTGAACTCTGTGCCTGGGCTGTTCCTCAGATCTTCAGTTCAATGCCAGTGCTCTACTACTTTTGATTTGGCCAGTCCTGGCCTTGAACTCAGGGACTGAGCACTGTCCTTATATTTTCTCAAGGCTAGGGCTCTACCACTTCAGCCTCAGCACCACTTCCAGCATTTTTCTATGTATGTGATATTGAGGAATTGAACCCAGGTCTTCGTGCATGCTAGGCAAGCACTCTACCACTAGGCCAAACTCCCAGCCCAAAATTATTCATCATTACTATTAGCTATCTTCTTTTTTTTATTATTGATTCGTCATGTTGCTTGGACTTTGGGGCTGGACTCTCCCTGACCTCTTCAGCTCAAGGCTAGCGCTCTTCCTCTACAGCTCCATTTTTGGTTTGTGGTAGTTAATTGGTGATGTAAGTCTCACAAACATATGTGTCCAGGCTGGCTTTGGGCTTTGAACCAAGATCCTCCAATCTCAGCCTCCATAGTAGGTAGAATTACACGCTTCAGCCAGCAGTGCCTGACTGTTTGATGTCTCTGCCTCTGTCTCTCTGTCTGTCTGTCTCTGTCTCTCTGCCTGTCTCTCTCTCTGTCTCTCTGTCTCTCTGTTTCTCTGTCTCTGTCTGTGTCTCTGTCTCTCTCTGTCTCTCTCTCTCTGTCTCTCTCTCTGTCTCCCTCTCTCTCTCTCTCTCTCTCTCTCTCTCTCTCTCTCTCTCTCTCTCTCTCTCTCTCTCTTTTGGTTGTAAGACTTTAATTGTGCTCCTGGGCAGTGTCCCTGGGCTCTTCAGCTCAAGGCTACAACCTTAAACACCTTGAGCCACAGTGTCACTTCTGGTTTTCTGGTGCTTAAGTGGAAGTAACAGTTTCATGGACTTTAGTGTCTGGCCTGGCTTTGAACTGTGATCCTCAGAACCCAACCTTCTGAGATCATTTCCAGCTTTTCTTTGGTGTAAGTGGTACAGAGTAATTGAACACAGGGCTTTGTGCATACTAGGCAAGCAAACTACCACTAGTGTGCACTCCAGCCTTAGATAAGGGCTTTCTTTTTCTTTTTCTTTTTTTCACTCATGGGGCTTGAACTCTGGGCCTGGAT
Source organism: Megascapheus bottae (assembly GCA_024803745.1). Taxonomy (NCBI): domain Eukaryota; kingdom Metazoa; phylum Chordata; class Mammalia; order Rodentia; family Geomyidae; genus Megascapheus; species Megascapheus bottae. The sequence goes on from JANJXV010000272.1 coordinate 1,159,699, forward strand.
GTTTACCTTAAGCTCTTCAGCTCAAGGCAAGAGCTCTACCACTTGAGGCACATTGTCATTTTGAATTTTCTGGATTATTTGGAAATAAGATTCTCACAGATTTTTATGCCTGGGCCATCTTTGAACCTCGATCCTCCAGGGTAGCTAGGATTACCAGGGTGAGCCACCAGTCACGGGCATTAAATTATTATTTTTTGCATGTCCTATGGCTTCAACTCATGGCCAGAGCACTATCCTAGGGCTTGCTCAAGGATAGCATTTTACTTCAGCCAGCCAACTCCCGGTCCAAATAGGCCACTCTTGAAGCTAGAATTACAGAGATCGGCCATAATACTGGCATGTTGTTATCTAAGTATATAATTTTTCTTCTATTTTTGATGGCTTTTCCTTAGTGTACATATTTCCTACATATTTTATGGAAAACTTCCTTCCCACTGGGGCCATAAGTTAAGCCTAGTGGAAGCGTTCTTGCCGAGCATGAATGAAGACCCAAGTTCAATTCCTCAGCACAACATTGATAAAAAAAGATAAAAGTGGTGCTGTGGCACATGTGATAGAACTTGCGCCTTAAGAATAAACAAAAACAAAAACAAGGATCGTGCTCAGGTCCTGAGTCTAAGCCCAGTACTGGCAAAAAAAAAACTCTGCCCAAAGTAGACATTTAAACTTATTGTACTTTTCAAAAAATTTGTTGTTCAAGGTGATATACAAAGAGATTGCTGTTACATATGTAATGAGTACATTTCTTGTAAACACTGTTACCCCCTCCCCCGTTTTCTCTTTCCCTTCCCCCCAAGTCATAAATTTCATTTACAACAAATATATATGTATTTTCATTCCTGAAAAAAATAGTTTAAAATGTGTTCAAATAAATGATGTAGGTTGATATATTTATCAAAATGGATTACTTGAACTCTAAAATCAACATTCTAAGTAATTTTTCTCATAAAATTGTAGTAATGCTATAAAACTAATACAAAAGGAATTTTAGTTATTAATTTCTTATGTTTTACCTTTAACATTATTACACTAAGCATACTGTTTATGGTATTAATACAGACAGCATGAAATATGATTATGTAAAAAAATTAAATGATTAAAAATAGTAAGGTTGGGGGCCAGTAGTTTGGCTTGGTGGCACACACCCTGGACTGGCAAAAAAGAAGTAGGGTTAGATAAAACAGATTTATTTCCAAATGTGTGGAAAATGGTATGATTTCTTGTTTGGCTAGTCCTGCGGCTTGAACTGAGGGACCAGGAAGTGTCCTTGGCCACATTTGTTCAAGGGTGGCACTCTTACACCTGAGCAACAGTGCCCCATGTGCTTTTTCTGTGTATGCAGTGTCGAAGAATTGAATCAAGGTCTTCTTGTATACTAGGCGAGCACTCTACAACTAGGCAACATTAAAAGCCAAAGTAGATTTTTGATGCTATTGTGGAGTTTTAATTTTCTTAAATATTTGTACAAAGCACAATGGATATATAAACAGACTTGAACTCACAGAACAGAGTCCCACATAATATTACAGTTACTCTGGCACTGCTCCCGATTGACAAAACACATTTCCAGGCATCTGCTCTGTCCTTAAGCTTTGGTAGCTGACTTGTCTTTCCATGGAGGCCTGGCCTGGATTCCTGGTGATTCCATGCATTTCATAGTTCCCTGTATATCCAATAAGGTTGTCTTCTATGGGACCAGACCTGTCTGGTTTTTGGCCCACACAGGACCTATGTGTCTGAGGTCTCACATTATAAATGGAAAATAAAACACAGTATAATAAGCACTGAAGAACTGCACACCATAATATTAACAATGAGAGTTTAATAGTTAGCAAAGTAAATACAATGAATACTTGACAAGAATCATGAGAGCAAGATAAAGAGATGTCTTTTTAGGAAGGGGACAGGGAAGCTCTAAATCCAGACTGGCCTCCAAGTTGCCTTCAGACAGTAATTCTCCTTCAGAGTCCTCATAAGGGTCTCCTTCCTCATGAGAAACAGAATGTCCTTCCTGAGTTAAGAGGGGGATGGATTCTGGTTTGTCGAATGGAGATTGAGTCTCTTTTAGTGAGATGGATGGGTCTGGATATTCTGTGAGGATGGATTCATTTTCCTCCAATGAATCCAGTATTGAGAGTACACTTGCTGCTTCCCATGGGGACATTTTCCATGAGCCCAGCGTGTGCCCCTTCAGCTTGCACAATAAGTGGAGTGTTACTCTGACTCAGATGGACTGACTCTGGGTGGAGTGTGAAAGGAAACGGAAGGAAATCTGGCTGCTCTTTTTCTTCCTCTATAGTATCTGCAGGTTCAACTGTGTCACACATGGGGTTCAGAGCAAAAGGTATATCCATAGGACTCTAAACCTGTTTGGTAATTTCTACAGAAGGCCCATGCTTTCTGGAGTGCAGTGATGATTCTCAGTCTCCATCAGTCACCAGCTCCATTGGTGGGTTTTTCATCCGGAGTTCAGGATAAGCTCTTACACGATGACCCAAACCTAAGAATGGAAATAGGTACAGAGTGGACAGAGTGGACTCTGCAAGTTGAAGTGTCACTCAACTTCCATGAGGATCTAATGGAGGAACCTGTAGAACTGGAGTTTGGACTGAACATTGAGGAGGTGTAGGGTCTTTCTAATGAGTGCTTATTCCCGAGTCCTTTCAGAGGACAGACATTACCTGGCTGACACCACCCATAAAGGGCATTTTGCCAAGCTCTGTAGAAGTAAGGGCCAACCAATATCTAGACCACATGGGCTTCCTACTCACAGGTTCTGAGGCACCCACACCAGGACTTCTACTTTTTCTTGGTCTTACTGGTCGCATATTCCTCCAGCTGGTCAAAAAGTTTGTGTTTAGAAGAGCAGGTCCAAAGCCGGCATGTGGAGCCTCATATAGAGCTTGAGTTGTGTCAGGGTGTGGCAGTTCTTGAACTCGTAGAAATCACTCGGGTAGAAGTCCATTCACATCGTATAGATGGAACACATGATGCTGTGGGCACATTCGGTACAAGGAAAGTGAGAGCCTTCTCTCTCCATCCTGAGCCTTTTACCAAAGCCCCTTTCTTGCAGGATTCTAATGCTGTGGCTGTCCTGCAGAGATGTGCACTTATGTGCTGGGAGGGGGGTAAGAGACACTCGAGAACAGGATGACTTTTACACCCCACTTCCAGAAGCTTCTGAGAGAGGCCTCTATGCATCTGTCCAAAGTAAACGCACCTTAAATTAACTAAGTAAATGCTCTAAATAAATCAATAAGTGAATGCTCTAAATAAAGAACTAAATGCTCATTCCTCTAATCTTAGCCACCCAGCAGGCTGAGCTCTGAAGATCACAGTGGAAAGCCAGTCTAGTCAGTAAAAGTCTAAAGGCACTTGTCTTCAATTAGGCAGCAAAAAGCCAGAACTTGACCTATGACTCAAATGGTACAGTGCTAATTTTTGAACACCAAAGGGATGGCATTTAGACCTGGGTTCAGGTTCAAGTGGCAGCACTGGACCACACACCAAAATGTAAATGCTTTCAGGTTCTAACAGGCAAAGCTATCACAATCCCTCCCTGATGGCTCAAAAGTGATTCAGCCCCCAGCTTTTCCTCTGACTCCAGTATTTCACAGGCCTCCGCCATTAGTACTGACACCTCATTTCTTACTGGGAAATGGGATTTCCTAGGATGTCACCTAGGTGAGGGCTGCAGTTGGGAGCCACTTACTCATGCCTGAAATCCAACTTCTCAGTAAGCACACTGTTGAGACTCCAGTAGCTTGTGAGGGAAATGAAATGGCATGGTGTCCCAGTCATAATAAAGTAGTTTGTGCACTTGTATCATGCTTAGCTCCCCTGTGAACACCCCAGTGAACCAAACAGGCTCAGAGAGGAGCCAAGTATTCCAAGACTTAGCCAGGAGTGGTGAGCAAACATGGGTTTTTCAAGAGAATTTCCAGCAACTACTACATTGTCCTCCACTATTTGAAATTGTGCAGGAAGTTTCCCACATAAAAGAGATCACCTTTCTGGTAGGCAGGGATCAGCTTTGTCAGCAGCATCTCCAACAGGCCTTCCTCCAGGATCCATAGGTTACAAGGCTCATTCAGAGTCTGAGCTGACTTACCATCACACTGTATTGGCAAAACAGTGGATATTTCAAACGTAGGAATGGGACCACACTTCAGACTGAGGAATTGGTATAGAGTAGATTGGAAATGACACACCCTAATCTCAGTATAGTCACTTGAAAGCACACAAGAAGGTTGTAGTTTGTGGGCAGGATGATGGGTTTAAATAGGTTTCCTCTCAATATACCTCATCTGAGTTTCCCTGGAGTTTCCTGGCTTTCTTCCTAGAGAAATGCCTGATATACTGGAATTTTGTCTTGGCCCTGATCCAGCATCTACTTCTTCAAGTGAGACATCCATATCTCTCATGCCTGAGATCCAAGCCTCCTGACCTTTGGCAACAGCACAGCAACATCTTTCTTCCTCCTGAGCCACAGGCCAAGGGAGCTGACTTGAGCTGGTTGTCACATACAGTGGCTTGGTTACCAGGGTTCCATATTCTGTTCCATTGTGAGGGAGGTAGGGTCACCTTTCAAGGCCCAATGACCAAAGCTCCTTGCTCACAGAAGACCTCCCCAAAGACATACTGGAGGCTGAATCTCCCTTCCCACCTCACATATGGATGTAGTAAACAGCACACCTTTTTGTTCAAATCCCAAGTCATTAACTAGGCGTAAGTGCTAGCCTGGTCTCAGGCTCAAGGAGCCTTTCTTAGGTAAGATCCAAACTTAACTGTCACTATTCCCCTTACCCTTCACAAGACATTTTGCTTCACAGTGCCTTCTCAGCTTGCATTTTGCCTCTTGCACATTTTCTTTGCTAGTCCTGGGACTTGACCTCAGAGCCTGACCATTGTTCTCAGCCTTTCTTTAGGCTATAGCTGTCCCACCAAGCCACAGCACCACTTCCAGAGTTTTCTATGTATATGGTACTGCAGAATCAAACCGGACTCTTTTTGTGTGGTAGCCAAGCACTCTACAAATAGATGAAAGACCCAGGCCATCTTGCACATATTTTTCACTTCAATCTACTAGCACGTTGTTAGGTTTCTGTATCCTAATCTATTTTTCTTCCTGATGAATATCTGTGCTGTCATCTGTAAAAATGCAAGTGGGAAAATCACAGAAGCATTGGTGACATAAATAAAGTCTTACAGACATAGATAAGTGTTCATTCTTTGTAGGAGAAAGGATATTTTGATATGATGATGATGACGATTTATAAATACTTAATCGGGGTTTAGAGTTTGGCCCAGTGGTAGAGTGCTTGCCTAGCATCCATGAAGATCTAGGTTTGAGTCCTTAATATCACACAGATATAAAAATCCATATGGCAATGTGGCTCAAGTGGCAGAGGGCTAGACTTGGGAAAAGCCAAGAGCAGTGCTCAGGCCCTGAGTTCAAGCCCCAGGAATGGCAGAAAAAACAAAAGAAAAGAAAAGAAAAGAAATGTGCTTTTTACAAGTTATTCACTCACAGCATTTGCCTCTGAATTCTTCGCTTCTGCATCTTGTGACTTATCCCTTTCCCTCAATGTAGACAAGAAAAACAGATTTTATTACTTGCTATCCTGTTGTCCAATCTTTGGATATTAATTCAAAATACAATATTGCCTGAAATATTGTGTGTGTGCATGTGTGTGTATCTGCCAATGTGTGCATGCACACATGTGTACAGGGTTTAGGGCTTACTCATAGGGCCTGTGTGATAACCGTCAGCATCTTTTCCTCAAAGGTATTGGTCTTTCACATCTAGCTTATTATATCTAATTGGAGTTGAGAGATTCACTCAATTTCTTGCCCTGTGCATTGGAACCCAGTGCTGGGTTCTCATATTGTTAATTGTAGCTATAGAGAAGCCTGAGATCTGGGGATCCTCGTTAGAATCCAGCCCCTGAAAGAAAGTCACTGATAGAAATCTTTATCTTCAGTTAAGCACGAATAAATAAGGCAAAAGTGGAACTGTGGCTCAGTTCCTCTTGTACCAGCCATGAGAAAATTAGTAATTGGCAGCACCTGGTCCCTGAGAGAAATCCTTAGCACTGGTTCAAAAAAAGAAAGAAAATAATGAAAAAAATTAAAACTTGCTGAGGAATCCATAAGGATAAACGTGCATGTGAATAATCTTGTCATTTCAGATTCCCTCAAGAGCTTATGACTCTCTATATTTTTTTCAAGTTTTTTTAAAGATATTTACATATTTTCTATCTTTCTTAAACAGAGATAGCCATCCACAAAACACAAACACAAACTCTCACACAGTATACCACCCACCCATAAGTGTCTGGCTATGTATATATGTATAGTCATATGTATTGATCTGTCTCTCTATACTAATATATAAATGCATAAACATATGTATTTAGACAAACAGGAAACATACATAGATAGGTCTCAGGCATTTCCAGATTTTGTGCAAGTCTTCTGAGTGCAACTTACCATTGTATTGTTTGTCAAGATAGAGTCCATCTAACTTTTGGACAGCTTCTTGTCCTTTGATACTTTTTTCTTCCAGTCCTGGGTTTTGAATGCTAGGCGTGGATGCTGTCACTGAGCTTGAGCTTCTTGCATTCAGTAGTTTATTGCAGAGAAGAGTCTCATGGAGTTTCTGTCCTGGGCTGGCTTTGAATTGTGATCCTCAGATCTCAAACTCCTGAGTAGCTAGGATGACAGTCTTGAGCTACCAGTACCTGGTTCCTTTGCCTCTTTTACCCTTTTTTTGGCCCCACCACAGCCATGGTATCTACCTTCCTATGTTCTCTCCACCTGCCCCCAGACAGGGGTCTGACAGATGCTTTCCACCCACTTATTCATGTCCTCCTCTGTATTGGCTGACAGCTAAGACATGCACTCACTTGTCTGGATGCCAAACACAAGGCCATGTGATTGTTTCTCAGTCTGGAACATCCTATCAGATTTATAGCACCACAGAGGGTCAGGTTGATGCTCCTCCAGGGCTTCTTAAATTGTTCTCATATTAATCCACAACACGTTTGTCATCACTTGTCCAGCTAATTCATGGACTAAACCAGCATTCCCTCCAAACTTAGATCCCAATACCATGAGGACACTCAAGGGTGCATTAGGAGTGTGACCTGCAGGTGGATGTGAGCCTGTCTAAGTTGGAGGGGATTTCTCCACCACAGGAAATGGAATACAAATTTAGAATCTGCTTTCATGAGGTGACAATCTCTGGCAGATGTTCTTATCAAATGTGGCACTGCCTACTTCCACCTTAAAACATGGGTTGATGACCCAGCATAACAGTGAATGTATTCACCCCGGCCCAACACATAGGCTGGGACCCTGAACTTTCAGGTAGCATTTGGCTTTGAAGGTCATGAGATCTTAGTCTACAAATGATGAGCCCCCTCCGGTGAGGCATAGCAAACGGAGCCAAAGTGCAACCCAGTTAAGCACCAGACCAAGTTTCCCTTCTTCAGTAGGGTATGGTTTGAAAACTGTGCATAGCTTCTGTTTGAAGCCAGTCCAGAAAGGAAAGTCCATGAAAGTCTCATTTCCAGTTAACTGCCAAGAAAAAGCCAAAGATAGAGATGAAGCTCAAGAGAGCTAGAGAGCCATCTGAAAAGAATGGTTACACCCTGCAACATCCTCATTATCTGATCTTGAAAACATCTCTGCGTGCATCCCAGCATGCAGCCAGCATCTTGGGGTGACAGTGACCCCTGCGCCCATTGGCAATCTGCACTGTCTCTGACATCTGTAATGTGAACCTCATTCTGTTGGGTTTGTGAAGCGGTGTCAACCCTGCAGAAGGAACCAACTGTGCCCTAACTCCCACTGTCCCCTGGGGCCCCTAGCATTCCCCCATCTGCACCCCTCCTGTGGCTTCTGATCCTAGGGAGCCCTCCTGCCCTGTCCAACACTCACATGAAGTGCATATTTCTTCTCCTGGGGCAACTTCTCCACAGAGAGTACATGACATGCCCACTCTCCAGGCACGGGGAGATCCTGTCAAAGTAGCAAATCAGTGATAAGGACATAAAGTGATGAATAGAATTTTAGATCCTGATGGTAGACAGTCTGCAAAATCCAAGGGAGAATGGAATTGGAGGGGACCAGGGATCAGGATGTGGGCATGGAGCTTCCCTGCCAAGGGGGTGGGGGAAGTCACAGGCTGGGGGATGCACAGGATGATCCATGGGCCCTGTGCAGCTACGGGGTCACATCCTTCTGCATCTCAGCCTTTGGCTTTGAGCTCTGTGATCGTCAAGATGTGCACAGTCTGTACTCTGCCTGGCAGAAGAAAGGACCCTGGGAAGACAATTGTAGACCCTTTGTGAGTGTAGGAAGGGGTAGGCTGGACACCCAGTCCAAGAGGAGCTAAAACTGGAGTCGAGGGGTGTGCAAGGAGTGGGTGTGAGGGTTGTGGGCAGTCACAGTCACGGCAGAGGTGGCTCTGTCTGTGGGGTGAGTGCCTCCCTGCAGGCACAGCACTGGACATATCAGAGATCCACATGAAAAGGAAAAGCTGGAAATGGCACTATGGTTCAAATGGTAGAGCATCAACCTTGAGCAAAAGAGCTCAGGGACAGTACCCAGGACCTGAGTTCAAGCCTCATGACTGTAAAAGAAAAAGAACCAGGACTATGAGAGGGAACCTGGTACTCTCTTGGTCTAATCAGACACAAGAACAGGCCGGGATAGGCTGTGGAAAAACACAGAGAACATCTTCCCCCAGCTCATCCTGTCCTGCATGCAGGGACAGCCATGTAACTAGGGCTACGGTGAGATCATCTTCACCCCTGTGCTGCCATCTGAATTGTAGGCCTCTGTCCTGCATGGGGTGTCCTGATGGCTGAGCAGGTGCCCTAACCCTAGGTGGAGAGCAGCCACTGACTGTGGTAGCTAAGGAGAGATCTGTTCCATAGCTATCAGGCCACCCAGCATGGGAGCCATAACCACCCCTCACCCAGGTAGAGGCCAATGGTTCTCCAGGTGCTACTAACATTGCCCCACCCCTAGCTCTGGGTACACGTGACATTCCCTCCACAAGGAGCAGGACTAAGTGAAGGATCAGGAAGCTGCCTATGGGCTTCAGATGATGGCCAGGCTGGCACTACAGATGGCCTCAATCTGTCACCATCTTCCCCTGCCTCCATCATTCCTCCATCATACCTCTCTACCTCCCACCCATTAACCTTGGAAACCAATGAACTGGGCTCTCATCATTCCTCTCATCTCTTCACGCACCTTGCCATGCGTCCATCCCTCTGTCACTTCCACCCCACACACATCACACCACCAGCCACCCTGTAGCTTATGAGGATCACAGAGGAAGCTCTTGGTGAAGGGCTTGTGACCACAAAACAGTTACTATCACCCGCTCCGGCCTGATCCACCACAGAGTAAGAACAGCCAAGCAAGCACACACTGCAGCAGAGTTGCTCTGCTGCCACTCTGATTTCTTCATGGCCAGGACTTGGCTCTCCTCAGCCTCTCAGCTCAGTAACCAGAACATTGTGCTTTCACAGAGCCATGGCTTCCAGTCTCCATGGACACAATGACATCAAGGTGATGCCAACTTCCCCATCTCTATATACTTCTAACTATGGGATGGGAGCTGAGGTTCTCTTCTGTGACTCCATCCGCTAAGAGGCTCATGCAGATTTCTATCCTTTGCTCATCATGGTGACTCTTTGGTTAACAAGTCACTGCTGGGCTTCCAGTTCACCACATATAGAACCCATACTCCAACACTTTTCTTAGAAGGACTGATGACTTTTAAATATTCTCTAGTTTTAAATTTCTACTTCCTTCTCTTTTTCTTTTATATATTTCCCTTCCTCACATACTTCTCTTTTTTTACCTTCCTTCTTTCATTCCTGGCCTTGAACTCAAAACCTGGACCTTTTTCTTAGCTTTTCTTTGCTCAAGGTAGCACTCTAGCTCTTGAGCCACAGCTCTACTTCAATCTTTGTTCTTGCTCTAAACTGGGAGTATGAGTCTCATGCATTTTTCCCTTTGCTGGGTTGGTTTTAAACCACAATACTAAGATCAGGATCCTGAATATGCCTCGGATTACAGGTATTATCTAATCAAAACAAATTTCTTTTTTAGACATAATTAGTTCTTTCAGGTGAGCCACCAGCCACTCATGCAAGAGCATTGCAGGATCCCAGCATTCATCTTGTCTCCAGTCTTATTCCATCCATCTCACATTGGTCATCTAAAACACCCTGCTGCATGCCTGAAGTCGCAAGGAAAGTTCTCAACGCCATGAGAAGCCCCCTTTAGCTCTGCCTCAGACATGCCCAGCCCCCATCCCACTTCCACATGAGCATTTGTTTAGGAGAAATTTCCTGAGTACATCATCATCTTTTCCTCACCATTCAAATTTCATCTTTGGAGTCATTTCTCCCAGACAAAGAGGAACATGATCCATGGTTTGATAGCAGCTCCAGCTTCATAGTCCCAGCCACCAACACCCCCCCCATTACCCTGCCAGACAGCTGAATTCAAGGACAATGTTTTCACTACCCCTGACTCTTATCAAATGTTTTAACTTATACAGTGCATTAAAATAATTTTACTAAATGGAATAAACACATGGCATCAAGCTTCACAATCTTTGCACCTGAACTTTTAGTGAATCACAGACACACCAGCATTTCTGTAGCCAACAGAAATCTTAGCTTTGAGATTTCAGCATCCCTGGTATCCAAGTTTGGATGTGCTAACACTGCCCTTAATGGGGCACTTCAATCACACAATCCCACAACAATCAATGTCATTTGACATTCACTGGTAGGTGGTGCTAGGAAAAAGACTGATGTGCCAACTCCATGCTGGCTTGACCTATGCCATCTTCAAACCTGGAGCAAGTGGGGCTCCTCTCTCCATGACACCTTTTGTGTACTACCCCAGGAGGACCTTTACCTTGAGACAAAATTATGAAGACTATCTCTACCAGCAAAGATTCCAGTGAGATGTGCCTACATGGATAAAGCTAAAATCTCACTAAAGTGAGGTTGTTGGCAGTGCTGGAGCCTGAACTCAGGGCCTGGGCACAAAGCATTTGTACTCAAGACTAGCCCTTTACCACTTGAGCCCAAACTCCATTCCCAGCTGTTTTTATTTTTGGTAGTAAGAATCTATCAGACTTTCCTGTTCTAGGTGACTTGGAACTTCCATACTCAGATCTCAGCCTCCTGACCAGCCTGGATTAAAAGTGTGGATCAGCCATGCGCCACACCTGTGGACTTTTGCCAGCACATTTTTTCCCAAAAATTGGAAGAGGAAGATGAGGGAGGGTTGGGCTCATCCTGCCCTGCATATGAAGGAGAGCATCAGCGCCTGAACTTCATTCCCTGTTGTAGGCTGCTGGAGGAAAAGGAAGCAAATAGGCACAGGCTGGCAGCAGATGCCACAGAACAACTTGTGACCAAGACTCCCAGAGCAGACCTCAGAATCGATGACAGAGTTGGATCTACCCAGTAACAGAGGCAGTGGTGACACCTGAAACTGCGCGTTTGAGCCTTTGCTGCTAGTAAACAGGGCCACCTATGTCTCAATGAGAAAGGTGAGATTTTGGTGGAGAAGGTGAGATTAAACATTATGTATCATGCAAGAAGACAGACTATAAGGGGTCTTTTATTATTCCAAGTGAAATTTTGGATTTCCTCTTCTGTTTCTTTAAAGAATGACATTGGGATATTGATGAATATTGCACTGAATTTGTAGATAGTCCTTATCAAGATTGCCATTTTTACAATATTACTTCTTCCAAACCAGGAGCATAGGTTTTTGCATTTCCTCAGTTCTGCGTTAATGTCCTTCTCCAGAGTTTATAGTTCCATCAAAAAGGTGCTTTACATTCTAAGTTAATTCCTAGGTATTTTATTTTCTTTGATAGCAAAATGAGTTGCTATCCTGATTCTTGCCTCATTCCTCTCATTTGTTGACATATAGGAAGGCAGTTGACATTGAGGGTTAATTTTATACCCTGCTACCTTACCAAAGGTTTATATCAGCTCAAGCAGCTTTGGAGTAGAGTCTATAGGGTTCTTTAAATACAGAATCATGTCATCTGTAAGGAGAGAAAGTTTCAGTTCCTCTTTCCCTTTTCCTCCTCACTCCAGTTAGAATGGCCAAGATCCAGAAATCTAATAACGTATGCTGGAGGGGATGTGGCCAGGAGGGATCACTACTACACTGCTGGTGGGATTGCAAACTCGTTCAACCACTATGGAAAGCACTATGGCAGTATCCCAAAAAGACTAAACATAGAGCTCCCCTGTGATCCAGCAATTTCACTACTTGCCAATCGTCCAGATAGGACATACTAAATTCACTAGAACAATAACATTTATCACAGCACTATTTACTATAGCAAAGGTATGGAACCAACCCAGATGCCCGTCAGTTGATGAGTAGATCAAATATGGTATTTTTACACAATGGAATTCTGTGCTTCTGTCAGAAAGAATGACATAGACGAATTTGTAAGGAAATAGAATGACTGTAAAGTTTAGAAATTAGTTTCTGTCTCCTTCTCTCTCTCCTTCTCTATCTCTGTAAAATTCTCTCTCTCTCTCTCTCTCTCTCTCTCTCTCTCTCTCTCTCTCTCTCTCTCTCTCTCTCTCTCCAATCCTTAGGCTTGAACTCAGGGCCTGAGCTACTTTTGCTCAAGGTTAGCACTCTACCATTTGAACCACAGTGCTGCTTCTGGCTTGCTCTTTTCACGTAGTATTGAGGAATCTAACCCAGGCCTTCATCCTTGATAGGTTAGCACTCTACCACTAAGCCACACAGTCAGCTTTTAGAGGTTTCTGACAAAGGTTTTCCTACATGCTATTATTTCTTCTGTGAGTGCTCTTAATGCTTGCTGAAGGTTGACTTTGTTTAGAAGACTTACCCTAATGCTCCCATATACAGAGATTCTATATATAGCTAAATGTTTTTCATTACTCAGAATTTCTCTATTGTGTATGTTCTGAAATGTACTGAAGACTGACTTCTGATTAAAAGTCATTGCACATTTGTTCTATTCATTAGTTTTCTTTTCTTCTATGGGAATCAGATTTGTGATGAACACAGAAGTATGCCTTCCAGGTCAAACACTTTCCACATTTGTAATATTCATAAGGTTTTTCTCTCCTATGTGCATTTTATACTTAGTCATGCGTTCGTGATGGATTTTTCATATTCTTATATTCATACGATTTTTATCCTGTGTCTGTGTGGTATCATGCAAACTCAAGTATGAGTTCTTCAAAAAAATTTCCCTTTCATTTTATTCATAGGATTCTATCCTGTGGGTGTTTAGTGATAAATCTTGACTTGTGCCTTCTGGGGAAAAGACTGAACATTTGCTACATTCATTAAGGGTTTTATCTTGTGTTGGTTCTGTGACACAAGCTGAGTTTTCTTCCACAGACTAAAAAGTCTTTCCTATTTATTACATTGCTAAGGCTTCTCATATGTGTGAACTCTCTTACGCTTCCTGAAGGGTGAATACTGCACGAAAGACTTTCAACTTTGGTTATATTCCTATGGTTTCTAATATGTGTGAATTCTGTTATGCCTCCTGTAATGTGACTTCCATCTGAAGGTCTTACCACATTTGATGCACTCGTACAGTTTCTCTCCTGTGTGTGTTCTCTGATGCAATTTGAGGGAAGACTTCCATTTGAAAGACATTCCACATCGGTTACATTCATAAGGTTTTTCTCCTGTTTGAATTGTCTTATGCATGTTGAGGTTTGGCTTCTGTGTGAAGGACTTTCCACATATGTTACACTCATAAGGTGTGTTTCTCCTGAGTATATTCTCTGATGAACATGGAGTTTTACCTTCCATTTGAAAGACTTTCCGCATTCACTACATGCATAAGTTTTCTCTCCTGTGTGTGTTCTATTATGCCGATCAAGATATGACTTCCACTTGAAGGTCTTTCCACATTTGTTGCACACATCAGGTTTCTCTCCTGTGTGTGTTCTTTGATGCAATTTGAGGGAAGATTTCTGTCTGAAAGACTTTACACATTGGTTACATTCATAAGGTTTCACTCCTGTGTGTATTCTCTGATGAACACGAAGTTTTCCCTTCCCTTGGAAAGACTTTCCACATTCATTACACTTATAAGATTTCTCTCCTGTGTGTGTTATTTGATGAACTCGAAGGTGTATCTTCTGGGTGAAAGACTTTTCACATTTGTTACATTCATAGGGTTTCTCTTCTGTGTGTCTTCTCTGGTGCAAAGTGAGGTATGATTTCAGTCTAAAAGTCTTCCCACATTTATCCCATTAAAGTTTTCTCTTCTGTGTGAGATCTCTGATGTGTGCTGAGAGCTGACTTCTGGGCAGAAATTTTATTACGTTCCTCATATTCATAAGGTTTGTCTTCTCTTGGAGATCGAGGTTGGAGCGTCAGGTCTGACTCCTCAGAAATTAATTTTCACACTTGATGTACGCATCACATATCTCAGGATATTTGCTCTGAGGTATTGTAAGGCGTATTTCATTACTGAAAGATTTCTCGCATTCACTACATATATGAGGAGTCTCTCCTGTGTACATTTTCGGATGTGTAGTGATGGTCGGTGTTAAGTACAATATTTTTCATCACACAGTACATTTAGCAGTTTTCCTCCCTCCCTGAAGAATTTCTTGGGCAGGGAGAACAGAATTATGATTCTGCAGAACTTTTGGACTGTCACAATCATGAATAAAATGCTCTGAATATCCGATGTATTTTTTAAGAACAGGAGACATACGAGATCTATATGCAGTATGCATCTCATCAGGCTTAGGAGACAGAAGCATGTTCTGACACTTTATGAACTCCTCAGTCCTCACCCCTAAGTTGTTACCGTTATTCCTAATCAGCTCTGGATTTTGTGTAGAGCTCAAATTTAAAGTTGTTGCAAATCTCACGTTTTCCTCCACTTCGATACTACTTGCAACTGCTACTTCACAAAGACATTCATGTGGACTTTCCTGGCAGGTCTTGAACACATTTTCCATTACCTGGACATCTAAAATGAGTCATAGAAAAAAGACACAAACATACATGAGATACAAATATTCCTTACTGTAAAGGTAATGACTTTACTTTCCCATCCTAAGTGTTAGATATTTTAAAATATAAAAGTGGAAATTGATTTGTGAGAAATATATGCTTTTCTCCCTAACCTATTAAGAAAATGATATTTTACAATGACCAATAATGTTTTTCTGTGTTTTAGTTCTCTTTTTATATCACAGGAAATATTTATTGAAATTACCCATCTATGTATTGCTACAGTTTTAAGCTGAGTACTTCCTATACTATACCTGCAGATGTTCTTTTTCAAATACTGTTTTGTTTATACATTGAGGAATAGCTGCCTTTCTTTTATTTTTAAGAAATACTCTAAATATTGTGCTGTTTTGCATATTTTAAAACTTTCTTTTCTTTTTTTTTCTTTTTTTTGTAGTTCATAGGCCTCGGCCCTGTCCCTGAACACTTCAGCAGAAGACTATAACCCCTATCCTTGAGCTACAGCCCCACTTCCTGTTTTCTAGAGTTAACTACAGATAAGAGTCTCAGGTCTTGAGTAGCAGATAGAATTACCTTACCCAGTTTCAATGCTGTTTGCTTATTAACCATTAAGTGAGGAACACGAATTTTTTCTAGATTCAGCGGCCACAAGTTTGGTTTATATGTCTGTTTGCCTTTGATCCAAGCAAGAACGATTCTTGAGAGTAAGGACTTACACCTATATCCCTTCAGTTACAACTTCTCACTAAAGTCTCAATTTAGGTATTTGTGGGAATTTTGAAATTTGTTTCTTTCCATTTGAAGTCTTATAAAAATTCCTTTTCTAACACTCCTGTCCCTCAGTACCATGGAAGACCAGAAAATCCCCAGCTCATTGTCTAGTTAATTTTCTTATGTTGATTGAAACTTTGTTGTTTTTTTTTTCCTTCCATTCCAGGGTTTGAACTTAGGACCTAACCACTGTCCCTAGGTTTTCTCAAGACTAGAACCCTACCAATGAATTCATTACTTCTGGCTTTTTCTATGTATGTTGTAATAAGGAATAAAACCTGTGTCTTTGTGCATGCTAGGCAAGCACTCTACCACTAGGCTCAATTTCTGGTGGAAACGTCTGGTTTTGAATACCAGTCTCTTCCTACCAGCATAAAGATATTATCCTTATCAGAGAATAATGCCCTGACTTATTCCTTGTTTGCTCAATCATTTATAGTCTTAGTTTTAAAGAAATGAAATATCATTCTTTCTTTCTTTCTTTCTTTCTTTCTTTCTTTCTTTCTTCATTTCCTTCCTTCCCTCTTTCTTCCCTCTTTCTTCTTTCTTTCTTTCTCTTTTTCTTTCTTTCTTTCTTTCTTTCTTTCTTTCTTTCTTTCTTTCTTTCTTTCTTTCTTTCTTGTTTTGCGGTCATGGGACTTGAATTCTAGACCTGGCTGTTCTTCCTGAGCTCTTCAGCTCAAGGCTACTGCCGTATGTCTTCAGATTTAACCCCACTTCTCATTTTCTATTGGTTCATTGGAGAGAAGAGTCTAAGGTGTTTTTGTGATAGGTCAGTCTTTGAACCTTGATCCTCAGATCTCAGCCTCCTAAGTAGCTAGGATTACAGGCATGAGCCACGGGCTCATGGCTTTCTCATTTTATTTTGTTTCACAGTGATTTCTACAGAGAAATCTAACTTTAACTCTACTGCCACATAGAATTCATCATATCACCCTATGATTCTTGGTGCCGGGGTTTGGGTAGCATGCACAAAGACCTGGTTCAGTTCCTTGGTACTACATACAAAGAAAAAGCCAGAAGTGGTGCTATGACTCAAGAAGTAGAGAGCTAGCCTTGAGAAAACCCAAGGACCATGCTCAGACCCTGAGACCAAGCATAGGATTGGGAAAAGAAAAGGATTCTTGATTCATTCACAAAGAATTCCATAGGTTCCACACAGGATTTAGGGTTACTAAGAATATTATTGCTCAGTACATCACAACATGAACTTACCAATGGGGCTCAGGCTCCAACATCAATATGAAGATGCATTCACTCACCTGTGATATTCTTGTCAGAGGAATTTCCTATCGAGAGTTCTGCACAGTGCTCTAGCTTGTCAATTAATACAGGTTTGGGAACACAGGGCCCTGTAAATTAGAAACAGTAGAGAATTATTGGTTATGCTGTGTCATCATTGTTTAAGTTCGCAGACATCCTACTCACAAGTTATCTATTAAATCTTTTCTCTCATTTCTCACTGGCTCCATGGTTGACTTTTCCCCAGCTCTGGATTCATTTTGTATGGCATAAACTTAGCTGTCTTGTTCAAGGCTAGAAAAATACCAGTTTGAGTCC
Source organism: Megascapheus bottae (assembly GCA_024803745.1). Classification (NCBI taxonomy): domain Eukaryota; kingdom Metazoa; phylum Chordata; class Mammalia; order Rodentia; family Geomyidae; genus Megascapheus; species Megascapheus bottae. The sequence goes on from JANJXV010000272.1 coordinate 1,177,087, forward strand.
CAGCTCCACTTACATGCATAGGTCTTCATGCATGCTAGGCAAGCACTCAACCACAAAGTCAAACTCTTGACACTCCACTAACATTTTTGAGGGGTTACTTGGAGTTATAGAGTTTCATGGCAATTTTTATGCCATTGCTGGCTTCAAATTAGAATTCTTAGATTTCTTCCTCCTGAATATTTTAAGATTACAGGCATGAAACATTGCACCTAGTGCCAGGTTTCCATTATAAACTCACTGTTTAGTGATTTGTAGATCCTATTTCCAATAATGATATATATTCTATTCTGGATGGTTTATCCACTTACAATTTCTGTGTAAGTTTGGAATGTCGTCTCCATTAGAGGAAACATAATTTAGAACTGTTGTCAAAGTATCCTGAAGGTATCCTGAAGAATGAGTACAAAATTACCTTAGGTTTTCTTTAGAAAGTAATGATAATTCTCAGGGCCTGGAATCTTTCATTTAAATAGTATTGAAAGTTTGATAAACATTCACGTATCTGCAAAATAACAAGGCACTTGGCCTTGCAAGTGAATTTGACTTTTGCTCACCTAAGGACACCAGGTTGCTGTAGGTCTCCAGCATTACATCTCTGTACAGGGTCCTCTGAGCATTGTCCAGATGCTGCCACTCCTCCCAGCTGAAATCCACAGCTACATCATCAAATGACCCCAGCTTCTGGAATGGCACATTTTCATCAAGTAATTAGCACTGAGTTATAAACACACCATGTCTGGAATTTTATTCTTTTTTTTGTTGGAATTGTATTCCTTTACTTAAATCTTTAGACTTACATGAAATATTGACCTGAAAAGCTTAGGGATGGTGCCTAGGCCCAGAGTTCAAGTCCCAAGACCCACAAAAAAATAAAAAGGCAAGCCAGGTGTTGGTGGCTCACGCCTGTCATCCTCGCTACTCAGGAGACTGAGATCTGAGGACCATGGTTTCAAAGCCAGCCTGGCACAAAATTCCATGAGACTCCTTTCCAATTACCCACCATAAAATGTTTAATGGCTTGTGGCATATCATGGTAGAGCAATTGTGGTATCGACAAAAATAAGTCGGGGGAGTAGATTTAGGTTATAAATGGAATTATTCCATTGAAAAGGAACTACATTATATGATGACATATGCTGATGCTGAGAGAATATTGCAAGATCTTAGGGTATCAAGTAATAATACTGTGAAGTATACCCAGCATGTTAATGTTCTATGTCTGGCATAATAATCACTTGGGGAAGAAACTTTTTTTTCTTTTTTTTGGCTGGGGGATTTGTAAGGCTTGAACTATGGGCCTGGGCACTGTTCCTGAGCTCTTCAACTCAAGGCTATCACCCTACCTATGAAGCCACAGTGCCATTTCCCATATTCTAGTGGTTAACTGTAGATGAGAGTCTCATAGACTTTCTAATGCCCAGGCTGGCTTTGAACCAAATCTTTAGATATCAGCCTGATATCTGAGTAGCTAGGATTACAGGTAGAAGTCACTGCACCTGGCAAGAAATTTATTTCTTGCTGTTTTATACTACAAATTTACTGTATGTTTTACTTTTTCAAAAAGACTGAGGATGACCTTTGTTCTGTATATAATGGGAAGAGGGGTAGGGAGCTGTGAGCAGAAGAACTGAGGGGCAATACTCAGGGTAGGACAATAGCCTTAAACTAAAGAGCTCACGGCCCAAGGTCCAAGCCCCATGACTTTCCCCACTACCCCACAAAAAAAAGGGAAAAAAATTGGAGATTGGAGAGGATTTTCTAAAAAGAATAAATAGAAATAGTAGTTCAAAATGTAGAAAGAAGTTCAATATTAACAGTCATGAGAAAAATTAAAATTACAATGACATCATTACTTCAAGTATATTAATATAAATATAGTTTTAAACAAAAAGATCCACATACACACACACAAACACCCACACACACACACACACACACGCATACAAAAAAACAACTTTCAAAGTCTAACTATTACTGGGAAGGTAGTGAGAAGAAGTAGAACTTTGGAATAGTTCTGCAAGGAATATAAAACAATCAAAAATTGCGTGGAGAGTGCTAAAAAAAGTACTAAATATAGAATTACATAGAAATATGGTCCAACACTTCTATTTCTAGATTTGTACCTAATGGAAGAGAAAGCAGAGACTAGAACAAATATGTGGAGAATCCATTCACAACTATTAATAATAATCAAAAGATAGAAATATGCAAAACAATGCATTGAAAAGGAAGAACATTTTACTATATTTTACAGATGAATCTTGATTATAGTAAACTAAAAATACAGCAGTCATAAAGGAAGAGCTAGGGTATGTTTTCCCTTCCAGAGCTTCCAAGGATCAACAAACCCTTAGAGCCAAAAAGCACGATGGTTCCAGAGAATGGAGTAGAGAGGAACAGGAGCTGAATGTTTAATGATTATACATGGAAGATGAAAATTGCTCTAGATGGGTAGAATGAAGAGAGAACTGTACCCTAAACAATGGTTATGTAGCCACACAGGATGGGACACACCTATACTTCCTGATCTTGGGAAACTCAAGAAGGATTTCTAGCCATCCTGGATGCATGGAAAGATCTATCATAAAAACTAATGTGGAGGGGCTGGGAGTTTAGCATAGTTGTAGAGTGCTTGTATGAAGACGAAGGTTCAATTCCGCAGTACCACATACACAGAAAAAACCAGAAGTAGTGCTGTGGCTCAAGTAGAAGATCACTAGGCTTGAGGAAAGCTGAAGGACAGTGCTTAAACCGAGTTTAAAAAAAACCCAGAAAGCTGAGCATGATGGGGTGGTGGCTCACTTCTATAATCCTAGCTACTCAGGAGGCTGAGATCTGAGGATCAAGGTTTAAAGCCATCCTGGCACAAAAAGACCTGAGACTCTTATCTCCAATTTACCTTTAGAAAATGGGAAGTGGGGCTTGGCTCCAGGGTAAGGTGGTAGCCTGGAGCTGAAGAGCTCAGGGATAGTGCCCAAGCTGAGTTCAAGATCTATGACCCACCAAAAAAAAAAGAAAAAACAAAAAATAATATGGAAAAATTTGGATTCTATGAATTTTATCAGGCATATAAATGTCTTTTTTTGCTGTTGAAATAACAAATTGTTTGGAAACATTTTAAAAGTTTTTACCTAGAAATGTACACCACAAATGGAATTAATAACAAACACAAAATATGCAAAAGATACAAATTATCACAATATGGGTATCCTGCTTCTGTATCTTTCACTGACTCCTGTTCAAATGAGTCACATATTCTGAATCATTTCTCCCAGTCGATATATGCCACAAGTGTTAGCTTGTACTGTACTTCTTGGGAAATCAAAAGCAAATACTAAGCAAATGTGTGTTAGATTTTGTCAACAGTGATATTTCAAATATAAATCCCTACTCATTGCATTATTTAATATCAATGCCGGAATCTTACTTACACTGGCAGAATCTTCAATCGTTTGAGAATCTTCAAAAGGGTGTGTAAATATTTAGGATCGTTATGTCTTCCTGGAGGAAAGATCCCTTTAGTAGTATGTAGTAAACTTCTTTGTCTTTTCTTACTAATTTTAGTTTGAAGTCTATTGTATCTGATATGAGGATGGCAACTCCAGCCTGTTTATGGGGGCATTTAGCTTGATAGAGTTTATTCCAACCTCTCACTCTGAAAAGATGATTGTTTTTGGGTAAGATGTGTCTCTTGAAGACAGCAGAACGATGGCTCTTGCTTTTTGATCCAACTAGACAGCCTATGCCGTTTAATTGGAGAGTTCTGCCAGCACAACTTGTTGAAGAGGCTGTCTTTCTTCCATTCTATTTTTTTGGCTCCCTTGTCAAAGATTAGGAGGCCATAGGTCTGTGGTTTAATATCTGGGTCGGCAGGTCTACTCCATTGGACTTCAGGCCTGTTCTTGCCAGTACCAAGCTGTTTTGAGAATTATAGCTCTGTAATAGAGCCTTAAGTTTGGAATTGAAATTCCTCCAGCGCTGTTCTTTCTGCTAAGAAGTGTTTTTGCTATACGGGGTCTTTTATTATTCCATATGAAATTTTGAATTGCCTCTTCTATGTCTTTAAAGAATGACATTGGGATGTTGATTGGTATTACATTGAATTTGTAGATAGCCCTTGGCAAGATTGTCATTTTCACAATGTTGATTCTTCCAATCCAGGAGCATGGGAGGTTTTTCCATTTCCTTAGATCTGCTTTAATTTCCTTTTTTATGGTTTTAAAGTTTTCATCTAAACGGTCCTTTACATTCTTAGTTAAGCTAATTCCTAGGTACTATATTTTCTTTGAGGCTATTGTGAAAGGATTTTCTTTCCTGATTATTGCCTCGTTCCTCTCAGTGTTGGCGTAAAGTAAGGCAGTTGATTTGTGAGGGTTGATTTTATGGCCTGCTACCCTTCCAAAGCTTTGAATCAGCTCAAGGAGCTTGGGAGTAGAGTCTATAGGATTCTTTAAATACAGAATCATGTCATCTGCAAAGAGGGATAGTTTTATTTCCTCTTTCCCTGCTTGGATCCCCTTTATCCTTGCTTCTTGCCATATTGCACTGCCTAGGAATTCTAGTACTATGTGAAAAAGGAGTGGAGAGAGTGGGCATCCTTGTCTCGTTCCTGATTTTAGAGGGAATGGCTTTAGATTTTCACCATTAAGTATAATACTAGCAGTGGGTTTCTCATACACAGCCTTTATTACATTGAGAAATGTTCCATGGATTCCTACTTCCTCCACATCTTTTTACATAAAGAGGTTTTGGATCTTGTCAAATGCCTTTTCCGCATCTATTGAGACAATCATGTGATTTTATCCCTGCTCCTTTTGATGTGTTGAATTATATTAATTGATTTGTGTATGTTGAACCAGCTTTGCCTCCCTGTGGTGAATCCAGTTTGATCATAGTGTATATTTTTTTTGATGAGTTGTTGGAGACGGTTGGCCAGTATTTTGTTGAGAAGTTTTGCATCGATGTTCATCAAAGAAATGGGTCTATAGATATCTTTCTTTGATGAATCTCTGTCTGGTTTGGGGATGAGGGATATGCTGGCTTCACAGAATCAGTTTAGTAAAGAACCTTCATTTTCAATTTCGTTGAAGAGCTTGAGGAGTATTGGTGTGAGCTCTGCTTTGAAGACCTTATAGAATTCAGCTGTGAATCCATCTGGCCCTGGGCTCTTTTTAAGTGGAAGTTGTCTAATTTCCATTTCTATTTCAGAGCTTGAAATAGGCCTGTTGAGTTGGGTTAGCTCTTCTTGGTTCAGTGTGTGTATGTTAATATTGTCTAAGAATTCATCCATTTCTTCTAGATTCTCAAATTTGTTGGCGTAAAGGTTTGAGAAGTATTCCCTCATGATATTCTGGATCTTGGTAATTTCTGTCGTGATATTACCATTTTCATCTGCGATTTTGTTTATTTCGATATGCTCTCTTCTTATTTTGGTAAGATTTGCTAAGGGCTTGTCAATTTTGTTAATTCTTTCAAGAACCAACTCCTTGTTTTGTTGATACTTTCTATAGTTTTTTTATTCCAATTCTGCTTTGATTTTAATAATTTGCTTTCTCCTAATGGGTTTAGGGTTGGTTTGTTGCTCTTTTTCCAGGAGGTTAAGGTGAGACATTAACTAGTTGGTTTGCCATTTTCCCAACTTGCTCTTGTAGGCACTCAGCGCTATAAATTTTCCTCTGAGTACTGCCTTTGTTGTATCCCTAAGGACTTGATATTTGTGTGCTCCTTATTGTTAAATTTCATAATCAGTTGGAAATCTCTTCTGATCTCTTCGAATACCCATTGTTTTGGATTCAACAATGTGTTGTTCAGTCTCCATGAGTTACAGGGTTTTCTTTGGTGGAGATGTGTGTTCAGCTCCAATTTGATGCCTGTATGGTCTGAGAGTGTGCATGGAATAATTTCAGTGTTTCTGAATCTGTCCAGGTTTGCTTTATGGCCTAAGATGTGGTCTAGTTTGGAATATGTTCCATGTGCTGCTGAGAAAAACGTATATTGTGGTGTTACTGGGTGGAATATACTGCAGATGTATGTTAGATCTAGTTGGTCTATATAGTTGTTCAGTTCTAAGGTTTCTCTGTTGAGTTTTTGCCTTGTTGATCTGTCCTTAGGTGAGAGTGGTGTGTTAAACTCACCAACAATCACTGTATTTCGATCTATGTATGGTTTCAGTGTAAGTAAAGTTTGCTTGATGAAGTTTGTAGCTCCGGGATTGCGTGTGTAAATATTTAGGATTGTTATGTCTTCCGGGAGGAAAGATCCCATTAGTAGTATGTAGTAACCTTCTTTGTCTTTTCTTACTAATTTTAGTTTGAAGTCTATTGTATCTGATATGAGGATGGCAACTCTAGCCTGTTTATGGGGGCAGTTAGCTTGATAGAGTTTATTCCAACCTCTCACTTTCAAAAGATGATTGTTTTTGGGTAAGATGTGTCTCTGGAAGTCAGCAGAACGATGGCTCTTGCTTTTTGATCCAACTAGACAGCCTATGCCGTTTAATTGGAGAGTTAAGTCCGTTGATATTGAGAGTTAGGATTGAGAGATATTTATTAGTTCCTACCATTTTTAAAAGCTTTTAGTAGGGCCTGTGTCTTGACAGTTCTTGTGGTCCTTAGATGGTATGCTGTTTAGGTGGCATTTCTTTCCCTATAATGCATTTATTTTGGTTTGTATGTATAGAGCATCGTTGGGAATTCTCTGTAGTGTTGGTTTTGTTTCGACATATTGTTGCAGCTTTTCCCTGGAATGGAATGTTTTATTGTTCCCTCAGTTTGAATGAGAGCTTAGCTGGCTACGGTATTCTTGGTTGGTAGTCATTTGATTTAAGGGCATGACATATATGCTTCCAGTCACTTCGTGCTTGCATGGTCTCTGCTGAGAAATCTGGGGTTATTCTGATTGGTATGCTTTTATAGGTTACTGATCCCTTTTCCTTTGCTGCCTTTAGGATCTTTCCTTTCGTTTCTATTGATCCAGTTCGGATCACAATGTGGCGGTGGGATGTTCTTTTCTGGTCAGGTCTGTTTGGGGTTCTAAAAGCTTCTCGTATCTGGATGGGCCTGCCCTTCTGGATATTTGGGAAATTCTCTGAGATGATTCCCTGAAGTATATTTCCAATACCATTGACCTCTTTCTCCACGCCCTGCTCAATACCAACTAGCCTTAAATTAGGCTTCCTAATTGTATCTTGGACCTCCTGAAGCGCTCTCTCATATTTCCTAGATTTGGATTGACTCATTTTCTGTTCTTTATAATACCTAAATCATCTTCAGCCCCTGAAATTCTCTCCTCTGCATTGTCTAACCTGCTATCAAAGCTATCTACTTTATTTTTCATCTCCCTTGCTTCTAATTTCTCACTTTTTAAGCCTTGCGTCTCTTGTTTTAGATCATGTATGGATTTCTTTATCTCCTTGATTTCCTTTTGAGTGGTTAGCTCAGTAGCTTTATTTTCTTTGGACATTTGCTGGAGTTTGGTCAAGTTTTTATTTGTGGATTCTATGAATTCATCCATCTTTCTTTGAAAAATCTTTATTATGGCCTCCTTTTTGGCTTCTTCTTTTTCACTTATCACCTTGTTTTTGCTTTCCTCTTGTTCAGCTATGGTTTCCTCCATTATCTCTTTCTTCATATTTTCACATTTTCCATTAATGATGTTTATCAATTGCATTTGTGTAGCACTTGGAAGACTCTCCTCTAGGTTTGCCAGTGACTGTTCCATTGTCTATTTACATTGGGTGGGGGATGTTGTTTCTTGATTTGACATTTTTCTTGAGTTTCTTGTTCTGCCCATTTGAAAATGGGAGCAAGATTACTACTAAATACGATTATAGTTTTTCAGATATAACCAACCTAGAGCTCTGCAGCTGGCAGACACTAGATGTTCACAAGTTTTGATTGGTATTATCACTCTCTCTTTTTGTGCACTTACAGACCAGTCTAATACAACCACTCATAAGCGATTTATACCCAAAACAATAAGCCTCTCAATCCAGTCTCTATTGCCTTTAAGTCCCTCTGAGCCTAGAGAATAATTAACCCCCTACATATACAATAATGCTCAACAGCCATCAAGTGTATATCCGTGCAGTATAAGGGTTGAAAGACGAGCAGAGGTCCAGAGATAGAAAAAAAGAATGAGAGAGGTCAGGGGAGGTACAAAAGGATTAACGTAGGAGTGTAAGAATATTGTAGTAATGAAGAAAAGGTATAGCATAAGGATAACTGACCTAAGTTACTAAGTAGGTAGCATATTTGAGTACAAAGTTTGGAAAGTATTAGAATAAAACTTATGTGTTGCTGCACGACTAGCTCTTAGCGCAACCAGTGGCCTCACAGTGGACCATGGGATGGATCTGTTTTTCTTGTCTACTTTGAGGGAAAGGGCTATTTCACAGGATGCAGAAGCAAGATTTCAGATGCAAATGCTGTGAGTGAATTAGCTCGTAAAAAGCATTTTTATTTTCTTTTATCTTTCTGCCAGTCTTGGGGCTTGAATTCAGGGCCTGAGCACTGTTCTCGGTTTTTCTCAAGTCTCGCCCTCTGCCACTTGAGGCACAGTGCCACATCTAGATTTTCTATCTATGTGATATTGAGCAATCAAACCCAGATCTTCATGGATGCTATGCAAGCACTCCAACACTATGCCAAACTCTCAACCCTGACATAGTAATTATAAAGTCATCATCATCATCATCATATCCAAATATCTTTTCTCCTACAAAGAATGAACACTTAACTGTGTCTAATGCTTTTTTTTAATTTCACTAATTCTTCTGTGTTTTTCCCTCGTGCATTTATTACACTTGACAGCAAAGCTAATCATCAGGAAAAAATTGATTAGGATACAGAAACCTAATAATATCCTAGTACATTGACGTCAAAAATATGTGCAAGATGCCCTGTGTGTTTGACCTCGTGGTAGAGTACTTGGCTACCAAGGAAAAAGCCTCAGGTTTGATTCCTCATTACCATATACATAGAAAAGGCTGCAAGTGGTGCTGTGGCTCGGTGGGACAGCTAAAGCCTAAAGAAAACCCAAGAACAATGTTCACACTCTGAGGTCAAGTCCCAAGACTAGCAAAAACAAAAAGAAATTCGACAAGGGGCAAAATGCAGGCAGAGAAGGCACTGTGAAGCAAATGTTTTGTAAAGGATGAGGGCAATATTGACCCTTAAGTTTGGATCTTACCTAAGAAAGGCTCCTTGAGTCTGAGACCAGACTGGTAGTTGGGCCTAGTGGAAGACATTGGGATTGGACAAATAAGGTGTGCTGTATACTACATCCACATGTATATTGTGAGATTGGAGGAGAGATTCTGCCTCCAGTATGTCTTTGGTGAGGTCTTTTGTGAGCAAGGATCTTTGGTCATTGGGCCCTGAAAGGTGACCCTGCCTCCCTCACAATGGAACAGAATATGGAACCCTGGTACCAAGCCACTGTAACTAACAACCAGCTCAAGCCAGCTCACTTGGCCTGTGGCTCAGGAGGAAGAAAGATGTTGCTGTGCTGTTGCCAAAGGTCAGGAAACTCGAGTCTCAGGCATGGAAGTTGTGGATGTCTTACTCGAAGATGTACATGCTAGATCATTGCCAAGCCACCAATCCAGTATAACAGAACTTTCTCTAAGAAGAAGGCCAGGAAAATCCAGGGCAACCAGATGACGTATATTTCTAAGAAAATTGTATTTCACCCCATCATCCTCCCCAGACACTACAACTTTCTTTTTTTTCATTCTTTATTGTAATTAGTAAAAGGGTTAGATGATATTTGCCAGATAGAAGGTGCATGAATTCACATACATTGATACCCTTTCACATGTCTTGGTACCAATTTCCCTCCAACTCCACAGCCCCCACCCGTCTTGGATTTCCCCCCTTCCCTATCAAATTTCAAATATCCAAATACAAATAAATTCAATATATCAGATAACAAAGTGAGATACTATACCAATATGGGATAACCAAGGGACAGCAAACGAGATGAGAGACAACATGGTACATTAAGGACAACAATCATTCATTATGTGACTTTTGTTTCAATATCCTGGAGGTCCTTTCAATTAGCTTCACATTATATGGCCTTATATATGGTCTTTTGCTCTATTGCAAATCTCTGCTAGTAGAGCCCAAGGTTTCTACTGATTATGATGAATGAGGGAAACCACTGAGCCTAAGTTCCTTTGAGTCTGGCTTACTTCACTTAATATGATTTGTTCTAAGTCTTTCCATTTCCTAACAAATGGGGCGATGTCATTTTTTCTGACAGAAGCATAGAATTCCATTGTGTACAAATACCGCAACTTGTTGATCCACTCATCAACTGGGACATCTTGGTTGGTTCCATATCTTTGCTATGGTGAATAGTGCTGCAATGAACATTGTTGTGCTAGTGGGTTTAGTATGCCCTTGTTTCTGGATTGTTGGGTAAATGCCAAGTAGTGGAATTGCTGGGTCATAGGGGAGTTCTATGTTTAGCCTTTTGAGGCACTGCCGCACTGCTTTCCATAGTGGTTGAACGATTTTGCACTCCCATCAACAGTGTAGTACTGATTCTTCCTGGCCACATCGCCTCCAGCATCTTTTGCATTCATTTTCCTGATCGTGGCCATTCTAACTGGAGTGAGGTGGAATCTTAGAGTTGTTTTGATTTGCATTTCTTTTATGATCAGAGATGTGGAGCATTTCTTCACGTGTCTATAGGCCATTTTTGTTTATTCTTCAGAGAAGACTCTCTTAAGTCTTTGGCCCATTTTTAATGGGATGGGTGTTACTTTGGAGGTTAGTTTTGGAGTGATTCAATTTTTTGAGTTGTTGATATATTTTAGATATGAGGCCTTTGTCCGTTGTTTGGGTGGTGAAGATCTTCTCCCACTCTGTAGGCTTCCTGATTAGTTTACTAGCTATATCCGTTGCCATACAAAAGCTCTGCAGTTTAGTGCAGTCCCACTTATCCAGCCTTTCTCTGATTTGTTGTGATTCTTGGTCCTTATTAAGAAAGTTTCAACCTGTGCCAAGGAGGCCTAGTGTATCTCCTATTCCTTCCTGTAAACTTTTCAGTGTGTCAGCTTTTACCTCCACCTCTTTGATCCATTTGGAGTTAATTCTAGTGCAAGGTGACAAAGAAGGATCCAACTTTAGTTTTGTGCAGGTGTTTAACCAGTTCTGCCAGCACAACTTGTTGAAGAGGCTATCTTTCTTAAATTCTATTTTTTTGGCTCCCTGGTCAAAGGTTAGGTGGCCATAGGTCTGTGGTTTAATATCTGGGTCCGTAGTTCTGCTGCGATGGACTTCAGGCCTCTTCTTGTGCCAGTACCAAGCTGTTTTGAGAATTATAGCTCTGTAAGAGAGTCTTAAGTTTGGAATTGAAATTCCTCCAACGCTGTTCTTTCTGCTAAGAAGTATTTTTGCTATACGGGGTCTTTTATTATTCCATATGAAATTTTGAATTGCCTCTTCTATGTCTTTAAAGAATGACATTGGGATGTTGATTGGTATTACATTGAATTTGTAGATAGCCCTTGGCAAGATTGTCGTTTTCACAATGTTGATTCTTCCAATCCAGGAGCATGGGAGGTTTTCCATTTCCTTAGTTCTGCTTTAATTTCCTTTTTTATGGTTTTAAAGTTTTCATCTAAACGGTCCTTTACATTCTTAGTTAAGCTAATTTCTAGGTACTTTATTTTCTTTGAGGCTACTGTGAAAGGAATTTCTTTCCTGATTATTGCCTCGTTCCTCTCAGTGTTGGCGTAAAGTAAGGCAGTTGATTTGCGAGGGTTGATTTTATGGCCTGCTACCCTTCCAAAGCTTTGAATCAGCTCAAGGAGCTTGGGAGTAGAGTCTATAGGATACTTTAAATACAGAATCATGTCATCGGCAAAGAGGGATAGTTTTATTTCCTCTTTCCCTACTTGGATCCCCTTTATGCTTGCTTCTTGCCTTATTGCACTGCCTAGGAATTCTAGTACTATGTTAAAAAGGAGTGGAGGGAGTGGGCATCCTGAATGTTACCCCCTAGCACTTTAATGCAAAGCTTAGGGCTGTGGCATTTTAAGCACAATTCAACGCTCTGTTTTTTGCTGGTTAATTAGAGGTAAAAATATTATGGAATTTATTGCGTGGCTGATTTTGAACTGGAATCCTCAGTTCTCAGCTTATCTTGAGTAGCTAGGATTACAGTACTTTTACAACATGTATGCTCATACACATTGCTTCTGATCCAAACACTCATTGTTCAATTTAACTAACAAGATGTGAAGAACGATGATTGTACTGTAATTTACTAGATGGGATTCTAGTGAGTATATATTTCCACTTCCACTCTGAAGCCAGGGAAATGTTTCTGGTACATGTTTCAACTATCTCCCGAAGAGGAAATAATATGTGAGTACGTTTGATAGTATTTCAGATAGGAGATGGACTTTGGTGTTTGGAACCTGTTGGGCAGAGTGTATCAGCTGGGCTGTGATAACAGAGATGATGTTACAGACAGTAATATTTTCATCCCAGACAGACTTAATCCAGATCCTTGGATTTCAGGCCTTGAGTAGATAGAATTACAAGTGTGAGCTGCCACCACCACCTGGTTCATTTTGGAAACCTTAATTGCTTCTCATTTGTTCCTTTCCTTTTTTGGAAGATTGATCTAAGCTGGCTGATTCTGCATCACAATGAAGTGATTGGCCTCAGGAATTGCAAATATTTGTTTCATCAGCACGGAATGAATGAAGTTGATCTAAACCCAATAGTATTTTCCTTCTGATAAATAGGGAACTTACTTATATCATTTTTCCTTGCCTTTGCTTTCCCAAAGCAAGCAACATGTTTCTTATAAACTATACTTCATGAGAATATTATAATTAGAAGCTATCTTCTGCACACTTCAGAATAGTCCTTGCATTTATAAACTTATATTACAATATTAGGTAGAAGAATGGTGACTGTTAGTTTCATAACTATTTCATATGTTTTCCTCATTAAGGCTCATTAAGTCAAGAAGGGATTAAATACATTTATGTAATAGTAGAACATAGCTCCTGCTGATTTGATGTGTGTGCAGATGATACACAGATTTATTAGGATTACTCAAAAGTTTTCTTTAAATTTTCAGTAGTAGACTGCTATGCTAACTGGAAGGTGATAGTAATGATGCTGAAATTCTATGAATCAGCTATGAAGCAGAATTTCAGGGGAGAGTATTTGCTAGGGACTTAATTTCTAAGACGCATATCAAGAATATTGAACTATAACACCAAATGATGGAGGACTCAGCGTCACATTTTGTTGTTTTATGCAAGTCCTGGGACTTGAACCCAGGGCCTGGGAACTGTCTTTAAAAGTTTTTTTTGCTTCAGGCTAGTGTTCTACCACTTTATCCACAGCTCCACTTCCAGATTTTTGGTAATGAACTGTAAATCAGAATATCATGCAATTTGTTTGGGCTGGATTCAAACCTGATTCTGTGTAGATAGGATTCCAAGTGTGAGCGCACAGAGCCTGGCTAGTATCATTCATCATTCAAGTCATGGGACTGCAATTCTGCAGCTGGGTCTTGTCACTGAGCTTTTCAGCTCAAGACTACTGCCCTATCCCTTGAGCCATAGGGCCACTTCTGGGTTTCTGGTGGTTAATTGGAGATAAGAGTCACATGGACTTCAGTGCCCAGGCTGACTTTGAACTGCTATCCTTGGATCCCAGCCTCTTGAGTAGCTACATTTACAAGTGTGAGCCACCATACCCGGCTAAATTATTTTTTAAGTTAATTTATTTTGTTAAGTCAATATATAGTTGGCATACGGTTACATAAGTAATGAACATATTTCTTAAGAAAATTGTTATCCCCTCCCTCATTTTTCTCTGTTTTCCTACCCTCAGCCCCCTCTCCACCCAGATTGTTCAGTTCATTTCCGTTTAGTGTCTTCCAAGCATCACTGTTCAATGGGTTCACCCTTTTTCCTTTGTTTTTTTTTTTTACCATTTTATTATACCCTCTCCATTCCCCAAATCACATAAACCTATGTACAAGACACAGGGTACCCGAATTCAACACAGTGACTACAGAGAATAAAACTAAAGGGAAAAAGAAGAAAAGAGGTAAAAAGCAAAGAAAATGAAAGAACATCATACAGTACCTTAGAAGCAACAACACTGAAAAAACAAAACATAAAACCTTGGGCTGAAAATGAAGCTTGCCTAGCATGTATGAAACCCTGGATTCCATTCCTCAGCACCACATAAACAAAAAACTGGAAGTGCCACTGTGACTCAGCTGGTAGATTTCTAACGTTCAGCACAGAGTGTCTCCAAGTGACAAAAATCTGTCACATTTAAGTCAGGCTTCAAAACTTTGCTAGGAACCAGTTATGTGACTTGGAATAAAGTCCAGTTTTCAAAAAATCACTAGCCAGGCGCTGGAGGGTCATAATTGTCATTCTACTAGCCAGGGAGAAGGTGATTCAAAGCCTTTGCAAGCAAAAAAATGAAAACAAAAAAAACTGTAAGATTCTACTCTCCACTTATCCACCCAAAAACTAAGTGGAGTTGTGGCTAAAACTGGTACAGCATTAGCCTTGAGGAAAAAGAACTAAGAGACCTTGCCCAGGTCCAAAGTTCAACCTCCCCACTAAGAAAGAAAAAAAAGGAGTCCAGATACCTTAGTTTAAAAAGTATATCTGGATATCTTAGTAGATTTTTCTGATCTTTCCTCATTCATCTCATGGAACCACATAATCTTGATCCTGATCTGATTAAGAGCCTGCATTGTGCTTAATAAATTCATTCCACATATTCCAGTAGAATCTGGACAGCTAACAGCCAATTACCAATGCTTTATTCTACGTTTAGGCCAGTATGTCTTCACACCATCTACACAGTCAGCTATATCATCTTTCCAGAAGTATCATTGAGTGTAGAACACTCAGAACTAAAATAATTGCATAAAGATGTAATAAAACCCCTTGATTCATTAAGAAAATTTCTGTACCACTTAGAGCAAGTACATTAGTGGTATTTACCTCTAGCCTCTTTTTTAAAAAATTTATTAACATTGAATTTTACATCATATTTCAAATGTCATGTTTAACCAACAAGTATTCAAGAAGGGAATCGCTATACAATCACTGGCACATAGATTTTAGAATATAGTAAAAATTAAGCTGAGTCTTTGTATGTCATAGATACAGATTAATCTATAATAAAACACATGTCTATAGAGTGTATAGTCTATCCTAGATTTTTATGTCTATGTAGTTATGTTTATATCTCCAAAATTATGTCCAGAACTTTGGGTATCAACTATTCAATCATCGCTCTACTACTGTTTGAAACTAATATCCATATATTAAGGATATCATGTACCTTTTGTTCCTTGGTCTTGACTTATCTCACTCAACAGGATTCACTCTAATTTCATCCACTACCCCAAAAATGCCATTATTATTTTTTTCTGTGCAGATCTTCTTTTTATGTATTTATATTTATTGTAATTTATAGAAGGGTTACATTATATTCACCAGATAGAAGGTGCATTACTTCTCAAACTTTGATACCCCATGTAATGATATGGTCCCCATTTCCCTTCTCCTACCCCCATTCATGTTCATTTCCCCCCTTCCCTATCCAATTTCAAATAACCAATTAGGCACATATGAAATATATCAGAAAACAAGGTGAAATATTGTAACAATATGATATAACCAAGGGATAGCAAAAGAGATAAGAGATCACATATTTCATTAAGGACAACAATCACTCATTATATGAGTTTTGTTTCTTTATCTTGGAGGTCCTTACATTTAGTGTCATACTATTTGTCACGATGTCTCTAGATTTTGTTCTATTGTAAATCTCTGGTAGCAGAGCCCAAGGTTTCTACTGAATTTGACAAATGAGGGAGACTCTTGGGCCTATGTTCCTTTGAGTTTGGCTTACTTCACTTAATATGATTTTTTTCCTTTTCATCCACTTCCCCGAGAATGCCATTATTTTATCTTGTCGGTTGGCTATGTATCATTCCATTGTGTGTGTGTGCGTTTGTGTGTGTGTGTGTGTGTGTGTGTGTGTGTGTGTGTGTGTGTGTGTGCGTGCGTGTATCACATGTTTTGTAGTAGGGCATCTGGTTGTTTCCATCATCCAACCTCATTTTCTACAGATATTTTTATAGTCTCTTTTTTATTTTCAGGGTAATGTATAGAGGGGTTACGATTACATTTACAGGTAGTGGACTGCATTACTTCTCACACATTTATTCCACTCCACATGTTTTTGTCCCCAGTTCCCTCTCCCCTCACCTTCCCAATCATCTTGTTTCCCCCCTTCCCTTTCCTATTTGACATAAACAAATAAACATATATACAATATGCCAGGGAAAAAATCAGATACAGTAACAATCTGACATTAACCAAAGGGCAAAATAAGAGATGAGAAATAACATAGTAGATTAAGGACAAAAATCACACAAGATTAAGAGCAACGATGACACAAGATATAGCTCTTGTTCCCATATCCTAGAGATCCTTTCATTTAGTCTCATCCTATATGACCTTATATACCTAGGTTTTTGAGTTATTGTAATCCTCTGCTTGGAGAGTCCTAGATGTGAACTAATTATTAAAAATGAGGGAAACCATTGAGCTTATGTTTCTTTGGGTCTGGCTGCTTCACTTAATATGAATTTTTCCAAGTCTTTCCATTTCCTTACAAATGGGGCGATGTCATTCCTTCTGATGGCAGCATAGCATTCCATTCTGTATAAGTACCACATCTTCTTGATTCAGTCATCTACTGAGTGGCATCTGGGTTGGTTTCATAGCTTTGCTATGGTAAATAGTGCTGCAATGAACATCATTGTGCTAGTGGCTTTAGTATGTCCTTTTTTCTGGACCATTGGGTAGATGCCAAGTAGTGGATTAGCTGGATCATAGGGGATCTCTATGTTCAGTCTTTTGATGAACCACCACACTGCTTTCCCTAGTGGTTGAACGAGTTTCCACTCACACCAACAGTGTAGGTGTGATCCCCCCTGGTCACTTCCCCACCAGTATCTCTTATTAAATTTTTTGATAATGGCCATTCTGACTGGAGTCAGGTGGAATCTCAAAGTTGTTTTGATTTTCATTTCACTTATTGCTAGAGATATGGAGCATTTCTTCATGTGTCTAAAGCCCATTTTAATTATTTCTTCGGAGAATACTCTTTTAAGACTTTAGCCCACCTTTTAATAGGATGGTTGTTTCTTTGAAGATTTGTTTGGGAGAGATTCATTTTTTTCAGCTATAGATATATTTTAGATAACTACATATATTTTTGTAGAAAAAAGAATGGAAGCCATCATGCTGGCTCACAACTTAATTTCAGCTACTTAGGAGGCTCAGGGCTTAGGATCACAGGTCAAAGCCTACCAGGGCCCTACAGTGTGTGAGATCAAACTCTGTGAACATACAATGACTGTAAGAGGAATCTCACTGCCTGGGAATGTAGCCTAATGGTAGAGTGCTCACCTAGAATGCATGAAGACCTAGGTTCTATTCACCGGTACCACATACTCAGAAAAAAGCTAGAAGTGGCGCTGTGTTTCAAGAGGCAGAGCACTCACCTTGGGCAAGCGAGTCCAATGAAAATGTCTAGGCCCTGAGTCCAAGCCGTAGGACTGGCAAAAAGAAAAAAAGAGCAATCTTACTTAAGTAACAAGGAATGTACCCTATATTTATACAGACTGAAAAATTCATTAAGAAATTAGAAAATATGTATAAAGTGCATAATTTCTTTTGTGTGTTGGCACTGGGTCTTCAACTGAGTGCTTCAGCTCTATCCCTGACCTTTTCTGCTCAAGGCTAGCACTGTACCAATGCAGCCCCAAATCAACTATCTTCAATTGAGATATAAGCGATGAATATTTCAGGGTGCTTCATGAAAAACATTTTTATAAATTGAAACTTTCAACACAGTCTTATTTTAGTATGAATGTTGAGATGGGCAGAACCACTGTGGTCTGCAGGCTTCTTTGTGAGTTTTGTTTGCTTGTTTGATTTTTGTCAATTGTGGGGCTTGAACTCTGGGCCTGGGCACTGTCCCTGAGCTCTTCAGCTCAAGGCTAGTGCTTTAATCTGTGAGCCACAGTGCCACTTCTGGTTTTTCTGGCAGTTAACTGGGTACTTTGGCTGGCTTTAAACTTTGATTCTCAGATCTTAGCCTCCTGAGTAGCTAAGATTATAGGTGTGAGGTACCATCACCAGGCTGCTGCTCTGTTACTATGTAGGTTATGGATCAAGAACTTCAAGTTCTTACTTCAATTTTTTCTTCTCTTCCCTGATACTCTGCCATTTGAACGAAGCCCCAGTTCCTGGTCTTTGTTGGTTAATGAGAGATATTATGATTTTCTAATATTCAGAGCAAGGATTATAAAACCCAGCATTTTACTTACTTGAATAAATTAAGAGACAGGACCTAGTGAGATGGAAAACAAAATTTTTTTCAAGTTGCTATCCTGTTCTAATGCATAAGTCTGGCTATTTTGCTTACACACAAATATGTATTTTACCAATTTCTACCCTATTTTTGCTTAGCTTAAAACCACCACTGCCATTTCATAGATTTTGTTGTTGTTGTTTGCGGTGCTTGAACTCTGTGCCTGGGCTGTTCCTCAGATCTTCAGTTCAATGCCAGTGCTCTACTACTTTTGATTTGGCCAGTCCTGGCCTTGAACTCAGGGACTGAGCACTGTCCTTATATTTTCTCAAGGCTAGGGCTCTACCACTTCAGCCTCAGCACCACTTCCAGCATTTTTCTATGTATGTGATATTGAGGAATTGAACCCAGGTCTTCGTGCATGCTAGGCAAGCACTCTACCACTAGGCCAAACTCCCAGCCCAAAATTATTCATCACTACTATTAGCTATCTTCTTTTTTTTATTATTGATTCGTCATGTTGCTTGGACTTTGGGCCTGGACTGTCCCTGACCTCTTCAGCTCAAGGCTAGCGCTCTTCCTCTACAGCTCCATTTTTGGTTTCTGGTAGTTAATTGGTGATGTAAGTCTCACAAACATATGTGTCCAGGCTGGCTTTGGGCTTTGAACCAAGATCCTCCAATCTCAGCCTCCATAGTAGGTAGAATTACACGCTTCAGCCAGCAGTGCCTGACTGTTTGATGTCTCTGTCTCTGTCTCCCTGTCTCTGTCTGTCTCTGTCTGTCTGCCTGTCTCTCTCTGTCTCTCTGTCTCTCTGTCTCTTTGTGTGTCTCACTTTCTCTGTCTCTGTCTCTGTCTCTCTGTCTCTCTCTCTGTGTCTCTGTCTCTCTCTCTCTCTGTGTCTCTCTCTCTCTCATTCTCTCTCTCTCTCTCTCTCTCTCTCTCTCTCTCTCTCTCTCTCTCTCTCTCTCTCTCTCTTTTGGTTGTAAGACTTTAATTGTGGAAGTAACAGTTTCATGGACTTTAGTGTCTGGCCTGGCTTTGAACTGTGATCCTCAGAACCCAACCTTCTGAGATCATTTCCAGCTTTTCTTTGGTGTAAGTGGTACAGAGTAATTGAACACAGGGCTTTGTGCATACTAGGCAAGCAAACTACCACTAGTGTGCACTCCAGCCTTAGATAAGGGCTTTCCTTTTCTTTTTCTTTTTTTCACTCATGGGGCTTGAACTCTGGGCCTGGATGTTTACCTTAAGCTCTTCAGCTCAAGGCAAGAGCTCTACCACTTGAGGCACATTGTCATTTTGAATTTTCTGGATTATTTGGAAATAAGATTCTCACAGATTTTTATGCCTGGGCCGTCTTTGAACCTCGATCCTCCAGGGTAGCTAGGATTACCAGGGTGAGCCACCAGTCACGGGCATTAAATTATTATTTTTTGCATGTCCTATGGCTTCAACTCATGGCCAGAGCACTGTCCTAGGGCTTGCTCAAGGATAGCACTTTACTTCAGCCAGCCAACTCCCGGTCCAAATAGGCCACTCTTGAAGCTAGAATTACAGAGATTGGCCATAATACTGGCATGTTGTTATCTAAGTATATAATTTTTCTTCTATTTTTGATGGCTTTTCCTTAGTGTACATATCTCCTACATATTTTATGGAAAACTTCCTTCCCACTGGGGCCATAAGTTAAGCCTAGTGGAAGCCTTCTTGCCGAGCATGGATGAGGACCCAAGTTCAATTCCTCAGCACAACATTGATAAAAAAAAGATAAAAGTGGTGCTGTGGCACATGTGATAGAACTTGCGCCTTAAGAATAAACAAAAACAAAAACAAGGATCGTGCTCAGGTCCTGAGTCTAAGCCCAGTACTGGCAAAAAAAAATTCTGCCCAAAGTAGACATTTAAACTTATTGTACTTTTCAAAAAATTTGTTGTTCAAGGTGATATACAAAGAGATTGCTGTTACATATGTAATGAGTACATTTCTTGTAAACACTGTTACCCCCTCCCCCATTTTCTCTTTCCCTTCCCCCCAAGTCATAAATTTCATTTACAACAAATATATATGTATTTTCATTCCTGAAAAAAATACTTTAAAATGTGTTCAAATAAATGATGTAGGTTGATATATTTATCAAAATGGATTACTTGAACTCTAAAATAAACATTTTAAGTAATTTTTCTCATAAAATTGTAGTAATGCTATAAAACTAATATAAAAGGAATTTTAGTTATTAATTTCTTATGTTTTACCTTTAACGTTATTACACTAAGCATACTGTTTATGGTATTAATACAGACAGCATGAAATATGATTATGTAAAAAAATTAAATGATTAAAAATAGTAAGGTTGGGGGCCAGTAGTTTGGCTTGGTGGCACACACCCTGGACTGGCAAAAAAGAAGTAGGGTTAGATAAAACAGATTTATTTCCAAATGTGTGGAAAATGGTATGATTTCTTGTTTGGCTAGTCCTGCGGCTTGAACTGAGGGACCAGGAACTGTCCTTGGCCACATTTGTTCAAGGGGGGCACTCTTACACCTGAGCAACAGTGCCCCATGTGCTTTTTCTGTGTATGCAGTGTCGAAGAATTGAATCAAGGTCTTCTTGTATACTAGGCGAGCACTCTACAACTAGGTAACATTAAAAGCCAAAGTAGATTTTTGATGCTCTTGTGGAGTTTTAATTTTCTTAAATATTTGTACAAAGCACAATGGATATATAAACAGACTTGAACTCACAGAACAGAGTCCCACATAATATTACAGTTACTCTGGCACTGCTCCCGATTGACAAAACACATTTCCAGGCATCTGCTCTGTCCTTAAGCTTTGGCAGCTGACTTGTCTTTCCATGGAGGCCTGGCCTGGATTCCTGGTGATTCCATGCATTTCATAGTTCCCTGTATATTCAGTAAGGTTGTCTTCTATGGGACCAGACCTGTCTGGTTTTTGGCCCACCCAGGACCTATGTGTCTGAGGTCTCACATTATAAGTGGAAAATAAAACACAGTATAATAAGCACTGAAGAACTGCACACGATAATATTAACAATGAGAGTTTAATAGTTAGCAAAGTAAATACAATGAATACTTGACAAGAATCATGAGAGCAAGATAAAGAGATGTCTTTTTAGGAAGGGGACAGGGAAGCTCTAAATCCAGACTGGCCTCCAAGTTGCCTTCAGACAGTAATTCTCCTTCAGAGTCCTCAGAAGGGTCTCCTTCCTCATGAGAAACAGAATGTCCTTCCTGAGTTAAGAGGGGGATGGATTCTGGTTTGTCGAATGGAGATTGAGTCTCTTTTAGTGAGATGGATGGGTCTGGATATTCTGTGAGGATGGATTCATTTTCCTCCAATGAATCCAGTATTGAGAGTACACTTGCTGCTTCCCATGGGGACATTTTCCATGAGCCCAGCGTGTGCCCCTTCAGCTTGCACAATAAGTGGAGTGTTACTCTGACTCAGATGGACTGACTCTGGGTGGAGTGTGAAAGGAAACGGAAGGAAATCTGGCTGCTCTTTTTCTTCCTCCATAGTATCTGCAGGTTCAACTGTGTCACACATGGGGTTCAGAGCAAAAGGTATATCCATAGGACTCTAAACCTGTTTGGTAATTTCTACAGAAGGCCCATGCTTTCTGGAGTGCAGTGATGATTCTCAGTCTCCATCAGTCACCAGCTCCATTGGTGGGTTTTTCATCCGGAGTTCAGGATAAGCTCTTACACGATGACCCAAACCTAAGAATGGAAATAGGTACAGAGTGGACAGAGTGGACTCTGCAAGTTGAAGTGTCACTCAACTTCCATGAGGATCTAATGGAGGAACCTGTAGAACTGGAGTTTGGACTGAACATTGAGGAGGTGTAGGGTCTTTCTAATGAGTGCTTATTCCCGAGTCCTTTCAGAGGACAGACATTACCTGGCTGACACCACCCATAAAGGGCATTTTGCCAAGCTCTGTAGAAGTAAGGGCCAACCAATATCTAGACCACATGGGCTTCCTACTCACAGGTTCTGAGGCACCCACACCAGGACTTCTACTTTTTCTTGGTCTTACTGGTCGCATATTCCTCCAGCTGGTCAAAAAGTTTGTGTTTAGAAGAGCAGGTCCAAAGCCGGCATGTGGAGCCTCATATGGAGCTTGAGTTGTGTCAGGGTGTGGCAGTTCTTCAACCCGTAGAAATCACTCGGGTAGAAGTTCATTCCCATCGTATAGATGGAACACATGATGCTGTGGGCACATTCGGTACAAGGAAAGTGAGAGCCTTCTCTCTCCATCCTGAGTCTTTTACCAAAGCCCCTTTCTTGCAGGATTCTAATGCTGTGGCTGTCCTACAGAGATGTGCACTTATGTGCTGGGAGAGGGGTAAGAGACACTCGAGAACAGGATGACTTTTACACCCCACTTCCAGAAGCTTCTGAGAGAGGCCTCTATGCATCTGTCCAAAGTAAACGCACCTTAAATTAACTAAGTAAATGCTCTAAATAAATCAATAAGTGAATGCTCTAAATAAAGAACTAAATGCTCATTCCTCTAATCTTAGCCACCCAGCAGGCTGAGCTCTGAAGATCACAGTGGAAAGCCAGTCTAGTCAGTAAAAGTCTAAAGGCACTTGTCTTCAATTAGGCAGCAAAAAGCCAGAACTTGACCTATGACTCAAATGGTACAGTGCTAATTTTTGAACACCAAAGGGATGGCATTTAGACCTGGGTTCAGGTTCAAGTGGCAGCACTGGACCACACACCAAAATGTAAATGCTTTCAGGTTCTAACAGGCAAAGCTATCACAATCCCTCCCTGATGGCTCAAAAGTGATTCAGCCCCCAGCTTTTCCTCTGACTCCAGTATTTCACAGGCCTCCGCCATTAGTACTGACACCTCATTTCTTACTGGGAAATGGGATTTCCTAGGATGTCACCTAGGTGAGGGCTGCAGTTGGGAGCCACTTACTCATGCCTGAAATCCAACTTCTCAGTAAGCACACTGTTGAGACTCCAGTAGCTTGTGAGGGAAATGAAATGGCATGGTGTCCCAGTCATAATAAAGTAGTTTGTGCACTTGTATCATGCTTAGCTCCCCTGTGAACACGCCAGTGAATCAAACAGGCTCAGAGAGGAGCCAAGTATTCCAAGACTTGGCCAGGAGGGGTGAGCAAACATGGGTTTTTCAAGAGAATTTCCAGCAACTACTACATTGTCCTCCACTATTTGAAATTGTGCAGGAAGTTTCCCACATAAAAGAGATCACCTTTCTGGTAGGCAGGGATCAGCTTTGTCAGCAGCATCTCCAACAGGCCTTCCTCCAGGATCCATAGGTTACAAGGCTCATTCAGAGTCTGAGCTGACTTACCATCACACTGTATTGGCAAAACAGTGGATATTTCAAACGTAGGAATGGGACCACACTTCACACTGAGGAATTGGTATAGAGTAGATTGGAAATGACACACCCTAATCTCAGTATAGTCACTTGAAAGCACACAAGAAGGTTGTAGTTTGTGGGCAGGATGATGGGTTCAAATAGGTTTCCTCTCAATATACCTCATCTGAGTTTCCCTGGAGTTTCCTGGCTTTCTTCCTAGAGAAATGCCTGATATACTGGAATTTTGTCTTGGCCCTGATCCAGCATCTACTTCTTCAAGTGAGACATCCATATCTCTCATGCCTGAGATCCGAGCCTCCTGACCTTTGGCAACAGCACAGCAACATCTTTCTTCCTCCTGAGCCACAGGCCAAGGGAGCTGACTTGAGCTGGTTGTCACATACAGTGGCTTGGTTACCAGGGTTCCATATTCTGTTCCATTGTGAGGGAGGTAGGGTCACCTTTCAAGGCCCAATGACCAAAGCTCCTTGCTCACAGAAGACCTCCCCAAAGACATACTGGAGGCTGAATCTCCCTTCCCACCTCACATATGGATGTAGTAAACAGCACACCTTTTTGTTCAAATCCCAAGTCATTAACTAGGCGTAAGTGCTAGCCTGGTCTCAGGCTCAAGGAGCCTTTCTTAGGTAAGATCCAAACTTAACTGTCACTATTCCCCTTACCCTTCACAAGACATTTTGCTTCACAGTGCCTTCTCAGCTTTCATTTTGCCTCTTGCACATTTCTTTTGCTAGTCCTGGGACTTGACCTCAGAGCCTGACCATTGTTCTTAGGCTTTCTTTAGGCTATAGCTGTCCCACCAAGCCACAGCACCACTTCCAGCGTTTTCTATGTATATGGTACTGCAGAATCAAACCGGACTCTTTTTGTGTGGTAGCCAAGCACTCTACAAATTGATGAAAGACCCAGGCCATCTTGCACAAGTTTTTCACTTCAATCTACTAGGACGTTGTTAGGTTTCTGTATCGTAATCTATTTTTCTTCCTGATGAATATCTGTGCTGTCATCTGTAAAAATGCAAGTGGGAAAATCACAGAAGCATTGGTGACATAAAAAAAGTCTTACAGACATAGATAAGTGTTCATTCTTTGTAGGAGAAAGCATATTTTGATATGATGATGATGACTATTTATAAATACTTAATCGGGGTTTAGAGTTTGGCCCAGTGGTAGAGTGCTTGCCTAGCATCCATGAAGATCTAGGTTTGAGTCCTTAATATCACACAGATATAAAAATCCATATGGCAATGTGGCTCAAGTGGCAGAGGGCTAGACTTGGGAAAAGCCAAGAGCAGTGCTCAGGCCCTGAGTTCAAGCCCCAGGAATGGCAGAAAAAAAAAGAAAAGAAAAGAAAAGAAATGTGCTTTTTACAAGTTATTCACTCACAGCATTTGCCTCTGAATTCTTCGCTTCTGCATCTTGTGACTTATCCCTTTCCCTCAATGTAGACAAGAAAAACAGATTTTATTACTTGCTATCCTGTTGTCCAATCTTTGGATATTAATTCAAAATACAATATTGCCTGAGATATTGTGTGTGTGCGTGTGTGTGTGTCTGCCAATGTGTGCATGCACACATGTGTACAGGGTTTAGGGCTTACTCATAGGGCCTGTGTGATAACCCTCAGCATCTTTTCCTCAAAGGTATTGGTCTTTCACTTCTAGCTTATTATAGCTAATTGGAGTTGAGAGATTCACTCAATTTCTTGCCCTGTGTATTGGAACCCAGTGCTGGGTTCTCATATTGTTAATTGTAGCTATAGAGAAGGCTGAGGTCTGGGGATCCTCGTTAGAATCCAGCCCCTGAAAGAAAGTCACTGATAGAAATCTTTATCTTCAGTTAAGCACGAATAAATAAGGCAAAAGTGGAACTGGGGCTCAGTTCCTCTTGTACCAGCCATGAGAAAATTAGTAATTGGCAGCACCTGGTCCCTGAGAGAAATCCTTAGCACTGGTTCAAAAAAAGAAAGAAAATAATGAAAAAAATTAAAATTTGCTGAGGAATCCATAAGGATAAACGTGCCTGTGAATAATCTTGTCATTTCAGATTCCCTCAGGAGCTTATGTCTCTCTATATTTTATCAAGTTTATTTAAAGGTATTTACATATTTTCTATCTTTCTTAAACAGAGATAGCCATCCACAAAACACAAACACAAACTCTCACACAGTATACCACCCACCCATAAGTGTCGGGCTATGTATATATGTATAGTCATATGTATTGATCTGTCTCTCTATACTAATATATAAATGCATAAACATATGTATTTAGACAAACAGGAAACATACATAGATAGGTCTCAGGCATTTCCAGATTTTGTGCAAGTCTTCTGAGTGCAACTTACTATTGTATTGTTTGTCAAGATAGAGTCCCTCTAACTTTTGGCCAGCTTCTTGTCCTTTGATACCTTCTTCTGCCAGTCCTCGGTTTTGAACGCTAGGCGTGGATGCTGTCACTGAGCTTGAGCTTCTTGCATTCAGTAGTTTATTGCAGATAAGAGTCTCATGGAGTTTCTGTCCTGGGCTGGCTTTGAATTGTGATCCTCAGATCTCAAACTCCTGAGTAGCTAGGATGACAGTCTTGAGCTACCAGTACCTGGTTCCTTTGCCTCTTTTACCCTTTTTTTGGCCCCACCACAGCCATGGTATCTACCTTCCTATGTTCTCTCCACCTGCCCCCACACAGGGGTCTGACAGATGCTTTCCACCCACTTATTCATGTCCTCCTCTATATTGGCTGACAGCTAAGACATGCACTCACTTGTCTGGATGCCAAACACAAAGCCATGTGATTGTTTCTCAGTCTGGGACATCCTATCAGATTTATAGCACCACAGAGGGTCAGGTTGATGCTCCTCCAGGGCTTCTTAAATTGTTCTCATATTAATCCACAACACGTTTGTCATCACTTGTCCAGCTAATTCATGGACTAAAGCAGCATTCCCTCCAAACTTAGATCCCAATACCATGAGGACACTCAAGGGTGCATTAGGAGTGTGACCTGCAGGTGGATGTGAGCCTGTCTAAGTTGGAGGGGATTTCTCCACCACAGGAAATGGAATACAAATTTAGAATCTGCTTTCATGAGGTGACAATCTCTGGCAGATGTTCTTATCAAATGTGGCACTGCCTACTTCCACCTTAAAACATGGGTTGATGACCCAGCATAACAGTGAATGTATTCACCCCGGCCCAACACATAGGCTGGGACCCTGAACTTTCAGGTAGCATTTGGCTTTGAAGGTCATGAGATCTTAGTCTACAAATGATGAGCCCCCTCCGGTGAGGCATAGCAAACGGAGCCAAAGTGCAACCCAGTTAAGCACCAGATCAAGCTTCACTTCTTCAGTAGGGTATGGTTTGAAAACTGTGCATAGCTTCTGTTTGAAGCCAGTCCAGAAAGGAAAGTCCATGAAACTCTCATTTCCAGTTAACTGCCAAGAACAAGCCAAAGATAGAGATGAAGCTCAAGAGAGCTAGAGAGCCATCTGAAAAGAATGGTTACACCCTGCAACATCCTCATTATCTGATCTTGAAAACATCTCTGCGTGCATCCCAGCATGCAGCCAGCATCTGGGGGTGACAGTGACCCCTGCACCCATTGGCAATCTGCACTGTCTCTGACATCTGTAATGTGAACCTCATTCTGTTGGGTTTGTGAAGCGGTGTCAACCCTGCAGAAGGAACCAACTGTGCCCTAACTCCCACTGTCCCCTGGGGCCCCTAGCATTCCCCCATCTGCACCCCTTCTGTGGCTTCTGATCCTAGGGAGCCCTCCTGCCCTGTCCAACACTCACATGAAGTGCATATTTCTTCTCCTGGGGCAACTTCTCCACAGAGAGTACATGACATGCCCACTCTCCAGGCACGGGGAGATCCTGTCAAAGTAGCAAATCAGTGATAAGGACATAAAGTGATGTATAGAATTTTAGATCCTGATGGTAGACAGTCTGCAAAATCCAAGGGAGAATGGAATTGGAGGGGACCAGGGATCAGGATGTGGGCATGGAGCTTCCCTGCCAAGGGGGTGGGGGAAGTCACAGGCTGGGGGATGCACAGGATGATCCATGGGCCCTGTGCAGCTACTGGGTCACCCCCTTCTGCATCTCAGCCTTTGGCTTTGAGATCTGTGATCATCAAGATGTGCACAGTCTGTACTCTGGCTGTCAGAAGAAAGGACCCTGGGAAGACAATTGTAGACCCTTTGTGAGTGTAGGAAGGGGTAGGCTGGACACCCAGTCCAAGAGGAGCTAAAACTGGAGTCGAGGGGTGTGCAAGGAGTGGGTGTGAGGGTTGTGGGCAGTCACAGTCACGGCAGAGGTGGCTCTGTCTGTGGGGTGAGTGCCTCCCTGCAGGCACAGCACTGGACATATCAGAGATCCACATGAAAAGTAAAAGCTGGAAATGGCACTATGGTTCAAATGGTAGAGCATCAACCTTGAGCAAAAGAGCTCAGGGACAGTACCCAGGACCTGAGTTCAAGCCTCATGACTGTAAAAGAAAAAGAACCAGGACTATGAGAGGGAACCTGGTACTCTCTTGGTCTAATCAGACACAAGAAGAGGCCGGGATAGGCTGTGGAAAAACACAGAGAACATCTTCCCCCAGCTCATCCTGTCCTGCATGCAGGGACAGCCATGTAACTAGGGCTACGGTGAGATCATCTTCACCCCTGTGCTGCCATCTGAATTGTAGGCCTCTGTCCTGCATGGGGTGTCCTGATGGCTGAGCAGGTGCCCTAACCCTAGGTGGAGAGCAGCCACTGACTGTGTTATCTAAGGAGAGATCTGTTCCATAGCTATCAGGCCACCCAGCATGGGAGCCATAACCACCCCTCACCCAGGTAGAGGCCAATGGTTCTCCAGGTGGTACTAACATTGCCCCACCCCTAGCTCTGGGTACACGTGACATTCCCTCCACAAGGAGCAGGACTAAGTGAAGGATCAGGAAGCTGCCTATGGGCTTCAGATGATGGCCAGGTTGGCACTACAGATGGCCTCAATCTGTCACCATCTTCCCCTGCCTCCATCATTCCTCCATCATGCCTCTCTACCTCCCACCCATTAACCTTGGAAACCAATGAACTGGGCTCTCATCATTCCTCTCATCTCTTCACGCACCTTGCCATGCGTCCATCCCTCTGTCACTTCCACCCCACACACATCCCACCACCAGCCACCCTGTAGCTTATGAGGATCACAGAGGAAGCTCTTGGTGAAGGGCTTGTGACCACAAAACAGTTACTATCACCCGCTCTGGCCTGATCCACCACAGAATAAGAACAGCCAAGCAAGCACACACTGCAGCAGAGTTGCTCTGCTGCCAATCTGATTTCTTCATGGCCAGGACTTGGTTCTCCTCAGCCTGTCAGCTCAGTAATCAGAACATTGTGCTTTCACAGAGCCATGGCTTCCAGTCTCCATGGACACAATGACATCAAGGTGATGCCAACTTCCCCATCTCTATATACTTCTAACTATGGGATGGGAGCTGAGGTTCTCTTCTGTGACTCCATCCGCTAAGAGGCTCATGCAGATTTCTATCCTTTGCTCATCATGGTGACTCTTTGGTTAACAAGTCACTGCTGGGCTTCCAGTTCACCACATATAGAACCCATACTCCAACACTTTTCTTAGAAGGACTGATGACTTTTAAATATTCTCTAGTTTTAAATTTCTACTTCCTTCTCTTTTTCTTTTATATATTTCCCTTCCTCACATACTTCTCTTTTTTTACCTTCCTTCTTTCATTCCTGGCCTTGAACTCAAAACCTGGAGCTTCTTCTTAGCTTTTCTTTGCTCAAGGTAGCACTCTAGCTCTTGAGCCACAGCTCTACTTCAATCTTTGTTCTTGCTCTAAACTGGGAGTATGAGTCTCATGCATTTTTCCCTTTGCTGGGTTGGTTTTAAACCACAATACTAAGATCAGGATCCTGAATATGCCTCGGATTACAGGTATTATCTAATCAAAACAAATTCCTGATTTCTTTTTTAGACATAATTAGTTCTTTCAGGTGAGCCACCAGCCACTCATGCAAGAGCATTGCAGGATCCCAGCATTCATCTTGTCTCCAGTCTTATTCCATCCATCTCACAATGGTCATCTAAAACACCCTGCTGCATGCCTGAAGTCGCAAGGAACGTTCTCAACGGCATGAGAAGTCCCCTTAACCTCTACCTCAGACATGCCCAGCCCCCATCCCACTTCCACATGAGCATTTGTTTAGGAGAAATTTCCTGAGTACATCATCATCTTTTCCTCACCATTCAAATTTCATCTTTGGAGTCATTTCTCCCAGACAAAGAGGAACATGATCCATGGTTTGATAGCAGCTCCAGCTTCATAGTCCCAGCCACCAACACCCCCCCATTACCCTGCCAGACAGCTGAATTCAAGGACAATGTTTTCACTACCCCTGACTCTTATCAAATGTTTTAACTTATACAGTGCATTAAAATAATTTTACTAAATGGAATAAACACATGGCATCAAGCTTCACAATCTTTGCACCTGAACTTTTAGTGAATCACAGACACACCAGCATTTCTGTAGCCAACAGAAATCTTAGCTTTGAGATTTCAGCATCCCTGGTATCCAAGTTTGGATGTGCTAACACTGCCCTTAATGGGGCACTTCAATCACACAATCCCACAACAATCAATGTCATTTGACATTCACTGGTAGGTGGTGCTAGGAAAAAGACTGATGTGCCAACTCCATGCTGGCTTGACCTATGCCATCTTCAAACCTGGAGCAAGTGGGGCTCCTCTCTCCATGACACCTTTTGTGTACTACCCCAGGAGGACCTTTACCTTGAGACAAAATTATGAAGACTATCTCTACCAGCAAAGATTCCAGTGAGATGTGCCTACATGGATAAAGCTAAAATCTCACTAAAGTGAGGTTGTTGGCAGTGCTGGAGCCTGAACTCAGGGCCTGGGCACAAAGCATTTGTACTCAAGACTAGCCCTTTACCACTTGAGCCCAAACTCCATTCCCAGCTGTTTTTATTTTTGGTAGTAAGAATCTATCAGACTTTCCTGTTCTAGGTGACTTGGAACTTCCATACTCAGATCTCAGCCTCCTGACCAGCCTGGATAAAAAGTGTGGATCAGCCATGCGCCACACCTGAGGACTTCATCCAGCACATTTTTTCCCAAAAATTGGAAGAGGAAGATGAGGGAGGGTTGGGCTCATCCTGCCCTGCATATGACGGAGAGCATCAGCGCCTGAACTTCATTCCCTGTTGTAGGCTGCTGGAGGAAAAGGAAGCAAATAGGCACAGGCTGGCAGCCGATGCCACAGAACAACTTGTGACCAAGACTCCCAGAGCAGACCTCAGAATCGATGACAGAGTTGGATCTACCCAGTAACAGAGGCAGTGGTGACACCTGAAACTGCGCGTTTGAGCCTTTGCTGCTAGTAAACAGGGCCACCTATGTCTCAATGAGAAAGGTGAGATTTTGGTGGAGAAGGTGAGATTAAACATTATGTATCATGCAAGAAGACAGACTATAAGGGGTCTTTTATTATTCCAAGTGAAATTTTGGATTTCCTCTTCTGTTTCTTTAAAGAATGACATTGGGATATTGATGAATATTGCACTGAATTTGTAGATAGTCCCTATCAAGATTGCCATTTTTACAATATTACTTCTTCCAAACCAGGAGCATAGGTTTTTGCATTTCCTCAGTTCTGCGTTAATTTCCTTCTCCAGGGTTTATAGTTCCATCAATCGTGGTTTACATTCTAAGTTTCAGTTCCTCAGTTCCTCTTTCCCTTTTCCTCCTCACTCCAGTTAAAATGGCCAAGATTCAGGAATCTAATAACGTATGCTGGAGGGGATGTGGCCAGGAGGGATCACTACTACACTGCTGGTAGGATTGCAAACTCGTTCAACCACTATGGAAAGCACTATGGCAGTATCCCAAAAAGACTAAACGTAGAGCTCCCCTGTGATCCAGCAATTTCACTACTTGCCAATCGTCCAGATAGAACATACTAAATTCACTAGAATAATAACATTTATCACAGCACTATTTACTATAACAAAGGTATGGAACCAACCCAGATGCCCGTCAGTTGATGAGTAGATCAAATATGGTATTTTTACACAATGGAATTCTGTGCTTCTGTCAGAAAGAATGACATAGACGAATTTGTAAGGAAATGGAAAGACTGTCAAGTTTAGAAATTAGTTTCTGTCTCCTTCTCTCTCTCCTTCTCTATCTCTGTAAAATTTAGAAGTTCCTGTTTCTCTCTCTTTCTCTCTCTTTTCTCTCTTTCTCTCTCTCTCTCTCTCTCTCTCTCTCTCTCTCTCTCTCTCTCTCTCTCTCTCTCTCTCTCTCTCTGTCTGTCTGTCTCTCTCTCTCTCTCTCTCTCTCTCTCTCCAATCCTTAGGCTTGAACTCAGGGCCTGAGCTACTTTTGCTCAAGGTTAGCACTCTACCATTTGAACCACAGTGCTGATTCTGGCTTGCTCTTTTCACGTAGTATTGAGGAATCTAACCCAGGCCTTCATCCTTGATAGGTTAGCACTCTACCACTAAGCCACACAGTCAGCTTTTAGAGGTTTCTGACAAAGGTTTTCCTACATGCTATTATTTCTTCTGTGAGTGCTCTTAATGCTTGCTGACGGTTGACTTTGTTTAGAAGACTTACCCTAATGCTCCCATATACAGAGATTCTATATATAGCTAAATGTTTTCCATTACTCAGAATTTCTCTATTGTGTATGTTCTGAAATGTACTGAAGACTGACTTCTGATTAAAAGTCATTGCACATTTGTTCTATTCATTAGTTTTCTTTTCTTCTATGGGAATCAGGTTTGTGATGAACACAGAAGTATGCCTTCCAGGTCAAACACTTTCCATATTTGTAATATTCATAAGGTTTTTCTCTCCTATGTGCATTTTATACTTAGTCATGCGTTCATGATGGATTTTTCATATTCTTATATTCATACGATTTTTATCCTGTGTCTGTGTGGTATCATGCAAACTCAAATATGAGTTCTTCAAAAAAATTTCCCTTTCATTTTATTCATAGGATTCTATCCTGTGGATGTTTAGTGATAAATCTTGACTTGTGCCTTCAGGGGAAAAGACTGAACATTTGCTACATTCATTAAGGGATTTATCTTGTGTTGGTTCTGTGACACAAGCTGAGTTTTCTTCCACAGACTAAAAAGTCTTTCCTATTTATTACATTGCTAAGGCTTCTCATATGTGTGAACTCTCTTACGCTTCCTGAAGGGTGAATACTGCACGAAAGACTTTCAACTTTGGTTATATTCCTAAGGTTTCTAATATGTGTGAATTCTGTTATGCCTCCTGTAATGTGACTTCCATCTGA
The DNA here is from genome assembly GCA_024803745.1 of Megascapheus bottae. Classification (NCBI taxonomy): domain Eukaryota; kingdom Metazoa; phylum Chordata; class Mammalia; order Rodentia; family Geomyidae; genus Megascapheus; species Megascapheus bottae. Next base: position 1,210,228 of record JANJXV010000272.1, read on the forward strand.
AGTTCTTACCACATTTGATGCACTCGTACAGTTTCTCTCCTGTGTGTGTTCTCTGATGCAATTTGAGGGAAGACTTCCATTTGAAAGACATTCCACATCGGTTACATTCATAAGGTTTTTCTCCTGTTTGAATTGTCTTATGCATGTTGAGGTTTGGCTTCTGTGTGAAGGACTTTCCACATATGTTACACTCATAAGGTGTTTCTCCTGAGTATATTCTCTGATGAACATGGAGTTTTACCTTCCATTTGAAAGACTTTCCGCATTCACTACATGCATAAGTTTTCTCTCCTGTGTGTGTTCTATTATGCCCATCAAGATATGACTTCCACTTGAAGGTCTTTCCACATTTGTTGCACACATAAGGTTTCTCTCCTGTGTGTGTTCTTTGATGCAATTTGAGGGAAGATTTCTGTCTGAAAGTCTTTACACATTGGTTACAATCATAAGGTTTCAATCCTGTGTGTATTCTCTGATGAACACGAAGTTTTCCCTTCCCTTGGAAAGACTTTCCACATTCATTACACTTATAAGATTTCTCTCCTGTGTGTGTTATTTGATGAACTCGAAGGTGTATCTTCTGGGTGAAAGACTTTTCACATTTGTTACACTCATAAGGTTTCTCTTCTGTGTGTCTTCTCTGGTGCAAAGTGAGGTATGATTTCAGTCTAAAAGTCTTCCCACATTTATCCCATTAAAGATTTCTCTTCTGTGTGAGATCTCTGATGTGTGCTGAGAGCTGAATTCTGGGCAGAAATTTTATTACGTTCCTCATATTCATAAGGTTTGTCTTCTCTTGGAGATCGAGGTTGGAGCGTCAGGTCTGACTTTTCAGAAATTAATTTTCACACTTGATGTACACATCACATATCTCAGGATATTTGCTCTGAGGTACTGTAAGGCGTATTTCATTACTGAAAGATTTCTCACATTCACTAGATGTATGAGAAGTCTCTCCTGTGTACATTTTCGGATGTGTAGTGATGGTCAGTGTTAAGTACAATATTTTTCATCACACAGTACATTTAGCAGTTTTTCTTCCTCCCTGAAGAATTTCTTGGGCAGGGAGAACAGAATTATGATACTGCAGATCTTTTGGACTGTCACAATCATGAATAAAATGCTCTGAATATCCGATGGATTTTTTAAGAACAGGAGACATACGAGATCTATATGCAGCATGCATCTCATCAGGCTTAGGAGACAGAAGCATGTTCTGACACTTAATGAACTCCTCAGTCCTCACCCCTAAGTTGTTACCGTTATTCCTAATCAGCTCTGGATTTTGTGTAGAGCTCAAATTTAAAGTTGTTGCAAATCTCACGTTTTCCTCCACTTCGATACTACTTGCAACTGCTACTTCACAAAGACATTCATGTGGACTTTCCTGGCAGGTCTTGAACACATTTTCCATTACCTGGACATCTAAAATGAGTCATAGAAAAAAAGACACAAACATACATGAGATACAAATATTCCTTACTGTAAAGGTAATGACTTTACTTTCCCATCCTAAGTGTTAGATATTTTAAAATATAAAAGTGGAAATTGATTTGTGAGAAATATATGCTTTTCACCCTAACCTATTAAGAAAATGATATTTTACAATGACCAATAATGTTTTTCTGTGTTTTAGTTCTCTTTTTATATCACAGGAAATATTTATTGAAATTACCCAACTATGTATTGCTACAGTTTAAGCTGAGAACTACCTATACTATACCTGCAGATGTTTTTTTTTCAAATACTCTTTTGTTTATACATTGAGGAATAGCTGCCTTTCTTTTATTTTTGAGAAATAATCTAAATACTGTGCTGTTTTGCATCTTTTTAAAATTTTTTCTTTTCTTTTCTTTTTTTTTGTAGTTCATAGGTCTCGGCCCTGTCTTTGAACACTTCAGCAGAAGACTATAACCCCTATCCTTGAGCTACAGCCCCACTTCCTGTTTTCTAGAGTTAACTACAGATAAGAGTCTCAGGTCCTGAGTAGCAGATAGGATTACCTTACCCAGTTTCAATGCTGTTTGCTTCTTAACCATTAAGTGAGGAACACGAATTTTTTCTAGATTCAGCGGCCACAAGTTTGGTTTATATGTCTGTTTGCCTTTGATCCAAGCAAGAACGATTCTTGAGAGTAAGGACTTACACCTATATCCCTTCAGTTACAACTTCTCACTCAAGTCTCAATTTAGGTATTTGTGGGAATTTTGAAATTTGTTTCTTTCAATTTGAAGTCTTATAAAAATTCCTTTTCTAACACTCCATGGAAGTCCAGAAAATCCCCAGCTCATTTTCTAGTTAATTTTCTTATGTTGATTGAAACTTTGTTTTTTTTCCTTCCATTCCTGGGTTTGAACTTAGGACCTAACCACTGTCCTTGGGTTTTCTCAAGACTAGAACCCTACCAATGAAGTCATTACTTCTGGCTTTTTCTATGTATGTGGTAATAAGGAATCAAACCTGTGTCTTTGTGCATGCTAGGCAAGCACTCTACCACTAGGCTCAATTTCTGGTGGAAAGGTCTGGTTCTGAATACCAGTCTCTTCCTACCAGCAAAAAGATATTATCCTTATCAGAGAATAATGCCCTGACTTATTCCTTGTTTGCTCAATCATTTATAGTCTTAGTTTTAAAGAAATGAAATATCTTTCTTTCTTTCTTTTTTTCTTTCTTTCTTTCTTTCTTTCTTTCTGTCTTTCTTTCTTTCTTTCTTTCTTTCTTTCTTTCTTTCTTTCTTCCTTTCCTTCCTTAACTCTTTCTTCTTTCTTTCTTTCTTTCTTTCTTTCTTTCTTTCTTTCTTTCTTTCTATCTTTCTTTCTTGTTTTGTGGTCATGGGACTTGAATTCTAGACCTGGCTGTTCTTCCTGAGCTCTTCAGCTCAAGGCTACTGCCCTATGTCTTTAGCCTCAACCCCACTTCTCATTTTCTATTGGTTCATTGGAGAGAAGAGTCTAAGGTGTTTTTGTGATATGTCAGTCTTTGAACCTTGATCCTCAGATCTCAGCCTCCTAAGTAGCTAGGATTACAGGCATGAGCCACGGGCTCATGGCGTTCTCATTTTATTTTGTTTCACACTGATTTCTACAGAGAAATCTAACTTTAAATCTACTGCCACATAGAATTCGTCATATCACCCTATGATTCTTGGTGCCGGGGGTTTTGGCTAGCATGCACAAAGACCTGGTTCAGTTCCTTGGTACTACATACAAAGAAAAAGCCAGAAGTGGTGCTATGACTCAAGAAGTAGAGAGCTAGCCTTGAGAAAACCCAAGGGCCATGCTCAGGCCCTGAGACCAGGCATAGGATTGGGAAAAGAAAATGATTCTTGATTCATTCACAAAGAATTCCATAGGTTCCACACAGGATTTAGGGTAACTAAGAATATTATTGCTCAGTACATCACAACATGAACTTACCAATGGGGCTCAGGCTCCAACATCAATATGAAGATGCATTCACTCACCTGTGATATTCTTGTCAGAGGAATTTCCTATCCAGAGTTCTGCACAGTGATCTAGCTTGACAATTAATACAGGTTTGGGAACACAGGGCCCTGTAAATTAGAAACAGTAGAGAATTATTTCTTATGCTGTGTCATCATTGCTTTAAGTTCGCAGACATCCTACTCACAAGTTATCTATTAAATCTTTTTTTCTCATTTCTCAAGGCTCCATGGTTGACTTTTCCCCAGCTCTGGATTCATTTTGTATGGCATAAACTTAGCTATCTTGCTCAAGGCTAGAAAAATACCAGTTTGAGTCCCAGCTCCACTTACATGCATAGGTCTTCATGCATGGTAGGCAAGCAGTCAACCACAAAGTCAAACTCTTGACACTCCACTAACATTTTTGAGGGGTTACTTGGAGTTATAGAGTTTCATGGCAATTTTTATGCCATTGTTGGCTTCAAATTAGAATTCTTAGATTTCTTCCTCCTGAATATCTTAAGATTACAGGCATGAAACATTGCACCTAGTGCCAGGTTTCCATTATAAACTCACTGTTTAGTGATTTGTAGATCCTATTTCCAATAATGATATATATTCTATTCTGGATTGTTTATCCACTTACAATTACTGTGTAAGTTTGGAATGTCGTCTCCATTGGAGGAAACATAATTTAGAACTGTTGTCAAAGTATCCTGAAGGTATCCTGAAGAATGAGTACAAAATTACCTTAGGTTTTCTTTAGAAAGTAATGATACTTCTCAGGGCCTGGAATCTTTCATTTGAATAGTATTGAAAGTTTGATAAACATTCACGTATCTGCAAAATAACAAGGCACTTGGCCTTGCAAGTGAATTTGACTTTTGCTCACCTAAGGACACCAGGTTGCTGTAGGTCTCCAGCATCACATCTCTGTACAGGGACCTCTGAGCATTGTCCAGATGCTGCCACTCCTCCCAGCTGAAATGCACAGCTACATCATCAAATGACCCCAGCTTCTGGAATGGCACATTTTCATCAAGTAATTAGCACTGAGTTATAAACACACCATGTCTGGAATTTTATTCTTTTTTTTGTTGGAATTGTATTCCTTTACTTAAATCTTTAGACTTACATGAAATATTGACCTGAAAAGCTTAGGGATGGTGCCTAGGCCCAGAGTTCAAGTCCCAAGACCCACAAAAAAATAAAAAGGCAAGCCAGGTGTTGGTGGCTCACGCCTGTCATCCTAGCTACTCAGGAGACTGAGATCTGAGGACCGTGGTTCAAAGCCAGCCTAGCACAAAATTCCATGAGAGTCCTTTCCAATTACCCACCATAAAATGTTTAATGGCTTGTGGCATATCATGGTAGAGCAATTGTATTATCGACAAAAATAAGTCAGGGGAGTAGATTTAGGTTATAAATGGAATTATTCCATTGAAAAGGAACTACATTATATGATGACATATGCTGGTACCGTGAGAATATTGCAAAATCTTAGGGTATCAAGTAATAATACTGTGAAGTACACCCAGAATGTTAATGTTCTATGGCTGGCATAATAATCACTTGGGGAAGAAACTTTTTCTTTTTTTGGCTGGGGGATTTGTAAGGCTTGAATTCTGGGCCAGGGCACTGTTCCTGAGCTCTTCAACTCAAGGCTATCACCCTACCTACGAAGCCACAGTGCCATTTCCCATATTCTAGTGGTTAACTGTAGATGAGAGTCTCATAGATTTTCTAATGCCCAGGCTGGCTTTGAACCAAATCTTTAGATATCAGCCTGATATCTGAGTAGCTAGGATTACAGGTAGAAGTCACTGCACCTGGCAAGAAATTTATTTCTTGCTGTTTTATACTATAAATTTACTGTATGTTTTACTTTTTCAAAAAGACTGAGGATGACCTTTGTTCTGTATATAATGGGAAGAGGGGTAGGGAGCTGTGAGCAGAAGAACTGAGGGCAATACTCAGGGTAGGACAATAGCTTTACACTAAAGAGCTCACGGGCCAAGGTCCAAGCCCCATGACCTTCCCCACTACCCCACAAAAAAAGGGAAAAAAATTGGAGAATGGAGAGGATTTTCTAAAAAGAATAGATAGAAATAGTAGTTCAAAATGTAGAAAGAAGTTCAATATTGACAGTCATGAGAAAAATAAAAATTACAATGAAATCATTACTTTAAATATGTTAATATAAATATAGTTTTAAACAAAAAGATCCACATACACACACACAAACACACACACACACACACACACACACATACAAAAAAACAACTTTCAAAGTCTAACTATTACTGGGAAGGTAGTGAGAAGAAGTAGAACTTTGGAATAGTTCTGCAAGGAATATAAAACAATGAAAAATTGCGTGGAGAGTGCTAAAAAAGTACTAAATATAGAATTACATAGAAATATGGTCCAACACTTCTATTTCTAGATTTGTACCTAACGGAAGAGAAAGCAGAGACTAGAACAAATATGTGGAGAATCCATTCACAACTATTAATAATAATCCAAAGATAGAAATATGCAAAACAATGCATTGAAAAGGAAGAATATTTTACTATATTTTACAGATGAATCTTGATTACAGTAAACTAAAAATACAGCAGTCATAAAGGAAGAGCTAGGGTATGTTTTCCCTTCCAGAGCTTCCAAGGATCAACAAACCCTTAGAGCCAAAAAGCACGATGGTTCCAGAGAATGGAGTAGAGAGGAACAGGAGCTGAATGTTTAATGATTATACATGGAAGATGAAAATTGCTCTAGATGGGTAGAATGAAGAGAGAACTGTACCCTAAACAATGGTTATGTAGCCACACAGGATGGGACAAACCTATGCTCCCTGATCTTGGGAAACTCAAGAAGGATTTCTAGCCATCCTGGATGCATGGAAAGATCTATTATAAAAACTAATGTGGAGGGGCTGGGAGTTTGGCATAGTTGTAGAGTGCTTGTATGAAGACGAAGGTTCAATTCCGCAGTACCACATCCACAGAAAAAACCAGAAGTAGTTCTGTGGCTCAAGTAGAAGATCACTAGGCTTGAGGAAAGCTGAAGGACAGTGCTCAGACCGAGTTCCAGCCAAAGGGCTTGTTTAAAATAAACCAGAATGCTGAGCATGATGGGGTGGTGGCTCACTTCTATAATCCTAGCTACTCAGGAGGCTGAGATCTGAGGATCAAGGTTTAAAGCCATCCTGGCACAAAAAGACCTGAGACTCTTATCTCCAATTTACCTTTAGAAAATGGGAAGTGGGGCATGGCTCCAGGGTAAGGTGGTAGCCTGGAGCTGAAGAGCTCAGGGATAGTACCCAGGCTGAGTTCAAGATCTATGACCCACCAAAAAAAAAGAAAAAACAAAAAATAATATGGAAAAATTTGGATTCTGTGAATTTTATCAGGCATATAAATGTTTTTTGCTGTTGAAATAACAAATTGTTTGGAAATATTTTAAAAGTTTTTACCTAGAAATGTACACTACAAATGGAATTAATAACAAACACAAAATATGCAAAAGATACGAATTATCACAATATGGGTATCCTGCTTCTGTATCTTTCACTGACTCCTGTTCAAATGAGTCACATATTCTGAATCATTTCTCCCAGTCGATATATGCCACACATTTTAGCTTGTACTGATCTTCTTGGGAAATCAAAAGCAAATACTAAGCAAATGTGTGTTAGATTTTGTCAACAGTGATATTTCAAATATAAATCCCTACTCATTGCATTATTTAATATGAATGCCAGAATCTAACTTACACTGGCAGTATCTTCAATCTTTTGAGAATCTTCAAAGGGTGTGTAAATATTTAGGATCGTTATGTCTTCCTGGAGGAAAGATCCCTTTAGTGGTATGTAGTAAACTTCTTTGTCTTTTCTTACTAGTTTTAGTTTGAAGTCTATTGTATCTGATATGAGGATGGCAACTCCAGCCTGTTTATGGGGGCAGTAAGCTTGATAGAGTTTATTCCAACCTCTCACTTTCAAAAGATGATTGTTTTTGGGTAAGATGTGTCTCTTGAAGACAGCAGAACGATGGCTCTTGCTTTTTGATCCAACTAGACACCCTATGCCGTTTAATTGGAGAGTTAAGTCCATTGATATTGAGAGTTAGGATTGAGAGATATTTATTAGTTCCTACCATTTTTTAAAGCTTTTAGTAGGGCCTGTGTCTTGACAGTTCTTGTGGTCCTTATATGGTATGCTGTTTAGGTGCCATTTCTTTCCCTAAATTGCATTTATTTTGGTTTTGTATGTATAGAGCATCGTTGAGAATTCTCTGTAGTGTTGGTTTTGTTTCGACATATTGTTGCAGCTTTTCCCTGGAATGGAATGTTTTATTGTTCCCTCAGTTTGAATGAGAGCTTAGCTGGCTACAGTATTTTTGGTTGGAAGTTATTTGATTTAAGGGCATGACATATATGCTTCCAGTCACTTCGTGCTTGCATGGTCTCTGCTGAGAAATCTGGGGTTATTCTGATTGGTTTGCCTTTATAGGTTACTGATCCCTTTTCCTTGGCTGCCTTTAGGATCTTTCCTTTCGTTTCTATTGATCCAGTTCGGATCACAATGTGGCGGTGGGATGTTCTTTTCTGGTCAGTTCTGTTTGGGGTTCTAAAAGCTTCTCGTATCTGGATGGGCCTGCCCTTCTGGATATTTGGGAAATTCTCTGAGATGATTCCCTGAAGTATATTTCCAATACCATTGACCTCTTTCTCCACGCCCTCCTCAATACCAACTAGCCTTAAATTAGGCTTCCTAATTGTATCTTGGACCTCCTGAAGCGCTCTCTCATATTTCCTAGATTTGGATTGACTCATTTTCTGTTCTTTATAATACCTAAATTATCTTCAGCCCCGGAAATTCTCTCCTCTGCATTGTCTAACCTGCTATCAAAGCTATCTACTTTATTTTTCATCTCCCTTGCTTCTAATTGCTCACTTTTTATGCCTTGCGTCTCTTGTTTTACATTATGTATGGATTTCTTTATCTCCTTGATTTCCTTTTGAGTGGTTAGCTCAGTAGCTTTATTTTCTTTGGACACTTGCTGGAGTTTGGTCCCGTTTTTATTTGTGGATTCTATGAATTCATCAATCTTTCTTTGAAAAACCTTTATTATGGCCTCCTTTATGGCTTCTTCTTTTTCACTTATCACCTTGTTTTTGCTTTCCTCTTGTTCAGCTATGGCTTCCTCCATTATCTCTTTCTTTATATTTTCACATTTTCCATTAATGATGTTTATCAATTGCATTTGTGTAGCACTTGGAAGACTGTCCTCTAGGTTTGCCAGTGACTCTTCCATTGTCTATTTACATTGGGTGGGGGACGTTGTTTCTTGATTTGACATTTTTCTTGAGTTTCTTGTTCTGCCCATTTGAAAATGGGAGCAAGATTACTACTAATACGATTATAGTTTTTCAGATATAACCAACCTAGACCTCTGTAGCTGGCAGACACTAGATGTTCACAAGTTTTGATTGGTATTATCACTCTTTCTTTTTGTGCACTTACAGACCAGTCTAATACAACCACTGATAAGCGATTTATACCCAAAACAATGAGCCTCTCAATCCAATCTCTATTGTCTTTAAGTCCCTCTGAGCCTAGAGAATAATTAACCACCTACATATACAATATTGCTCAACAGCCATCAACTGTAGATCCGTGCAGTATAAGGGTTGAAAGACGAGCAGAGGTCCAGAGATAGAAAAAAGAATGAGAGAGGTCAGGGGAGGTACAAAAGGATTAACGTAGAAGTGTATGAATATTGTAGTCATGAAGAAAAGGTATAGCATAAGGATAACTGACCTAAGTTGGTAAGTAGGTAGCATAGTTGAGTACAAGTTTGGAAAGTATTAGAATAAAACTTATGTGTTGCTGCACGACTAGCTCTTAGCCCAACCAGTGGCCTCACAGTGGACCATGGGATGGATCTGTTTTTCTTGTCTACGTTGAGGGAAAGGGGTATTTCACAAGATGCAGAAGCGAAGATTTCAGAAGTAAATGCTGTGAGTGAATTAGCTCGTAAAAAGCATTTTTATTTTCTTTTACATTCTGCTAGTCTTGGGGCTTGAATTCAGGGCCTGAGCACTGTCCTCGTGTTTTCTCAAGTCTAGCCCTCTGCCACTTGAGCCACAGTGCCACATCTAGATTTTCTATCTATGCGATACTGAGCAATCAAACCCAGATCTTCATGGATGCTAGGCAAGCACTCTACCACTATGCCAAACTCTCAACACTGACATAGTAATTATAAAGTCACCATCATCATCATCATATCCAAATATCTTTTCTCCTACAAAGAATGAAACACTTAACTGTGTCTAATGCTTTTTTTTTTAATTTCACTAATTCTTCTGTGTTTTTCCCTCTTGCATTTTACACTTGAAAGCAAAGCTAATCATCAGGAAAAATTGATTCGGATATATAAACCTAATAATATCCTAGTAGATTGACGTCAAAAATATGTGCAAGATGCCCTGTGTGTTTGACATATTGGTAGAGTCCTTGGCTACCAAGCAGTAAGCCTCAGGTTTGATTCCTCATTACCACATACATAGAAAACGCTGCAAGTGGTGCTGTGGCTCGGTGGAAAGCTAAAGCCTAAAGAAAGCCCAAGAACAATGTTCACACTCTGAGGTCAAGTCCCAAGACTAGCAAAAACAAAAAAAATTCGACAAGGGGCAAAATGCAGGCAGAGAAGGCACTGTGAAGCAAATGTTTTGTAAAGGATGAGGGCAATATTGCCCTTAAGTTTGGATCTTACCTAAGAAAGGCTCCTAGAGCCTGAGACCAGACTGGTAGTTGGGCCTAGTGGAAGACATTGGGATTGGACAAATAAGGTGTGCTGTATACTACATCCACATGTATATTGTGAGATTGGAGGAGAGATTCAGCCTCCAGTATGTCTTTGGTGAGGTCTTTTGTGAGCAAGGATCTTTGGTCATTGGTCCCTGAAAGGTGACCCTGCTTCCCTCACAATGGAACAGAATATGGAACCCTGGTAACCAAGCCACTGTAACTAACAACCAGCTCAAGCCAGCTCACTTGGCCTGTGGCTCAGGAGGAAGAAAGATGTTGCTGTGCTGTTGCCAAAGGTCAGGAAACTCGAGTCTCAGGCATGGAAGTTGTGGATGTCTTACTCGAAGATGTACATGCTAGATCATTGCCAAGCCACAAATCCAGTATAACAGAACTTTCTCTAAGAAGAAGGCCAGGAAAATCCAGGGCAACCAGATGAGGTAAATTTCTAAGAAGAAATGTATTTGACCCCATCATCCTCACCAGACACTACAACTTTCTTTTTTTTCATTTTTTATTGTAATTAGTAAAAGGGTTTGATGATATTTGCCAGATAGAAGGTGCATTAATTCACATACATTGATACCCTTTCACATGTCTTGGTACCCATTTCCCTCCAACCCCACACCCCCCACCCGTCTTGGTTTTGCCCCCTTCCCTATCAAATTTCAAATATCCAAATACAAATAAATTCAATATATGAGATAACAAAGTGAGATACTATACCAATATGGGATAACCAAGGGACAGCAAACGAGATGAGAGACAACATAGTACATTAAGGACAACAATCATTCATTATGTGGCTTTTGTGTCAATATCCTGGAGGTCCTTTCAATTAGCTTCACATTATATGGCCTTATATATGGCCTTTTGCTCTATTGACAATCTCTGCTAGTAGAGCCCAAGGTTTCTACTGATTATGACGAATGAGGGAAACCACTGAGCCTACGTTCCTTTGAGTCTGGCTTACTTCACTTAATATGATTTGTTCTAAGTCTTTCCATTTCCTAACAAATGGGGCAATGTCATTCTTTCTGACAGCAGCATAGAATTCCATTGTGTACAAATACCACAACTTGTTGATCCACTCATCAACTGAGGGACATCTGGGTTGGTTCCATATCTTTGCTATGGTGAATAGTGCTGCAATGAACATTGTTGTGCTAGTGGGTTTAGTATGCCTTTGTTTCTGGATTGTTGGGTAAATGCCAAGTACTGGAATTGCTGGGTCATAGGGGAGTTGTATGTTTAGCGTTTTGAAGCACTGCTGCACTGCTTTCCATAGTGGTTGAACGAGTTTGCACTCCCACCAACAGTGTAGTAATGATCCCTCCTGACCACATCGCCTCCAGCATCTGTTGTCATTCGTCTTCCTGATCCTGGCCATTCTAACTGGAGTTAGGTGGAATCTTAGACTTGTTTTGACTTGCATTTCTTTTATGATCAGAGATGTTGAGCATTTCTTCATGTGTCTATAGGCCATTTTTGTTTCTTCATCAGAGAAGTCTCTCTTTAAGTCTTTGGCCCATTTTGTAATGGGATGGGTGTTACTTTGGAGGTTAGTTTTGGAGTGATTCAATTTTTTGAGTTGTTGATATATTTTAGATATGAGGCCTTGTTCCGTTGTTTGGGTGGTGAAGATCTTCTCCCACTCTGTAGGCTTCCTGATTAGTTTACTAGCTATATCCGTTGCCATACAAAAGCTCTGCAGTTTAATGCAGTCCCACTTATCCAGCCTTTCTCTGATTTGTTGTGATTCTTGGTCCTTATTAAGAAAGTTTCGACCTGTGCCAAGGAGGCCTAGTGTATCTCCTATTCCTTCCTGTAAACTTTTCAGTGTGTCAGCTTTTACCTCCAGGTCTTTGATCCATTTGGAGTTAATTCTAGTGCAAGGGGACAAAGAAGGATCCAACTTTAGTTTTCTGCAGGTGTTTAACCAGTTCTGCCAGCACAACTTGTTGAAGAGGCTATCTTTCTTCCATTCTATTTTTTGGCTCCCTGGTCAAATATTAGGTGGCCATAGGTCTGTGGTTTAATATCTGGGTCCGCAGTTCTACTCCATTGGATTTCAGGCCTGTTCTTGTGCCAGTACCAAGCTGTTTTGAGAATTATAGCTCTGTAATAGAGTCTTAAGTTTGGAATTGAAATTCCTCCAGCCCTGTTCTTTCTGCTAAGAAGTGTTTTTGCTATAAGGGGTCTTTTATTATTCCATATGAAATTTTGAATTGCCTCTTCTATTTCTTTAAAGAATGACATTGGGATGTCGATTGGTATACATTGAATGTGTAGATAGCTCTTGGCAAGATTGTCATTTGCACAATGTTGATTCTTCCAATCCAGGAGCAAGGGAGGTTTTTCCATTTCCTTAGTTCTGCTTTAATTTCCTTTTTTATGGTTTTAAAGTTTTCATCTAAACGGTCCTTTACATTCTTAGTTAAGGTAATTGCTAGGTACTTTATTTTCTTTGAGGCTATTGTGAAAGGATTTTCTTTCCTGATTATTGCCTCGTTCCTCTCAGTGTTGGCGTAAAGTAAGGCAGTTGATTTGTGAGGGTTGATTTTATGGCCTGCTACCCTTCCAAAGCTTTGAATCAGCTCAAGGAACTTGGGAGTAGAGTCTATAGGATTCTTTAAATACAGAATCATGTCATCGGCAAAGAGGGATAGTTTTATTTCCTCTTTCCCTACTTGGATCCCCTTTATGCTTGCTTCTTGCCTTATTGCACTGCCTAGGAATTCTAGTACTATGTTAAAAAGGAGTGGAGAGAGTGGGCATCCTTGTCTCTTTCCTGATTTTAGAGGGAATGGCTTTAGATTTTCACCATTAAGTATAATACTAGCAGTGGGTTTCTCATACACAGCCTTTATTACATTGAGAAATGTTCCATGGATTCCTAGTTTCTCCACATCTTTTTACATAAAGGGCTTTTGGATCTTGTCAAATGCCTTTTCCACATCTATTGAGACAATCATGTGATTTTATCCCTGCTCCTGTTGATGTGTTGAATTATATTAATTGATTTGTGTATGTTGAACCAGCTTTGCCTCTCCGTGATGAATCCAGTTTGATCATAGTGTATAATTTTTTTGATGAGTTGTTGTAGACGGTTGGCCAGTATTTTGTTGAGAAGTTTTGCATCGATGTTCATCAAAGAAATGGGTCTATAGATCTCTTTCTTTGATGAATCTCTGTCAGGTTTGGGGACGAGGGATATACTGGCTTCACAGAATGAGTTTGGTAAAGAACCTTCATTTTCAGTTTCGTTGAAGAGCTTGAGGAGTATTGGTGTGACCTCTCCTTTGAAGACCTTATAGAATTCAACTGTGAATTCAACTGGCCCTGGGCTCTTTTTAAGTGGAAGTTGTCTAATTTCCATTTCTATTTCAGAGCTTGAAATAGGCCTGTTGAGTTGGGTTAGCTCTTCTTGGTTCAGTGTGGGTATGTTAATATTGTCTAGGAATTCATCCATTTCTTCTAGATTCTCAATTTTGTTGGCGTAAAGGTTTGAGAAGTATTCCCTCATGATATTCTGGATCTTGGTAATTTCTGTCGTGATATTACCATTTTCATCTGCGATTTTGTTTATTTCGATATGCTCTCTTCTTTTTTTGGTAAGATTTGCTAAGGGGTTGTCAATTTTGTTAATTCTTTCAAAGAACCAACTCCTTGTTTTGTTGATTCTTTCTATAGATTTTTTATTCCAAATCATCTAATACTGCTTTGATTTTAATAATTTGCTTTCTCCTTATGGGTTTAGGGTTGGTTTGTTGCTCTTTTTCCAGGAGGTTAAGGTGAGACATTAACTAGTTGGTTTGCCATTTTTCCAACTTGCTGTTGTAGGCACTCAGCGCTATAAATTTTCCTCTGAGTACTGCCTTTGTTGTGTCCCTAAGGACTTGATATTTGTGTGCTCCTTATTGTTAAATTTCATAAACAGTTGGATATCTGTTCTGATCTCTTCGATTACCCATTGTTTTTGATTCAACAATGTGTGGTTCAGTCTCCATGAGTTACAGTGTTTTCTTTGGTGGAGATGTGTGTTCAGCTCCAATTTGATGCCTTTATGGTCTGAGAGTGTGCATGGAATAATTTCAGTGTTTCTGAATCTGTCCAGGTTTGCTTTATGGCCTAAGATGTGGTCTATTTTGGAAAATGTTCCATGTGCTGCTGAGAAAAACGTATATTGTGGTGTTACTGGGTGGAATATTTTGCAGATGTCTGTTACATCTAGTCGGCCTATATAGTTGTTCAGTTCTAAGATTTCTCCTTTGAGTTTTTGCCTTGTTGATCTGTCCATAGGTGAGAGTGGTGTGTTAAACTCACCAACAATCACTGTATTTCGATCTATGTATGGTTTCAGTGTAAGGAAAGTTTGCTTGATGAAGTTTGGAGCTCCGTGATTGGGTTTGTAAATATTTAGGATCGTTATGTCTTCCTGGAGGAAAGATCCCTTTAGTAGTATGTTGTACCCTTCTTTGTCTTTTCTTACTAATTTTAGTTTGAAGTCTATTGTATCTGATATGAGGATGGCAACTCCAGCCTGTTTATGGGGGCAGTTAGCTTGATAGAGTTTATTCCAACCTCTCACTTTCAAAAGATGATTGTTTTTGGGTAAGATGTGTCTCTTGAAGACAGCAGAACGATGGCTCTTGCTTTTTGATCCAACTAGACAGCCTATGCCGTTTAATTGGAGAGTTAAATCCATTGATATTGAGAGTTAGAATTGAGACATATTTATTAGTTCCTACCATTTTAAAAAGCTTTTAGTAGGGCCTGTGTCTTGACAGTTCTTGTGGTCCTTCATGGTATGCTGTTTAGGTGCCATTTCTTTCCCTATGTTGCATTTATTTTGGTTTTGTATGTATAGAGCATCGTTCGGAATTCTCTGTAGTGTTGGTTTCGTTTTGACATATTGTTGCAGCTTTTCCCTGGAATGGAATGTTTTATTGTTCCCTCAGTTATGAATGAGAGCTTAGCTGGCTACAGTATTCTTGGTTGGTAGTCATTTGATTTAAGGGCATGACATATATGCTTCCAGTCACTTCGTGCTTGCATGGTCTCTGCTGAGAAAACTGGGGTTATTCTGATTGGTTTGCCTTTATAGGTTACTGATCCCTTTTCCCTGGCTGCCTTTAGGATCTTTCCTTTCATTTCTATTGATCCAGTTCGGATCACAATGTGGCGGTGGGATGTTCTTTTCTGGTCAGGTCTGTTTGGGGTTCTAAAAGCTTCTTGTATGTGGATGGGCCTGCCCTTCTGGATATTTGGGAAATTCTCTGAGATGATTCCCTGAAGTATATTTCCAATACCATTGAACTCTTTCTCCATGCCCTCCTCAATACCAACTAGCCTTAAATTAGGCTTCCTAATTGTATCTTGGACCTCCTGAAGCGCTCTCTCATATTTCCTAGATTTGGATTGACTCATTTTCTGTTCTTTATAATACCTAAATTATCTTCAGCCCCTGAAATGCTCTCCTCTGCCTTGTCTAACCTGCTATCAAAGCTATCTACTTTATTTTTCATCTCCCTTGCTTCTAATTGCTCACTTTTTATGCCTTGCGTCTCTTGTTTTAGATCATGTATGGATTTCTTTATCTCCTTGATTTCCTTTTGAGTGGTTAGCTCAGTAGCTTTATTTTCTTTGGACATTTGCTGGAGTTTGGTCCGGTTTTTATTTGTGGATTCTATGAATTCATCCATCTTTCTTTGAAACACCTTTATTAGGGCCTCCTTTTTGGCTTCTTCTTTTTCACTTATCACCTTGTTTTTGGTTTCCTCTTGTTCAGCTATGGTTTCCTCCATTATCTCTTTCTTTATATTTTCACATTTTCCATTAAGGATGTTTATCAATTGCATTTGTGTAGCAATTGGAAGACTCTCCTCTAGGTTTGCCAGTGACTGTTCCATTGTCTATTTACATTGGGTGGGGGATGTTGTTTCTTGATTTGACATTTTGCTTGAGTTTCTTGTTCTGCCCATTTGAAAATGGGAGCAAGATTACTACTAAATACGATTATAGTTTTTCAGATATAACCAACCTAGACCTCTGCAGCTGGCAGACACTAGATGTTCACAAGTTTTGATTGGTATTATCACTCTCTCTTTTTGTGCACTTACAGACCCGTCTAATACAACCACTGATAAGCGATTTATACCCAAAATAATAAGCCTCTCAATCCAATCTCTATTGCCTTTAAGTCCCTCTTAGCCTAGAGAATAATTAACCACCTACATATACAATATTGCTCAACAGCCATCAAGTGTAGATCCGTGCAGTATAAGGGTTGAAAGACGAGCAGAGGTCCAGAGATAGAAAAAAAGAATGAGAGAGGTCAGGGGAGGAACAAAAGGATTAACGTAGGAGTGTAAGAATATTGAAGTAATAAAGAAAAGGTATAGCATAAGGATAACTGACCTAAGTTGGTAAGTAGGTAGCATATTTGAGTACAAGTTTGGAAAGTATTAGAATAAAACTTATGTGTTGCTGCACGACTAGCTCTTAGCCCAACCAGTGGCCTCACAGTGGACCATAGGATGGATCTGTTTTTCTTGTCTACGTTGAGGGAAAGGGCTATATCACAAGATGCAGAAGCGAAGATTTCAGAAGCAAATGCTGTGAGTGAATTAGCTCGTAAAAAGCATTTTTATTTTCTTTTATCTTTCTTCCAGTCTTTGGGCTTGAATTCAGGGCCTGAGCACTGTCCTCGGGTTTTCTCAAGTCTAGCCCTGTGCCACTTGAGCCACAGTGCCACATCTAGATTTTCTATCTATGTGATACTGAGCAATCAAACCCAGATCTTCATGGATGCTAGGCAAGCACTCTACCACCATGCCAAACTCTCAACCCTGACATAGTAATTATAAAGTCATCATCATCATCATCATATCCAAATATCTTTTCTCCTACAAAGAATGAACACTTAACTGTGTCTAATGCTTTTTTTTTTAATTTCACGAATTCTTCTGTGTTTTTCCCTCGTGCATTTTTTACACTTGACAGCAAAGCTAATCATCAGGAAAAAAGTGATTTGGATACAGAAACCTAATAATATCCTAGTAGATTGACGTCAAAAATATGTGCAAGATGCCCTGTGTGTTTGACCTATTGATAGAGTAGTTGGCTACCAAGCAAAAAGACTCAGGTTTGATTCCTCATTACCACATACATAGAAAAACGCTGCAAGTTGTGCTGTGGCTCGGTGGGACAGCTAAAGCCTAAAGAAAACCCAAGAACAATGTTCACACTCTGAGGTCAAGTCCCAAGGCTAGCAAAAACAAAAAAAAATTTCGACAAGGGGCAAAATGCAGGCAGAGAAGGTACTGTGAAGCAAATGTTTTGTAAAGGATGAGGGCAATATTGACCCTTAAGTTTGGATCTTACCTAAGAAAGGCTCCTAGAGCCTGAGACCAGACTGGTAGTTGGGCCTAGTGGAAGACATTGGGATTGGACAAATAAGGTGTGCTGTATACTACATCCACATGTATATTGTGAGATTGGAGGAGAGATTCAGCCTCCAGTATGTCTTTGGTGAGGTCTTTTGTGAGCAAGGATCTTTGGTCATTGGTCCCTGAAAGGTGACCCTGCTTCCCTCACAATGGAACAGAATATGGAACCCTGGTAACCAAGCCACTGTAACTAACAACCAGCTCAAGCCAGCTCACTTGGCCTGTGGCTCAGGAGGAAGAAAGATGTTGCTGTGCTGTTGCCAAAGGTCAGGAAACTCGAGTCTCAGGCATGGAAGTTGTGGATGTCTTACTCGAACATGTACATGCTAGATCATTGCCAAGCCACAAATCCAGTATAACAGAACTTTCTCTAAGAAGAAGGCCAGGAAAATCCAGGGCAACCAGGTGAGGTATATTTCTAAGAAGAAATGTATTTGACCCCATCATCCTCCCCACACACTACAACTTTCTTTTTTTTTCATTTTTTTATTGCAATTAGTAAAAGGGTTAGATGATATTTGCCAGATAGAAGGTGCATGTATTCACATACATTGATACCCTTTCACATGTCTTGGTACCCATTTCCCACCAACTCCCCAGCCCCCACCTGTCCTGGTTTTCCCCCCTTCCCTATCAAATTTCAAATATCCAAATACAAATAAATTCAATATATGAGATAACAAAGTAAAATACTATACCAATATGGGATAACCAAGGGACAGCAAACGAGATGAGAGACAACATAGTACATTAAGGACAACAATCATTCATTATGTGGCATTTGTGTCAATATCCTGGAGGTCCTTTCAATTAGCTTCACATTATATGGCCTTATATATGGCCTTTTGCTCTATTGCAAATCTCTGCTAGTAGAGCCCAAGGTTTCTACTGATTATGATGAATGAGGGAAACCACTGAGCCTAAGTTCCTTTGAGTCTGGCTTACTTCACTTAATATGATTTGTTCTAAGTCTTTCCATTTCCTAACAAATGGAGCGATGTCTTTTTTTCTGACAGCAGCATAGAATTCCCTTGTGTACAAATACCACAACTTGTTGATCCACTCATTACCTGAGGGACATCTTGGTTGGTTCCATATCTTTGCTATGGTGAATAGTGCTGCAATGAACATTGTTGTGCTAGTGGGTTTAGTATGCCCTTGTTTCTGGATTGTTGGGTAAATGCCAAGTACTGGAATTGCTGGGTCATAGGGGAGTTCTATTTTTTGCCTTTTGAGGCACTGCCGCACTGCTTTCCATAGTGGTTGAACGAGTTTGCACTCCCATCAACAGTGTAGTACTGATCCCTCCTGGCCACATCGCCTCCAGCATCTGTTGTCATTCGTTTTCCTGATCCTGGCCATTCTAACTGGAGTGAGGTGGAATCTTAGACTTGTTTTGATTTGCATTTCTTTTATGACCAGAGATGTGGAGCATTTCTTCATGTGTCTATAGGCCATTTTTGTTTCTTCTTCAGAGAAGACTCTCTTAAGTCTTTGGCCCATTTTCAATGGGATGGGTGTTACTTTGGAGGTTAGTTTTGGAGTGATTCAATTTTTTGAGTTGTTGATATATTTTAGATATGAGGCCTTTGTCCGTTGTTTGGTTGGTGAAGATCTTCTCCCACTCTGTAGGCTTCCTGATTAGTTTACTAGCTATATCCGTTGCCATACAAAAGCTCTGCAGTTTAATGCAGTCCCACTTATCCAGCCTTTCTCTGATTTGTTGTGATTCTTGGTCCTTATTAAGAAAGTTTCGACCTGTGCCAAGGAGGCCTAGTGTATCTCCTATTCCTTCCTGTAAACTTTTCAGTGTGTCAGCTTTTACCTCCAGGTCTTTGATCCATTTGGAGTTAATTCTAGTGCAAGGTGACAAAGAAGGATCCAACTTTAGTTTTCTGCAGGTGTTTAACCAGTTCTGCCAGCACAACTTGTTGAAGAGGCTATCTTTCTTCTATTCTATTTTTTTGGCTCCCTTGTCAAAGATTAGGTGGCCATAGGTCTGTGGTTTAATATCTGGGTCCGCATTTATCCTCCAATGGACTTCAGGCCTGTTCTTGTGCCAGTACCAAGATGTTTTGAGAATTATAGCTCTGTAAGAGAGTCTTAAGTTTGGAATTGAAATTCCTGTTCTTTCTGCTAAGAAGTATTTTTGCTATACGGGGTCTTTTATTATTCCATATGAAATTTTGAATTGCCTCTTCTATTTCTTTAAAGAATGACATTGGGATGTTGATGGGTATTACATTGAATTTGTAGATAGCCCTTGGCAAGATTGTCATTTTCACAATGTTGATTCTTCCAATCCAGGAGCATGGGAGGTTTTTCCATTTCCTTAGTTCTGTTTTATTTCCTTTTTTTATGGTTTTAAAGTTTTCATCTAAACGGTCCTTTACATTCTTAGTTAAGCTAATTGCTAGGTACTTTATTTTCTTTGAGGCTACTGTGAAAGGAATTTCTTTCCTGATTATTGCCTCGTTCCTCTCAGTGTTGGTGTAAAGTAAGGTAGTTGATTTGTGATGGTTCATTTTATGGCCTGTTACCCTTCCAAATCTTTGAATCAGCTCAACGAGCTTGGAAGTAGAGTCTATAGGATTCTTTAAACACAGAATCGTGTCATCGGCAAAGAGGGATAGTTTTATTTCCTCTTTCCCTACTTGGATCCCCTTTATGCTTGCTTCTTGCCTTATTGCACTGCCTAGGAATTCTAGTACTATGTTAAAAAGTAGTGGAGGGAGTGGGCATCCTGAATGCTACCCCCTAGCACTTTAATGCAAAGCTTAGGGCTGTGGCATTTTAAGCACAATTCAACGCTCTGTTTTTTGCTGGTTAATTAGAGGTAAAAATATTATGGAATTTATTGCGTGGCTGATTTTGAACTGGAATCCTCAGTTCTCAGCTTGTCTTGAGTAGCTAGGATTACAGTACTTTTACAACATGTATGCTCATACACATTGCTTCTGATCCAAACACTCATTGTTCAATTTAACTAACAAGATGTGAGGAACGATGATTGACTGTAATTTACTAGATGGGATTCTAGTAAGTATATATTTCCACTTCCACTCTGAAGCCAGGGAAATGTTTCTGGTACATGTTTCAACTATCTCCCAAAGAGGAAATAATATGTGAGTACGTTTGCTAGTATTTCAGATAGGAGATGGACTTTGGTGTTTGGAACCTGTTGGGCAGAGTGTATCAGCTGGGCTGTGATAACAGAGATGATGTTTCAGACAGGAATATTTTCATCCCAGACAGACTTAATCCAGATCCTTGGATTTCAGGCCTTGAGTAGATAGAATTACAAGTGTGAGCTGCCACCACCACCTGGTTCATTTTGGAAACCTTAATTGCTTCTCATTTGTTCCTTTCCTTTTTTGGAAGATTGATCTAAGCTGGCTGATTGTGCATCACAATGAAGAGATTGGCCTCAGGAATTGCAAATATTTGTTTCATCAGCACGGAATGAATGAAGTTGATCTAAACCCAATAGTATTTTCCTTCTGATAAATAGGGAACTTACTTATATCATTTTTCCTTGCCTTTGCTTTCCCAAAGCAAGCAACATGTTTCTTAAAAACTATACTTCATGAGAATATTATAATTAGAAGCTATCTTCTGCACACTTCAGAATAGTCCTTGCATTTATAAACTTATATTACAATATTAGGTAGAAGAATGGTGACTGTTAGTTTCATAACTATTTCATATGTTTTCCTCTTTAAGGCTCATTAAGTCAAGAAGGGATTAAATACATTTATATAATAGTAGAACACAGCTCCTGCTGATTTGATGTGTGTGCAGATGATACACAGATTTATTAGGATTACTCAAAAGTTTTCTTCAAATTTTCAGTAGTAGACTGCTATGCTAACTGGAAGGTGATAGTAATGATGCTGAAATTCTATGAATCAGATATGAAGCAGAATTTCAGGGGAGAGTATTTGCTAGGGACTTAATTTCTAAGACGCATATCAAGAATATTGAACTATAACACCCAATGATGGAGGACTCAGCGTCACATTTTGTTGTTTTATGCAAGTCCTGGGACTTGAACCCAGGGCTTGGGAACTGTCTTTAAAACTTTTTTTTTGCTTCAGGCTAGTGTTCTACCACTTGATCCACAGCTCCACTTCCAGATTTTTGGTAATGAACTGTAAATCAGAATATCATGCAATTTGTTTGGGCTGGATTCAAACCTGATTCTGTGTAGATAGGATTCCAAGTGTGAGCGCACAGAGCCTGGCTAGTATCATTCATCATTCAAGTCATGGGACTGCAATTCTGCAGCTGGGTCTTGTCACTGAGCTTTTCAGCTCAAGACTACTGCCCTATCCCTTGAGCCATAGGGCCACTTCTGGGTTTCTGGTGGTTAATTGGAGATAAGAGTCACATGGACTTCAGTGCCCAGGCTGACTTTGAACTGCTATCCTTGGATCCCAGCCTCTTGAGTAGCTACATTTACAAGTGTGAGCCACCATACCCGGCTAAATTATTTTTTAAGTTAATTTATTTTGTTAAGTCAATATATAGTTGGCATACGGTTACATAAGTAATGAACATATTTCTTAAGAAAATTGTTATCCCCTCCCTCATTTTTCTCTGTTTTCCTACCCTCAGCCCCCTCTCCACCCAGATTGTTCAGTTCATTTCCGTTTAGTGTCTTCCAAGCATCACTGTTCAATGGGTTCACGCTTTTTCCTTTGGTTTTTTTTTTAGCATTTTGTTATACCCTCTCCATTCCCCAAATCACATAAACCTATGTACAAGACACAGGGTACCCGAATTCAACACAGTGACTACAGAGAATAAAACTAAAGGGAAAAAGAAGAAAAGAGGTAAAAAGCAAAGAAAATGAAAGAACATCATACAGTACCTTAGAAGCAACAACACTGAAAAAACAAAACATAAAACCTTGGGCTGAAAATGAAGCTTGCCTAGCATGTATGAAACCCTGGATTCCATTCCTCAGCACCACATAAACAAAAAACTGGAAGTGCCACTGTGACTCAGCTGGTAGATTTCTAACGTTCAGCACAGAGTGTCTCCAAGTGACAAAAATCTGTCACATTTAAGTCAGGCTTCAAAACTTTGCTAGGAACCAGTTATGTGACTTGGAATAAAGTCCAGTTTTCAAAAAATCACTAGCCAGGCGCTGGAGGGTCATAATTGTCATTCTACTAGCCAGGGAGAAGGTGATTCAAAGCCTTTGCAAGCAAAAAAATGAAAACAAAAAAACTGTAAGATTCTACTCTCCACTTATCCACCCAAAAACTAAGTGGAGTTGTGGCTAAAACTGGTACAGCATTAGCCTTGAGGAAAAAGAACTAAGAGACCTTGTCCAGGTCCAAAGTTCAACCTCCCCACCAAGAAAGAAAAAAAAAGGAGTCCAGATACCTTAGTTTAAAAAGTATATCTTGATATCTTAGTAGATTTTTCTGATCTTTCCTCATTCATCTCATGGAACCACATAATCTTGATCCTGATCTGACTAAGAGCCTGCATTGTGGTTAATAAATTCATTCCACATATTCCAGTAGAATCTGGACAGCTAACAGCCACTTACCAATGCTTTATTCTACGTTTAGGCCAGTATGTCTTCATACCATCTACACAGTCAGCTATATCATCTTTCCAGAAGTATCATTGAGTGTAGAACACTCAGAACTAAAATAATTGCATAAAGATGTAATAAAACCCCTTGATTCATTAAGAAAATTTCTGTACCACTTAGAGCAAGTACATTAGTGGTATTTACCTCTAGCCTCTTTTTTAAAAAATTTATTAACATTGAATTTTACATCATATTTCAAATGTCATGTTTAACCAACAAGTATTGAAGAAGGGAATCGCTATACAATCACTGGCACATAGATTTTAGAATATAGTAAAAATTAAGCTGAGTCTTTGTATGTCATAGACACAGATTAATCTATAATAAAACACATGTCTATAGAGTGTATAGTCTATCCTAGATTTTTATGTCTATGTAGTTATGTTTATATCTCCAAAATTATGTCCAGAACATTGGGTATCAACTATTCAATCATCGCTCTACTACCGTTTGAAACTAATATCCATATATTAAGGATATCATGTACCTTTTGTTCCTTGGTCTTGACTTATCTCACTCAACAGGATTCACTCTAATTTCATCCACTACCCCAAAAATGCCATTATTATTTTTTTCTGTGCAGATCTTCTTTTTATGTATTTATATTTATTGTAATTTATAGAAGGGTTACATTATATTCACCAGATAGAAGGTGCATTACTTCTCAAACTTTGATACCCCATGTAATGATATGGTCCCCATTTCCCTTCCCCTACCCCCATTCATGTTCATTTCCCCTCTTCCCTATCCAATTTCAAATAACCAATTAGGCACATATGAAATTTATCAGAAAACAAGGTGAAATATTGTAACAATATGATATAACCAAGGGATAGCAAAAGAGATAAGAGATCACATATTTCATTAAGGACAACAATCACTCATTATATGAGTTTTGTTTCTTTATCTTGGAGGTCCTTACATTTAGTGTCATACTATTTGTCACGATGTCTCTAGATTTTGTTCTATTGTAAATCTCTGGTAGCAGAGCCCAAGGTTTCTACTGAATTTGACAAATGAGGGAGACTCTTGGGCCTATGTTCCTTTGAGTTTGGCTTACTTCACTTAATATGATTTTTTTCCTTTTCATCCACTTCCCCGAGAATGCCATTATTTTATCTTGTCGGTTGGCTATGTATCATTCCATTGTGTGTGTGTGCGTTTGTGTGTGTGTGTGTGTGTGTGTGTGTGTGTGTGTGTGTGTGCGTGCGTGTATCACATTTTTTGTAGTAGGACATCTGGTTGTTTCCATCATCCAACCTCATTTTCTACAGATATTTTTATAGTCTCTTTTTTATTTTCAGGGTAATGTATAGAGGGGTTACGATTACATTTACAGGTAGTGGACTGCATTACTTCTCACACATTTATTCCACTCCACATGTTTTTGTCCCCAGTTCCCTCTCCCCTCCCCTTTCCAATCATCTTGTTTCCTCTCTTCCCTTTCCTATTTGACATAAACAAATAAACATATATACAATATGCCAGGGAAAAAATCAGATACAGTAACAATCTGACATTAACCAAAGGGCAAAATAAGAGATGAGAAATAACATAGTAGATTAAGGACAAAAATCACACAAGATTAAGAGCAACGATGACACAAGATATAGCTCTTGTTCCCATATCCTAGAGATCCTTTCATTTAGTCTCATCCTATATGACCTTATATACCTAGGTTTTTGAGTTATTGTAATCCTCTGCTAGGAGAGTCCTAGATGTGAACTAATTATTACAAATGAGGGAAACCATTGAGCTTATGTTTCTTTGGGTCTGGCTTGCTTCACTTAATATGAATTTTTCCAAGTCTTTCCATTTCCTTACAAATGGGGCGATGTCATTCCTTCTGATGGCAGCATAGCATTCCATTGTGTATAAGTACCAAATCTTCTTGATTCAGTCATCTACTGAGTGGCATCTGGGTTGGTTTCATATCTTTGCTATGGTAAATAGTGCTGCAATGAGCATCATTGTCCTAGTGGCTTTAGTATGTCCTTTTTTCTGGACAATTGGGTAGATGCCAAGTAGTGGATTTGCTGGATCATAGGGGAGCTCTATGCTCAGTCTTTTGAGGAACCACCAAACTGCTTTCCCTAGTGGTTGAACGAGTTTACACTCACACCAACAGTGTAGGTGTGATCCCCCCTGGTCACTTCCCCACCACTATCTCTTATTAGATTTTTTGATAATGGCCATTCTGACTGGAGTCAGGTGGAATCTCAAAGTTGTTTTGATTTTCATTTCACTTACTGCTAGAGATATGGAGCATTTCGTCATGTGTCTAAAGCCCATTTTAATTATTTCTTCGGAGAATACTCTTTTAAGTCTTTAGCCCACCTTTTAATAGGATGGTTGTTTCTTTGAAGATTTGTTTGGGAGAGATTCATTTTTTTCAGCTATAGATATATTTTAGATAACTACATATATTTTTGTAGAAAAAAGAATGGAAGCCATCATGCTGGCTCACAACT
This sequence comes from Megascapheus bottae, assembly GCA_024803745.1. Taxonomy (NCBI): domain Eukaryota; kingdom Metazoa; phylum Chordata; class Mammalia; order Rodentia; family Geomyidae; genus Megascapheus; species Megascapheus bottae. The sequence goes on from JANJXV010000272.1 coordinate 1,235,999, forward strand.
TAATTTCAGCTACTTAGGAGGCTCAGGGCTTAGGATCACAGGTCAAAGCCAACCAGGGCCCTACAGTGTGTGAGATCAAACTCTGTGAACATACAATGACTGTAAGAGGAATCTCACTGCCTGGGAATGTAGCCTAATGGTAGAGTGCTCACCTAGAATGCATGAAGACCTAGGTTCTATTCACCGGTACCGCATACTCAGAAAAAAGCTAGAAGTGGCTCTGTGTTTCAAGAGGCAGAGCACTCACCTTGGGCAAGCGAGTCCAATGAAAATGTCTAAGCCCTGAGTCCAAGCCGTAGGACTGGCAAAAAGAAAAAAAAGAGCAATCTTACTTAAGTAACAAGGAATGTACCCTATATTTATACAGACTGAAAAATTCATTAAGAAATTAGAAAATATGTATAAAGTGCATAATTTCTTTGGTGTGTTGGCACTGGGTCTTCAACTGAGTGCTTCAGCTCTATCCCTGACCATTTCTGCTCAAGGCTAGCACTGTACCAATGCAGCCCCAAATCAACTATCTTCAATTGAGATATAAGGGATGAATATTTCAGGGTGCTTCATGAAAAACATTTTTATAAATTGAAACTTTCAACACAGTCTTATTTTAGTATGAATGTTGAGATGGGAAGAGACAGAAAAAGTGAAATGTTTCCTGATCCCCATAGAGAAGAGACTCAGCAGAACCACTGTGGTCTGCAGGCTTCTTTGTGAGTTTTGTTTGCTTGTTTGATTTTTGTCAATTGTGGGGCTTGAACTCTGGGCCTGGGCACTGTCCCTGAGCTCTTCAGCTCAAGGCTAGTGCTTTAATCTGTGAGCCACACTTCTGGTTTTTCTGGCAGTTAACTGGGTACTTTGGCTGGCTTTAAACTTTGATTCTCAGATCTTAGCCTCCTGAGTAGCTAAGATTATAGGTGTGAGGTACCATCACCAGGCTGCTGCTCTGTTACTATGCAGGTTCTGGATCAAGAACTTCAAGTTCTTACTTCAATTTTTTCTTCTCTTGCCTGATACTCTGCCATTTGAACGAAGCCCCTGTTCCTGGTCTTTGTTGGTTAATGAGAGATATTACGATTTTCTAATATTCAGAGCAATGATTATAAAACCCAGCATTTTACTTACTTGAATAAATTAAGAGACAGGACCTAGTGAGATGGAAAACAAAATTTTTTTTCAAGTTGCTATCCTGTTCTAATGCATAAGTCTGGCTATTTTGCTTACACACAAATATGTATTTTACCAATTTCTACTCTATTTTTGCTTAGCTTAAAACCACCACTGCCATTTCATAGATTTTGTTGTTGTTGTTTGCGGTGCTTGAACTCTGTGCCTGGGCTGTTCCTCAGATCTTCAGTTCAATGCCAGTGCTCTACTACTTTTGATTTGGCCAGTCCTGGCCTTGAACTCAGGGACTGAGCACTGTCCTTATATTTTCTCAAGGCTAGGGCTCTACCACTTCAGCCTCAGCACCACTTCCAGCATTTTTCTATGTATGTGATATTGAGGAATTGAACCCAGGTCTTCGTGCATGCTAGGCAAGCACTCTACCACTAGGCCAAACTCCCAGCCCAAAATTATTCATCATTACTATTAGCTATCTTCTTTTTTTTATTATTGATTCGTCATGTTGCTTGGACTTTGGGGCTGGACTCTCCCTGACCTCTTCAGCTCAAGGCTAGCGCTCTTCCTCTACAGCTCCATTTTTGGTTTCTGGTAGTTAATTGGTGATGTAAGTCTCACAAACATATGTGTCCAGGCTGGCTTTGGGCTTTGAACCAAGATCCTCCAATCTCAGCCTCCATAGTAGGTAGAATTACACGCTTCAGCCAGCAGTGCCTGACTGTTTGATGTCTCTGCCTCTGTCTCTCTGTCTGTCTGTCTCTGTCTCTCTGCCTGTCTCTCTCTCTGTCTCTCTGTCTCTCTGTCTCTCTGTCTCTCTCTCTCTCTGTCTCTCTCTGTCTCTCTCTGTCTCTCTCTCTCTCTCTCTCTCTCTCTCTCTCTCTCTCTCTCTCTCTCTCTTTTGGTTGTAAGACTTTAATTGTGCACCTGGGCAGTGTCCCTGGGCTCTTCAGCTCAAGGCTACAACCTTAAACACCTTGAGCCACAGTGTCACTTCTGGTTTTCTGGTGCTTAAGTGGAAGTAACAGTTTCATGCACTTTAGTGTCTGGCCTGGCTTTGAACTGTGATCCTCAGAACCCAACCTTCTGAGATCATTTCCAGCTTTTTTTTCGTGTAAGTGGTACAGAGTAATTGAACACAGGGCTTTGTGCATACTAGGCAAGCAAACTACCACTAGTGTGCACTCCAGCCTTAGATAAGGGCTTTCTTTTTCTTTTTCTTTTTTTCACTTATGGGGCTTGAACTCTGGGCCTGGATGTTTACCTTAAGCTCTTCAGCTCAAGGCAAGAGCTCTACCACTTGAGGCACATTGTCATTTTGAATTTTCTGGATTATTTGGAAATAAGATTCTCACAGATTTTATGCCTGGGCCGTCTTTGAACCTCGATCCTCCAGGGTAGCTAGGATTACCAGGGTGAGCCACCAGTCACGGGCATTAAATTATTATTTTTGGCATGTCCTATGGCTTCAACTCATGGCCAGAGCACTATCCTAGGGCTTGCTCAAGGATAGCACTTTACTTCAGCCAGCCAACTCCCGGTCCAAATAGGCCACTCTTGAAGCTAGAATTACAGAGATCGGCCATAATACTGGCATGTTGTTATCTAAGTATATAATTTTTCTTCTATTTTTGATGGCTTTTCCTTAGTGTACATATTTCCTACATATTTTATGGAAAACTTCCTTCCCACTGGGGCCATAAGTTAAGCCTAGTGGAAGCGTTCTTGCCGAGCATGAATGAAGACCCAAGTTCAATTCCTCAGCACAACATTGATAAAAAAAGATAAAAGTGGTGCTGTGGCACATGTGATAGAACTTGCGCCTTAAGAATAAACAAAAACAAAAACAAGGATCGTGCTCAGGTCCTGAGTCTAAGCCCAGTACTGGCAAAAAAAACTCTGCCCAAAGTAGACATTTAAACTTATTGTACTTTTCAAAAAATTTGTTGTTCAAGGTGATATACAAAGAGATTGCTGTTACATATGTAATGAGTACATTTCTTGTAAACACTGTTACCCCCTCCCCCGTTTTCTCTTTCCCTTCCCCCCTAGTCATAAATTTCATTTACAACAAATATATATGTATTTTCATTCCTGAAAAAAATACTTTAAAATGTGTTCAAATAAATGATGTAGGTTGATATATTTATCAAAATGGATTACTTGAACTCTAAAATAAACATTCTAAGTAATTTTTCTCATAAAATTGTAGTAATGCTATAAAACTAATATAAAAGGAATTTTAGTTATTAATTTCTTATGTTTTACCTTTAACATTATTACACTAAGCATACTGTTTATGGTATTAATACAGACAGCATGAAATATGATTATGTAAAAAAATTAAATGATTAAAAATAGTAAGGTTGGGGGCCAGTAGTTTGGCTTGGTGGCACACACCCTGGACTGGCAAAAAAGAAGTAGGGTTAGATAAAACAGATTTATTTCCAAATGTGTGGAAAATGGTATGATTTCTTGTTTGGCTAGTCCTGCGGCTTGAACTGAGGGACCAGGAACTGTCCTTGGCCACATTTGTTCAAGGGTGGCACTCTTACACCTGAGCAACAGTGCCCCATCTGCTTTTTCTGCGTATGCAGTGTCGAAGAATTGAATCAAGGTCTTTTTGTATACTAGGCGAGCACTCTACAACTAGGCAACATTAAAAGCCAAAGTAGATTTTTGATGCTATTGTGGAGTTTTAATTTTCTTAAATATTTGTACAAAGCACAATGGATATATAAACAGACTTGAACTCACAGAACAGAGTCCCACATAATATTACAGTTACTCTGGCACTTCTCCCGATTGACAAAACACATTTCCAGGCATCTGCTCTGTCCTTAAGCTTTGGTAGCTCACTTGTCTTTCCATGGAGGCCTGGCCTGGATTCCTGGTGATTCCATGCATTTCATAGTTCCCTGTATATCCAGTAAGGTTGTCTTCTATGGGACCAGACCTGTCTGGTTTTTGGCCCACCCAGGACCTATGTGTCTGAGGTCTCACATTATAAGTGGAAAATAAAACACAGTATAATAAGCACTGAAGAACTGCACACGATAATATTAACAATGAGAGTTTAATAGTTAGCAAAGTAAATACAATGAATACTTGACAAGAATCATGAGAGCAAGATAAAGAGATGTCTTTTTAGGAAGGGGACAGGGAAGCTCTAAATCCAGACTGGCCTCCAAGTTGCCTTCAGACAGTAATTCTCCTTCAGAGTCCTCAGAAGGGTCTCCTTCCTCATGAGAAACAGAATGTCCTTCCTGAGTTAAGAGGGGGATGGATTCTGGTTTGTCGAATGGAGATTGAGTCTCTTTTAGTGAGATGGATGGGTCTGGATATTCTGTGAGGATGGATTCATTTTCCTCCAATGAATCCAGTATTGAGAGTACACTTGCTGCTTCCCATGGGGACATTTTCCATGAGCCCAGCGTGTGCCCCTTCAGCTTGCACAATAAGTGGAGTGTTACTCTGACTCAGATGGACTGACTCTGGGTGGAGTGTGAAAGGAAACGGAAGGAAATCTGGCTGCTCTTTTTCTTCCTCCATAGTATCTGCAGGTTCAACTGTGTCACACATGGGGTTCAGAGCAAAAGGTATATCCATAGGACTCTAAACCTGTTTGGTAATTTCTACAGAAGGCCCATGCTTTCTGGAGTGCAGTGATGATTCTCAGTCTCCATCAGTCACCAGCTCCATTGGTGGGTTTTTCATCCGGAGTTCAGGATAAGCTCTTACACGATGACCCAAACCTAAGAATGGAAATAGGTACAGAGTGGACAGAGTGGACTCTGCAAGTTGAAGTGTCACTCAACTTCCATGAGGATCTAATGGAGGAACCTGTAGAACTGGAGTTTGGACTGAACATTGAGGAGGTGTAGGGTCTTTCTAATGAGTGCTTATTCCCGAGTCCTTTCAGAGGACAGACATTACCTGGCTGACACCACCCATAAAGGGCATTTTGCCAAGCTCTGTAGAAGTAAGGGCCAACCAATATCTAGACCACATGGGCTTCCTACTCACAGGTTCTGAGGCACCCACACCAGGACTTCTACTTTTTCTTGGTCTTACTGGTCGCATATTCCTCCAGCTGGTCAAAAAGTTTGTGTTTAGAAGAGCAGGTCCAAAGCCGGCATGTGGAGCCTCATATGGAGCTTGAGTTGTGTCAGGGTGTGGCAGTTCTTCAACCCGTAGAAATCACTCGGGTAGAAGTTCATTCCCATCGTATAGATGGAACACATGATGCTGTGGGCACATTCGGTACAAGGAAAGTGAGAGCCTTCTCTCTCCATCCTGAGTCTTTTACCAAAGCCCCTTTCTTGCAGGATTCTAATGCTGTGGCTGTCCTACAGAGATGTGCACTTATGTGCTGGGAGAGGGGTAAGAGACACTCGAGAACAGGATGACTTTTACACCCCACTTCCAGAAGCTTCTGAGAGAGGCCTCTATGCATCTGTCCAAAGTAAACGCACCTTAAATTAACTAAGTAAATGCTCTAAATAAATCAATAAGTGAATGCTCTAAATAAAGAACTAAATGCTCATTCCTCTAATCTTAGCCACCCAGCAGGCTGAGCTCTGAAGATCACAGTGGAAAGCCAGTCTAGTCAGTAAAAGTCTAAAGGCACTTGTCTTCAATTAGGCAGCAAAAAGCCAGAACTTGACCTATGACTCAAATGGTACAGTGCTAATTTTTGAACACCAAAGGGATGGCATTTAGACCTGGGTTCAGGTTCAAGTGGCAGCACTGGACCACACACCAAAATGTAAATGCTTTCAGGTTCTAACAGGCAAAGCTATCACAATCCCTCCCTGATGGCTCAAAAGTGATTCAGCCCCCAGCTTTTCCTCTGACTCCAGTATTTCACAGGCCTCCGCCATTAGTACTGACACCTCATTTCTTACTGGGAAATGGGATTTCCTAGGATGTCACCTAGGTGAGGGCTGCAGTTGGGAGCCACTTACTCATGCCTGAAATCCAACTTCTCAGTAAGCACACTGTTGAGACTCCAGTAGCTTGTGAGGGAAATGAAATGGCATGGTGTCCCAGTCATAATAAAGTAGTTTGTGCACTTGTATCATGCTTAGCTCCCCTGTGAACACGCCAGTGAATCAAACAGGCTCAGAGAGGAGCCAAGTATTCCAAGACTTGGCCAGGAGGGGTGAGCAAACATGGGTTTTTCAAGAGAATTTCCAGCAACTACTACATTGTCCTCCACTATTTGAAATTGTGCAGGAAGTTTCCCACATAAAAGAGATCACCTTTCTGGTAGGCAGGGATCAGCTTTGTCAGCAGCATCTCCAACAGGCCTTCCTCCAGGATCCATAGGTTACAAGGCTCATTCAGAGTCTGAGCTGACTTACCATCACACTGTATTGGCAAAACAGTGGATATTTCAAACGTAGGAATGGGACCACACTTCACACTGAGGAATTGGTATAGAGTAGATTGGAAATGACACACCCTAATCTCAGTATAGTCACTTGAAAGCACACAAGAAGGTTGTAGTTTGTGGGCAGGATGATGGGTTCAAATAGGTTTCCTCTCAATATACCTCATCTGAGTTTCCCTGGAGTTTCCTGGCTTTCTTCCTAGAGAAATGCCTGATATACTGGAATTTTGTCTTGGCCCTGATCCAGCATCTACTTCTTCAAGTGAGACATCCATATCTCTCATGCCTGAGATCCGAGCCTCCTGACCTTTGGCAACAGCACAGCAACATCTTTCTTCCTCCTGAGCCACAGGCCAAGGGAGCTGACTTGAGCTGGTTGTCACATACAGTGGCTTGGTTACCAGGGTTCCATATTCTGTTCCATTGTGAGGGAGGTAGGGTCACCTTTCAAGGCCCAATGACCAAAGCTCCTTGCTCACAGAAGACCTCCCCAAAGACATACTGGAGGCTGAATCTCCCTTCCCACCTCACATATGGATGTAGTAAACAGCACACCTTTTTGTTCAAATCCCAAGTCATTAACTAGGCGTAAGTGCTAGCCTGGTCTCAGGCTCAAGGAGCCTTTCTTAGGTAAGATCCAAACTTAACTGTCACTATTCCCCTTACCCTTCACAAGACATTTTGCTTCACAGTGCCTTCTCAGCTTTCATTTTGCCTCTTGCACATTTCTTTTGCTAGTCCTGGGACTTGACCTCAGAGCCTGACCATTGTTCTTAGGCTTTCTTTAGGCTATAGCTGTCCCACCAAGCCACAGCACCACTTCCAGCGTTTTCTATGTATATGGTACTGCAGAATCAAACCGGACTCTTTTTGTGTGGTAGCCAAGCACTCTACAAATTGATGAAAGACCCAGGCCATCTTGCACAAGTTTTTCACTTCAATCTACTAGGACGTTGTTAGGTTTCTGTATCGTAATCTATTTTTCTTCCTGATGAATATCTGTGCTGTCATCTGTAAAAATGCAAGTGGGAAAATCACAGAAGCATTGGTGACATAAAAAAAGTCTTACAGACATAGATAAGTGTTCATTCTTTGTAGGAGAAAGCATATTTTGATATGATGATGATGACTATTTATAAATACTTAATCGGGGTTTAGAGTTTGGCCCAGTGGTAGAGTGCTTGCCTAGCATCCATGAAGATCTAGGTTTGAGTCCTTAATATCACACAGATATAAAAATCCATATGGCAATGTGGCTCAAGTGGCAGAGGGCTAGACTTGGGAAAAGCCAAGAGCAGTGCTCAGGCCCTGAGTTCAAGCCCCAGGAATGGCAGAAAAAAAAAGAAAAGAAAAGAAAAGAAATGTGCTTTTTACAAGTTATTCACTCACAGCATTTGCCTCTGAATTCTTCGCTTCTGCATCTTGTGACTTATCCCTTTCCCTCAATGTAGACAAGAAAAACAGATTTTATTACTTGCTATCCTGTTGTCCAATCTTTGGATATTAATTCAAAATACAATATTGCCTGAGATATTGTGTGTGTGCGTGTGTGTGTGTCTGCCAATGTGTGCATGCACACATGTGTACAGGGTTTAGGGCTTACTCATAGGGCCTGTGTGATAACCCTCAGCATCTTTTCCTCAAAGGTATTGGTCTTTCACTTCTAGCTTATTATAGCTAATTGGAGTTGAGAGATTCACTCAATTTCTTGCCCTGTGTATTGGAACCCAGTGCTGGGTTCTCATATTGTTAATTGTAGCTATAGAGAAGGCTGAGGTCTGGGGATCCTCGTTAGAATCCAGCCCCTGAAAGAAAGTCACTGATAGAAATCTTTATCTTCAGTTAAGCACGAATAAATAAGGCAAAAGTGGAACTGGGGCTCAGTTCCTCTTGTACCAGCCATGAGAAAATTAGTAATTGGCAGCACCTGGTCCCTGAGAGAAATCCTTAGCACTGGTTCAAAAAAAGAAAGAAAATAATGAAAAAAATTAAAATTTGCTGAGGAATCCATAAGGATAAACGTGCCTGTGAATAATCTTGTCATTTCAGATTCCCTCAGGAGCTTATGTCTCTCTATATTTTATCAAGTTTATTTAAAGGTATTTACATATTTTCTATCTTTCTTAAACAGAGATAGCCATCCACAAAACACAAACACAAACTCTCACACAGTATACCACCCACCCATAAGTGTCGGGCTATGTATATATGTATAGTCATATGTATTGATCTGTCTCTCTATACTAATATATAAATGCATAAACATATGTATTTAGACAAACAGGAAACATACATAGATAGGTCTCAGGCATTTCCAGATTTTGTGCAAGTCTTCTGAGTGCAACTTACTATTGTATTGTTTGTCAAGATAGAGTCCCTCTAACTTTTGGCCAGCTTCTTGTCCTTTGATACCTTCTTCTGCCAGTCCTCGGTTTTGAACGCTAGGCGTGGATGCTGTCACTGAGCTTGAGCTTCTTGCATTCAGTAGTTTATTGCAGATAAGAGTCTCATGGAGTTTCTGTCCTGGGCTGGCTTTGAATTGTGATCCTCAGATCTCAAACTCCTGAGTAGCTAGGATGACAGTCTTGAGCTACCAGTACCTGGTTCCTTTGCCTCTTTTACCCTTTTTTTGGCCCCACCACAGCCATGGTATCTACCTTCCTATGTTCTCTCCACCTGCCCCCACACAGGGGTCTGACAGATGCTTTCCACCCACTTATTCATGTCCTCCTCTATATTGGCTGACAGCTAAGACATGCACTCACTTGTCTGGATGCCAAACACAAAGCCATGTGATTGTTTCTCAGTCTGGGACATCCTATCAGATTTATAGCACCACAGAGGGTCAGGTTGATGCTCCTCCAGGGCTTCTTAAATTGTTCTCATATTAATCCACAACACGTTTGTCATCACTTGTCCAGCTAATTCATGGACTAAAGCAGCATTCCCTCCAAACTTAGATCCCAATACCATGAGGACACTCAAGGGTGCATTAGGAGTGTGACCTGCAGGTGGATGTGAGCCTGTCTAAGTTGGAGGGGATTTCTCCACCACAGGAAATGGAATACAAATTTAGAATCTGCTTTCATGAGGTGACAATCTCTGGCAGATGTTCTTATCAAATGTGGCACTGCCTACTTCCACCTTAAAACATGGGTTGATGACCCAGCATAACAGTGAATGTATTCACCCCGGCCCAACACATAGGCTGGGACCCTGAACTTTCAGGTAGCATTTGGCTTTGAAGGTCATGAGATCTTAGTCTACAAATGATGAGCCCCCTCCGGTGAGGCATAGCAAACGGAGCCAAAGTGCAACCCAGTTAAGCACCAGATCAAGCTTCACTTCTTCAGTAGGGTATGGTTTGAAAACTGTGCATAGCTTCTGTTTGAAGCCAGTCCAGAAAGGAAAGTCCATGAAACTCTCATTTCCAGTTAACTGCCAAGAACAAGCCAAAGATAGAGATGAAGCTCAAGAGAGCTAGAGAGCCATCTGAAAAGAATGGTTACACCCTGCAACATCCTCATTATCTGATCTTGAAAACATCTCTGCGTGCATCCCAGCATGCAGCCAGCATCTGGGGGTGACAGTGACCCCTGCACCCATTGGCAATCTGCACTGTCTCTGACATCTGTAATGTGAACCTCATTCTGTTGGGTTTGTGAAGCGGTGTCAACCCTGCAGAAGGAACCAACTGTGCCCTAACTCCCACTGTCCCCTGGGGCCCCTAGCATTCCCCCATCTGCACCCCTTCTGTGGCTTCTGATCCTAGGGAGCCCTCCTGCCCTGTCCAACACTCACATGAAGTGCATATTTCTTCTCCTGGGGCAACTTCTCCACAGAGAGTACATGACATGCCCACTCTCCAGGCACGGGGAGATCCTGTCAAAGTAGCAAATCAGTGATAAGGACATAAAGTGATGTATAGAATTTTAGATCCTGATGGTAGACAGTCTGCAAAATCCAAGGGAGAATGGAATTGGAGGGGACCAGGGATCAGGATGTGGGCATGGAGCTTCCCTGCCAAGGGGGTGGGGGAAGTCACAGGCTGGGGGATGCACAGGATGATCCATGGGCCCTGTGCAGCTACTGGGTCACCCCCTTCTGCATCTCAGCCTTTGGCTTTGAGATCTGTGATCATCAAGATGTGCACAGTCTGTACTCTGGCTGTCAGAAGAAAGGACCCTGGGAAGACAATTGTAGACCCTTTGTGAGTGTAGGAAGGGGTAGGCTGGACACCCAGTCCAAGAGGAGCTAAAACTGGAGTCGAGGGGTGTGCAAGGAGTGGGTGTGAGGGTTGTGGGCAGTCACAGTCACGGCAGAGGTGGCTCTGTCTGTGGGGTGAGTGCCTCCCTGCAGGCACAGCACTGGACATATCAGAGATCCACATGAAAAGTAAAAGCTGGAAATGGCACTATGGTTCAAATGGTAGAGCATCAACCTTGAGCAAAAGAGCTCAGGGACAGTACCCAGGACCTGAGTTCAAGCCTCATGACTGTAAAAGAAAAAGAACCAGGACTATGAGAGGGAACCTGGTACTCTCTTGGTCTAATCAGACACAAGAAGAGGCCGGGATAGGCTGTGGAAAAACACAGAGAACATCTTCCCCCAGCTCATCCTGTCCTGCATGCAGGGACAGCCATGTAACTAGGGCTACGGTGAGATCATCTTCACCCCTGTGCTGCCATCTGAATTGTAGGCCTCTGTCCTGCATGGGGTGTCCTGATGGCTGAGCAGGTGCCCTAACCCTAGGTGGAGAGCAGCCACTGACTGTGTTATCTAAGGAGAGATCTGTTCCATAGCTATCAGGCCACCCAGCATGGGAGCCATAACCACCCCTCACCCAGGTAGAGGCCAATGGTTCTCCAGGTGGTACTAACATTGCCCCACCCCTAGCTCTGGGTACACGTGACATTCCCTCCACAAGGAGCAGGACTAAGTGAAGGATCAGGAAGCTGCCTATGGGCTTCAGATGATGGCCAGGTTGGCACTACAGATGGCCTCAATCTGTCACCATCTTCCCCTGCCTCCATCATTCCTCCATCATGCCTCTCTACCTCCCACCCATTAACCTTGGAAACCAATGAACTGGGCTCTCATCATTCCTCTCATCTCTTCACGCACCTTGCCATGCGTCCATCCCTCTGTCACTTCCACCCCACACACATCCCACCACCAGCCACCCTGTAGCTTATGAGGATCACAGAGGAAGCTCTTGGTGAAGGGCTTGTGACCACAAAACAGTTACTATCACCCGCTCTGGCCTGATCCACCACAGAATAAGAACAGCCAAGCAAGCACACACTGCAGCAGAGTTGCTCTGCTGCCAATCTGATTTCTTCATGGCCAGGACTTGGTTCTCCTCAGCCTGTCAGCTCAGTAATCAGAACATTGTGCTTTCACAGAGCCATGGCTTCCAGTCTCCATGGACACAATGACATCAAGGTGATGCCAACTTCCCCATCTCTATATACTTCTAACTATGGGATGGGAGCTGAGGTTCTCTTCTGTGACTCCATCCGCTAAGAGGCTCATGCAGATTTCTATCCTTTGCTCATCATGGTGACTCTTTGGTTAACAAGTCACTGCTGGGCTTCCAGTTCACCACATATAGAACCCATACTCCAACACTTTTCTTAGAAGGACTGATGACTTTTAAATATTCTCTAGTTTTAAATTTCTACTTCCTTCTCTTTTTCTTTTATATATTTCCCTTCCTCACATACTTCTCTTTTTTTACCTTCCTTCTTTCATTCCTGGCCTTGAACTCAAAACCTGGAGCTTCTTCTTAGCTTTTCTTTGCTCAAGGTAGCACTCTAGCTCTTGAGCCACAGCTCTACTTCAATCTTTGTTCTTGCTCTAAACTGGGAGTATGAGTCTCATGCATTTTTCCCTTTGCTGGGTTGGTTTTAAACCACAATACTAAGATCAGGATCCTGAATATGCCTCGGATTACAGGTATTATCTAATCAAAACAAATTCCTGATTTCTTTTTTAGACATAATTAGTTCTTTCAGGTGAGCCACCAGCCACTCATGCAAGAGCATTGCAGGATCCCAGCATTCATCTTGTCTCCAGTCTTATTCCATCCATCTCACAATGGTCATCTAAAACACCCTGCTGCATGCCTGAAGTCGCAAGGAACGTTCTCAACGGCATGAGAAGTCCCCTTAACCTCTACCTCAGACATGCCCAGCCCCCATCCCACTTCCACATGAGCATTTGTTTAGGAGAAATTTCCTGAGTACATCATCATCTTTTCCTCACCATTCAAATTTCATCTTTGGAGTCATTTCTCCCAGACAAAGAGGAACATGATCCATGGTTTGATAGCAGCTCCAGCTTCATAGTCCCAGCCACCAACACCCCCCCATTACCCTGCCAGACAGCTGAATTCAAGGACAATGTTTTCACTACCCCTGACTCTTATCAAATGTTTTAACTTATACAGTGCATTAAAATAATTTTACTAAATGGAATAAACACATGGCATCAAGCTTCACAATCTTTGCACCTGAACTTTTAGTGAATCACAGACACACCAGCATTTCTGTAGCCAACAGAAATCTTAGCTTTGAGATTTCAGCATCCCTGGTATCCAAGTTTGGATGTGCTAACACTGCCCTTAATGGGGCACTTCAATCACACAATCCCACAACAATCAATGTCATTTGACATTCACTGGTAGGTGGTGCTAGGAAAAAGACTGATGTGCCAACTCCATGCTGGCTTGACCTATGCCATCTTCAAACCTGGAGCAAGTGGGGCTCCTCTCTCCATGACACCTTTTGTGTACTACCCCAGGAGGACCTTTACCTTGAGACAAAATTATGAAGACTATCTCTACCAGCAAAGATTCCAGTGAGATGTGCCTACATGGATAAAGCTAAAATCTCACTAAAGTGAGGTTGTTGGCAGTGCTGGAGCCTGAACTCAGGGCCTGGGCACAAAGCATTTGTACTCAAGACTAGCCCTTTACCACTTGAGCCCAAACTCCATTCCCAGCTGTTTTTATTTTTGGTAGTAAGAATCTATCAGACTTTCCTGTTCTAGGTGACTTGGAACTTCCATACTCAGATCTCAGCCTCCTGACCAGCCTGGATAAAAAGTGTGGATCAGCCATGCGCCACACCTGAGGACTTCATCCAGCACATTTTTTCCCAAAAATTGGAAGAGGAAGATGAGGGAGGGTTGGGCTCATCCTGCCCTGCATATGACGGAGAGCATCAGCGCCTGAACTTCATTCCCTGTTGTAGGCTGCTGGAGGAAAAGGAAGCAAATAGGCACAGGCTGGCAGCCGATGCCACAGAACAACTTGTGACCAAGACTCCCAGAGCAGACCTCAGAATCGATGACAGAGTTGGATCTACCCAGTAACAGAGGCAGTGGTGACACCTGAAACTGCGCGTTTGAGCCTTTGCTGCTAGTAAACAGGGCCACCTATGTCTCAATGAGAAAGGTGAGATTTTGGTGGAGAAGGTGAGATTAAACATTATGTATCATGCAAGAAGACAGACTATAAGGGGTCTTTTATTATTCCAAGTGAAATTTTGGATTTCCTCTTCTGTTTCTTTAAAGAATGACATTGGGATATTGATGAATATTGCACTGAATTTGTAGATAGTCCCTATCAAGATTGCCATTTTTACAATATTACTTCTTCCAAACCAGGAGCATAGGTTTTTGCATTTCCTCAGTTCTGCGTTAATTTCCTTCTCCAGGGTTTATAGTTCCATCAATCGTGGTTTACATTCTAAGTTTCAGTTCCTCAGTTCCTCTTTCCCTTTTCCTCCTCACTCCAGTTAAAATGGCCAAGATTCAGGAATCTAATAACGTATGCTGGAGGGGATGTGGCCAGGAGGGATCACTACTACACTGCTGGTAGGATTGCAAACTCGTTCAACCACTATGGAAAGCACTATGGCAGTATCCCAAAAAGACTAAACGTAGAGCTCCCCTGTGATCCAGCAATTTCACTACTTGCCAATCGTCCAGATAGAACATACTAAATTCACTAGAATAATAACATTTATCACAGCACTATTTACTATAACAAAGGTATGGAACCAACCCAGATGCCCGTCAGTTGATGAGTAGATCAAATATGGTATTTTTACACAATGGAATTCTGTGCTTCTGTCAGAAAGAATGACATAGACGAATTTGTAAGGAAATGGAAAGACTGTCAAGTTTAGAAATTAGTTTCTGTCTCCTTCTCTCTCTCCTTCTCTATCTCTGTAAAATTTAGAAGTTCCTGTTTCTCTCTCTTTCTCTCTCTTTTCTCTCTTTCTCTCTCTCTCTCTCTCTCTCTCTCTCTCTCTCTCTCTCTCTCTCTCTCTCTCTCTCTCTCTCTCTGTCTGTCTGTCTCTCTCTCTCTCTCTCTCTCTCTCTCTCCAATCCTTAGGCTTGAACTCAGGGCCTGAGCTACTTTTGCTCAAGGTTAGCACTCTACCATTTGAACCACAGTGCTGATTCTGGCTTGCTCTTTTCACGTAGTATTGAGGAATCTAACCCAGGCCTTCATCCTTGATAGGTTAGCACTCTACCACTAAGCCACACAGTCAGCTTTTAGAGGTTTCTGACAAAGGTTTTCCTACATGCTATTATTTCTTCTGTGAGTGCTCTTAATGCTTGCTGACGGTTGACTTTGTTTAGAAGACTTACCCTAATGCTCCCATATACAGAGATTCTATATATAGCTAAATGTTTTCCATTACTCAGAATTTCTCTATTGTGTATGTTCTGAAATGTACTGAAGACTGACTTCTGATTAAAAGTCATTGCACATTTGTTCTATTCATTAGTTTTCTTTTCTTCTATGGGAATCAGGTTTGTGATGAACACAGAAGTATGCCTTCCAGGTCAAACACTTTCCATATTTGTAATATTCATAAGGTTTTTCTCTCCTATGTGCATTTTATACTTAGTCATGCGTTCATGATGGATTTTTCATATTCTTATATTCATACGATTTTTATCCTGTGTCTGTGTGGTATCATGCAAACTCAAATATGAGTTCTTCAAAAAAATTTCCCTTTCATTTTATTCATAGGATTCTATCCTGTGGATGTTTAGTGATAAATCTTGACTTGTGCCTTCAGGGGAAAAGACTGAACATTTGCTACATTCATTAAGGGATTTATCTTGTGTTGGTTCTGTGACACAAGCTGAGTTTTCTTCCACAGACTAAAAAGTCTTTCCTATTTATTACATTGCTAAGGCTTCTCATATGTGTGAACTCTCTTACGCTTCCTGAAGGGTGAATACTGCACGAAAGACTTTCAACTTTGGTTATATTCCTAAGGTTTCTAATATGTGTGAATTCTGTTATGCCTCCTGTAATGTGACTTCCATCTGAAGTTCTTACCACATTTGATGCACTCGTACAGTTTCTCTCCTGTGTGTGTTCTCTGATGCAATTTGAGGGAAGACTTCCATTTGAAAGACATTCCACATCGGTTACATTCATAAGGTTTTTCTCCTGTTTGAATTGTCTTATGCATGTTGAGGTTTGGCTTCTGTGTGAAGGACTTTCCACATATGTTACACTCATAAGGTGTTTCTCCTGAGTATATTCTCTGATGAACATGGAGTTTTACCTTCCATTTGAAAGACTTTCCGCATTCACTACATGCATAAGTTTTCTCTCCTGTGTGTGTTCTATTATGCCCATCAAGATATGACTTCCACTTGAAGGTCTTTCCACATTTGTTGCACACATAAGGTTTCTCTCCTGTGTGTGTTCTTTGATGCAATTTGAGGGAAGATTTCTGTCTGAAAGTCTTTACACATTGGTTACAATCATAAGGTTTCAATCCTGTGTGTATTCTCTGATGAACACGAAGTTTTCCCTTCCCTTGGAAAGACTTTCCACATTCATTACACTTATAAGATTTCTCTCCTGTGTGTGTTATTTGATGAACTCGAAGGTGTATCTTCTGGGTGAAAGACTTTTCACATTTGTTACACTCATAAGGTTTCTCTTCTGTGTGTCTTCTCTGGTGCAAAGTGAGGTATGATTTCAGTCTAAAAGTCTTCCCACATTTATCCCATTAAAGATTTCTCTTCTGTGTGAGATCTCTGATGTGTGCTGAGAGCTGAATTCTGGGCAGAAATTTTATTACGTTCCTCATATTCATAAGGTTTGTCTTCTCTTGGAGATCGAGGTTGGAGCGTCAGGTCTGACTTTTCAGAAATTAATTTTCACACTTGATGTACACATCACATATCTCAGGATATTTGCTCTGAGGTACTGTAAGGCGTATTTCATTACTGAAAGATTTCTCACATTCACTAGATGTATGAGAAGTCTCTCCTGTGTACATTTTCGGATGTGTAGTGATGGTCAGTGTTAAGTACAATATTTTTCATCACACAGTACATTTAGCAGTTTTTCTTCCTCCCTGAAGAATTTCTTGGGCAGGGAGAACAGAATTATGATACTGCAGATCTTTTGGACTGTCACAATCATGAATAAAATGCTCTGAATATCCGATGGATTTTTTAAGAACAGGAGACATACGAGATCTATATGCAGCATGCATCTCATCAGGCTTAGGAGACAGAAGCATGTTCTGACACTTAATGAACTCCTCAGTCCTCACCCCTAAGTTGTTACCGTTATTCCTAATCAGCTCTGGATTTTGTGTAGAGCTCAAATTTAAAGTTGTTGCAAATCTCACGTTTTCCTCCACTTCGATACTACTTGCAACTGCTACTTCACAAAGACATTCATGTGGACTTTCCTGGCAGGTCTTGAACACATTTTCCATTACCTGGACATCTAAAATGAGTCATAGAAAAAAAGACACAAACATACATGAGATACAAATATTCCTTACTGTAAAGGTAATGACTTTACTTTCCCATCCTAAGTGTTAGATATTTTAAAATATAAAAGTGGAAATTGATTTGTGAGAAATATATGCTTTTCACCCTAACCTATTAAGAAAATGATATTTTACAATGACCAATAATGTTTTTCTGTGTTTTAGTTCTCTTTTTATATCACAGGAAATATTTATTGAAATTACCCAACTATGTATTGCTACAGTTTAAGCTGAGAACTACCTATACTATACCTGCAGATGTTTTTTTTTCAAATACTCTTTTGTTTATACATTGAGGAATAGCTGCCTTTCTTTTATTTTTGAGAAATAATCTAAATACTGTGCTGTTTTGCATCTTTTTAAAATTTTTTCTTTTCTTTTCTTTTTTTTTGTAGTTCATAGGTCTCGGCCCTGTCTTTGAACACTTCAGCAGAAGACTATAACCCCTATCCTTGAGCTACAGCCCCACTTCCTGTTTTCTAGAGTTAACTACAGATAAGAGTCTCAGGTCCTGAGTAGCAGATAGGATTACCTTACCCAGTTTCAATGCTGTTTGCTTCTTAACCATTAAGTGAGGAACACGAATTTTTTCTAGATTCAGCGGCCACAAGTTTGGTTTATATGTCTGTTTGCCTTTGATCCAAGCAAGAACGATTCTTGAGAGTAAGGACTTACACCTATATCCCTTCAGTTACAACTTCTCACTCAAGTCTCAATTTAGGTATTTGTGGGAATTTTGAAATTTGTTTCTTTCAATTTGAAGTCTTATAAAAATTCCTTTTCTAACACTCCATGGAAGTCCAGAAAATCCCCAGCTCATTTTCTAGTTAATTTTCTTATGTTGATTGAAACTTTGTTTTTTTTCCTTCCATTCCTGGGTTTGAACTTAGGACCTAACCACTGTCCTTGGGTTTTCTCAAGACTAGAACCCTACCAATGAAGTCATTACTTCTGGCTTTTTCTATGTATGTGGTAATAAGGAATCAAACCTGTGTCTTTGTGCATGCTAGGCAAGCACTCTACCACTAGGCTCAATTTCTGGTGGAAAGGTCTGGTTCTGAATACCAGTCTCTTCCTACCAGCAAAAAGATATTATCCTTATCAGAGAATAATGCCCTGACTTATTCCTTGTTTGCTCAATCATTTATAGTCTTAGTTTTAAAGAAATGAAATATCTTTCTTTCTTTCTTTTTTTCTTTCTTTCTTTCTTTCTTTCTTTCTGTCTTTCTTTCTTTCTTTCTTTCTTTCTTTCTTTCTTTCTTTCTTCCTTTCCTTCCTTAACTCTTTCTTCTTTCTTTCTTTCTTTCTTTCTTTCTTTCTTTCTTTCTTTCTTTCTATCTTTCTTTCTTGTTTTGTGGTCATGGGACTTGAATTCTAGACCTGGCTGTTCTTCCTGAGCTCTTCAGCTCAAGGCTACTGCCCTATGTCTTTAGCCTCAACCCCACTTCTCATTTTCTATTGGTTCATTGGAGAGAAGAGTCTAAGGTGTTTTTGTGATATGTCAGTCTTTGAACCTTGATCCTCAGATCTCAGCCTCCTAAGTAGCTAGGATTACAGGCATGAGCCACGGGCTCATGGCGTTCTCATTTTATTTTGTT
Organism: Megascapheus bottae; assembly: GCA_024803745.1. Classification (NCBI taxonomy): domain Eukaryota; kingdom Metazoa; phylum Chordata; class Mammalia; order Rodentia; family Geomyidae; genus Megascapheus; species Megascapheus bottae. Next base: position 1,254,940 of record JANJXV010000272.1, read on the forward strand.
TCACACTGATTTCTACAGAGAAATCTAACTTTAAATCTACTGCCACATAGAATTCGTCATATCACCCTATGATTCTTGGTGCCGGGGGTTTTGGCTAGCATGCACAAAGACCTGGTTCAGTTCCTTGGTACTACATACAAAGAAAAAGCCAGAAGTGGTGCTATGACTCAAGAAGTAGAGAGCTAGCCTTGAGAAAACCCAAGGGCCATGCTCAGGCCCTGAGACCAGGCATAGGATTGGGAAAAGAAAATGATTCTTGATTCATTCACAAAGAATTCCATAGGTTCCACACAGGATTTAGGGTAACTAAGAATATTATTGCTCAGTACATCACAACATGAACTTACCAATGGGGCTCAGGCTCCAACATCAATATGAAGATGCATTCACTCACCTGTGATATTCTTGTCAGAGGAATTTCCTATCCAGAGTTCTGCACAGTGATCTAGCTTGACAATTAATACAGGTTTGGGAACACAGGGCCCTGTAAATTAGAAACAGTAGAGAATTATTTCTTATGCTGTGTCATCATTGCTTTAAGTTCGCAGACATCCTACTCACAAGTTATCTATTAAATCTTTTTTTCTCATTTCTCAAGGCTCCATGGTTGACTTTTCCCCAGCTCTGGATTCATTTTGTATGGCATAAACTTAGCTATCTTGCTCAAGGCTAGAAAAATACCAGTTTGAGTCCCAGCTCCACTTACATGCATAGGTCTTCATGCATGGTAGGCAAGCAGTCAACCACAAAGTCAAACTCTTGACACTCCACTAACATTTTTGAGGGGTTACTTGGAGTTATAGAGTTTCATGGCAATTTTTATGCCATTGTTGGCTTCAAATTAGAATTCTTAGATTTCTTCCTCCTGAATATCTTAAGATTACAGGCATGAAACATTGCACCTAGTGCCAGGTTTCCATTATAAACTCACTGTTTAGTGATTTGTAGATCCTATTTCCAATAATGATATATATTCTATTCTGGATTGTTTATCCACTTACAATTACTGTGTAAGTTTGGAATGTCGTCTCCATTGGAGGAAACATAATTTAGAACTGTTGTCAAAGTATCCTGAAGGTATCCTGAAGAATGAGTACAAAATTACCTTAGGTTTTCTTTAGAAAGTAATGATACTTCTCAGGGCCTGGAATCTTTCATTTGAATAGTATTGAAAGTTTGATAAACATTCACGTATCTGCAAAATAACAAGGCACTTGGCCTTGCAAGTGAATTTGACTTTTGCTCACCTAAGGACACCAGGTTGCTGTAGGTCTCCAGCATCACATCTCTGTACAGGGACCTCTGAGCATTGTCCAGATGCTGCCACTCCTCCCAGCTGAAATGCACAGCTACATCATCAAATGACCCCAGCTTCTGGAATGGCACATTTTCATCAAGTAATTAGCACTGAGTTATAAACACACCATGTCTGGAATTTTATTCTTTTTTTTGTTGGAATTGTATTCCTTTACTTAAATCTTTAGACTTACATGAAATATTGACCTGAAAAGCTTAGGGATGGTGCCTAGGCCCAGAGTTCAAGTCCCAAGACCCACAAAAAAATAAAAAGGCAAGCCAGGTGTTGGTGGCTCACGCCTGTCATCCTAGCTACTCAGGAGACTGAGATCTGAGGACCGTGGTTCAAAGCCAGCCTAGCACAAAATTCCATGAGAGTCCTTTCCAATTACCCACCATAAAATGTTTAATGGCTTGTGGCATATCATGGTAGAGCAATTGTATTATCGACAAAAATAAGTCAGGGGAGTAGATTTAGGTTATAAATGGAATTATTCCATTGAAAAGGAACTACATTATATGATGACATATGCTGGTACCGTGAGAATATTGCAAAATCTTAGGGTATCAAGTAATAATACTGTGAAGTACACCCAGAATGTTAATGTTCTATGGCTGGCATAATAATCACTTGGGGAAGAAACTTTTTCTTTTTTTGGCTGGGGGATTTGTAAGGCTTGAATTCTGGGCCAGGGCACTGTTCCTGAGCTCTTCAACTCAAGGCTATCACCCTACCTACGAAGCCACAGTGCCATTTCCCATATTCTAGTGGTTAACTGTAGATGAGAGTCTCATAGATTTTCTAATGCCCAGGCTGGCTTTGAACCAAATCTTTAGATATCAGCCTGATATCTGAGTAGCTAGGATTACAGGTAGAAGTCACTGCACCTGGCAAGAAATTTATTTCTTGCTGTTTTATACTATAAATTTACTGTATGTTTTACTTTTTCAAAAAGACTGAGGATGACCTTTGTTCTGTATATAATGGGAAGAGGGGTAGGGAGCTGTGAGCAGAAGAACTGAGGGCAATACTCAGGGTAGGACAATAGCTTTACACTAAAGAGCTCACGGGCCAAGGTCCAAGCCCCATGACCTTCCCCACTACCCCACAAAAAAAGGGAAAAAAATTGGAGAATGGAGAGGATTTTCTAAAAAGAATAGATAGAAATAGTAGTTCAAAATGTAGAAAGAAGTTCAATATTGACAGTCATGAGAAAAATAAAAATTACAATGAAATCATTACTTTAAATATGTTAATATAAATATAGTTTTAAACAAAAAGATCCACATACACACACACAAACACACACACACACACACACACACACATACAAAAAAACAACTTTCAAAGTCTAACTATTACTGGGAAGGTAGTGAGAAGAAGTAGAACTTTGGAATAGTTCTGCAAGGAATATAAAACAATGAAAAATTGCGTGGAGAGTGCTAAAAAAGTACTAAATATAGAATTACATAGAAATATGGTCCAACACTTCTATTTCTAGATTTGTACCTAACGGAAGAGAAAGCAGAGACTAGAACAAATATGTGGAGAATCCATTCACAACTATTAATAATAATCCAAAGATAGAAATATGCAAAACAATGCATTGAAAAGGAAGAATATTTTACTATATTTTACAGATGAATCTTGATTACAGTAAACTAAAAATACAGCAGTCATAAAGGAAGAGCTAGGGTATGTTTTCCCTTCCAGAGCTTCCAAGGATCAACAAACCCTTAGAGCCAAAAAGCACGATGGTTCCAGAGAATGGAGTAGAGAGGAACAGGAGCTGAATGTTTAATGATTATACATGGAAGATGAAAATTGCTCTAGATGGGTAGAATGAAGAGAGAACTGTACCCTAAACAATGGTTATGTAGCCACACAGGATGGGACAAACCTATGCTCCCTGATCTTGGGAAACTCAAGAAGGATTTCTAGCCATCCTGGATGCATGGAAAGATCTATTATAAAAACTAATGTGGAGGGGCTGGGAGTTTGGCATAGTTGTAGAGTGCTTGTATGAAGACGAAGGTTCAATTCCGCAGTACCACATCCACAGAAAAAACCAGAAGTAGTTCTGTGGCTCAAGTAGAAGATCACTAGGCTTGAGGAAAGCTGAAGGACAGTGCTCAGACCGAGTTCCAGCCAAAGGGCTTGTTTAAAATAAACCAGAATGCTGAGCATGATGGGGTGGTGGCTCACTTCTATAATCCTAGCTACTCAGGAGGCTGAGATCTGAGGATCAAGGTTTAAAGCCATCCTGGCACAAAAAGACCTGAGACTCTTATCTCCAATTTACCTTTAGAAAATGGGAAGTGGGGCATGGCTCCAGGGTAAGGTGGTAGCCTGGAGCTGAAGAGCTCAGGGATAGTACCCAGGCTGAGTTCAAGATCTATGACCCACCAAAAAAAAAGAAAAAACAAAAAATAATATGGAAAAATTTGGATTCTGTGAATTTTATCAGGCATATAAATGTTTTTTGCTGTTGAAATAACAAATTGTTTGGAAATATTTTAAAAGTTTTTACCTAGAAATGTACACTACAAATGGAATTAATAACAAACACAAAATATGCAAAAGATACGAATTATCACAATATGGGTATCCTGCTTCTGTATCTTTCACTGACTCCTGTTCAAATGAGTCACATATTCTGAATCATTTCTCCCAGTCGATATATGCCACACATTTTAGCTTGTACTGATCTTCTTGGGAAATCAAAAGCAAATACTAAGCAAATGTGTGTTAGATTTTGTCAACAGTGATATTTCAAATATAAATCCCTACTCATTGCATTATTTAATATGAATGCCAGAATCTAACTTACACTGGCAGTATCTTCAATCTTTTGAGAATCTTCAAAGGGTGTGTAAATATTTAGGATCGTTATGTCTTCCTGGAGGAAAGATCCCTTTAGTGGTATGTAGTAAACTTCTTTGTCTTTTCTTACTAGTTTTAGTTTGAAGTCTATTGTATCTGATATGAGGATGGCAACTCCAGCCTGTTTATGGGGGCAGTAAGCTTGATAGAGTTTATTCCAACCTCTCACTTTCAAAAGATGATTGTTTTTGGGTAAGATGTGTCTCTTGAAGACAGCAGAACGATGGCTCTTGCTTTTTGATCCAACTAGACACCCTATGCCGTTTAATTGGAGAGTTAAGTCCATTGATATTGAGAGTTAGGATTGAGAGATATTTATTAGTTCCTACCATTTTTTAAAGCTTTTAGTAGGGCCTGTGTCTTGACAGTTCTTGTGGTCCTTATATGGTATGCTGTTTAGGTGCCATTTCTTTCCCTAAATTGCATTTATTTTGGTTTTGTATGTATAGAGCATCGTTGAGAATTCTCTGTAGTGTTGGTTTTGTTTCGACATATTGTTGCAGCTTTTCCCTGGAATGGAATGTTTTATTGTTCCCTCAGTTTGAATGAGAGCTTAGCTGGCTACAGTATTTTTGGTTGGAAGTTATTTGATTTAAGGGCATGACATATATGCTTCCAGTCACTTCGTGCTTGCATGGTCTCTGCTGAGAAATCTGGGGTTATTCTGATTGGTTTGCCTTTATAGGTTACTGATCCCTTTTCCTTGGCTGCCTTTAGGATCTTTCCTTTCGTTTCTATTGATCCAGTTCGGATCACAATGTGGCGGTGGGATGTTCTTTTCTGGTCAGTTCTGTTTGGGGTTCTAAAAGCTTCTCGTATCTGGATGGGCCTGCCCTTCTGGATATTTGGGAAATTCTCTGAGATGATTCCCTGAAGTATATTTCCAATACCATTGACCTCTTTCTCCACGCCCTCCTCAATACCAACTAGCCTTAAATTAGGCTTCCTAATTGTATCTTGGACCTCCTGAAGCGCTCTCTCATATTTCCTAGATTTGGATTGACTCATTTTCTGTTCTTTATAATACCTAAATTATCTTCAGCCCCGGAAATTCTCTCCTCTGCATTGTCTAACCTGCTATCAAAGCTATCTACTTTATTTTTCATCTCCCTTGCTTCTAATTGCTCACTTTTTATGCCTTGCGTCTCTTGTTTTACATTATGTATGGATTTCTTTATCTCCTTGATTTCCTTTTGAGTGGTTAGCTCAGTAGCTTTATTTTCTTTGGACACTTGCTGGAGTTTGGTCCCGTTTTTATTTGTGGATTCTATGAATTCATCAATCTTTCTTTGAAAAACCTTTATTATGGCCTCCTTTATGGCTTCTTCTTTTTCACTTATCACCTTGTTTTTGCTTTCCTCTTGTTCAGCTATGGCTTCCTCCATTATCTCTTTCTTTATATTTTCACATTTTCCATTAATGATGTTTATCAATTGCATTTGTGTAGCACTTGGAAGACTGTCCTCTAGGTTTGCCAGTGACTCTTCCATTGTCTATTTACATTGGGTGGGGGACGTTGTTTCTTGATTTGACATTTTTCTTGAGTTTCTTGTTCTGCCCATTTGAAAATGGGAGCAAGATTACTACTAATACGATTATAGTTTTTCAGATATAACCAACCTAGACCTCTGTAGCTGGCAGACACTAGATGTTCACAAGTTTTGATTGGTATTATCACTCTTTCTTTTTGTGCACTTACAGACCAGTCTAATACAACCACTGATAAGCGATTTATACCCAAAACAATGAGCCTCTCAATCCAATCTCTATTGTCTTTAAGTCCCTCTGAGCCTAGAGAATAATTAACCACCTACATATACAATATTGCTCAACAGCCATCAACTGTAGATCCGTGCAGTATAAGGGTTGAAAGACGAGCAGAGGTCCAGAGATAGAAAAAAGAATGAGAGAGGTCAGGGGAGGTACAAAAGGATTAACGTAGAAGTGTATGAATATTGTAGTCATGAAGAAAAGGTATAGCATAAGGATAACTGACCTAAGTTGGTAAGTAGGTAGCATAGTTGAGTACAAGTTTGGAAAGTATTAGAATAAAACTTATGTGTTGCTGCACGACTAGCTCTTAGCCCAACCAGTGGCCTCACAGTGGACCATGGGATGGATCTGTTTTTCTTGTCTACGTTGAGGGAAAGGGGTATTTCACAAGATGCAGAAGCGAAGATTTCAGAAGTAAATGCTGTGAGTGAATTAGCTCGTAAAAAGCATTTTTATTTTCTTTTACATTCTGCTAGTCTTGGGGCTTGAATTCAGGGCCTGAGCACTGTCCTCGTGTTTTCTCAAGTCTAGCCCTCTGCCACTTGAGCCACAGTGCCACATCTAGATTTTCTATCTATGCGATACTGAGCAATCAAACCCAGATCTTCATGGATGCTAGGCAAGCACTCTACCACTATGCCAAACTCTCAACACTGACATAGTAATTATAAAGTCACCATCATCATCATCATATCCAAATATCTTTTCTCCTACAAAGAATGAAACACTTAACTGTGTCTAATGCTTTTTTTTTTAATTTCACTAATTCTTCTGTGTTTTTCCCTCTTGCATTTTACACTTGAAAGCAAAGCTAATCATCAGGAAAAATTGATTCGGATATATAAACCTAATAATATCCTAGTAGATTGACGTCAAAAATATGTGCAAGATGCCCTGTGTGTTTGACATATTGGTAGAGTCCTTGGCTACCAAGCAGTAAGCCTCAGGTTTGATTCCTCATTACCACATACATAGAAAACGCTGCAAGTGGTGCTGTGGCTCGGTGGAAAGCTAAAGCCTAAAGAAAGCCCAAGAACAATGTTCACACTCTGAGGTCAAGTCCCAAGACTAGCAAAAACAAAAAAAATTCGACAAGGGGCAAAATGCAGGCAGAGAAGGCACTGTGAAGCAAATGTTTTGTAAAGGATGAGGGCAATATTGCCCTTAAGTTTGGATCTTACCTAAGAAAGGCTCCTAGAGCCTGAGACCAGACTGGTAGTTGGGCCTAGTGGAAGACATTGGGATTGGACAAATAAGGTGTGCTGTATACTACATCCACATGTATATTGTGAGATTGGAGGAGAGATTCAGCCTCCAGTATGTCTTTGGTGAGGTCTTTTGTGAGCAAGGATCTTTGGTCATTGGTCCCTGAAAGGTGACCCTGCTTCCCTCACAATGGAACAGAATATGGAACCCTGGTAACCAAGCCACTGTAACTAACAACCAGCTCAAGCCAGCTCACTTGGCCTGTGGCTCAGGAGGAAGAAAGATGTTGCTGTGCTGTTGCCAAAGGTCAGGAAACTCGAGTCTCAGGCATGGAAGTTGTGGATGTCTTACTCGAAGATGTACATGCTAGATCATTGCCAAGCCACAAATCCAGTATAACAGAACTTTCTCTAAGAAGAAGGCCAGGAAAATCCAGGGCAACCAGATGAGGTAAATTTCTAAGAAGAAATGTATTTGACCCCATCATCCTCACCAGACACTACAACTTTCTTTTTTTTCATTTTTTATTGTAATTAGTAAAAGGGTTTGATGATATTTGCCAGATAGAAGGTGCATTAATTCACATACATTGATACCCTTTCACATGTCTTGGTACCCATTTCCCTCCAACCCCACACCCCCCACCCGTCTTGGTTTTGCCCCCTTCCCTATCAAATTTCAAATATCCAAATACAAATAAATTCAATATATGAGATAACAAAGTGAGATACTATACCAATATGGGATAACCAAGGGACAGCAAACGAGATGAGAGACAACATAGTACATTAAGGACAACAATCATTCATTATGTGGCTTTTGTGTCAATATCCTGGAGGTCCTTTCAATTAGCTTCACATTATATGGCCTTATATATGGCCTTTTGCTCTATTGACAATCTCTGCTAGTAGAGCCCAAGGTTTCTACTGATTATGACGAATGAGGGAAACCACTGAGCCTACGTTCCTTTGAGTCTGGCTTACTTCACTTAATATGATTTGTTCTAAGTCTTTCCATTTCCTAACAAATGGGGCAATGTCATTCTTTCTGACAGCAGCATAGAATTCCATTGTGTACAAATACCACAACTTGTTGATCCACTCATCAACTGAGGGACATCTGGGTTGGTTCCATATCTTTGCTATGGTGAATAGTGCTGCAATGAACATTGTTGTGCTAGTGGGTTTAGTATGCCTTTGTTTCTGGATTGTTGGGTAAATGCCAAGTACTGGAATTGCTGGGTCATAGGGGAGTTGTATGTTTAGCGTTTTGAAGCACTGCTGCACTGCTTTCCATAGTGGTTGAACGAGTTTGCACTCCCACCAACAGTGTAGTAATGATCCCTCCTGACCACATCGCCTCCAGCATCTGTTGTCATTCGTCTTCCTGATCCTGGCCATTCTAACTGGAGTTAGGTGGAATCTTAGACTTGTTTTGACTTGCATTTCTTTTATGATCAGAGATGTTGAGCATTTCTTCATGTGTCTATAGGCCATTTTTGTTTCTTCATCAGAGAAGTCTCTCTTTAAGTCTTTGGCCCATTTTGTAATGGGATGGGTGTTACTTTGGAGGTTAGTTTTGGAGTGATTCAATTTTTTGAGTTGTTGATATATTTTAGATATGAGGCCTTGTTCCGTTGTTTGGGTGGTGAAGATCTTCTCCCACTCTGTAGGCTTCCTGATTAGTTTACTAGCTATATCCGTTGCCATACAAAAGCTCTGCAGTTTAATGCAGTCCCACTTATCCAGCCTTTCTCTGATTTGTTGTGATTCTTGGTCCTTATTAAGAAAGTTTCGACCTGTGCCAAGGAGGCCTAGTGTATCTCCTATTCCTTCCTGTAAACTTTTCAGTGTGTCAGCTTTTACCTCCAGGTCTTTGATCCATTTGGAGTTAATTCTAGTGCAAGGGGACAAAGAAGGATCCAACTTTAGTTTTCTGCAGGTGTTTAACCAGTTCTGCCAGCACAACTTGTTGAAGAGGCTATCTTTCTTCCATTCTATTTTTTGGCTCCCTGGTCAAATATTAGGTGGCCATAGGTCTGTGGTTTAATATCTGGGTCCGCAGTTCTACTCCATTGGATTTCAGGCCTGTTCTTGTGCCAGTACCAAGCTGTTTTGAGAATTATAGCTCTGTAATAGAGTCTTAAGTTTGGAATTGAAATTCCTCCAGCCCTGTTCTTTCTGCTAAGAAGTGTTTTTGCTATAAGGGGTCTTTTATTATTCCATATGAAATTTTGAATTGCCTCTTCTATTTCTTTAAAGAATGACATTGGGATGTCGATTGGTATACATTGAATGTGTAGATAGCTCTTGGCAAGATTGTCATTTGCACAATGTTGATTCTTCCAATCCAGGAGCAAGGGAGGTTTTTCCATTTCCTTAGTTCTGCTTTAATTTCCTTTTTTATGGTTTTAAAGTTTTCATCTAAACGGTCCTTTACATTCTTAGTTAAGGTAATTGCTAGGTACTTTATTTTCTTTGAGGCTATTGTGAAAGGATTTTCTTTCCTGATTATTGCCTCGTTCCTCTCAGTGTTGGCGTAAAGTAAGGCAGTTGATTTGTGAGGGTTGATTTTATGGCCTGCTACCCTTCCAAAGCTTTGAATCAGCTCAAGGAACTTGGGAGTAGAGTCTATAGGATTCTTTAAATACAGAATCATGTCATCGGCAAAGAGGGATAGTTTTATTTCCTCTTTCCCTACTTGGATCCCCTTTATGCTTGCTTCTTGCCTTATTGCACTGCCTAGGAATTCTAGTACTATGTTAAAAAGGAGTGGAGAGAGTGGGCATCCTTGTCTCTTTCCTGATTTTAGAGGGAATGGCTTTAGATTTTCACCATTAAGTATAATACTAGCAGTGGGTTTCTCATACACAGCCTTTATTACATTGAGAAATGTTCCATGGATTCCTAGTTTCTCCACATCTTTTTACATAAAGGGCTTTTGGATCTTGTCAAATGCCTTTTCCACATCTATTGAGACAATCATGTGATTTTATCCCTGCTCCTGTTGATGTGTTGAATTATATTAATTGATTTGTGTATGTTGAACCAGCTTTGCCTCTCCGTGATGAATCCAGTTTGATCATAGTGTATAATTTTTTTGATGAGTTGTTGTAGACGGTTGGCCAGTATTTTGTTGAGAAGTTTTGCATCGATGTTCATCAAAGAAATGGGTCTATAGATCTCTTTCTTTGATGAATCTCTGTCAGGTTTGGGGACGAGGGATATACTGGCTTCACAGAATGAGTTTGGTAAAGAACCTTCATTTTCAGTTTCGTTGAAGAGCTTGAGGAGTATTGGTGTGACCTCTCCTTTGAAGACCTTATAGAATTCAACTGTGAATTCAACTGGCCCTGGGCTCTTTTTAAGTGGAAGTTGTCTAATTTCCATTTCTATTTCAGAGCTTGAAATAGGCCTGTTGAGTTGGGTTAGCTCTTCTTGGTTCAGTGTGGGTATGTTAATATTGTCTAGGAATTCATCCATTTCTTCTAGATTCTCAATTTTGTTGGCGTAAAGGTTTGAGAAGTATTCCCTCATGATATTCTGGATCTTGGTAATTTCTGTCGTGATATTACCATTTTCATCTGCGATTTTGTTTATTTCGATATGCTCTCTTCTTTTTTTGGTAAGATTTGCTAAGGGGTTGTCAATTTTGTTAATTCTTTCAAAGAACCAACTCCTTGTTTTGTTGATTCTTTCTATAGATTTTTTATTCCAAATCATCTAATACTGCTTTGATTTTAATAATTTGCTTTCTCCTTATGGGTTTAGGGTTGGTTTGTTGCTCTTTTTCCAGGAGGTTAAGGTGAGACATTAACTAGTTGGTTTGCCATTTTTCCAACTTGCTGTTGTAGGCACTCAGCGCTATAAATTTTCCTCTGAGTACTGCCTTTGTTGTGTCCCTAAGGACTTGATATTTGTGTGCTCCTTATTGTTAAATTTCATAAACAGTTGGATATCTGTTCTGATCTCTTCGATTACCCATTGTTTTTGATTCAACAATGTGTGGTTCAGTCTCCATGAGTTACAGTGTTTTCTTTGGTGGAGATGTGTGTTCAGCTCCAATTTGATGCCTTTATGGTCTGAGAGTGTGCATGGAATAATTTCAGTGTTTCTGAATCTGTCCAGGTTTGCTTTATGGCCTAAGATGTGGTCTATTTTGGAAAATGTTCCATGTGCTGCTGAGAAAAACGTATATTGTGGTGTTACTGGGTGGAATATTTTGCAGATGTCTGTTACATCTAGTCGGCCTATATAGTTGTTCAGTTCTAAGATTTCTCCTTTGAGTTTTTGCCTTGTTGATCTGTCCATAGGTGAGAGTGGTGTGTTAAACTCACCAACAATCACTGTATTTCGATCTATGTATGGTTTCAGTGTAAGGAAAGTTTGCTTGATGAAGTTTGGAGCTCCGTGATTGGGTTTGTAAATATTTAGGATCGTTATGTCTTCCTGGAGGAAAGATCCCTTTAGTAGTATGTTGTACCCTTCTTTGTCTTTTCTTACTAATTTTAGTTTGAAGTCTATTGTATCTGATATGAGGATGGCAACTCCAGCCTGTTTATGGGGGCAGTTAGCTTGATAGAGTTTATTCCAACCTCTCACTTTCAAAAGATGATTGTTTTTGGGTAAGATGTGTCTCTTGAAGACAGCAGAACGATGGCTCTTGCTTTTTGATCCAACTAGACAGCCTATGCCGTTTAATTGGAGAGTTAAATCCATTGATATTGAGAGTTAGAATTGAGACATATTTATTAGTTCCTACCATTTTAAAAAGCTTTTAGTAGGGCCTGTGTCTTGACAGTTCTTGTGGTCCTTCATGGTATGCTGTTTAGGTGCCATTTCTTTCCCTATGTTGCATTTATTTTGGTTTTGTATGTATAGAGCATCGTTCGGAATTCTCTGTAGTGTTGGTTTCGTTTTGACATATTGTTGCAGCTTTTCCCTGGAATGGAATGTTTTATTGTTCCCTCAGTTATGAATGAGAGCTTAGCTGGCTACAGTATTCTTGGTTGGTAGTCATTTGATTTAAGGGCATGACATATATGCTTCCAGTCACTTCGTGCTTGCATGGTCTCTGCTGAGAAAACTGGGGTTATTCTGATTGGTTTGCCTTTATAGGTTACTGATCCCTTTTCCCTGGCTGCCTTTAGGATCTTTCCTTTCATTTCTATTGATCCAGTTCGGATCACAATGTGGCGGTGGGATGTTCTTTTCTGGTCAGGTCTGTTTGGGGTTCTAAAAGCTTCTTGTATGTGGATGGGCCTGCCCTTCTGGATATTTGGGAAATTCTCTGAGATGATTCCCTGAAGTATATTTCCAATACCATTGAACTCTTTCTCCATGCCCTCCTCAATACCAACTAGCCTTAAATTAGGCTTCCTAATTGTATCTTGGACCTCCTGAAGCGCTCTCTCATATTTCCTAGATTTGGATTGACTCATTTTCTGTTCTTTATAATACCTAAATTATCTTCAGCCCCTGAAATGCTCTCCTCTGCCTTGTCTAACCTGCTATCAAAGCTATCTACTTTATTTTTCATCTCCCTTGCTTCTAATTGCTCACTTTTTATGCCTTGCGTCTCTTGTTTTAGATCATGTATGGATTTCTTTATCTCCTTGATTTCCTTTTGAGTGGTTAGCTCAGTAGCTTTATTTTCTTTGGACATTTGCTGGAGTTTGGTCCGGTTTTTATTTGTGGATTCTATGAATTCATCCATCTTTCTTTGAAACACCTTTATTAGGGCCTCCTTTTTGGCTTCTTCTTTTTCACTTATCACCTTGTTTTTGGTTTCCTCTTGTTCAGCTATGGTTTCCTCCATTATCTCTTTCTTTATATTTTCACATTTTCCATTAAGGATGTTTATCAATTGCATTTGTGTAGCAATTGGAAGACTCTCCTCTAGGTTTGCCAGTGACTGTTCCATTGTCTATTTACATTGGGTGGGGGATGTTGTTTCTTGATTTGACATTTTGCTTGAGTTTCTTGTTCTGCCCATTTGAAAATGGGAGCAAGATTACTACTAAATACGATTATAGTTTTTCAGATATAACCAACCTAGACCTCTGCAGCTGGCAGACACTAGATGTTCACAAGTTTTGATTGGTATTATCACTCTCTCTTTTTGTGCACTTACAGACCCGTCTAATACAACCACTGATAAGCGATTTATACCCAAAATAATAAGCCTCTCAATCCAATCTCTATTGCCTTTAAGTCCCTCTTAGCCTAGAGAATAATTAACCACCTACATATACAATATTGCTCAACAGCCATCAAGTGTAGATCCGTGCAGTATAAGGGTTGAAAGACGAGCAGAGGTCCAGAGATAGAAAAAAAGAATGAGAGAGGTCAGGGGAGGAACAAAAGGATTAACGTAGGAGTGTAAGAATATTGAAGTAATAAAGAAAAGGTATAGCATAAGGATAACTGACCTAAGTTGGTAAGTAGGTAGCATATTTGAGTACAAGTTTGGAAAGTATTAGAATAAAACTTATGTGTTGCTGCACGACTAGCTCTTAGCCCAACCAGTGGCCTCACAGTGGACCATAGGATGGATCTGTTTTTCTTGTCTACGTTGAGGGAAAGGGCTATATCACAAGATGCAGAAGCGAAGATTTCAGAAGCAAATGCTGTGAGTGAATTAGCTCGTAAAAAGCATTTTTATTTTCTTTTATCTTTCTTCCAGTCTTTGGGCTTGAATTCAGGGCCTGAGCACTGTCCTCGGGTTTTCTCAAGTCTAGCCCTGTGCCACTTGAGCCACAGTGCCACATCTAGATTTTCTATCTATGTGATACTGAGCAATCAAACCCAGATCTTCATGGATGCTAGGCAAGCACTCTACCACCATGCCAAACTCTCAACCCTGACATAGTAATTATAAAGTCATCATCATCATCATCATATCCAAATATCTTTTCTCCTACAAAGAATGAACACTTAACTGTGTCTAATGCTTTTTTTTTTAATTTCACGAATTCTTCTGTGTTTTTCCCTCGTGCATTTTTTACACTTGACAGCAAAGCTAATCATCAGGAAAAAAGTGATTTGGATACAGAAACCTAATAATATCCTAGTAGATTGACGTCAAAAATATGTGCAAGATGCCCTGTGTGTTTGACCTATTGATAGAGTAGTTGGCTACCAAGCAAAAAGACTCAGGTTTGATTCCTCATTACCACATACATAGAAAAACGCTGCAAGTTGTGCTGTGGCTCGGTGGGACAGCTAAAGCCTAAAGAAAACCCAAGAACAATGTTCACACTCTGAGGTCAAGTCCCAAGGCTAGCAAAAACAAAAAAAAATTTCGACAAGGGGCAAAATGCAGGCAGAGAAGGTACTGTGAAGCAAATGTTTTGTAAAGGATGAGGGCAATATTGACCCTTAAGTTTGGATCTTACCTAAGAAAGGCTCCTAGAGCCTGAGACCAGACTGGTAGTTGGGCCTAGTGGAAGACATTGGGATTGGACAAATAAGGTGTGCTGTATACTACATCCACATGTATATTGTGAGATTGGAGGAGAGATTCAGCCTCCAGTATGTCTTTGGTGAGGTCTTTTGTGAGCAAGGATCTTTGGTCATTGGTCCCTGAAAGGTGACCCTGCTTCCCTCACAATGGAACAGAATATGGAACCCTGGTAACCAAGCCACTGTAACTAACAACCAGCTCAAGCCAGCTCACTTGGCCTGTGGCTCAGGAGGAAGAAAGATGTTGCTGTGCTGTTGCCAAAGGTCAGGAAACTCGAGTCTCAGGCATGGAAGTTGTGGATGTCTTACTCGAACATGTACATGCTAGATCATTGCCAAGCCACAAATCCAGTATAACAGAACTTTCTCTAAGAAGAAGGCCAGGAAAATCCAGGGCAACCAGGTGAGGTATATTTCTAAGAAGAAATGTATTTGACCCCATCATCCTCCCCACACACTACAACTTTCTTTTTTTTTCATTTTTTTATTGCAATTAGTAAAAGGGTTAGATGATATTTGCCAGATAGAAGGTGCATGTATTCACATACATTGATACCCTTTCACATGTCTTGGTACCCATTTCCCACCAACTCCCCAGCCCCCACCTGTCCTGGTTTTCCCCCCTTCCCTATCAAATTTCAAATATCCAAATACAAATAAATTCAATATATGAGATAACAAAGTAAAATACTATACCAATATGGGATAACCAAGGGACAGCAAACGAGATGAGAGACAACATAGTACATTAAGGACAACAATCATTCATTATGTGGCATTTGTGTCAATATCCTGGAGGTCCTTTCAATTAGCTTCACATTATATGGCCTTATATATGGCCTTTTGCTCTATTGCAAATCTCTGCTAGTAGAGCCCAAGGTTTCTACTGATTATGATGAATGAGGGAAACCACTGAGCCTAAGTTCCTTTGAGTCTGGCTTACTTCACTTAATATGATTTGTTCTAAGTCTTTCCATTTCCTAACAAATGGAGCGATGTCTTTTTTTCTGACAGCAGCATAGAATTCCCTTGTGTACAAATACCACAACTTGTTGATCCACTCATTACCTGAGGGACATCTTGGTTGGTTCCATATCTTTGCTATGGTGAATAGTGCTGCAATGAACATTGTTGTGCTAGTGGGTTTAGTATGCCCTTGTTTCTGGATTGTTGGGTAAATGCCAAGTACTGGAATTGCTGGGTCATAGGGGAGTTCTATTTTTTGCCTTTTGAGGCACTGCCGCACTGCTTTCCATAGTGGTTGAACGAGTTTGCACTCCCATCAACAGTGTAGTACTGATCCCTCCTGGCCACATCGCCTCCAGCATCTGTTGTCATTCGTTTTCCTGATCCTGGCCATTCTAACTGGAGTGAGGTGGAATCTTAGACTTGTTTTGATTTGCATTTCTTTTATGACCAGAGATGTGGAGCATTTCTTCATGTGTCTATAGGCCATTTTTGTTTCTTCTTCAGAGAAGACTCTCTTAAGTCTTTGGCCCATTTTCAATGGGATGGGTGTTACTTTGGAGGTTAGTTTTGGAGTGATTCAATTTTTTGAGTTGTTGATATATTTTAGATATGAGGCCTTTGTCCGTTGTTTGGTTGGTGAAGATCTTCTCCCACTCTGTAGGCTTCCTGATTAGTTTACTAGCTATATCCGTTGCCATACAAAAGCTCTGCAGTTTAATGCAGTCCCACTTATCCAGCCTTTCTCTGATTTGTTGTGATTCTTGGTCCTTATTAAGAAAGTTTCGACCTGTGCCAAGGAGGCCTAGTGTATCTCCTATTCCTTCCTGTAAACTTTTCAGTGTGTCAGCTTTTACCTCCAGGTCTTTGATCCATTTGGAGTTAATTCTAGTGCAAGGTGACAAAGAAGGATCCAACTTTAGTTTTCTGCAGGTGTTTAACCAGTTCTGCCAGCACAACTTGTTGAAGAGGCTATCTTTCTTCTATTCTATTTTTTTGGCTCCCTTGTCAAAGATTAGGTGGCCATAGGTCTGTGGTTTAATATCTGGGTCCGCATTTATCCTCCAATGGACTTCAGGCCTGTTCTTGTGCCAGTACCAAGATGTTTTGAGAATTATAGCTCTGTAAGAGAGTCTTAAGTTTGGAATTGAAATTCCTGTTCTTTCTGCTAAGAAGTATTTTTGCTATACGGGGTCTTTTATTATTCCATATGAAATTTTGAATTGCCTCTTCTATTTCTTTAAAGAATGACATTGGGATGTTGATGGGTATTACATTGAATTTGTAGATAGCCCTTGGCAAGATTGTCATTTTCACAATGTTGATTCTTCCAATCCAGGAGCATGGGAGGTTTTTCCATTTCCTTAGTTCTGTTTTATTTCCTTTTTTTATGGTTTTAAAGTTTTCATCTAAACGGTCCTTTACATTCTTAGTTAAGCTAATTGCTAGGTACTTTATTTTCTTTGAGGCTACTGTGAAAGGAATTTCTTTCCTGATTATTGCCTCGTTCCTCTCAGTGTTGGTGTAAAGTAAGGTAGTTGATTTGTGATGGTTCATTTTATGGCCTGTTACCCTTCCAAATCTTTGAATCAGCTCAACGAGCTTGGAAGTAGAGTCTATAGGATTCTTTAAACACAGAATCGTGTCATCGGCAAAGAGGGATAGTTTTATTTCCTCTTTCCCTACTTGGATCCCCTTTATGCTTGCTTCTTGCCTTATTGCACTGCCTAGGAATTCTAGTACTATGTTAAAAAGTAGTGGAGGGAGTGGGCATCCTGAATGCTACCCCCTAGCACTTTAATGCAAAGCTTAGGGCTGTGGCATTTTAAGCACAATTCAACGCTCTGTTTTTTGCTGGTTAATTAGAGGTAAAAATATTATGGAATTTATTGCGTGGCTGATTTTGAACTGGAATCCTCAGTTCTCAGCTTGTCTTGAGTAGCTAGGATTACAGTACTTTTACAACATGTATGCTCATACACATTGCTTCTGATCCAAACACTCATTGTTCAATTTAACTAACAAGATGTGAGGAACGATGATTGACTGTAATTTACTAGATGGGATTCTAGTAAGTATATATTTCCACTTCCACTCTGAAGCCAGGGAAATGTTTCTGGTACATGTTTCAACTATCTCCCAAAGAGGAAATAATATGTGAGTACGTTTGCTAGTATTTCAGATAGGAGATGGACTTTGGTGTTTGGAACCTGTTGGGCAGAGTGTATCAGCTGGGCTGTGATAACAGAGATGATGTTTCAGACAGGAATATTTTCATCCCAGACAGACTTAATCCAGATCCTTGGATTTCAGGCCTTGAGTAGATAGAATTACAAGTGTGAGCTGCCACCACCACCTGGTTCATTTTGGAAACCTTAATTGCTTCTCATTTGTTCCTTTCCTTTTTTGGAAGATTGATCTAAGCTGGCTGATTGTGCATCACAATGAAGAGATTGGCCTCAGGAATTGCAAATATTTGTTTCATCAGCACGGAATGAATGAAGTTGATCTAAACCCAATAGTATTTTCCTTCTGATAAATAGGGAACTTACTTATATCATTTTTCCTTGCCTTTGCTTTCCCAAAGCAAGCAACATGTTTCTTAAAAACTATACTTCATGAGAATATTATAATTAGAAGCTATCTTCTGCACACTTCAGAATAGTCCTTGCATTTATAAACTTATATTACAATATTAGGTAGAAGAATGGTGACTGTTAGTTTCATAACTATTTCATATGTTTTCCTCTTTAAGGCTCATTAAGTCAAGAAGGGATTAAATACATTTATATAATAGTAGAACACAGCTCCTGCTGATTTGATGTGTGTGCAGATGATACACAGATTTATTAGGATTACTCAAAAGTTTTCTTCAAATTTTCAGTAGTAGACTGCTATGCTAACTGGAAGGTGATAGTAATGATGCTGAAATTCTATGAATCAGATATGAAGCAGAATTTCAGGGGAGAGTATTTGCTAGGGACTTAATTTCTAAGACGCATATCAAGAATATTGAACTATAACACCCAATGATGGAGGACTCAGCGTCACATTTTGTTGTTTTATGCAAGTCCTGGGACTTGAACCCAGGGCTTGGGAACTGTCTTTAAAACTTTTTTTTTGCTTCAGGCTAGTGTTCTACCACTTGATCCACAGCTCCACTTCCAGATTTTTGGTAATGAACTGTAAATCAGAATATCATGCAATTTGTTTGGGCTGGATTCAAACCTGATTCTGTGTAGATAGGATTCCAAGTGTGAGCGCACAGAGCCTGGCTAGTATCATTCATCATTCAAGTCATGGGACTGCAATTCTGCAGCTGGGTCTTGTCACTGAGCTTTTCAGCTCAAGACTACTGCCCTATCCCTTGAGCCATAGGGCCACTTCTGGGTTTCTGGTGGTTAATTGGAGATAAGAGTCACATGGACTTCAGTGCCCAGGCTGACTTTGAACTGCTATCCTTGGATCCCAGCCTCTTGAGTAGCTACATTTACAAGTGTGAGCCACCATACCCGGCTAAATTATTTTTTAAGTTAATTTATTTTGTTAAGTCAATATATAGTTGGCATACGGTTACATAAGTAATGAACATATTTCTTAAGAAAATTGTTATCCCCTCCCTCATTTTTCTCTGTTTTCCTACCCTCAGCCCCCTCTCCACCCAGATTGTTCAGTTCATTTCCGTTTAGTGTCTTCCAAGCATCACTGTTCAATGGGTTCACGCTTTTTCCTTTGGTTTTTTTTTTAGCATTTTGTTATACCCTCTCCATTCCCCAAATCACATAAACCTATGTACAAGACACAGGGTACCCGAATTCAACACAGTGACTACAGAGAATAAAACTAAAGGGAAAAAGAAGAAAAGAGGTAAAAAGCAAAGAAAATGAAAGAACATCATACAGTACCTTAGAAGCAACAACACTGAAAAAACAAAACATAAAACCTTGGGCTGAAAATGAAGCTTGCCTAGCATGTATGAAACCCTGGATTCCATTCCTCAGCACCACATAAACAAAAAACTGGAAGTGCCACTGTGACTCAGCTGGTAGATTTCTAACGTTCAGCACAGAGTGTCTCCAAGTGACAAAAATCTGTCACATTTAAGTCAGGCTTCAAAACTTTGCTAGGAACCAGTTATGTGACTTGGAATAAAGTCCAGTTTTCAAAAAATCACTAGCCAGGCGCTGGAGGGTCATAATTGTCATTCTACTAGCCAGGGAGAAGGTGATTCAAAGCCTTTGCAAGCAAAAAAATGAAAACAAAAAAACTGTAAGATTCTACTCTCCACTTATCCACCCAAAAACTAAGTGGAGTTGTGGCTAAAACTGGTACAGCATTAGCCTTGAGGAAAAAGAACTAAGAGACCTTGTCCAGGTCCAAAGTTCAACCTCCCCACCAAGAAAGAAAAAAAAAGGAGTCCAGATACCTTAGTTTAAAAAGTATATCTTGATATCTTAGTAGATTTTTCTGATCTTTCCTCATTCATCTCATGGAACCACATAATCTTGATCCTGATCTGACTAAGAGCCTGCATTGTGGTTAATAAATTCATTCCACATATTCCAGTAGAATCTGGACAGCTAACAGCCACTTACCAATGCTTTATTCTACGTTTAGGCCAGTATGTCTTCATACCATCTACACAGTCAGCTATATCATCTTTCCAGAAGTATCATTGAGTGTAGAACACTCAGAACTAAAATAATTGCATAAAGATGTAATAAAACCCCTTGATTCATTAAGAAAATTTCTGTACCACTTAGAGCAAGTACATTAGTGGTATTTACCTCTAGCCTCTTTTTTAAAAAATTTATTAACATTGAATTTTACATCATATTTCAAATGTCATGTTTAACCAACAAGTATTGAAGAAGGGAATCGCTATACAATCACTGGCACATAGATTTTAGAATATAGTAAAAATTAAGCTGAGTCTTTGTATGTCATAGACACAGATTAATCTATAATAAAACACATGTCTATAGAGTGTATAGTCTATCCTAGATTTTTATGTCTATGTAGTTATGTTTATATCTCCAAAATTATGTCCAGAACATTGGGTATCAACTATTCAATCATCGCTCTACTACCGTTTGAAACTAATATCCATATATTAAGGATATCATGTACCTTTTGTTCCTTGGTCTTGACTTATCTCACTCAACAGGATTCACTCTAATTTCATCCACTACCCCAAAAATGCCATTATTATTTTTTTCTGTGCAGATCTTCTTTTTATGTATTTATATTTATTGTAATTTATAGAAGGGTTACATTATATTCACCAGATAGAAGGTGCATTACTTCTCAAACTTTGATACCCCATGTAATGATATGGTCCCCATTTCCCTTCCCCTACCCCCATTCATGTTCATTTCCCCTCTTCCCTATCCAATTTCAAATAACCAATTAGGCACATATGAAATTTATCAGAAAACAAGGTGAAATATTGTAACAATATGATATAACCAAGGGATAGCAAAAGAGATAAGAGATCACATATTTCATTAAGGACAACAATCACTCATTATATGAGTTTTGTTTCTTTATCTTGGAGGTCCTTACATTTAGTGTCATACTATTTGTCACGATGTCTCTAGATTTTGTTCTATTGTAAATCTCTGGTAGCAGAGCCCAAGGTTTCTACTGAATTTGACAAATGAGGGAGACTCTTGGGCCTATGTTCCTTTGAGTTTGGCTTACTTCACTTAATATGATTTTTTTCCTTTTCATCCACTTCCCCGAGAATGCCATTATTTTATCTTGTCGGTTGGCTATGTATCATTCCATTGTGTGTGTGTGCGTTTGTGTGTGTGTGTGTGTGTGTGTGTGTGTGTGTGTGTGTGTGCGTGCGTGTATCACATTTTTTGTAGTAGGACATCTGGTTGTTTCCATCATCCAACCTCATTTTCTACAGATATTTTTATAGTCTCTTTTTTATTTTCAGGGTAATGTATAGAGGGGTTACGATTACATTTACAGGTAGTGGACTGCATTACTTCTCACACATTTATTCCACTCCACATGTTTTTGTCCCCAGTTCCCTCTCCCCTCCCCTTTCCAATCATCTTGTTTCCTCTCTTCCCTTTCCTATTTGACATAAACAAATAAACATATATACAATATGCCAGGGAAAAAATCAGATACAGTAACAATCTGACATTAACCAAAGGGCAAAATAAGAGATGAGAAATAACATAGTAGATTAAGGACAAAAATCACACAAGATTAAGAGCAACGATGACACAAGATATAGCTCTTGTTCCCATATCCTAGAGATCCTTTCATTTAGTCTCATCCTATATGACCTTATATACCTAGGTTTTTGAGTTATTGTAATCCTCTGCTAGGAGAGTCCTAGATGTGAACTAATTATTACAAATGAGGGAAACCATTGAGCTTATGTTTCTTTGGGTCTGGCTTGCTTCACTTAATATGAATTTTTCCAAGTCTTTCCATTTCCTTACAAATGGGGCGATGTCATTCCTTCTGATGGCAGCATAGCATTCCATTGTGTATAAGTACCAAATCTTCTTGATTCAGTCATCTACTGAGTGGCATCTGGGTTGGTTTCATATCTTTGCTATGGTAAATAGTGCTGCAATGAGCATCATTGTCCTAGTGGCTTTAGTATGTCCTTTTTTCTGGACAATTGGGTAGATGCCAAGTAGTGGATTTGCTGGATCATAGGGGAGCTCTATGCTCAGTCTTTTGAGGAACCACCAAACTGCTTTCCCTAGTGGTTGAACGAGTTTACACTCACACCAACAGTGTAGGTGTGATCCCCCCTGGTCACTTCCCCACCACTATCTCTTATTAGATTTTTTGATAATGGCCATTCTGACTGGAGTCAGGTGGAATCTCAAAGTTGTTTTGATTTTCATTTCACTTACTGCTAGAGATATGGAGCATTTCGTCATGTGTCTAAAGCCCATTTTAATTATTTCTTCGGAGAATACTCTTTTAAGTCTTTAGCCCACCTTTTAATAGGATGGTTGTTTCTTTGAAGATTTGTTTGGGAGAGATTCATTTTTTTCAGCTATAGATATATTTTAGATAACTACATATATTTTTGTAGAAAAAAGAATGGAAGCCATCATGCTGGCTCACAACTTAATTTCAGCTACTTAGGAGGCTCAGGGCTTAGGATCACAGGTCAAAGCCAACCAGGGCCCTACAGTGTGTGAGATCAAACTCTGTGAACATACAATGACTGTAAGAGGAATCTCACTGCCTGGGAATGTAGCCTAATGGTAGAGTGCTCACCTAGAATGCATGAAGACCTAGGTTCTATTCACCGGTACCGCATACTCAGAAAAAAGCTAGAAGTGGCTCTGTGTTTCAAGAGGCAGAGCACTCACCTTGGGCAAGCGAGTCCAATGAAAATGTCTAAGCCCTGAGTCCAAGCCGTAGGACTGGCAAAAAGAAAAAAAAGAGCAATCTTACTTAAGTAACAAGGAATGTACCCTATATTTATACAGACTGAAAAATTCATTAAGAAATTAGAAAATATGTATAAAGTGCATAATTTCTTTGGTGTGTTGGCACTGGGTCTTCAACTGAGTGCTTCAGCTCTATCCCTGACCATTTCTGCTCAAGGCTAGCACTGTACCAATGCAGCCCCAAATCAACTATCTTCAATTGAGATATAAGGGATGAATATTTCAGGGTGCTTCATGAAAAACATTTTTATAAATTGAAACTTTCAACACAGTCTTATTTTAGTATGAATGTTGAGATGGGAAGAGACAGAAAAAGTGAAATGTTTCCTGATCCCCATAGAGAAGAGACTCAGCAGAACCACTGTGGTCTGCAGGCTTCTTTGTGAGTTTTGTTTGCTTGTTTGATTTTTGTCAATTGTGGGGCTTGAACTCTGGGCCTGGGCACTGTCCCTGAGCTCTTCAGCTCAAGGCTAGTGCTTTAATCTGTGAGCCACACTTCTGGTTTTTCTGGCAGTTAACTGGGTACTTTGGCTGGCTTTAAACTTTGATTCTCAGATCTTAGCCTCCTGAGTAGCTAAGATTATAGGTGTGAGGTACCATCACCAGGCTGCTGCTCTGTTACTATGCAGGTTCTGGATCAAGAACTTCAAGTTCTTACTTCAATTTTTTCTTCTCTTGCCTGATACTCTGCCATTTGAACGAAGCCCCTGTTCCTGGTCTTTGTTGGTTAATGAGAGATATTACGATTTTCTAATATTCAGAGCAATGATTATAAAACCCAGCATTTTACTTACTTGAATAAATTAAGAGACAGGACCTAGTGAGATGGAAAACAAAATTTTTTTTCAAGTTGCTATCCTGTTCTAATGCATAAGTCTGGCTATTTTGCTTACACACAAATATGTATTTTACCAATTTCTACTCTATTTTTGCTTAGCTTAAAACCACCACTGCCATTTCATAGATTTTGTTGTTGTTGTTTGCGGTGCTTGAACTCTGTGCCTGGGCTGTTCCTCAGATCTTCAGTTCAATGCCAGTGCTCTACTACTTTTGATTTGGCCAGTCCTGGCCTTGAACTCAGGGACTGAGCACTGTCCTTATATTTTCTCAAGGCTAGGGCTCTACCACTTCAGCCTCAGCACCACTTCCAGCATTTTTCTATGTATGTGATATTGAGGAATTGAACCCAGGTCTTCGTGCATGCTAGGCAAGCACTCTACCACTAGGCCAAACTCCCAGCCCAAAATTATTCATCATTACTATTAGCTATCTTCTTTTTTTTATTATTGATTCGTCATGTTGCTTGGACTTTGGGGCTGGACTCTCCCTGACCTCTTCAGCTCAAGGCTAGCGCTCTTCCTCTACAGCTCCATTTTTGGTTTCTGGTAGTTAATTGGTGATGTAAGTCTCACAAACATATGTGTCCAGGCTGGCTTTGGGCTTTGAACCAAGATCCTCCAATCTCAGCCTCCATAGTAGGTAGAATTACACGCTTCAGCCAGCAGTGCCTGACTGTTTGATGTCTCTGCCTCTGTCTCTCTGTCTGTCTGTCTCTGTCTCTCTGCCTGTCTCTCTCTCTGTCTCTCTGTCTCTCTGTCTCTCTGTCTCTCTCTCTCTCTGTCTCTCTCTGTCTCTCTCTGTCTCTCTCTCTCTCTCTCTCTCTCTCTCTCTCTCTCTCTCTCTCTCTCTCTTTTGGTTGTAAGACTTTAATTGTGCACCTGGGCAGTGTCCCTGGGCTCTTCAGCTCAAGGCTACAACCTTAAACACCTTGAGCCACAGTGTCACTTCTGGTTTTCTGGTGCTTAAGTGGAAGTAACAGTTTCATGCACTTTAGTGTCTGGCCTGGCTTTGAACTGTGATCCTCAGAACCCAACCTTCTGAGATCATTTCCAGCTTTTTTTTCGTGTAAGTGGTACAGAGTAATTGAACACAGGGCTTTGTGCATACTAGGCAAGCAAACTACCACTAGTGTGCACTCCAGCCTTAGATAAGGGCTTTCTTTTTCTTTTTCTTTTTTTCACTTATGGGGCTTGAACTCTGGGCCTGGATGTTTACCTTAAGCTCTTCAGCTCAAGGCAAGAGCTCTACCACTTGAGGCACATTGTCATTTTGAATTTTCTGGATTATTTGGAAATAAGATTCTCACAGATTTTATGCCTGGGCCGTCTTTGAACCTCGATCCTCCAGGGTAGCTAGGATTACCAGGGTGAGCCACCAGTCACGGGCATTAAATTATTATTTTTGGCATGTCCTATGGCTTCAACTCATGGCCAGAGCACTATCCTAGGGCTTGCTCAAGGATAGCACTTTACTTCAGCCAGCCAACTCCCGGTCCAAATAGGCCACTCTTGAAGCTAGAATTACAGAGATCGGCCATAATACTGGCATGTTGTTATCTAAGTATATAATTTTTCTTCTATTTTTGATGGCTTTTCCTTAGTGTACATATTTCCTACATATTTTATGGAAAACTTCCTTCCCACTGGGGCCATAAGTTAAGCCTAGTGGAAGCGTTCTTGCCGAGCATGAATGAAGACCCAAGTTCAATTCCTCAGCACAACATTGATAAAAAAAGATAAAAGTGGTGCTGTGGCACATGTGATAGAACTTGCGCCTTAAGAATAAACAAAAACAAAAACAAGGATCGTGCTCAGGTCCTGAGTCTAAGCCCAGTACTGGCAAAAAAAACTCTGCCCAAAGTAGACATTTAAACTTATTGTACTTTTCAAAAAATTTGTTGTTCAAGGTGATATACAAAGAGATTGCTGTTACATATGTAATGAGTACATTTCTTGTAAACACTGTTACCCCCTCCCCCGTTTTCTCTTTCCCTTCCCCCCTAGTCATAAATTTCATTTACAACAAATATATATGTATTTTCATTCCTGAAAAAAATACTTTAAAATGTGTTCAAATAAATGATGTAGGTTGATATATTTATCAAAATGGATTACTTGAACTCTAAAATAAACATTCTAAGTAATTTTTCTCATAAAATTGTAGTAATGCTATAAAACTAATATAAAAGGAATTTTAGTTATTAATTTCTTATGTTTTACCTTTAACATTATTACACTAAGCATACTGTTTATGGTATTAATACAGACAGCATGAAATATGATTATGTAAAAAAATTAAATGATTAAAAATAGTAAGGTTGGGGGCCAGTAGTTTGGCTTGGTGGCACACACCCTGGACTGGCAAAAAAGAAGTAGGGTTAGATAAAACAGATTTATTTCCAAATGTGTGGAAAATGGTATGATTTCTTGTTTGGCTAGTCCTGCGGCTTGAACTGAGGGACCAGGAACTGTCCTTGGCCACATTTGTTCAAGGGTGGCACTCTTACACCTGAGCAACAGTGCCCCATCTGCTTTTTCTGCGTATGCAGTGTCGAAGAATTGAATCAAGGTCTTTTTGTATACTAGGCGAGCACTCTACAACTAGGCAACATTAAAAGCCAAAGTAGATTTTTGATGCTATTGTGGAGTTTTAATTTTCTTAAATATTTGTACAAAGCACAATGGATATATAAACAGACTTGAACTCACAGAACAGAGTCCCACATAATATTACAGTTACTCTGGCACTTCTCCCGATTGACAAAACACATTTCCAGGCATCTGCTCTGTCCTTAAGCTTTGGTAGCTCACTTGTCTTTCCATGGAGGCCTGGCCTGGATTCCTGGTGATTCCATGCATTTCATAGTTCCCTGTATATCCAGTAAGGTTGTCTTCTATGGGACCAGACCTGTCTGGTTTTTGGCCCACCCAGGACCTATGTGTCTGAGGTCTCACATTATAAGTGGAAAATAAAACACAGTATAATAAGCACTGAAGAACTGCACACGATAATATTAACAATGAGAGTTTAATAGTTAGCAAAGTAAATACAATGAATACTTGACAAGAATCATGAGAGCAAGATAAAGAGATGTCTTTTTAGGAAGGGGACAGGGAAGCTCTAAATCCAGACTGGCCTCCTAGTTGCCTTCAGACAGTAATTCTCCTTCAGAGTCCTCAGAAGGGTCTCCTTCCTCATGAGAAACAGAATGTCCTTCCTGAGTTAAGAGGGGGATGGATTCTGGTTTGTCGAATGGAGATTGAGTCTCTTTTAGTGAGATGGATGGGTCTGGATATTCTGTGAGGATGGATTCATTTTCCTCCAATGAATCCAGTATTGAGAGTACACTTGCTGCTTCCCATGGGGACATTTTCCATGAGCCCAGCGTGTGCCCCTTCAGCTTGCACAATAAGTGGAGTGTTACTCTGACTCAGATGGACTGACTCTGGGTGGAGTGTGAAAGGAAACGGAAGGAAATCTGGCTGCTCTTTTTCTTCCTCCATAGTATCTGCAGGTTCAACTGTGTCACACATGGGGTTCAGAGCAAAAGGTATATCCATAGGACTCTAAACCTGTTTGGTAATTTCTACAGAAGGCCCATGCTGTCTGGAGTGCAGTGATGATTCTCAGTCTCCATCAGTCACCAGCTCCATTGGTGGGTTTTTCATCCGGAGTTCAGGATAAGCTCTTACACGATGACCCAAACCTAAGAATGGAAATAGGTACAGAGTGGACAGAGTGGACTCTGCAAGTTGAAGTGTCACTCACCTTCCATGAGGATCTAATGGAGGAACCAGTAGAACTGGAGTTTGGACTGAACATTGAGGAGGTGTAGGGTCTTTCTAATGAGTGCTTATTCCCGAGTCCTTTCAGAGGACAGACATTACCTGGCTGACACCACCCATAAAGGGCATTTTGCCAAGCTCTGTAGAAGTAAGGGCCAACCAATATCTAGACCACATGGGCTTCCTACTCACAGGTTCTGAGGCACCCACACCAGGACTTCTACTTTTTCTTGGTCTTACTGGTCGCATATTCCTCCAGCTGGTCAAAAAGTTTGTGTTTAGAAGAGCAGGTCCAAAGCCGACATGTGGAGCCTCATATAGAGCTTGAGTTGTGTCAGGGTGTGGCAGTTCTTGAACTCGTAGAAATCACTCGGGAAGAAGTCCATTCACATCGTATAGATGGAACACATGATGCTGTGGGAACATTCGGTACAAGGAAAGTGAGAGCCTTCTCTCTCCATCCTGAGCCTTTTACCAAAGCCCCTTTCTTGCAGGATTCTAATGCTGTGGCTGTCCTGCAGAGATGTGCACTTATGTGCTGGGACGGGGGTAAGAGACACTCGAGAACAGGATGACTTTTACACCCCACTTCCAGAAGCTTCTGAGAGAGGCCTCTATGCATCTGTCCAAAGTAAACGCACCTTAAATTAACTAAGTAAATGCTCTAAATAAATCAATAAGTGAATGCTCTAAATAAAGAACTAAATGCTCATTCCTCTAATCTTAGCCACCCAGCAGGCTGAGCTCTGAAGATCACAGTGGAAAGCCAGTCTAGTCAGTAAAAGTCTAAAGGCACTTGTCTTCAATTAGGCAGCAAAAAGCCAGAACTTGACCTATGACTCAAATGGTACAGTGCTAATTTTTGAACACCAAAGGGATGGCATTTAGACCTGGGTTCAGGTTCAAGTGGCAGCACTGGACCACACACCAAAATGTAAATGCTTTCAGGTTCTAACAGGCAAAGCTATCACAATCCCTCCCTGATGGCTCAAAAGTGATTCAGCCCCCAGCTCTTCCTCTGACTCCAGTATTTCACAGGCCTCCGCCATTAGTACTGACACCTCATTTCTTACTGGGAAATGGGATTTCCTAGGATGTCACCTAGGTGAGGGCTGCAGTTGGGAGCCACTTACTCATGCCTGAAATCCAACTTCTCAGTAAGCACACTGTTGAGACTCCAGTAGCTTGTGAGGGAAATGAAATGGCATGGTGTCCCTGTCATAATAAAGTAGTTTGTGCACTTGTATCATGCTTAGCTCCCCTGTGAACACCCCAGTGAATCAAACAGGCTCAGAGAGGAGCCAAGTATTCCAAGACTTGGCCAGGAGGGGTGAGCAAACATGGGTTTTTCAAGAGAATTTCCAGCAACTACTACATTGTCCTCCACTATTTGAAATTGTGCAGGAAGTTTCCCACATAAAAGAGATCACCTTTCTGGTAGGCAGGGATCAGCTTTGTCAGCAGCATCTCCAACAGGCCTTCCTCCAGGATCCATAGGTTACAAGGCTCATTCAGAGTCTGAGCTGACTTACCATCACACTGTATTGGCAAAACAGTGGATATTTCAAACGTAGGAATGGGACCACACTTCACACTGAGGAATTGGTATAGAGTAGATTGGAAATGACACACCCTAATCTCAGTATAGTCACTTGAAAGCACACAAGAATGTTGTAGTTTGTGGGCAGGATGATGGGTTCAAATAGGTTTCCTCTCAATATACCTCATCTGAGTTTCCCTGGAGTTTCCTGGCTTTCTTCCTAGAGAAATGCCTGATATACTGGAATTTTGTCTTGGCCCTGATCCAGCATCTACTTCTTCAAGTGAGACATCCATATCTCTCATGCCTGAGATCCAAGCCTCCTGACCTTTGGCAACAGCACAGCAACATCTTTCTTCCTCCTGAGCCACAGGCCAAGGGAGCTGACTTGAGCTGGTTGTCACATACAGTGGCTTGGTTACCAGGGTTCCATATTCTGTTCCATTGTGAGGGAGGTAGGGTCACCTTTCAAGGCCCAATGACCAAAGCTCCTTGCTCACAGAAGACCTCCCCAAAGACATACTGGAGGCTGAATCTCCCTTCCCACCTCACATATGGATGTAGTAAACAGCACACCTTTTTGTTCAAATCCCAAGTCATTAACTAGGCGTAAGTGCTAGCCTGGTCTCAGGCTCAAGGAGCCTTTCTTAGGTAAGATCCAAACTTAACTGTCACTATTCCCCTTACCCTTCACAAGACATTTTGCTTCACAGTGCCTTCTCAGCTTGCATTTTGCCTCTTGCACATTTTCTTTGCTAGTCCTGGGAAATGACCTCAGAGCCTGACCATTGTTCTCAGGCTTTCTTTAGGCTATAGCTGTCCCACCAAGCCACAGCACCACTTCCAGAGTTTTCTATGTATATGGTACTGCAGAATCAAACCGGACTCTTTTTGTGTGGTAGCCAAGCACTCTACAAATAGATGAAAGACCCAGGCCATCTTGCACATATTTTTCACTTCAATCTACTAGGACGTTGTTAGGTTTCTGTATCGTAATCTATTTTTCTTCCTGATGAATATCTGTGCTGTCATCTGTAAAAATGCAAGTGGGAAAATCACAGAAGCATTGGTGACATAAAAAAAGTCTTACAGACATAGATAAGTGTTCATTCTTTGTAGGAGAAAGGATATTTTGATATGATGATGATGACTATTTATAAATACTTAATCGGGGTTTAGAGTTTGGCCCAGTGGTAGAGTGCTTGCCTAGCATCCATGAAGATCTAGGTTTGAGTCCTTAATATCACACAGATATAAAAATCCATATGGCAATGTGGCTCAAGTGGCATAGGGCTAGACTTGGGAAAAGCCAAGAGCAGTGCTCAGGCCCTGAGTTCAAGCCCCAGGAATGGCAGAAAAAACAAAAGAAAAGAAAAGAAAAGAAATGTGCTTTTTACAAGTTATTCACTCATAGCATTTGCCTCTGAATTCTTCGCTTCTGCATCTTGTGAATTATCCCTTTCCCTCAATGTAGACAAGAAAAACAGATTTTATTACTTGCTATCCTGTTGTCCAATCTTTGGATATTAATTCAAAATACAATATTGCCTGAGATATTGTGTGTGTGCATGTGTGTGTATCTGCCAATGTGTGCATGCACACATGTGTACAGGGTTTAGGGCTTACTCATAGGGCCTGTGTGATAACCCTCAGCATCTTTTCCTCAAAGGTATTGGTCTTTCACTTCTAGCTTATTATAGCTAATTGGAGTTGAGAGATTCACTCAATTTCTTGCCCTGTGCATTGGAACCCAGGGCTGGGTTCTCATATTGTTAATTGTAGCTATAGAGAAGGCTGAGGTCTGGGGATCCTCGTTAGAATCCAGCCCCTGAAAGAAAGTCACTGATAGAAATCTTTATCTTCAGTTAAGCACGAATAAATAAGGCAAAAGTGGAACTGTGGCTCAGTTCCTCTTGTACCAGCCATGAGAAAATTAGTAATTGGCATCACCTGGTCCCTGAGAGAAATCCTTAGCACTGGTTCAAAAAAAGAAAGAAAATAATGAAAAAAATTAAAACTTGCTGAGGAATCCATAAGGATAAACGTGCCTGTGAATAATCTTGTCATTTCAGATTCCCTCAAGAGCTTATGTCTCTCTATATTTTTTTCAAGTTTTTTTTAAAGATATTTACATATTTTCTATCTTTCTTAAACAGAGATAGCCATCCACAAAACACAAACACAAACTCTCACACAGTATACCACCCACCCATAAGTGTCTGGCTATGTATATATGTATAGTCATATGTATTGATCTGTCTCTCTATACTAATATATAAATGCATAAACATATGTATTTAGACAAACAGGAAACATACATAGATAGGTCTCAGGCATTTCCAGATTTTGTGCAAGTCTTCTGAGTGCAACTTACCATTGTATTGTTTGTCAAGATAGAGTCCCTCTAACTTTTGGCCAGCTTCTTGTCCTTTGATACTTTTTTCTGCCAGTCCTGGGTTTTGAACGCTAGGCCTGGATGCTGTCACTGAGCTTGAGCTTCTTGCATTCAGTAGTTTATTGCAGATAAGAGTCTCATGGAGTTTCTGTCCTGGGCTGGCTTTGAATTGTGACCCTCAGATCTCAAACTCCTGAGTAGCTAGGATGACAGTCTTGAGCTACCAGTACCTGGTTCCTTTGCCTCTTTTACCCTTTTTTTGGCCCCACCACAGCCATGGTATCTACCTTCCTATGTTCTCTCCACCTGCCCCCAGACAGGGGTCTGACAGATGCTTTCCACCCACTTATTCATGTCCTCCTCTGTATTGGCTGACAGCTAAGACATGCACTCACTTGTCTGGATGCCAAACACAAAGCCATGTGATTGTTTCTCAGTCTGGAACATCCTATCAGATTTATAGCACCACAGAGGGTCAGGTTGATGCTCCTCCAGGGCTTCTTAAATTGTTCTCATATTAATCCACAACACGTTTGTCATCACTTGTCCAGCTAATTCATGGACTAAACCAGCATTCCCTACAAACTTAGATCCCAATACCATGAGGACACTCAAGGGTGCATTAGGAGTGTGACCTGCAGGTGGATGTGAGCCTGTCTAACTTGGAGGGGATTTCTCCACCACAGGAAATGGAATACAAATTTAGAATCTGCTTTCATGAGATGACAATCTCTGGCAGATGTTCTTATCAAATGTGGCAGTGCCTACTTCCACCTTAAAACATGGGTTGATGACCCAGCATAACAGTGAATGTATTCACCCCGGCCCAACACATAGGCTGGGACCCTGAACTTTCAGGTAGCATTTGGCTTTGAAGGTCATGAGATCTTAGTCTACAAATGATGAGCCCCCTCCCGTGAGGCATAGCAAACGGAGCCAAAGTGCAACCCAGTTAAGCACCAGATCAAGCTTCCCTTCTTCAGTAGGGTATGGTTTGAAAACTGTGCATAGCTTCTGTTTGAAGCCAGTCCAGAAAGGAAAGTCCATGAAACTCTCATTTCCAGTTAACTGCCAAGAAAAAGCCAAAGATAGAGATGAAGCTCAAGAGAGCTAGAGAGCCATCTGAAAAGAATGGTTACACCCTGCAACATCCTCATTATCTGATCTTGGAAACATCTCTGCGTGCATCCCAGCATGCAGCCAGCATCTGGGGGTGACAGTGACCCCTGCGCCCATTGGCAATCTGCACTGTCTCTGACATCTGTAATGTGAATCTCATTCTGTTGGGTTTGTGAAGCGGTGTCAACACTGCAGAAGGAACCAACTGTGCCCTAACTCCCACTGTCCCCTGGGGCCCCTAGCATTCCCCCATCTGCACCCCTCCTGTGGCTTCTGATCCTAGGGAGCCCTCCTGCCCTGTCCAACACTCACATGAAGTGCATATTTCTTCTCCTGGGGCAACTTCTCCACAGAGAATACATGACATGCCCACTCTCCAGGCACAGGGAGATCCTGCCCAAGTAGCAAATCAGTGATAAGGACATAAAGTGTTGAATAGAATTTTAGATTCTGATGGTAGACAGTCTGCAAAATCCAAGGGAGAATGGAATTGGAGGGGACCAGGAATCAGGATGTGGGCATGGAGCTTCCCTGCCAAGGGGGTGGGGGAAGTCACAGGCTGGGGGATGCACAGGATGATCCATGGGCCCTGTGCAGCTACGGGGTCACCCACTTCTGCATCTCAGCCTTTGGCTTTGAGCTCTGTGATCGTCAAGATGTGCACAGTCTGTACTCTGGCTGGCAGAAGAAAGTACCCTGGGAAGACAATTGTAGACCCTTTGTGAGTGTAGGAATGGGTAGGCTGGACACCCAGTCCAAGAGGAGCTAAAACTGGAGTCGAGGGGTGTGCAAGGAGTGGGTGTGAGGGTTGTGGGCAGTCACAGTCACGGCAGAGGTGGCTCTGTCTGTGGGGTGAGTGCCTCCCTGCAGGCACAGCACTGGACATATCAGAGATCCACATGAAAAGTAAAAGCTGGAAATGGCACTATGGTTCAAATGGTAGAGCATCAACCTTGAGCAAAGAGCTCAGGGACAGTACCCAGGACCTGAGTTCAAGCCTCATGACTGTAAAAGAAAAAGAACCAGGACTATGAGAGGGAACCTGGTACTCTCTTGGTCTAATCAGACACAAGAAGAGGCCGGGATAGGCTGTGGAA
Organism: Megascapheus bottae; assembly: GCA_024803745.1. Classification (NCBI taxonomy): domain Eukaryota; kingdom Metazoa; phylum Chordata; class Mammalia; order Rodentia; family Geomyidae; genus Megascapheus; species Megascapheus bottae. Next base: position 1,288,746 of record JANJXV010000272.1, read on the forward strand.
AAACACAGAGAACATCTTCCCCCAGCTCATCCTGTCCTGCATGCAGGGACAGCCATGTAACTAGGGCTACGGTGAGATCATCTTCACCCCTGTGCTGCCATCTGAATTGTAGGCCTCTGTCCTGCATGGGGTGTCCTGATGGCTGAGCAGGTGCCCTAACCCTAGATGGAGAGCAGCCACTGACTGTGGTACCTAAGGAGAGATCTGTTCCATAGCTATCAGGCCACCCAGCATGGGAGCCATAACCACCCCTCACCCAGGTAGAGGCCAATGGTTCTCCAGGTGGTACTAACATTGCCCCACCCCTAGCTCTGGGTACACGTGACATTCCCTCCACAAGGAGCAGGACTAAGTGAAGGATCAGGAAGCTGCCTATGGGCTTCAGATGATGGCCAGGTTGGCACTACAGATGGCCTCAATCTGTCACCATCTTCCCCTGCCTCCATCATTCCTCCATCATGCCTCTCTACCTCCCACCCATTAACCTTGGAAACCAATGAACTGGGCTCTCATCATTCCTCTCATCTCTTCACGCACCTTGCCATGCGTCCATCCCTCTGTCACTTCCACCCCACACACATCCCACCACCAGCCACCCTGTAGCTTATGAGGATCACAGAGGAAGCTCTTGGTGAAGGGCTTGTGACCACAAAACAGTTACTATCACCCGCTCCGGCCTGATCCACCACAGAGTAAGAACAGCCAAGCAAGCACACACTGCAGCAGAGTTGCTCTGCTGCCACTCTGATTTCTTCATGGCCAGGACTTGGCTCTCCTCAGCCTCTCAGCTCAGTAACCAGAACATTGTGCTTTCACAGAGCCATGGCTTCCAGTCTCCATGGACACAATGACATCAAGGTGATGCCAACTTCCCCATCTCTATATACTTCTAACTATGGGATGGGAGCTGAGGTTCTCTTCTGTGACTCCATCCGCTAAGAGGCTCATGCAGATTTCTATCCTTTGCTCATCATGGTGACTCTTTGGTTAACAAGTCACTGCTGGGCTTCCAGTTCACCACATATAGAACCCATACTCCAACACTTTTCTTAGAAGGACTGATGACTTTTAAATATTCTCTAGTTTTAAATTTCTAGTTCCTTCTCTTTTTCTTTTATATATTTCCCTTCCTCACATACTTCTCTTTTTTTACCTTCCTTCTTTCATTCCTGGCCTTGACCTCAAAACCTGGAGCTTTTTCTTAGCTTTTCTTTGCTCAAGGTAGCACTCTAGCTCTTGAGCCACAGCTCTACTTCAATCTTTGTTCTTGTTCTAAACTGGGAGTATGAGTCTCATGCATTTTTCCCTTTGCTGGGTTGGTTTTAAACCACAATACTAAGATCAGGATCCTGAATATGCCTCGGATTACAGGTATTATCTAATCAAAACAAATTCCTGATTTCTTTTTTAGACATAATTAGTTCTTTCAGGTGAGCCACCAGCCACTCATGCAAGAGCATTGCAGGATCCCAGCATTCATCTTGTCTCCAGTCTTATTCCATCCATCTCACAATGGTCATCTAAAACACCCTGCTGCATGCCTGAAGTCGCAAGGAACGTTCTCAAGCCATGAGAAGCCCCCTTAAGCTCTGCCTCAGACATGCCCAGCCCCCATCCCACTTCCACATGAGCATTTGTTTAGGAGAAATTTCCTGAGTACATCATCATCTTTTCCTCACCATTCAAATTTCATCTTTGGAGTCATTTCTCCCAGACAAAGAGGAACATGATCCATGGTTTGATAGCAGCTCCAGCTTCATAGTCCCAGCCACCAACACCCCCCCCCCATTACCCTGCCAGACACCTGAATTCAAGAACAATGTTTTCACTACCCCTGACTCTTATCAAATGTTTTAACTTATACAGTGCATTAAAATAATTTTACTAAATGGAATAAACACATGGCATCAAGCTTCAGAATCTTTGCACCTGAACTTTTAGTGAATCACAGACACACCAGCATTTCTGTAGCCAACAGAAATCTTAGCTTTGAGATTTCAGCATCCCTGGTATCCAAGTTTGGATGAGGCACTTCAATCACACAATCCCACAACAATCAATGTCATTTGACATTCACTGGTAGGTGGTGCCAGGAAAAAGACTGATGTGCCAACTCCATGCTGGCTTGACCTATGCCATCTTCAAACCTGGAGCAAGTGGGTTCCTCTATCCATGACACCTTTTGTGTACTACCCCAGGAGGACCTTTACCTTGAGACAAAATTATGAAGACTATCTCTACCAGCAAAGATTCCAGTGAGATGTGCCTACATGGATAAAGCTAAAATCTCACTAAAGTGAGGTTGTTTGCAGTGCTGGAGCCTGAACTCAGGGCCTGGGCACTAAGCATTTGTACTCAAGACTAGCCCTTTACCACTTGAGCCCAAACTCCATTCCCAGCTGTTTTTATTTTTGGTAGTAAGAATCTATCAGACTTTCCTGTTCTAGGTGACTTGGAACTTCCATACTCAGATTTCAGCCTCCTGACCAGCCTGGATTAAAAGTGTGGATCAGCCATGTGCCACACCTGAGGACTTCTGCCAGCACATTTTTTCCCAAAAATTGCAAGAGGAAGATGAGGGAAGGTTGGGCTCATCCTGCCCTGCATATGAAGGAGAGCATCAGCGCCTGAACTTCATTCCCTGTTGTAGGCTGCTGGAGGAAAAGGAAGCAAATAGGAACAGGCTGGCAGCAGATGCCACAGAACAACTTGGGACCAAGACTCCCAGAGCAGACCTCAGAATCGATGACAGAGTTTGATCTACCCAGTAACAGAGGCAGTGGTGACACCTGAAACTGCGCGTTTGAGCCTTTGCTGCTAGTAAACAGGGCCACCTATGTCTCAATGAGAAAGGTGAGATTTTGGTGGAGAAGGTGAGATTAAACATTATGTATCATGCAAGAAGACAGACTATAAGGGGTCTTTTATTATTTTATTATTCCAAGTGAAATTTTGGATTTCCTCTTCTGTTTCTTTAAAGAATGACATTGGGATATTGATGAATATTGCACTGAATTTGTAGATAGTCCTTATCAAGATTGCCATTTTTACAATATTACTTCTTCCAAACCAGGAGCATAGGTTTTTGCATTTCCTCAGTTCTGTGTTAATGTCCTTCTCCAGAGTTTATAGTTCCATCAAAAAGGTGCTTTACATTCTAAGTTAATTCCTAGGTATTTTATTTTCTTTGATAGCAAAATGAGTTGCTATCCTGATTCTTGCCTCATTCCTCTCATTTGTTGACATATAGGAAGGCAGTTGACATTGAGGGTTAATTTTATACCCTGCTACCTTACCAAAGGTTTATATCAGCTCAAGCAGCTTTGGAGTAGAGTCTATAGGGTTCTTTAAATACAGAATCATGTCTTCTGTAAGGACAGAAAGTTTCAGTTCCTCTTTCCCTTTTCCTCCTCACTCCAGTTAGAATGGCCAAGATCCAGAAATCTAATAACGTATGCTGGAGGGGATGTGGCCAGGAGGAATCACTACTACACTGCTGGTGGGATTGCAAACTCGTTCAACCACTATGGAAAGCACTATGGCAGTATCCCAAAAATACTAAACATAGAGCTCCCCTGTGATCCAGTAATATCACTACTTGCCAATCGTGCAGATAGGATATATTAATTCACTAGAACAATAACATTTATCACAGCACTATTTACTATAGCAAAGGTATGGAACCAACCCAGATGCCCGTCAGTTGATGAGTAGATCAAATATGGTATTTTTACACAATGGAATTCTGTGCTTCTGTCAGAAAGAATGACATAGACGAATTTGTAAGGAAATAGGATGACTGTAGTTTAGAAATTAGTTTCTGTCTCCTTCTCTCTCTCCTTCTCTATCTCTGTAAAATTTAGAAGTTCCTGTTTCTCTCTCTTTCTCTCTCTTTTCTCTCTTTCTCTCTCTCTTTCTGTCCCTCTCTCTCTCTCTCTCTCTCTCTCTCTCTCTCTCTCTCTCTCTCTCTCTCTCTCTCTCTCTCTCATCCTTTGGCTTGAACTCAGGGCCTGAGCTACTTTTGCTCAAGGTTAGCACTCTACCATTTGAACCACAGTGCTGATTCTGGCTTGCTCTTTTCACGTAGTATTGAGGAATCTAACCCAGGCCTTCATCCTTGATAGGTTAGCACTCTACCACTAAGCCACACAGTCAGCTTTTAGAGGTTTCTGACAAAGGTTTTCCTACATGCTATTATTTCTTCTATGAGTGCTCTTAATGCTTGCTGACGGTTGACTTTGTTTAGAAGACTTACCCTAATGCTCCCATATACAGAGATTCTATATATAGCTAAATGTTTTTCATTACTCCGAATTTCTCTATTGTGTATGTTCTGAAATGTACTGAAGACTGACTTCTGATTAAAAGTCATTGCACATTTGTTCTATTCATTAGTTTTCTTTTCTTCTATGGGAATCAGGTTTGTGATGAACACAGAAGTATGCCTTCCAGGTCAAACACTTTCCACATTTGTAATATTCATAAGGTTTTTCTCTCCTATGTGCATTTTATACTTAGTCATGCGTTCATGATGGATTTTTCATATTCTTATATTCATACGATTTTTATCCTGTGTCTGTGTGGTATCATGCAAACTCAAGTATGAGTTCTTCAAAAAAATTTCCCTTTCATTTTATTCATAGGATTCTATCCTGTGGGTGTTTAGTGATAAATCTTGACTTGTGCCTTCTGGGGAAAAGACTGAACATTTGCTACATTCATTAAGGGTTTTATCTTGTGTTGGTTCTGTGACACAAGCTGAGCTTTCTTCCACAGACTAAAAAGTCTTTCCTATTTATTACATTGCTAAGGCTTCTCATATGTGTGAACTCTCTTACGCTTCCTGAAGGGTGAATACTGCACGAAAGACTTTCAACTTTGGTTATATTCCTAAGGTTTCTAATATGTGTGAATTCTGTTATGCCTCCTGTAATGTGACTTCCATCTGAAGGTCTTACCACATTTGATGCACTCGTACAGTTTCTCTCCTGTGTGTGTTCTCTGATGCAATTTGAGGGAAGACTTCCATTTGAAAGACATTCCACATCGGTTACCTTCATAAGGTTTTTCTCCTGTTTGAATTGTCTTATGCATGTTGAGGTTTGGCTTCTGTGTGAAGGACTTTCCACATATGTTACACTCATAAGGTGTTTCTCCTGAGTATATTCTCTGATGAACATGGAGTTTTACCTTCCATTTGAAAGACTTTCCGCATTCACTACATGCATAAGTTTTCTCTCCTGTGTGTGTTCTATTATGCCCATCAAGATATGACTTCCACTTGAAGGTCTTTCCACATTTGTTGCACACATAAGGTTTCTCTCCTGTGTGTGTTCTTTGATGCAATTTGAGGAAAGATTTCTGTCTGAAAGACTTTACACATTGGTTACATTCATAAGGTTTCACTCCTGTGTGTATTCTCTGATGAACATGAAGTTTTCCCTTCCCTTGGAAAGACTTTCCACATTCATTACACTTATAAGATTTCTCTCCTGTGTGTGTTATTTGATGAACTCGAAGGTGTATCTTCTGGGTGAAAGACTTTTCACATTTGTTACATTCATAAGGTTTCTCTTCTGTGTGTCTTCTCTGGTGCAAAGTGAGGTATGATTTCAGTCTAAAAGTCTTCCCACATTTATCCCATTCATAAGATTTCTCTTCTGTGTGAGATCTCTGATGTGTGCTGAGAGCTGAATTCTGGGCAGAAATTTTATTACGTTCCTCATATTCATAAGGTTTGTCTTCTCTTGGAGATCGAGGTTGGAGCGTCAGGTCTGACTTCTCAGAAATTAATTTTCACACTTGATGTACGCATCACATATCTCAGGATATTTGCTCTGAGGTATTGTAAGGCATATTTCATTACTGAAAGATTTCTCACATTCACTACATGTATGAGGAGTCTCTCCTGTGTACATTTTCAGATGTGTAGTGATGGTCGGTGTTAAGTACAATATTTTTCATCACACAGTAAATTTAGCAGTTTTCCTCCCTCCCTGAAGAATTTCTTGGGCAGGGAGAACAGAATTATGATACTGCAGATCTTTTGGACTGTCACAATCATGAATAAAATGCTCTGAATATCCGATGGATTTTTTAAGAACAGGAGGCATACGAGATCTATATGCAGCATGCATCTCATCAGGCTTAGGAGACAGAAGCATGTTCTGACACTTAATGAACTCCTCAGTCCTCACCCCTAAGTTGTTACCGTTATTACTAATCAGCTCTGGATTATGTGTAGAGCTCAAATTTAAAGTTGTTGCAAATCTCACGTTTTCCTCCACTTCGATACTACTTGCAACTGCTACTTCACAAAGACATTCATGTGGACTTTCCTGGCAGGTCTTGAACACATTTTCCATTACCTGGACATCTAAAATGAGTCCTAGAAAAAAAGACACAAACATACATGAGATACAAATATTCCTTACTGTAAAGGTAATGACTTTACTTTCCCATCCTAAGTGTTAGATATTTTAAAATATAAAAGTGGAAATTGATTTGTGAGAAATATATGCTTTTCTCCCTAACATATTAAGAAAATGATATTTTACAATGACCAATAATGTTTTTCTGTGTTTTAGTTCTCTTTTTATATCACAGGAAATATTTATTGAAATTACCCATCTATGTATTGCTACAGTTTTAAGTTGAGTACTACCTATAATATACCTGCAGCTGTTTTTTTTCAAATACTGTTTTGTTTATACATTGAGGAATAGCTGCCTTTCTTTTATTTTTGAGAAATAATCTAAATACTGTGCTGTTTTGCATCTTTTTAAAATTTTTTCTTTTCTTTTCTTTTTTTTGTAGTTCATAGGTCTCGGCCCTGTCTTTGAACACTTCAGCAGAAGACTATAACCCCTATCCTTGAGCTACAGCCCCACTTCCTGTTTTCTAGAGTTAACTACAGATAAGAGTCTCAGGTCCTGAGTAGCAGATAGGATTACCTTACCCAGTTTCAATGCTGTTTGCTTATTAACCATTAAGTGAGGAACACGAATTTTTTCTAGATTCAGCGGCCACAAGTTTGGTTTATATGTCTGTTTGCCTTTGATCCAAGCAAGAACGATTCTTGAGAGTAGGGACTTACACCTATACCCCTTCAGTTACAACTTCTCACTAAAGTCTCAATTTAGGTATTTGTGGGAATTTTGAAATTTGTTTCTTTCCATTTGAAGTCTTATAAAAATTACTTTTCTAACACTCCTGTCCCTCAGAACCATGGAAGAGCAGAAAATCACCAGCTCATTGTCTAGTTAATTTTCTTATGTTGATTGAAACTTTGTTGTTTTGTTTTCCTGCCATTCCTGGGTTTGAACTTAGGACCTAACCACTGTCCTTGGGTTTTCTCAAGACTAGTACCCTACCAATGAAGTCATTACTTCTGGTTTTTTCTATGTATGTTGTAATAAGGAATCAAACCTGTGTCTTTGTGCATGCTAGGCAAGCACTCTACCACTAGGCTCAATTTCTGGTGGAAAGGTCTGGTTCTGGATACCAGTCTCTTCCTACCAGCATAAAGATATTGTCCTTCTCAGAGAATAATGCCCTGACTTATTCCTTGTTTGCTCAATCATTTATAGTCTTAGTTTTAAAGAAATGAAATACCTTTCTTTCTTTCTTTCTTTCTTTCTTTCTTTCTTTCTTTCTTTCTTTCTTTCTTGTTTTGTGGTCATGGGACTTGAATTCTAGACCTGGCTGTTCTTCCTGAGCTCTTCAGCTCAAGGCTACTGCCCTATGTCTTTAGCCTCAACCCCACTTCTCATTTTCTATTGGTTCATTGGAGAGAAGAGTCTAAGGTGTTTTTGTGATAGGTCAGTCTTCGAACCTTGATCCTCAGATCTCAGCCTCCTAAGTAGCTAGGATTACAGGCATGAGCCACGGGCTCATGGCGTTCTCATTTTATTTTGTTTCACAGTGATTTCTACAGAGAAATCTAACTTTAACTCTACTGCCACATAGAATTCATCATATCACCCTATGATTCTTGGTGCCGGGGGTTTGGGCTAGCATGCACAAAGACCTGGTTCAGTTCCTTGGTACTACCTACAAAGAAAAAGCCAGAAGTGGTGCTATGACTCAAGAAGTAGAGAGCTAGCCTTGAGAAAACCCAAGGATCATGCTCAGGCCCTGAGACCAAGCATAGGCTTGGGAAAAGAAAATGATTCTTGATTCATTCACAAAGAATTCCATAGGTTCCACACAGGATTTAGGGTAACTAAGAATATTATTGCTCAGTACATCACAACATGAACTTACCAATGGGGCTCAGGCTCCAACATCAATATGAAGATGCATTCACTCACCTGTGATATTCTTGTCAGAGGAATTTCCTATCCAGAGTTCTGCACAGTGCTCTAGCTTGTCAATTAATACAGGTTTGGGAACACAGGGCCCTGTAAATTAGAAACAGTAGAGAATTATTGCTTATGCTGTGTCATCATTGTTTAAGTTCGCAGAGATCCTACTCACAAGTTATGTATTAAATCTTTTTTCTCATTTCTCACTGGCTCCATGGTTGACTTTTCCCCAGCTCTGGATTCATTTTCTATGGCATAAACTTAGCTGTCTTGCTCAAGGCTAGAAAAATACCAGTTTGAGTCCCAGCTCCACTTACATGCATAGGTCTTCATGCAAGCTAGGCAAGCACTCAACCACAAAGTCAAACTCTTGACACTCCACTAACATTTTTGAGGGGTTACTTGGAGTTATAGAGTTTCATGGCAAATTTTATGCCATTGCTGGCTTCAAATTAGAATTCTTAGATTTCTTCCTCCTGAATATTTTAAGATTACAGGCATGAAACATTGCACCTAGTGCCAGGTTTCCATTATAAACTCACTGTTTAGTGATTTGTAGATCCTATTTCCAATAATGATATATATTCTATTCTGGATGGTTTATCCACTTACAATTACTGTGTAAGTTTGGAATGTCGTCTCCATTAGAGGAAACATAATTTAGAACTGTTGTCAAAGTATCCTGAAGGTATCCTGAAGAATGAGTACAAAATTACCTTAGGTTTTCTTTAGAAAGTAATGATACTTCTCAGGGCCTGGAATCTTTCATTTAAATAGTATTGAAAGTTTGATAAACATTCACGTATCTGCAAAATAACAAGGCACTTGGCCTTGCAAGTGAATTTGACTTTTGCTCACCTAAGGACACCAGGTTGCTGTAGGTCTCCAGCATTACATCTCTGTACAGGGTCCTCTGAGCATTGTCCAGATGCTGCCACTCCTCCCAGTTGAAATCCACAGCTACATCAACAAATGACACCAGCTTCTGGAATGGCACATTTTCATCAAGTAATTAGCACTGAGTTATAAACACACCATGTCTGGAATTTTATTCTTTTTTTTGTTGGAATTGTATTCCTTTACTTAAATGTTTAGACTTACATGAAATATTGACCTGAAAAGCTTGGGGATGGTGCCTAGGCCCAGAGTTCAAGTCCCAAGACCCCAAAAAAATAAAAAGGCAAGCCAGGTGTTGGTGGCTCACGCCAGTCATCCTAGCTACTCAGGAGACTGAGATCTGAGGACCATGGTTCAAAGCCAGCCTGGCATAAAATTCTATGAGACTCCTTTCCAATTACCCACCATAAAATGTTTAATGGCTTGTGGCATATCATGGTAGAGCAATTGTGGTATAGACAAAAATAAGTCGGGAGAGTAGATTTAGGTTATAAATGGAATTATTCCATTGAAAAAGAACTACGTTATATGATGACATATGCTGGTACTGTGAGAATATTGCAAAATCTTAGGGTATCAAGTAATAATACTGTGAAGTACACCCAGAATGTTAATGTTCTATGTCTGGCATAATAATCACTTGGGGAAGAAACTTTTTTTTCTTTTTTTTGGCTGGGGGATTTGTAAGGCTTGAACTCTGGGCCTGGGCACTGTTCCTGAGCTCTTCAACTCAAGGCTATCACCCTACCTATGAAGCCACAGTGCCATTTCCCATATTCTAGTGGTTAACTGTAGATGAGAGTCTCATAGACTTTCTAATGCCCAGGCTGGCTTTGAACCAAATCTTTAGATATCAGCCTGATATCTGAGTAGCTAGGATTACAGGTAGAAGTCACTGCACCTGGCAAGAAATTTATTTCTTGCTGTTTCGTTTTACTTTTTCAAAAAGACTGAGGATGACCTTTGTTCTGTATATAATGGGAAGAGGGGTAGGAAGCTGTGAGCAGAAGAACTGAGGGGCAATACTCAGGGTAGGACAATAGCCTTAAACTAAAGAGCTCACGGCCCAAGGTCCAAGCCCCATGACTTTCCCCACTACCCCACAAAAAAAGGGAAAAATATTGGAGATTGGAGAGGATTTTCTAAAAAGAATATATAGAAATAGTAGTTCAAAATATAGAAAGAAGTTCAATATTAACAGTCAAGAGAAAAATTAAAATTACAATGAAATCATTGCTTTACATATGTTAATATAAATATAGTTTTAAACAAAAAGATCCACATACACACACACAAACACACACACACACACAAGCATACAAAAAATAGCTTTCAAAGTCTAACTATTACTGGGAAGGTAGTGAGAAGAAGTAGAACTTTGGAATAGTTCTTCAAGGAATATAAAACAATCAAAAATTGCGTGGAGAGTGCTAAAAAAGTACTAAATATAGAATTACATAGAAATATGGTCCAACACTTCTATTTCTAGATTTGTACCTAACGGAAGAGAAAGCAGAGTCTAGAACAAATATGTGGAGAATCCATTCACAACTATTAATAATAATCCAAAGATAGAAATATGCAAAACAATGCATTGAAAAGGAAGAACATTTTACTATATTTTACAGATGAATCTTGATTACAGTAAACTAAAAATACAGCAGTCATAAAGGAAGAGCTAGGGTATGTTTTCCCTTCCAGAGCTTCCAAGGATCAACAAACCCTTAGAGCCAAAAAGCACGATGGTTCCAGAGAATGGAGTAGAGAGGAACAGGAGCTGAATGTTTAATGATTATACATGGAAGATGAAAATTGCTCTAGATGGGTAGAATGAAGAGAGAACTGTACCCTAAACAATGGTTATGTAGCCACACAGGATGGGACACACCTATACTCCCTGATCTTTGGAAACTCAAGAAGGATTTCTTGCCAACCTGGATGCATGGAAAGATCTATCATAAAAACTAATGTGGAGGGGCTGGGAGTTTGGCATAGTTGTAGAGTGCTTGTATGAAGACGAAGGTTCAATTCCGCAGTACCACATACACAGAAAAAACCAGAAGTAGTGCTGTGGCTCAAGTAGAAGATCACTAGGCTTGAGGAAAGCTGAAGGACAGTGCTCAGACCGAGTTCCAGCAAAAGGGCTTGTTTTAAAAAAAAACCAGAAAGCTGAGCATGATGGGGTGGTGGCTCACTTCTATAATCCTAGCTACTCAGGAGGCTGAGATCTGAGGATCAAGGTTTAAAGCCATCCTGGCACAAAAAGACCTGAGAATCTTATCTCCAATTTACTTTTAGAAAATGGGAAGTGGGGCTTGGCTCCAGGGTAAGGTGGTAGCCTGGAGCTGAAGAGCTCAGGGATAGTGCGCAGGCTGAGTTCAAGATCTATGACCCACCAAAAAAAAATAATAATATGGAAAAATTTGGATTCTGTGAATTTTATCAGGCATATAAATCTTTTTTGCTGTTGAAATAACAAATTGTTTGGAAACATTTTAAAAGTTTTTACCTAGAAATGTACACTACAAATGGAAATAATAACAAACACAAAATAAGCAAAAGATACAAATTATCAAAATATGGGTATCCTGCTTCTGTATCTTTTCACTGACTCCTGTTCAAATGAGTCACATATTCTGAATCATTTCTCCCAGTCGATATATGCCACACATGTTGGCTTGTACTGAACTTCTTGGGAAATCAAAAGCAAATACTAAGCAAATGTGTGTTAGATTTTGTCTACAGAGATATTTCAAATATAAATCCCTACTCATTGAATTATTTAATATCAATGCCGGAATCTAATTACACTGGCAGAATCTTCAATCTTTTGAGAATCTTCAAAAGGGTGTGTAAATATTTAGGATCGTTATGTCTTCCTGGAGGAAAGATCCCTTTAGTAGTATGTGGTAACCTTCTTTGTCTTTTCTTACTAATTTTAGTTTGAAGTCTATTTTATCTGATATGAGGATGGCAACTCCAGCCTGTTTATGGGGGCAGTTAGCTTGATAGAGTTTATTCCAACCTCTCACTTTCAAAAGATGAATGTTTTTGGGTAAGAAGTGTCTCTTGAAGACAGCAGAACATGGCTCTTGCTTTTTGATCCAACTAGACAGCCTATGCCGTTTAATTGGAGAGTTAAGTCCATTGATATTGAGAGTTAGGATTGAGAGATATTTATTAGTTCCTACCATTTTTAAAAGCTTTTAGTAGGGCCCGTGTCTTGACAGTTCTTGTGGTCCTTAGATGGTATGCTGTTTAGGTGCCATTTCTTTCCCTATGTTGCATTTATTTTGGTTTTGTATGTATAGAGCATCATTGAGAATTCTCTGTAGTGTTGGTTTTGTTTCAACATATTGTTGCAGCTTTTCCCTGGAATGGAACGTTTTTATTGTTCCCTCAGTTATGAATAAGAACTTAGCTGGCTACAGTATTCTTGGTTGGTAGTTATTTGATTTAAGGGCATGACATATATGCTTCCAGTCACTTCGTGCTAGTATGGTCTCTGCTGAGAAATCTTTGGTTATTCTGATTGGTTTGCCTTTATAGGTTACTGATCCCTTTTCCCTGGCTGCCTTTACGATCTTTTCTTTCGTTTCTATTGATCCAGTTCGCATCACAATTTGGTGGTGGGATGTTCTTTTCTGGTCAGGTCTGTTTGGGGTTCTAAAAGCTTCTCGTATCTGGATGGGCCTGCCCTTCTGGATATTTGGGAAATTCTCTGAGATGATTCCCTGAAGTATATTTCCAATACCATTGACCTCTTTCTCCACACCCTCCTCAATACCAACTAGCCTTAAATTAGGCTTCCTAATTGCATTTTGGACCTCTTGAAGCGCTCTCTCATATTTCCTAGATTTGGATTGACTCATTTTCTGTTCTTTCTATATAATAACTAAATTATCTTCAGCCCCAGAAATTCTCTCCTCTGCATTGTCTATCTTGCTATCAAAACTATCTACATTATTTTTCATCTCCCTTGCTTCTAATTGCTCATTTTTGATGCCTTGCATCTCCTGTTTTAGATCATGTATGGATTTCTTTATCTCCTTGATTTCCTTTTGAGTGGTTAGCTTTATTTTCTTTGGACATTTGTTGGAGTTTGGTAACGTTTTTATTTGTGGATTCTATGAATTCATCCATCTTTCTTTGAAAAACCTTTATTAACGCGTCCTTTATGGCTTCTTCTTTTTCACTTATCACCTTGTTTATGCTTTCCTCTTGTTCAGCTATGGCTTCCTCCATTATCTCTCTCTTTATATTTTCACATTTTCCATTAATGATGTTTATCAATTGCATTTGTGTAGCACTTGGAAGTCTCTACTCTAGGTTTGCCAGTGACTGTTCCATTGTCTGTTTACATTGGGTGGGGGATGTTGTTTCTTGATTTGACATTTTTCTTGAGTTTCTTGTTCTGCCCATTTGAAAATGGGAGCAAGATTACTACTAAATACGATTATAGTTTTTCAGATATAACCAACCTAGACCTCTGTAGCTGGCAGACACTAGATGTTCACAGGTTTTGATTGGTATTATCACTCTTTATTTTGTGCACTTACAGACCAGTCTAATACAACCAATGATAAGCGATTTATACCCAAAACAATAAGCCTCTCAATCCAATCTCTATTTTCTTTATATCCCTCTGAGCCTAGAGAATAATTAACCACCTGCATATACAATATTGCTCAACAGCCATCAAGTGTAGATCCGTGCAGTATAAGGGTTGAAAGACGAGCAGAGGTCCAGAGATAGAAAAAAAGAATGAGAGAGGTCAGGGGAGGTTCAAGAGGATTAACGCAGGAGTGTAAGAATATTGTAGTAATGAAGAAAAGGTATGCATAAGGATAACTGACCTAAGCTGGTAAGTAAGTAGCATATTTGAGTACAAAGTTTGGAAAGTATTAGAATAAAACTTATGTATTGCTGCACGACTAGCTCTTAGCCCAACCAGTGGCCTCACAGTGAACCATGGGATGGATCTCTTTTTCTTGTGTACGTTGAGGGAAAGGGGTATTTCACAAGATGCAGAAGCGAAGATTTCAGAAGCAAATGCTGTGAGTGAATTAGCTCGTAAAAAGCATTTTTATTTTCTTTTATCTTTCTGCCAGTCTTGGGGCTTGAATTCAGGGCCTGAGCACTGTCCTCGGGTTTTCTCAAGTCTAGCCCTCTGCCACTTGAGCCACAGTGCCACATCTAGATTTTCTATCTATGTGATACTGAGCAATCAAACCCAGATCTTCATGGATGCTAGGCAAGCACTCTACCACTATGCAAACTCTCAACCCTGACATAGTAATTATAAAGTCATCATCATCATATCAAAATATCCTCTCTCTTACAAAGAATGAACACTTATCTATGTGTGTAATCCTTTTTTTTTAATTTCACTAATTCTTCTGTGTTCTTCCCTCTGCATTTTTTACACATGACAGCAAAGCTAATCATCAGGAAAAAATTGATTAGGATACAGAAACCTAATAGTATCCTAGTATATCCTAGTAGATTGACGTCAAAAATATGTGCAAGATGCCCTGTGTGTTTGACCTAGTGGTAGAGTCCTTGGCTACCACGCAAAAAGAGTCTGGTTTGATTCCTCATTACCACATACATAGAAAACGCTGCAAGTGGTGCTGTGGCTCGGTGGGACAGCTAAAGCCTAAAGAAAGCCCAAGAACAATGTTCACACTCTGAGGTCAAGTCCCAAGACTAGCAAAAACAAAAAAAAATTCGACAAGGGGCAAATTGAAGGCAGAGAAGGTACTGTGAAGCAAATGATTTGTAAAGGATGAGGGCAATATTGACCCTTAAGTTTGGATCTTACCTAAGAAAGGCTCCTTGAGCCTGAGACCAGACTGGTAGTTGGGCCTAGTGGAAGACATTGGGATTGGACAAATAAGGTGTGCTGTTTACTACATCCACCTGTATATTGTGAGACTGGAGGAGAGATTCAGCCTCCAGTATGTCTTTGGTGAGCTCTTCTGTGAGCAAGGACCTTTGGTCATTGGGCCCTGAAAGGTGACCCTGCCTCCCTCACAATGGAACAGATTATGGAACCCTGGTAACCAAGCCACTGTAACTAACAACCAGGTCAAGCCAGCTCCCTTGGCCTGTGGCTCAGGAGGAAGAAAGATGTTGCTGTGCTGTTGCCAAAGGTCAGGAAACTCGAGTCTCAGGCATGGAAATTGTGGCTGTCTTACTCGAAGATGTACATGCTAGATCATTGCCCAGCCACAAATCCAGTATAACAGAACTTTCTCTAAGAAGAAGGCCAGGAAAATCCAGGGCAACCAGATGAGGTATATTTCTAAGAAGAAATGTATTTGACCCCATCATCCTCCCCACACACTACAACTTTCTTTTTTTTTAAATTCTTTTTATTGTAATTAGTAAAAGGGTTACATGATATTTGCCAGATAGAAAGTGCATTAATTCACATACATTGATTTCCTTTCACATGTCTTGGTACCCATTTCCCTCCAACCCCACACCCCCCACCCGTCTTGGTTTTCCCCCCTTCCCTTTCAAATTTCAAATATACAAATACAAATAAATTCAATATATCAGATAACAAAGTGAGATACCATACCAATATCGGATAACCGAGGGACAGCAAAGGAGGTGAGAGACAACATAGTACATTAAGGACAACAATCATTTATTATGTGGCTTTTGTTTCAATATCCTGGAGGTCCTTTCAATTAACTTCACATTATATGGCCTTATATATGGCCTTTTGCTCCATTGCAAATCTCTGCTAGTAGAGCCCAAGGTTTCTACTGATTATGATGAATGAGGGAAACCACTGAGCCTAAGTTCCTTTGAGTCTGGCTTACTTCACTTAATATGATTTGTTCTAAGTCTTTCCATTTCCTAACAAATGGGGCGATGTCATTCTTTCTGACAGCAGCATAGAATTCCATTGTGTACAAATACCACAACTTGTAGATCCACTCATCAACTGAGGGACATCTGGGTTTGTTCCATATCTTTGCTATGGTGAATAGTGCTGCAATGAACATTGTTGTGCTAGTGGGATTAGTATGCCCTTGCTTCTGGATTGTTGGGTAAATGCCAAGTAGTGGAATTGCTGGGTTATACGGGAGTTCTATATTTAGCCTTTTGAGGCACTGCCACACTGCTTTCCACAGTGGTTGAACGAGTTTGCACTCCCACCAACAGTGTAGTATTGATCCCTCCTGGCCACAACCCCTCCAGCATCTGTTGTCATTCGTTTTCCTGATCCTGGCCATTCTAACTGGAGTGAGGTTGAATCTTAGAGCTGTTTTGATTGGCATTTCTTTTATGACCAGAGATGTGGAGCATTTCTTCATGTGTCTATAGGTCATTTCTGTTTCTTCTTCAGAGAATACTCTCTTTAATTCTTTGGCCCATTTTTAATGGGATGGGTGTTACTTTGGAGGTTAGTTTTTGAGTGATTCAATTTTTTGAGTTGTTGATATATTTTAGATATGAGGCCTTTGTCCGTTGTTTGGGTGGTGAAGATCTTCTCCCACTTTGATCCATTTGGAGTTAATTCTAGTGCAAGGTGACAAAGAAGGACCCATCTTTAGTTTTCTGCAGGTGATTAACCAGTTCTGCCAGCACAACTTGTTGAAGAGGCTATCTTTCTTCCATTCTATTTTTTTGGCTCCCTTGTCAAAGATTAGGTGGCCATAGGTCTGTGGTTTAATATCTGGGTCCGCAGTTCTATTCCTCCAGCGCTGTTCTTTCTGCTAAGAAGTGTTTTTGCTATACGGGTCTTTTATTATTCCATATGAAATTTTGAATTGCCTCTTCTATTTCTTTAAAGAATGATATTGGGATGTTGATGGGTATTGCACTGAATTGGTAGATAGCCCTTGGCAAGATTGTCATTTTCACAAGGTTGATTCTTCCAATCCAGGAGTATGGGACGTATTTCCATTTCCTTAATTCTGCTTTAATTTCCTTTTTTAGGGTTTTAACCTTTTCATCTAAACAGTCCTTTACATTCTTAGTTAAGCTAATTGCTAGGTACTTTATTTTCTTTGAGGCTATTGTGAAAGGAGTTTCTTTCCTGATTATTGCCTCGTTCCTCTCACTGTTGGCGTAAAGGAAGACAGTTGATTTGTGAGGGTTGATTTTATGGCCTGCTACCCTTCCAAAGCTTTGAATCAGCTCAAGAAGCTTGGGAGTAGAGTCTATACGATTCTTTAAATACAGAATCATATCATCTGCAAAGAGGGATAGTTTTATTTCCTCTTTCCCTACTTGGATCCCCTTTATGCTTGCTTCTTGCCTTATTGCACTGCCTAGGAATTCTAGTACTATGTTAAAAAGGAGTGGAGAGAGTGGGCATCCTTGTCTCGTTCCTGATTTTAGAGGGAATGGCTTTAGGTTTTCATCATTAAGTATAATTCTAGCAGTGGGTTTCTCATACACAGCCTTTATTACATTGAGAAATGTTCCATGGATTCCTAGTTTCTCCACATCTTTTAACATAAAGGGGTTTTGGATCTTGTCAAATGCCTTTTCCGCATCTATTGAGAAAATCATGTGATTTTTGTCATTGCTCCTGTTGAGGTGTCGAATTATATTAATTGATTTGTGTATGTTGAACCAGCTTTGCCTCCCTGTGATGAATCCAGTTTGATCATAGTGTATAATTTTTTTGATGAGTTGTTGTAGACGGTTGGCCAGTATTTTGTTGAGAAGTTTTGCATCGATGTTCATCAAAGAAATGGGTCTATAGTTCTCTTTCTTTGATGAATCTCTGTCTGGTTTGGGGATGAGGGATACACTGGCTTCACAGAATGACTTTGGTAAAGAACCTTCATTTTCAATTTCATTGAAGAGATTGAGGAGTATTGGTGTGAGCTCTGCTTTGAAGACCTTATACAATTCAGCTGTGAATCCATCTGGCCCTGGACTCTTTTTAGGTGAAAGTTGTCTAATTTCCATTTCTATTTCAGAGCGTGAAATAATCCTGTTGAGTTGGGTTAGCTCTTCTGGGTTCACTGTGGGTATGTTAATATTGTCTAGGAATTCATCCATTTCTTCTAGATTCTCAAATTGTTGGCGTAAAGGTTTGAAAAGTATTCGTCATGATATTGTGGATCTTGGTAATTTCTGTCGTGATATTTCCATTTTCATCTGCGATTTTATTTATTTCGATATGCTCTCTTCTTTTTTTGGTAAGATTTGCTAAAGGGTTGTCAATTTTGTTAATTCTTTCAAAGAACCAACTCCTTGTTTGGTTGGTTCTTTCTACAGATTTTTTTTTATTCCAAATCATTTAATTCTGCTTTGATTTTAATAATTTGCTTTCACCTAATGGGTTTAGGGTTGGTTTGTTGCTCTTTTTCGAGGAGGTTAAGGTGAGACATTAACTAGTTGGTTTGCCATTTTTCCAACTTGCTGTTGTAGGCACTCAGCGCTATAAATTTTCCTCTGAGTACTGCCTTTGTTGTGTCCCTAAGGAGTTGATATTTGTGTGCTCCTTATTGTTAAATTTCATAAACATTCACACATCTCCATTCTATGAGTTCACACACCTCCAATTTTACTTCACACACCTCCATTCTATGACTTCACACACCTTCATTCTTACTTCAGAAACATCCATTCTCAGACTTCACACACCTCCATTCTATGACTTCACAAACCTCCATTCTGTGACTTCACACACCTCCATTCAGAGTTCACACACCTCCATTCTGTGACTTCACACACCTCTATTCTGCCTTCACACACCTCCATTCTATGACTTCACACACATCCATTCTATGACTTCACACACCTCCATTCAGTGGCTTCACACACCTCCATTCTGATTTCACACACCTCCATTCTGTGACTTCACACACCTCCATTCTTTGACTTCGCACACCTTCATTCTGTGACTTCACACACCTCGATCCTATGACTTCACACACCTCCATTCTATGAATTCACACACATCCATTCTGTGATTTCACACACCTCCATTCTGTGACTTCACACACCTCCATTCTGTGACTTCACACACCTCCATTCTGAGTTCACACACCTCCATTGTATGACTTCACAAACCCCCATTCTGAGTTCACAAACCTCCATCTATGACTTAACACACTTCCATTCTATGACGTCACACACCTCCATTCTATGACTTCACACACCTCCATTCTGTGACTTCACACACCTCCATTCTGAGTTCACACACCTCCATTCTATGACTTCACAAACCCCCATTCTGAGTTCACAGACCTCCATTCTATGATTTCACACACTTCCATTCTATGATTTCACACACCTGCATTCTATGACTTCACACACCTCATTTCTGAGTTGACACACCTCCACTCTGTGATTTCACACACCTCCAATCTGACTTCACACACCTCCATTCTATGACTTCACACACCTCCATTCGTTGACATCAAAAACCACCATTCTATGACTTCACACAGCTCCATTGTGACTTCACACACCTCCATTCTATGAGTTCACACACCTCCATTTTATGACTTCACACACCTTCATTCTATGACTTCACACACGTCCATTCTGTGCCTTCACACACCTCCATTCCATGACTTCATACACCACCATTTTATGAGTTCACACACCACCATTCTATGAGTTCACACACCTCCATTTTGACTTCACACACCTCCATTCTATGACTTCACACACCTTAATTCTTACTTTAGAAACATCCATTCTATGACTTCACACACCCCCATTGTATGACTTCACAAACCTCCAATCTGTGACTTCACACACCTCCATTCTGGGTTCACACGCCTCAATTCTGTGACTTCACACATGTCCATTCTCACTTCACACACCTCCATTCTATGCCTTCACACACTTCCATTCTGTGACGTCACACACCTCCATTCTGTGACTTCACACACCTCCATTCTGAGTTCACACACCTCCATTCTATGACTTCACAAACCCCTATTCTGAGTTCACAGACCTCCATTCTATGATTTCACAAACTTCCATTCTATGACTTCACACACCTCCATTCTGTGACTTCACACACCTCATTTCTGAGTTGACACACCTCCACTCTGTGATTTCACACACCTCCAATCTGACTTCACACACCTCCATTCTATGACTTCACACACCTCCATTCGTTGACATCAAAAACCACCATTCTATGACTTCACACAGCTCCATTGTGACTTCACACACCTCCATTCTATGAGTTCACACACCTCCATTTTATGACTTCACACACCTCCATTCTATGACTTCATACACGTCCATTCTGTGCCTTCACACACCTCCATTCCATGACTTCATACACCACCATTGTATGAGTTCACACACCACCATTCTATGAGTTCACACACCTCCATTTTGACTTCACACACATCCATTCTATGACTTCACACACCTTAATTCTTACTTTAGAAACATCCATTCTATGACTTAACACACCCCCATTGTATGACCTCACAAACCTCCAATCTGTGACTTCACACACCTCCATTCTGGGTTCACAGACCTCAATTCTGTGACTTCACACATGTCCATTCTCACTTCACACACCTCCATTCTATGACTTCACACACTTCCATTCTGTGACTTCACACACCTCCATTCTATGACTTCACACACCTCCATTCTATGACTTCACACACCTCCATTCTATGACTTCACACCCCTCCATTCTATGACTTCACACACCTCCATTCGTTGACATCAAAAACCACCATTCTATGACTTCACACAACTCCATTTTGACTTCACACACCTCCATTCTATGAGCTCACACACCTCCATTCTATGACTTCACACACCTCCATTCTATGACTTCACACACCTCCATTCTGTGACTTCACACAACTCCACTCTATGACTTCAAACACCTTCATTCTTACTTCACAAACATCCATTCTGTGACTACACACACCTCCATTCTGTGACTTCACACACCTTCATTCTGACTGCACACACATCCATTCTGTGACTTCACACACGTCAATTCTGTGACTATACACACCTCCATTCTGACTTCACACACCTCCATTCTATGACTTCACACACCTCCGTTCTATGACTTCACACACCTCCATTTTGTGACTTCACACACCTAAATTCTATGACTTCACACACCTCCATTCTGAGTTCACACACCTCCATTCTGTGACTTCACACACCTCCATTCTGACTTCACACACTTCCAATCTTTGACTTCACACACCTCCATTCTGTGACTTCACACACCTCTATTGTTTCACTTCACACACCTCCATTCTTTGACTTCACACACCGCCATTCCATGACTTCACAAACCTCCATTCTATGAGTTCACACACCTCCATTCTATGAGTTCACACACCTCCAATTTGACTTCACACCCCTCCATTCTATGACTTCACACACCATCATTCTTACTTCAGAAACATCCATTCTCTGACTTCACACACCTCCATTCTATGACTTCACAAACCACCATTCTGTGACTTTACACACCTCCATTCTGAGTTCACACACCTCCTTTCTATGACTTCACACACTTCCTTTCTATGACTTCACACACCTCCATTCTGTGGCTGAACACATCTACATTCTGACTTCACACACCTCCATTCTATGACTTCACAAACCTCCATTCTGAGTTCACAGACCTCCATTCTATGACTTCACACACCTCCATTCTATGACTTCACTCACCTCCATTATGACTTCACACACCTCCATTCTGACTTCACACACCTCCATTCTATGACTTCCCACACCTCCATTCGTTGACATAAAAAACCACCATTCTATGACTTCACACAACTCCATTTTGACTTCACACACCTACATTCTATGAGTTCACACACCTCCATTTTATGACTTCACACACCTCCATTCTACGACTTCACACACCTCAATTCTATGACTACAAACCTCCATTCTACGACTTCACACACCTCAATTCTATGACTACACACCTCCATTCTATGACTTCACACACCTCCATTCTGTGACTTCACAAACCTGCACTCTATTACTTCAAACACCTTCATTCTTACTTCACAAACATCCATTCTGTGACTTCACACACCTCCATTCTGTGACTTCACACACCTTCATTCTGACTTCACACACATCCATTCTGTGACTTCACACATCTCAATTCTGTGACTTCACACCTCCATTCTGACTTCACACACCTCCATTCTATGACTTCCCACACCTCCATTCGTTGACATAAAAAACCACCATTCTATGACTTCACACAACTCCATTTTGACTTCACACACCTCCATTCTATGAGTTCACACACCTCCATTTTATGACTTCAAACACCTCCATTCTACGACTTCACACACCTCAATTCTATGACTTCACACACCTCCATTCTATGGTTTCACACACCTCCATTCTATGACTTCACACACCTCCATTCTGTGACTTCACACACCACCTTTTTGACTTCACACACCTCCATTCTGTGACTTCACACACCTCCATTCTGTGACTTCACACACCTCCGTTTTGACTTCACACCGTTCCATTCTGTGACTTCACACACCTCCATTCTGTGACTTCACACACCTCTATTGTTTCACTTCACACACCTCCATTCTTTGACTTCACTTACCTCCATTCCATGACTTCACACACCTCCATTCTATGACTTCACACACCTCCATTCTGTGACTTCACACACCTCCATTCCATGACTTCACAAACCTCAATTCTGAGTTCACAGTCCTCCATTCTATGACTTCACACACCTCCATTCTATGACTTCACACACCTCCATTCTATGACTTCACACACCTCCATTCTGTGACTTCACACACCTCCATTCTATGATTTCACACACCTCAATTCTGTGACTTCACACACCTCCATTCTATGACTTCACACTCCTCCATTCTATGACTTCACACACCTGCAATTTTACTTCACACACCTTCATTCCATGAGTTCACACACCTGCATTGTGGCTTCACACACCTCCATTCTATGATTTCACACACCTCCATTCTGAGTTGATACACCTCCATTCTGTGACTTCACACACCTCCATTCTGACTTCACACAGCTCCATTCTATGACTTCACACAACTCCATTTTGTGACGTCACACACCTCCATTCTATGACTTCACACACCTTCATTCTTATTTCACAAAAATCCATTCTATGACTTCACACACCTCCATTCTATGACTTCACACACCTCCATTTTTTGACTTCACACACCTCCATTCTAAGATTTCACACACCTCCATTGTGACTTCACACACCTCCATTCTATGAGTTCACACACCTCCATTCTGACTTCACACAGCTCCATTCTGTGACTTCACAAAACTCCATTCTATGATTCCACAAACCTCCATATTATGTCTTCACACACCTCCATTCTGTGACTTCACTCACCTCCATTCTGTCTTCACACACCTTCATTGTATGACTTCACACACCTCAATTCTATGACTTCACACACCTCCATTCTATAACTTCACACACCTCCATTCTGTGACGTCACACACCTCCATTCTATGATTTCAAACACCTTCATTTTTACTTCACAAACATCCATTCTGTGACTTCACACACCTCCCTTCTGTAACTTCACACCTGCATTCTGACTTCACACACCTCTATTCTGTGAATTCACACACCTCAATTCTGTGACTTCACACACCTCCATTCTGACTTCACACACCTCCATTCTATGTTTTCACACACCTCCATTCTATGACTTCACACACCTCCATTCTGTGACTTCACACACCTCCATTCTATGACTTCACACACCTCCATTCTGTGACTTCACACACCTCCATTCTATGACTTCACACACCTCGTTTCTGAGTTGACACACCTACTTTCTGTGATTTCACACACCTCCAATCTGAGTTCACACACCTCCAGTCTATGCCTTCACACACCTCCCTTCTTTGACATCAAAAACCACCATTCTATGACTTCACACACCTCCATTTTGACTTCACACACCTCCATTCTACGAGTTCACAAACTTCCATTCTGCCTTCACCCACCTCCATTCTATGATTTCACTCTGCTCCCTTCTGACTTCACACACCTCCATTTGTGAATTCACACACCACCATTTTGACTTCACACACCTCCATTCTGTGACTTCTCACACCTCCGTTCTGTGACTTCACACACCTCCATTCTGTGACTTCACACACCACCATTGTTTGACTTCACACACCTACATTCTTGAACTTCACACACCTCCATTCCATGACTTCACACACCTCCATTCTATGAGTTCACACACCTCCATTCTTTGAGTTCACACACCTCCATTTTGACTTCACACACCTCCATTCTATGACTTCACACACCTTCATTCCTACTTCAGAAACATCCATTCTATGACTGCACACACCTCCATTCGATGACTTCACACACCTCCATTCTGAATTCACACAGCTCCATTCTATGACTTCACACACCTCCATTCTGTGACTTCACACACTTCCATTCTATGACTTCACACACCTTCATTCTTACTTCAAAAACATCCATTCTATGACTTCACACACCTCCATTCTATGACTTCACACACCTCCATTCTGTGACTTCACAAAACTCCATTCTATGATTTCACACACCTCCATACTATGACTTCACACACCTCCATTCTGAGTTCACACACCTCAATTCTGTGACTTCACACACCTCCATTCTGACTTCACACACCAATGTATGACTTCACACACCTCCATTCTGTGACTTCACACACTTCCATTGTGACGACACACACCTCCATTCTATGAGTTCACACACCTCTATTCTATGACTTCACATACCTCCATTCTGACTTCACACACCTCCATTCTATGACTTCACAGACCTCGAATCTGTGATTTCACTCACCTCCATTCTATGACTTCACATTGCTCCATTCTATGACTTCGCACACCTCCTTTCTATGACTTCACCCACCTCTATTCTATGACTTCACACCTCGATTCTGACTTCAGATACCTCCATTCTGTGACTTCACACACCTCCATTCTATGACTTCAAACACCTCCATTCTCTGACTTCACACACCTCCATTCTAAGCTCACACAACTCCATTCGGTGACTTCACACACCTCCATTCTTACTTCACAATCCTCCATTCTATGACTTCACACACTTCCATTCTATGACTTCACACAACTCCATTCTATGACTTCACACACCTCCATTCTATGACTTCAGAAACTACATTGTTACTTTACACACATCCATTCTATGAGTTCACACACCTGCATTGTGACGTCACACACCTCCATTATCTGACTTCACACACATCCATTCTGACTTCACACACCTCCATTCTGTCTTCACACACATCAATTCTGTGACTTCACACACCTCCATTCTATGATTTCACAAACCTCCATTCTATGACTTCACAGACCTCCATTCGATGACTTCACACACCTCCTTTATGAGTTCACACACATCCTTTCTGTGACTTCACACACCTCCATTTTGACTTCATACACCTCCATTCTATGAGTTCACACACCTCCACTGTGACTTCACAGAACTCCATTCTGTGACTTCACACACCTCCCTCTGTGATTTCACACACCTCCAATCTATGACTTCACACACTTCCAATCTATGACTTCACACACCTCCATTCTATGACTTCACACCCCTCCATTCTATGACTTCACACACCTCCCTTCTATGAATTCACACCCCTCCATTCTGTGACCTCACACACCTCCATTCTATGACTTCACACACCTCCCTTCTATGAATTCACAACCCTCCATCCTGTGAATTCACAAACCTCCATCCTCAGTTCACACACCTCCATCTGTGACTTCACACACCTCCATTCTCTGACTTCCACACCTCCATTCTATGACTTCACACCCCTCCATTCTATGACTTCACACACCAACATTCTGTGACTTCACACACCTCCATTCTATGACTTCACACACCTCCATTCTGTCACTTCACCACCTCCATTCTATGACTTCACACACCTCCATTCTATGACTTCACACACCTGCATTGTGACTTCACCCACCTCAATTCTATGAGTTCACACACCTGCATTGTGACTTCACACACCTCCATTCTATGACTTCACACATCTCCATTCTGACTTCACACACCTCCATTCTATGATTTCACACACTTCGATTCTATGACTTCACACACCTCCATTCTATGACTTCACACACCTCGTTTCTGAGTTGACACACCTACTTTCTGTGATTTCACACACCTCCAATCTGAGTTCACACACCTCCAGTCTATGCCTTCACACACCTCCCTTCCTTGACATCAAAAATCACCATTCTATGACTTCACACACCTCCATTTTGACTTCACACACCTCCATTCTACGAGTTCACAAACTTCCATTCTGCCTTCACCCACCTCCATTCTATGATTTCACTCTGCTGCCTTCTGACTTCACACACCTCCATGTGTGAATTCACACACCACCATTTTGACTTCACACACCTCCATTCTGTGACTTCACACACCTCCATTCTGTGACTTCACACACCTCCATTCTGTGACTTCACACACCTCCATTGTTTGACTTCACACACCTATATTCTTGAACTTCACACACCTCCATTCCATGACTTCACACACCTCCATTCTATGAGTTCACACACCTCCATTCTTTGAGTTCACACACCTCCATTTTGACTTCACACACCTCCATTCTATGACTTCACACACCTTCATTCCTACTTCAGAAACATCCATTCTATGACTGCACACACCTCCATTCTGTGACTTCACACACCTTCCTTCTGTGTCTTCACACACATCCATTCTATGCCTTCACACACCTTCATTCTGTGAATTCACACACCTCCATTCTATGACTTCTCACACTTCTATTCTATGATTTCACATACCTCCATACTGTGATTTCACACACCTCCATTCTGACCTCACACACCTCCACTCTAGGACTTCACACTCCTCCATTCTATGACTTCCCACATCTCCTTTCTATGACTTCACCCACCTCCATTCTATGACTTCACACATCCATTTTGACTTCACACACCTCCAATATATGACTTCAAACACCTCAATTCTGTGACTTCACACACCTCCATTCTATGACTTCATACCGTCCATTCTGTGACTTCACACACGTCCATTCTATGACTTCACACACTTTAATTCTATGACTTCACACACCTCCATTCTGTCAGTTTACACACTTCCATTCTGACTTCACACACCTCCATTCTGTGACGTCACACACCTCCATTCTGTGACTTCCCACACCTACATTCTGTGACTTCACACATCTCCATTCTATGATTTCACACACTTCCATTCTATGACTTCACCCACCTCCATTCTATGACTTCACACCTCCATTCTGACTTCACACACATCCATTCTGTGACTTCACACACCTCCATTATATGACTTCACACACCTCCATTCTATGTCTTCACACTCCTCCATTCTATGACTTCACACACCTCCATTCTGTGACTTCACACACCTCCATTCTATGACTTCACACACCTTCATTCTTACTTCACAAACATACATTCTATGACTTCACACACCTCCATTCTATGACTTCACACACCTACATTCTTTGACTTCACACACCTCCATTCTGTGTTCACACACCTCAATTCTTTGACTTCACACACCTCCATTCTGACTTCACACACCTCCATTCTATGCCTTCACACACCTCCATTCTATGACTTCACACACTTCCATTGTGACGTCACACACCTCCATTCTATGAGTTAACACACCTCCATTCTGACTTCACAAACCTCCATTCTATGACTTCACACACCTCCATTATGACTTCACACACCTCTATTCTATGTCTTCCCACACCTCCATTCTGATATCACACACCTCCATTCTATGACTTCACAGACCTCGAATCTGTGACTTCACTCGCCTGCATTCTATGACTTTACACTCCTCCATTATATGACTTCCCACACCTCTTTCTATGACTTCACACACCTTCATTTTTACTTCAGAAACATCCATTCTATGACTTCACACACCTCCATTCTATGACTTCACAAACCTCCATTCTGTGACTTCACACACCTCCATTCTGAGTTCACACAAGTCCATTCGGTGACTTCACACATCTCCATTCTGACTTCACACACCTCCATTCTATGACTTCACACACTTCCATTCTATGACTTCACACACCTCTATTCTGTGACTTCACAAACCTCAATTCTGTGTTCACACACCTCCATTCTGTGACTTCACACACCTAAAATCTGTGACTTCGCACACCTCGGTTGTGTGACTTCACACACTTCCATTCTATGACTTCATAAACCTCCCTTTTATAATTTCACACACCTCCATTCTGTGACTTCACACCTCCATTCTATGACTTCACACACCTCCATTCTGACTTCACACAACTCCATTCTATGACTTCGCACACCTCTATTCTGACTTCACACACCTCCATTCTGTGACTTCACACACCTCCATTCGATGACTTCACACACCTACATTCTTTCACTTCACACACAACCATTTTGACTTCACACCTCCATTCTGTGACTTCTCACACTTAAATTTGTGACTTCTCACACCAACTTTATGACCTCACACATCTCCATTCTGTGACTTCACACACCTCCATTCTGTGACTTCACACACCTCCATTCTGTGATTTCACTCACCTCCATTCTATGATTTCACACACCTCCATTCGATGACTTCACACACCTCCATTGTATGACTTCACACACTTCCGTTTTATGACTTCACACACCTCCATTCTATGACTTCACACACCTCCATTCTATGACTTCCCACACCTGCATTCTGACTTCACACACCTCCATTGTATGACTTCACACATCTTCTTTCTGTAACTTCCCACACTTCCAATGTTTGACTTCACAAACCTCCATTCCATGACTTCACACACCTCCATTCTATGAGTTCACACACCTCCATTCTTTGACTTCACACACCTTCATTTTGACTTCACACACCTACATTCTGTGACTTCACACACCTCCATTTGTGACTTCACACACCACCATTTTGATTTCACACACCACAATTCTGTGACTTCACACACCTCCATTCTTTGACTTCACACACCTCCGTTTTGACTTCATACACTTTCATTCTGTGACTTCACACACCTCCATTCTGAGTTCACACAGCTCCATTTTGTGACTTCACAAACCTCTATTCTATGATTTCACACACCTCCATTCTATGACTTCCCACACCTGCATTCTGACTTCACACACCTCCATTGTATGACTTCACACATCTTCTTTCTGTAACTTCCTACACTTCCAATGTTTGACTTCACAAACCTCCATTCCATGACTTCACACACCTCCATTCTATGAGTTCACACACCTCCATTATCTGACTTCACACACCTCCATTCTGACTTCACACACCTCCATTCTGTCTTCACACACATCAATTCTGTGACTTCACACACCTCCATTCTATGATTTCACAAACCTTCATTCTATGATTCACAGACCTCCATTCTATGAGTCACACACCTGCTTTATGAGTTCACACACATCCATTCTGTGACTTCACACACCTCCATTGTGACTTCATACACCTCCATTCTAAGAGTTCACACACCTCCATTCTGACTTCACACACTTCCATTCTATGACTTCACACAGCTCCATTCTGACTTCACCCACCTCTATTCTATGACTTCGCACACCTCTATTCTGACTTCACACACCTGCATTCTGTGACTTCACACACCTCCATTCTATGACTTCACAAACCTCCATTCTGTGACTTCACACACCTCCACTCTGTGATTTTACACACCTCCATTCTGTGACTTCGCACAACTCCATTCTCTGATTTCACGCACAATACATTCTATGACTTCACAAACCTCCATTCTTTGATTTCACACACCTCCATCCTATGACTTCACACACCTCCATTGTGACTTCACACAGCTCCATTCTGTGACTTCACCCACCTCCATTCTGTGATTTCACACACCTCCATACTATGACTTCCCCACACCTTCAATCTATGACTTCACACACCTCCATTCTATGACTTCACACGCTTCCAATCTATGACTTCACACATCTCCATTCTATGACTTCACACACCTCCACTCTATGACTTCACACACCTGCATTCTGACTTCACACACCTCCATTCTCTGATTTCACACACCCCCATTCTATGACTTCACACACCTCCATTGTGACTTCACACACCTCCATTCTATGAGTTCATACACCTCCATTCTGACTCAACAAACCTCCATTCTATGACTTCACAGACTTTGAATATGTGACTTCACTCACCTCCACTCTATGACTTCACACTTCTCCATTCTATGACTTCCCACACCTCCTTTCCATGACTTCACCCACCCCCATTCTATGATTTCACACCTCCATTCTGACTTCACACACCTCCATACTGTGACTTCACACACCTCCATTCTATGAGTTCACACACCTCCATTCTATGACTTCACACACCTCCATTCTATGACTTCACACCTCCATTCTGTGACTTCACACACCTCCATTCTCTGTCTTCACACACCTCCATTGTGACTTCACACACGTCCATTCTATGAGTTCACACACCTCCATTCTGACTTCACACACCTCCATTCTATGACTTCACACTCCTCCATTCTGACTTCACACAGCTGCATTCTGTGAATTCACAAAATTCCATTCTATGATTTCACACACCTCCATACTGTGACTTCACACACCTCCATCTATGACTTCAAACACCTCCATTCTGAGTTCACACACCTCCATTCTGTGACTTCACACACCTCCATTCTGACTTCACACACCTCCAATATATGACTTCACACACCTCCATTCTATGAGTTCACACACGACCATTCTAGGACTTCACACTCCTCAATTCTGACATCGCACAGCTCCATTCTATGACTTCACAGACCTCGGATCTGTGACTTCACTCACCTCCATTCTATGACTTCACACTCCTCTATTCTATGATTTCCCACAACTCCTTTCTATGACTTCACCCACCTCTATTCTATGACTTCACACCTCCATTCTGACTTCACACACCTCCATTCTGTGACTTCACACACCTCCATTCTATGACTTCACACACCTCCATTCTATGACTTCACACACCTTCATTCTTACTTCAGAAACATCCATTCTATGACCTCACACACCTCCATTCTATGACTTGACAAACCTCCATTCTGTGACTTCCCACACCTCCATTCTGAGTTCACACATCTCCATTCTGTGACTTCACACACCTCCCTTCTGACTTCTCACACCTCCCTTCTGTGACTTCAGACACCTCCATTGTGAGTTCACCCACTTCCATTCTGTGACTTCACACACCTCCATTCTCTTACTTCACACACCTCCATTCTCTGACTTCACACACCTCCATTCTATGACTTCACACACCTCCATTCTATGAATTCACACACCTCCATTCTGTGACTTCACACACCTCCATTGTATGACTTCACACACCTCTATTCTGTGACTTCACACACCTCCTTTCTGAGTTCACACAACTCCATTTTATGACTTCACACACCTGCATTGTGACTTCACCCACCTCCATTCTATGACTTCACATATCTCCATTCTGACTTCACACACCTCCATGCTGTGACTTCACACACCTACATTCTATGATTTCACACTCCTCCATTCTTTGACTTCACACACCTCCATTCTATGACTTCACACACCTCCACTGTGACTTCACAGAACTCCATTCTTTGACTTCCCACACCTCCCTCTGTGATTTCACACACCTCCAATCTATGACTTCACACACTTCCAATCTATGACTTCACACACCTCCATTCTATGACTTCACACACCTGCATTGTGACTTCACACACCTCCATTCTCTGACTTCACACACCTCCATTCTATGACTTCACACACCTCCATTCTGTAACTTCACACATTTCCAATGTTTGACTTCACACACCTCCATTCCATGACTTCATACACCTCCATTCTATGACTTCAATCACATCCATTCTTTGATTTCACACACCTCCATTTTGACTTTACACACCTCCATTCTGTGACTTCACACACATCCATTCTTTGACTTCACACACCACAATTTTGACTTCACACAAGTCCATTCATTGACTTCACACACCTCCATTCTCTGACTTCACACACCTCCATTTTGACTTCACACACTTCCATTCTGTGACTTCACACTCCTCCATTCTGTGACTTTTCAGACCTCCCTTCTATGAATTCACACACCTCCATTCTGTGACTTCACACACCTCCATTGTGAGTTCACCCACTTCCATTCTGTGTTTTCACACACCTCCATTCTGTGACTTCACACACCTCCATTATGTGACTTCACACACCTCCATTCTATGACTTCACACACCTCCCTTCTATGAATTCACACCCCTCCATTCTGTGACCTCACACACCTCCATTGTATGACTTCACACACCTCCATTCTGTGACTTCACACATCCATTCTCAGTTCACACACCTCCATTCTGTGACTTCACACACCTCCATTCTGTGACCTCCACACCTCCATTGTATGACTTCACACACCTCCCTTCTATGAATTCACACCCCTCCATCCTGTGACTTCACACACCTCCATTCTCAGTTCACACACCTCCATTCTGTGACTTCACACACCTCCATTCTGTGACTTCCACACCTCCATTGTATGACTTAACCCACCTCCATTCTATGACTTCACACCCCTCCATTCTATGACTTCACACACCTCCCTTCTATGAATTCACACCCCTCAATTCTGTGACTTCACACACCTCCATTCTATGACTTCACACACTTCCCTTCTATGAATTCACACCCCTCCATCCTGTGACTTCACACTCCTCCATTCTCAGTTCACACACCTCCATTCTGTGACTTCACACACCTCCATTCTGTGACTTCCACACCTCCATTCTATGACTTCACACCCCTCCATTCTATGACTTCACACACCACCATTCTGTGACTTCACACACCTCCATTCTATGACTTCACACACCTCCATTCTGTCACTTCACCACCTCCATTCTATGACTTCACACACCTCCCTTCTATGAATTCACACCCCTCAATTCTGTGACTTCACACACCTCCATTCTATGACTTCACACACTTCCCTTCTATGAATTCACACCCCTCCATCCTGTGACTTCACACTCCTCCATTCTCAGTTCACACACCTCCATTCTGTGACTTCACACACCTCCATTCTGTGACTTCCACACCTCCATTCTATGACTTCACACCCCTCCATTCTATGACTTCACACACCACCATTCTGTGACTTCACACACCTCCATTCTATGACTTCACACACCTCCATTCTGTCACTTCACCACCTCCATTCTATGACTTCACACACCTCCATTCTATGACTTCACACACCTGCATTGTGACTTCACCCACCTCAATTCTTTGAGTTCACACACCTGCATTGTGACTTCACACACCTCCATTCTATGACTTCACACATCTCCATTCTGACTTCACACACCTCCATTCTATGATTTCACACACTTCGATTCTATGACTTCACACACCTCCATTCTATGACTTCACACACCTCGTTTCTGAGTTGACACACCTGCTTTCTGTGATTTCACACACCTCCAATCTGAGTTCACACACCTCCAGTCTATGCCTTCACACACCTCCCTTCTTTGACATCAAAAACCACCATTCTATGACTTCACACACCACCATTTTGACTGCACACCCCTCCATTCTACTAGTTCACAAACTTCCATTCTGCCTTCACCCACCTCCATTCTATGATTTCACTCTGCTGCCTTCTGACTTTACACACCTCCATTTGTGAATTCACACACCACCATTTTGACTTCACACACCTCCATTCTGTGACTTCACACACCTCCATTCTGTGACTTCACACACCTCCATTCTGTGACTTCACACACCTCCATTGTTTGACTTCACAAACCTACATTCTTGGACTTCACACACCTCCATTCCATGACTTCACACACCTCCATTCTATGAGTTCACACACCTCCATTCTTTGAGTTCACACACCTCCATTTTGACTTCACACACCTCCATTCAATGACTTCACACACCTTCATTCCTACTTCAGAAACATCCATTCTATGACTGCACACACCTCCATTCGATGACTTCACACACCTCCATTCTGAATTCACACAGCTCCATTCTATGACTTCACACACCTCCATTCTGTGACTTCACACACTTCCATTCTATGACTTCACACACTTTCATTCTTACTTCACAAACATCCATTCTGTGACTTCACACACCTCCATTCTATGTCTTCACACACCTCCATTGTGACTTCACACACCTCCATTCTATGAGTTCACACACCTCCATTCTAACTTCACACACCTCCATTCTATGACTTCACACTCCGCCATTCTGACTTCACACTCCTCCATTCTGTGAATTCACAAAACTCCATTCTATGATTTCACATACCTCCATACTATGACTTCACACACCTCCATCTATGACTTCACACACCTCCATTCTGAGTTCACACACCTCAATTCTGTGACTTCACACACCTCCATTCTGACTTCACACACCAATGTATGACTTCACACACCTCCATTCTATGACTTCACAC
The DNA here is from genome assembly GCA_024803745.1 of Megascapheus bottae. Taxonomy (NCBI): domain Eukaryota; kingdom Metazoa; phylum Chordata; class Mammalia; order Rodentia; family Geomyidae; genus Megascapheus; species Megascapheus bottae. The sequence continues at coordinate 1,323,576 of JANJXV010000272.1, forward strand.
ACCTCCATTCTATGACTTCACACACCTTCATTCTTACTTCAGAAACATCCATTCTATGACCTCACACACCTCCATTCTATGACTTCACAAACCTCCATTCTGTGACTTCCCACACCTCCATTCTGAGTTCACACATCTCCATTCTGTGACTTCACACACCTCCCTTCTGACTTCACACACCTCCCTTCTGTGACTTCAGACACCTCCATTGTGAGTTCACCCACTTCCATTCTGTGACGTCACACACCTCCATTCTCTTACTTCACACACCTCCATTCTCTGACTTCACACACCTCCATTCTATGACTTCACACACCTCCATTCTATGAATTCACACACCTCCATTCTGTGACTTCACACACCTCCATTGTATGACTTCACACACCTCTATTCTGTGACTTCACACACCTCCTTTCTGAGTTCACACAACTCCATTTTATGACTTCACACACCTGCATTGTGACTTCACCCACCTCCATTCTATGAGTTCACACACCTGCATTGTGACTTCACACACCTCCATTCTATGACTTCACACATCTCCATTCTGACTTCACACACCTCCATGCTGTGACTTCACACACCTACATTCTATGATTTCACACTCCTCCATTCTTTGACTTCACACACCTCCATTCTATGACTTCACACACCTCCACTGTGACTTCACAGAACTCCATTCTGTGACTTCACACACCTCCCTCTGTGATTTCACACACCTCCAATCTATGACTTCACACACTTCCAATCTATGACTTCACACACCTCCATTCTATGACTTCACACACCTGCATTGTGACTTCACACACCTCCATTCTCTGACTTCACACACCTCCATTCTATGACTTCACACACCTCCATTCTGTAACTTCACACACTTCCAATGTTTGACTTCACACACCTCCATTCCATGACTTCATACACCTCCATTCTATGACTTCAAACACATCCATTCTTTGATTTCACACACCTCCATTTTGACTTTACACACCTCCATTCTGTGACTTCACACACATCCATTCTTTGACTTCACACACCACAATTTTGACTTCACACAAGTCCATTCATTGACTTCACACACCTCCATTCTCTGACTTCACACACCTCCATTTTGACTTCACACACTTCCATTCTGTGACTTCACACTCCTCCATTCTATGACTTCACACACCTCCCTTCTATGAATTCACACACCTCCATTCTGTGACTTCACACACCTCCATTGTGAGTTCACCCACTTCCATTCTGTGTCTTCACACACCTCCATTCTGTGACTTCACACACCTCCATTATGTGACTTCACACACCTCCATTCAATGACTTCACACACCTCCCTTCTATGAATTCACACCCCTCCATTCTGTGACCTCACACACCTCCATTGTATGACTTCACACACCTCCATTCTGTGACTTCACACACCTCCATTCTCAGTTCACACACCTCCATTCTGTGACTTCACACACCTCCATTCTGTGACCTCACACACCTCCATTGTATGACTTCACACACCTCCCTTCTATGAATTCACACCCCTCCATCCTGTGACTTCACACACCTCCATTCTCAGTTCACACACCTCCATTCTGTGACTTCACACACCTCCATTCTGTGACTTCCACACCTCCATTGTATGACTTAACCCACCTCCATTCTATGACTTCACACCCCTCCATTCTATGACTTCACACACCTCCCTTCTATGAATTCACACCCCTCCATTCTGTGACTTCACACACCTCCATTCTATGACTTCACACATTTCCCTTCTATGAATTCACACCCCTCCATCCTGTGACTTCACACACCTCCATTCTCAGTTCACACACCTCCATTCTGTGACTTCACACACCTCCATTCTGTGACTTCCACACCTCCATTCTATGACTTCACACCCCTCCATTCTATGACTTCACACACCACCATTCTGTGACTTCACACACCTCCATTCTATGACTTCACACACCTCCATTCTGTCACTTCACCACCTCCATTCTATGACTTCACACACCTCCATTCTATGACTTCACACACCTGCATTGTGACTTCTCCCACCTCAATTCTATGAGTTCACACACCTGCATTGTGACTTCACACACCTCCATTCTATGACTTCACACATCTCCATTCTGACTTCACACACCTCCATTCTATGATTTCACACACTTCGATTCTATGACTTCACACACCTCCATTCTATGACTTCAAACACCTCGTTTCTGAGTTGACACACCTGCTTTCTGTGATTTCACACACCTCCAATCTGAGTTCACACACCTCCAGTCTATGCCTTCACACACCTCCCTTCTTTGACATCAAAAACCACCATTCTATGACTTCACACACCTCCATTTTGACTTCACACGCCTCCATTCTACGAGTTCACAAACTTCCATTCTGCCTTCACCCACCTCCATTCTATGATTTCCATCTGCTGCCTTCTGACTTCACACACCTCCATTTGTGAATTCACACACCACCAGTTTGACTTCACACACCTCCATTCTGTGACTTCACACACCTCCATTCTGTGACTTCACACACCTCCATTCTGTGACTTCACACACCTCCATTGTTTGACTTCACACACCTACATTCTTGGACTTCACACACCTCCATTCCATGACTTCACACACCTCCATTCTATGAGTTCAACACCTCCATTCTTTGAGTTCACACACCTCCATTTTGACTTCACACACCTCCATTCAATGACTTCACACACCTTCATTCCTACTTCAGAAACATCCATTCTATGACTGCACACACCTCCATTCGATGACTTCACACACCTTCATTCTGAATTCACACAGCTCCATTCTATGACTTCACACACCTCCATTCTGTGACTTCACACACTTCCATTCTATGACTTCACACACCTTCATTCTTACTTCACAAACATCCACTCTATGACTTCACACACCTCCATTCTATGACTTCACACACCTCCATTCTGTGACTTCACACACCTCCATTCTATGTCTTCACACACCTCCATTGTGAATTCACACCCCTCCATCCTGTGACTTCACACACCTCCATCCTCAGTTCACCCACCTCCATCTGTGACTTCACAAACCTCCATTCTCTGACTTCCACACCTCCATTCTATGACTTCACACCCCTCCATTCTATGACTTCACACACCAACATTCTGTGACTTCACACACCTCCATTCTATGACTTCACACACCTCCATTCTGTCACTTCACCACCTCCATTCTATGACTTCACACACCTCCATTCTATGACTTCACACACCTGCATTGTGACTTCACCCACCTCAATTCTATGAGTTCACACACCTGCATTGTGACTTCACACACCTCCATTCTATGACTTCACACATCTCCATTCTGACTTCACACACCTCCATTCTATGATTTCACACACTTCGATTCTATGACTTCACACACCTCCATTCTATGACTTCACACACCTCGTTTCTGAGTTGACACATCTGCTTTCTGTGATTTCACACACCTCCAATCTGAGTTCACACACCTCCAGTCTATGACTTCACGCACCTCCCTTCTTTGACATCAAAAACCACCATTCTATGACTTCACACACGTCCATTTTGACTTCACACACTTCCATTCTGCCTTCACCCACCTCCATTCTATGATTTCACTCTGCTGCTTTCTGACTTCACACACCTCCATTTGTGAATTCACACACCACCATTTTGACTTCACACACCTCCATTCTGTGAATTCACACACCTCCATTCTGTGACTTCACGCACCTCCATTCTGTGACTTCACACACCTCCATTGTTTGACTTCACACACCTCCATTCTTGCACTTCACACACCTCCATTCCATGACTTCACACACCCCCATTCTATGAGTTCACACACCTCCATTCTTTGAGTTCACACACCTCCATTTTGACTTCACACACCTCCATTCTATGACTTCACACACCTTCATTCCTACTTCAGAAACATCCATTCTATGACTGCACACACCTCCTTTCTGTGACTTCACACACCTCCATTCTATGTCTTCACACACCTCCATTGTGACTTCACACACCTCCATTCTATGACTTCACACTCCGCCCTTCTGACTTCACACTCCTCCATTCTGTGAATTCACAAAACTCCATTCTATGATTTCACACACCTCCATACTATGACTTCACACACCTCTATCTATGACTTCAAACACCTCCATTCTGAGTTCACACACCTCAATTCTGTGACTTCACACACCTCCATTCTGACTTCACACACCAATGTATGATTCACACACCTCCATTCTGTGACTTCACACACTTCCATTGTGACGACACACACCTCCATTCTATGAGTTTACACACCTCTATTCTATGACTTCACATACCTCCATTCTGACTTCACACACCTCCTTTCTATGACTTCACAGACCTCGAATCTGTGACTTCACTCACCTCCATTCTATGACTTCACACTGTTCCATTCTATGACTTCCCACACCTCCTTTCTATGACTTCACCCACCTCTATTCTATGACTTCACACCTCGATTCTGACTTCAGATACCTCCATTCTGTGACTTCACACACCTCCATTCTATGACTTCAAACACCTCCATTCTCTGACTTCACACACCTCCATTCTGAGCTCACACAACTCCATTCGGTGACTTCACACACCTCCATTCTTACTTCACAAACCTCCATTCTATGATTTCACACACCTCCATTCTGTGAGTTCACACACCTCCATTCTGACTTCACACACCTCCATTCTGTCTTCACACACATCAATTCTCTGACTTCACACACCTCCATTCTATGATTTCACAAACCTCCATTCTATGACTTCACAGACCTCCATTCTATGACTTCACACACCTCCTTTATGAGGTCACACACATCCATTCTGTGACTTCACACACCTCCATTTTGACTTCATACACCTCCATTCTATGAGTTCACACACCTCCACTGTGACTTCACAGAACTCCATTCTGTGACTTCACACACCTCCCTCTGTGATTTCACACACCTCCAATCTATGACTTCACACACTTCCAATCTATGACTTCACACACCTCCATTGTATGACTTCACACCCCTACATTCTATGACTTCACACACCTCCCTTCTATGAATTCACACCCCTCCATTCTGTGACCTCACACACCTCCATTCTATGACTTCACACACCTCCCTTCTATGAATTCACACCCCTCCATCCTGTGACTTCACACACCTCCATCCTCAGATCACACACCTCCATCTGTGACTTCACACACCTCCATTCTCTGACTTCCACACCTCCATTCTATGACTTCACACCCCTCCATTCTATGACTTCACACACCAACATTCTGTGACTTCACACACCTCCATTCTATGACTTCACACACCTCCATTCTGTCACTTCACCACCTCCATTCTATGACTTCACACACCTCCATTCTATGACTTCACACACCTGAATTGTGACTTCACCCACCTCAATTCTATGAGTTCACACACCTGCATTGTTTCTGAGTTGACACACCTGCTTTCTGTGATTTCACACACCTCCAATCTGAGTTCACACACCTCCAGTCTATGCCGTCACACACCTCCCTTCTTTGACAGCAAAAACCACCATTCTATGACTTTACACACCTCCATTTTGACATCACACACCTCCATTCTACGAGTTCACACACTTCCATTCTGCCTTCACACACCTCCATTTGTGAATTCACACACCACCATTTTGAATTCACTCACCTCCATTCTGTGACTTCACACACCTGCATTGTGACTTCACCCACCTCAATTCTATGAGTTCACACACCTGCATTGTGACTTCACACACCTCCATTCTATGACTTCACACATCTCCATTCTGACTTCACACACCTCCATTCTATGATTTCACACACTTCGATTCTATGACTTCACACACCTCCATTCTGTGACTTCACACACCTCCATTCTGTGACTTCACACACCTCCATTTTTTGACTTCACACACCTCCATTCTTGGACTTCACACACCTCCATTCCATGACTTGACACACCTCCATTCTATGAGTTCACACACCTCCATTCTTTGAGTTCACACACCTCCATTTTGACTTCACACACCTCCATTCTATGACTTCACACACCTTCATTCCTACTTCAGAAACATCCATTCTAGGACTGCACACACCTCCATTCGATGACTTCACACACCTCCATTCTGAATTCACACAGCTCCATTCTATGACTTCACCCACCTCCATTCTATGATTTCACTCTGCTGCCTTCTGACTTCACACACCTCCATTTGTGAATTCACAAACCACCATTTTGACTTCACACACCTCCATTCTGTGACTTCACACACCTCCATTCTGTGACTACACACACCTCCATTCTGTGACTTCACACACCTCCATTGTTTGACTTCACACACCTCCATTCTTGCACTTCACACACCTCCATTCCATGACTTTTCACACCTCCATTCTATGAGTTCACACACCTCCATTCTTTGAGTTCACACACCTCCATTTTGACTTCACACACCTCCATTCTATGACTTCACACACCTTCATTCCTACTTCAGAAACATCCATTCTATGACTGCACACACCTCCATTCTGTGACTTCACACACCTCCATTCTATGTCTTCACACACCTCCATTGTGACTTCACACACCTCCATTCTATGAGTTCACACTCCTCCATTCTAACTTCACACACCTCCATTCTATGACTTCACACTCCGCCCTTCTGACTTCACACTCCTCCATTCTGTGAATTCACAAAACTCCATTCTATGATTTCACACACCTCCATACTATGACTTCACACACCTCCATCTATGACTTCACACACCTCCATTCTGAGTTCACACACCTCAATTCTGTGACTTCACACACCTCCATTCTGACTTCACACACCAATGTATGACTTCACACACCTCCATTCTGTGACTTCACACACTTCCATTGTGATGACACACACCTCCATTCTATGAGTTCACACACCTCTATTCTATGACTTCACATACCTCCATTCTGACTTCACACACCTCCATTCTATGACTTCACAGACCTCGAATCTTTGACTTCACTCACCTCCATTCTATGACTTCACACTGTTCCATTCTATGACTTCCCACACCTCCTTTCTATGACTTCACCCACCTCTATTCTATGACTTCACACCTCGATTCTGACTTCAGATACCTCCATTCTGTGACTTCACACACCTCCATTCTATGACTTCAAACACCTCCATTCTCTGACTTCACACACCTCCATTCTGAGCTCACACAACTCCATTCGGTGACTTCACACACCTCCATTCTTACTTCACAAACCCCCATTCTATGATTTCACACACCTCCATTCTGTGAGTTCACACACCTCCATTCTGACTTCACACACCTGCATTGTGACTTCACACACCTCCATTATCTGACTTCACACACCTCCATTCTATGATTTCACAAACCTCCATTCTATGACTTCACAGACCTCCATTCTATGACTTCACACACCTCCTTTATGAGGTCACACACATCCATTCTGTGACTTCACACACCTCCATTTTGACTTCATACACCTCCATTCTATGAGTTCACACACCTCCACTGTGACTTCACAGAACTCCATTCTGTGACTTCACACACCTCCCTCTGTGATTTCACACACCTCCAATCTATGACTTCACACACTTCCAATCTATGACTTCACACACCTCCATTGTATGACTTCACACCCCTCCATTCTATGACTTCACACACCTCCCTTCTATGAATTCACACCCCTCCATTCTGTGACCTCACACACCTCCATTCTATGACTTCACACACCTCCCTTCTATGAATTCACACCCCTCCATCCTGTGACTTCACACACCTCCATCCTCAGATCACACACCTCCATCTGTGACTTCACACACCTCCATTCTCTGACTTCCACACCTCCATTCTATGACTTCACACCCCTCCATTCTATGACTTCACACACCAACATTCTGTGACTTCACACACCTCCATTCTATGACTTCACACACCTCCATTCTGTCACTTCACCACCTCCATTCTATGACTTCACACACCTCCATTCTATGACTTCACACACCTGCATTGTGACTTCACCCACCTCAATTCTATGAGTTCACACACCTGCATTGTTTCTGAGTTGACACACCTGCTTTCTGTGATTTCACACACCTCCAATCTGAGTTCACACACCTCCAGTCTATGCCGTCACACACCTCCCTTCTTTGACAGCAAAAACCACCATTCTATGACTTTACACACCTCCATTTTGACATCACACACCTCCATTCTACGAGTTCACACACTTCCATTCTGCCTTCACACACCTCCATTTGTGAATTCACACACCACCATTTTGAATTCACTCACCTCCATTCTGTGACTTCACACACCTGCATTGTGACTTCACCCACCTCAATTCTATGAGTTCACACACCTGCATTGTGACTTCACACACCTCCATTCTATGACTTCACACATCTCCATTCTGACTTCACACACCTCCATTCTATGATTTCACACACTTCGATTCTATGACTTCACACACCTCCATTCTGTGACTTCACACACCTCCATTCTGTGACTTCACACACCTCCATTTTTTGACTTCACACACCTCCATTCTTGGACTTCACACACCTCCATTCCATGACTTGACACACCTCCATTCTATGAGTTCACACACCTCCATTCTTTGAGTTCACACACCTCCATTTTGACTTCACACACCTCCATTCTATGACTTCACACACCTTCATTCCTACTTCAGAAACATCCATTCTAGGACTGCACACACCTCCATTCGATGACTTCACACACCTCCATTCTGAATTCACACAGCTCCATTCTATGACTTCACACACCTCCATTCTGTGACTTCACAAACTTCCATTCTATGACTTCACACACCTCCATTCTGTGACTTCACACACCTCCATTCTATGTCTTCACACACCTCCATTGTGACTTCACACACCTCCATTCTAACTTCACACACCTCCATTCTATGACTTCACACTCCGCCCTTCTGACTTCACACTCCTCCATTCTGTGAATTCACAAAACTCCATTCTATGATTTCACACACCTCCATACTATGACTTCACACACCTCCATCTATGACTTCACACACCTCCATTCTGAGTTCACACACCTCAATTCTGTGACTTCACACACCTCCATTCTGACTTCACACACCAATGTATGACTTCACACACCTCCATTCTGTGACTTCACACACTTCCATTGTGACGACACACACCTCCATTCTATGAGTTCACACACCTCTATTCTATGACTTCACATACCTCCATTCTGACTTCACACACCTCCATTCTATGACTTCACAGACCTCGAATCTGTGACTTCACTCACCTCCATTCTATGACTTCACCCTGCTCCATTCTATGACTTCGCACACCTCCTTTCTATGACTTCACCCACCTCTATTCTATGACTTCACACCTCGATTCTGACTTCAGATACCTCCATTCTGTGACTTCACACACCTCCATTCTATGACTTCAAACACCTCCATTCTCTGACTTCACGCACCTCCATTCTGAGCTCACACAACTCCATTCGGTGACTTCACACACCTCCATTCTTACTTCACAACCTCCATTCTATGACTTCAGAAACCTACATTGTTACTTCACACACCTCCATTCTATGAGTTCACACACCTGCATTGTGACTTCACACACCTCCATTATCTGACTTCACACACCTCCATTCTGACTTCACACACCTCCATTCTGTCTTCACACACATCAATTTTGTGACTTCACACACCTCCATTCTATGATTTCACAAACCTCCATTCTATGACTTCACAGACCTCCATTCTATGACTTCACACACCTCCTTTATGAGTTCACACACATCAATTCTGTGACTTCACACACCTCCATTTTGACTTCATACACCTCCATTCTATGAGTTCACACACCTCCATTCTGACTTCACACACTTCCATTCTATGACTTCACACAGCTCCATTCTGACTTCACACACCTCCATTCTTTGACTTCGCACACCTCTATTCTGACTTCACACACCTGCATTCTGTGACTTCACACACCTCCATTCTATGACTTCACAAACCTCCATTCTGTAACTTCACACACCTCCACTCTGTGATTTTACACACCTCCATTCTGTGACTTCACACACCTCCATTCTCTGATTTCACGCACAATCCATTCTTTGACTTCAGAAACCTCCATTCTTTGATTTCACACACCTCCATCCTATGACTTCACACACCTCATTGTGACTTCACAAAGCTCCATTCTGTGACTTCACACACCTCCATTCTGTGACTTCACACACCTCCATTCTATGACTTCACACGCTTCCAATCTATGACTTCACACACCTCCATTCTATGACTTCACACACCTCCATTCTATGACTTTACACACCTGCATTCTGACTTCACACACCTCCATTCTCTGATTTCACACACCCCCATTCTATGACTTCACACACCTCCATTGTGACTTCACAAACCTCCATTCTATGACTTCACAGACTTTGAATATGTGACTTCACTCACCTCCACTCTATGACTTCACACTTCTCCATTCTATGACTTCCCACACCTCCTTTCCATGACTTCACCCACCCCCATTCTATGACTTCACAACTCCATTCTGACTTCACACACCTCCATTCTGCGACTTCACACACCTCCATTCTATGAGTTCACACACCTCCATTTTGACTTCACACACCTCCATTCCATGACTTCACACACCTTCATTCTTACTTCAGAAACATCCAATCTATGACTTCACACACCTCCATTCTATGAATTCACACACCTCCATTCTATGACTTCACACACCTCCATTCTGTGACTTCACACACCTCCATTCTCTGTCTTCACACACCTCCATTGTGACTTCACACACGTCTATTCTATGAGTTCACACACCTCCATTCTGACTTCACACCCCGCCATTCTATGACTTCACACTCCTCCATTCTGACTTCACACAGCTCCATTCTGTGAATTCACAAAATTCCATTCTATGATTTTACACACCTCCATACTGTGACTTCACACACCTCCATCTATGACTTCACACACCTCCATTCTGAGTTCACACACCTCAATTCTGTGACTTCACACACCTCCATTCTGACTTCACACACCAATATATGACTTCACACACCTCCATTCTGTGACTTCACACACTTCCATTGTGACGACACACACCTCCATTCTATGAGTTCACACACCTCTATTCTATGACTTCACATACCTCCATTCTGACTTCACACACCTCCATTCTATGACTTCACAGACCTCGAATCTGTGACTTCACTCACCTCCATTCTATGACTTCACCCTGCTCCATTCTATGACTTCGCACACCTCCTTTCTATGACTTCACCCACCTCTATTCTATGACTTCACACCTCGATTCTGACTTCAGATACCTCCATTCTGTGACTTTACACACCTCCATTCTATGACTTCAAACACCTCCATTCTCTGACTTCACACACCTCCATTCTGAGCTCACACAACTACATTCGGTGACTTCACACACCTCCATTCTTACTTCACAACCTCCATTCTATGACTTCAGAAACCTACATTGTTACTTCACACACCTCCATTCTATGAGTTCACACACCTGCATTGTGACTTCACACACCTCCATTATCTGACTTCACACACCTCCATTCTGACTTCACACACCTCCATTCTGTCTTCACACACATCAATTTTGTGACTTCACACACCTCCATTCTATGATTTCACAAACCTCCATTCTATGACTTCACAGACCTCCATTCTATGACTTCACACACCTCCTTTATGAGTTCACACACATCAATTCTGTGACTTCACACACCTCCATTGTGACTTCATACACCTCCATTCTATGAGTTCACACACCTCCATTCTGACTTCACACACTTCCATTCTATGACTTCACACAGCTCCATTCTGACTTCACACACCTCCATTCTTTGACTTCGCACACCTCTATTCTGACTTCACACACCTGCATTCTGTGACTTCACACACCTCCATTCTATGACTTCACAAACCTCCATTCTGTAACTTCACACACCTCCACTCTGTGATTTTACACACCTCCATTCTGTGACTTCACACACCTCCATTCTCTGATTTCACGCACAATCCATTCTTCGACTTCAGAAACCTCCATTCTTTGATTTCACACACCTCCATCCTATGACTTCACACACCTCATTGTGACTTCACAAAGCTCCATTCTGTGACTTCACACACCTCAATTCTGTGACTTCACACACCTCCATTCTATGACTTCACACGCTTCCAATCTATGACTTCACACACCTCCATTCTATGACTTCACACACCTCCATTCTATGACTTTACACACCTGCATTCTGACTTCACACACCTCCATTCTCTGATTTCACACACCCCCATTCTATGACTTCACACACCTCCATTGTGACTTCACACACCTCCATTCTATGAGTTCATACACCTCCATTCTGACTTCACAAACCTCCATTCTATGACTTCACAGACTTTGAATATGTGACTTCACTCACCTCCACTCTATGACTTCACACTTCTCCATTCTATGACTTCCCACACCTCCTTTCCATGACTTCACCCACCCCCATTCTATGACTTCACAACTCCATTCTGACTTCACACACCTCCATTCTGCGACTTCACACACCTCCATTCTATGAGTTCACACACCTCCATTTTGACTTCACACACCTCCATTCTATGACTTCACACACCTTCATTCTTACTTCAGAAACATCCATTCTATGACTTCACACACCTCCATTCTATGACTTCACACACCTCCATTCTATGACTTCACACACCTCCATTCTGTGACTTCACACACCTCCATTCTCTGTCTTCACACACCTCCATTGTGACTTCACACACGTCTATTCTATGAGTTCACACACCTCCATTCTGACTTCACACCCCGCCATTCTATGACTTCACACTCCTCCATTCTGACTTCACACAGCTCCATTCTGTGAATTCACAAAATTCCATTCTATGATTTTACACACCTCCATACTGTGACTTCACACACCTCCATCTATGACTTCACACACCTCCATTCTGAGTTCACACACCTCAATTCTGTGACTTCACACACCTCCATTCTGACTTCACACACCAATATATGACTTCACACACCTCCATTCTGTGACTTCACACACTTCCATTGTGACGACACACACCTCCATTCTATGAGTTCACACACCTATATTCTATGACTTCACATACCTCCATTCTGACTTCACACACCTCCATTCTATGACTTCACAGACCTCGAATCTGTGACTTCACTCACCTCCATTCTATGACTTCACCCTGCTCCATTCTATGACTTCGCACACCTCCTTTCTATGACTTCACCCACCTATATTCTATGACTTCACACCTCGATTCTGACTTCAGATACCTCCATTCTGTGACTTTACACACCTCCATTCTATGACTTCAAACACCTCCATTCTCTGACTTCACACACCTCCATTCTGAGCTTACACAACTACATTCGGTGACTTCACACACCTCCATTCTTACTTCACAACTTCCATTCTATGACTTCAGAAACCTACATTGTTACTTCACACACCTCCATTCTATGAGTTCACACACCTGCATTGTGACTTCACACACCTCCATTATCTGACTTCACACACCTCCATTCTGACTTCACACACCTCCATTCTGTCTTCACACACATCAATTCTGTGACTTCACACACCTCCATTCTATGATTTCACAAACATCCATTCTATGACTTCACAGACCTCCATTCTATGACTTCACACACCTCCTTTATGAGTTCACACACATCAATTCTGTGACTTCACACACCTCCATTGTGACTTCATACACCTCCATTCTATGAGTTCACACACCTCCATTCTGACTTCACACACTTCCATTCTATGACTTCACACAGCTCCATTCTGACTTCACACACCTCCATTCTTTGACTTCGCACACCTCTATTCTGACTTCACACACCTGCATTCTGTGACTTCACACACCTCCATTCTATGACTTCACAAACCTCCATTCTGTAACTTGACACACCTCCACTCTGTGACTTTACACACCTCCATTCTGTGACTTCACACACCTCCATTCTCTGATTTCACGCACAATCCATTCTTTGACTTCAGAAACCTCCATTCTTTGATTTCACACACCTCCATCCTATGACTTCACACACCTTCATTGTGACTTCACACAGCTCCATTCTGTGACTTCACACACCTCAATTCTGTGACTTCACACACCTCCATTCTATGACTTCACACGCTTCCAATCTATGACTTCACACACCTCCATTCTATGACTTCACACACCTCCATTCTATGACTTTACACACCTGCATTCTGACTTCACACACCTCCATTCTCTGATTTCACACACCCCCATTCTATGACTTCACACACCTCCATTGTGACTTCACACACCTCCATTCTATGAGTTCATACACCTCCATTCTGACTTCACAAACCTCCATTCTATGACTTCACAGACTTTGAATATGTGACTTCACTCACCTCCACTCTATGACTTCACACTTCTCCATTCTATGACTTCCCACACCTCCTTTCCATGACTTCACCCACCCCCATTCTATGACTTCACAACTCCATTCTGACTTCACACACCTCCATTCTGCGACTTCACACACCTCCATTCTATGAGTTCACACACCTCCATTTTGACTTCACACACCTCCATTCTATGACTTCACACACCTTCATTCTTACTTCAAAAACATCAATTCTATGACATCACACACCTCCATTCTATGACTTCACACACCTCCATTCTATGACTTCACACACCTCCATTCTGTGACTTCACACACCTCCATTCTCTGTCTTCACACACCTCCATTGTGACTTCACACACGTCCATTCTATGAGTTCACACACCTCCATTCTGACTTCACACCCCTCCATTCTATGACTTCACACTCCTCCATTCTGACTTCACACAGCTCCATTCTGTGAATTCACAAAATTCCATTCTATGATTTTACACACCTCCATACTGTGACTTCACACACCTCCATCTATGACTTCAAACACCTCCATTCTGAGTTCACACACCTCCGTTCTGTGACTTCACACATCTGCATTCTGACTTCACATACCTCCAATATATGACTTCACACACCTCCATTCTGTGACTTCACACACTTCCATTGTGACGTCACGCACCTCCATTCTATGAGTTCACACACGTCTATTCTAGGACTTCACACTCCTCAATTCTGACATCACAGAGCTCCATTCTATGACTTCACAGACCTCGGATCTGTGACTTCACTCACCTCCATTCTATATCTTCTCACTCCTCTATTCTATGACATCCCACAACTCCTTTCTAGGACTTCACCCACCTCTATTCGATGACTTCACACCTCCATTCTGACTTCACACACCTCCATTCTGTGACTTCACACACCTCCATTCTATGACTTCACACACCTCCATTCTATGACTTCACACACCTTCATTCTTACTTCAGAAACATCCATTCTATGACCTCACACACCTCCATTCTATGACTTCACAAATCTCCATTCTGTGACTTCCCACACCTCCATTCTGAGTTCACACATCTCCATTCTGTGACTTCACACACCTCCCTTCTGACTTCACACACCTACCTTCTGTGACTTCACACACCTCCATTGTGAGTTCACCCACTTCCATTCTGTGACTTCACACACCTCCATTCTGTTACTTCACACACCTCCATTCTGTGACTTCACACACCTCCATTGTATGACTTCACACACCTCTATTCTGTGACTTCACACACCTCCTTTCTGAGTTCACACACCCCATGCTGTGACTTCACAGACCTCCATTCTATGACTTCACACACCTCCATTCTTTGACTTCACACACCTCCATTCTATGACTTCACACACCTCCACTGTGACTTCACAGAACTCCATTCTGTGACTTCACACATCTCCCTCTGTGACTTCACACACCTCCATTCTGTTACTTCACACACCTCCATTCTGTGACTTCACACACCTCCATTCTATGAGTTCACACACCTGCATTGTGACTTCACACACCTCCATTCTATGACTTCACACATCTCCATTCTGACTTCACACACCTCCATGCTGTGACTTCACACACCTCCATTCTATGACTTCACACACCTCCATTCTTTGACTTCACACACCTCCATTCTATGACTTCACACACCTCCACTGTGACTTCACAGAACTCCATTCTGTGCCTTCACACACCTCCCTCTGTGACTCCACACACCTCCAATCTAGGAATTCACACACTTCCAATGTATGACTTCACACACCTCCATTCTATGACTTCACACACCTGCATTCTGACTTCACACACCTCCATTCTCTGACTTCACACACCTCCATTCTCTGACTTCACACACCTCCATTCTGTAACTTCACACACGTCCAATGTTTGACTTCACACACCTCCATTCCATGACTTCATACACCTCCATTCTATGACTTCAAACACATCCATTCTTTGACTTCACACACCTCCATTTTGACTTCGCACACCTCCATTCTGTGACTTCACACACATCCATTCTTTGACTTCACACACCACAATTTTGACTTCACACAAGTCCATTCATTGACTTCACACACCTCCATTCTCTGACTTCACACACCTCCATTTTGACTTCACACCCTTCCATTCTGTGACTTCACACACCTCCATTGTGAGTTCACCCACTTCCATTCTATGTCTTCACACACCTCCATTCTGTGACTTCACACACCTCCATTATGTGACCTCACACACCTCCATTCTATGACTTCACACACCTCCCTTCTATGAATTCACACCCCTCCATTCTGTGACTTCACACACCTCCATTGTATGACTTCACACACCTCCATTCTGTGTCTTCACACACCTCCATTCTCAGTTCACACACCTCCATTCTGTGATTTCACAAACCTCCATTCTGTTACTTCCACACCTCCATTCTATGAATTAACACACCTCCATTCTATGACTTCACACCCCTCCATTCTATGACTTCACACACCACCATTCTGTGACTTCACACACCTCCATTCTATGACTTCACACACCTCCATTCTGTCACTTCACCACCTCCATTCTATGACTTCACACACCTCCATTCTATGACTTCACACACCTGCATTGTGACTTCACACACGTCCATTATCTGACCTCACACACCTCCATTCTGACTTCACACACCTCCATTCTGTCTTCACACACCTCAATTCTGTGGCTTCACCCACCTCCATTCTATGATTTCACACACCTCCATTGTATGACTTCACAGACCTCCATTCTATGACTTCACACACCTCCTTTCTGAGTTCACGCACATCCATTCTGTGACTTCACACACCTCCATTGTGACTTCATACACCTCCATTCTATGAGTTTACACACCTCCATTCTGACTTCACACACATCCATTCTATGACTTCACACAGCTCCATTCTGACTTCACACACCTCCATTCTATGACTTCGCACACCTCTATTCTGACTTCACACACCTGCATTCTGTGACTTCACACACCTCCATTCTATGACTTCACAAACCTCCATTCTGTGACTTCACACACCTCCACTCTGTGACTTTACACACCTCCATTCTGTGACTTCACACACCACCATTCTCTGATTTCACACACAATCCATTCTATGACTTCACAAACCTCCATTCTTTGATTTCACACACCTCCATCCTATGACTTCACACACCTCCATTGTGACTTCACACAACTCCATTCTGTGACTTCACACACCTCCATTCTGTGACTTCACACACCTCCATACTATGACTTCCCCACACCTTCAATCTATGACTTCACACACCTCCATTCTATGACTTCACACGCTTCCAATCTATGACATCACACACCTCCATTCTATGACTTCACACACCTCCATTCTATGACATCACACACCTGCATTCTGACTTCACACACCTCCATTCTCTGATTTCACACAGCCCCATTCTATGACATCACACACCTCCATTGTGACTTCACACAACTCCATTCTATGAGTTCATACACCTCCATTCTGAGTTCATAAACCTCCATTCTATGACTTCACAGACTTTGAATATGTGACTTCACTCACCTCCACACTATGACTTCACACATCTCCATTCTATGACTTTCCACACCTCCTTTCCATGACTTCACCCACCCCCATTCTATGACTTCACACCTCCATTCTGACTTCACACACCTCCATTCTGTGACTTCACACTCCTCCATTCTATGAGTTCACACACCTTCATTTTGACTTCTCACACCTCCATTCTATGACTTCACACACCTTCATTCTTACTTCAGAAACATCCATTCTATGACTTCACACACCTCCATTCTATGACTTCACACACCTCCATTCTTTGACTTCACACACCTCCATTCTGTGACTTCACACACCTTCATTCTATGTCTTCACACACCTCCATTGTGACTTCACACACGTCCATTCTATGAGTTCACACACCTCCATTCTGACTTCACACACATCCATTCTATGACTTCACACTCCTCCATTCTGACTTCACACAGCTCCATTCTGAGTTCACACACCTCCATTCTGTGACTTCACACACCTCCATTCTGACTTCACACACCTCGAATATATGACTTCACACACCTCCATTCTGTGACTTCACACACTTCCATTGTGACGTCACACACCTCCATTCTTTGATTTCACACACATCCATTCTAAGAATTCACACTCCTCAATTCTGACATCACACAGCTCCATTCTATGACTTCGCAGACCTCGGATCGGTGACTTCACTCACCTCCATTCTGTGACTTCACACTCCTCTATTCTATGACTTCCCACAACTCCTTTCTATGACTTTACCCACCTCTAGTCGATGACTTCACACCTCCATTCTGACTTCACACACCTCCATACTGTGACTTCACACACCTCCATCTATGACTTCAAACACCTCCATTCTGAGTTCACACACCTCCATTCTGTGACTTCACACACCTCCATTCTGACTTCACACACCTCCAATATATGACTTCACACACCTCCATTCTGTGACTTCACACACTTCCATTGTGACGTCACACTCCTCCATTCTATGAGTTCACGCACATCCATTCTAAGACTTCACACTCCTCAATTCTGACATCACACAGCTCCATTCTATGACTTCACAGACCTCGGATCTGTGACTTCACTCACCTCCATTCTATGACTTCACACTCCTCTATTCTATGACTTCCCACAACTCCTTTCTATGACTTTACCCACCTCTATTCGATGACTTCACACCTCCATTCTGACTTCACACACCTCCATTCTGTGACTTCACAAACCTCCATTCTATGACTTCACACACCTCCATTCTATGACTTCACACACCTTCATTCTTATTTCAGAAACATCCATTCTATGACCTCACACACCTCCATTCTGTGACTTCACAAATCACCATTCTGTGACTTCCCACACCTCCATTCTGAGTTCACACATCTCCATTCTGTGACTTCACACACCTCCCTTCTGACTTCACACACCTTCCTTCTGTGACTTCACACACCTCCATTGTGATTTCACCGACTTCCATTCTGTGACTTCACACACCTCCATTCTGTTACTTCACACACCTCCATTCTGTGACTTCTCACACCTCCATTCTATGACTTCACACACCTCCATTCTATGAATTCACACACCTCCATTCTGTGACTTCACACACCTCCTTTCTGAGTTCACACAACTCCATTCTATGACTTCACACACCTGCATTGTGACTTCACCCACCTCCATTCTATGAGTTCACACACCTGCATTGTGACTTCACACACCTCCATTCTATGACTTCACACATCTCCATTCTGACTTCACACACCTCCATGCTGTGACTTCACACAACTCCATTCTGACTTCACACACCTCCATTCTTTGACTTCACACACCTCCATTCTATGATTTCACACACCTCCACTGTGACTTCACAGAACTCCATTCTGTGACTTCACACACCTCCCTCTGTGACTTCAAACACCTCCAATCTATGACTTCACACACTTCCAATCTATGACTTCACACACCTCCATTCTAGGACTTCACACACCTGCATTCTGACTTCACACACCTCCATTCTCTGACTTCACACACCTCCATTCTGTAACTTCACACACTTCCAATGTTTGATTCACACACCTCCATTCCATGACTTCATACACCTCCATTCTATGACTTTAAACACATCCATTCTTTGACTTCACACACCGCCATTTTGACTTCACACACCTCCATTCTGTGACTTCACACACATCCATTCTTTGACTTCACACACCACAATTTTGACTTCACACAAGTCCATCCATTGACTTCACACATCTCCATTCTCTGACTTCACAAACCTCAATTTTGACTTCACACACTTCCATTCTGTGACTTCACACACCTCCATTCTATGACTTCACACAACTCCCTTCTATGAATTCACACACCTCCATTCTGTGACATCACACAACTCCATTGTGAGTTCACCAACTTCCATTCTGTGTCTTCACACACCTACATTCTGTGAGTTCACACACCTCCATTATGTGACTTCACACACCTCCATTTATGACTTCACACACCTCCATTCTATGAATTCACACCCCTCCATTCTGTGACTTCACACACCTCCATTGTATCACTTCACACACCTCAATTCTGTGACATCACACACCTCCATTCTCAGTTCACACACCTCCATTCTGTGACTTCACACACCTCCATTCTGTGACTTCCACACCTCCATTCTATGACTTAACACACCTCCATTCTATGACTTCACACCCCTCCATTCTATGACTTCACACACCAACATTCTGTGACTTCACACACCTCCATTCTATGACTTCACACACCTCCATTCTGTTACTACACCACCTCCATTCTATGACTTCACACACCTCCATTCTATGACTTCACACACCTTCATTGTGACTTCACCCACCTCAATTATATGAGTTCACACACCTGCATTGTGACTTCACACACCTCCATTCTATGACTTCACACATCTCCATTCTGACTTCACACACCTCCATTCTATGATTTCACACACTTCGATTCTATGACTTCACACACCTCCATTCTATGACTTCACACACCTCGTTTCTGAGTTGACACACATGCTTTCTGTGATTTCACACACCTCCATTCTGAGTTCACACACCTCCAGTCTATGACTTCACACACCTCCCTTCTTTGACATCAAAAACCACCATTCTATGACTTCACACACGTCCATTTTGACTTCACACACCTCCAATCTACGAGTTCACACACTTCCATTCTGCCTTCACCCACCTCCATTCTATGACTTCACTCAGCTGCCTTCTGACTTCACACACCTCCATTTGTGAATTCACACACCACCATGTTGACTTCACACACCTCCATTCTGTGACTTCACACACCTCCATTCTGTGACTTCACACATCTCCATTCTGTGACTTCACACACCTCCAATGTTTCATTTCACACACCTCCATTCTTGGACTTCACACACTTCCATTCCATGACTTCACACACCTCCATTCTATGAGTTCACACACCTCCATTCTAACTTCACACCCCTCCATTCTATGACTTCACACTCCGCCCTTCTGACTTCACACTCCTCCATTCTGTGAATTCACAAAACTCCATTCTATGATTTCACACACCTCCATACTATGACTTCACACACCTCCATCTATGACTTCACACACCTCCATTCTGAGTTCACACACCTCAATTCTGTGACTTCACACACCTCCATTCTGACTTCACACACCAATGTGTGACTTCACACACCTCCATTCTGTGACTTCACACACTTCCATTGTGACGACACACACCTCCATTCTATGAGTTCACACACCTCTATTCTACGACTTCACATACCTCCATTCTGACTTCACACACCTCCATTCTATGACTTCACAGACCTCGAATCTGTGACTTCACTCACCTCCATTCTATGACTTCACCCTGCTCCATTCTATGACTTCGCACACCTCCTTTCTATGACTTCACCCACCTCTATTCTATGACTTCACACCTCGATTCTGACTTCAGATACCTCCATTCTGTGACTTTACACACCTCCATTCTATGACTTCAAACACCTCCATTCTCTGACTTCACACACCTCCATTCTGAGCTCACACAACTCCATTCGGTGACTTCACACACCTCCATTCTTACTTCACAACCTCCATTCTATGACTTCAGAAACCTACATTGTTACTTCACACACCTCCATTCTATGAGTTCACACACCTGCATTGTGACTTCACACACCTCCATTATCTGACTTCACACACCTCCATTCTGACTTCACACACCTCCATTCTGTCTTCACACACATCAATTCTGTGACTTCACACACCTCCATTCTATGATTTCACAAACATCCATTCTATGACTTCACAGACCTCCATTCTATGACTTCACACACCTCCTTAATGAGTTCACACACATCAATTCTGTGACTTCACACACCTCCATTGTGACTTCATACACCTCCATTCTATGAGTTCACACACCTCCATTCTGACTTCACACACTTCCATTCTATGACTTCACACAGCTCCATTCTGACTTCACACACCTCCATTCTTTGACTTCGCACACCTCTATTCTGACTTCACACACCTGCATTCTGTGACTTCACACACCTCCATTCTATGACTTCACAAACCTCCATTCTGTAACTTCACACACCTCCACTCTGTGACTTTACACACCTCCATTCTGTGACTTCACACACCTCCATTCTCTGATTTCACGCACAATCTATTCTTTGACTTCAGAAACCTCCATTCTTTGATTTCACACACCTCCATCCTATGACTTCACACACCTTCATTGTGACTTCACACAGCTCCATTCTGTGACTTCACAGACCTCAATTCTGTGACTTCACACACCTCCATTCTATGACTTCACACGCTTCCAATCTATGACTTCACACACCTCCATTCTATGACTTCACACACCTCCAT
Organism: Megascapheus bottae; assembly: GCA_024803745.1. NCBI lineage: Eukaryota > Metazoa > Chordata > Mammalia > Rodentia > Geomyidae > Megascapheus > Megascapheus bottae. The sequence continues at coordinate 1,346,649 of JANJXV010000272.1, forward strand.
TCTATGACTTTACACACCTGCATTCTGACTTCACACACCTCCATTCTCTGATTTCACACACCCCCATTCTATGACTTCACACACCTCCATTGTGACTTCACACACCTCCATTCTATGAGTTCATACACCTCCATTCTGACTTCACAAACCTCCATTCTATGACTTCACAGACTTTGAATATGTGCCTTCACTCACCTCCACTCTATGACTTCACACTTCTCCATTCTATGACTTCCCACACCTCCTTTCCATGACTTCACCCACCCCCATTCTATGACTTCACAACTCCATTCTGACTTCACACACCTCCATTCTGCGACTTCACACACCTCCATTCTATGAGTTCACACACCTCCATTTTGACTTCACACACCTCCATTCCATGACTTCACACACCTTCATTCTTACTTCAGAAACATTCATTCTATGACTTCACACACCTCCATTCTATGACTTCACACACCTCCATTCTATGACTTCACACACCTCCATTCTGTGACTTCACACACCTCCATTCTCTGTCTTCACACACCTCCATTGTGACTTCACACACGTCCATTCTATGAGTTCACACACCTCCATTCTGACTTCACTCCCCTCCATTCTACGACTTCACACTCCTCCATTCTGACTTCACACAGCTCCAATCTGTGAATTCACAAAATTTCATTCTATGATTTTACACACCTCCATACTGTGACTTCACACACCTCCATCTATGACTTCACACACCTCCATTCTGAGTTCACACACCTCAATTCTGTGACTTCACACACCTCCATTCTGACTTCACACACCAATGTATGACTTCACACACCTCCATTCTGTGACTTCACACACTTCCATTGTTACGACACACACCTCCATTCTATGAGTTCACACACCTCTATTCTATGACTTCACATACCTCCATTCTGACTTCACACACCTCCATTCTATGACTTCACAGACCTCGAATCTGTGACTTCACTCACCTCCATTCTATGACTTCACCCTGCTCCATTCTATGACTTCGCACACCTCCTTTCTATGACTTCACCCACCTCTATTCTATGACTTCATACCTCGATTCTGACTTCAGATACCTCCATTCTCTGACTTTACACACCTCCATTCTATGACTTCAAACACCTCCATTCTCTGACTTCACACACCTCCATTCTGAGCTCACACAACTCCATTCGGTGACTTCACACACCTCCATTCTTACTTCACAACTTCCATTCTATGACTTCAGAAACCTACATTGTTACTTCACACATCTCCATTCTATGAGTTCACACACCTGCATTGTGACTTCACACACCTCCATTATCTGACTTCACACACCTCCATTCTGACTTCACACACCTCCATTCTGTCTTCACACACATCAATTCTGTGACTTCACACACCTCCATTCTATGATTTCACAAACATCCATTCTATGACTTCACAGACCTCCATTCTATTACTTCACACACCTCCTTTATGAGTTCACACACATCAATTCTGTGACTTCACACACCTCCATTGTGACTTCATACACCTCCATTCTATGAGTTCACACACCTCCATTCTGACTTCACACACTTCCATTCTATGACTTCACACACCTCCATTCTGACTTCACACACCTCCATTCTTTGACTTCGCACACCTCTATTCTGACTTCACACACCTGCATTCTGTGACTTCACACACCTCCATTCTATGACTTCACAAACCTCCATTCTGTAACTTCACACACCTCCACTCTGTGACTTTACACACCTCCATTCTGTGACTTCACACACCTCCATTCTGACTTCACACACCTCCATTCTGCGACTTCACACACCTCCATTCTATGAGTTCACACACCTCCATTTTGACTTCACACACCTCCATTCCATGACTTCACACACCTTCATTCTTACTTCAGAAACATCCATTCTATGACTTCACACACCTCCATTCTATGACTTCACACACCTCCATTCTATGACTTCACACACCTCCATTCCATGACTTCACACACCTTCATTCTTACTTCAGAAACATCCATTCTATGACTTCACACACCTCCATTCTATGACTTCACACATCTCCATTCCATGACTTCACACACCTTCATTCTTACTTCAGAAACATCCATTCTCTGTCTTCACACACCTCCATTGTGACTTCACACACGTCCATTCTATGAGTTCACACACCTCCATTCTGACTTCACTCCCCTCCATTCTATGACTTCACACTCCTCCATTCTGACTTCACACAGCTCCAATCTGTGAATTCACAAAATTCCATTCTATGATTTTACACACCTCCATACTGTGACTTCACACACCTCCATCTATGACTTCACACACCTCCATTCTGAGTTCACACACCTCAATTCTGTGACTTCACACACCTCCATTCTGACTTCACACACCAATGTATGACTTCACACACCTCCATTCTGTGACTTCACACACTTCCATTGTTACGACACACACCTCCATTCTATGAGTTCACACACCTCTATTCTATGACTTCACATACCTCCATTCTGACTTCACACACCTCCATTCTATGACTTCACAGACCTCGAATCTGTGACTTCACTCACCTCCATTCTATGACTTCACCCTGCTCCATTCTATGACTTCGCACACCTCCTTTCTATGACTTCACCCACCTCTATTCTATGACTTCACACCTCGATTCTGACTTCAGATACCTCCATTCTGTGACTTTACACACCTCCATTCTATGACTTCAAACACCTCCATTCTCTGACTTCACACACCTCCATTCTGAGCTCACACAACTCCATTCGGTGACTTCACACACCTCCATTCTTACTTCACAACTTCCATTCTATGACTTCAGAAACCTACATTGTTACTTCACACATCTCCATTCTATGAGTTCACACACCTGCATTGTGACTTCACACACCTCCATTATCTGACTTCACACACCTCCATTCTGACTTCACACACCTCCATTCTGTCTTCACACACATCAATTCTGTGACTTCACACACCTCCATTCTATGATTTCACAAACATCCATTCTATGACTTCACAGACCTCCATTCTATGACTTCACACACCTCCTTTATGAGTTCACACACATCAATTCTGTGACTTCACACACCTCCATTGTGACTTCATACACCTCCATTCTATGAGTTCACACACCTCCATTCTGACTTCACACACTTCCATTCTATGACTTCACACACCTCCATTCTGACTTCACACACCTCCATTCTTTGACTTCGCACACCTCTATTCTGACTTCACACACCTGCATTCTGTGACTTCACACACCTCCATTCTATGACTTCACAAACCTCCATTCTGTAACTTCACACACCTCCACTCTGTGACTTTACACACCTCCATTCTGTGACTTCACACACCTCCATTCTCTGATTTCACGCACAATCCATTCTTTGACTTCAGAAACCTCCATTCTTTGATTTCACACACCTCCATCCTATGACTTCACACACCTTCATTGTGACTTCACACAGCTCCATTCTGTGACTTCACACACCTCAATTCTGTGACTTCACACACCTCCATTCTATGACTTCACACGCTTCCAATCTATGACTTCACACACCTCCATTCTATGACTTTACACACCTGCATTCTGACTTCACACACCTCCATTCTCTGATTTCACACACCCCCATTCTATGACTTCACACACCTCCATTGTGACTTCACACACCTCCATTCTATGAGTTCATACACCTCCATTCTGACTTCACAAACCTCCATTCTATTACTTCACAGACTTTGAATATGTGACTTCACTCACCTCCACTCTATGACTTCACACTTCTCCATTCTATGACTTCCCACACCTCCTTTCCATGACTTCACCCACCCCCATTCTATGACTTCACAACTCCATTCTGACTTCACACACCTCCATTCTGCGACTTCACACACCTCCATTCTATGAGTTCACACACCTCCATTTTGACTTCACACACCTCCATTCTATGACTTCACACACCTTCATTCTTACTTCAGAAACATCCATTCTATGACTTCACACACCTCCATTCTATGACTTCACACACCTCCATTCTATGACTTCACACACCTCCATTCTGTGACTTCACACACCTCCATTCTCTGTCTTCACACACCTCCATTGTGACTTCACACACGTCCATTCTATGAGTTCACACACCTCCATTCTGACTTCACTCCCCTCCGTTCTATGACTTCACACTCCTCCATTCTGACTTCACACAGCTCCAATCTGTGAATTCACAAAATTCCATTCTATGATTTTACACACCTCCATACTGTGACTTCACACACCTCCATCTATGACTTCACACACCTCCATTCTGAGTTCACACACCTCAATTCTGTGACTTCACACACCTCCATTCTGACTTCACACACCAATGTATGACTTCACACACCTCCATTCTGTGACTTCACACACTTCCATTGTGACGACACACACCTCCATTCTATGAGTTCACACACCTCTATTCTATGACTTCACACACCTCCATTCTGACTTCACACACCTCCATTCTATGACTTCACAGACCTCGAATCTGTGACTTCTCTCACCTCCATTCTATGATTTCACCCTGCTCCATTCTATGACTTCGCACACCTCCTTTCTATGACTTCACCCACCTCTATTCTATGACTTCACACCTCGATTCTGACTTCAGATACCTCCATTCTGTGACTTTACACACCTCCATTCTATGACTTCAAACACCTCCATTCTCTGACTTCACACACCTCCATTCTGAGCTCACACAACTACATTCGGTGACTTCACACACCTCCATTCTTACTTCACAACCTCCACTCTATGACTTCAGAAACCTACATTGTTACTTCACACACCTCCATTCTATGAGTTCACACACCTGCATTGTGACTTCACACACCTCCATTATCTGACTTCACACACCTCCATTCTGACTTCACACACCTCCATTCTGTCTTCACACACATCAATTCTGTGACTTCACACACCTCCATTCTATGATTTCACAAACATCCATTCTATGACTTCACAGACCTCCATTCTATGACTTCACACACCTCCTTTATGAGTTCACACACATCAATTCTGTGACTTCACACACCTCCATTGTGACTTCATACACCTCCATTCTATGAGTTCACACACCTCCATTCTGACTTCACACACTTCCATTCTATGACTTCACACAGCTCCATTCTGACTTCACACACCTCCATTCTTTGACTTCGCACACCTCTATTCTGACTTCACACACCTGCATTCTGTGACTTCACACACCTCCATTCTATGACTTCACAAACCTCCATTCTGTAACTTCACACACCTCCACTCTGTGACTTTACACACCTCCATTCTGTGATTTCACACACCTCCATTCTCTGATTTCACGCACAATCCATTCTTTGACTTCAGAAACCTCCATTCTTTGATTTCACACACCTCCATCCTATGACTTCACACACCTTCATTGTGACTTCACACAGCTCCATTCTGTGACTTCACACACCTCAATTCTGTGACTTCACACACCTCCATTCTATGACTTCACACGCTTCCAATCTATGACTTCACACACCTCCATTCTATGACTTCACACACCTCCATTCTATGACTTTACACACCTGCATTCTGACTTCACACACCTCCATTCTCTGATTTCACACACCCCCATTCTATGACTTCACACACCTCCATTGTGACTTCACACACCTCCATTCTATGAGTTCATACACCTCCATTCTGACTTCAAAAACCTCCATTCTATGACTTCACAGACTTTGAATATGTGACTTCACTCACCTCCACTCTATGACTTCACACTTCTCCATTCTATGACTTCCCACACCTCCTTTCCATGACTTCACCCACCCCCATTCTATGACTTCACAACTCCATTCTGACTTCACACACCTCCATTCTGCGACTTCACACACCTCCATTCTATGAGTTCACACACCTCCATTTTGACTTCACACACCTCCATTCTATGACTTCACACACCTCCATTCTATGACTTCACACACCTCCATTCTGTGACTTCACACACCTCCATTCTCTGTCTTCACACACCTCCATTGTGACTTCACACACGTCCATTCTATGAGTTCACACACCTCCATTCTGACTTCACACCCCTCCATTGTATGACTTCACACTCCTCCATTCTGACTTCACACAGCTCCATTCTGTGAATTCACAAAATTCCATTCTATGATTTTACACACCTCCATACTGTGACTTCACACACCTCCATCTATGACTTCAAACAACTCCATTCTGAGTTCACACACCTCCGTTCTGTGACTTCACACACCTCCATTCTGACTTCACATACCTCCAATATATGACTTCACACACCTCCATTCTGTGACTTCACACACTTCCATTGTGACGTCACGCACCTCCATTCTATGAGTTCACATACGTCTATTCTAGGACTTCACACTCCTCAATTCTGACATCACACAGCTCCATTCTATGACTTCACAGACCTCGGATCTGTGACTTCACTCACCTCCATTCTATATCTTCTCACTCCTCTATTCTATGACTTCCCACAACTCCTTTCTATGACTTCACCCACCTCTATTCGATGACTTCACACCTCCATTCTGACTTCACACACCTCCATTCTGTGACTTCACACACCTCCATTCTATGACTTCACACACCTACATTCTATGACTTCACACACCTTCATTCTTACTTCAGAAACATCCATTCTATGACCTCACACACCTCCATTCTATGACTTCACAAATCTCCATTGTGTGACTTCCCACACCTCCATTCTGAGTTCACACATCTCCATTCTGTGATTTCACACACCTCCCTTCTGACTTCACACACCTACCTTCTGTGAATTCACACACCTCCATTGTGAGTTCACCCACTTCCATTCTGTTACTTCACACACCTCCATTCTGTGACTTCACACACCTCCATTGTATGACTTCACACACCTCTATTCTGTGACTTCACACACCTCCTTTCTGAGTTCACACACCTCCATGCTGTGACTTCACAGACCTCCATTCTATGACTTCACACACCTCCATTCTTTGACTTCACACACCTCCATTCTATGACTTCACACACCTCCACTGTGACTTCACAGAACTCCATTCTGTGACTTCACACACCTCCCTCTGTGACTTCACACACCTCCATTCTGTTACTTCACACACCTCCATTCTGTGACTTCACACACCTCCATTCTATGCGTTCACACACCTGCATTGTGACTTCACACACCTCCATTCTATGACTTCACACATCTCCATTCTGACTTCACACACCTCCATGCTGTGACTTCACACACCTCCATTCTATGACTTCACACACCTCCATTCTTTGACTTCACACACCTCCATTCTATGACTTCACACACCTCCACTGTGACTTCACAGAACTCCATTCAGTGAATTCACACACCTCCCTCTGTGACTTCACACACCTCCAATCTATGAATTCACACACTTCCAATCTATGACTTCACACACCTCCATTCTATGACTTCACACACCTGCATTGTGACTTCACACACCTCCATTCTCTGACTTCACACACCTCCATTCTCTGACTTCACACACCTCCATTCTGTAATTCACACACGTCCAATGTTTGACTTCACACACCTCCATTCCATGACTTCATACACCTCCATTCTATGACTTCAAACACATCCATTCGTTGACTTCACACACCTCCATTTTGACTTCACACACCTCCATTCTGTGACTTCACACACATCCATTCTTTGACTTCAGACACCACAATTTTGACTTCACACAAGTCCATTCATTGACTTCACACACCTCCATTCTCTGACTTCACACACCTCCATTTTGACTTCACACCCTTCCATTCTGTGACTTCACACTCCTTCATTCTATGACTTCACACACCTCCCTTCTATGAGTTCACACACCTCCATTCTGTGACTTCACACACCTCCATTGTGAGTTCACCCACTTCCATTCTGTGTCTTCACACACCTCCATTCTGTGACTTCACACACCTCCATTATGTGACCTCACACACCTCCATTCTATGACTTCACACACCTCCCTTCTATGAATTCACACATCTCCATTCTGTGACTTCACACACCTCCATTGTATGACTTCACACACCTCCATTCTGTGTCTTCACACACCTCCATTCTCAGTTCACACACCTCCATTCTGTGATTTCACAAACCTCCATTCTGTTACTTCCACACCTCCATTCTATGAATTAACACACCTCCATTCTATGACTTCACACCCATCCATTCTATGACATCACACACCACCATTCTGTGACTTCACACACCTCCATTCTATGACTTCACACACCTCCATTCTGTCACTTCACCACCTCCATTCTATGACTTCACACACCTCCATTCTATGACTTCACACACCTGCATTGTGACTTCACACACGTCCATTATCTGACCTCACACACCTCCATTCTGACTTCACACACCTCCATTCTGTCTTCACACACCTCAATTCTGTGGCTTCACACACCTCCATTCTATGATTTCACACACCTCCATTGTATGACTTCACAGACCTCCATTCTATGACTTCACACACCTCCTTTCTGAGTTCACACACATCCATTCTGTGACTTCACACACCTCCATTGTGACTTCATACACCTCCATTCTATGAGTTTACACACCTCCATTCTGACTTCACACACATCCATTCTATGACTTCACACAGATCCATTCTGACTTCACACAACTCCATTCTATGACTTCGCACACCTCTACTCTGACTTCACACACCTGCATTCTGTGACTTCACACACCTCCATTCTATGACTTCACAAACCTCCATTCTGTGACTTCACACACCTCCACTCTGTGACTTTACACACCTCCATTCTGTGACTTCACACACCACCATTCTCTGATTTCACACACAATCCATTCTATGACTTCACAAACCTCCATTCTTTGATTTCACACACCTCCATCCTATGACTTCACACACCTCCATTGTGACTTCACACAACTCCATTCTGTGACTTCACACACCTCCATTCTGTGACTTCACACACCTCCATACTATGACTTCCCCACACCTTCAATCTATGACTTCACACACCTCCATTCTATGACTTCACACGCTTCCAATCTATGACTTCACACACCTCCATTCTATGACTTCACACACCTCCATTCTATGAATTTACACACCTGCATTCTGACTTCACACACCTCCATTCTCTGATTTCACACACCCCCATTCTACGACATCACACACCTCCATTGTGACTTCACACACCTCCATTCTATGAGTTCATACACCTCCATTCTGACTTCACAAACCTCCATTCTATGACTTCACAGACTTTGAATATGTGACTTCACTCACCTCCACACTATGACTTCACACATCTCCATTCTATGACTTTCCACACCTCCTTTCCATGACTTCACCCACCCCCATTCTATGACTTCACACCTCCATTCTGACTTCACACGCTTCCAATCTATTACTTCACACACCTCCATTCTGTGACTTCACACTCCTCCATTCTATGAGTTCACACACCTTCATTTTGACTTCACACACCTCCATTCTATGACTTCACACACCTTCATTCTTACTTCAGAAACATCCATTCTATGACTTCACACAAATCCATTATATGACTTCACACACCTCCATTCTTTGACTTCACACACCTCCATTCTGTGACTTCACACACCTCCATTCTATGTCTTCACACACCTCCATTGTGAGTTCACACACGTCCATTCTATGAGTTCACACACCTCCATTCTGACTTCACACACCTCCATTCTATGACTTCACACTCCTCCATTCTGACTTCACACAGCTCCATTCTGTGAATTCACAAAATTCCATTCTATGATTTCACACACCTCCATACTGTGACTTCACACACCTCCATCTATGACTTCAAACACCTCCATTCTGAGTTCACACACCTCCATTCTGTGACTTCACACACCTCCATTCTGACTTCACACACCTCGAATATATGACTTCACACACCTCCATTCTGTGACTTCACACACTTCCATTGTGACGTCACACACCTCCATTCTATGATTTCACACACATCCATTCTAAGACTTCACACTCCTCAATTCTGACATCACACAGCTCCATTCTATGACTTCACAGACCTCGGATCTGTGACTTCACTCACCTCCATTCTATGACTTCACACTCCTCTATTCTAAGACTTCCCACAACTCCTTTCTATGACTTTACCCACCTCTATTCGATGACTTCACACCTCCATTCTGACTTCACACACCTTCCTTCTGTGACTTCACACACCTCCATTGTGATTTCACCGACTTCCATTCTGTGACTTCACACACCTCCATTCTGTTACTTCACACACCTCCATTCTGTGACTTCTCACACCTCCATTCTATGACTTCACACACCTCCATTCTATGAATTCACACACCTCCATTCTGTGACTTCACACACCTCCTTTCTGAGTTCACACAACTCCATTCTATGACTTCACACACCTGCATTGTGACTTCACCCACCTCCATTCTATGAGTTCACACACCTGCATTGTGACTTCACACACCTCCATTCTATGACTTCACACATCTCCATTCTGACTACACACACCTCCATGCTGTGACTTCACACACCTCCATTCTGACTTCACACACCTCCATTCTGTGACTTCACACACCTCCATTCTATGACTTCACACACCTCCACTGTGACTTCACAGAACTCCATTCTGTGACTTCACACACCTCCCTCTGTGACTTCAAACACCTTCAATCTATGACTTCACACACATCTAATCTATGACTTCACACACCTCCATTCTAGGACTTCACACACCTGCATTCTGACTTCACACACCTCCATTCTCTGACTTCACACACCTCCATTCTGTAACTTCACACACTTCCAATGTTTGATTCACACACCTCCATTCCATGACTTCATACACCTCCATTCTATGACTTCAAACACATCCATTCTTTGACTTCACACACCACAATTTTGACTTCACACAAGTCCATCCATTGACTTCACACACCTCCACTCTCTGACTTCACAAACCTCCATTTTGACTTCACACACTTCCATTCTGTGACTTCACACACCTCCATTGTATGACTTCACACACCTCCCTTCTATGAATTCACACACCTCCATTCTGTGACATCACACACCTCCATTGTGAGTTCACCCACTTCCATTCTGTGTCTTCACACACCTCCATTCTGTGACTTCACACACCTCCATTATGTGACTTCACACACCTCCATTTATGACTTCACACACCTCCCTTCTATGAATTCACACCCCTCCATTGTGTGACTTCACACACCTCCATTGTATGACTTCACACACCTCAATTCTGTGACATCACACACCTCCATTCTCAGTTCACACACCTCCATTCTGTGACTTCACACACCTCCATTCTGTGACTTCCACACCTCCATTCTATGACTTAACACACCTCCATTCTATGACTTCACACCCCTCCATTCTATGACTTCACACACCAACATTCTGTGACTTCACACACCTCCATTCTATGACTTCACACACCTCCATTGTGTTACTTCACCACCTCCATTCTATGACTTCACACACCTCCATTCTATGACTTCACACACCTGCATTGTGACTTCACCCACCTCAATTCTATGAGTTCACACACCTGCATTGTGACTTCACACACCTCCATTCTATGACTTCACACATCTCCATTCTGACTTCACACACCTCCATTCTATGATTTCACACACTTCGATTCTATGACTTCACACACCTCCATTCTATGACTTCACACACCTCGTTTCTGAGTTGACACACATGCTTTCTGTGATTTCACACACCTCCATTCTGAGTTCACACACCTCCAGTCTATGACTTCACACACCTCCATTCTTTGACATCAAAAACCACCATTATATGACTTCACACACCTCCATTTTGACTTCACACACATCCATTCTACGAGTTCACACACTTCCATTCTGCCTTCACCCACCTCCATTCTATGACTTCACTCAGCTGCCTTCTGACTTCACACACCTCCATTTGTGAATTCACACACCACCATGTTGACTTCACACACCTCCATTCTGTGACTTCACACACCTCCATTCTGTGACTTCACACACCTCCATTCTGTGACTTCACACACCTCCATTGTTTCACTTCACACACCTCCATTCTTGGACTTCACACACCTCCATTCCATGACTTCACACACCTCCATTCTATGAGTTCACACACCTCCATTCTTTGAGTGAAAACACCTCCATTTTGACTTCACACACCTCCATTCTATGACTTCACACATCTTCATTACTACTTCAGAAACATCCATTCTATGACTGCACACACCTCCATTCAATGACTTCACACACCTCCATTCTGAATTCACACAGCTCCATTCTATGACTTCACACACCTCCATTCTGTGACTTCACACACTTCCATTCTATGACTTCACACACCTTCATTCTTACTTCACAAACATCCATTCTATGACTTCACACACCTCCATTCTATGACTTCACACACCTCCATTCTGTGACTTCACACACCTCCAATCTATGTCTTCACACACCTACATTGTGACTTCACATACCTCCATTCTATGAGTTCACACACCTCCATTCTAACTTCACACACCTCCATTTTATGACTTCACACTCCGCCATTCTGACTTCACACTCCTCCATTCTGTGAATTCACAAAACTCCATTCTATGATTTCACACACCTCCATATTATGACTTCACACACCAATGTATGACTTCACACACCTCCATTCTGTGACTTCTCACACTTCCATTGTGACGTCACACACCTCCATTCTATGAGTTCACACACCTCCATTCTATGACTTCACACACCTCCATTCTGACTTCACACACCTACATTCTATGCCTTCTCAGACTTCGAATCTGTGACTTCACTCACCTCCATTCTATGACTTCACACTGCTCCATTCTATGACTTCCCACACCTCCTTTCTATGTCTTCACCCACCTCTATTCTATGATTTAACACCTCGATTCTGACTTCAGATACCTCCATTCTGTGACTTCACACACCTCCATTCTATGACTTCAAACACCTCCATTCTCTGACTTCACACACCTCCATTCTGAGCGCACACAACTCCATTCGGTGACTTCACACACCTCCATTCTTTGATTTCACACACCTCCATCCTATGACTTCACACACCTCCATTGTGACTTCACACAACTCCATTCTGTGACTTCACACACCTCCATTCTGTGACTTCACACACCTCCATACTATGACTTCCCCACACCTTCAATCTATGACTTCACACACCTCCATTCTATGACTTCACACGCTTCCAATCTATGACTTCACACACCTCCATTCTATGACTTCACACACCTCAATTCTATGACTTCACACTCCTGCATTCTGACTTCACACACCTCCATTCTCTGATTTCACACACCTCTATTCTATGACTTCACACACCTCCATTCTGTAAATTCACACGCTTCCAATGTTTGACTTCACAAACCTCCATTCCATGACTTCATACACCTCCAGTCTATGACTTCTCGCACATCCATTCTTTGACTTCACACACCTCCATTGTGACTTCACACACCTCCATTCTGTGAGTTCACACACCTGCATTTGTTATTTCACACACCACAATTTTGTCTTCACACACGTCCATTCTTTGACTTCACACAACGCCATTCTCTGACTCCACACACCTCCATTTTGACTTCACACACATCCATTCTATGACTTCACACACCTCCATTGTGACTTCACACAACTCTATTCTCTGACTTCACACACCTGCCTTCTGTGACTTCACACACCTCCATTCTGTGACTTCACACCTCCATTCTATGACTTCACACCTCCATTCTATGACTTCACACACCAACATTTATGACGTCACACACCTCCATTCTGTGACTTCACACACCTCCATTCTGACATCACACACCTACATTCTCTGACTTCACACACGTCCATTCTATGGCTTCACACACCTCCATTCTGTGACTTCACCTACCACCATTGTGAGTTCACACACCTCAATTCTGTGACTTCACACACCTTGATTCTCTGCCTTCACACACCTCCAGTCTACGATTTCACACACCTCCATTCTGTGACTTAACACATCTCCATTCTATGACTTCACACACCTCCATTCTGTGACTTCACACACCTCCATTCTGAGTTCACACACCTCCATTCTGTGACTTCACACACCTCCATTATATGACTTCACACACCTCCATATTGTGACTTCACACACCTCCATTCTATGACTTCACACACCTCCATTCTATGACTTCACACACCTACATTGTGACTTCACACAGCTACGTTCTATCAGTTCACACACCTGCATTGTGACTTCACACACGTCCATTCTCTGACTTAACACACCTCCATTGTGAATTCACACACCTCCATTCTGACTTCACACACCTCAATTCTGTGACTTCACACACCTCCATTCTATGACTTCACATACCTCATTTCTGAGTTAACACACCTCCATTTTGTGACTTCACATACCTCTAATCTAACTTCACACACCTCCATTCTATGACTTCACACATCTCCATTGTGACTTCACACACCTTCATTCTATGAGTTCACACAGCTCCATTCTGACTTCACACACCTCCATTCTATGACTTCGCACACCTCTATTCTGACTTCACATATCTCCATTCTGTGACTTCACATTCCTCCATTCTTTGACTTCACACCACTCCATTCTGTGCCTTCACATAACTCCACTCTGTGACTTTACACACCTACATTCTGTGACTTCACACACCTCCATTCTGTGACTTCACACACTTCCATTCTATGACTTCACACACCTCCATTCTAAATCTTCACACACCGCCATTCTATGACTTCACACACTTCCATTTTTTGACATCATACACCTCCATTCTTTGACTTCACACACCTCCGTTCCATGAATTCACACACCTCCATTCTATGAGTTCATACACCTCCATTCTATGAGTTCACACACATTCATTCTTACTTCAGCAACATCCATTCTATGACTTCACACACCTCAATTCTGTGACTTCACACACCTCCATTCTGGGTTCACACACCTCCATTCTGTGACTTCACACACCTCCATTCTGACTTCACACACCTACATACTATGACTTCACACACTTCCATTCTATGACTTCACACACCTCCATTCTGTGACTTCACACACCTCCTCTCTGAGTTCACACACCTCCATTCTGTGTCTTCACACACCTCCATTCTGTGACTTCAGACACCTCCTTCTATGACTTCACACACCTTCATTCTGTGACTTCACACACCTCCATTCTGAGTTCACACACCTCCATTCTGTGACTTCACACACCTCCATTCTGACTTCACACACCTACAATATATGACTTCTCACACCTCCATTCTGTGACTTCACACACTTCCATTGTGACGTCACACACCTCCATTCTATGAGTTCACACACGTCCATTCTACGACTTCACACTCCTCAATTCTGGCATCACACAGCTCCATTCTATGACTTCACACTCCTCTATTCTATGACTTCCCACAACTCCTTTCTATGACTTCACCCACCTCTATTCTATGACTTCACACCTCCATTATGACTTCAGATACCTCCAATCTGTGAGTTCACACACCTCCATTCTGTGACTTCACCTACCTGCATTCTATGACTACACAAACCTCCATTCTGTGACCTCACACACCTCCATTCTATGAATTCACACACCTCCATTCTGTGATTTCACACACCTCAATTCTATGACTTCACACAGCTCCATTCTGTGACTTCACACATCTCCATTCTGAGTTCACGTACCTCCATTCTGTGACTTCACACAGCTCCATTCTGTGACTTCACACACCTCCATCCTATGACTTCACACACCTCCATTCTGTGACTTCACCTACCTGCATTCTATGACTTCACAAACCTCCATTCTGTGACTTTACACACCTCCATTCTGTGACTTTACAAACCTCCATTCTATGATTTCACACACCTCCAATCTATGACTTCACAAACCTCCATTGTATGACGTCACACATCTCCATTTTGACTTCACACACTTCCATTCTGTGACTTCACACACCTCCATTTTATGACTTCACACACTTCCATTGGGACGTCACACACCTCCATTCTATGAGTTCACACAACTACATTCTATGACTTCACACACCTCCATTCTATGCCTTCACACACCTGCATTCTGACTTCACACACCTCCATTCTATGACTTCAGAGACCTCGAATCTGTGACTTCACTCACCTCCAATCTATGACTTCACACTCCTCCATTCTATGACTTCCCACACCTCCTTTCTATGACTTCACACCTCTATTCCGACTTCACACACCTCCATTATGTGACTTCACACACCTCCATTATATGACGTCACACAACTCCATTCTATGACTTCACACACCTCCATTCTATGACTTCACACACCTCCATTCTATGCCTTCACACACCTGCATTCTGACTTCACACACCGCCATTCTCTGACTTCACACAGCTCCATTCTATGACTTCACACACCTCCATTCTGTAACTTCATACACTTCCAATGTTTGACTTCACAAACCTCCATTCCATGACTTCATACACCTCCATTCTATGACTTCACACACATCCATTCTTTGACTTCACACACCTCCATTTTGACTTCACACACCTCCATTCTGTGACTTCACACACATCCATTCTTTGACTTCACAAACCACAATTTTGTCTTCACACAAGTCCATTCATTGACTTCACACACCTCCATTCTCTGACTTCACACACCTCCATTTTGACTTCACACACTTCCATTCTGTGACTTCACACACCTCCATTCTATGACTTCACAAATCTCCCTTCTATGAATTCACACACCGCCATTCTGTGACATCACACACCTCCATTTTGAGTTCACCCACTTCCATTCTGTGACTTCACACACCTCCATTCTATGACTTCACATACCTCATTTCTGGGTTGACACACCTCCATTTTGTGACTTCACATACCTCTAATCTAACTTCACACACCTCCATTCTATGACTTCACACATCTCCATTCTGTGACTTCAAAAACCACCATTCTATAACTTCACACATCTCCATTGTGACTTCTCACACCTCCACTCTATGAGTTCACACAGCTCCATTCTGTCTTCACACACCTCCATTCTATGACTTCGCACACCTGTATTCTCACTTCACACATCTCCATTCTGTGACTTCACATTCCTCCATTCTTTGACTTCACAACCCTCCATTCTGTGCCTTCACACACCTCCACTCTGTGACTTTACAGACCTCCATTCTGTGACTTCACACACCTCCCTTCTGTGACTTCACACACCTCCATTCTATGACTTCACACACCTCCATTCTAAGACTTCACACACCTCCATTCTATGACTTCACACACTTCCATTCTATGATTTCACATACCTTCATACGATGACTTCACACACCTCCATTCTGTGCCTTCACACACCTCCATTCTGAGTTCACACACCTCCATTCTGTGACTTCACAAACCTCTATTCTATGATTTCACACACCTCCATTCTATGACTTCTCACACCTCCATTTTACGACGTCACACACCTCCATTTTGACTTCACACACTTCCATTCTGTGACTTCACACACCTCCATTCTATGAGTTCACACACTTCCATTGGGACGTCACACACCTCCATTCTATGAGTTCACACACCTACATTCTATGACTTCACACACCTTCATTCGACTTCACACACCTCCATTCTATGACTTCACAGACCTCGAATCTGTGACTTCACTCACCTAAAATCTATGACTACACACTCCTCCATTCTATGACTTCCCACACCTCCTTTCTATGATTTCACACCTCAATTCTGACATCAAACACCTCCATTATGTCTTCACACACCTCAATTATATGACGTCACACAACTCCGTTCTATGACTTCACACACCTCCATTCTATGACTTCACACACCTCCATTCTATGACTTCACACACCTCCATTTTAGGACGTCACACACCTCCATTTTGACTTCACACACTTCCATTTTGTGACTTCACACACCTCCATTCTGTGACTTCACACACATCCATTCTATGAATTCACACATCCATTTTGACTTCACACACTTCCTATATATGACTTCAAACACCTCAATTCTGTGACTTCACACACCTCCATTCTATGAGTTCATACCATCCATTCTGTGACTTCACACACCTCCATTCTATGACTTCACACACTTCCATTCTGTGACTCCGACACCTCCATTCTGTGACTTCACACACCTCCATTCTATGACTTCACATACCTCATTTCTGAGTTGACACACCTCCATTTTGTGACTTCACATACCTCTAATCTAACTTCACACACCTCCATTCTATGACTTCACACATCTCCATTCTGTGACTTCAAAAACCACCATTCTATAACTTCACACATCTCCATTGTGACTTCTCACACCTCCACTCTATGAGTTCACACAGCTCCATTCTGTCTTCACACACCTCCATTCTATGACTTCGCACACCTGTATTCTCACTTCACACATCTCCATTCTGTGACTTCACATTCCTCCATTCTTTGACTTCACAACCCTCCATTCTGTGCCTTCACACACCTCCACTCTGTGACTTTACAGACCTCCATTCTGTGACTTCACACACCTCCCTTCTGTGACTTCACACACCTCCATTCTATGACTTCACACACCTCCATTCTAAGACTTCACACACCTCCATTCTATGACTTCACACACTTCCATTCTATGATTTCACATACCTTCATACGATGACTTCACACACCTCCATTCTGTGCCTTCACACACCTCCATTCTGAGTTCACACACCTCCATTCTGTGACTTCACAAACCTCTATTCTATGATTTCACACACCTCCATTCTATGACTTCTCACACCTCCATTTTACGACGTCACACACCTCCATTTTGACTTCACACACTTCCATTCTGTGACTTCACACACCTCCATTCTATGAGTTCACACACTTCCATTGGGACGTCACACACCTCCATTCTATGAGTTCACACACCTACATTCTATGACTTCACACACCTTCATTCGACTTCACACACCTCCATTCTATGACTTCACAGACCTCGAATCTGTGACTTCACTCACCTAAAATCTATGACTACACACTCCTCCATTCTATGACTTCCCACACCTCCTTTCTATGATTTCACACCTCAATTCTGACATCAAACACCTCCATTATGTCTTCACACACCTCAATTATATGACGTCACACAACTCCGTTCTATGACTTCACACACCTCCATTCTATGACTTCACACACCTCCATTCTATGACTTCACACACCTCCATTTTAGGACGTCACACACCTCCATTTTGACTTCACACACTTCCATTTTGTGACTTCACACACCTCCATTCTGTGACTTCACACACATCCATTCTATGAATTCACACATCCATTTTGACTTCACACACTTCCTATATATGACTTCAAACACCTCAATTCTGTGAATTCACACACCTCCATTCTATGAGTTCATACCATCCATTCTGTGACTTCACACACCTCCATTCTATGACTTCACACACTTCCATTCTGTGACTTCCCACACCTCCATTCTGTGACTTCACACACCTCCATTCTGTGACTTCACACACCTCTATTCTGACTTCACACACCTCCATTCTATTACTTCACACACCTCCATTCTGACTTCACACACCTCCATTCTATGACTTCGCACACCTCTATTCTGACTTCACACACTTCCATTCTGTGACTTCACACACCTCCCTTCGATGACTTCACACACCTACATTCTTTGACTTCACACACAACCATTTTGACTTCACACCTCCATTCTGTGACTTCACACACTTACATTTGTGACTTCTCACACCACCTTTTTGACTTCACACATCTCCATTCTGTGACTTCACACACCTCCATTCTGTGACTTCACACACCTCCATTTTGTGATTTCACACACCTCCCTTCCGTGACTTTACCCACCTCCATTCTATGACTTCACACACCTCCATTCTATGACTTCACACACTTCCATTCTATGACTTCACACACCTCCATTCTATGATTTCACACACCTCCATTCTATGACTTCCCACACCTGCATTCTGACTTCACACACCTCCATTGTATGACTTCACACATCTTCTTTCTCTAACTTCCCATACTTCCAATGTTTGACTTCACAAACCTCCATTGCATGACTTCACACTCCTCCATTCTATGAGTTCACACACCTCCATTCTTTGACTTCACACACCTCCAATTTGACTTCACACACCACCATTCTGTGACTTCACACACCTCCATTCTTTGACTTCACACACCTCCGTTTTGACTTCACACACTTCCATTCTGTGACTTCACACACCTCCATTCTGAGTTCACACAGCTCCATTTTGTGACTTCACAAACCTCTATTCTATGATTTCACACACCTCCACTTTAGGACGTCACACATCTCCATTTTGACTTCACACACTTTCATTCTGTAACTTCACACACCTCCATTCTATGATTTCACATACCTTCATGTGATGACTTCACACACCTCCATTCTGTGACTTCACACACCTCCATTCTGAGTTCACACACCTACATTCTGTGACGTCCCAAACCTCTATTCTATGATTTCACACACCTCCATTCTATGACTTCACACACCTCCATTTTAGGACGTCACACACCTCCATTTTGACTTCACACACTTCCATTTTGTGACTTCACACACCTCCATTCTATGACTTCACACACTTCCTTTGTGACGTCACACACCTCCATTCTATTAGTTCACACACCTACATTCTATGACTTCACACAACTTCATTCGACTTCACACACCTCCATTCTGACTTCACACACCTCGATTATGTGACTTCACACACCTCCATTATATGACGTCACACAACTCCGTTCTATGACTTCACCCACCTCCATTCTATGACTTCACACACCTCCATTCTGTGACTTCTCACACCTCCATTCTATGACTTCACACACCTTCATTCTTACTTCACAAACATACATTCTATGACTTCACACACCTCCATTCTATGACTTCACACACCTCCATTCTTTGACTTCACACACCTCTATTCTGTGACTTCACACACCTCCATTCTGTGACTTCACACAGCTCCATTCTGTGACTTCACACACCTCCATTCTCCGACTTCACACACCTCCATTCTATGACTTCACACATCCATTTTGACTTTACACAACTCCAATATACAACTTCAAACACCTCAATTCTTTGACTTCACACACCTCCATTCCATGAAATCATACCCGTCCATTCTGTGACTTCACACACCTCCATTCTTTGACTTCACACACCTCCATTCTGTGACTTCACCCACCTCCATTCTGTGACTTCCCACACCTCCATTCTCCGAATTCACACCCCTACAATTTGACGTCACATAACTCCATTCTATGACTTCACACACCTCCATTCTGTGACTTCACACACCTCCATTCTGTGACTTCACAAACCTCCATTCTATGATTTCACACACCTCCAATCTATGACTTCACACACCTACATTTTATGACGTCACACACCTCCATTTTGACTTCACACACCTCCATTATGTGACTCCACACACCTCGCTTCTGTGACTTCACACACCTCCATTCTATGACTTCACACACTTCCATTCAATGACTTCACACACCGCCATTCCGTGACTTCACACACCTGCATTGTGAGTTCACACACCTCCATTCTGTGACCTCACACACCTCCATTCTATGAATTCACACACTTCCATTCTGTGATTTCACAAACCTCAATTCTATGACTTCACACAACTCCATTCTGTGACTTCACACATCTCCATTCTGAGTTCACGCACCTCCATTCTGTGACTTCACACACCTCCATTCTGTGATTTCACACACCTCAATTCTATGACTTCACACAACTCCATTCTATGACTTCACAAACCTCCATTCTGTGACTTCACACACCTCCATTCTGTGACTTCACAAACTTCCATTCTATGATTTCACACACCTCCAATCTATGACTTCACACACCTCCATTTTATGACGTCACACACCTCCATTCTATGACTTCTCACACCTCCATTTTACGACGTCACACACCTCCATTTTGACTTCACACACTTCCATTCTGTGACTTCACACACCTCCATTCTATGAGTTCACACACTTCCATTGGGACGTCACACACCTCCATTCTATGAGTTCACACACCTACATTCTATGACTTCACACACCTTCATTCGACTTCACACACCTCCATTCTGTGACTTCACTCACCTACAATCTCTGACTACACACTCCTCCATTCTATGACTTCCCACACCTCCTTTCTATGATTTCACACCTCAATTCTGACATCACACACCTCCATTATGTCTTCACACACCTCCATTATATGACGTCACACAACTCCGTTCTATGACTTCACACACCTCCATTCTATGACTTCACACACCTCCATTCTGTGACTTCACACACCTCCATTCTATGACTTCACACACCTTCATTCTTAATTCACAAACATACATTCTATGACTTCACACACCTCCATTCTATGACTTCACACACCTCCAATCTATGACTTCACAAACCTCCATTTTATGACGTCACACATCTCCATTTTGACTTCATACACTTCCATTCTGTGACTTCACACACCTCCATTTTATGACTTCACACACTTCCATTGGGACGTCACACACCTCCATTCTATGAGTTCACACACCTACATTCCATGACTTCACACACCTTCATTCGACTTTGCACACCTCCATTCTATGACTTCACAGACCTCGAATCTGTGACTTCACTCACCTCCAATCTATGACTTCACACTCCTGCATTCTATGACTTCCCACACCTCCTTTCTATGACTTCACACCTCCATTCTGACTTCACACACCTCCATTATGTGACTTCACACACCTCCATTATATGACGTCACACAACTCCGTTCTATGACTTCACACCACCTCCATTCTATGACTTCACACACCTCCATTCTGTGACTTCACACACCTCCATTCTATGACTTCTCACACCTCCATTTTAGGACGTCACACACCTCCATTTTCACTTCACACACTTCCATTCTGTGACTTCACACACCTCCTTTCTATGAATTCACACACTTCCATTGGGACATCACACACATCCATTCTATGAGTTCACACACCTCCATTCTATGACTTCCCACACCTCCTTTCTATGACTTCACACCTCCATTCTGACTTCACACACCTCCATTACGTGACTTCACACACCTCCATTATATGACGTCACACAACTCCGTTCTATGACTTCACACAACTCCATTCTATGACTTCACACACCTCCATTCTGTGACTTCACACACCTCCATTCTTGACTTCACACACCTTCATTCTTACTTCACAAACATACATTCTATGACTTCACACACCTCCATTCTATGACTTCACACACCTCCATTCTTTGACTTCACACACCTCCATTCTATGACTTCACACCTCCATTCTGTGACTTCACACAGCTCCATTCTGTGACTTCACACACCTCTATTCTCCGACTTCACACACCTCCATTCTATGACTTCACACATCCATTTTGACTTCACACACCTCCAATATATAACTTCAAACACCTCAATTCTGTGACTTCACACACCTCCATTCTATGAAATCATTCCCGTCCATTCTGTGACTACACACACCTCCATTCTTTGACTTCACACACCTCCATTCTGTGACTTCACCCACCTCCATTCTGTGACTTCCCACACCTCCATTCTCCAACTTCCCACCCCTCCAAATTGACTTCACATACCTCCATTCTATGACTTCACACACCTCCATTCTGTGACTTCACACACCTCCATTCTATGACTTCATTCACGTCCATTCTATGATGTCACACACCGCCATTTCGTGACTTCACACATCTGCATTGTGAGTTCACAAACCTCCATTCTGTGACCTCACACACCTCCATTCTGCGATTTCACACACCTCCTTTCTGAGATGTCACACCTCCATTCTATGAATTCACACACCTCCATTCTGTGATTTCACACACCTCAATTCTATGACTTCACACAACTCCATTCTGTGACTCACACACCTCCATTCTGTGACTTCACACAGCTCCATTCTGTGACTTCACACACCTCCATTCTCCGACTTCACACACCTCCATTCTATGATTTCACACACCTCCATTCTTACTTCACACACCTCCATTCTAAGACTTCACAGACCTCGAATCTGTGACTTCACTCAGCTCCACTCTATGACTTCACACACCTCCATTCTCTGACTTCCCACACCTCCTTTGTATGACTTCACCCACCTCTATTCTATGACTTCACACCTCCATTCTGACTTCACACACCTCCATTCTGTGACTTCACACACCTTCATTCTTAATTCACAAACATACATTCTATGACTTCACACACCTCCATTCTATGACTTCACACACCTCCAATCTATGACTTCACAAACCTCCATTTTATGACGTCACACATCTCCATTTTGACTTCATACACTTCCATTCTGTGACTTCACACACCTCCATTTTATGACTTCACACACTTCCATTGGGACGTCACACACCTCCATTCTATGAGTTCACACACCTACATTCCATGACTTCACACACCTTCATTCGACTTTGCACACCTCCATTCTATGACTTCACAGACCTCGAATCTGTGACTTCACTCACCTCCAATCTATGACTTCACACTCCTCCATTCTATGACTTCCCACACCTCCTTTCTATGACTTCACACCTCCATTCTGACTTCACACACCTCCATTATGTGACTTCACACACCTCCATTATATGACGTCACACAACTCCGTTCTATGACTTCACACCACCTCCATTCTATGACTTCACACACCTCCATTCTGTGACTTCACACACCTCCATTCTATGACTTCTCACACCTCCATTTTAGGACGTCACACACCTCCATTTTCACTTCACACACTTCCATTCTGTGACTTCACACACCTCCTTTCTATGAATTCACACACTTCCATTGGGACATCACACACATCCATTCTATGAGTTCACACACCTCCATTCTATGACTTCCCACACCTCCTTTCTATGACTTCACACCTCCATTCTGACTTCACACACCTCCATTACGTGACTTCACACACCTCCATTATATGACGTCACACAACTCCGTTCTATGACTTCACACAACTCCATTCTATGACTTCACACACCTCCATTCTGTGACTTCACACACCTCCATTCTTGACTTCACACACCTTCATTCTTACTTCACAAACATACATTCTATGACTTCACACACCTCCATTCTATGACTTCACACACCTCCATTCTTTGACTTCACACACCTCCATTCTATGACTTCACACCTCCATTCTGTGACTTCACACAGCTCCATTCTGTGACTTCACACACCTCTATTCTCCGACTTCACACACCTCCATTCTATGACTTCACACATCCATTTTGACTTCACACACCTCCAATATATAACTTCAAACACCTCAATTCTGTGACTTCACACACCTCCATTCTATGAAATCATTCCCGTCCATTCTGTGACTACACACACCTCCATTCTTTGACTTCACACACCTCCATTCTGTGACTTCACCCACCTCCATTCTGTGACTTCCCACACCTCCATTCTCCAACTTCCCACCCCTCCAAATTGACTTCACATACCTCCATTCTATGACTTCACACACCTCCATTCTGTGACTTCACACACCTCCATTCTATGACTTCATTCACGTCCATTCTATGATGTCACACACCGCCATTTCGTGACTTCACACATCTGCATTGTGAGTTCACAAACCTCCATTCTGTGACCTCACACACCTCCATTCTGCGATTTCACACACCTCCTTTCTGAGATGTCACACCTCCATTCTATGAATTCACACACCTCCATTCTGTGATTTCACACACCTCAATTCTATGACTTCACACAACTCCATTCTGTGACTCACACACCTCCATTCTGTGACTTCACACAGCTCCATTCTGTGACTTCACACACCTCCATTCTCCGACTTCACACACCTCCATTCTATGATTTCACACACCTCCATTCTGACTTCACACACCTCCATTCTAAGACTGCACAGACCTCGAATCTGTGACTTCACTCAGCTCCACTCTATGACTTCACACACCTCCATTCTCTGACTTCCCACACCTCCTTTGTATGACTTCACCCACCTCTATTCTATGACTTCACACCTCCATTCTGACTTCACACACCTCCATTCTGTGACTTCACACACCTCCATTATATGATATCACACACCTCCATTCTATGACTTCACACACCTCCATTCTATGACTTCACACACTTCCATTGTCACGTCACACAACTCCATTCTATGAGTTCACACACCTCCATTCTGACTTCACACACCTCCATTCTATGACTTCACACACCTCCATTCTGACTTCACACACCTCTATTCTATGACTTCGCACACCTCCATTCTGATATCACACACCTCCATTCTATGACTTCACAGACCTCGAATCTGTGACTTCACTCGCCTCTATTCTATGACTTTACATTCCTCCATTCTATGACTTCCCACACCTCCATTCTATGACTTCACAAACCTCCATTCTGTGACTTCACACATCTCCATTCTGAGTTCACACAACTCCATTCGGTGACTTCACACATCTCTATTCTGACTTCACACACCTCCATTCTATGACTTCACACACTTCCATTCTATGACTTCACACACCTTTATTCTGTGACTTCACAAACCTCCATTCTGAGTTCACACACCTCCATTCTGTGACTTCACACACTTCCATTCTGTGACTTCACACACCTCCATTGTGTGACTTCACACACTTCCATTCTATGACTTCATAAACCTCCCTTTTATAATTTCACACACCTCCATTCTGTGACTTCACACACCTCCATTCTATGACCTCACACACCCTCATTCTATGATTTCACACATCCATTTTGACTTCACACACCTCTAATATATGACTTCAAACACCTCAATTCTGTGACTTCACACACCTCCATTCTATGACTTCGTACCCTCCATTCAGTGACTTCAAACACCTCCATTCTATGACTTCACACACTTCCATTCTATGACTTCACGCACCTCCATTTTATAACTTCACACACCTCCATTTTATGACTTCACACACCTCCATTCTGAGTTTACACACCTCCATTCTATGACTTCACACACCTCCTTTCTTTGACGTCACACCTTTATTCTATGACTTCATACAACTTCATTCTTACTTTACAAACATCCATTCTATAACTTCACACACCTCCATTCTATGACTTCAAACAGCTCCATTCTGTGACTTTACACACCTCCATTCTATGACTTCACACACCTCCATTCTGTGACTTCACACACCTCCATTGTATGACTTCACACACTTCCATTGTGACGTCACTCACCTCCATTCTATGAGTTCACACACCTCCGTTCTGACTTCAAACACCTACATTCTATGACTTCACACACCTCCATTCTGTATTCACACAGCTCCATTCTGTGACTTCACAAAACTCCATTCTATGATTTCACACACCTCCATACTATGACTTCACACAACTCCATCTATGACTTCACACACCTGCATTCTGACATCACACACCTCCATTCTATGACTTCACAGACCTCGAATCTGTGACTTCACTCACCTGCACTCTATGACTTCACACTCCTAATTCTATGACTTTCCACACCTCCTTTCTATGACTTCACCACCTCCAATCTATGACTACACACCTCCATTCTGACTTCACACACCTTCATTCTGTGAATTCACACACCTCGATTCTATGTGTTCACATACCTCCATTCTATGACTTCACACACCTTCATTCTTACTTCAGAAACATCCATTCTATGACTTCACACAACCCCATTCTATGACTTCACAAACCTCCATTCTTTGACTTCACACACCTCCATTCTGAGTTCACACAACTCAATTCGGTGACTTCACACACCTCCATTCTGACTTCACACACCTCCATTCTATGACTTCACACACTTCCATTCTATGACTTCACACACCTCCATTCTGTGATTTCACACACCTCCATTCTGTGTTCACACACCTCCATTCTGTGACTTCACACACCTCCATTCTGTGACTTCACACACCTCCATTCTGTGACTTCACACACTTCCATTCTATGACTTCACACAACTCCATTCTATGACTTCACAAACCTCCATTCTATGACTTCACACACCTCCATTCTATGACCTCACACACCCTCATTGTATGGTTTCACACACCTCCAATCTATGAATTCAACATCCATTTTGACTTTACACACCTCCAATATATGACTTCAAACACCTCAATTCTGTGACTTCACACACCTCCATTCTATGAGTTCATACCATCCATTCTGTGACTTCACACACCTCCATTCTATGACTTCACACACTTCCATTCTGTGACTTCCCACACCTCCATTCTGTGACTTCACACACCTCCATTCTATGACTTCACACACCTCTATTCTGACTTCACACACCTCCATTCTATGACTTCACACACCTCCATTCTGACTTCACACACCACCATTCTATGACTTCGCACACCTCTATTCTGACTTCACACACCTCCATTCTGTGACTTCACACACCTCCCTTCGATGACTTCACACACCTACATTCTTTTACTTCACACACAACCATTTTGACTTCACACCTCCATTCTGTGACTTCACACACTTACATTTGTGACTTCTCACACCACCTTTTTGACTTCACACATCCCCATTCTGTGACTTCACACACCTACATTCTGTGACTTCACACACCTCCATTCTGTGATTTCCAACACCTCCCTTCCGTGACCTCACCCACCTCCATTCTATGACTTCACACACCTCCATTCTATGACTTCACACACTTCCATTCTCTGACTTCCCACACCTCCTTTCTATGACTTCACCCACCTCTATTCTATGACTTCACACCTCCATTCTGACTTCACACACCTCCATTCTGTGACTTCACACACCTCCATTATATGATATCACACACCTCCATTCTATGACTTCACACACCTCCATTCTATGACTTCACACACTACCATTGTCACGTCACACACCTCCATTCTATGAGTTCACACACCTCCATTCTGACTTCACACACCTCCATTCTATGACTTCACACACCTCCATTCTGACTTCACACACCTCCATTCTATGACTTCACACACCTCCATTCTGACTTCACACACCTCTATTCTATGACTTCGCACACCTCCATTCTGATATCACACACCTCCATTCTATGACTCCACAGACCTCGAATCTGTGACTTCACTCGCCTGCGTTCTATGACTTTACATTCCTCCATTCTATGACTTTCCACACCTCCATTGTATGACTTCACAAATCTCCATTCTGTGACTTCACACATCTCCATTCTGAGTTCACACAACTCCATTCGGTGACTTCACACATCTCCATTCTGACTTCACACACCTCCATTCTATGACTTCACACACTTCCATTCTATGACTTCACACACCTCTATTCTGTGACTTCACAAACCTCCATTCTGAGTTCAGACACCTCCTTTCTGTGACTTCACAAACCTCCATTTTATGACGTCACACACCTCCAATCTATGACTTCACAAACCTCCATTTTATGACGTCACACATCTCCATTTTGACTTCACACACTTCCATTCTGTGACTTCACACACCTCCATTTTATGACTTCACACATTTCCATTGGGACGTCACACACCTCCATTCTATGAGTTCACACACCTACATTCTATGACTTCACACACCTTCATTCGACTTTACACACCTCCATTCTATGACTTCACAGACCTCGAATCTGTGACTTCACTCACCTCCAATCTATGACTTCACACTCCTCCATTCTATGACTTCCCACACCTCCTTTCTATGACTTCACACGTCCATTCTGACTTCACACACCTCCATTATGTGACTTCACACACCTCCATTATATGACGTCACACAACTCCGTTCTATGACTTCACACACCTCCATTCTATGACTTCACACACCTCCATTCTGTGACTTCACAAACCTCCATTCTATGACTTCACACACCTTCATTCTTACTTCACAAACATACATTCTATGACTTCACACACCTCCATTCTATGACTTCACACACCTCCATTCTTTGACTTCACACACCTCCATTCTGTGACTTCACACACCTCCATTCTGTGACTTCACACAACTCCATTCTGTGACCTCACACAGCTCCATTCTGTGACTTCACACACCTCCATTCTTCGAATTCACACACCTCCATTCTATGACTTCACACATCCATTTTGACTTCACACACCTCCAATATATAACTTCAAACACCTCAATTCTGTGACTTCACACACCTCAATTCTGTGACTTCACACACCTCCATTCTGTGACTTCACAAACCTCCATTCTATGATTTCACACACGTCCAAACTATGACTTCACACCTACATTTTATGACGTCACATACCTCCATTTTGACTTCACACACCTCCATTATGCGATTCCACACACCTCGCTTCTGTGACTTCACACACCTCCATTCTATGACTTCACACACTTCCATTCAATGACTTCACACACCGCCATTCCGTGACTGCACACACCTGCACTGTGAGTTCACACACCTCCATTCTGTGACTTCACACACCTCCATTCTATGAATTCACACACCTCCATTCTGTGATTTCACACACCTCAATTCTATGACTTCACACAACTCCATTCTGTGACTTCACACATCTCCATTCTGAGTTCACGTACCTCCATTCTGTGACTTCACACACCTCCATTCTGTGACTTCACACACCTCCATTCTATGACTTCACACACCTCCATTCTGTGACTTCACCTACCTGCATTCTATGACTTCACAAACCTCCATTCTGTGACTTCACACACCTCCATTCTGTGACTTCACAAACCTCCATTCTATGATTTCACAAACCTCCAATCTATGACTTCACAAACCTCCATTTTATGACGTCACACATCTCCATTTTGACTTCACACACTTCCATTCTGTGACTTCACACACATTCATTTTATGACTTCAAACACTTCCATTGGGACGTCACACACCTCCATTCTATGAGTTCACACACCTACATTCTATGACTTCACACACCTTCATTCAACTTCACACACCTCCATTCTATGACTTCACAGACCTCGAATCTGTGACTTCACTCACCTCCAATCTATGACTTCACACTCCTCCATTCTATGACTTCCCACACCTCCTTTCTATGACTTCACACCTCCATTCTGACTTCACACACCTCCATTATGTGACTTCACACACCTCCATTATATGACGTCACACAACTCCGTTCTATGACTTCACACACCTCCATTCTATGACTTCACACACCTCCATTCTGTGACTTCACACACCTCCATTCTATGACTTCACATACCTTCATTCTTACTTCACAAACATACATTCTATGACTTCACACACCTCCATTCTATGACTTCACACACCTGCATTCTTTGACTTCACAAACCTCCATTCTGTGACTTCACACACCTCCATTCTGTGACTTCACACATCTCCATTCTGTGACTTCACACAGCTCCATTCTGTGACTTCACACACCTCCATTCTCCGACTTCACACACCTCCATTCTATAACTTCACACATCCATTTTGACATCACACACCTCCAATATATAACTTCAAACACCTCAGTTCTGTGACTTCACACACCTCCATTCTTTGACTTCACACACCTCCATTCTGTGAATTCACCCACCTACATTCTGTTACTTCCCACACCTCCATTCTCCGACTTCACACCCCTCCAATTTGACTTCACATACCTCCATTCTATGACTTCACACACCTCCATTCTGTGACTTCACACACCTCCATTCTGTAACCTCACAAACCTCCATTCTATGATTTCACACACCTCCAAACTATGACTTCACACACCTCCATTTTATGACGTCACACACCTCCATTTTGACTTCTCACACCTCCATTATGTGACTTCACACACCTCTCTTCTGTGACTTCACACACCTCCATTCTATGAGTTCACACACCTTCATTGTATGACTTCGCACACCTCCATTCTATGACTTCACATACTTCCATTCTATGATTACACATACCTTCATACGATGACTTCACACACCTCCATTCTGTGCCTTCACACACCTCCATTCTGAGTTCACACACCTCCATTCTGTGACTTCACAAACCTCTATTCTATGATTTCACACACCTCCATTCTATGACTTCTCACACCTCCATTTTACGACGTCACACACCTCCATTTTGACTTCACACACTTCCATTCTGTGACTTCACACACCTCCGTTCTATGACTTCACACACTTCCATTGGGACGTCACACACCTCCATTCTATGAGTTCACACACCTACATTCTATGACTTCACACACCTTCATTCGACTTCACACACCTCCATTCTATGACTTCACAGACCTCGAATTTGTGATTTCACTCACCTACAATATATGACTACACACTCCTCCATTCTATGACGTCCCACACCTCCTTTCTATGATTTCACACCTCAATTCTGACATCACACACCTCCATTATGTCTTCACACACCTCCATTATATGACGTCACACAACTCCGTTCTATGACTTCACACACCTCCATTCTATGACTTCACACACCTCCATTCTGTGACTTCACACACCTCCATTCTATGACTTCACAATCCTTCATTCTTACTTCACAAACATACATTCTATGACTTCACACACCTCCATTCTATGACTTCACACACCTCCATTCTTTGACTTCACACACCTCCATTTTGTGACTTCACACACCTCCATTCTGTGCCTTCACACACCTCCATTCTGTGACTTCACACAGCTCCATTCTGTGACTTCACACACCTCCATTCTATGACTTCACACACCTTCATTCTTACTTCACAAACATACATTCTATGACTTCACACACCTCCATTCTATGACTTCACACACCTCCATTCTTTGACTTCACACACCTCCATTCTGTGACTTCACACAGCTCCATTCTGTGACTTCACACATCTCCATTCTCCGACTTCACACACCTCCATTCTATGACTTCACACATCCATTTTGACTTCACACACCTCCAATATATAACTTCAAACACCTCAATTCTGTGACTTCGCACACCTCCATTCTCCGACTTCACACCCCTCCAATTTGACTTCACATACCTCCATTCAATGACTTCACAAACCTCCACTCTGTGACTTCACACACCTCCATTCTGTTACTTCACAAACCTCCATTCTATGATTTCACACACCTCCAAACTATGACTTCACACCCCTACATTTTATGACGTCACACACCTCCATTTTGACTTCACACACCTCCATTATGTGACTCCACACACCTCGCTTCTGTGACTTCACACACCTCCATTCTATGACTTCACACACTTCCATTCAATGACTTCACACACCGCCATTCCGTGACTTCACACACCTGCATTGTGAGTTCACACACCTCCATTCTGTGACCTCACACACCTCCATTCTGCGATTTCACACACCTCCATTCTGAGATGTCACACCTCCATTCTATGAATTCACACACCTCCATTCTGTGATTTCACACACCTCAATTCTATGACTTCACACAACTCCATTCTGTGACTTCACACATCTCCATTCTGAGTTCATGCACCTCCATTCTGTGACTTCACACACCTCCATTCTGTGACTTCACACACCTCCATTCTATGACTTCACACACCTCCATTCTGTGACTTCACGTACCTCCATTCTATGACTTCACAAACCTCCATTCTGTGACTTCACACACCTCCATTCTGTGACTTCACAAACCTCCATTCTATGATTTCACACACCTCCAATCTATGACTTCACACACCTCCATTTTATGACGTCACACACCTCCATTTTGACTTCTCACACCTCCATTATGTGACTTCACACACCTCTCTTCTGTGACTTCACACACCTCCATTCTATGACTTCACACACCTTCATTGTATGACTTCGCACACCTCCATTCTATGACTTCACACACTTCCATTCTATGATTTCACATACCTTCATACGATGACTTCACACACCTCCTTCTGTGCCTTCACACACCTCCATTCTGAGTTCACACACCTCCATTCTGTGACTTCACAAACCTCTATTCTATGATTTCACACACCTCCATTCTATGACTTCTCACACCTCCATTTTAGGACGTCACACACCTCCATTTGCACTTCACACACTTCCATTCTGTGACTTCACACACCTCCATTCTATGAGTTCACACATTTCCATTGGGATGTCACACACATCCCTTCTATGAGTTCACACACCTCCATTCTATGACTTCCCACACCTCCTTTCTATGACTTCACACCTCCATTCTGACTTCACACACCTCCATTCTGTGACTTCACCCACCTCCATTCTGTGACTTCCCACACCTCCATTCTCCAACTTCCCACCCCTCCAAATTGACTTCACATACCTCCATTCTATGACTTCACACACCTCCATTCTGTGACTTCACACACCTCCATTCTATGACTTCATTCACGTCCATTCTATGACGTCACACACCACCATTTCGTGACTTCACACACCTGCATTGTGAGTTCACACACCTCCATTCTGTGACCTCACACACCTTCATTCTGCGATTTCACAAACTTCCATTCTGAGATGTCACACCTCCATTCTATGAATTCACACACCTCCATTCTGTGATTTCACACACCTCAATTCTATGACTTCACACAACTCCATTCTGTGACTTCACACATCTCCATTCTTAGTTCACACACCTCCATTCTGTGACTTCACACACCTCCATTCTGTGACTTCACACACCTCCATTCTATGACTTCACACACCTCCATTCTGTGACTTCACAAACCTCCATTCTATGATTTCACACACCTCCAATCTATGACTTCACACACCTCCACTTTATGACGTCACACACCTCCATTTTGACTTCTCACACCTCCATTATGTGACTTCACACACCTCTCTTCTGTGACTTCACACACCTCCATTCTATGACTTCACACACCTTCATTGTATGACTTCGCACACCTCCATTCTATGACTTCACACACTTCCATTCTATGATTTCACATACCTTCATACGAAGACTTCACACACCTCCATTCTGTGACTTCACACACCTCCATTCTGAGTTCACACACCGCCATTTTGTGACTTCACAAACATCTATTCTATGATTTCACACACCTCCATTCTATGACTTCTCACACCTCCATTTTAGGACGTCACACACCTCCATTTTGACTTCACACACTTCCATTCTGTGACTTCACACACCTCCATTCTATGACTTCACACACTTCCATTGGGACGTCACACACCTCCATTCTATGAGTTCACACACCTACATTCTATGACTTCACACACCTTCATTCGACTTCACACACCTCCATTCTATGACTTCACAGACCTCAAATCTGTGACTTCACTCACCTCCAATCTATGACTTCACACTCCTCCATTCTATGACTTCCCACACCTCCTTTCTACGACTTCACACCTCCATTCTGACTTCACACACCTCCATTATGTGACTTCACACACCTCCATTATATGACGTCACACAACTCCGTTCTATGACTTCACACACCTCCATTCTATGTCTTCACACACCTCCATTCTATGACTTCACACACCTCCATTCTATGACTTCACACGCCTTCATTCTTACTTCACAAACATATATTCTATGACTTCACACACCTCCATTCTATGACTTCACACACCTCCATTCTTTGACTTCACACACCTCCATTCTGTGACTTCACACACCTCCATTCTGTGACTTCACACAGCTCCATTCTGTGACTTCACACACCTCCATTCTCCGACTTCACACACCTCCATTCTATGACTTCACACACCTCCATTCTGACTTCACAAACCTCCATTCTATGACTTCACAGACCTCGAATCTGTGACTTCACTCAGCTCCACTCTATGACTTCACACTCCTCCATTCTCTGACTTCGCACACCTCCTTTGTATGACTTCACCCACCTCTATTCTATGACTTCACATCTCCATTCTGACTTCACACACCTCCATTCTGTGACTTCACACACCTCCATTATATGATATCACACACCTCCATTCTATGACTTCACACACCTCCATTCTATGACTTCGCACACCTATATTCTATGACTTCGCACACCTCCATTCTGATATCACACACCTCCATTCTATGACTTCACAGACCTCGAATCTGTGACTTCACTCGCCTGCATTCTATGACTTTACATTCCTCCATTCTATGACTTCCCGCACCTCCATTCTATGACTTCACAACCTCCATTATTTGACTTCACACATCTCCATTCTGAGTTCACACAACTCCATTCGGTGACTTCACACATCTCCATTCTGACTTCACACACCTCCATTCTATGACTTCACACACTTCCATTCTATGACTTCACACACCTCTATTCTGTGACTTCACAAACCTCCATTCTGAGTTCACACACCTCCATTCTGTGACTTCACACACCTCCAGTCTGTGACTTCACACACCTCCATTGTGTGACTTCACACACTTCCATTCTATGACTTCATAAACCTCCCTTTTATAATTTCACACACCTCCATTCTGTGACTTCACACACCTCCATTCTATGACCTCACACACCCTCATTCTATGATTTCACACACCTCCATTCTATGATTTCACACATCCATTTTGACTTCACACACCTCTAATATATGACTTCAAACACCTCAATTCTGTGACTTCACACACCTCCATTCTATGACTTCGTACCCTCCATTCTGTGACTTCAAACACCTCCATTCTATGACTTCACACACTTCCATTCTATGACTTCACGCACCTCCATTTTATAACTTCACACACCTCCATTTTATGACTTCACACACCTCCATTCTGAGTTTACACACCTCCATTCTATGACTTCACACACCTCCATTCTTTGACGTCACACCTTTATTCTATGACTTCATACAACTTCATTCTTACTTTACAAACATTCATTCTGTAACTTCACACACCTCCATTCTATGACTTCAAACAGCTCCATTCTGTGACTTCACACACCTCCATTCTATGACTTTACACACCTCCATTCTGTGACTTCACACACCTCCATTGTATGACTTCACACACTTCCATTGTGACGTCACTCACCTCCATTCTATGAGTTCACACACCTCCGTTCTGACTTCAAACACCTACATTCTATGACTTCACACACCTCCATTCTGTATTCACACAACTCCATTCTGTGACTTCACAAAACTCCATTCTATGATTTCACACACCTCCATACTATGACTTCACACAACTCCATCTATGACTTCACACACACCTGCATTCTGACATCACACACCTCCATTCTATGACTTCACAGACCTCGAATCTGTGACTTCACTCACCTGCACTCTATGACTTCACCCTCCTAATTCTATGACTTTCCACACCTCCTTTCTATGACTTCACCACCTCCAATCTATGACTACACACCTCCATTCTGACTTCACACACCTTCATTCTGTGAATTCACACACCTCGATTCTATGTGTTCACATACCTCCATTCTATGACTTCACACACCTTCATTCTTACTTCAGAAACATCCATTCTATGACTTCACACAACCCTATTCTATGACTTCACAAACCTCCATTCTATGACTTCACACACCTCCATTCTGAGTTCACACAACTCAATTCGGTGACTTCACACACCTCCATTCTGACTTCACACACCTCCATTCTATGACTTCACACACTTCCATTCTATGACTTCACCCACCTCCATTCTGTGATTTCACACACCTCCATTC
This sequence comes from Megascapheus bottae, assembly GCA_024803745.1. Lineage (NCBI taxonomy): Eukaryota > Metazoa > Chordata > Mammalia > Rodentia > Geomyidae > Megascapheus > Megascapheus bottae. The sequence goes on from JANJXV010000272.1 coordinate 1,384,659, forward strand.
TGTGTTCACACACCTCCATTCTGTGACTTCACACACCTCCATTCTGTGACTTCACACACCTCCATTCTGTGACTTCTCACACTTCCATTCTATGACTTCACTCACCTCCATTCTATGACTTCACAAACCTCCATTCTATGACTTCACACACCTCCATTCTATGACCTCACACACCCTCATTCTATGGTTTCACACACCTCCATTCTTTGAATTCAACATCCATTTTGACTTTACACACCTCCAATATATGACTTCAAACACCTCAATTCTGTGACTTCACACACCTCCATTCTATGAATTCACACATCCATTTTGACTTCACACACCTCCAATATATGACTTCAAACACCTCAATTCTGTGACTTCACACACCTCCATTCTATGAGTTCATACCATCCATTCTGTGACTTCACACACCTCCATTCTATGACTTCACACACTTCCATTCTGTGACTTCCCACACCTCCATTCTGTGACTTCACACACCTCCATTCTATGACTTCACACACCTCTATTGTGACTTCACACACCTCCATTCTATGACTTCACACACCTCCATTCTGACTTCACACACCTCCATTCTATGACTTCGCACACCTCTATTCTGACTTCACACACCTCCATTCTGTGACTTCACACACAACCATTTTGACTTCACACCTCCATTCTGTGACTTCACACACTTACATTTGTGACTTCTCACACCACCTTTTTGACTTCACACATCCCCATTCTGTGACTTCACACACCTCCATTCTGTGACTTCACACACCTCCATTCTGTGATTTCAAACACCTCCCTTCCGTGACTTCACCCACCTCCATTCTATGACTTCACACACCTCCATTCTATGACTTCACACACTTCCATTCTCTGACTTCCCACACCTCCTTTCTATGACTTCACCCACCTCTATTCTATGACTTCACACCTCCATTCTGACTTCACACACCTCCATTCTGTGACTTCACACACCTCCATTATATGATATCACACACCTCCATTCTATGACTTCACACACCTCCATTCTATGACTTCACACACTTCCATTGTCACGTCACACACCTCCATTCTATGAGTTCACACACCTCCATTCTGACTTCACACACCTCCATTCTATGACTTCACACACCTCCATTCTGACTTCACACACCTCTATTCTATGACTTCGCACACCTCCATTCTGATATCACACACCTCCATTCTATGACTTCACAGACCTCGAATCTGTGACTTCACTCGCCTGCATTCTACGACTTTACATTCCTCCATTCTATGATTTCCCACACCTCCATTCTATGACTTCACAACCTCCATTCTGTGACTTCACACATCTCCATTCTGAGTTCACACAACTCCATTCGGTGACTTCACACATCTCCATTCTGACTTCACACACCTCCATTCTATGACTTCACACACTTCCATTCTATGACTTCACACACCTCTATTCTGTGCCTTCACAAACCTCCATTCTGAATTCACACACCTCCATTCTGTGACTTCACACACCTCCATTCTGTGACTTCACACACCTCCATTGTGTGACTTCACACACTTGCATTCTATGACTTCATAAACCTCCCTTTTATAATTTCACACACCTCCATTCTGTGACTTCACACACCTCCATTCTGTGACTTCACACACCTCCATTGTGTGACTTCACACACTTCCATTCTATGACTTCATAAACCTCCCTTTTATAATTTCACACACCTCCATTCTGTGACTTCACACACCTCCATTCTATGACCTCACACACCCTCATTCTATGATTTCACACACCTCCATTCTATGATTTCACACTTCCATTTTGACTTCACACACCTCTAATATATGACTTCAAACACCTCAATTCTGTGACTTCACACACCTCCATTCTATGACTTCGTACCCTCCATTCTGTGACTTCAAACACCTCCATTCTATGACTTCACACACTTCCATTCTATGACTTCACGCACCTCCCTTTTATAACTTCACACACCTCCATTTTATGACTTCACACACCTCCATTCTGAGTTTACACACCTCCATTCTATGACTTCACACACCTCCATTCTTTGACGTCACACCTTTATTCTATGACTTCATACAACTTCATTCTTACTTTACAAACATCCATTCTATAACTTCACACACCTCCATTCTATGACTTGAAACAGCTCCATTCTGTGACTTCACACACCTCCATTCTATGACTTCACACACCTCCATTCTGTGACTTCACACACCTCCATTGTATGACTTCACACACTTCCATTGTGACGTCACTCACCTCCATTCTATGAGTTCACACACCTCCGTTCTGACTTCAAACACCTACAATCTATGACTTCACACAGCTCCATTCTGTATTCACACAGCTCCATTCTGTGACTTCACAAAACTCCATTCTATGATTTCACACACCTCCATACTATGACTTCACACAACTCCATCTATGACTTCACACACCTGCATTCTGACATCACACACCTCCATTCTATGACTTCACAGACCTCCATTCTGTGACTTCACACAATTCCATTCTATGACTTCACACACCTCCATTCTATGACTTCACAAACCTCCATTCTATGACTTCACACACCTTCACTCTATGACCTCACACACCCTCATTCTATGGTTTCACACACCTCCATTCTATGAATTCAACAACCATTTTGACTTTACACACCTCCAATATATGACTTCAAACACCTCAATTCTGTGACTTCACACACCTCCATTCTATGAATTCACACATCCATTTTGACTTCACACACCTCCAATATATGACTTCAAACACTTCCATTCTGTGACTTCACACACCTGCATTCTATGAGTTCATACCATCCATTCTGTGACTTCACACACCTCCATTCTATGACTTCACACACTTCCATTCTGTGACTTCCCACACCTCCATTCTGTGACTTCACACACCTCCATTCTATGACTTCACACACCTCTATTGTGACTTCACACACCTGCATTCTATGACTTCACACACCTCCATTCTGACTTCACACACCTCCATTCTATGACTTCGCACACCTCTATTCTGACTTCACACACCTCCATTCTGTGACTTCACACACCTCCCTTCGATGACTTCACACACCTACATTCTTTGACTTCACACACAACCATTTTGACTTCACACCTCCATTCTGTGACTTCACACACGTGCATTTGTGACTTCTCACAACACCTTTTTGACTTCACACATCCCCATTCTGTGACTTCACACACCTCCATTCTGTGACTTCACACACCTCCATTCTGTGATTTCAAACACCTCCCTTCCGTGACTTCACCCACCTCCATTCTATGACTTCACACACCTCCATTTTATGACTTCACACACTTCCATTCTCTGACTTCCCACACCGCCTTTCTATGACTTCACCCACCTCTATTCTATGACTTCACACCTCCATTCTGACTTCACACACCTCCATTCTGTGACTTCACACACCTCCATTATATGATATCACACACCTCCATTCTATGACTTCACACACCTCCATTCTATGACTTCACACACTTCCATTCTCACTTCACACACCTCCATTCTATGAGTTCACACACCTACATTCTGACTTCACACACCTCCATTCTATGACTTCACACAACTCCATTCTGACTTCACACACCTCTATTCTATGACTTAGCACACCTCCATTCTGATATCACACACCTCCAATCTATGACTTCACAGACCTCGAATCTGTGACTTCACTCGCCTGCATTCTATGACTTTACATTCCTCCATTCTATGACTTCCCACACCTCCATTCTATGACTTCACAACCTCCATTATTTGACCTCACACATCTCCATTCTGAGTTCACACAACTCGATTCGGTGACTTCACATATCTCGGTTCTGACTTCACACACCTCCATTCTATGACTTCACACACTTCCATTCTATGACTTCACACACCTCTAGTCTGTGACTTCACAAACCTCCATTCTGAGTTCACACACCTCCATTCTGTGACTTCACACACCTCCATTCTGTGACTTCACACACCTCCATTGTGTGACTTCACACACTTCCATTCTATGACTTCATAAACCCCCTTTTATAATTTCACACACCTCCATTCTGTGACTTCACACAACTCCATTCTATGACCTCACACACCCTCATTCTATGATTTCACACACCTCCATTCTATGATTTCACACATCCATTTTGACTTCACACACCTCTAATATATGACTTCAAACACCTCAATTCTGTGACTTCACACACCTCCATTCTATGACTTCGTACCCTCCATTCTGTGACTTCAAACACCTCCATTCTATGACTTCACACACTTCCATTCTATGACTTCACGCACCTCCATTTTATAACTTCACACACCTCCATTTTATGACTTCACACACCTCCATTCTGAGTTTACACACCTCCATTCTATGACTTCACACACCTCCATTCTTTGACATCACACCTTTATTCTATGACTTCATACAACTTCATTCTTACTTTACAAACATCCATTCTATAACTTCACACACCTCCATTCTATGACTTGAAACAGCTCCATTCTGTGACTTCACACACCTCCATTCTATGACTTCACACACCTCCATTCTGTGACTTCACACACCTCCATTGTATGACTTCACACACTTCCATTGTGACGTCACTCACCTCCATTCTATGAGTTCACACACCTCCGTTCTGACTTCAAACACCTACATTCTATGACTTCACACACCTCCATTCTGTATTCACACAGCTCCATTCTGTGACTTCACAAAACTCCATTCTATGATTTCACACACCTCCATACTATGACTTCACACAACTCCATCTATGACTTCACACACCTGCATTCTGACATCACACACCTCCATTCTATGACTTCACAGAACTCGAATCTGTGATTTCACTCACCTGCACTCTATGACTTCACACTCCTAATTCTATGACTTTCCACACCTCCTTTCTATGACTTCACCACCTCCAATCTATGACTACACACCTCCATTCTGACTTCACACACCTTCATTCTGTGAATTCACACACCTCGATTCTATGTGTTCACATACCTCCATTCTATGACTTCACACACCTTCATTCTTACTTCAGAAACATCCATTCTATGACTTCACACAACCCCATTCTATGACTTCACAAACCTCCATTCTTTGACTTCACACACCTCCATTCTGAGTTCACAAAACTCCATTCGGTGACTTCACACACCTCCATTCTGACTTCACACACCTCCATTCTATGACTTCACACACTTCCATTCTATGACTTCACCCACCTCCATTCTGTGATTTCACACACCTCCATTCTGTGTTCACACACCTCCATTCTGTGACTTCACATACCTCCATTCTGTGACTTCACACACCTCCATTCTGTGACTTCACACACTTCCATTCTATGACTTCACACACCTCCATTCTATGACTTCACAAACCTCCATTCTATGACTTCACACACCTCCATTCTGTGACCTCACACACCCTCATTCTATGGTTTCACACACCTCCATTCTATGAATTCAACATCCATTTTGACTTTACACACCTCCAATATATGACTTCAAACACCTCAATTCTGTGACTTCACACACCTCCATTCTATGAATTCACACATCAATTTTGACTTCACATACCTCCAATATATGACTTCAAACACCTCAATTCTGTGACTTCACACACCTCCATTCTATGAGTTCACACACTTCCATTCTGTGACTTCCCACACCTCCATTGTGTGACTTCACACACCTCCATTCTATGACTTCACACACCTCTATTCTGACTTTACACACCTCCATTCTATGACTTCACACACCTCCATTCTGACTTCACACACCTCCATTCTATGTCTTCGCACACCTCTATTCTGACTTCACACACCTCCATTCTGTGACTTCACACACCTCCATTTTATAACTTCACACACCTCCATTTTATGACTTCACACACCTCCATTCTGAGTTTACACACCTCCATTCTATGACTTCACACACCTCCATTCTTTGACATCACACCTTTATTCTATGACTTCATACAACTTCATTCTTACTTTACAAACATCCATTCTATAACTTCACACACCTCCATTCTATGACTTCAAACAGCTCCATTCTGTGACTTCACACACCTCCATTCTATGACTTCACACACCTCCATTCTGTGACTTCACACACCTCCATTGTATGACTTCACACACTTCCATTGTGACGTCACTCACCTCCATTCTATGAGTTCACACACCTCCGTTCTGACTTCAAACACCTACATTCTATGACTTCACACACCTCCATTCTGTATTCACACAGCTCCATTCTGTGACTTCACAAAACTCCATTCTATGATTTCACACACCTCCATACTATGACTTCACACAACTCCATCTATGACTTCACACACCTGCATTCTGACATCACACACCTCCATTCTATGACTTCACAGACCTCGAATCTGTGACTTCACTCACCTGCACTCTATGACTTCACACTCCTAATTCTATGACTTTCCACACCTCCTTTCTATGACTTCACCACCTCCAATCTATGACTACACACCTCCATTCTGACTTCACACACCTTCATTCTGTGAATTCACACACCTCGATTCTATGTGTTCACATACCTCCATTCTATGACTTCACACACCTTCATTCTTACTTCAGAAACATCCATTCTATGACTTCACACAACCCCATTCTATGACTTCACAAACCTCCATTCTATGACTTCACACACCTCCATTCTGAGTTCACACAACTCCATTCGGTGACTTCACACACCTCCATTCTGACTTCACACACCTCCATTCTATGACTTCACACACTTCCATTCTATGACTTCACCCACCTCCATTCTGTGATTTCACACACCTCCATTCTGTGTTCACACACCTCCATTCTGTGACTTCACACACCTCCATTCTGTGACTTCACACACCTCCATTCTGTGACTTCACACACTTCCATTCTATGACTTCACACACCTCCATTCTATGACTTCACAAACCTCCATTCTATGACTTCACACACCTCCATTCTGTGACCTCACACACCCTCATTCTATGGTTTCACACACCTCCATTCTATGAATTCAACATCCATTTTGACTTTACACACCTCCAATATATGACTTCAAACACCTCAATTCTGTGACTTCACACACCTCCATTCTATGAATTCACACATCCATTTTGACTTCACACACCTCCAATATATGACTTCAAACACCTCAATTCTGTGAATTCACACACCTCCATTCTATGAGTTCATACCATCCATTCTGTGACTTCACACACCTCCATTCTATGACTTCACACACTTCCATTCTGTGACTTCCCACACCTCCATTGTGTGACTTCACACACCTCCATTCTATGACTTCACACACCTCTATTCTGACTTCACACACCTCCATTCTATGACTTCACACACCTCCATTCTGACTTCACACACCTCCATTCTATGACTTCGCACACCTCTATTCTGACTTCACACACCTCCATTCTGTGACTTCACACACCTCCCTTCGATGACTTCAGACACCTACATTCTTTGACTTCACACACAACCATTTTGACTTCACACCTCCATTCTGTGACTTCACACACTTACATTTGTGACTTCTCACACCACCTTTTTGACTTCACACATCCCCATTCTGTGACTTCACACACCTCCATTCTGTGACTTCACACACCTCCATTCTGTGATTTCAAACACCTCCCTTCCGTGACTTCACCCACCTCCATTCTATGACTTCACACACCTCCATTCTATGACTTCACACACTTCCATTCTCTGACTTCCCACACCTCCTTTCTATGACTTCACCCACCTCTATTCTATGACTTCACACCTCCATTCTGACTTCACACACCTCCATTCTTTGACTTCACACACCTCCACTATATGATATCACACACCTCCATTCTATGACTTCACACACCTCCATTCTATGACTTCTCACACTTCCATTCTCACGTCACACACCTCCATTCTATGAGTTCACACACCTCCATTCTGACTTCACACACCTCCATTCTATGACTTCACACAACTCCATTCTGACTTCACACACCTCTATTCTATGACTTCGCACACCTCCATTCTGATATCACACACCTCCATTCTATGACTTCACAGACCTCGAATCTGTGACTTCACTCGCCTGCATTCTATGACTTTACATTCCTCCATTCTATGACTTCCCACACCTCCATTCTATGACTTCACAACCTCCATTATTTGACGTCACACATCTCCATTCTGAGTTCACACAACTCCATTCGGTGACTTCACATATCTCCGTTCTGACTTCACACACCTCCATTCTATGACTTCACACACTTCCATTCTATGACTTCACACACCTCTAGTCTGTGACTTCACAAACCTCCATTCTGAGTTCACACACCTCCATTCTGTGACTTCACACACCTCCATTCTGTGACTTCACACACCTCCATTGTGTGACTTCACACACTTCCATTCTATGACTTCATAAACCCCCTTTTATAATTTCACACACCTCCATTCTGTGACTTCACACAACTCCATTCTATGACCTCACACACCCTCATTCTATGATTTCACACAGCTCCATTCTATGATTTCACACATCCATTTTGACTTCACACACCTCTAATATATGACTTCAAACACCTCAATTCTGTGACTTCACACACCTCCATTCTATGACTTCGTACCCTCCATTCTGTGACTTCAAACACCTCCATTCTATGACTTCACACACTTCCATTCTATGACTTCACGCACCTCCATTTTATAACTTCACACCTCCATTTTATGACTTCACACACCTCCATTCTGAGTTTACACACCTCCATTCTATGACTTCACACACCTCCATTCTTTGACATCACACCTTTATTCTATGACTTCATACAACTTCATTCTTACTTTACAAACATCCATTCTATAACTTCACACACCTCCATTCTATGACTTCAAACAGCTCCATTCTGTGACTTCACACACCTCCATTCTATTACTTCATACACCTCCATTCTGTGACTTCACACACCTCCATTGTATGACTTCACACACTTCCATTGTGACGTCACTCACCTCCATTCTATGAGTTCACACACCTCCGTTCTGACTTCAAACACCTACATTCTATGACTTCACACACCTCCATTCTGTATTCACACAGCTCCATTCTGTGACTTCACAAAACTCCATTCTATGATTTCACACACCTCCATACTATGACTTCACACAACTCCATCTATGACTTCACACACCTGCATTCTGACATCACACACCTCCATTCTATGACTTCACAGAACTCGAATCTGTGATTTCACTCACCTGCACTCTATGACTTCACAATCCTAATTCTATGACTTTCCACACCTCCTTTCTATGACTTCACCACCTCCAATCTATGACTACACACCTCCATTCTGACTTCACACACCTTCATTCTGTGAATTCACACACCTCGATTCTATGTGTTCACATACCTCCATTCTATGACTTCACACACCTTCATTCTTACTTCAGAAACATCCATTCTATGACTTCACACAACCCCATTCTATGACTTCACAAACCTCCATTCTTTGACTTCACACACCTCCATTCTGAGTTCACAAAACTCCATTCGGTGACTTCACACACCTCCATTCTGACTTCACACACCTCCATTCTATGACTTCACACACTTCCATTCTATGACTTCACCCACCTCCATTCTGTGATTTCACACACCTCCATTCTGTGTTCACACACCTCCATTCTGTGACTTCACACACCTCCATTCTGTGACTTCACACACCTCCATTCTGTGACTTCACACACTTCCATTCTATGACTTCACACACCTCCATTCTATGATTTCACAAACCTCCATTCTATGACTTCACACACCTCCATTCTGTGACCTCACACACCCTCATTCTATGGTTTCACACACCTCCATTCTATGAATTCAACATCCATTTTGACTTTACACACCTCCAATATATGACTTCAAACACCTCAATTCTGTGACTTCACACACCTCCATTCTATGAATTCACACATCCATTTTGACTTCACACACCTCCAATATATGACTTCAAGCACCTCAATTCTGTGACTTCACACACCTCCATTCTATGAGTTCACACACTTCCATTCTGTGACTTCCCACACCTCCATTGTGTGACTTCACACACCTCCATTCTATGACTTCACACACCTCTATTCTGACTTTACACACCTCCATTCTATGACTTCACACACCTCCATTCTGACTTCACACACCTCCATTCTATGACTTCGCACACCTCTATTCTGACTTCACACACCTCCATTCTGTGACTTCACACACCTCCATTTTATAACTTCACACACCTCCATTTTATGACTTCACACACCTCCATTCTGAGTTTACACACCTCCATTCTATGACTTCACACACCTCCATTCTTTGACATCACACCTTTATTCTATGACTTCATACAACTTCATTCTTACTTTACAAACATCCATTCTATAACTTCACACACCTCCATTCTATGACTTCAAACAGCTCCATTCTGTGACTTCACACACCTCCATTCTATGACTTCACACACCTCCATTCTGTGACTTCACACACCTCCATTGTATGACTTCACACACTTCCATTGTGACGTCACTCACCTCCATTCTATGAGTTCACACACCTCCGTTCTTACTTCAAACACCTACATTCTATGACTTCACACACCTCCATTCTGTATTCACACAGCTCCATTCTGTGACTTCACAAAACTCCATTCTATGATTTCACACACCTCCATACTATGACTTCACACAACTCCATCTATGACTTCACACACCTGCATTCTGACATCACACACCTCCATTCTATGACTTCACAGACCTCGAATCTTTGACTTCACTCACCTGCACTCTATGACTTCACACTCCTAATTCTATGACTTTCCACACCTCCTTTCTATGACTTCACCACCTCCAATCTATGACTACACACCTCCATTCTGACTTCACACACCTTCATTCTGTGAATTCACACACCTCGATTCTATGTGTTCACATACCTCCATTCTATGACTTCACACACCTTCATTCTTACTTCAGAAACATCCATTCTATGACTTCACACAACCCCATTCTATGACTTCACAAACCTCCATTCTTTGACTTCACACACCTCCATTCTGAGTTCACACAACTCCATTCGGTGACTTCACACACCTCCATTCTGACTTCACACACCTCCATTCTATGACTTCACACACTTCCATTCTATGACTTCACCCACCTCCATTCTGTGATTTCACACACCTCCATTCTGTGTTCACACACCTCCATTCTGTGACTTCACACACCTCCATTCTGTGACTTCACACACCTCCATTCTGTGACTTCACACACTTCCATTCTATGACTTCACACACCTCCATTCTATGACTTCACAAACCTCCATTCTATGACTTCACACACCTCCATTCTGTGACCTCACACACCCTCATTCTATGGTTTCACACACCTCCATTCTATGAATTCAACATCCATTTTGACTTTACACACCTCCAATATATGACTTCAAACACCTCAATTCTGTGACTTCACACACCTCCATTCTATGAATTCACACATCCATTTTGACTTCACACACCTCCAATATATGACTTCAAACACCTCAATTCTGTGAATTCACACACCTCCATTCTATGAGTTCATACCATCCATTCTGTGACTTCACACACCTCCATTCTATGACTTCACACACTTCCATTCTGTGACTTCCCACACCTCCATTGTGTGACTTCACACACCTCCATTCTATGACTTCACACACCTCTATTCTGACTTCACACACCTCCATTCTATGACTTCACACACCTCCATTCTGACTTCACACACCTCCATTCTATGACTTCGCACACCTCTATTCTGACTTCACACACCTCCATTCTGTGACTTCACACACCTCCCTTCGATGACTTCAGACACCTACATTCTTTGACTTCACACACAACCATTTTGACTTCACACCTCCATTCGGTGACTTCACACACTTACATTTGTGACTTCTCACACCACCTTTTTGACTTCACACATCCCCATTCTGTGACTTCACACACCTCCATTCTGTGACTTCACACACCTCCATTCTGTGATTTCAAACACCTCCCTTCCGTGACTTCACCCACCTCCATTCTATGACTTCACACACCTCCATTCTATGACTTCACGCACTTCCATTCTCTGACTTCCCACACCTCCTTTCTATGACTTCACCCACCTCTATTCTATGACTTCACACCTCCATTCTGACTTCACACACCTCCATTCTTTGACTTCACACACCTCCACTATATGATATCACACACCTCCATTCTATGACTTCACACACCTCCATTCTATGACTTCTCACACTTCCATTCTCACGTCACACACCTCCATTCTATGAGTTCACACACCTCCATTCTGACTTCACACACCTCCATTCTATGACTTCACACAACTCCATTCTGACTTCACACACCTCTATTCTATGACTTCGCACACCTCCATTCTGATATCACACACCTCCATTCTATGACTTCACAGACCTCGAATCTGTGACTTCACTCGCCTGCATTCTATGACTTTACATTCCTCCATTCTATGACTTCCCACACCTCCATTCTATGACTTCACAACCTCCATTATTTGACGTCACACATCTCCATTCTGAGTTCACACAACTCCATTCGGTGACTTCACATATCTCCGTTCTGACTTCACACACCTCCATTCTATGACTTCACACACTTCCATTCTATGACTTCACACACCTCTAGTCTGTGACTTCACAAACCTCCATTCTGAGTTCACACACCTCCATTCTGTGACTTCACACACCTCCATTCTGTGACTTCACACACCTCCATTGTGTGACTTCACACACTTCCATTCTATGACTTCATAAACCCCCTTTTATAATTTCACACACCTCCATTCTGTGACTTCACACAACTCCATTCTATGACCTCACACACCCTCATTCTATGATTTCACACACCTCCATTCTATGATTTCACACATCCATTTTGACTTCACACACCTCTAATATATGACTTCAAACACCTCAATTCTGTGACTTCACACACCTCCATTCTATGACTACGTACCCTCCATTCTGTGACTTCAAACACCTCCATTCTATGACTTCACACACTTCCATTCTATGACTTCACGCACCTCCATTTTATAACTTCACACACCTCCATTTTATGACTTCACACACCTCCATTCTGAGTTTACACACCTCCATTCTATGACTTCACACACCTCCATTCTTTGACATCACACCTTTATTCTATGACTTCATACAACTTCATTCTTACTTTACAAACATCCATTCTATAACTTCACACACCTCCATTCTATGACTTCAAACAGCTCCATTCTGTGACTTCACACACCTCCATTCTATGACTTCACACACCTCCATTCTGTGACTTCACACACCTCCATTGTATGACTTCACACACTTCCATTGTGACGTCACTCACCTCCATTCTATGAGTTCACACACCTCCGTTCTGACTTCAAACACCTACATTCTATGACTTCACACACCTCCATTCTGTATTCACACAGCTCCATTCTGTGACTTCACAAAACTCCATTCTATGATTTCACACACCTCCATACTATGACTTCACACAACTCCATCTATGACTTCACACACCTGCATTCTGACATCACACACCTCCATTCTATGACTTCACAGAACTCGAATCTGTGATTTCACTCACCTGCACTCTATGACTTCACAATCCTAATTCTATGACTTTCCACACCTCCTTTCTATGACTTCACCACCTCCAATCTATGACTACACACCTCCATTCTGACTTCACACACCTTCATTCTGTGAATTCACACACCTCGATTCTATGTGTTCACATACCTCCATTCTATGACTTCACACACCTTCATTCTTACTTCAGAAACATCCATTCTATGACTTCACACAACCCCATTCTATGACTTCACAAACCTCCATTCTTTGACTTCACACACCTCCATTCTGAGTTCACAAAACTCCATTCGGTGACTTCACACACCTCCATTCTGACTTCACACACCTCCATTCTATGACTTCACACACTTCCATTCTATGACTTCACCCACCTCCATTCTGTGATTTCACACACCTCCATTCTGTGTTCACACACCTCCATTCTGTGACTTCACACACCTCCATTCTGTGACTTCACACACCTCCATTCTGTGACTTCACACACTTCCATTCTATGACTTCACACACCTCCATTCTATGATTTCACAAACCTCCATTCTATGACTTCACACACCTCCATTCTGTGACCTCACACACCCTCATTCTATGGTTTCACACACCTCCATTCTATGAATTCAACATCCATTTTGACTTTACACACCTCCAATATATGACTTCAAACACCTCAATTCTGTGACTTCACACACCTCCATTCTATGAATTCACACATCCATTTTGACTTCACACACCTCCAATATATGACTTCAAGCACCTCAATTCTGTGACTTCACACACCTCCATTCTATGAGTTCACACACTTCCATTCTGTGACTTCCCACACCTCCATTGTGTGACTTCACACACCTCCATTCTATGACTTCACACACCTCTATTCTGACTTTACACACCTCCATTCTATGACTTCACACACCTCCATTCTGACTTCACACACCTCCATTCTATGACTTCGCACACCTCTATTCAAACTTCACACACCTCCATTCTGTGACTTCACACACCTCCCTTCGATGACTTCACACACCTACATTCTTTGACTTCACACACAACCATTTTGACTTCACACCTCCATTCTGGGACTTCACACACTTACATTTGTGACTTCTCACACCACCTTTTTGTCTTCACACATCCCCATTCTGTGACTTCACACACCTCCATTCTGTGACTTCACACACCTCCATTCTGTGACTTCACACACCTCCATTCTGTGATTTCAAACACCTCCCTTCCGTGACTTCACCCACCTCCATTCTATGACTTCACACACCTCCATTCTATGACTTCACACACTTCCATTCTCTGACTTCCCACACCTCCTTTCTATGACTTCACCCACCTCTATTCTATGACTTCACACCTCCATTCTGACTTCACACACCTCCATTCTGTGACTTCACACACCTCCATTATATGATATCACACACCTCCATTCTATGACTTCACACACCTCCATTCTATGACTTCACACACTTCCATTCTCACGTCACACACCTCCATTCTATGAGTTCACACACCTCCATTCTGACTTCACACACCTCCATTCTATGACTTCACACAACTCCATTCTGACTTCACACACCTCTATTCTATGACTTCGCACACCTCCATTCTGATATCACACACCTCCATTCTATGACTTCACAGACCTCGAATCTGTGACTTCACTCGCCTGCATTCTATGACTTTACATTCCTCCATTCTATGACTTCCCACACCTCCATTCTATGACTTCACAACCTCCATTATTTGACTTCACACATCTCCATTCTGAGTTCAGACAACTCCATTCTGTGACTTCACACATGTCCGTTCTGACTTCACACACCTCCATTCTATGACTTCACACACTTCCATTCTATGACTTCACACACCTCTAGTCTGTGACTTCACAAACCTCCATTCCGAGTTCACACACCTCCATTCTGTGACTTCACACACCTCCATTCTGTGACTTCACACACCTCCATTGTGTGACTTCACACACTTCCATTCTATGACTTCATAAACCTCCCTTTTATAATTTCACACACCTCCATTCTGTGACTTCACACACCTCCATTCTATGACCTCACACACCCTCATTCTATGATTTCACACAGCTCCATTCTATGATTTCACACATCCATTTTGACTTCACACACCTCTAATATATGACTTCAAACACCTCAATTCTGTGACTTCACACACCTCCATTCTATGACTTCGTACCCTCCATTCTGTGACTTCAAACACCTCCATTCTATGACTTCACACACTTCCATTCTATGACTTCACGCACCTCCATTTTATAACTTCACACACCTCCATTTTATGACTTCACACACCTCCATTCTGAGTTTACACACCTCCATTCTATGACTTCACACACCTCCATTCTTTGACGTCACACCTTTATTCTATGACTTCATACAACTTCATTCTTACTTTACAAACATCCATTCTGTGACTTCACACACCTCCATTCTATGACTTCACACACCTCCATTCTGTGACTTCACACACCTCCATTGTATGACTTCACACACTTCCATTGTGACGTCACTCACCTCCATTCTATGAGTTCACACACCTCCGTTCTGACTTCAAACACCTACATTCTATGACTTCACACACCTCCATTCTGTATTCACACAGCTCCATATTGTGACTTCACAAAACTCCATTCTATGATTTCACACACCTCCATACTATGACTTCACACAACTTCATCTATGACTTCACACACCTGCATTCTGACATCACACACCTCCATTCTATGACTTCACAGACCTCGAATCTGTGACTTCACTCACCTGCACTCTATGACTTCACACTCCTAATTCTATGACTTTCCACACCTCCTTTCTATGACTTCACCACCTCCAATCTATGACTACACACATCCATTCTGACTTCACACACCTTCATTCTGTGAATTCACACACCTCGATTCTATGTGTTCACATACCTCCATTCTATGACTTCACACACCTTCATTCTTACTTCAGAAACATCCATTCTATGACTTCACACAACCCCATTCTATGACTTCACAAACCTCCATTCTATGACTTCACACACCTCCATTCTGAGTTCACACAACTCCATTCGGTGACTTCACACACCTCCATTCTGACTTGACACACCTCCATTCTATGACTTCACACACTTCCATTCTATGACTTCACCCACCTCCATTCTGTGATTTCACACATCTCCATTCTGTGTTCACACACCTCCATTCTGTGACTTCACACACCTCCATTCTGTGACTTCACACACCTCCATTCTGTGACTTCACACACCTCCATTCTATGACTTCACACACCTCCATTCTATGACCTCACACACCCTCATTCTATGGTTTCACACACCTCCATTCTATGAATTCACACATCCATTTTGACTTCACACACCTCCAATATATGACTTCAAACACCTCAATTCTGTGACTTCTCACACCTCCATTCTATGAGTTCATACCATCCATTCTGTGACTTCACACACCTCCATTCTATGAGTTCACACACGTCCATTCTGTGATTTCCCACACCTCCATTCTGTGACTTCACACACCTCCATTCTATGACTTCGCACACCTCTATTCTGACTTCACATACCTCCATTCTGTGACTTCACACACCTCCCTTCGATGACTTCACACACCTACATTCTTTGACTTCACACACAACCATTTTGACTTCACACCACCATTCTGTGACTTCACACACTTACATTTGTTACTTCTCACACCACCTTTTTGACTTCACACATCTCCATTCTGTGACTTCACACACCTCCATTCTGTGATTTCACACACCTCCCTTCCGTGACTTCACCCACCTCCATTCTATGACTTCACACACCTCAATTCTATGACTTCACACCCTTCCATTCTATGACTTCACAAACCTCCATTCCATGACTTCACACACCTCCATTCTATGAGTTCACACACCTCCATTCTTTGACTTCACACACCTCCATTTTGACTTCACACACCTACATTCTGTGACTTCACACACCTCCATTTGTGACTCCACACACCACCATTTTGATTTCACACACCACCATTCTGTGATTCACACACCTCCATTCTTTGACTTCACACACCTCCGTTGTGACTTCACACACTTCCATTCTGTGACTTCACACACCTGCATTCTGAGTTCACACACCTCCATTTTGTGACTTCACAAACCTCTATTCTATGATTTCACATACCTCCATTTTAGGACGTCACACACCTCCATTTTGACTTCACACACTTTCATTCTCTGACTTCACACACCTCCATTCTATGATTTCACATACCTTCATGCGATAACTTCACACACCTCCATTCTGTGACTTCACACACATCATTCTGAGTTCACACACCTCCATTCTGTGACTACCCCAACCTCTATTCTATGATTTCACACACCTCCATTCTATGACTTCACACACCTCCATTTTAGGACGTCACACACCTCAATTTTGACTTCACACACTTCCATTTTGTGACTTCACACACCTCCATTCTATGACTTCACACACTTCCTTTGTGACGTCACACACCTCCATTCTATTAGTTCACACACCTATATTCTATGACTTCACACACCTTCATTCGACTTCACACACCTCCATTCTGACTTCACACACCTCCATTATGTGACTTCACACACCTCCATTATATGACGTCACACAACTCCGTTCTATGACTTCACACACCTCCATTCTATGACTTCACACTCCTCCATTCTGTGACTTCACACACCTCCATTCTATGACTTCACACACCTTCATTCTTACTTCACAAACATACATTCTATGACTTCACACACCTCCATTCTATGTCTTCACACACCTCCATTCTTTGACTTCACACACCTCCATTCTGTGACTTCATACACCTTCATTCTGTGATTTCACACAGCTACATTCTGTGACTTCACACACCTCCATTCTCGGACTTCACACACCTCCATTCTATGACTTCACACATCCATTTTGACTTGACACACCTCCAATATATAACTTCAAACACCTCAATTCTGTGACTTCACACACCTCCATTCTATGAAATCATACCCGTCCATTCTGTGACTTCACACACCTCCTTTCTTTGACTTCACACACCTCCATTCTGTGACTTCAAACACCTCCATTCTATGACTTCACACACTTCCATTCTATGACTTCACGCACCTCCATTTTATAACTTCACACACCTCCATTTTATGACTTCACACACCTCCATTCTGAGTTTACACACCTCCATTCTATGACTTCACACACCTCCATTCTTTGACATCACACCTTTATTCTATGACTTCATACAACTTCATTCTTACTTTACAAACATCCATTCTATAACTTCACACACCTCCATTCTATGACTTCAAACAGCTCCATTCTGTGACTTCACACACCTCCATTCTATGACTTCATACACCTCCATTCTGTGACTTCACACACCTCCATTGTATGACTTCACACACTTCCATTGTGACGTCACTCACCTCCATTCTATGAGTTCACACACCTCCGTTCTGACTTCAAACACCTACATTCTATGACTTCACACACCTCCATTCTGTATTCACACAGCTCCATTCTGTGACTTCACAAAACTCCATTCTATGATTTCACACACCTCCATACTATGACTTCACACAACTCCATCTATGACTTCACACACCTGCATTCTGACATCACACACCTCCATTCTATGACTTCACAGAACTCGAATCTGTGATTTCACTCACCTGCACTCTATGACTTCACAATCCTAATTCTATGACTTTCCACACCTCCTTTCTATGACTTCACCACCTCCAATCTATGACTACACACCTCCATTCTGACTTCACACACCTTCATTCTGTGAATTCACACACCTCGATTCTATGTGTTCACATACCTCCATTCTATGACTTCACACACCTTCATTCTTACTTCAGAAACATCCATTCTATGACTTCACACAACCCCATTCTATGACTTCACAAACCTCCATTCTTTGACTTCACACACCTCCATTCTGAGTTCACAAAACTCCATTCGGTGACTTCACACACCTCCATTCTGACTTCACACACCTCCATTCTATGACTTCACACACTTCCATTCTATGACTTCACCCACCTCCATTCTGTGATTTCACACACCTCCATTCTGTGTTCACACACCTCCATTCTGTGACTTCACACACCTCCATTCTGTGACTTCACACACCTCCATTCTGTGACTTCACACACTTCCATTCTATGACTTCACACACCTCCATTCTATGATTTCACAAACCTCCATTCTATGACTTCACACACCTCCATTCTGTGACCTCACACACCCTCATTCTATGGTTTCACACACCTCCATTCTATGAATTCAACATCCATTTTGACTTTACACACCTCCAATATATGACTTCAAACACCTCAATTCTGTGACTTCACACACCTCCATTCTATGAATTCACACATCCATTTTGACTTCACACACCTCCAATATATGACTTCAAGCACCTCAATTCTGTGACTTCACACACCTCCATTCTATGAGTTCACACACTTCCATTCTGTGACTTCCCACACCTCCATTGTGTGACTTCACACACCTCCATTCTATGACTTCACACACCTCTATTCTGACTTTACACACCTCCATTCTATGACTTCACACACCTCCATTCTGACTTCACACACCTCCATTCTATGACTTCGCACACCTCTATTCTGACTTCACACACCTCCATTCTGTGACTTCACACACCTCCATTTTATAACTTCACACACCTCCATTTTATGACTTCACACACCTCCATTCTGAGTTTACACACCTCCATTCTATGACTTCACACACCTCCATTCTTTGACATCACACCTTTATTCTATGACTTCATACAACTTCATTCTTACTTTACAAACATCCATTCTATAACTTCACACACCTCCATTCTATGACTTCAAACAGCTCCATTCTGTGACTTCACACACCTCCATTCTATGACTTCACACACCTCCATTCTGTGACTTCACACACCTCCATTGTATGACTTCACACACTTCCATTGTGACGTCACTCACCTCCATTCTATGAGTTCACACACCTCCGTTCTGACTTCAAACACCTACATTCTATGACTTCACACACCTCCATTCTGTATTCACACAGCTCCATTCTGTGACTTCACAAAACTCCATTCTATGATTTCACACACCTCCATACTATGACTTCACACAACTCCATCTATGACTTCACACACCTGCATTCTGACATCACACACCTCCATTCTATGACTTCACAGACCTCGAATCTGTGACTTCACTCACCTGCACTCTATGACTTCACACTCCTAATTCTATGACTTTCCACACCTCCTTTCTATGACTTCACCACCTCCAATCTATGACTACACACCTCCATTCTGACTTCACACACCTTCATTCTGTGAATTCACACACCTCGATTCTATGTGTTCACATACCTCCATTCTATGACTTCACACACCTTCATTCTTACTTCAGAAACATCCATTCTATGACTTCACACAACCCCATTCTATGACTTCACAAACCTCCATTCTTTGACTTCACACACCTCCATTCTGAGTTCACACAACTCAATTCGGTGACTTCACACACCTCCATTCTGACTTCACACACCTCCATTCTATGACTTCACACACTTCCATTCTATGACTTCACCCACCTCCATTCTGTGATTTCACACACCTCCAT